>LR991024.1:27377867-28748179 GCA_905163495.3 Cosmia trapezina
TCAACGAAACGCTACACTATCATGTTTTACTAAATAATTAGAACCATCGATTTTCTTGTGTCTACACACATATAATTAAAAACCACAGAGTCAAAATCACAACACAACACAACACAATTCTATTTCCAATACTCAACAGCCTACAGTCACCGTAGCCAAAATTAACCAACCAAAAAGTACCCAATAACATATTATTATCACATAAAAGCCATTGTAACAACCGAGGCGTGAACCGCTGACACTGCCTTCAGGAACACGGTGAAAACGTAAACAAACATTTATTTACTGACAAAACAATTTTTCAAACGCTCCAAGTAAGCAGGGCGGACTCGACGAATGTAACCACTGAACCGCTACCGTACCGTACAGGTGGCCGGCAGAAGCTTCAGTTGGTGTAAAAGTGTAATAAGCCTTTCTTGCACAGATACGACGCACGGATTAATTTGTTCTAGTTATTTTTGTTATAAAAGTATTATTTTTACACTCTAATTCGGATTTGTTATTGTTTTGTTTGCTGCATGGTTGTTGACATTTCCTAGTGTCACAACACAGAGAATTACTGTTCTAAATTGTTGTCTTTGGTCTGAGATCAAAGACAACTTGGATACGAGGCTTTTGCTTACTTTGCATAATGTGTGTACTTTGTTATTTTTTTTTTTTAGGTTCTAATGTGCGTTTTATTTGTGCAAAATAAAAGATTTTTCTTTCTTTCTTTTCTTTTTTTCTTTATAAGTTTATAATAATACCAAAAAACATTTAATTTTTAGTAACATAATTGTCATACCTGTAGTTTAGGCTATAAATAGACCAATTCCCTAGCCTATACCTAGGTGAAACTCGGGGTAATACAAATGCTAAATTAGATTACCAGCGTTATCGCCCAATACAATAAAAAAACCATTATTTTCCTCCTGACTTTTTAACTTTTACAAGCAGATAAAACATATAGTTTGTTACTTTTCCTTGATCTTTCTAAGCATCTGATCTCTTAGTACCAAAGTCTCCAAACCTTGTATTGGCGACGAGGAATGAACTGATTAGGTACCTAACTTTTGACTCTTTTACAGAACACGGACAGGAGGTAAGTGTCCCAGCAGTGGGAATGTTATAGGCTGATTATGCTCTGTTATGCTACATACAAAATCACATAGCAACAAAGTTCAACTTCCCCGAAAAAAACTTGTATTACTGTCTCCTCTGCCTCATCACATGTCAAGCCATGTTTTTCCCCAAGCACGGCAGTTCGGTTGATAAATGAGCTTTGATTTCACGTGTCACTACAGGGAGGAGTGACAGAAGAGATCGCGTCACTACCCAGACCGTATACTTTGTATTTAATGTACTTTTTTAGTGATTTCGCTGAGAAAAGTGTATTGATCAGCTGTTTGTCGTGTTGTTGCTAAGCGATTTTTTGAGATGGATGACTGAATAGTTGCTTTGGCGATATTGCTGGCTAAATAGAGGTTTTTGTGGCGTTTCAGTTTTGTATTTGATGTCAGCACCACATTAACAATTTAGCTTTAAAGTGATTATAGCTCTAGTATTATCATCTTCCTAGCCTTTTCCCAACTATGTTGGGGTCGGCTTCCAGTCAAACTGGATGCAGCTGAATACCAGTATTTTACATGGAGCGACTACCTATCTGACCTTCACAACCCAAGTTACTGGGTAATACGATACCCCTTGACAAGACTTTCGGGTTCCTGACGACCCGTGACGACTGTCAAAGATCCACGAATGATAGCCGGAGCAACGGCTTAACGTTCTTTCCGAGCCGGGTCTTGGTATGTAGAGATGGTCACCCATACAGGGACCAACCGCGGCAAGCGTAGCTTAACCTGGTCGATCGACCCGTTAGTTATTACTTAGCTACAAGCCAGAGTACCCACTATTAGTTTGAGTAGCAGCGTACTTAATGACTACCTGCCGCAATGATTTTTGTATCTGCTTCTAAGCCGACGTTCGCGCGGACGTAAAAATATCGCGGCGGGATTTTATTACGCACTGGACTTTCAACTCTCGGTGTTGCGCCAAGCTTAGAGAATCCAACAGAGTGCATCCCAGTGCGTCGAAAAAAACGCACGATTTTCAACTCTCGGCGCTAAGTAGAGCCTTGAAAATCCAGTGCGCGAAAAAAAATCGCCGTGATATTTTTAATGAAGGTGATTTTTATAGCAACTGTGTTTCATATATGGGGTGCATGTGAGTTGACAACCTGCATTAGCAAACATAGTTTAAAGCTCCTCGCAGACTACAGAGTTTCTAACGGCCGATAATTTGGTCGGTTTCTTAATCAGTATGAAGATGTATGCTAGTTCGATCGTTATAATGTGCGCACGAGCATACATCTTCATTCTGATTAGGAAACTGACCAAACTATCAGCTGATAGAAAGTTTTTAGTCTGCGGGACTCTAAAATTTAAAAATAGATACCAAACAAAATTCTACGTACTCTATTAAGGCGCTTCCCTGACCGAACGACCTTGAGCGTTTGGTACTTCTCTGTCCCACCGCTCTGACCCACTATGTCCCGCTCCCTCCGCACGACCATGTATCATATATAATTCACCCAATTTTTGGAATTATTTTAATAAAAAAAAGAAAGCAATCTTTTGAAAAAAAAAACTAATACGTGAATGATTTAGATTTTTAAATTATCTATCCATTAGTGTAATCCTCAAATTAATAGAACGTCATATTTAGCAAAAGATGCATGCAATCAATAAATTTAGTATTTTTTTACAAGGAAATTTTAAATGTATTTATGTCACATAAAACAAATAATAACGTACAATGTGATGATAGGATATCGAACACGAATAATTTTCTTATAGATCCAGTTTATTTCTGTTAATTAACGAGTTAATAGCCTCTGAATAACGCACTATCGCAAGGTTTTGCTCGGGGTAGCGCCTTAACAAACTTTTCTACATATTTAAACCCTGCAAACTTCTAACCACACCAGTAAGTACTAGTCGGTGTACAAGATAGTGTCGTTACCCAGTAAGTAAACACCAGAGCACCAGACTACGCGTAATTACGCATACAATGGCGACATTAAAGCCCAGACCAGCGGTTATTAAAAAGAACAAAGCTTTTTCAGTTCCCAGATTGTGAATCTGAAGATTTTTTTAATATTTTTTGTTTGCTTCTTAACTTGTAAGTGTTAGTAAGTGTAGAGAAGAAGAAATCTTGTTTTTCCTGTTCTTTATCTTGTTTTAAGATTTCAAGGTATGACTAAACAAAGGTCGTCTGGGAGAAATTTATTAGTGATCATAGTACATTGTAAAAATATTATATTCCTTTTTATCACATTTGCATAATCAGCCTATAATATTCCTACTGCTCTTCGAGAGGGAGTGGGCTGTAATCTACCACGCGGGCCCAGTGCGGGTTGGTAGATGTCACATGTCTTCGAATTTTTGGTTCTAAGACCAAAATTGGTGACCATCTTTGCCTTGCCGGGTTGGCCCCGGCTGTCATTCGACAGTCGTTACGGGTCGTCAGAAGCCCGAAAGTCTGACAACCAGTCTTACCAAGGGGTATCGTAACCCAGTCATTGGGTTGTGAAGGTTAGATAGACAGTTGCTTCATGTAAAATACTGGCATCTGGTTAGACTGGAATCCAACCGAGCCTCAACATAGTTGGTAAAAAGCTAGGCAGATGATGATCGTTTGACAGTTGCATGAAATGGCTATACACGCACATTGCTATAACGCGTAAATTTACTTAACAATCAATATCCCGGTTTAGACAAATACTCAGGAGGAAAACGTCAACTAAACTTCCCGGGCAGGGCCACAAACGAATTCTTTACGAATTTTTCCTTACCTAAACTTGTCTCACGACAAAAATATGGGACCCATCACATTAATTTTAATACAAACCGAGCTCGTGAAATCAAATCAAATCAAATAATATTTATTGGAACAGAATAATAATAACGAATTTATTTTGAACGTAAATAGCTGCTATAGTTAGAGACTGTGTCGCAGCTATTAACGCCCACCTCCAAGAGGGAGACAACAGCGTTCCAGATTACAAATAAATAAAAAATTCAAATTAAAATAGTGTTTAAAATATTCAACATAGAAAAGTAAAAATTAAACAAGAAAAACATTAAAATAGTAGGTACAAAATTATATAAGTACATACAGGGTGTAAGGGACAGCCCTCCGCAAACTGATAGGGTGAATTCAGTACATCATACTAACATGACCGGTACATGAAATTTTTTCAGGAACGTTAAGGGAATCCAATAAACCTGATTTGTTTGTGTTTTTGTGTACAAATCGTAGCGTCTATTACTGGTTGGGAGAGGTAGGTAATAGGTATGCGGTGAGTTCGATGAACTCTGTAGCTAGACCGAAAGTGAATAGCTGATTTCACTCATCGTTGGTTAGAGTATTTCAACATCCATTGCTGGTTTTTTTTTTTTTGCTGATTTTTTTTGCAGTTTTTTTACATAAATGGAGTGCTGCGAACACACAATGTAATTTTACATTGAAATAATGAAAATTTAACTGAAAAAAAATTGAAAAAATGAAAATTTTCCTGAGAAAATTTCCGGTGGAATATGATTCAAAATGAGGAGCTAAATGCACACTGTTAGTTTGCGGAGGGCTGTCCCTTACACCCTGTATAATCTAATCAAAAACAAAATTGTATAAATCACACAAACATGCAGCTATTCACTATACAGGGTGTAAGTGTAAACAGTGGCAATCTTTTAAGGGGTCATTGTACTCATCATTATGAACAACTTTGTTTACGGGACCAAACCTGAAATCGCGAAAAAAAAAATCTGCTGTTCCCTACTTTTGACGAAGCGAACATAAATGTACTGATCAGCTGATTTTTTACACCATTCCGTTTATATTTTGATTTACAGTTATTTCCGATGTGATCTACCTCCGCTCTGTGATGCGAAAGCTAAGCCATGGTCTGGCATTATGACTTTTGAATGTTCTGTTAAAAAAATATTAATTACTATTTTATTGCGCGCTTACCGCACCATTTATTTTTCAGACACAATCCATTACATTCAATTTATATAAAATCCACACATAAAAATTAAAAAAAACTCTTGACCGGTCAAAAGCGAGTCGGACTCGCGCACCGAGGGTTCCGTTCCGATTTCTGAAAAAGTGCTATTTAGTATTTAGAGACATCGTTTTATTTTTCCTGTAATCTTTACATTTAAACTTCTATCACATAAAATTATTTTAGATTTTTCTCTTTGTAAACTTCGGAGATAAGGTAAAACCAATACCGTCCCCCCGACGGTATTGTTTTTTACATTTTTCATCAAAAGTCGAAAACTATGCGGCCTAAAAGAAAAATAAAAAATGTTTAAGAATGTGCAAATAGCGTTCTTTCATATGATACCCCACATGCTCCAGTAGCCCCACTTTGAATTTTTAAGACCCTCTTTCAGTCCTGTTGCAAAAAAAAAAAAATTTTTAGTTCTTTCTTATTTGCAAAATAGTTGGGTAAACGTCATCTAAAACTGTTCCAAATTTCAAGTTTATAGCATTAGTTGTTCTTGAGATATCCAGCTGTGACAGACAGACAGACAGACTGAGTCACACCATAAGGGTTCCTTTTTTGTATGAAATGAAGATGTAAGGATCATAGTAGATGGCGTCCTGTAGTTGGTCCGTGTATGGGTTTCTGTCTACCCCCATAGGAAGAAGGCGTGAATTTGAGTGTGTGTGTCTGTTCAAAGAAAATCAAATAAATATCTTTACTTTGTCTACTATCATTTTGAATTGAATTATTATTTTTATTATTTTTTAAATGTACTATTGACATGCCACGTTTTTGTAATACTTATTTGTGTTAATTTTGTACGCCATATATTGACAAAACATAGCGCACTTATTTTTATACACTATCTGCAATCATACCTATGTTTTACAAAACATAGCGCACTTATTTTTATACACTATCTGCAATCATACCTATGTTTTACAAAACATAGCGCACTTATTTTTATACACTATCTGCAATCATACCTATGTTTTACAAAACATAGCGCACTTATTTTTATACACTATCTGCAATCATACCTATGTTTTACAAAACATAGCGCACTTATTTTTATACACTATCTGCAATCATACCTATGTTTTACAAAACATAGCGCACTTATTTTTATACACTATCTGCAATCATACCTATGTTTTACAAAACATAGCGCACTTATTTTTATACACTATCTGCAATCATACCTATGTTTTACAAAATAAATGATTGATTGATTGATTGATTTTTAAATTCCGATGCTGACGTAGGATTTATACGGCATGACCTCGCGGTATGGGAGTGGGATAATTACAGTGAGGGCTTATGTTAGTGTTATTTTATTGCGGAATCTGCTCTTAAAGGAGCATACATAGTACAAGTTTTGACTTGAAGTTATCATTATCTTTTCTATTTGATTCATACGGGTATAAAGGCTTTTTGAGGTTTAGGTGGCTATGTTAGTACGTATTTACACACAACAAACATGGTAAACGTTTACAGGGTAGTCCAAAATGCGCCAGCGAGTCATTTCTCGATAACAACTCATGGTAGAGGCTCTGTACGTCGTGGCCCAACCGCTATCGGCAAGGCCACGGCCTGTCTGATGTTCGACTGATGATTGCGCAATTCCCGGCCTGTTATTATTGCCATTGTTCGGAAATTTAACGTTTTTGTTTATTTTTTTACTGGCGTCGTTTGTCATAGTTGTAATTTAGTGGAAACAATGACAGAAATGTACCAATAGTTGAGAAAACGAAAATATTTTATTTGTTTGTCTGTTATTGTTAATGGCGTGGAAAAATGTTAAGGTCTGTTTTTGAAGTAGGTACTCAGACTGATTGGCTATGTGAAGTTACAGTTATCGTTTTGTATATAAGTTTTGTTATTTAGTTACATACATAAAAAAAAAAAAACTCCTGCTCCTCCTCCTGTTATAAATCACTCCTGCTTCAAATGGGGGTTGGCAGAAACTACAGATCCTTACATACGCCTTTTTTCAATCGGACTACTCTGTAAAAAGTTATGCGTGGTAATATTTATAAAAAAATATGCGTGTCGACTTGAGAACCTCCTTATTTCTTTTGTCGGTAAAAAATATCACAAGCCTTCACATTAAACAAGTCTATCCATTCGCCTACCACAAATAATATAATCATAATAACTCCATTCCAATTTGTAAGTAGATACTATACCTAACTAGCACGGAAATGACGAGCAGTTTTCACACCACATTTAATATTACCTTTTGTACCACAAAGGACAAAATTCACATTGTCAAACGAACATAATTGCTCCGTTTTCCACTTTTGACAACTTCATTTGAAACTACAGTTAAAATTAACTAGATTTTCATAGTTACAATAGACTCAATTATGAGTAGGAGCTCGTGGCTAAGTAATAACAGCCGTACGGGTCGATCCATCAGGTTAAGCTACGCTTGCCGGGGTTTTTCCGTGGATGAGGAACCATCTTTACATACCGAGACTCCTCCGTGCATCGGAAAGCATGTTAAGCTGTTGGTCCCGGCGGTTGGTTCGTGGATCTTTGACAGTCGTTACGGGTCGTCAGAAGCCCGAAAGTCTGACAACCAGTCTTACCAAGGGGTATCGTATTTACCCAGTAATTGGGTTATGGAGGTCAGAAGGCAGTCGCTCTACGTAAAATACTGGTATTCAGCTACATTCGGCTAGGCCAGAAGAGCCCACCCCGACATTTGAAAATTTTCACATCTGTAATTTTTTATGAATAAGTAATAGACGGACGTAACGGACTTGCCTCCTGAGATCACATCAGATTTTGAGTATTGGTACGGCAACCAAAAGAACAGTGTGAAGTGGGGAGGGGCACAGTCGGACGTATACAGGTTGGAGTGCGGGGTGAGGCAGGGGGGCTTGAGCTCCCCCAGGCTCTTCAGCTTGTACATGAACCGGCTGATCGGTGAGCTCAGCAGTACTAATATCGGTTGTCACGTGGACGGTGTTTGTGTAAACAACATAAGTTATGCTGACGATATGGTGCTGCTGAGCCCATCGATTGGGGCACTGAGAGAGCTATTAAAAATATGTGAGCTGTATGCTGTGGCCCATGGACTCAAGTACAATGCAAGAGCGAGCTGATGATATTTAAAGCCGGGAAGAAGTGTTATAATTATCGTACTACGCTAACACTAGGCGGTATACCACTGAGTCTTGTTCAGCAGTTTAAATACTTGGGTCACTGGGTCACAGACAACTTGGATGATGACCTTGATATTGAGAGGGAGCGGAGGGCTTTGTGTGTGCGTTGCAACATGTTGGCCTGTAGATTTACACGTTGTAGTAAGCAAGTTAAACTGACGCTTTTTAAAGCGTATTGTCAGTCCTTCTACACGTGTAGTCTATGGGTCAACTTCACGCAGCGAGTGTACGGGACTCTGCGTGTACAATATAACAACGCGTTTAGGGTGTTGTTTGGGCTGCCTCGTTTTTGCAGCGCATCGACTATGTTTGCTGAGGCGCACACTGATTGCTTTTATGCAATCATCCGAAAGCGAAGCGCTTCGATCTCAAAAGACCTCCAAAACAGAGTTTATGAACAAAAATTGCGAGGGAAATTTCTTAGTGGGTCGGAGCGTTTTGGACGTCTTTTGAGATTATTATTACTGTTAGAGTAAAATGATTTAGATGCTATTTTTTTAGTATTTGCTTTATTGAACTCTTGGCATTAAACCAACCAAATTTTACATGCATACGATGCATTGTTATTATGAAACAAACCGTTTATTAAGTGATAAAAACAGACAATTTCGATGACATTGCGGCATCCGAATTAAGAAAATTAAAGATAATTCGAAAAAAGTAATCAGCGCATTTTTAAAACGAGAATATGGGAACAATTATGCGCTGAACAGATTTTCTAAATAAAATGTGTATTGCCCAATGTAAGTGCACAAACATAACTCGAAATGTTGTTGGCGCGAAAGAGGCGTATTTAACGCTTTATTTACCTAACATAATTCACCCAGATGGACTTAAAAAAAATAACCAGCTATTACTTATATTAAGGTTATTCACGTGCTATAATAATATTTCGTGTTATTTCATTACTTTTGTTTAAAAAAAAATACAAAGTTGCGCAAATAATTCGCCGCGATTGAATTTTGCAAGACTGCAGCTTTAAGATAAAACATAGCGCACTATTTTATATGTATGACTTAATGTATACCTATGTTTCACAAATAAACTTTATGATTTAACATTATAGTTAGGAATGGCTGGGCTAGGTGACTGACCTAACATGTACCTGATATAAATACAGTGTGATATATCGATCACACCGTATTTACATTAGGTTTGAAAATTAATTAGTTAGATGTATAAATACTCGTGAACCGAGTTTAAACGTAATTGGTTTGTCATTCGCAGTTCACATTCATTTTATTATTTATTCGATGAAACGGAACAAATAATCAACAGATCTATTATTTACCATAGTTTGTGTATTATTTATGCGCATAAATTAGTATTCATGACTATATTTAAACATCAATGGAAACCTTAAACCTACCATAAGTGGATTGTTATAGCTACGCAAAATATTACATTAACCCCTCAATTGTCGAATGCACCCCTTGTGTGCATAAAGAAAACACTTTACCAATACCAGTATTTTACATGGAGCGACTGCCTATCTAACCTCCACAACCCCGTTACTGGGTAATACGGTATCCCTTGGTGAGACTGTTTGTCAGACTTTCGGGCTTCTGACGACCCGTAACGACTGTCAAAGATCCACGAATAATAGCCGGTACCAACGGCTTAACATGCTCTCCGAGGCACGGAGGAATCTCGGTATGTAAAGATGGTCACCCATCCACTGACCAACCCCGGTAAGCGTAGCTTAACCTGACGGATCGACCCGTGCGGCTGTTATTACTTAGCCACGAGCTCCTCTTAAAAACTATGTTAGTAAACCTTACAAACTAAAAACAACTAAAAAAGACGTGGCCCAACACACTTTGCCACGTGCCTCCGTACCCAGCAGTACCTTATAATAAAGGTACTGTCCACATGGTTTAACAATGTTTTAATTCTGATGTCAAATAAAACAAGAACCTCGTCTTCCGAACCTTAAGTTTACTTAGACAAAGTTTGAATCAAAGTTCTATACGAATGCCAATACGATATGCTAACAAAAGCACTATTGAATTTCTCAAAGGCTAAGTAGAGTTGGTTAGTTTAGAAAAATTCTTTAATATCGTAAAAATATACCTACATATCTGTAGAACTTAAAATAAGGTTATAGTTACACTAATATTAATAACAACACTTTTAAAGGCTAAAACTAAGTACCTACAACTAAGTAGGTACAAATAAGTATACTAAGTAGGTACAACAAAGTATACTAAGTAGGTACAACTAAGTATAGGTACTCAAAGACTAAGTAGAAACCTCTCTTTAGACAAGTCCTGTACAAAGTGGTGTAGGCCTTTTCTTTCTTGGTAATTAAATACTGGGTTTCAGAAGTGTTCTTGTATATTCTATTATAGAACATGGTATGGTATTAATAATTAAGCTGAAGACTTTGTTTGCTTGAGCGCGCTAATCTCTGGAACTGTCAGTCGGATTTGAAAAATTCTTGATGCATTTGATAGCCGAATTCTTGAGAAAGGTTATAAAACATTCAAGTATTTCAAACTAGCTTTACCAGCGAGTTCGCCCGCGTGGATGTCAGAAAAAATCCCACGGGAACGTATTACCCAGAATTCCTTCCTTATTCCTTGTCTACATTATAAAGGGAACCTCTGTGCAAAATTTCAGCTTTCAAGGTCCAAGGGGTTTGGCTAGGCGTTGATGAGTCAGTCTATCAGTCAGTCAGGACTTCTCTTTTTATTTATATAGTTAAATCAATTAGAGGCACTTTTGAATTGTGAAGGGGTCAGTCAGTCAGAAATATGAAGATACCCATTACATAAAGAGAAAAACGGGCAAGAAACTCCACGGACACTCTTTTAAATCATTTCATAACATACTTCAACTTTCAGCCACAGCCGCAAATTCATACTGAATTCAAACATTTCAGAGAAAATGGTAGTCAGTAATCGTTATCATCCCCCACTTCAGCCAGACAGCCATTACTATTCATGAGCATATTACCCTCAACAAGTGGGCACTAAACCAAAGATTCATACGCAAACACACAGCTGTAATCGTAAACCGCGAATCACAATCACAACGAGGCTTCATTTAAAGCCCCACAACTGTCTCAATGACTTGCAAAGCATACTAAACGCAGCACTAAACACCACAGTCTAAAGCCTGCCTAATACTTTACAATGCGAGGTGCAGTCACAAAGCGATCCGTAAATTATTACATACAATACGCGCTATGCACTTGCCCCGTCTGAAATAGCTCTAAATTTTAGCCCGACACAGCCGTAAAACATCAGCTATCTTGTGCGGTGTGAACCCGGCGAAGCGCTCCCGAATATTTTACTATTATCGTAGGTACGTTTGAATTTTTGAAAATAACTTTCGTAAATTCATAAAGGTTTGAATTTTTCGGTTAAATGATGATTTTTACCCGTATATATATATGTATGTATGGTTTTATGTCCGTTTTATTGTGACCTCCTGTAGCCTTAACGGCTTGACCGATTTTGAAGAGTGATAACTGAGGGGCAATTCTCGTATTTTTAACAACGTTCGCAATCTCATCTCAGTCTATAAACACTCACTCACAAAACTCGCGCAATAATGACAAATCTAACGACATATCAGAGGGGCAATTCTCGTATTTTTAACAACGTTCACCTATCTTGTGCGGTGTGAACCCGGCGAAGCGCTCCCGAATATTTTACTATTATCGTAGGTACGTTTGAATTTTTGAAAATAACTTTCGTAAATTCATAAAGGTTTGAATTTTTCGGTTAAATGATGATTTTTACCCGTATATATGTATGTATGGTTGTATGTCCGTTTTATTGTGACCTCCTGTAGCCTAAACGGCTTGACCGATTTTGAAGACTAATATCTGAGGGGCAATTCTCGTATTTTTAACAACGTTCGCAATCTCATCTCAGTCTATAAACACTCACTCACAAAACTCGCGCAATAATGACAAATCTAACGACATATAGGCAACATAGGGGCAATTCTCGTATGAGGGGGATATGTCGTTAGATTTGTCATTATTGCGCGAGTGTCAGTGGCTAGATTAAAATAAAAAAAAACAAAATGGCGAATTTTTGGCGGCAAAATGTAAGTCGTCAAAAAATATTCTTGCATTACCTATCGAGATTTTTTATTTATTTTATTCTATTCCACTGATAAACACTAATAATAAAAACGAAAAAAAAAGTTGGTGCAAAATACCTATAACATAAATTAGCAAATTATTACCTAAACAATCGACTAATACAAATTAAAAATCATTAATGCCCGGTTGCTGAAGAATTCTTAATCGGAGTTTAAGTAGCTATTGACTCGACAAAATTATCTATTTAAGGGCCTGCATTACCGAATTGCGAATTCCTGCCCTGTGCTTGGTTTTTGAGGTCCTCTGATAAACTCTCGATAGTACTTAATTCACTCGACATACCTAAGCTAAATTATTCGTTAACAAAGTGTTCAGAAACACGATATTGAACCTATAATCACTATCGAATGGATAAACTCCGTTGAAAAACCTCACAAACTGGGCATCAGACGCTAACAATTACTTTCACCAAAAAATGTTTAAGGCCCTGGTTCCAAGCTTGGTTTAGCTAAGTGTGTAAGTGAAATGGCGTTATGGCTGTCTAGTTTGACGCACGAGACAGAAGATTCTCACGCGCACCGGAATTATGTCGTAAAAGTGCAAATAAAATCGTTTATAATTAGAAATTAACTATTTAATAAAGAGTAATCCATCACTGGATGCAGTTTGGAATTTGACATTTCATGGTATATTTTTAATTATAATTGCTAATGAAGGGATAAACAGCTTATAAAGATTATTAGGAGGTATGTTTAAAGTTTTTTTTGGTGCATTAAAGTATGTTTAATAATGTTTTGGCTTCCATCACTGTATGCGAAAAGGACTTGAAAATATCATACTTTTTTTACATTTCAAAATTATTTACGGTTTATGAGATATACAGCTTTAAAAAACCACCTTTTTGATCGTTTTCAGGAAATCTGCGCCTTAAGCCGATACAAAAATGCATGAATGCTTTGAGGTGATATTGACTAATAGAGTATGGAAAAAAAAACACGTTGCGCCGACCCCAAATAAATTGGGATAAGAGCAGGAGAATTATGGTGATTGTTTTCCGAGTTTGGTGCTGAATCAATAGAGTGAATGAAGCACACTTTTGAAGCACCGGTGCTTCCAAGAGGGGTAACCACATCGTGAAGCTGTCTGTACGAGGGGCCGAAGCCAATGCAGAGGCCCCTTAGATAATTTTAAGTGTTCAGGCACCAACCGACAATAACATTATCCCTGTTTGCTATTTGCAAGTGCACCCAAGGACAACCCCCGGTTGATGCAGGACTGTTGCAGAACATATAAACAAAACATATTGGACTATGGGTTATTTTAATATTATTATGAAAATAATGAATTATAAGTAAACATTCAAAATGAAAAATGGCGAATCGATTCCAAGCAGAATAGTACTGAATTCATTATAAACAATGATACGCTCCGAACAGTTAGTGATTCCGTGACGTAATGAAATCGCCGCCTTTAAATGATTAATACGAGTAATTCCACCAGCTGATGCTTCAATGAACGATATGAACAGGCATTATTCGTCGGAAGCTACTATATTATTGACAGCTGCAGGAATCCTTGAGTATTAAATATTATGTGCATCATTTTTTGGAGCTCACTGCAGATAAGAGCCTGTTAAAATTTAATTGAAAAAACCGGCCAAGTGCGAGACGGACTCGCACACAAAGGGTTCCGTACCATATTATATATGTTTAACAATCGCAAAAATAACTTTGTATTTCATAATGATACTGTGAATTACAAGGCTATTTTTAGCAGTTGCAGAAAATCGCCCATATTTAAACAAAATACCTTATGAATCGCCGTTTTTAGTATTAATTGTTGATTAAATACAGTATAAGCTATATTATACAAGGTGTAAAATAAATAACCCACAACCTCTTAAGGGGTCATTGTACTCATCATTATGAACAACTTTTACTATGGGACCTAACCTGAAATCGCGAAAAAATAATCAGCTGTTCAGTACATTTTGACGAATTATGCGAACATAAATGTATTGAACAGCTGATTTTTTTTTCGCGATTCCATTCAAATTTTTTTTTGTAATGTGTTTGTTTTTCGATGTCGAGTATGTGGACGAAATTCTTGCAGTTAATTTTTTACACCTTATATAATAGACCTCGTACAAAAATGGTATAAAATTGACAACTTTTACGCCCCCCAGAGCTATTTTGTTATTTTAGAAGATAAAAAAAATAAAAATATCGCTGTACTCTACTCGATGAGTTCTAGACAATACACCCCACACACAGGTTATTTTTTTTTTCAACATGAAAACTTTTTTGTATCGGGACCACCCCCTTTAATTTTAACTTTACTTTATTTTTATTATTTGTTGTTATAGTCGTAATAGAAATACACAATCTGTGAAAACTTCAACTGTCTACCTATTAAGGTTCATGAGATACAGCCCTGTGACAGACGGACGGACGCACGGACGGACAGCGGAGGCTTAGTAAGTTTCTACGCACAATATTGAGATACTAGCTAGACTGCCCGCGGCTTCGCCTGCGTGGATTTCATGGGTTTTAATTTTCTTATTATTGTTTATTTTACATCAAAAGTATAAATACTTACTGAGTTTCAAGTTAATCGGACTGCGGTTTAAAATTCATCCATACAAACTTTAACATTCCTAAACCCCCTTTGAGGGGTAGTTTTGAAAAACTAATAATGACAAACTTTATTACATAGCAAGTATTTGTTCTAAGTTTTGTTAAATTTTGTAAACTGTATCCCTGTTTTCACGACTACAGGGGTAGAATTTCAAAAATCGTCTAGGATGTTTCCATATTCTCCGCTGTAAAATTTACTACCCCTTTTCACCCCTTAGGGTTAGATTTTTGGAAAACCCTGATACACGTTAGTTAGCCTTCATTTTTGGTATCAAGTACAAAAACTGAGTTTTGAGTAAATCGGACCGCGTCTTAAAATTCCTCCATACAAACTTTGACACCCACCAATCCCGTCTTCTGGGGTCGCGGGTTGTTCGAAAGAAATACCGTGGCCCTGCCATAGGCAACTGAAGGAACACGGGTGGGTTTTAGTCAGTAAAAGTATGACACGCCCTTCCGCTACACCCAGAGCGGGAGAAGTTATTTGATGATTTTCCATCCACAAAAAAGGGGGTAGTTTAGGAAAACTAAAATGATTAATTTTATAATTAACTTAGATGAATATTCGTGCTAAGTTTCAAGTCTAATAACTCAAGAGATAAGATTTTTCATACAAACTTTCATCCCCTATTTTATTCCCTTAGGGATGGAATTTTCAAAAATTCTTCCTTAATGGATGTTCACACTATATAAGGTATCTATGTGCAAAATTTCATGTCTCTAGGTCCAGTGGTTTGGATTGTGCGTTGATTATTATCAGTCAATGAGTCAGTCAGGACTTTTAATTATATATATATAGATTTACAAGACCATAATCTTTTGATAGGTTTTCCTGTAATCTATAGGTAAGGAACTATTTTCTGTATTTTTTTAGCAAAATTTTAGGCTCAGTAGTTTCGGAGATAAGGGGTGGGGGAATGGTAAATTTTCGTCTATTTTCTTAAATAACTTCAAAACAATTTATTTTAAAATTATAAAAAAAAAATATTTAAGACCCTCACAGTAAGACCTTTCATTTGATATGTCACACGGTACAGTTTGCAAAACTTTTTTTTTAATTGTACTTATTTTCTCCCCAAAAGGGACCCCCATATTCAAAATTCATTATATGAATTATATTATATATTTTATTTACGTTACATGTCCGTGTTTGGGTTACCAAAATACATTGTGAACCAAGTTTCAACTTAATCAGTTCATTAGATTCGAAGCAAATTGGCTGTGACAGACGGACAGACGGACAGACAGACAGACAGACACACGAGTGATCCTATAAGGGTTCCGTTTTTTCTTTTTGAGGTACGGAACCCTAAAAATCACGAGGAAATTGTAAACTTCCATTTATTACGAGGTATTCCACTCAGGGTACTGATTTGAACGGCACTTCCTCGAACGGCACAGCACTTCCACTAAGGGCACTGAAACAAAATTTAATAAAGTGCCGTTACACAATCGACAATCGCAATTCCCGAATATTTTTAAGAACGTTCGTATTCTAATCTGCCTCAATTTCTCAAAACTACCTCATTTTGCCATTGATTATGCCTCATTTTGTCGCTGAGATGTGATTTAGAAAGTGTTTAACTTAGATTATAGCATCTAAGGTGTTTAATTACTAGCTTCTGATTGTTCCACTAAGGACTGATTTATCAATGATCAAATAACTCTTATCAGAATAATAAATATGACAGTTTCACATAATATTTTCTATACAAAAGCTGTCAAATTGAAACATTTATTCTTCAGCTAAGAAAAACTAACTAACTATTGAAAACTTAGCCCTAAAGTACGAACATTTAGGGGCTAGTGGCTAAGTAATAACAGCCACATGGGTCGATCGATCATGTTAAGCTACGCTTGCCATGGTTGGTCCGTGGATGGGTAACCATCTTTACATACCGGTACCCCTCCGTGCCTCGGAAAGCACGTTGGTCCCGGCTGTCATTCGTGGAGCTTTGACAGTCGTTACGGTTCCAATGTCCGGGCAAAGTGTCTAACATGGTGATAGTGTAGTGCCTTAAATTTTGTTTTAAAGTAATAATGACAAATGGTGTCCATCCTCCGGTTGTACATCATTAGTCATCTTTTATGACACTCGTGGGAGGTAGAGGGCTGGCGTTGTCTCCAACGGAAGCTTCATGGAAACCACACTATGTCTGTTTTGGTAATAGAAAGCAGTTTTCATCTTAAGGTGATTGCGCTATGTAGTCCGCGAAATTCATTTTTTTGGGTTATTTGCAATTTGCAGGTCCGTGTCAGGATGTATTTATGTAATTTTAACCATAAAATCATAAATACATCTCTCTAAGTTAGATTTCGTGCAGATTCGTCAATCGAACGAAATCTAACGAATCTGCACGAAATCTAACTTAGAGAGATGTATTTATGATTTTTATGGTTAAAATTACTTTTGTGGCGGAACATTATCTAGACCACCACTAAACAGCGTCAAGAAAACCGCTGCCGCTTATGATTCTGTACCACGCATACAAATCAGGTGATGTCTTTGTTTGTCATCAAGTGCGAATGCACCGGTACACGTGGAGCGAGAACGCAGGAGGCGCGTGATCATTGTATCGAGGCGGCCGGCAGCGACCTTGAGCGGCTGGGCGATCGCGTGTTCAAGATGCTTCGTGCGCGGTCGTCGGGCCGCGGACAGCAGTGATCTTCCGACTCGCTAGCTTAACTGTCGCGCCGCGCTAATAATATTGCTCTGTATAAAATAAGTCAATTTATTACTGCCAGTTTCTGTATCTATTTGCTTTCACTCATAATATAATAATTTCATCATTCTTTTAAATAACACTATTCATTTCAACGTTTTTCACCTTCATTCTTCCCGCTAAGCTTCGCTCGCTCTAAATAGCCTTACTATACGGGTTAAAGTCCCGTCTAGTGTTAGTATAGGTATTGGACATATCTATGCTACATTGGTGACCCCGACGTGATCATCACGGTCTACATTAGTGATTAACTACCACGTTACTCAAGCCTGCAAGACATCGTTGGATTCAAGAGTGAGAGTTTTGGTTGTTTACGACGAGTGCTAACGAAGGAACCGATCGTGGGTGGTACAATACATAAGCGGTGAGCGATTTTAATTTAATTTTACGATGGCTGAGTCGGACTCCTATAGTGACTGTAAGGAGACTCCTGTTATCTCAGGTGAGGTAGCGGCAGCTGGAATGCCATTGCGCTGCCCACCATTTTACCCGGAGGAACCGGATCTGTGGTTTGCGCAGCTTGAAGGCCAATTTGTTCTATCGCGAATAACCAGTGACACGACGAAATTTTATTTCGCGTCGACTCAACTCGATGCTAAGTACGCCATACAAGTCAGGGACGTTATCACCAACCCACCTGAGGTGAACAAGTATGAAAAATTGAAAGCCGAGCTCATACGTCGGTTGACAGCGTCGCAAGAAAAGCGAATACAACAGCTTCTACTACACGAGGAGTTAGGTGATCGCAAGCCGTCGCAATTCCTGAGGCACTTGCAAAATCTAGCAGGGCCATCAGGTGCTGCAGAGTTTGTCAAAAGCATATGGACTAACCGGTTGCCCCAAAATATTCAAACAGTAATCGCCTCACAAATTGCCGATTTACAGGTTGAAAAATTAGCGGAGATAGCGGACAGGGTACATGAAATCGCCCCGATGACACCACAGATAGCGAGCACTTCCGCTTCTACCACCGCTGATTCATCGGACCTGGCTAGGCAGGTGAGCGAGCTTACGAAGCAAATAGCGTCACTCACTTCACGCTTCAACAACAGAGGAAGACAACGCTCACGCTCAAGGCCTCGTGACAACCACCGAAGGTATGTTCGCTCTAAGTCCAGACCACAGCAGCCACCTCAGAATCACCCACACTGTTTTTACCACTATACATATGGAGACAAGGCACGAAAATGTAAACAACCATGCTCATTCAAGTCGGAAAACACGGGGGGTTGTCGCAAGTAGCGGCTAACGACTGCCCTTCTTCATCAGGCCGTTTATTTATCACCGACCGTACTTCAAAAATGCAGTTTCTAGTAGACACAGGCTCGGACCTATGTGTTTTTCCCCGGTCTGCACTCAAGATGCCCTGCAAACAATCAAAGTACGACCTGGTAGCTGCAAACAACACAGTAATTAATACTTACGGCCCACTACAACTTCAATTAAACTTGGGACTCAGAAGGAACTACAGTTGGAACTTCACAATCGCGGATGTTTCGAAAGCTATTATTGGGGTAGACTTTCTCAGTTATTACAATCTGTTGGTAGATTGCAGGAACCAACGCCTGATCGACAACCTCACGTCCTTATCAGTTCCTGCTGCACACTGTAATTCAGTGGACATCGCTTCCGTGAAGGCAGTGGTAGGAGACACGGACTACCATCGGATTCTGCGTGAGTATCCTGAGATAACGCGACCACCAGGTAAGCAGCTACCAGGCAAACACAATACGCTGCACTATATCAGGACGACTCCAGGACCACCTGTAGCATGCAAGCCTAGACGCCTGGACCCTTCTCGACTGCAAGCTGCTAAGAAGGAGTTCGAAGAAATGCTTGCAAGCGGCGTAGCACGGCGCTCGGAGAGCCCTTGGTCAGCGCCACTGCACCTGGTGAAGAAGAAAGACGACGGATGGAGGCCATGTGGTGACTACAGGGCGCTTAACTCTAGAACAATACCTGACAGGTACCCCATACGTCATATACAAGATTTCTCACACCAACTAGCAGGCTGCACCGTCTTCTCAACCATCGATCTCGTAAAGGCCTATAACCAGCTGGCGATAAATCCAGAGGACATACCTAAAACCGCGATAACTACACCATTCGGACTGTACGAGTTTCCTTTCATGACCTTTGGTTTGAGGAACGCTGCCCAAACCTTTCAAAGATTTATTGACGAAGTCCTGCTGAGTCTAGACTTCTGCTATGGTTACGTAGATGACATTTTGGTCTTTTCAGCAACTGCAGAAGAACACAAGGCACATCTACGCCAGTTGTTCGATCGCTTGAAGCAGTACGGTGTCGTCATCAACACAGCCAAGTGCAACATTGGACAACCAGAGGTGACTTTTCTAGGGTACAGTGTGTCAGCCGAAGGTATAAAACCACCTCAATCCAAGGTGCAGGCGATCCAGGAATTCCCAATACCCAAAACTGTGAAGGAGCTGCGAAGATTCTTGGGCATGATAAATTTCTATCGCCGATTTGTTCCCAACGCAGCTCAAATTCAAGCACCATTAAATTCCGTCCTTGCTGGTCCCAAGGTGAAAGGCTCGCATCCCGTGCAAATGACTCCGGAGCTACTGAAGGCATTCGACGATAGTAAGTCCTCGCTGTCTTCAGCAACACTCTTGGCCCATCCAGACGCTTCCGCAGAGTTGGCAATCGTAACTGATGCATCGAATGCAGCAATAGGTGCAGTTCTTCAGCAACGTAAAGGTGAGAACTGGCAGCCACTAGCCTTTTACTCACACAAGTTAAGCGATGCTCAAAAGAAGTACAGCCCGTACGACCGAGAGTTGTTAGCAGTGTACGAAGCCATCAAATACTTCCGACATATGGTTGAGGCAAGAACTTTTGTAATTTTCACAGACCACAAACCACTTACCTTTGCCTTTAGGGCAAACAAGGAGAGTCTCCCACCAAGGCAGTTCCGTTACCTGGACTACATCGGACAGTTCACAACAGACATAAGGTATCTACCAGGTAGTGAGAACATCGTCGCTGATGCTTTGTCACGAGTGGAAGAAGTATCAGCTGGTATCAACTTCGAGGACCTTGCAAAACTTCAGGACGATGATCCAGAACTGCAAGGACTCCTGCTTCGTGGCTCAACACTGAAACTGGAAAAGATAGCATCAACTTACAGTGGAAACTCAAACGTTTACTGCGATACCACCGCTCAGGTACCCCGTCCTTATATTACGCCAACACTGCGAAGACAAGTTTTCAACTCACTGCATAACTTGCATCATCCAGGGAAGTCTGCTACAGTGCGACTGGTCTCGCAATACTTTGTGTGGCCAGGGATCCGCAGAGATTGTAGAGAGTGGGCAAGGCAATGTGTACAATGCCAGACGTGTAAGGTCACGCGACACACAAAATCCCCACTTTCCTCTTACCTGACCCCATCCTCTCGTTTCTCCCACATTCACCTCGACATCATAGGGCCATTAACCCTTTCATCTGATTTCAGGTATTGCCTCACTATCATCGATAGATACACTCGATGGCCTGAGGTGTACCACTTGAGAGACATCACGGCGGAGACCTGTGCATCTGCCCTAGTGTCTGGTTGGGTGTCCAGGTTCGGTTGTCCTGCCCGGGTCACCACTGACCGTGGTCGCCAATTCGAGAGTCACCTGTTCAAGGCTCTCACTGCCTTATTGGGGGCAGACCACTTCCGCACCACTGCTTACCACCCGGCAGCAAACGGCATCGTGGAACGGCTGCACCGGCAGCTGAAGGCCGCCATTATGTGCCACACCTCCTCACAGTGGACTGAAGCGCTACCACTGGTACTTCTCGGCATGCGTAACTCGTGGAAAGAAGATATCCAGGCTACGCCGGCCGAACTCGTCTATGGAGAAGCACTTCGGCTTCCTGGCCAGTTCCTATCATCAAGAGAAGACTTCACTACAGCTGACGTCACCGAGTATGCAAACCGTCTACGATGTCACATGGCCAAGCTGACTCCGAAACCTACTGCGTGGCACACCACATCGCCTTTCTACGTGCCACGAGATCTGCACTCATCCTCTCACGTGTACCTGCGAAAAGACTACGTACGACGCTCATTGGAACCACCATATGCTGGACCCTATCAGGTTTTACAGAGGCACGAAAAACACTTCACCATCGAAATAAAAGGGCAGCCAAATAATGTATCAGTTGATCGACTCAAGCCAGCCTACTTGCTACGTGAAGAAGTTGGGGAAAAACCTATCACACCTGCTGACCCTACTATCACACCTGCAGAGCCTACTATCAAACCTGCTGACCCAACTATCAAGCCTGCTGACCCTACAACTCCATCTACAAAGGAAGAAAGGAAGACGAGAAGCGGGCGGCGAGTGAAATTCCCAGATTTTTATCGACCGTAGTTACGGTCTGGCCAGGGGGAATATGTGGCGGAACATTATCTAGACCACCACTAAACAGCGTCAAGAAAACCGCTGCCGCTTATGATTCTGTACCACGCATACAAATCAGGTGATGTCTTTGTTTGTCATCAAGTGCGAATGCACCGGTACACGTGGAGCGAGAACGCAGGAGGCGCGTGATCATTGTATCGAGGCGGCCGGCAGCGACCTTGAGCGGCTGGGCGATCGCGTGTTCAAGATGCTTCGTGCGCGGTCGTCGGGCCGCGGACAGCAGTGATCTTCCGACTCGCTAGCTTAACTGTCGCGCCGCGCTAATAATATTGCTCTGTATAAAATAAGTCAATTTATTACTGCCAGTTTCTGTATCTATTTGCTTTCACTCATAATATAATAATTTCATCATTCTTTTAAATAACACTATTCATTTCAACGTTTTTCACCTTCATTCTTCCCGCTAAGCTTCGCTCGCTCTAAATAGCCTTACTATACGGGTTAAAGTCCCGTCTAGTGTTAGTATAGGTATTGGACATATCTATGCTACACTTTGATCAAGATACAACCTGACACGGACCTGCAAATTGCAAAAACCCAAAAAAAAAAAGAATTTCGCAGGCTACCACTGCGCATCATCCTTAAGAGCCTATACTACCTCAGATGGCTTAGCATGAGCCTCCGTTATGTCGAAAATACTGCAGCATTAATTTTGAAATATTAGTAAGGTTGAGGATTAATGCAAGTACTATGTTTGACGAAAATACGATTCCATAAAATTTTCTCGACAGACAAAAATTACAAAGTTACCTCCAAACCAAACAATAAACCGCTGGTATTAAAAAAAAAAACCGGTCAAGAGCGAGTTGGACTCGCGCACCGAGGGTTCCGTACCATCATTTATATGTAATTTTTGTTGATGATTTCTGAAAAACTGTGCTATTTAGAGGCATCGTTTTATTTTTCCTGTAATCTTTACATAAACTTCTAGCACATAGAATAATTTCAGATTTTTCTCTTTGCAAACTTGAGAGATAAGGGGGGGGGGGGGGCGGTATTTTTTTTTACATTTTTTATCAAAACTCGAAAACTATGCGGCCTAAAAAAAGAAAAAAAATGTTTGAGAATGTGCAAACAGCGTTCTTTCTTATGATACCCCACATGTACCCTACAATGTTAATAATGTTAATGTTAATGTTAATGTGTATGTGTTAATGTTATGTATGTGTAGTACCCTAGTAGCTCCACTTTGAATTTTTAAGACCCCCTTTCAGTCCCTGTTGCAAATAAAATATAAATATTTTTATTATTTTCTTTTTTCCAAAATAGTTGGGTAAACGTCATATAAAACTATTCCAAATTTCAAGTTGATAGCATTAGTAGTTCTTGAGATATCCAGCTGTGACAGACAGACAGACAGACTGAGTCACACCATAAGGGTTCCTTTTTTACCATTTTGGTACGGAACCCTAATACTTCAAATTAGATCATAGATTTCATCATCATGAAACTTTGCATACTAACTAAACTAACTATAAAGCAGGTCTTATGTTTCTTATTTTTTTCAAATTACCATTATTTTCACCGTAAAAAGCAATTACCTAAACTATCGCAGCGCACTCAGTCCACGAGCAGTACCGTGCGAGCGAGATAAAAAGCTGAGGTAGTATAGGCTCTGGGCGGCAGTCTTCACCACACAAACACTGCATTCTAGCTTCACTTATCACTAAGACAAGACCAAACTATTCCCATATAGTTTGCCAAAATAGATAACAAGACCAGAATATAACATTTTAAACTCCCAAAAACTTGCAACACGAGAACATTACAGCACATAATACCCGGCGATAAACAAGTCCAAATTCCCTACAGACTAGTCCACACTTTGGCCGCTAGGGAGCGCTAGTTCTCCGTGCAGTTTCGCCGCCACAAATGTACCGCGAAATTGTACGAAACTACCGTTTGAACAATGGACATTATAGTAGTTTAGCTAACGACTAAATCCCACTTAAATAATGCTTCAAATATTTTATAGAAGCGTCTGAATTTAAGGATTTTATTGTAGCTATTGTGTTTTAGAAAGCGTTTGGTTTGGTTATGGCTATATGTATTTAATGTAGTAATGTAGAAATAGTGGTCTAGACAGAATTTTGATGGGGCTCTTGGTGATTATTCTGTTTAAAGGAGAAGCGCCATTGTAGCCCGCGAAAATCAAAATTTCTAACGTTTTTTGCAATTTGCAAGTCAGTATCAGGTTCTATGTTGATTAAAGTATGATTCGTGACCGTAACAAATATTATTTATAGAATTATAAGCATTAGAATTAATAATAAGCTCCATAAGTTAGTATAATTCTCAAATGTCAAGTTTTCATGAAATAGTCATGCAATAGGATTAAGTACTGGTCGTAAAGAGTTGTATTGATAACTTTAATTATTATTGTTATTCTGTAAATTTATACTTTCTACATTTACAAATCATATTTTGATCAACATGACTTGCAAATTGCAAAAACGTAAGAAAATTTTAATTCCGTGGGCTACCAAGACGCTTTCGCCTTAAGCTAAGTGTTTTGAATACTGTTTATACCAGACTAAATTAGAAGCAAAATGCGACGGCGACAAATAGCATTACAAACCACAAAACATTTCTTGGAACGAAAAAACCTAGCTATGCATTCAGATTAATCACGTTCATTTCGATATTGCTTCGTCGTCAACAGTAATAGCAATCGTTTTATCAAAGGAGAAACGGTAAAGTTATTCATTTAACATAACCTACAACCATTCCCCTATATAAAACTCCACATCGTCAACGAGTCCCCATTCCTAATTCAAATTCAACGACAACTCGTTCCCGCGTCTTTACCTACAGATTTACTGAAGCTTACGTGAGTCACTTACACAATCTTCCACGATAAGGGATCCGGATGAAAAGTGAGCTAAGACTTCATGACGAATGTACACCTCTTCACGAACGAAAATGACTGTAGTTTATCACCCGACTTGTTTTATTTGTATGACATACGGAACATATTGCCTAACGTTCGTGTTCGATCGTGTTCGCACGAAATCGGATGAAAAATGGCGGCCGTTGCGCTGAGGTAGCATTTGGCGTAAATGGGGCGTTTGAATACTTTTTTTTGGCGTGAGGTGAATTGTGTGTATGAGTGTATTGCTTTGCTTACAGTATTACGATATGGGGAAGCTTTATGCGGTTTTATCCGGTGTGAGTTTTCATGTGTAAGTCGTTGATTTTCGTAGATGATGACTTGGCAATATGTTGTACTTTAAGGTGATATGTAAAAAGTGAACTGGGCGGGAATAAGAAAGTGACAGAGTTAATTACTTCCACAAGCGAAAAAGAGAGCGCCACAATGCGCTGGAACCAAAATAAAAGCGTTAAATCAAATAAAAATTGTTTCAAAATAAATTAAGCTATCTATCAATAATGTTTTCTGCCAGAGTTTTCTATTACGTAATACCTACGTACATTTTGAAATGAAATTACTTAGGATTACCTACATAATTACAGAAAAAAATACAGAAAAGTAGAGGTCTTTTCGGAATTAAATTCTATCGAGGAAATTTAACCCACCAAAAACATTTTCATGTAAAATGTTGCCAAGACGAGACCACATATAGCTCGCACTGACAAAAAGCTATCATATCTCATGTAGAGCCAAGCTTCTAACTCTACACGCCCTAACTCTCCAAGCCCTAACTTCACAAACTCTACACCTTAGTCAAAATATGAGGCTTGGCCGTTTCGTTACTACAAGAACTATTGTATAACAGAAAAGTAATGAAAAGTGAATACATTTTTCACCTTGCGCCCATATGATGGTAGCAAAACGGCCAGAAATGATGTCAGTCATCATTTCCCGAAAATTTTGTTTATCTGGTATAATCCAAACCCAAGTTAAGAAGGTTCAAAAATACGACGAAGTGCTTCGAGAAAAGGTAGGTAGTGCCCTTGCGCTTCGCTTGGCTCGTCTTGGCGGGGACACTCCTGTGCCCCCAGAACCCAAGTGCGTTTTCCTTTAGTCAGAGTATTAATCAAATAGTCATTAAACATATATCCAGAAATAGTGAAATAAATGCTTACGAAAAAACCACCAATTTATTGTGGTATCGCCTTAACTCCTCTATCATTTTTGCGTTTTGCGACAGAATATATGTCAACTTTTCCGACGTCATTTTACACCTACAAATTATTCTATACTGAAATCGACTGCAATTGTTGTAGAAAATACTCATAGCATAAAATATACATATCAACATACAAGAAAAAATCATTAATAATCGAGCCTAAGGCGCATATTTTCTCACGAACATTTTAATATGAAAAGCCTGACTATCATACAAAGGAAACTGCTAATGGAAAAAACATTTTCTTTTTACATTCCAAGCATAATTCGATACGAATACAGCATTTCCTGGATGCGTCGTATATTATCATTCCCCAGACTGAAAGAGGCATCAATTTTTCACTATACATATTTTAAATTCTCTGTCGACTCGAGTACCGTCTCTTTGCCATGCAGATGCCTTACATAAGACAATCGACTACGCTGAAATTTCATTGCATTTTTAATGTGGAAATTGATGGTACTTTTAGTAGTAGGTATGTAGGTATTTTTAATGTGGAAATTGATGGTACTTTTAGTAGTATGTAGGTATTTTTAATGTGGAAATTGATGTTACTTTTAGTAGTATGTAGGTATTTTTAATGTGGAAATTGATGGTACTTTTAGTAGTATGTAGGTATTTTTAATGTGGAAATTGATGGTACTTTTAGTAGTATGTAGGTATTTTTAATGTGGAAATTGATGGTACTTTTAGTAGTATGTAGGTATTTTATTTATATGCCTTTGTTCACTGTCTACGTCTTTTATTGAAGCAAAAAAGTTACTGGGCTTTTTTGGGACCTAGGTATCTATTAGAAATTTCAAACATTTTAACTTTTTTTTTTTTAATTATTAATGTCATGTCTGTAACAAAGCTGTCACTTTTTGAAATATTATCAACTAACCAATGGTTTCAATAGTATGGATACGCCCGTCTGAACATTTCGCCTAAACTTTCTTCATACAAGCAAAAAGTAGCGCCATCTGTGACATCTGTCATAACTCATACGAACTACTGATTACTTCGTTAACTACGTGCGCGATGACAGCAGCGCGCCTATGGCCGCCATTGTGGATTATGGTAGTAAAATTATCAGTTTAAAGATGTGTTTATTTAAACATTTAATTGCAACAAAAGTAATATAAGGTTACCTGCTGATGATACGATATCCCATATTGCTTTTTAATCTTAGTATCGTAATTTTTGCAGCCTTACAACGCAGCTTGGCATTTTTTTGACAGAGTGACTATTCCGCGCGCGGACCGCGGCCGACTGAGTCACGTTGGCCCTAAACTTTCATTTTAGGGCCAACGCGCTGGTGGCATTTCTTCGCGCGGTTGGCCCGGTCCTTACTATATAAGTCAATGCAACTAACAGAGGGCGACGTAAAATAGGTTTACTATTGGTACCGTTAATAAATATAAGGACGCAGTCTGTTTAGCCTTTACCAGAAGTGGTCATTGTATTAGTGGTTCAGCAGCTGCAATATCATCAGGATTGTGCCGGAATCAAAGAGTATAATTATAAATAGGGGGCCGGAATATAGCAGTTCGTCGTGGACGTGGACGACAGCGGCTGCCCTGATATCTATGTATTTTTATGGTGTGCATAATAAAGAGTCTTAGATAATATACATCTAGATCGAGCCACCGCGTGGCCGGTCATGAGACAGCAATATTATACTTTTTCTAGGTTATGTGGTATGAGAAATGAGGTTTAACGTAAGAAATCTTCCATATTTTGGACTGAAACCCTTGTCAATACATTCGCACAATGCAAAAACTGTCCAAAAATGTTAAATTAATCGACGCAAGATAAATTTTGTTTGGCAACATTCGAAAATACGGCACGCCGTAAGGGACAGAAAATACGATGCTTTGTCTCAATTTTTTCGTATATATGTGTCTCACTTCCACACTTCACACTGTAATCATGGCAACGTCTAGATGTATAATGTCATTGTAAAGAGTATTCTATCTATCTCTGTCATTAGCCATCACGAAACTATCGATGCGACGCTCTGCTAGAGTGACAGTCACCATGCAGCCAGTGTCACTCTTCCGACCTTTTCAGCGATTCAGTAAGTTCGTAACAAAACGAGGCGGCGCCACTTGCTGCGCCGTTTTATAATTTATTTAAGATTTACGTGTACAATATAGCAGATTTAAATTAATCTAAGGGTTTGTACACCTAAATGTAACAAAGCATAATGAAAAATAAAAAATAGAACACGACAAAT
The DNA here is from genome assembly GCA_905163495.3 of Cosmia trapezina. Classification (NCBI taxonomy): domain Eukaryota; kingdom Metazoa; phylum Arthropoda; class Insecta; order Lepidoptera; family Noctuidae; genus Cosmia; species Cosmia trapezina. Next base: position 27,406,237 of record LR991024.1, read on the forward strand.
TAGCAAAATTTACAAAGAGATAAAAATGCAATCAATAGAAAAGTTGTAGGTAACTATACTTTTTACTTATATATCTATCCATCAACATTAGGAGTATCTATTAGATAATAGCACTATAAAGCAAACATTTCCTTGTATACTGTAAATTAACTAACCACGACAAGTCGGAGTCTAAAATACAATTACCAATACTATGAATTAAAAACCGGTCAAGAGCGAGTCGGACTCGCGCACCGAGGGTTCCGTTGCGATTTCTGAAAAAGTGTGCTATTTAGAGACATCGTTTTATTTTTCCTGTAATCTTTATATAAACTTCTATCACATAGAATAATTTCAGATTTTCCTCTTTGAAAACTTCGGAGATGGGGGGGAACGGTATTTTTTTTACATTTTTCATCAAAAGTTTGAGTTTGAGAATGTGCAAACAACGTTCTTTTATATGATACCCCACATGCCCTAGTAGCCCCACTTTGAATTTTTAAGACCCCCTTTCAGTCCCTGTTGCAAAAAAAATACATATATTTTTATTTCTTTCTTATTTGCAAAGTAGTTGGGTAAACGTCATCTAAAACTGTTTTAAATTTCAAATTCATAGCATTAGTAGTTCTTGAGATATCCAGCTGTGACAGACAGACAGAATGAGTCACACCATAAGGGTTCCTTTTTTACCATTTTGGTACGGAACCCTAAAAAGGATTTTTTACTTCAGAAGTATTACTATGTATTTACAACATCACATTTCTACATAGGGTTTGAATAACCCGCCGCAACTCGGTGCGTGCGTAAACGGAAAACGTCAAACATACATCAGCACATTTTGTGATACAAAATAAAAATAACAAATAGGTAAATAAATAAATAAACAAAAAATAGCATGCTTCAACCAAACAGCGTCAGTTACTCATCCCTAATACGACAGGTTGCGTTACCTATCACCATTTTTAGAAAGTCACGCTACATGTCATTTATTACGATGAGCGTGTCATATTTTTCTTGACGGAATTTCTTTTCCGTAAACGTTTTACTATTTGATTCTTTATTACTGTATTTTATGTCATTGATTGACGACTATTTGATCATAAATATACAGGGTGGAATTTTGTAATGTCACCTGAAGAGAAAGTACTCTTAGGCTCGTATTTATAATCAAAGTAATTACTTGCTAATAAGTAATTTCATACTTAAGGGTAGAATTCTCAAGTGAATAAAATGGTGACTGTTACTTGGCTAAGAATTCTAAGCTTTGACAGTTCTAACTTCAAGCAATTATTAAACTATAAAAAGAAAATCATTGCTTGAGTAATTACTTAGCTTTACTTGACTATAAATACGAGTGCTAATGCTGTAGATAGAAAATTTTACTGAAAGAAAACTTCCTTTATTTTTAAATAGAAAGATAACTGCATTCAAAGATTTTCTAAAATTCGCTTGCCACACCCGGGAATCGAACCGACTAAAATCTGTAAAAATTACACCCTGTACTTTTATTGCATTGATCGTTAGGATCAATTATAAGAATGAAATCTCTCTAAAAACTTGATAAATTAAATGAAAGGAAAACCATGAAATCTTAAATTTTATTTTTTTAATCTTAAATTTCAAGCAAAAAATTTTTTGAAAATCTGTGAATGCTGTTTTCTTTCTATTCAAAAACAAAAGAATGTTTTCTTTGTGTAAAATTTTCTATCTACAGTCTTAAGAGTATCTTCAGGTGGCATTACAAAATTCCACCCTGTGTAGAATTTCTAACTGTGGATAAAACACGAAATCATAAACGCAAGTGCACGCAAGCCACCAGGGCCCCAAGTCTGCTATTTTTTACATTCCAACACGATCCCATTGTCACTGCATTGTCATTTTGCTAAAAGTTCGTAATCTGCTAAATTCATAATTTCATACAATGGAGTGTAGTGGTTGACCATTGGAAAGTCATAATGACGCCATTATGACGCCATTAGTAGATTACCAAACTTGTCAAAATCAACAATTATGAAATCAATGATAGACCATTCTGACACTATTGTAATAGCAGACTTGAGGCCCAGGCCGTATCTACTTCTTGAACACTACAGAACCATTTTGCGGTGTTTACTAAGCTTCATCATCGCCAAAGCCCGCGTGAAGCGTTTTAAATTTGGAGAAAAAGTGATGAAAATGGCGGACATAAGTTAGAAGAATAATCTTATGTATAATTTTACGTCAATCCTGTGAAATATTCAGGCGTTCAAGCATGCTAAACAAACAATCGACAACAAAGCTCACGTGTAATAATCGTAGGTGAGTAGACTTGCTAACAACGCCACCATTGAGAAAAAAATTAATAAGTCTGGAGATGTAAAACATTTTGAAAGTTCCTAAGCTCATATTTTTTTGTCAGATGAGGTAGAATTTTTTGTATCAAAAAAATCAACACAAAAACTCCTAGAGTTTTTGTGTATAACTGCTATAACTTCGAACCTACTTAATTCTACCTCATCCGACTAAAAATGTGAGCATATTTCAAAATGGTCCGAATCTCCAGACTTATTAATTTTTCAATGGTGGCAGTTAGCAGTCCTACTCACCTTAACTCTTTCCAGTTTAATGGTTAGTGCTAATGACCACCTCTTTCAGAATATTTTTATTAAGATTGCGCCATCTAACGATGAATGGTTGAAGTATCATAAACAAACGTAATTTGCTTGACATATTGCAACCGATTGGCGATATTTTGAATTAATGACATTTCATTTTACTTGAATTTAGGGCTTAAAACTAAATTTTTTTGTTCCTATTTTTCTATGCTACTGAAATGATAAATACGACAATAAATAAGAAAAAATCAAAATCTTTGTTTACCTAAAAGTGTGACTCAAAGAGTTAGGAAGAAGACGTTTATTAATGTAATACCTGCACCTTGATATGAAATAAAACCATACTTCTCAATACTGGTACACCTAAGTAATATATTCTAGTCTCCTAACAAAAACAATAGGGATCTCCTCGGGCGGCCCACCTATCACGGTAAGCCGTCGTCAGTCATGCGGTATTGGGTTTGGGGCTAAGGTCAAGTAAATTAATGTTAGGCAAAAACTGTGGTAAACTATGTATGGATGGTTTTGTTTCCTTATTTTTTTTGAATATGTCAAACAAATAATGCAAAATAATGATGATGGAATACTTCTAAGATTTTCATAATAATTACCTACACTGTTCTTATGGATTACATACAATAAAAATAACTAATATACTATACCTATATACACACACCTAATAATATATAACCGGTTTCTGTTCAACTTTTCAGTCACCGGTGTCACCTTCAGACTTCCTCTTACATTATACTGATGTGGCGGCATCTACATCGCCACATATGAACTACGCATCAATGACATGACGTCACGCAAACCTGCATCGCGCAATTCCCGACATCAACCGTTGGGCAGTAGCCCACCAGACACGACACCCGTCTGGTCGGAGCATCCTCCCTTTTCCATAGAGGATGAGTGAACTTTACACACTGTTCCTCATGCCTCTATACTGGTGACCCCGAGCATGAACGTCAGCGCAGCCTTCGTGCAACTACATTAGCGTGACGTCATCAGCATCACTTCCTCAAGCTTTCGAGCGGCGAGTCACACAGGCAGCCAGCTGCATCCACGGCTTCAACAGGTATCCTGACCACAGCATGCAGCGGACGCGTATTCCTGGTCATCACCTTCAGCCTCAACCCAGCGCTGTACACTCCGACTCACTGGAGCATAACGCAGCGCCACCCCGACTCACTGGGGTAACACCGCAGACAGTTCCGACTCACCGTGAACTATGCGGCACCCGGTTCCGACTCACTGGAACCACAACTGGCACTGGCAAGCATCGCCAGATACACGACTCAGCCCACTATCGACCTCCGGTCTCCGGAGGGGAGTGATGTGGCGGCATCTACATCGCCACATATGAACTACGCATCAATGACATGATGTCACGCAAACCTGCATCGCGCAATTCCCGACATCAACCGTTGGACAGTAGCCCACCAGACACAACACCAGTCTGGTCGGAGGATCCTCGCTTTTCTATGGAGGGTGAGTGAACATTACACACTGTTCCTCAGGCCTCTAAACTTATCTCTTAATCTATCCATTCGCGTAACACCACACATCCCTCTTAGCATTCTCATCTCAGCTGCATGCAATTGCCTTTTGTGGTCCAACATTATGATCCATGCAGGTCTAATCAATGTTTTATAAATCTTCCCCTTAAGTTTAAGGCGAATGCGGGAGTCGCATATTGTTGAGAAATTGAAAATTGCCTTAAGAATAACGTCTTTAAATAAAGTTTTATTACAACTCTATTTATATATACCGTGACGGGCACCCAAGATTTATTATCATGTAGACAAAAATATTAGCATAAAAAGCCTCTAAATAAAAGTCAGTGAGCACACACAAAGAAAAATGATATTTTAGAACAAACCTCATGTTTTCAAACAAGAGCTTATTTTATTCGTATTAATTTTTCGGCTGAGCAAGTGTGTACTTTTTAAAAATACATTTTATGAAAATATAACTGTTTGAATGGTAACCCGCAGTTACCACTTACGTTATTAGTTAAATCTTGGAACTTATTCGAAACCTTTTATAGTTCTATTATAGCAAGCATGCCCTATATGTACCTACACACATATTATAAATTAAAGTCGATTTTCATGTTTGTCTGTGTGTGACCGCGTTGTTCTTTTAAACTATGCAAATGATTTGAATACGGTTTTCACCATCATTTAAAGAATTTAATCTGGAAAGTTCACATTAATATTAAACTAACTTTTAATAAAGAAACCTCACTGTTTTGTCAAGTCATCAGAACCGTGCGAACCAGGAGCCGGTCGCTAGTTATGTATAAAACTACTATCGGAAGTTATAACGAGCCATGAACGAATTAACCATTAGACCTGACATATAAGCGGACGTACCTTTACCGATCCTGTCGCGACACGACGCTCGGCACTCGACGCGTGCGGTTGTGCGCTCTCGCTGCTCCCGCTGCGCTCGCTGTCCAGAGTCTCCCTCCGCTGCGCTGCTCTTCGTGGCGTCTTCGTAGTCACCCGACTACTCCCGATCGTCGAATAATTAATTATTTATTTAATTAATTATTTCGACATACGATCAGACCAAGTGCCTTTATCAAGGCAAAATATTTCTCTCTCGGACTAAACGTCTTTCGCGCTCCTTTTGGCCCCTTCTGGGTAAAATCCACTGTTTCGTGGTCCTCGGAGGAAACCTCACGGTGCCAACGAATCCGAGTGGGGTGTAGACCCAACACACCCGCCGAACCCCTTCAGGGAGAGGCAGTCAGCTGGACGGGTCCCAGTGTTAACCGGCCTTGGGGGGTCTCCTAGTCGGCACTGGATGACAGTTTTGCTTCCACAGCTTGCACCTAGTGTCTTTAGGGTGTGTCTACACCCTTCGCGCTAGTTCTTAGTCAGGGCCCCGTTGCACATTAAGACTGGCACGGATGACTCAAGCGTAGGTCGTTCACGATAGGTACACACCTCCCTGTCATCACCCGACAGGGAGGGTTAGGGCCCCCGGGCAATCCCACCCGGGGAGATAGGTGTTAGGGATTCATAGGTTTTTGTTTATGCTCCTCCTCTAGGATGCCCGCGTCCGCATCAGCGAAGGAGCTGTACCTTAAGGATATCCTTAAGGATCCAGACTCCTTCATTGAAGCGCTACTCAAAAGCCCCGATTTTCGCGCGAAAATCGCGGCTAAACTCGCTGAGTCTCAGCATGCCCCTGCCTCAGACATCGCTACTTTTAGCGATGCTCTCGAGCCCACCCAATCCTCTCTTCCTACGGTCCATTACGTAGACTGCCCGACAGTTTCCATGGACACTGAAGGCCAAACCTCTTCTGACTCTTCCGATATCGAGGCCGAGCACTCTGCCCAGCCCGTTCTTTCGTCCCCTTCCGCTTCTTCTTCTTCTGACGACGACGACGGCTTTCAGGTCGTCGAGGGTCGGAAGAATAAGAAAAGGAAGGCGACGAAAGCCGCAAAAACCAAGGCGAAGAAGGGGAAGAACTCAGACTCTCCCCCTCCTCCACCTAAACCCTCTGACCTGCCCTTGGCCCCACCCGCCCTTACCATTCCATCCTCCTTGCAGGATGCCCCCTCTAAATCATCCTCCTTGCAGGATACCCCCATTGCCCCTTTTAAGTCGCCCGCCACGCCTCCCGTCTATATTCAAGACAAGGCAAAGTGGACCGACGTCTCTAAGTGGTGTACCGATCTCGGGATCGGTTTCACCAGCGCCCGCTCTACCCAACAGGGTATTAAAGTATCAGTACCGACGTCGAAAGACTATAGGGAACTTACAAAACTTCTAAAGTCGAGAGTTGTGTCTTTTCACACATACTCTCTACCTGAGGATCGCCAGACTCGCGTGGTGATCCGCAGGATCCCAAAAGAAATTCCGATCCAGGAAATCAAAGCCGATCTTGAGTCGCAACAGATTCCTGTAGACGAGGTCCATCGGATGCACCGCTCCAGGGGAGGGGAAGCTTACGATATGGTCCTCGTAGTCTGCCCCCCCTCTGAGGGGTACCATCCGATTTTTAAAATCAAATCGATATGCAACTTGGTAGGCTTTGAGATAGAGAAGCCCCGTAAAAATGGCCTCGTTGGCCAGTGCCACCGCTGCCAGCTTTACGGGCATTCTCAAAGGAACTGCCATGCGAGACCCAGGTGCGTCAAGTGCCTGGGTGACCATGGCACTTCTGAGTGCTCTCGGCCGAAAGACCGCACCTTGTGCACCGAGCTTCCGAGCTGTGTGCTCTGCGGTGAAGCTGGTCACCCAGCTAATTACCGTGGCTGCCCTAAAGCCCCAAAAAATAATAATTCCTCTAAGCTGAACAAACGTTCGGACGTTCGTCAGCAAAGAGAATGCCCTTACTCTTTTAAGGTACCCGACATGCCCCCGCGGCTTAGTCCCCAAAGACCGAACCCTTGGTTCGCAGGCCTCCACCAGCAGGCTTTTCCTGCGTTGAGGTCCTCGCAACCACCTCCTTTACCCATGCCGGCTCTAGTGGATCCTTGCATCCCAAAGCCACCCCTTACCCAACCCACTAAACTCACGGCTGCGCCTAAAAACGTAGCCGCCACTACCGCTAACATTACCGGTACCGTGACCCCGAACACTATTGGGGCCGGTACCAGCACTATTGACCCGTTCAACGTAATTACCGGTACGTTCCTTACATTTATGTCGCCCCGTGCGATGCAAATGGCTAACGAGCTAGTCGTCGCCAGAAGCGCTGGCGACTTGCGCAAAATTCACGACATTTATAATGCCTACCCGGAGATCACGCAAGCCCTGGTCTCCTTCTCCAATAAATCTAACCAATAATGGATAGACAAATTATTGCGAGAACCAAACCCCGATCCCTTAAACTAGGTTTTTTCAATGCCAATGGCATTAAAAACCAACGCGATGAAATCTGCACTTTCCTTCGCGACCACCAGTTAGATATCCTCCTTGTACAGGAGACCTTTCTAAAACCCAACCACCGTAACCCATCAATTGCCAACTACCGTATAGTGCGCAATGATAGGACGCGATGCCACGCGGGTGGTACCCTAATTTACTATAAATCCACCCTTTATTGCATCCCCATTGACCCTCCTCCTCTTTCACGTTTGGAAGTGTCTGTCTGCCGCCTTGGCATGACAGGCCACCAGCCGATCACTTTAGTATCGGCTTACATTCCACCCCGTACCGTCCCAGAGAATTACCAGAATTTATCTGACGACTTTAACATCTTATGCGGCTTGAGTGACTCCGTCATTATAGCGGGCGATCTCAACGCCAAGCATACCGCCTGGAATAGCTCCTTGATCACCACCAGAGGTAGACACTTGTTCGACCTCTGTTCCATTTTAAACTTTGACGTCATTGCACCAATGACTCCTACACATTTTCCCCACGACCATAACCATACCCCTGACGTACTTGATGTAGCGCTTCTAAAGAATATCAACCTTCGGTTGGACTCTATAGAAGCGATACATGAACTGGACTCTGACCATCGACCGGTTGTCGCAAGTCTAGTCCCCCGTTTAGGGCTCCGTGACCCCTCAGTACCACCTCGCACCCAAAAAGTGACGGATTGGACGAAAGTAAGCGATTGCCTGAAATCCTCCTCTTCCCCTCACTTAGACGCTATACCCGATCATTTTGACTCTATCGCTGACACGACGGCCGCGATCGACTCACTCACAGAACACGTACAATCTGTCCTGAACGATTGTTCAAGGGAAATTCCAGTGGCGGAAGACCGTCGCTGGAAGTTGCCGGACGATGTACGTGAGCTGCTGACTGAGAAGAACGCGGCGGTCCGTGCCTACAGCAACTTTCCCTGTCGCGCGAACAAAGTCCACATGCGTTACTTACAGAAATCTGTAAGGACACGTATGGAGGAACTGCGTAACGCCGGCTGGGATAAGATGCTGAGCGAACTAGAGCCAAACCACCTTGCCTTCTGGGATCTCCAGAGGAGACTTAGATCCCCGGGGATAGCTTCTATGCCACCCTTAGTCCGCCCTGACAAAACCATTGCCTTCGAGGATGTCGACAAGGCGGAATGCCTTGCCGACAGCCTCGAGGCGCAATGCACACCCAGCTCTCTACCGGTTGACCAAGCTCACCTCTCTGAGGTCGACGCGGAAGTCGAACGTAGAGCCTCCCTTCCTCCCGTCGAAGACCCTGATTATCCCCTGCCCCCCGTCACTCCGGATGAGGTGCATGAGATAATCAAGGGTCTGAGACCCCGCAAAGCCCCTGGCTCAGATGGTATCACCAATAGGGTGGTCCAACTGTTCCCTGCCCGTTTGATAATGCTCTTGACCATCATCTTCAATGGTGCCTTGAGCAATAACATATTTCCGCAAGCCTGGAAACAGGCCACCGTTATCGGTATAAATAAGCCCGGTAAGCCCAAGAGCGAGCCCTCTAGCTACCGCCCCATTAGCCTGCTCAGTGTCCTCGGCAAAGTCTATGAGAGACTTATTTATAAGCGCCTCAGAGACTATGCCGAGACAAAGGGCCTCATACCTAACGAACAGTTCGGGTTCCGTACCCAACATTCTTGTGTACATCAGGTCCACCGCATCATCGAACACATAGGCGCTGGCTTTCAGCGCGGTTCGATGACGGGAGCGGTATTTTTCGATATAGCGAAAGCTTTTGACAAAGTCTGGCACAACGGCTTAATTTATAAGCTTTACAAACTCGGAGTGCCAGACCGTCTCGTGCTCATTTTACGTGACTTTTTGTCAAACCGCACCTTTCGATACCGTATCGAAGGAGCGCTATCTTCTCCCCACCCTATCCGCGCAGGCGTACCACAGGGCTCTGTAATTTCACCCCTTATCTTTACTCTATTTACCAGCGATATCCCGAAAAGTAGAAAGGCTCAGTTGGCTCTGTTCGCAGACGATACGGCCATCTACTACACGGGAAAAAGCCCAGACGCGATATCTCGTACTCTCCAAACCTCAGTCGATAACCTCGCCTGGTGGTTTCGTAGGTGGAGAATCGAAGTAAACCCGAATAAAAGTCAAGCGGTTCTCTTTCTGAAACCGTACCACACACGTCCTTTACCCCGACCAATCACGATGTTTGACAAGCCGATCCCTTGGGAGAAGCGAGCCAAATATCTCGGTGTCACGCTCGATGAGCACTTAAGCTTCTCCGAGCACATAAAGCTCGCTCGTTCACGGGCCGCTTTTGCCCTCGGTAGACTCCATTCCGTTCTGAATGCACGTAGCAAATTGTCACTTAAGTGCAAGTTGCGCATTTATACAGCCGTCATTCGGCCCATCATGACCTATGCGGGCTCGGTATTTGCTCACGCCAAGCCCCATCACATACATAGAATGCAGACACTGCAAAACCGTTTTCTCCGAAAGATAACGGGTGCCCCCTGGTTCGTTCGGAACGAAAACCTCCACCTTGACCTCAAAATCCCAACGATCCGACAATTTCTGAAACGCAATTCCGTGCGTTTCTTTGAAACCGCCGCGAAACATCGCAACCCTTTGGTTGTCGAATCCGCCAACTATGTTCCCTCCCGGATTAGTAGGACCCGCCGTCCTAAACATGTTCTCTCCGAACCTGATGACCCTATAACCCTCCTACAGGAGAGTAATAAGGCCACCAGTACACTCCGCAAACGTAAATTAAGATCTACGTTCCGACCTCGCCGTCGAGGTCGGAAACGTAATTGCCCACCACCCCCTTGCCCTCTACTCGGCGAGGCTGCGCCAGCCGGTAGCGCAGCCGAGCCTGTAGCCTCTAACCCGCCACTAAACTCCCCTTGCCCACCGATCATTCTCGTACCTAGTAGTACCTTGGATGTTATCGCGTCACGACCCAGCCTGAACCCTCTGGCTGACCTCCCTACCCTTACCGCAGCGACGTGCAGAGTCGCTGAAAACCCCTAGTTTTAAGTCTTAGTTTTAAGCCTGGCCGGAGGCTTTAAGCTCTCGCTTAAAGCAGCCACAGGAAAGTCCGGTTAAACAGTCTCGACCCCCCGTGGTCAACTGCGAGAAGCCATTCCAAAAAAAAAAAAAAAAAAAAAAACCGATCCTGTCAGTAACCAGGAAATTCTAGCCTTGGTCGCTTGTTTTTGTGTCAGTCTCAAACACTTACTTGTCAACAAAACATCTCACAAAAATGACTAAATGTTCAGTTAAATGGTGTAAAAACTATAGCGGCGGAAGCAGCACTATTTCTTTTCACTTGTAAGTGCATTATTTTATTATATTTACTGTTATTTATCACAAAATTTAATCAAATGTAATGTGGTTGAACGAGTTTTCATACATTTGTATTCAACTCAACTCAACTCAAAGTATTTATTTCAATTAAACCAATTACAGGCACTTTTGAATTGTCAAAGAGTCGGTCAGTAGGTAAGTCAGAAAGTTGAAGCTAGTTGCCCATTCCAAAACGTAGATCTATGGAGAAGAACGGGCAAGAAACTCCACGGACACTCTTTTAAATCAAAATATAGTTACATCATCATTATTATAGGTCGGGTCCAGTGGTTAATTCGTTCATGTAACGAGTATGATAACCACGCTTCTGTCTTGGCAATTTCAAAGCATTTTATTCCTGGTTTTCTCATGACACCAAACATCCCACCGGACATTCTGCTCGAATAATCTTCTACCATCAATACATTACCACCGTAAACATAGACAAATTTAAGCGTAGGTACACGTCTGAAAGGCACATAGAAGATGCTCGAGTTGAGTCTGTGAGCGAAGTGACTTTACGTAAGGAATTGAGCTGCAAATAGTACCAGGACTTGTCTATTGAATCTAAGGACGTTCAAAAGTACTTAGAAATTGGAACGATGCATTCGAATAAGACCTGGTTCTATAATGGTATTGCCTGAGTAATTATTTGGGTAAATGCAGATGAATGCAAGAAGTCATGTTAAAACATTATTCTTTAAGTTAATGTATTTTACTAGGTATACAACCACAGTTGTAGAAAACATTATTTTAAGAAGGTTGTAGCTTCACCAACCTAAAATAATAAGGTACGGTACTTTAGAATGGGGTTACTTTGATAACAACTTTAGACTTACGAAAAACTAATTTTATTTGGTGTGTGAATAAGGTTATGTTGGTGTACCGGATAATGGGCATTTTAAGGTTAGAAAAACTTTTGATGCCTCTAAAAATCTGTACCTATAGATTTTTTCATAAGACGAAAGGTGTTATCAAAGTTACCCCTTAGTATCAGAGTAACCCCATTCTACCTTACTATACTCCATCGGTTTAGGTAATTAAATAAAGGTAAACACAAAAACCACGTGTCTGGTTAACCGACTAAACGTAATACCGGTCACTTCAGTTGCAATGCTACGACGCATTTGTACTCTTCAATTTAGCAACTTTATACTTCGTTGTATAACGTTGCTAAATTCAAGGGTACAACTGTGTCGTAAGGCATAATTTTTTTCATCAGAAATCACATGCCATATACACTTACTCGTCGTGTACCTACATTAATAGACTTCTATCTTTAATAGAACATAGGACATCTCTTTTCAATTCATGACTAGCCTCGTCTGTGTAACCTTTTCCAAAAGATGTTGGGGTCAGCTTCCAGTCTAACCAGATGCTGCTGAATACCAGTATTTCACATGGAGCGACTGCCTATCTGACCTCCACAACAGTTACTGGGTAATACGATACCCCTTGGTAATAGTGGTTGTCAGACTTTCAGGCTTCTGAAGACCCGTAGCGACTGTCAAAAATCTGCTTTCCGAGGTACGGAGGAGTCTTGGTATGTAAAGATGGTCACCCATCCACGGAGCAACCTCGGCAAGCGTAGCTTAACCTGATCGATCGATCCGTGCGGCTGTTATTACTTAACCACAAGCCTCTTTTGAATTCACGTCTCATAAATAAACATCCACAACAAGAAATCTAACATAATGTTGCCACAAAAGAATGAAAAAGCAGTTTCAAATCAAGACTTTTTTGCCAATCTGAACCCACTATTTACAAGAATCCGTATCTTAAACGCTGCCAACCTGCGCACCAACTAAATAAACGTCGTCCCTGCCAAGAATGCGAACTATCCAACTTGCCATCCGAAGTGTATCTTTAAAAAAGCAATCTTTGGCCGTCGGAGCCGATCGACCGACAAATTGTTCGGTCCCTAGTACTACGAGTACAATAAGTAAAAGTCTTAACAACCCGCCAGTTCCAACGGATCGCTACAGGAATTGCAATCGGTGTCTTGATTAGACGCGTAATGAAAATTGGTGGTAGTCTATACAACGAGTAACGTTAAATGCGCAAAACGTCTTAAGGGGTCATTGTACTCATCATTATGAACAATTTTTACTATGGGAACAAACCGCGAAATCGCGAAAAAAATCAGCTGTTCAGTACATTTATGTTCGCATAATTCTTCAAAATGTACTGAACAGCTGATTTTTTTTTGCGATTTCAGGTTTGGTCTCATAGTAAAAGTTGTTCATAATGACGAGTACAATGACCCCTTAAGAGGTTTTGCGCATTTAACGTTACACGTTGTATATACGTATATCTAGTGAAATTTTGTAGCGATATCTTATTTACTGGTCGTTCAGAAATAAAAATAATCCAAGGGCGTGTCGGACCACGTACAGGGGGTAAAAGGTTCCGTAGTTGGGATGTATTTATCCCAAAAACAAACTTAACATTGTATTGAAAAACATGTTTTCCCATACACTGATATACGTCTGGGTCAATTCTCCAACTGCATATTTAAGTTTGTAATCCCAAAAAAAGATTTTTAGGTAATAAAACAAGTTGACGATTTTCGGATTTTTCCTTTACTTGTGGTGTGAGACCTTGCTTCTTGCCAAATTTCATGATTCTAGGTCAACGGTAATTAAGTAAGTACTATAGATTTGATTTACTTGCGAGTATTAAAATATGTCGCATAAATGTCCCGTATTTTTTATTGCGTTGACTTAGAAGCTTGATTTTTTTCGAGTTCCAAGGGACCATAGACATAAATTTTATAGACATTTCATATTAATTTCAACTTGATACCTCGACGCGTTCTTGAGAAAATGTCTCGACAGACTGACAGACAGACAACAAAGGGATCCTTGAAGTGAAGTACGGAAACCTAAAAAAAGTGACTTGCGCTATAAATGGTAGAAAGCACTGGTAAAAATGGGAACGGTAATTCTAGACCACAGCGTTCCATACATTTTGATTGTTTAGGTATTGCAACGGTTGTATTGCACAGCTGCATTTTTAAACTGACGAAAAATTTAAATGCCGGTGATTTAAGCTAGAATCATGTACTGAATTGTAAAAGTTTTCTTTATGATGCCTTCCGCCGAGTATAAATCTATTCAACTTTAAACGTAACATTTTTGACCCTATCGATATTTTGTATAAAATTATTGAAAAAAATCCTATGTTTTCGATAAGCTTTCACCGCAGTGGGTAAGTGTAATCATTATACTGGATAGGTTTAGGTAGTACAAAGGTAAACAATCTTGATGTGCCTTTTATCTTTTTTATTTTAAAACCTCAGTTTAAAAATAAAATGCAACTAAAAACCATTGTAAATGTTAGCGCGGGGAGCAATAAAAAGCGGACTGTATCAAAAATAAGGCTGGTATATTGCCGTCTAATGTCACAAAAAATAAGTTCTTGGACAAACAATAATAAATTGAGTTTAAGAGAGGAGTGTCGTCCGTCGCGGTGGAGTCCGTGGACGCGAGTGGTCATCGGGCCGAGCGGTGTCGCAGCCGCGCCGCGCCTCAGCTTGCCGATGACGCGATGATCACGCTGCGTGCGCGTGTTGACCGCATGCAGAGTGCTTTGTTGGGTTCGATTCCCAACAGTAAATACAACAATAATGATTACTAAATCAATTGAACCATTAGTTTAAGCAGTAGTTTATTTGTTTAGTATGTGTTTGTGTAAAAAGTCACATCAATATTGTTTACCTTTATTTCACCACCTAAACCTTTCTAGTACCTAAAGGTCAATCAATCTGCCTAGCCTTTTCCCAACTATGCTGCAGTCAGCTTCCAGTCTAACCGAATGCAGCTGAAAACCAGCATTTGTGAAATCCCTAGGTATGGAGGCTTATATCTAACAGCAAAGTAATCTCCAGGCATAATTTCACAAACACATAAATAAACCCGACTTTCATATCAAAGTATCCACGAAAATCCTGGGCATTAGCAAGTTAACAATTAACTGAGTAACAGTAACTCTCTGACATAAACTAGCTCCTCCTTATCAAACGATTAACGTCTTAACTCCTTAATATTTTACAAGAAGATAGTTTCTTGAAACCTTCGGCTTAACCGGAATAGACCTTGTCGTAAAACCGTGGAAGGGTTCCAAATATCAAGCTGTATTTTGTATAAGAGGTAAGCAGAAATTCCTGGCTACTTTTTGTCAAACTCAAACTCAAACTCACAAGCATTTATTTCAATTAAACCAATTACAGGCACTTTTGAATTGTCAAAGAGTCGGTCAGTAGGTAACTCAGAAAGTTGAAGCTAGATGCCCATTCCAAAACGTAGATTATATAGGGTGACTGGTAATTAGTGACCGATACCTAAACACATGATTATACTCATGGTAACAAACAACTTTTACTATGGGATCAAACCTGAAATCTCGTCAAAATGTAGGGAGCAGCTGAGTTTTTTTTCGCGAGTTCAGGTTTGGTCCCATAGTAAAAGTTGTTTGTTATCATGAGTATAATCATGTGTTTAGGTATCGGTCACTAATTACCAGTCACCCTATATACTGTGTGTGCTTACAAAAGTGTGCTTACACTTACAAAGTATGGCCTGGCAGAAATAAATATTTAAATAATTTTATTTTCACATCCCATCTAGCAGATAGTGAAAATAAAACAAGAAAAAAAGGTGAAAAATTACTTACGACTTAAAACTAGCCATAAAGTTAATAAAGAAGAAAAACTATAACAGCTGACACCAAGTTCCAGTTTCTGAAATACCAAACTACTAGCTTTTGCCCGGGGCTTCGCTCGCGTTAATTTAGAATTTTGACAATCAATTCGGTTTGTACTCTGCTTGTAACTAATAATATGAATCATGATTCGAAAGACACGTGGCGCCATCTCATAACGTTATTGTGATTTTCCACGGGAACTATACTTTTTTTCGGGATGAAAGGTACCCTATGTCCGTTTCTGTACACCTGGCAACGTATATGCAAAATTTCAGCATGATCAGTTCTGTGGTTTAGGCGTGAAAAGGTAACAAAGAAACAAACTTACTTTCGTATTTATAATATTACTAGATGCACCTCGCGGTTACACCCGCATAGACCGGGATAAAAACTAGCCTATGTGTTAATCCAGGGTATAAACTATCTACATAACAAATTTCATTGAAATCGGTCTAGCCGTTTGCGTGTGAAGAAGTAACAAACACACAAAAACATACTCGTAAACTTTCGCCTTTATAATATTAGTGTGGTAGTGTTATTACAGTTATAGTAAAGGAGCTCGTGGCTAAGTAATAACAGCCGCACGGGCCGATCCATCAGGTTAAGCTATGCTTGCCGGGGTTAGTCAGTGGATGGGTGACTATCTGTACATACCGAGACTCCTCCGTGCCTCGGTTGGTCCCGGCTGTCATTCGTGGACAATCGTAGATCTTTGACAGTCGTTACGGGTCGTCAGAAGCCCGAAAGTCTGACAATCATGCAATCTTACCAAGGGGTATCGTATTACCCAGTAACTGTGTTGTGGAGGTCAGATCGATTCATGTAAAATACTAGTATTCAGCTGCATCCGGTTAGACTGGAAGCCGACCCCAACATAGTTGGGAAAAGGCTAGGCAGATTGAGTGTGATTACAGTTAGGAAGTAGATAAAATGCTGTATAAATATAGATGCAGGAACACAACATCACTTTTAGCAGCATTTTACTTAGTTCTAACAATGAAATGTGGTCTGCCTCCCGTCACTGCAATCACAATGATTATCGCAAAAGCGCTAATGATCAATCCCATTATACTATGCTTTGTAAGCCCACAGTAATGACGAACAAACAAAACATTGATCAGGACTTCAGGAGTGACTCAAACTCACTATATCGTCGACACCCTTACTACAATGCTATCACACCGTGCGAGATAAAGTTGAAAAGTGGGTTGTCTAACAATAGCCCTTTGTTTCATTTCCTAGTATTAAAGGCGTTTCGCTAGACGCGGGGATGTTAAACCTTTGGCACGTGAAAGAAAGTTTTGGGACAGAAAAATTGAAGTATAACACCTAAATACATGTAACACTATTTTCATTTCATCAGGGTGTAATTTAAATAACGCGCAACCTCTTAATGGGTCATTGTACTCATCAACAACTTTTAATAAGGGACCAAAGCTGAAATCACGAAGAAAATTAGTTGTTCCCTATATTTTGACGAGTTATGCGAACATAAATAATGTAGGGAACAACAGATTTTTTTCGTAATTTCATGTTTAGTCAATGACTCCTGAAGAGGTTGTGTGATATTTAAATTATACCTTGTATATAAATGAAAGTAACTTAGTCTTGTGTGTATTAAGCCGTTGGTCCCGGCTGTCATTCGTGGATTTAGAAGCCCGAAAGTCTCGCAACCAGTCTTACCAAGGCATGTCGTACTTAATAATAATAATATAATATCCTTGGACATTTCACACAACGCCATCTAGTCCCAAGCTAAGCAACCTAGTGCTTGTGTTATGGTAACGAGATGGCTGATAAACTACTTATATACTTTTTTTTTTTTGTAAATACATATACGTATTATAGATAGAAAAACACCCAGACTCGGAACAAATACTTGTAGGTCGTACAAATATTTGTTCCGTGCGGGAATTGAACCCGCGACATGCTGCCACTTATTACCCAGTTACTAGGTTGTGGAGGTCAGATAGGCAGTCGCTTCTTGTAAAATACTGGTATATAACTTCATCTGGTTATACTGGAAGCTGACGCCCACATAGTTGAGAAAAGGCTAGGCAGATGATGATGAGGTAGCATACCTTGAACAAGAACCAAAAATATTTTTGCATATTTGTTAAATTGGCACGCAAATGCTAAAAGGTTCGTCATCCCTGCTAGGGCTGAAAGGGGGGTAAGTCGGGTTGTATCAATAATTGGTGACGGTTTTATTTATTGTTAGAGCTGACGGTTGTTTGTGAGAGTTGTTCGAGTTTTGAGTCTATTTGCATTGGAGATTACCTTCGGTGTTGATTCGCGCTGTGTTTTGTTTGTCTTATCTTTGATTGAATAAGGGTTATTGGGGATGAATTAGAAACAGGAGGGTGTTGTCTGCTGAATTTAATGATGACAAGGTTTTACTGGGGGTTTTAAAGATAAATAGAGGAACTAACACAGTGATCTACATACAACTAAGCGTAGGTATGTATATGCCTGTGGTTACCTTTTGATAAAATTGAAAAAGGAGACAAACTGGCTACAATTTCACCAACATTTTTTCAAAACCGAACATTTATTCATGTAGCATAATCACCAAAATTCCTAAAAACCTAAACATAGAAAGGAGCCTCTAATTTTTGACAATTATACAGGGTGTTAAAGTAATTGCATGCTATAGCTTAGGGGTTGGTTCAGTATCAATAAAGGAACTCAGGAAAAATAAAAAATATAAAAAATGAAAACATTAAAAATATATTGCAAGATCAACCTAATTTCCTCGAACTTAAAATAGCTATCGTTTAGAATTAAAATTATTGCGAGCCGTCAGTAGCAAATAATGTGCAAACAAAAAAATGACAACGCGTTAGTTACTAAGTAAGTAATTAAATCATTTAATAAAATAATTTTAATTCTAAGCGATAGCTATTTTAAGTTACTACTTAGGTACTAAATTAGGTTGATCTTGCAATATTTTTTTAATGTTTTTATTTTAAACTAGCTTTTGCCCGCGGCTTGGCCCACGTTTACTATACATATACAGGGTTACTGGTAACTCGACCACTTCCTTTCAGGACGTCATAGTAGGGTAAAATGCAACAAATTAAGCCACCAAATGTTCTGCCGAAATTCAGTAGTTTTTGAGTTACTTAGATTTTTAGTTTTTATATGAAAAATCCAATTTAAAAATTATTTACGTCGCAACTATACTGGAATTTAAGTTAGTAATATAGCAGATGTAGTAGCAGATCTTTACCAATAATTAAAAGTTCAAAAATGCTTAAAACTTTGGCAAAAATCACCAATTAAACATTTTATTTTTCGTAATTTTTGTCTGACAAAAATAAAAATTACGAAAAAAAAAACTGAATTTCGGTAGAACATTTGGTGGCTCAATTTGTTGCTTTTTAACCCTACTATGTCGTCCTGAAAGGAAGTGGTCGAGTTACCAGTAACCCTGTATATACTCTTGAATCACTCTATCTATTAAAAAAAAACCGCATCAAAATCCATTGCGTAGTTTTAAAAACCTAAGCATACATAGGGACAGACAGACAGCGGGAAGCGACTTTGTTTTATACTAGGTAGTGATAGTGATTTTTTTTTTTCCCGGGTTCCTTTTTCGATATTGAACCTACCCCTAAGCTATAAATTTATAAACTTTAAGGAGTGCTTTATACTATCGAACTATTAACTATTACTATGGAATCAACTTTGAAATCGCGAAAAAAATTATGCGACAGCTATTTTTTTTTTGGCGATTTTAACAACTTATATTATTAAGTATACCGTAAAACCTAAGTTATTAAAATCAAATCCATAAAGGTTACTTCATAAACATTTCTTACATAAAACGTACTAAAACATACACATTAGAAAAATCATATTGACTCTTACGACAACTCGACGTATTTAAACTAAGCCGGCACATCCTTACTCCCAGCCAGCCCAGTTAGTTTGTACGCGGCGTACTTATTTACATAATCGTAAGTACACGTCCTATTTGCGTAGTACGCCGTAATACATGTACTTGTAATATTTGGGATGGTACTTTGAATATGGTATCGCTGTTTGTACCGGGTTACAGCTGTACTTCGAAATTATGTTGAGTGCTGTAATCTCTGAGACGGGGCAGAAAGACCGAGACTGTTCCTGAGGGTGTCATAAAGGCGATTGAAAACATGAATTTTCACATTATTATTTTTTTTGGTAACAATATTCTAAGATTAGCCATCTCGTTACCAAGTATGACGATAATGGTGATGGTGGCAATATACATAACTACCTATGTACCATTGTACTAACAATTTATCGAGGCCAGAGTCGGAAATCTCACTTACAATCTTCTGAGCAGCGTACCTGATGGCTCCTTTGATCACTAAGCAAATGAGTCAGCCAATCAAATAGCCTTGTGATTAGAAAAAAAAGGATTATAAAAAAAATTAAATCGACTTCAAAAAGAAACTAACTCAAAATAAAATTATGAAATAACTTTAATTGCGGAAGTCGGTGTCTTGGGATCTGGATTTTAATTTTTCTGCTACCGACTTCCGAAGTTAAAGTTATTTCATAATTTTGAGTTAGTTTTTTTTTTGAAGTCGATTTAATTTTTTTAAATTACTTTTTTATTTCGTAATTTTTAGTTTTAAGTAAGAACTGGAATATTTGTTTGCAATAAGTAGTTAATAGTTTTGTTGTAAATAATGCACTAGAATTTGACCAAGGTTTTGAAGAGTTTTCGCTCAGACACTACATCCGTAGCTCGTATCAATAAGGCAAGCCGTCACCCTTACACGTTTTAGTCCATATCTTGAAAACTACTGAATCGATTCTGATGAAAGTTGCACTGTTCCCTAAGTTGAAGTAAATTTCAGTCAATTAAAAAAGAATGGTCACGTTCCAATTAATAGTTTCGGACAAACATACCTATAAAATTTTCTATATATTTTTGGAAGCCTTAATAGATATCATATGTGAATATATTGCAGTTCCAATAATATTACATACATACATGTCGAATTGATAACCTCCTTTTTTTTTGAAGTCGGTTAATAAACAGAATAATGTAACTGTCATGCAAATTAGTCCTTTAGTTGTTAAGATTATTTCTAGCATAAGTTTAATGTAGGTAGTACCTATATGACGTGGCTGTGCTTTTCAAATAAATAAATAAATATTTATATTGTCTAGTACTTTCCGTACCAGCCATAACGTAATAATTCAAAAACAGAAAAACTTCAAACAAAACGCAGTTTAAACAAAAACCAAGTTTTATGCGGTCACAAAACTAAACCTTTAGTCAAACTACATTGCGTTTTATGTAGGAATTTGTTTCCACAAACGCAATACTAACTTTGCATTGCGTGCTCCACAACAGTAAAGGATCGTAATAGTTACAAGACGGCACTAGTTGGCACTGTGTGTCACTTGCTATGGGAATGGTAAAATAAACGACCTTATTATTTTGATGTATATTATGTTATAGTCAAACCTCGAAGCTCCGGCGCTCCTAGGTTTGACTAGTCAATCCTCAGATCTGACCTGAAGTCTCAGTCAAATGAAGCTTTTCGGCCTCTGACTAAAGAATTTTCGTCAAACCTAGGAGAAACTAATTTCGTCAGGCAAACGTCGAAACTCAATATAATGAAATTGGGGTTTGACCAGTCAAACTAACTAACCTCAAAACACCTGGGTAAGGCTTGGGTTAGGGTGTTCGTCAGCAGGTCGACGGAACCCCGCTGCGCGGGGCTCCTATTTCTGTCTGCAGGGTTTAAAGGAACCTAACCAAACCGAACCTCCGGGTGCGAGGTGACGTCGATGTTTGAACGAGTCTGCCAGTCGCTTCTAGGATCGACCAGGCAAAGCCCGAAACAGATTATTTTACTATCGACGTTTGACTAAAAAGTTAGGAACTTCTAGGACCAAAAATACTTTAGCCAAAGGCCGAAATTGGAATTTATTTCGGGTTTTGCCCGATGCATTTGGTCAAACCCAGGATAAACCAGTCATTCCGCGAAGAGACTGCAAATCGACCTTTGACTATGACATAATACAATAAATACTAAATGGTACCTGTTTCTTTTTAATTCTTAAGGGAAACCTCCTCTCTATGACTCTTTCAGAATTCATACACAGGGTTATTGGTAAAACACCAGCAACCTCTTATGGGGTCATTGTACTCACAGCACAATGACCCCTAAATATTGCTGGTATTTTACCAATAACCCTGTATATTATCTCTTTACACAGATAGTAGGAAAAGATTTCATCATCTGCCTAGCCTTTTCACAACTATACTACATGGAGCGACTGCCAATTTGACCTCCACAACCCAGCTACTGTGTAATACGATACCTCTTGGTAAAGCTAGTTGTCGGACTTTTGGGCTTTTAACTACCCGTAACGATTGTCAAAGATCGAAGAATGACGGCCGGACCAACAGTTTAACGTGCTTTCCGAGGCACGGAGCGTCTCGGTATGTAAAGAACCCATCCACAAACTGACCACGGCAAGCGTAGCTTAACCGGATCGATCGACCCGTGTGGCTGATATTACTTAGCCACGAGCCTCTTCAGACGTCCAGAGTGACATAACAAAAGACGGGGTGGTACTCATTGCTAATGCCAGCATTCTCTGATAGCTGCAATCTTTTAGAACATATTAGAGTCTAGAGAGAGTGTGTTACTTCACGGCAAACTTAGACTATCTTCGATCACATTATCGTTTGTCACTAGGTAAGACATTAGTCCAACGTAAGCCAGGACAGACGAATGGGATCCCTTTTTTTGCGCAAAATGTTTTTTATCCTGTTTTCTCATAATGCCAAGGTTAACATAACTATCATTTGTTCTAATTTGTTTCAGAATAATTTGTAATTGCATTTTTTAAGGCTTAATTTCGTCTAATAATCATGAGCCATAAATATAAAAAGACAGGTTAACTAACTGAATATCAAAACTTGTACAAATAATAATTATAGGGCACCCCAAGGTTAGGTTTGGTTAGATGCCTTTAAACCCTGCAGACAGAAATAGGAGCCCCGCGCAGCGGGACTCCGTCGACCTGCCGTTAAGTTTAATTTATTTAGACGTAGAAATTTTGATGTGCAAACAGTATTTTTGAGCGCCTACGCATTACATTGCATTATAAAAATTATGTTTTAATATCTTTATGCGTAAATAAATTTATTCTTGAGAATTTTATGCTTACCTAAGCATTATTTTGATTATAGAAATTATGCTTAAAAAAATTATGCGTAAGGTTTTATGCGTAAATAATGTTATGGGTAAATATAATTAGGATAAACAATTATATGCTTTGTTATACCTACTATGTCTTATAATTTTATGCAAATGAATAATAATAATAATAATATCCCCACCGCAGTATCTCTACGTTGACGTCGTGGTGGGGCTTGCGCGCTCCGAATTTTAGGTCTGTGCCGGTAGAGTTCACTTTGGCGGAACAGGTCTAGGATGAGGAGCCAGACCAAGAGAGATACAGAAACCCGCAGGGCAGCATGTGGCGAGCTGTTGGGCAGTAGCGACCCCACGGACCCTATCTCCCGGGAGAAGTCTTGTTCCTCACCTCTCGCTTGCCTTTATTGGCCGGCTGGAGTGAACACTGACGAGGAACAGAGCTCCCACCTCTTTCTTGCCTTTATTGGCCGGTTTGAGTGGAGATTCGCAAGAGCAAACGTGCTCGGAGGAAGGAAGTATTCCAGTAAGTGTTTGTAGGGATCTTGACCATCTTCCGGGCTCTGGGATTGTTCTGAGAACCGTGGGATACCTCTCCACTCCTCACAAGCACCTCAGGACATGTTGCCCCCTTGCCGCTACGACACTATGTGCTAGCGACCTTTTCGGGGGCCCATTATTGTGTGTGCAAGTCATCCCCTGCCATTTTATCCGTGTATTACAAAACATTGATCCGGCAGGGGCCATAGTCCTTTCATAGTTCTAGGCAACCAGTCCACTTTAGCCACTCAAATCCATAGTCCAATCTCTTTATTTCCATATACTGCAATAGTCCTGCACCAACCGGGGGTTGTCCTTGGGTGCACTTGCATAGTGCGTACAGGGATAATCGTCGGTTGGTGCCTCATTTCATTGAAAGCGTCTAACGGGCCTCTGCGAGTTGGCTTTGGCCCCTCGTACGCCTTCTAAAGGTCCGGGACTCCAGGGTCCCGAGAATTGTCAAGACACATAATAATAATATAATAATAATATATCATTTATTTCGGGTAACTAAGACCCATAACATAAATACCTTACAGACTATCATACATATTTATAAATAAAAACCGGTCAAGAGCGAGTCGGACTCGCGCACCGAGGGTTCCGTACCATCATTTATATGTAAATTTTGTTGATGATTTCTGAAAAACTGTGCTATTTAGAGACATTTTTTTTATTTTTCCTGTAATCTTTACATAAACTACTATCACATAGAATAATTTCAGATTTTTCGCTTTGCAAACTTCGGAGATAAGGGGGGGAACGGTATTTTTTTTACATTTTTCATCAAAAGTCGAAAACTATAGGCCCGAAAAAAAAATAAAAAATAGTTTGAGAATGTGCAAACAGCGTTCTTTCATATGATACCCCACATGCCCTAGTAACCCCACTTTATTTTTTTAAGACCCCCTTTCAGTCCCTGTTGCAAAAAAAATATAAATATTTTTATTTCTTTCTTATTTGCAAAATAGTTGAATAAACGTCATCTAAACCTATTCCAAATATCAAGTTGATAGCATCAGTAGTTCTTGAGATATCCAGCTGTGACAGACAGACAGACAGACAAACAGACTGAGTCACACCATAAGGGTTCCTTATTTACCATTTTGGTACGGAACCCTAAAAACACAAAACTAAACTACTTAGGGAATAGGAATAGGGAACCCAGACAAACCGGAACTAAGGTAGTGTACTAACTAAGGTATGCTAGCGTACAAATGTATACTGCATAAGTTATTGTTGTTCAAGGCAACATGGGGAATGACGCAGCAAAATTATGAGCTGAGGTGAATGTATGATAAAATATAACATCATAGTGAAACACTCCTTGGTACCTGTCAAGCTTCCCGAAGGATAACGTGGAGTAATAAGCAACTGTGTCTTGTTTATTTAGAAAGATATTTCATTCTGTGTGAAAACCTTGTATAACCTCCGGCATCGATCTCTGATATAGTTAATTAGGAGCTGAGGTGAATGTATGGTAAAATATAACATCATAGTGAAACACTCCTTGGTACCTGTCAAGCTTCCCGAAGGACAACGTGGAGTAATAAGCAAATGTGTCTTGTTTATTTAGAAAGGTATTTCATTCTGTGTGAAAACCTTGTATAACCTCCGGCATCGATCTCTGATATAGTTAATTTATCTCACGAAAGCGGGTTAGTTATTGCAATTTAAACCTTGTGGTTAACAAAATAAAGGCTTCAAGACACGCCTTTGTGAGATAAATCAACTCTAAAACAAGAACACAATTTTGTAGGTGTTTCATACCATAACATATAGCAAGAATAAAGTTTAAAAAACTGTAACTCGACTACGAAAAAATAAAATTGATCTAAAAAGTTCTAAATATTTATTTACTCTAAACAATAATGACATAGGTGTATACATATTTGTAATGTACTCGTCAGGACCTTTCTTTTAATACCAAACATGTCATGATTATCTAAATTTAATTTTTTTCGAGGTCAGTAATTTACGTGTTAAGTCCACCATATTAAATTTAGGCAGAATTTATATATTCCATATCACCCGGACCATTATTTCGAATCTACTAACACCTCATTTATCAAAATCGGTTCAGTAATTTAGGCGCTACGGTCGAACACACGTAAATACATACTTTTATACATACATACACAAGTAGACTGCTAAAATCATAACCCTTCCTTTTAGTTTTGCCGTAGTCGAATAAAAATATAAATAAATAATAAATATCCTTGGACATTTCACACAACGCCATCTAGTCCCAAGCTAAGCAACCTAATGCTTGTGTTATGATAACGAAATGGCTGATAAACTACTTATATACTTTTTTTTTTTTTTGTAATATTATAGATAGAAAAACACCCAGACTCGGAACAAATACTTGTAGGCCGTACAAATATTTGTTCCGTGCGGGAATCGAACCCGCGAAATGCTGCGCAGCAGTCAATCGCTCAACCACTGCGTCAACCGTGTCGTCAAAATACATACTTATATACATACTTACATACATACATACATAGACTGCTAAAATCATAACCCTTCCTTTTGGCTTTGCCGTAGTCGGGTAAAAATTAAAAAAAAACCCGTCCTGTTCTAAGAATGGAACCCGTCACCAACATAATCCTAAAATTTGCTGCGGCCCATGAACACCGACTCCACCAACATGTAAACATCAAGGCAATTCAGCTGTTAGACCAGAAAAATACTAACAAAGACTAACGTGCGTAGCGACTGTCAAAGATCCAAGAATGACAGCCGGGTGCTTTGTGAGGCACGGAGAGGTCTCGGTATGTAAAGATAGTCACCCATCTAAGGGCCGACCGCGGCAAGCGTAGCTTAACCTGATCGATGAACCCGTGCGGCTTTTATTACTTAGCCACGACAAAAATAAAGGTCATTAGTATAATATAACATTCATCGAACTTTTAAGTTAGTACTATTATTTATTCTGTGCTTTTAATCCAACTGTGAACTACGGTTTTGGTAGAAAGAGACGAATTAACAGTATTTCAATAAGCGCAAACGAAAGAGCATGACATTTAGTGTAATTGGCACTAAAAATTGGTACGCACGGCTACAGATCAAGCCTACAGATCAAGCTATACATTTCCAGTATGAGCTGATCTCGCATTGTATAGGATTTCCTTACAATGAGAGGTCAGTGTAAACTGGAAATGTATTGCTTGATGTGTAGCCGTGATATAAGGCATCGATATAGGAGTTTACGGAGGCGAAATATCCGTTTCTGGAAAAAATAATTTTTGCTATTTTTATCCCAGCAGAGCTTGCTCGCCCAGGTAACTACTAACGCTGAAATACAATGTATCGAATGCTTAAAAAAAAAAATGCTAGTTAAAAAAAAATATGTAAAAGTAGCCATGTTAATTGACTTTTATACCATTCCCCCTGTAAAAAGCACTTTTACTCACTGTTTTGATGTTTGAAAATGGAACACACCAATGTATTCGTCCACAGATTTAGAGTACCTAGGCTAGATACGGCATGTTATTAGATAGTATGAAAACCGAACGTGTCATCTTTTTTATACCTACGATAACTTCACCCCAGCCATTAAGGTCCGTATTACAGAAGGAAACTCAAGCACTGATCTTTGTTTAAATTTAGTTTAAAACTAGTTTCAACCAATCAAATGGCTTGAATCTAGTTTTAAGTAATGCTTGAGTATTGAGTGATGTTCTGTAATACGGGCCTTAGTGCTGTGTTCAACGTAAACAGAATTGTTTCAATCGCTAAGCGTCACTGAGCTAACATACTTTTTTTAGTACGAACATGCAGGGCACGCTTGGTCGGATGGCTTGCCGTATCTAGTGTAAGTGTAATCTGTGTATTCGACCTATATTGATGTGTTCTAAATTCAATTTGATTGGTCGACATTTTCGACAAGGAGTTTAGCGTTAGAATAAAAACAGTTTTGTGTTCTTTGCTGTCCTTAGTAAATTGCGCTATTTTGAATACTGTAAGTTGTACGAACACAAAGTTTAGTGTTACTTTAATCTTTAATTTTGTGTTTGTTTAGTGTTGTTCTAATCGATTAAAAATGCATTCTAGTGATGAAGATGTGTTAACACCTGAGTTTATGAAAGAGAGGGCGGCCGATATAGTGGAAAACTTGCTACCCAAAAAATCACGGCTGGTTTATATCAAAGCCAATTTAACTTTCCCTTTTCTTCATTATATGTCTATTTTCACTTAAATCTTTCTTTTTCTCGTAGTCATGGTATAAAGTATAGTATGCAACTCTTGAATAAAACGGATTTATATCGAGGGCCATGAATCACTCGCGTCACTCAGGACTCTAACACTTGAATCACTCGCTACGCTCGTGATTCAATCGTGATGAGTC
This sequence comes from Cosmia trapezina, assembly GCA_905163495.3. Taxonomy (NCBI): domain Eukaryota; kingdom Metazoa; phylum Arthropoda; class Insecta; order Lepidoptera; family Noctuidae; genus Cosmia; species Cosmia trapezina. Next base: position 27,433,798 of record LR991024.1, read on the forward strand.
ACTCCCCACGGTCGTGATTCCATCGTTAGAATCCTTAACTAGCTCGTGATTCATCTATGGCCCTCGCTTTAAATCCGTCCTTTATTCACTAATTGCATAATATACTATTAAATGCTTCCAAAAGGGAGAAGAGAGGGCGGCCGATATTGTGGAAAACTTGCTACCCAAAAAAATCACGGCTGGTTCACATCAAAGCCTAGAATCGTAAAACGGTCACAAACTGACAATTCAAACTTTCCTTTTTCTTCATTAGATGTCTATTTTCACTTAAATCTTTCTTTTTCTCGTAGTCATGGTATAAAGTATAGTATGCAACTCTTGAATAAAACGGATTTATATCGAGGGACATGAATCACTCCCTACGGTCGTAATTCAATCGTTAGAATCCTTCACTAGCTCTTGATTCATCTATGGCCCTCGCTTTAAATCCGTCCTTTATTCACTAATTGCATAATACGAGTATACTATTGTCACGGACCATACCTATCTACGTACCAGAAGGCTTCACAATCAACCGATAACAAATTCCCAATGTCCAAAACATTACCGCTAATCACAATAGTAAACCAGGACCTATTTACATCTAGATACGCTACAGCAGACATCAAATTAGCCGATATTGAACCGTGAAATTAATTTTCTAGTGGATTTTGGTCTCAGAGGGGTGATGCGTTAATATTCAAGTTACTGTTCGTTCCGCACAGTTGGGTAGCTGTAATTGTGTAACTAGAAATAGCTAAAGGTGCCTTTCCACCATTGTGACGGACACTGTACAGCAGAAATTTCTCTTTTGGTGGACTCACGCGAGTGAACATTAACAAAAAACTTTTACAAAAAAAAAACCGACTTCTAAAAAAAAAAACTAAAAAATCAAAACTAACTTTAATTTTAGAAGTCGGTGGCAAAAACTAAAACATAGATCCAAAGACACCGACTTCTAAAATTAAAGTTATTTTTCACTTAGTAGTTTTTTTTTTGTAAAAAAGCTTTTTATTTTTCATTTTTTAGTGGGTCAGTTTTTTTTTTTATTCTTTATTTATTTAGAGAGGGTTTTAATCTAGACAGATTATGCCACCCTCATCGTTACAAGTCGACTTCTTACATAACTATTCAAAAAAAAAAAAAAAAATATCTCATACTGCCTCTGCGACTAATGCCAATGTTTACGAGCCTGTACAGCATCCTGGCTGCTTCCGAAGCAGGAGCAGCAAGGACGCTGGTTACATGCCCCAGTCTCGCACATATTATTAAATACCATTAATAAGTCTCGTCTTTCCGGCTCGTTCCGGACACACTCCATGATAATATGATAAACATCTTCAATCATGTTGCATTCCACACAATTTGGTGACTCGACTTTACCCATTAGGAATTCAAATTTATTTAAGGCGGGGTGAAAGCAAGCGCCGTAGGTATTAAATGCTTACCGCAGCCCCCGCAAGGAGTAGCGATACGTAATAAATTACGATGCGCGGGAAACGCGCGCCAAGCGCACCGCTCATGAGTTCATGAACTCGAGTAGGTACTATGTTGCGTCACAGAATAGAGCAATGCAGTAGATAAACTTGAACTGATTAGTATACAAGTTTATTTTGTTTTATTTTTCTAGTAAGTATTTTTTAAAGTTTTAGACAGATTAGGTATGCATTGTAAACTTGAACAGTTAAAATAAATAAAAATAACTACTTATACATATTTATTTTCCTGAATAAGGTGGATTTAAAATCTGACTGACACGAAGACCTTTACCCGTACGATTCAAAACTACGCGCCGCGCACCATTTTACTTTACGAAGGTGTCGCATGGCGTGGGGAATAGTAGTTTCTGTCATTCCCCACGATACCACACTAGTGGTATCGTTTTCAGTGGTGTCGCTGTCGTGGGGAATGACAGAAACTACTATTCCCCACGCCATGCGACACCACCGACTGTATTGTGCTGTTAGTGATGTCCAGCTACATAACAATGATGTGTTACATAACAATTTAGACCTTATTGACATTCATGTTTTTTTGTTAAATTTAGCTTCCAGACCATTTACCAAGTATCTTGGACCAAAAAAACAAATGGTTTGTAAAATGTCGATAAGGTCGAAATTAGCTTGACACCCTAGAAATGATGAGCATAATAATCTAGACACTTTCTGAGGTGTCAAGCGAATTTAGACCTTATTGACATTCATGTTTTTTTGTTAAATTCAGCTTCCAGATCATTTACCAAGTATCTTGGGCCAAAAAAACAAAGGGTTTGTAAAATATCAATAAGGTCGAAATTAGCTTGACACCCTAAAAATGATGTGCATAATAATCTAGACACTTTCTGAGGTGTCAAGCGAATTTAGACCTTATTGACATTCATGTTTTTTTGTTAAATTCAGCTTCCAGATCATTTACCGAGTATTCTGGACCAAAAAAACAAAGGGTTTGTAAAATGTCAATAAGGTCGAAATTAGCTTGAGACCTTTATCGTTTTCAGCGAACTTAAATACCACGAAATGACCGTTCATTCCCCACGACACCACTGGTGGTGTCGTCGGGAATGACAGAAACTAGTATTCCCCACGACACCAATGACTGCATTGTGAGTGATGTCCAGCTAATTTTTAAACGTAACAATGATGTGTTATTTTTAAACGACTTCAAAAACGGAGGAGAATATCAATTCAGTTGTATTTTTTTTTTTTATGTTTGTTACTGCAGTACTCCGTCATTTAGAAGCCGATTTGGAAAGTTCTTTTTTTATTTTATTCGTTATGTCAACACAAAAAAAAAACGGAGGGGCATAACTTCTTACGCTCTAGTTTTTTTTTTCTTAAGAGGATGTGATTACGGTCAAAATGAAAATCCAAGATGGCGGCTGCAAAAATTTTCGAATTTTTCGACATGGGCGTCAATTTCGTGATATTTGAGGTCGCTGAAAACGATAATGGGGTCAAAATGAAAATCCAAGATGGCGGCTGCGAAAATTTTCTAATTTTTCGTCATGGGTGTCATTTTCGTGATATTTGAGGTCGCTGAAAACGATAGTGGGGTCAAAATGAAAATCCAAGATGGCGGCTGCGAAAATTTTTAAATTTTTCAACATGGGTGTCATTTTCGTGATATTTGAGGTCGCTGAAAACGATAATGGGGTCAAAATGAAAATCCAAGATGGCGGCTGCGAAAATTTTCTAATTTTTCGTCATGGGTGTCATTTTCGTGATATTTGAGGTCGCTGAAAACGATAGTGGGGTCAAAATGAAAATCCAAGATGGCGGCTGCGAAAATTTTTAAATTTTTCAACATGGGTGTCATTTTCGTGATATTTGAGGTCGCTGCAAACGATAGTGGGGTCAAAATGAATGACTATCGTTTTCAGCGATCTAAAATATCACGAAAATGACACCCATGATGAAAAGTTAGGAAATTTTCGTAGCCGCTATCTTGGATTTTCATTTTGACCCCGCTATCGTTTTCAGCGACCTAAGCAAAACATGTATGATCTCTTAAACTGTAATAACACCTATTTATACCATGTTTTATGCAAATAAATTATCTTATCTTATCTTATCTTAAAATATCACGAAAATGACACCCATGACGAACAGTTAGGGAATTTTCGCAGCCGCCATCTTGGATTTTCATTTTGACCCCACTATCGTTTTCAGCGACCTAAAATATCACGAAAATGACACCCATGACGAAAAATTAGGAAATTTTCGCAGCCGCCATCTTGGATTTTCATTTGACCCCACAATCGTTTTCTGCGACCTAAAATATCACGAAAATGACACCCATGACGAAAAATTTGGAAATTTTCACAGCCGCCATCTTGGATTTTCATTTTGACCCCGCTATCGTTTTCAGCGACCTAAAATATCACGAAAATGACACCCATGACGAAAAATTAGGAAATTTTCGCAGCCGCCATCTTGGATTTTCATTTTGACCCCACTATCGTTTTCAGCGACCTAAAATATCACGAAAATGACACCCATGACGAAAAATTAGGATATTCGCAGCCGCCATCTTGGATTTTCATTTTGACCTTACTATCGTTTTCAGCGACCTAAAATATCACGAAAATGACACCCATGACGAAAAATTAGGAAATTTTCGCAGCCGCCATCTTGGATTTTCATTTTGACCCCACTATCGTTTTCAGCGACCTAAAATATCACGAAAATGACACCCATGACGAAAAATTAGGATATTCGCAGCCGCCATCTTGGATTTTCATTTTGACCTTACTATCGTTTTCAGCGACCTAAAATATCACGAAAATGACACCCATGACGAAAAATTAGGAAATTTTCGCAGCCGCCATCTTGGATTTTCATTTTGACCCCACTATCGTTGTCAGCGACCTAAAATATCACGAAAATGACACCCATGACGAAAAATTAGGATATTCGCAGCCGCCATCTTGGATTTTCATTTTGACCTCACTATCGTTTTCAGCGACCTAAAATATCACGAAAATGACATCCATGATCGAAAATTAGGAAATTTTCGCAGCCGCCATCTTGGATTTTCATTTTGACCCCACTATCGTTTTCAGCGACCTAAAATATCACGAAAACGACACCCATGACGAAAAATTAGGGAATTTTTGCAGCCGCCATCTTGGATTTTCATTTTGACCCCACTATCGTTTTCAGCGACCTAAAATATCACGAAAATGACACCCATGACGAAAAGTTAGGAAATTTTCGCAGCCGCCATCTTGGATTTTCAGTTTGACCCCACTATCGTTTTCAGCGACCTAAAATAACACGAAAATGACACCCATGACGAAAAGTTAGGAAATTTTCGCAGCCGCCATCTTGGATTTTCATTTTGACCCCGCTATCGTTTTCAGCGACCTTAAATATCACGAAAATGACACCCATGACGAAAAATTTGGAAATTTTCACAGCCGCCATCTTGGATTTTCATTTTGACTCCACTATCGGTTTCAGCGACCTCAAATATCACGAAAATGACACCTGTGTCGAAAAATTTGATAATTTTCGCAGCCGCCATCTTGGATTTTCATTTTGACCCCACTATCGTTTCAGCGACCTAAAATAACATGAAAATGACACCCATGACGAAAAGTTAGGAAATTTTCGCAGCCGCCATCTTGGATTTTCATTTTGACCCCGCTATCGTTTTCAGCGACCTTAAATATCACGAAAATGACACCCATGACGAAAAATTTGGAAATTTTCACAGCCGCCATCTTGGATTTTCATTTTGACCCCGCTATCGTTTTCAGCGACCTACAATATCACGAAAATGACACCCATGACGAAAAATTAGGAAATTTTCGCAGCCGCCATCTTGGATTTTCATTTTGACCCCACTATCGGTTTCAGCGACCTCAAATATCACGAAAATGACACCCATGTCGAAAAATTTGAAAATTTTCGCAGCCGCCATCTTGGATTTTCATTTTGACCCCACTATCGTTTTCAGCGACCTAAAATATCACGAAAATGACACCCATGACGAAAAATTAGGAAATTTTCGCAGCCGCCATCTTGGATTTTCATTTTGACCCCACTATCGTTTTCAGCGACCTAAAATATCACGAAAACGACACCCATGACGAAAAATTAGGAAATTTTTGCAGCCGCCATCTTGGATTTTGATTTTGACCCCACTATCGTTTTCAGCGACCTAAAATATCACGAAAATGACACCCATGACGAAAAATTTGGAAATTTTCGCAGCCGCCATCTTGGATTTTCATTTTGACCCCACTATCGTTTTCAGCGACCTAAAATATCACGAAAACGACACCCATGACGAAAAATTGGAAATTTTTGCAGCCGCCATCTTGGATTTTCATTTTGACCTTGAAATACAAAAAAAAATAAGAAGATACCTAATTAGAAAAAAAACTTAATTTAAAAAAAAAATCTTATTTATGTAGGTATACAGAAAAATACATTTGAGGGCCTACTTATTTTCTGAACACCCCTGCCCAACCCTTTGAAAGAATTCAGGCGTGATGTTATGAAGAAATCTCATTTCCTATCCGATATTCATTATAAAACCACCCGTACTAACTTTATTCTGTGGCACCTACCTATTTGAGATTTGAAAATAGTGAACCAAAAATTTGCGCGTCAGGCGGCTTTATAAGCTCCAGTGTAGGGTTCAAATTCAACTGTTTTACACACTTGATGCGATTGGTAAACATAGGCCGTGATAAAAATAAATACCAATAAAGCTTTTGCGCGCGTGACGTCTTTATTTACATAGGCATAGCGTTCAAATTCAACTGTTTTCAACACATGTTAATTTGTGCCGGTCGCAGCCGGTGACAGAAGTTAGCGGGGGTGGCGGGTTCGAAAAATTGGCACACGTCCGACCTCCATCACGTTCCGCTCGGGACTAAACGACACGGAGCGAGCGCAAAACACTTGACATTGGAATTAGTGATATAAATATTTTGATATTTCAAATTATGATAGCCGATAAAATTTACATTTTTTACGACCTTTATTATGGCATAAGTTTTATTGTTCAAAGCCTAATATAAATCAAATGAAATAAGATATAGATCATAATTTAGACTTGTCTTTGCGATTTAATTGGATGCAGTAAAGTGCAAGTAATCGTGTATCGGACGGCCGAAATTTGTAGATGGAAGTCTGAACTAAGTAATATATTTTTTTCAAAATTTAAATCCGTGTTATCTACGAATAAAACACTAAACAAAACGACGTTTTTACGGCTCTCACCGCCTTAAGTGTATGTGTCCAGAGCGGAGTCGCAGAGCCGTTATTAATGCCTGCCTTCCCATATTGGCACTGTCTATTGGTCAGTTTGTAATTGTAGGCGAAGCACAGTAATGTGAGCCTTACTTTTAGGAATACTTATATTAGGTAGAAGTATATAGCTATAAGTATAATCTAGATGCAAACTTAACTAATATTATTCCCATGTTAGGTATTAAAAAGTACAAAATACACAGTAAGAAAAAAAATATGGTTTGGGGATAAACCCGACCCATGTTTTGATGGGAAAACCATTTTACAGTATCCGTACGTATTTTGTTGTCTATTGTTCTATTGTTCTCGGGAATAACTCTGGTTCGGTTCTCACAAATATTTATCTCATTTTTCTTTAAAAATCTCTCCGGGGTTATTCCCTGCAACTGTTTACGGGATTTTACCAAAACAGACAAATGTGTGGGATGGGAACTGTTGCAGGGTTCTCACGCTAGCCTAACAATAAAAGGGCCGTCACTTGCTGTAGTTCAGTAGTATCCAGCAGTCATCCAGTGAATCAACATCTCTACGATTTACGCCCGTTACTTGTTGATCACTATCGCGCCGCGCTTTCAAATAGTTAAGTCCAGTCAAGTTGTTAAGTTTGTTTTGTTAGTGTTAATATAGTGCGTAAGTCTAGATTGTTATTGTATCTCTGATTCTGTGACTATAAATAATTGTGTACTGTGTAATTGTGTATGAAAATACAAGTACTTTTATACCGTACCAAGTCGTTATGATTTCACTTCTTCGTCAAGGGAACACATTCACCCCCGCCTACATCACCTGACTCCCGCATCCTCAACAATCTGGTCCTTCGAGCCGGATCAGGTTCAACAGAAGAAGTGAACCAAAGACACCATGAGTCAGAAGAGTGCAATGATTACGCGCAGCAAACTTAGAAAACTGGGTGAGGAAATAAGTGCGCGTCGAAAGGATGACGTCATCTCGGACTCAGGCTTGCCGTCTGAAAAGGCACCAGGATCTCCGTCTGTCGCTCCGACTATGGCATCGACGTCTGCTCCTAACATCCCACTGACGAGTGGTCAAGTGATTGACTGCAGTGGAAGTACGTCAGAGGGACCGCAGAGAGGACAGACAGTCGCAAGAAGGCGCCATGGATCAACGCAAAGCAGCAGAGTCTCATCTAAGAATAGTCGCAAGAGCGTCGATTTTTTACGAAAAAGGACTGAGTACGAAGCTGAGTGCGAGTTGGCACAGATAAGGCAGAATCTTGTGAAGAAAAGAATGGAAGCTGAGATCGCTGAGATAGAAGCTGCTGCTCAGAGTGATGACTCTAACTCAGATGTGGATACGGCACAGCGCGTTGAAGAATGGATAAAAACAACGCCCCAAGTGACTCAAACGGACGCAGTATTATGTGCGCCGTCTGTATCCCGCGCACCTGTTGAAGTGGCTGCGCCCCCTGAAACATCTGTGATACACGATCAAAATGTAAGTACAGTGAATCGTGAACCAAATATGTACCGTGCATCGACCGTGCCTCTAGATATTAATGTGTCGCATGCAGCAGTCCCGGTACCTAACCTAACGGTACCGACTGCGCAAATGTATACGCCAGCGTCGACAGAAGGAGTGAGATTCCGTCTGCCCGATAACTATCCCGTCTTTACCACTCCGGCCGCAAGTGTACCTCGAGTATCAACACTCGAGTCGGATACACGGCGGCAGAGATATGACGGAGTGGGTGAAAGAGAAAGACGGCGAGAATCATCAGGTGAAAGAGACAGGAAGATAGACAAACTGGCAGAAGCAATCGCAAGCATGGCACGCCCGCGACCGGTACCAAGGCAGGCTTATGAATTGCCGCATTTTAATGGGGACCCAGCCGAATGGATTTCGTATCGAAATATGTACTGGGATACAACAGAATTATACTGTTTCAAGGCGCACGAAAATCTAGCACGACTCAAGACCTCACTGCATGGCGAAGCAAAGATATCAGTGGAGGATTTATTGCGAACGTCAACAGACCCCACGGAAATAATGCGTGCGCTCGAGGAAGAGTACGGTCACCCGACCGTAGTGCTACAATATGCATTGAAAAAAGTACGAGAATTACCCAGAGTGACGGAAAGTTGCCGGGAGCTGAGGAAATTCGCATCAACAGTAAGAAACTGTGTGTCATTATTAAAGAACATTCATGCTGAAGGTTACATAAATAACCCACAATTAGTGAGCGAGCTGCTGAGCAAGCTGACACCTTTACAACGTGCGCAGTATGGTGACTTTGCGATGGGCTTAGATAACGCACAAGGGGTGGACTTAAGAGTGTCACCGAACTTAGAGATATTATCTTATTTCCTGATACATCTGACACGTTCGGCATCATATTATGTACAGGCAGCCATGGATGAGCCTGGTCCATCGAAACCCCCTGTGAAGCAGCAAAAGCATGTCACCGGTCAAACCCGACCAGTGAATACCGCACGTCTTATCAACAGCAGGCCACCGTTGGCTCAACGAGTGAATACGCAGAGTGACGAATACCTCGCACCGAAGGAATGCGTAATATGCCAACGGGAACACGCCATTGAAGATTGTGACCAGTTTAAGAAGCTAAGTGTGCAACAGCGTTGGGACACGATTAAAGGAAAGAACACGTGTTTCAAATGCCTTGTCAAGAAGCATCCCAAGAGGTTTTGCCGCGCAAATAGATGTGAAAAGTGCGGTTACGGACATCACATGTTGTTACACGCGGATAAGCCGCAGAAAGAAAATAAAACTGAAAGTGTTACAAACATCGGGGAATGGCGAGCTACAGCACTACTGAAAATAATACCAGTGTCATTAAATTATGAAAACGGTGACGACAAACAGTGCTACGCGTTATTAGACGATGGTGCGACCGTATCGCTCATAGACAGTTCGCTCGCCACTAACCTAGAGGGACCGCGTATACCTCTCTCGTTAAAAACCGCGGGTGGCTACGGAGTGACGGACCTAACCTCGCGAGTGGTACAAGTGCATGTGAAAGGCCCTAATGGACAGTGTCACAAAATTAAGTGCCGTACAATGGTGAACATAAACTTACCAACGCAAACAGTGTCCGCCTCAGTGATAAATGACAACGCTCACCTCAGCGACTTGGGTTGCGTGGAAATGAGGGGAGCTAAGCCGCTGCTGTTACTCGGTCAAGATAACTGGGAGCTGCTCGTCAGTCAGGATGTCCGCCATGGACGATCTGGTAAGCCAGTTGCCTCACTCACTAAGCTAGGTTGGGTCATACACGGACCATTCGATAACGCCAGTAGTAACGAAACGGTGAATTGCACGACAGTCTCCCTTCCTGATTTGCATGATCTAGTAAAATCACAGTTCGAGTTAGAAGCCATAGGCATTTCGCAAAACACCCGCAAGCATAAGGATGTTGAAAGAGCTTTATACGTGTTAGATAGCACTAGTCACCGTACTTCTGATAGGTCACAGTGGGAAGTAGGCTTATTGTGGAAGCATGACAATACGCAGTTGCCTAACAATTATAATCAGGCCCGGCAGAGGTTGTACGGTATCGAGAGACGTATGCACAAAAATGCTAGTTTCGCCGAATCGTACACAAAACAAATAAATAGGTTATTAAGCGAAGGATATGCGCGCAAAGTAGAGGGCGAGGTACATAGCTCTCCGGTTTGGTATTTACCGCACTTCGGTGTAGTAAATCCAAACAAACCAGAGAAGCTTCGCTTAGTGTTTGACGCGGCCGCTACGTCTCACGGTACATGTCTGAACGACAACCTGCTGACCGGACCTGACATGTTAAATTCATTGCTCGCCATTTTATTAAAGTTCAGAATAGGTCCAATAGCATTCTCAGGGGATATCGCTGATATGTTTTTGCGAATAAGGATTAGGGCAGAAGATCAAGGCGCACAATTATTTTTATGGAGAGGCGCGGATCATCGTAGAGAACCAGATACGTATGCGATGAATTCTATGATATTTGGTGCAGTCTCATCACCAACCACGGCAATCTATATACTGAATAAAAATGCCAGTGAATGGATTGATGTATTTCCCGAAGCTGTTGAAGCCATAAGGGCCAAGCACTATATGGACGACTATTTAGATAGCACATGGTCCGTAGAGCAGGCTAACAGACTGATTGAGGAAGTAACCAGAATACACTCCTCCGGGGGATTTGTAATACGGGGGTGGGTCGCAAACTCATCAGAGCTTAGGGAAAAACTAAAGATAGACATGCCTGAAAGAGTAGCGCTCGAAAAGGGAGTAGGCTCGGTAGAGAGGACATTGCGTTTAATATGGTCAGCCAAGGATGATGAATTAGGTTTTGATCTTTCATTTAAACGATTGCCGCCAGAGATAATAGATGGTAGTCTAGTGCCTACTAAGCGACAATTTTTAAGCATGATAATGTCAATTTTTGACCCGCTGGGTTTTCTTTATCCATGTGTCATCCAGTCGCGTATTTTGATGCAAAGAATATGGAAATCGGGAATCCAGTGGGATGAGCCTTTACAGGAGAAAGATGCCAAAGTATGGTTTAATTGGCTTCATAATTTACATCGTTTAAACGAAATTAGGATACCACGGTGGTATGGCTTAAACCTCGAGAACTTAGAATTACATGTGTTCGGGGATGCTAGCGAACTAGCTTACGCCGCGGTCCTTTATCTAGTAGGCTATAACTCCGAAGGAAATAGGGAGATTGTCATGCTGCTAGGAAAAGCGCGAGTAACACCACAAAAAGTTATCTCTATCCCTAGACTAGAGTTGCAAGCAGCAGTGTTAGCCTGCCGATTAGCAGACACTGCCAAAAAAGAGCTAGGATTTCAAATTAGAGAAACATTTTATTGGACTGACAGCAAAACTGTCTTAAAATGGATAAACTCGGATGCACAAGAGTTTCAAAGGTTCGTCTCGCATAGGCTAGCAGAAATAGATAGGCTGTCAGACAGAGGCAACTGGCGCTGGGTCCCCTCGGAGGACAATCCAGCTGACAAAGCGACCAAATTATATTGGCCCAATAACCATGCAGAATGGCTCTCGGGCCCCTCGTTTCTACGTGATTCACAGGAGCGGTGGCCGATGTGTCACGAGTCTGAGGTGGCAGAGGCAGACCTCGAGCGCATCCAGCGGGTCCACGCTACAGCAGCACCTGCGGCGCCACTCCTGAAATACGAGCGATACTCATCATGGACGCGCATACAGCGCGCTATGGCACGCGCACTCATTTTCATCGGCCGATGTCGCAAACGTCGGGTGACGACGGAGCTACGCTCACACGACTTAGAAGTAGCGCACAACTGTTTAATAAAGTTGTGCCAAGAAGACAGCTTCCACAACGAACGGGCCGCCATTCTGAAGGGGCTGCCTATACCAAACAACAGCAGCATAAAAGCCTTAGACCCAATGATTACCGACGATGGGTTGCTACGAGTGAGAGGGCGTCTGAGTGCCTGTGAAGTGCTCACATTCAGTGAAAGGCATCCTATAATCTTGGACGGACGTCACCCACTAACTAGAAAGCTAATCGCACACTACCACGCGATGGCTTTACATGCAAACCATGAAACCGTCGTCAATAACCTACGAGAGAAATACTAGATCACAAAGATCAGGACAGCCGTGAAGACAGTGGTCGCAAATTGCCAACTCTGCCGCATCAGCAGAGCCAAACCCGCCCCACCCAAGATGGGCGACCTTCCACTCGCAAGGCTGGAAAACACAAGAAGAGCCTTTGTGCGAGTAGGAGTTGACTACTTCGGCCCGATGGAAGTGGCAATTGGGCGGCGAAGCGAAAAGAGGTGGGGAGTCTTATTCACCTGCCTCTCTACGCGTGCCGTTCACCTGGAATTAGCCGCAACGCTGAGCGCCGATTCAGCCATACTAGCCTTACGGCGCCTTATAGCGCGCCGTGGGCAACCAGCACATTTGTACTCCGACCAAGGTACAAACTTCATTGGAGCTAACACCGAACTACGAGCAGCTCTGAGAGACCTCAACCACGGGCAGTTAAGGGACGAGGCCACCAATCGAGGCATAGCGTGGCACTTCAACCCCCCAGCAGCCCCACACATGGGTGGCAGCTGGGAACGCCTGGTGAGATCAGTGAAGAACGCGCTTCGAAGCACACTCAAGGAGCGGGCCCCTCGTGAGGAGGTTCTTTACACCCTCCTTACAGAGGCCGAGCTGATTGTGAACAGCCGACCGCTGAGCTACGTGTACGACGACCACAACCAACCTGTGGTCCTGACACCGAATCATCTACTCCTGGGCACTGCGTCCGGGAGTACGCCGTTTGCACCAAGTGACATTGAGGACATCGACTCCCGCAGGCAGTGGCGACGTGTGAACGCTCTCGCCGACATGTTCTGGCGGCGCTGGCTGCGGGAATATCTCCCGACGCTGCAACGTCGCGAAAAGTGGACAAATAATGTGCCAAATGTGAGTGTCAGTGATGTAGTAGTGATAGTGGATAATAATAAAGAGCGAAGTGCGTGGACAAAGGGGATAGTTCAGGCAGTGTACCACGGTAATGACGGAATCATCCGTGTAGTAGATATTAAGACTACAAATGGGGTCCTGCGTCGGCCCGTAGCAAAGATTATTGTGCTTCCCACAGACCAAGATTGTAATACGGCTGAACCCTTTTACAGGGGGTGGAATGTAGGCGAAGCACAGTAATGTGAGCCTTACTTTTAGGAATACTTATATTAGGTAGAAGTATATAGCTATAAGTATAATCTAGATGCAAACTTAACTAATATTATTCCCATGTTAGGTATTAAAAAGTACAAAATACACAGTAAGAAAAAAAATATGGTTTGGGGATAAACCCGACCCATGTTTTGATGGGAAAACCATTTTACAGTATCCGTACGTATTTTGTTGTCTATTGTTCTATTGTTCTCGGGAATAACTCTGGTTCGGTTCTCACAAATATTTATCTCATTTTTCTTTAAAAATCTCTCCGGGGTTATTCCCTGCAACTGTTTACGGGATTTTACCAAAACAGACAAATGTGTGGGATGGGAACTGTTGCAGGGTTCTCACGCTAGCCTAACAATAAAAGGGCCGTCACTTGCTGTAGTTCAGTAGTATCCAGCAGTCATCCAGTGAATCAACATCTCTACGATTTACGCCCGTTACTTGTTGATCACTATCGCGCCGCGCTTTCAAATAGTTAAGTCCAGTCAAGTTGTTAAGTTTGTTTTGTTAGTGTTAATATAGTGCGTAAGTCTAGATTGTTATTGTATCTCTGATTCTGTGACTATAAATAATTGTGTACTGTGTAATTGTGTATGAAAATACAAGTACTTTTATACCGTACCAAGTCGTTATGATTTCACTTCTTCGTCAAGGGAACACATTCACCCCCGCCTACATCACCTGACTCCCGCATCCTCAACAGTAATCTATCTAAGTTACAATAGCCTAATGTCAACTGCTCAAAACCTTACAATACTATTTTGGTGGAATGGCACCTTAATGTATTAGTACACACAACAAAAAAGATCGGTATGCATAGCACATCAACACAGTTGTTGGTGTGCGTACAGTCAACAGGTGTATTGCTCTACGCCTATTAGTGTTTGCTTCACAATATATATGAAGCAAAGAATATGAAGCATAAATTTAACATCGTAACTATCTGGTCCCGTGGCATAGGTGCATAAGCATTCGGCTGGTAAATCAAATGTCTTAGGATCGAGTCTCACCGCAGGCGGCGCAAATTATTTGCATCATAAAAAACTTTTTTTTTTTTCATTTTGATGAATTTTATTTAAGTAATTTACCTGATAATAAAAACATTCGAAAAAAATATATGGAAGTAAAAATTAAACAATTTGTAATAAGAAAACAACAATATTTATTGACTAGGTTTTTAAAATTATAATTACAAATTATAAAGTTTTGTGCATGACAAATATTCTAAGCCGGACAAGAAATCAACATTATTTTTAATATTTAGTGGGTAATTTATTTGTTAGTGATATGAATAAACATGTAAGTAAGCTAGATATTAAGATACAGTAGGTATCCTAAATTGTAGTCTCACTAACAATAACATCACTCACATAAAACAAATTTAATTACCCCCCGATATTTTAATTAATAGCTCATGCTAGCAACCATATTTTTTTTAATTATAAGAAGAAGAATATTTTTTTTAGTATAGCGCTTACCATCTTGTCGCCACAATATTTTGCGACCGTCCTTGTCTTGTCCGACTTAAAACATTTTTCATCGCTATTTATAACTATAATATTATTGCACCTAACGAAATCCAAATATTCTCTTGCGAAGCGTACCCGGTTTTGCATGTAAATATCTGACAGTAAAATTTTCTTGGCTGGCCTACGACATTTCACACCAGCTGCACGCAACTGGTTCCGTACAGTTTGTAATGTCACGTCATGTTTAGTCGCCATGGAACGAGTAGTGAGGAAGGGCTCAGTCATATTTATCACAGTGCCGCACATTGGTAAATGCAGCCTTTGGTCCCGGTCGGCGAGGATCAATCCTTCCCGAATCTGCATAACGATGAAGAGCGTTGTCGATCCGATGTAATATGCTGGCCCGTAGGTTTGCACGATGTAGTAAGGAAGTGAAACTCACTCTGTTTAAGGCGTTTTGCCAGTCTTTCTACACGTGCAGCCTGTGGGTTAGACATACGCAGAGGGCCTACAACGTTCTTCGGGTCCAGTACAATGACGCCTTTAGGGTGCTGTTGGGGCTCCCGAGGTTCTGTAGCGCATCGGGCATGTTTGCTGAAGCAGATGCTGATAGCTTTCAAGCTATCTTGCGAAAAAGAACAGCATCCCTGATGCGTAGGATTCGCGGGAGCACCAACAGCATTTTAAAGGTGATAGCGAATAGGTTTGATTGCCCGTTCCAGGGGCACTGGACCCGTATGCACTGCTGCTGGTCTGGTGCCGCGGGAAGCGGACATAGTTATAAGTATTTAAATTAGGTGTATTTTTACTTTTGTTTTAGTTTATTTTAATCAGGATTTTTACTAACATAGTTTTATAAGTGTTACTAACAACTATATGAATCATGTGTTCGAAATAAATAAATAATAATAATAATAATAATAACTATGGACCCACAATTGCACAGTTATTCTCTGTGAACAATAATAAAGTAATGTTACAATAAACAATAAATTAAACCTAAGTATTAAACTTCAAAACATAATACCTAATAACATTTTGTTACTCACCGATATCTTTAAACGCCTCGCAATTATACCAATTGAAACGTTTTGCTCATGCAAAATAATTATCTCAGCTTTTAAAAGTGTAGTTATGTGATTCATAGTGATTCAAAAATAAAAGCACTTCTCAATCAAAACACGCTGGATGACTAAACACGTAACGAAAGTCCGATGGTCAATAGCATTATGACGATGAAATATGCCATTTTTAGAGGGTAGAAAATAAGAATACTCGCGACATTAATCATTATATTTTTGTCATTAAGGTTGAAAGTCTAATGAGTAACACGACTACTAAAAATAAAAAAGGCGAGGGTGGATTAATAAAAAAATATCGCGCATCAGAAACACCTAAAGTTAAGTTTCTACGGTTAACATGTAGCTAATTCCGTGATTCATTTTAACAGCTGCTTGTGATTGTGCGATATTGAACTTTATGAAAATATACGCTAAGGTTCAAATTATTTAGAATCTTGCGTCTAGCATAACAAGTAAAGTTAAATTTCAAGATGATTAATAAGAGTTGAGTTGGTCTCATGGTCACTAAGTCAATTCGATAATCATCGTTGCCTGAGTTCAAAACCAGGAATAATCTAATTATTATAGGTTTTTGTTCACAATGTTTTGTTTTTAATTATTATCTTTTTTTTACTTTTCTTTAACGAACGAAGGCGGGAAATATCTTTATAAATTAGTTTGTATAGAAATAACACAAAATCATTGCAAGAAATGAAAATGTTTATTATTTAATTAAAATATACATAAGTAATTAAGTTAGAGTAAGTATACGATCTTAGTTCAAAATTAATATACCAACATTTTATAATATTATATTCAACTATAAATATTTTAAAAACGGCATGAAAAAAAAAGAAAAAGAAAATGAATTAATTTGTAAAATGTTTTACAGATTTAAGTATTACATTATTCTGTATTATGTAGTGAATCTACATGTTTTTTAAATAGAAAAATGCATTTCCATTTATAATAATAACATTACCACAGAATCTGTAACATTTTAATGGTTTAGCATTCTTTGCTATTTTTTTGTAAATTAAGGTGAAGTGTAAAAATAATATAACAAAAATTGTGGGTAGTGATATGCTATACAGTCAAAATAAGTTGGCTGAGAATTCCGTGCTCATATCTCAAACGTTGTAAATTACTCATCTATGAACGGGATTGAATCATTAGCAATTCAACTTGGTAATATGTTTTAGGAAAATTATGATTAGAGAATTTACAAAAAGAGAATAATATAGCACTGAGATTTGAACTTAGGACATCTCATTCACCATCCAGAAACGTTAGCCATTGTGCTAAATCTGTTACAACGAACAAGTGCGAAATATTCTAACTCATTCAATTATATACATTATTACTGCCTATCGGCGCTGCTGCTACATACGCACACTAATAAAAAACTGAGCTCGCTCGTATCTTATAGTTAACGTTTGTGTGCGCAAGTATTCATGCCGATACAGCTATCCGTGTGTGAATGTAAACTGAATTGATTTGCAGAGTGTACATGAGTATTTTAGTTGGAGACTCTTTAGAACATATTTAGAGGAGCTCGTGGCTAAGTAATAACAGCCGCACGGGTCGATCCGTCAGGTTAAGCTACGCTTGCCGGGGTTGGTCAGTGGATGGGTGACCATCTTTACATATCGAGATTCCTCCGTGCCTCGGAAAGCACGTTAAGCCGTTGGTCCCGGCTGTTATTCGTGGATCTTTGACAGTCGTTACGGGTCGTCAGAAGCCCGAAAGTCTGACAACCAGTCTTACCAAGGGGTATCGTATTACCCAGTTACTGGGTTGTGGAGGTCAGACAGGCAGTCGCTCCATGTAAAATACTGGTATTCAGCTGCATCCGGTTAGACTGGAAGCCGACCCCAACATAGTTGGGAAAAGGCTAGGCAGATTGACTCTTTAGAACATATTATTTTCATCGTGTTCTAATTTTACTGTGGCACGAATACGAAATCGTCACAATCACTTTTGTCCCTCGATTGTACGAAAAACTGGAAGGAAACCCTCTGTGGGCGCGACGACGAAAAAAACATACTCTCTTGAGTACTTATTGATCTACTAATCCATTAATAAACACAACAGAACACAAAAATAAACCATCAAATCCTGTCAACTGTCGAATGGCCTCCAAGAAGCCAGTAACAATAGAAAATTTGGGTTGGTATCAGAATGACTGGATCGCAAATTGACCACGTCGCTCTTAGTCCAAATCTCAAAATGTCTAAATCTCAAAATACCTAACTCGCAAAATGACTACATCGCAAAAAGTCCGAACAGTTGTGTAGGCACCTATACCTACATTAATCTCTTTGGTTCTTAAGGTGACTTTTTTTCTAACCTTCCCTAGACTATAATGTGCATCCCCAAAATTCACTCTTTACACCAAACTTGAACCAAATCGGTCCATTTTGATGCTTGAACAGACAAACCTACAAACAGACAAAAATGTTAAAATCACCTATTTTGGGTAATATAATACTGGTATTCAGCTGCATCCGACCCCAACATAGCTGGGAAAAGGCTAGGCAGATGACGATGATGAATGATGATGTATCCAGTCATTCTGATATCAACCCTGTATAGGTGCCTACACAACTGTTCGGACTTTTTGCGATGTAGTCATTTTGCGACTTAGGTATTTTGAGATTTAGACATTTTGAGATGTGGACTAAGAGCGACGTGGTCAATTTGCGATCCAGTCATTCTGATACCAACCCGAAAATTTATATCATAACATGACAGTTGAAGCACAGTATAATAATAATACAGTAGTTTATCTTCATAGAAAACGGCTGAAACAACAGTTGGAGCGCGCGGCAGTTACGCACGGATGGACACGTATACCGGACGACTTTTTTTACCGTCTCGAAAAAAATTGGGTAGTTATATTAGGTGAACGGAGTAGAGGCTTATGGCATACCTACCTTTTTTTTTTTGAAAAAAAAATAAAAAATTCAAATCATATTATGATTTTAATTTCGATATTTTTAAACGATTTTTTTTTTTCAAAATTTGTTTTTATGGTACAAAAATTAAAAGTTTACATCGAATTAATAGTATTTATTGGTACTTAGATATTTTTTTTCTGTCTAAGTTATTAAAAAAAAAACTAGGTATGACACAGACTTCTAGTCTGTTCACCTAATATACCCAATTTTTTTAGACACGGTAAAAAAAGTCATCCGGTATAATTTGTTTATCGAGCAGCCGTAGGTAATTAATCCAAGGTCACTGCCCAGACCAACCACTGTAACTATAATACTCTGTGGTTGAAGGTATAATATATTATTTTCAAATTATTTCAATACTAACATGCTGGCCATACAATATGCTACACTAATGACATTGTATAGACAGCAGCATTCATTGCTGTATAGCTGGGGTTTCATGAATGAATGGGACATTTCCAGTGGTCAATGCAGACCGAACTATGAAAATATACGGCATTCAGCATAATAAATGTATGTAATACATTAATGGTTATGTAAAATGCTATGAATCTGTATAGAATGCATTCAATTTTAAAACATAAACGGTTGTAGCCTTGTTGCTGTGTACAGACAACAAAATGTGATATCTAGGCAGGGTATACTAACATATTTGTAGGTGTATTGCTTCATGTTCAATTTCGTGACAATACAATACAAATAATTTTGTGTTAGTGTGTTACAATGTAGGACTATTGCAAAAATAAAGTTTAACAAATAATTATGTTAGTGTGTCCTGCCACAGATTAATACAGATGGGACACTCCGCAGTTTAGGTATGAAGCTACAAGTACGCGGTGGGGTCCGTCCGCAGGGCTAATTCAGTAGGTCAGAAGGTATAAGAGTTACGCGATAGAAAGAGAAGCAACTTGTAGTTGAATATAACTGTAGGTAATAAGCGTTGTGTGACCTGAATTGCACTTTATTGTGTCGTAGCAAGAGTCGCTTTTTATTTAAATGATTTTGCGGAGTGTCCCATTTGTATTAATCTGTGGTCCTGCCTAGATGTGTCTTTTGTTGTCTGTACCTACAGAAACAGATTGTTCCATTTTGTGCGGAATTCTACAATATTATTGAACGGCATTGCATTGGGAAAGCCAGAAATGAATGTGAGCCGGATTATGTTACTCGATTGGCAAACAATCGAAATTAGTGAAATTCGTTCCATTATTGCCCTGGCTCTGTTGCTGTTGCTTGTAAAATTACATACATGTTTTAGTGGATTTTGGAACAAAATAATGTTGAGCATTTACAGTCCGTAGATAGCTGCTCAAAAGGGGAGGAGAGGGGCTCGGGGCTAAATAATAACAACTGCAAGAGTCGATAGAAGGTTAAGCTACACTTACCGAGGTTGGTTCGTGGATGGGTGACCATCCAATACATATAAAACCCTTCCGTGCCTCGCACGTTAAGCCGTTGGTCCGTGCTCTCATTTGCAGATCTTTGACATTCGTTATGGGTAGTCAGTAGCCCGACAGTCTAACAACCAGTCTTACCAAGAGGTATCGTATTACCCAGTAACTGGGTTGTTGAAGTCAGATAGGCAGTATGCAATTCAGCTGCATCCAGTTAGACTGGAAGCCGACACAAACATAATCGGAAGAAGGCTAGGCAAATTTATTAACTGTAGTCAACATTATTTTCAAAGCTAACGATTAAGTTTCTTGCAGGATCGCACCATGTAAAATACTGGTATTCAGCTGCATTTAGATAGACTGGAAGCCGACCCCAACATAGTTGGGAAAAGGTAGGTAGATGATGAGGTAGCAACTCAAAAAGCTAAGTTATCTTTCTTAAGTGTGTGATTACGAAACTAAGCAAATAAAGCTACCTTTATCTATTCAAGTTACGATCTTAGCCAGGCCCTCAATTTCAAAATAAATACTTACACATTATAAGAACAGCACTATTAACGACCAATAAAACCTTCACCGACCTTCAAAGAACTTTCCCAACAAGTCATTAAATATGAATTAAATTTTAATGTTATAAAGTCCTGACATCGTGGCATTAACAAGTCAAACACGGTTGAATTTACAAACATATTTCTGTGACAGACACTGAATGGCACACGCCCAGATACGCCATGGTAAAAACCTCCGACTCCTTGTAGGGTGTGGTGTAATCCATACGATGTAACGGAAACCATTGTTTATTTACTTTAAAGAAAAAAAAAATGGATCAATATTTTTCTGGGTGAAAACGGTGTACCTACTTACTCTGCTTTATTATTATTAATGCATCTTTACTTACTGTATCAAATTAATGTGGTGTCAATCAAGTGCAGGTAAAATACAGTACATACCTGAAACAATATCAAAGAAAAGATTAGATTTAAAAAAGAAACAGAAGCAGAGTAAACAACAAAAGCTAAGATTTGAGTGCCTTAGTACACTTCCGCCGCGAAACCGCGAAACTGCTAAACTTAGATTAAAATGTGTTCCACAGAATGGTCCCCCCGACTGTAATGACAATTTTATTTATCTGTTTAATTAGGGATTACAACTTGTTTTATACTTTTTAGTTCGTTTTTTGGCAGGGCAGTGGTGTTTTTTATTTTTTTTTATTATTTATATTTTCAATTGTTTATTTATCTTTTTATTTCTTCCGTGTATTATTCTTCTTTAACACTTTTTATACAAATTGTCAGTGCATCTTCTAATTCTTGTGTATTTATATGTTTATTCATGTTCACATTGACTTTGTAGTTCAAGAATCTTTTGCACTACAAACAACTTTGTGTAATTCTGGTAAGTTGTCAAAGTTCTCAAATTGTGTAGTTAAAGATTTTACTTGTTCTTCTGTGCTGAGGTGAGTAGTAACTTTGTTTGTTTTAATTTCCATGTCTATTGTTCTGACATGTCTGTTTACTAATCTTTATTTCTTTTTCAGATAACCAACCGCATGATGCTTCAACTGACGCATGATTTTTTCACTGATGTTCCGCTACTCGAGTAGCGGAACATCAGTGACACATCACGCGGTTTCGCTGTTTCGCGGTTTCGGCGGAGATGTGCTAAGGCTCTTAATTTTTCAATTTCACCAGAAAGTTACTATACATGTTGGTCAGAAAAATGTACCTATGCAAAACTTCGGAAAAATCCGTGAAATTCAGAAAACCACTCTTCACCTACAACTTACACCAAAAATATTATATAAAAAGAACGTTCGCGTGAGTCCCACCATTAATTTAGTGCGTGAAAAGAACGAGACGATGCGATGCACGACTCCCAGCCGACGGCGACACGACTCAAAGATAATAACTAACAGATGCCCTTTGAACTATGCGAATTATTGCTCGTGACGAATATTATTCACTACTTTATGCGAGTTCATTACATTTGCTATTTGTGGAGAGAATCCTACCTAATATTATAAATGCGGAAAGTGAGTTTATTTGTTTGTTACGCTTTCACGTTAAAACGGCTAAACGGATTTGCACACAGATAGACCATAATCTAGGTAAGGACACAGGCTATTTTTCATCCTAGAATTCAGATAAAGTCGCAGCAAAAGCTAGTATTGTTGTATTTTTGTTACGAAAGAGTTAGATAAGTATTCGATAGTGTTTATTTTAGTTTTTGTTGAGACAACGATTCCGTTTAGGCAGATAATGTGTTTCCTCAAATATCTACTCGTGTTTCGTATGAATAGATTATGGCAATGCTGCAAGTGTTATGGGCACCTTTGCGCCAGGAACAGCAGTGCGATTCTGTAACCATCTCACCACAGAAATCTTAATAATAATGCCTTATTATTAAGATTTCTGTGCATTTCACCGTGAAAACATAAGTGAAGTGAGCTGTCAATAGTGTCAATTCCTAGCAAAAACAAACTCACTTGACCTAAGTTTTCACGGTGAGATTTTTACAGAAACGACCGGCAGTTAGGGGCGGGTTATTTTGACGTGTGGTTATGATTATTTTTTCTGTGAATACTTTTACTTCTAACTATACATGTAATAAATATTTATACATACCTTAAATACCTAGGTACTTATTATATTCTATGTTTAACTTACATTTTTTCAACAAGACAAGTCAAAGACAGAACGGAAGTTTGAGAAACCACTCTCAAGATAATTTCTAAATCGTGATACTAACAGTTAGGTAGGAAATGAGTTTATTTTCAGTCGAAGCCTACACACGTGGTGTTCTACAGAAGTAATACAAACAGAGCTCACACAATGTATGTATAGTTGCCGGCACGAGTCATGAGCACAAACTCTGCTCTTAAACCTAACGAATCTTATTTCCTATCACGGCAGGTTGCAAACGGGCGAAAACAATGAAATCAATATATTATCAAGCATATTTAGATACAGATAGAACACAGAATACAAGAGCACGCTGACGAGGGCAGTTAAAGTTAAGGTGGAATTTGTGCTCACGACTCGTGCCGGCAATTATACGAACCTTTTAAAAAATAATAATTTTATTCACTTCAATATTATTTAAAAATACCCTCCAAATTCGACAATCCCTTTTACCAATATGCGTAATAAAATGTTGAGTTTCAACATAAGCAGCACAAAAGCAATGAATTGAAACCTTTCTGGCACAGTTCGGTACATAAGCACAGAACAATGTAAACCATTTTGGCACGGCCACTATTATAGAACATAGGCTGGCCATGTTGAAATGACAATTCAGGACAAAAGTAAGTAGGATTTTTTTATTCTTACAGTATTCTGTAAGAATAAAAAAAACCTACTTACTTACGCAGGCTTCTTGAATTCTTGTTCATGATTTTGTTGAAGCAATCTATTGGCGTTTAATTTTATATCAATTTAAACTTACTTAATTTTTCTCTGCAAGTGTATTCAAACAAATAAAAATAACTTTTTAATGGGTCAGTTTGTAATTTATCTAAGTTATGATACCCTAATGTCAACTGCGCATCACCTTTTAAACGTAAAGGGGCTTTCTATCACGCAATACAGCCTAATGTTGCACCCAAGCCTTGGTTTTACCCGTATAAAAAAATATCCAAGAAAGTAATATCTATTCTTTGCCGTCTCCATATTGGTCATTGTTGTTCTCCGGTTTTTCTTCACAAAATCCGGGTCAGAGACACATCGCTCTGCGAATGTGGGTAGGATGAAGGTACCTACTTTGGAGCACATCTTTTTTAACTGCTCCAATAATAACCCAGCCCACGACTTGTATAGCTATCTCCCTAAATTAAAGATCCCTGTCCCAACTAACTTTCCATCCCTATTAACACATTCTTCTCCAAAGCTCTTTCAGGCTTTATGTTTTTTATCCGTGTCAATGACATCAAATTATGATGATTTTTGTGTGGTTTGTGGTCGTCTATGTATTTATATCGATTTATACAATATAATTAACAATATTTTTTATTTGTTTGTTTCAGTGTAATATTATTTGTCAACAAGTTTCACATTAAATTCATTTTTTTTTCTTTTTCTTGGCACGTTTTCTCCCAACACATCTGACATTGGCAGAATTGTCGACATCGACACCATTGCCATAGAGAAAAATATAATAGAATAGAATACAAAATAGCTGTTTCCGATACAGGGACGTTAATTGTTGAGAAGTTCTCCTAATAAGGAACCAAGAGAACTGGAACTGATGGTGAAGTAACCATCAGTAATGCATTGTGACGAGCATTAATTGCTTAGCAACCATATTAAAGTAATCGAATCGCAGCCCGTGAAATACGTATTATTGAGTAGTTCAGATGGCCATCTTCCTCATCAGTTCCACTTCACCAAATGGTGCTTTCCGGGAGCAAATGCACGAGTTACTGTAAAAAATACCCAAATCGCTATAGGTGTGCCTATAAAATTTGAGGGTTTCCCTCGATTTTCATGGGATCCCCTCATCAGATTCTGACGTGGTGACAATGGGACCACCTCGAGAGCACATTCTTTCAAACAAAAAAGAATTCCCAAAATCAGTCAACAATTGACGGAGAAATCGGTGTACATACATAAAAAAAATATACGCGACAAATTGAGAACCTCCTCCCTTTTTTTTTGAAAAGTCGGGTAAAAAGTAGGTTCATTACTTCCCATCTAATTATTTGATTAGGCCAGATTTACAAAAATCATCGATGTTTCTGTTATCTGTGTGAATTTGTTTAAAAATAATCCCTAACCATGCAGTCTCACCAAACTTTACTGTCCATTGATTTCCTAATAGCGCTTCCACACGTTCCACACACATGTGCAACATGCGATCTAATCATTGCTGTATTGCAACAATTCGCAAACAAATTCAGCTAATTTGGACGTGTAACTAACGCGTAATCACACTACACGATCCCAACAATGACAACACAGCTTTAGAAACATACGGCACGCGTTGTTCGAATGACAATTCCGTTTTAGGAATTTCATGTTTCACCGAACGTTAACCTTCATGCATTAAAATAAAATAAAATAAATAAATATCTTTGGACATTTCACACACGCCATCTAGTCCCAAGCTAAGCAACCTAATGCTTGTGTTATGGTAACGAGATGGCTGATAAACTACTTGTTTATATTTTTCTTTTTTTGTAAATACATACATATTATAGATAGAAAAATACCCAGACCCGGAACAAATACTTGCTCTGTCCCGAATATCAAATAAATTATTGTCACCACTCTAACTGCATAGCACATTAAAATAATTCCGCGGGTCCTTAAATTAGTTAGCATGTCATACGCACTGGGTCCTGATATTTGCACTGCTGTGGCCGAATGCCAACTGCCGTGCAATAACCGCTTAAGAACTAATTTTAGTTTTATCTAAGTGCGTTTTTACAATTTTGGTATCTCTGTGATATTCGTAGAATGTTTTCAATCTGCCTAGCCTTTTTCTAACTATGTTGGGGTCGGCTTCCAGTCTAACCGAATGCAGCTGAATACCAGTATTTTTACATGGAGCGACTGCCTATCTGACCACCACAACCCAGTGACTGGGTAATACGATACCCCTTGTTAAGACTGGTTGTCAGACTTTCGGGCTTCTGACGACCCGTAACGACTGTCAAAGATCCACGAATGACAGCCGGGACCAACGGCTTAACGTGCTTTCCGAGGCATGGAAGAGTCTCGGTATGTAAAGATCGTCACCCATCCACAGACCAACCCCGGCAAGTGTAGCTTAACCTGATGGATTGACCTGTGCAACTGTTATTATTTAGCCACGAGCTCCTCGTCAAATGCAGTTAAAGCCAGTATTTTTCAATTAAATTCTATTTCTAATCTAACTAACTGGTTTTATAACAGCGTCTTTTATGGTCTAATGCATATTGAATATGTTATAATTATTGCTAAACGAGTATTTTACAGTACTAAATACACATTTGTACCGATTTTTCCAGGTAACAATTACTATGACTGCAGGTTGATAAAACTGTGGCTTTCCCTTTAAATAAGTTCAAATTCAATATATTTTATTTCACATAAACCTACATGGGCACTTATGAAACGTCAGAAGCTAAGTACAGACGCCAGCACATCAAGCTACTACAATCTATCAAATTTCTTTAATAGATTTTCATCTTTATTGCTAAAGCATTAGGTTCAAAGCTGATTGGGAAAATTTGACAGTTTCGGGTAACTTGAGCTGCTGGCGTCTGTACATGGTTCCAATTGGTCGTTTCCTATGGAGAAGAGCCAGCAAGAAACTCCACGGTTACTCATTTACAAATTGTCATACGAAACCCTTCAGCCTGAAGTTCATTTTTCAAAACACCTACTAAAACATTCACGTCGCGGTCACTTCACGTGATAGGATATTTAGAAAAACGGCTAGACCTTACCCGAGACAGTTGTAAAGGTCGTTTGGGACGTACGATAATAATATATTATTTGCTATTTCATTTCATGTAAATATATTGCTAGTATTTACCAAGGACTTTCAAATACACTTTCGATAGTGTACTGTCTGGCCAGAATGTAAATATTTAATTTTTAAACAAATATTCTTTCCAATATGTGTATATGTTTTTGCGCCTACCTACATGTCTTCATAAATACAACGTCACATTTATGATCTTTATTTATTTACTGTTAAAGGATCACCAAAAATATGTTGTTAACATAAGAGTTCGAGTTCTCTTTAGAGGCTTCACCATATTTTCCGGTCAAGTGTTACAGCTACTGGGTAGGCCCTAACGTCTTGTTCCACAAAAAACGTTTTTGTAGTATGATAACTCTATGAAAGCTCCTGGAAATTTTATTGGATGCCACTGTATTAAATTCCGCCTAGTGTGCAAGGCAAAAATAGAAATATTTGCACTACGGAAGCACTGCTTTTAATTACTTTCGACAAGGTGATGGATATATTCTTTTCTTTCTAATGTGACCAACCTATATGAAAAATGCTATGAACCTAAAATAATTAGCCCGAAAACCGAGCGACACTGAGATAGCTTATAATTCCAGGCAATGCCTTCAACTCCCCTAGACATACTTTAACTAGAAGTGCCTTCCTCACAATAGTTGACTGGGATAGGAGTCGAAGTTAGAACCACTCGATCGCTTGTCAACAAGCCTTTGGGCTATTGTCGCTTCACAAAGGACCCGTACATAAATCTGGCTCTTCTGCATTTATGCACTGCATTGGAAATTCAGAAATGGGTTTTATCGTGGTAGTTATGTTCTTACATTGTTTAAAAACTTTTTTGGCCAAAAATATAGTTTATTTTCTTGTAAGTATAAAAGATGAATGATTCTACTTTTTTTCTAATTTATCAACAGCAAATAGATTAGGCATGTTCCGCAAAAAACTAAACATTTGTTATACGACATTTAAAATCAGGCGGTAAGTAACAAATATCAGTACCTTCCTACCTTTTCATTTAATAGTTAGTCAACATTATAAATTTGTTTTCTCTTCTATTTTCCTACATTTCCAAAGGAAGATAAACAACAGTTTCACCTAAATTATCAAATCAACATTGAAAATAACCGGGTACAATTAGAAACCAAAACCAGTCGATATCTCCTCTACAGTTGTTAGTTCACCATGAATATTTGACACAGTCATTACCGTAATAAGAGGGTGTTCGAGGGAGGTGTGGGAGGGGAGGGAGAGGCGGTTCATTAAAATAATGACAACTGTAGTGCCCTTAACTGGTTAAAGCGAACTCTCATTAACGCTGGTTGAAAGAAATATGTCGGTCAAGTGTCACATTTTTGCACTGTTTTCGAATGTTACAAATATTGTGATTTCTTGCGTTTATTTTTTTGTATTTTAGAAAAGTTGATTTATAGTAGGTAAACTAAATTCAATATTTTTATAGACAAGTTATGAATTTTGCTAGAAGAAGTAGTCACTCCATCTATAGGTACGGTTCAAGTTTATTGCCTGTGGCATACCATAAAATTGAAGGGCAATTAACTGTCATAGTCTAAACAACACGTATAATTAATTCGCATGCGATTTTATTGAATGGGAAAACTTGCATTTAATTATTTTGTATGCCATTTTATGGAATCGCACGCGTGTAAACACTTGCATGCAATTCTTGAATGGCAATAAAATTTAACGTGCTTTATGGTATGCGATTCTTGAACGTTCCAAAACGTAGCTTATAGATAGTAAATTATCATATTTACTTCACGATGACTTATCAAGAGTTTTTAATAAGTTCAAGCCTGAACTTTGGAGACTTAATAATAAAGCCTCAATTATAGTCATAATTGAGGCTTTAGCAGCAGCTAAATAGTAGGTATAGTAGTATATTTTCTATTACCTAACTCTTTATGATCACACCCAACAACATCAACTACAACAAAAAACAAATAACAATAAAAAATCTATTGTGTATGCTAATTGTCGTGCGACGGGTTAAAAAGTAAATAGAGAGCACATGCAACATAATATACAGTTAAACAACTAACCCTAAAACTAAAAACTAAACTATTTAAAAAATCTCATCAAAATACTCCAAAATACTGCTAAGTCCACGACAAGAACCTATAAATTATACATAACTAAACAAGAAACACTAACTCCTAACATGACTCAAGTTGGTATATTATTTACCTACGTTTCGACCTTGACGGAATAATTATCCTGCCTTTGTAACTTAACTAATTAACTTCATATTCAGGGCATTCATTGTAGGTATATTCTTTCCCACGGTGAAATTACAATCATATCGATTTTGGAGTTTGACTGTAACATTTTACCTCCACGTCACACTAGTGCTTGAATGACCACGCGACAATTTTTTGGGAAAATTTGTTTTAATGTATATCTGTAGAAACAGTCTTTTTAACCCCCGACGCAAAAAGAGGGGTGTTATAAGTTTTTCTACAGTTATACATTAAAAACGCATTTTCGCAAAAATTGTTCGGTTGGCTATATTCAAGCACTAGGGTGGTGTTTAGTCGTTAATTGCCACCCGTGGTTCGATTATGACGTCAGGTAGGTAATAGATAAAATAACAAAGCATTACATAACATTACGGCTGAATTTCCCGAAGGGGTAGATAGAAGTCTTGAGAGTGTGCGAATAAAAAATAAATTATTTAACCAGCAGTCAAAAATCAGAAATCGGTTGATGTCAATAGCCCGTCCACTATTGAGAAAGTAAGTTTTTTTTTTTATTCTGCACAAATATGACGCATATTAAATAAAATACACACACTGCAAAGTAGCCAAAAAAACAAAAATCAATCTGCCTAGCCTTTTCCCAACTATGTTGGGGTCGGCTTCCAGTCTAACCAGATGCAGCTGAATATCAGTACTTTACATGGAGCGACTGCTTATCTGACCTCCACAACCCAGTAACTGGGTAATACGATACCCCTTGGTAAAACTGTCAGACTTTCAGGCTTCTGACGACCCGTGACGACTGTCAAAGATCCACGAATGACAGCCGGGACCAACGGCTTAACGTGCTTTGCGAGGCACGGAGTAAAGTAAAGTAGGCAAAAACCGACAACAAATAAAATACGAAGAGAAATTAAAATGTTAAGGGCCTGTTTCACCACCTACGGTTCAGTTCCTATTAACTTGGCTGATAATTTCATACAAATTCTGTTCCATTTTTTAACAATTTGAGCGGAGCGACGTTATAATACGTAAAATTTGATAAACGCTATTTGACACAACGTTTAATCACGTCAGCAAAAAATATGTCTTTCTTTAAAGAACGTGTATAAACGGCTGCGGCCTATACCAATTCCTTCAAGCTACGTCATCGCGCCGTATCACTTTAAATTTTCGGACTGCTAGCGCCACTCCACGTTAGTTTTGTTGTACACTTTTTAAGGCTACTCAAACACATACATTATAATTACGCGTACATTCGCAACGTCGACGTGTAGTAACGGTTGTGTCACATTTCATATTATCTATGCTTGAATGAAAAACCAGAACGTCACTAATCGTCATATATTTTGAATGAGAAAATAGTGTGCCGCGCAACAAACATTTGAATACCCAGATGCTCAGCTGAAAGTGTTAATTCGGTGAGTATAGTGGCTGTTCAGACATCGTGAAATAGGCCCTAAAAGTCTTACAATATATCACAGGGCAGCTATTTAGCTAAATCCCTGTGATATATTGTAATAACTGGAGAGCAGTGGTGGCCCATTGGTAATGGTGGGTGCGAACCCAGACAAGCGCTTTACTTTGTGTAATAACTGGAGAGCAGTGGTGGCCCCATTGGTAATGGTGGGTGCGAACCCAGACAAGCGCTTTACTTTGTGTAATAACTGGAGAGCAGTGGTGGCCCATTGGTAATGGTGGGTGCGAACCCAGACAAGCGCTTTACTTTGTGTAATAACTGGAGAGCAGTGGTGGCCCCATTGGTAATGGTGGGTGCCAACCCAGACAAGCGCTTTACTTTGTGTAATAACTGGAGAGCAGTGGTGGCCCATTGGTAATGGTGGGTGCGAACCCAGACAAGCGCTTTACTTTGTGTAAAGAAAACATCGTGAGGAAACCGGAATATCCTAGAACCAAAAATTCGAAGACATGTGACATCTACCAACCCGCAATGGGCCCGCGTGGTGGATTACAGCCCACTCCCTCTCAGCGAGAGGCCTGTGTCCCAGCAGTGGGAACATTATAGGCTGATTATGCATTATGCAACTGGGGACATTTGGATGTGCTATTTACCTTTTCATTCCATTCAAGTAATACAAGCGAGTGTTATATAAGTAAAGTTCAATGTCCACAAACCAACATAACAAATCGCGAACATGCAACCTTTACATAAACTATTTTGGGCCTTAAACAGTACAAAGCCAGGTAGTTCACGGCCGCTATTTAGTCCTGAATGTGAACAATTATGCTGAATCGCCAGTTCTGTTGTAAATTTTGTAATTATGCGCTGTGGTAGGCCGTACCATGTGAAACCTCAGTAGAAAACATAAATCTTATTATTATGAATGTAAATGTACTGGATGAGGCGCTTTGAGGGGTTCAGACAAGCTGTCTGAATTTTTTAAAGTTTTTTGTATAAAAGTCATTTATGTAATTAAGTATTGCGGACCAAAATCTGCCTAGCCTTTTCCCAACTATGTTGGTGTCGGCTTCCAGTCTTACCGGATGCAGATGAATACCAATATTTTACATGGAGCGACGGCCTATCTGACCGCCACAACCCAGTAATTGATGGGTAGGTAATACACCCTTGGTAAGACTGGTTGCAGATTTTCGGGCTTCTGGCGACCCTTAACGACTGTCAAAGATCTACGAATGACAGCCGGGACCAACGGCTTTACTTGTTTTTCAAGGCATGGAGGAGTCGCGTTATGTGACGATGGTCTCCCATCCATGGACCTACCCCGGCAAGCGCAGCTTAACCTATCGACCCGTGCGGCAGTTATTATTTAATAAGTATTCCGGATATCTTCATGATAGCTTATCCATGCGGTAGGTATAGCTAGAAATAGTGCTGTAATTATGTCTTAGGACATTATTCAATCTAAAAATATTGATTTCTCCATTGCGCCTCGGTGCATAAACTGATCTATAAAGCCCTCGTCAACTTCTGTGTTATAATAGTTATTTATGCAACTGACGTATAAGAAGGGGTATTAAAGCACGAGCGTGGGTTTATCACACGAGGCGAAGCCGAGTGTGATAATAGTATCACATGAGTGTTTTAATACCTAATTATGTACAGTTGCATCATACAAGACTTTATCTACATCCATGTTATCAATCCTCTATAAAAGGTTCTGAAACAGTTTTTTGCAATACTAATACTCGTATCGAACATGGCGGCCGGCGTCATAGTATACGACGTGAATTCGAATAATTTCTTTTTTTAAATTACGGCGCTGTTGTAGTGAAACGCGCGTGCATTACAATGTTCTTTTTTTGAAAACGAGTTGCATTATGAAATTCAGTACAACATTAAAGCACCCGTTTGGATGCTATTATGGTTGCCATGGTTACTATGACACTGGCTGTTTTAATGTTGGCAATAAGCTAACTGTATCAGAAACTTTTATAGAGAATTTATAGCATGGGTGTAGATAAAGTTGTTTTTAACCTGGTTTATTTTCGTATGAGCGACTTGAGCACATTAAAGTAAAATAAATAAACACACTTTCCTTGACGTTTTCTTTATTTTGCTAATTGTTTGTTCTTCCGAATAAATAAAATAAAATCGATTATCCAATCAGCAACACTATCCTCAATATATATAAAATTGAATACCTATTCCCTTGGTAATCGCATCACGCGTGAACGGATGGACCAATTTCGTTAATTCTTTTATGTTGTGTTTATTATTGTCAGGAGAAGGTTCTTATGAAAGAAAAAATTAAGAAAATTTCGCAGAAAATTGGAAAATTTCAGAAAACTTTAACGACTAATTTAACTTTACGCGTTTACATTATAATCAGGACGTCTGTCGGGTCAGCTAATTGTCTTTTATTACACTCTAAAATAGACAAAAGACAGCCTACACATTCCAGTAAACCACAATATCTAAGTATTTACCAAAAATTCTTCGCAGCACAGTTGACGTAATTGCCTAGTGCCATGCGACCGACTCCGCTCGCGTCGATACTATGTTTATAGCGATAAGCCACTAATTCCCGTTATTAAGCGCGAATTAAAGGCTTATCTGCCATTCGGTTAACAAACATACGTAATTGATGTGGGAGAATTTGTGTGCTGTAAAAACGTTGGTACTTATTATGAATTTTTGCATTAACATCAATAATATTTTTTTACAATTATTTATTTTCTGACATTTTACTAATATTTATTCAAAATTTTAATTGGTATGAATTTTTAAATTATTTATTTTTTATTTACTTTACTTACTGTGATGGTACCTATTATTATTAAGAAATTGAAATTAAATTAAATTATATTTATTTTAAAAGATAATGCATGTATTGTAATTAAGGAACGTAAGGAATCAATAAAAGCTTTTTATTTATTATTTATTATTATTATAAAAATGTTGGTAAGCGGTGAGAGCTTAGTCGACGATTGTGAACAGATCTGAAATTGGTTATAGACAACTTAACTAATCAATAAATACGCTTATTTTCCCCGAAAGGTTATGCAATTTTACTTATATTATACTAGCTTTTGCCCTAATATCCCCCGGGAACGTACTACAGGGAAGTCCTTCCGTATTCCTTGTCTACATTATATAGGCAACCTCTGTGCAAAATTTTAGCTTTCTACGTTCAAGGGTTTGGGCTGGGCGTTGATGAGTCAATCAGTCAGTCAGTCAGGACTTCGATTTAAAAGAACTTTATTTCTCATAAGAACTAAACAAATAGCAGTTCGCTTATAATGAGATACATAAGTGATTATAATTTAGTACTATTGCATTAGTTACCTCTAGGGTGCTGGAGACAACGACATTATAAGTAAAAAGATGCAGATAGGTTACCTACCCAACACTCAATATTTAAAAACGGCACAATGTCGAACCAATAGATGATAAGTACTTCTCTTTTTATATTAATAGAAGATTCCACAGTAAGTTGAATAATGAAGACTAAAATACTATAAAGACTTGAATATGGTAATTAGTATTATAAGGATGGATTGGATTAGAAAAGCACCAAATGTAGCGTAGAAATTTTGGAGTGTCCAATGTCCACAGCGTCTGTGATAATCGGGCTTTATTTAAAACTAGCTGCGCCCCGCGGCCGCGCCGTTTGAGCGTGAAGAAGTAACAAATATACAAACACACACTCACACTCATAAACTTTCACCTTTATAATATTACTGTGATTATACATATAGAAACTTTCCGGAATAAATTCTCTAATGATAGTGAAAACCGCATCAAAATCCGTTGCGTAGTTTATAAGAACACCGCGGCCACACAGACAGATACGAAAAGCGACTTTATTTTATAACAAATAAAGATTACATTACTACACGACTGTTTTCCTCAAAGGGTAAGGCAGAGGTGTACGTAGTACATCCATATTTCATTAGTTATACATATTTCAGTCCCATGTAATAGGACGAGCCTATTGCCATCAACCGGCCCCAATTCCAAACTCAGTGCTGTTACTGGGAATATCTAAAGAAAAAACCCAGTAACACTTTGTCTGATAAATAGACCAACGAGGTTTTCCCAAATTCTACATTAAAATTTGTATTTTGAAGGTATGTGAATTTTTTATTTAGATCATAAATGATAAATGATAAATTATTTATTTTCTGTAAGTAGGTTTGTACAAATACTTTTACACGTCAAACATATTTTTTTTTAAACTAGATGAGTTCGACGTTTCCTATCTGACATACAGACCTGAATAGGGTAAATACGGTATGTATGTAATATTCAGATCGTACAGAGCTGAGTAGGGTAAATACGGTATGTATGTATGTAATATTCAGATTGTACAGACCTGAATAGGGTAAATATGGTAGGTATATACGTAATTTTCAGATCGTACAGACTGGAATAGGGTAAATACAGTTTGTATTTATGTATGTAATATTCAGATTATACTGACCTCACTAAGGTAAATATGGTAGGTATGTATGTAATATTCAGATTATACTGACCTGAATAGGGTAAATATGGTAGGTATGTATGTAATATTCAGATTGTACAGTCCTGAATAGGGTAAATACGGTAGGTACGTATGTAATATTCAGATCGTACAGTCCTGAATAGGGTAAATACGGTATGTATGTATGTAATATTCAGATTGTACAGTACTGAATAGGGTAAATATGGTAGGTATGTATGTAATATTCAGATTCTACAGTCCTGAATAGGGTAAATACGGTTGTATGTAATATTCAGATCGTACAGTCTTGAGTAGGGTAAATACGGTATGTATGTAATATTCAGATCGTACAGACCTGAATAGGTTAAATACGGTATGTATGCTGCGGTGTGTGCTGTTGAAGGAAACCAAAAAAAAAAAAAAAACAAAATCATGATGATAATTGATAACTGATATTTATTCATTTAACATTTGCACAATACCTTGTAAAATCGGATGCGCTGTTTTCGATGTGAAATGTGTTTCAGACAGCGAAATAGTAATTAGTTAATGCACAACCGCAAAGAAAAAATATACATTAAGCTATGTTTACACAGCACTGGTAATTTTAGTTTAGAAAAATTGCTTAAAGGAAATAATAGTTATTTATGCAACTGACGTATAATAAGGGGTATTAATACACGAATGTGGGTTTATCACACGAGGCGAAGCCGAGTATGATAATAGTATCACATGAGTGTTTTAATACCTAATTATGTACAGTTGCATACAAGACTTTGTCTACATCCATGTTATCAATACATAGAGTATTGATAACATGGATGTAGACAAAGTCTTAAAAGGTTTATTAAAAGGTTCTGAAACAGTTTTTTGCAATACTAATACTCGTATCGAACATGGCGGCCGGCGTCATAGTATACGACGTGAATTCGAATAAGTTCTTTTTAGGGTTCCGTACCAAAATGGTAAAAAAGGAACCCTTATGGTGTGACTCAGTCTGTCTGTCTGTCACAGCTGGATATCTCAAGAACTACTAATGCTATCAACTTGAAATTTGGAACAGTTTTAGATGATATTTACCCAACTATTTTGCAAATAAGAAAGAAATAAAAATATTTATATTTTTTTTGCAACGGGGACTGAAAGGGGGTCTTAAAAATACAAAGTAGGGCTACTAGGGCATGTAGGGTATCATATGAAAGGACGCTATTTGCACATTTTCAGACATTTTTATCTTTTTTTTAGGCCGCATAGTTTTCGAATTTCGATGAAAAACGTAAAAAAAATACCGTCCTCCCCCTTATCTCTGAAGTTTGCAAAGCGAAAAATCTGAAATTATGCTATGTGATAGACGTTTATGTAAAGATTACAGAAAAAATAAAACAATGTCTCTAAATAGCACAGTTTTTCAGAAATCGGAACGGAACCCTCGGTGAGCGAGTCCGACTCGCTCTTGACCGGTTTTTTATTTCAAATTACGGCGCTGTTGTAGTGAAACGCGCGTGCATTACAATGTTCTTTTTTTGAAAACGAGTTGCATTATGAAATTCAGTACAACATTAAAGCACCCGTTTGGATGCTATTATGGTTACCATGGTTACTATGACATGACACTGGCTGTTTTAATGTTGGCAATAAGCTAACTGTTTCAAAAACTTTTATAGAGAATTTATAGCATGGGTGTAGATAAATGAATTTATTTCTTTGTTACACGATGCAATAATAATAACGTAGGTATTTATAAATATGCTCTATAATGCATGTTGCTATTGCTAGTGACATACGAAAACATGGAGATTTATGTGCTATATCTAAGTTAAACATTAATGTATTATACCCATAAACCTTCCGGAATAAATTATCTAAATGTTGGTGAAAACCCCATCAAAATCCGTTCCGTAGTTTAGAAAAACAACGCGGTCACAAAAACAGACACGAAAATTGACTTTAATTTATAGAAGATAGATAATACAATTTTATATATCAAAAACCCCATGCTCTTGAACCTGCTAACAGTCAGGTTTAGGTACTAATATATTTTTCAGGCATGATTCTTACTGACCTTTGATTTAATTTATTTAAATAAAATTCATACTTTATTGTTCGATTACTTTTAACAACGACCAGAAAAACGTTCAATACCTACTAGTGCAGTAAACGTTGCTAACGTTATCATTAGCATGACATAAGACGACAGCAAGAAGACGTCGCTCAATATAAATATTATAGTATAGCTCTGCTATATACAAGCGACGCCAGATGTCAGTAGCTGTATGTGCGCTCGCATTAGAACTTCGGTAAAGCGAATATACAATAATAAAGTAAAATATACAGGTAAAATAAAAATTACTGTAAGGAAACAATTTCAATCAAAGGTATAAAAATGACCAAATATCTCATCAATTGGTGTTATTAATAAAGTAACAGCCCAAGCAAAGAGGCTACTTTTTTAGATATCTTTTTTGGATATTCCCATTGAAAACTTTTACAAAATCCACGTAAAATAAATAACTTATTCACTAACAACCAGTTTTGCCTTACTATGCTAAAGTATAAAATTAGATGGACCAGAACTTGAATCACTTTCACGCTGTAGAAGGCGACCATCATCAATGAACAGAGAAAAAAAAATTAAACTTATACACACTATCTTAACAGGATGCCCCCAATACAATAGTGGTTTCCAAATACACATTCTATAATCTAAGCACACACACAAATACATTGAAAAATCAACTAAAAATCTAAACATTAAAAATACTAAGCAACAACTCTATTAAAATCTGACTACAGAATTATATTATATGCTATCTTATTTTATCAGAATTATATGAATTATCAAACTATTTTTTTTTCTATTGCTATAAAATATTATCCTAAAATATAAAATCAGACTTAACACAGAATATTAATATTTAAATATAACTAACAAAATTCAACAAAACTCTTGCGAATTCACTCAGATTCCACAAAAAATACATATATCAAGTCTCTCATGCGTTTAGTACCCATTAGTATCGTGTTGAGATACACATAGTTTAGTACCCATTAGTATCGTGTTGAGATACACATAGTTTAGTACCCATTAGTATTGTGTTGAGATACACATAGTTTCTGCAGTTACGCAATTTCTTTATTATGCACCATGACGTCACTCCGTGTACTAAAGTAACTAGTGTCAGAAAAGGCATAATGTGTGCACAAATTTTTACTATAGTTATTGATAATTCCCAAGAACCACTCTCAGTAGAACCATGCTCACTTGTATCGTTATTAGACATGGCGAATGTCACTTGCACACTTTTGAGCTAAGTACACTTTTGGTTTACAAAATTTAAAAGTACTCGAGTTTGTGATTAACTGCACTGTCACTGTAAAAATAGGTGTTGCTTCTAGAACAGTCGATGGAATTATAGTTATGATAAATTGCTACAAAACTCATAAATAAGTTTATTTTATCAATACACTTCCTAGTAGCTAATTAACACAAAGGAGGCTGGGCAGAAGTGGTCTATGGACCAAAAACGATACTGTTTTAATATTTGTGTAGTGATACCTCATCTTTTTCTCTGTGCAATGGGGTATCAAAATCTGACTGAATGTAGCGAAATAAAAATGAAAATTCACCACTCGTTCGTGACCACTAAATTACGTAAACTTACAAATGAATATTATTATCTTCTATAGATGAACCTAAGTTATCCCGATAGAAACAGTCCTGATCCTGGATCAACTAGTATTAAAATGCTATCCCTGTAAGTACTAATAAATTTAATAGTTAGGTGTGATGGTCTATATAACAAGTCGATCTTGACGAACCGCAACCTCAAAGAGTAGCACGCCTCGACAGAATCGCAGATGACACGACGATCATGAGTTGCGAACCAAAACGGACTTGCCATTCTCGAACTCGAAGGATTCTATGCGGCTGGTAAAAGCAACCCAAAAGCACGCATATCGGGTGAATAGTTCGGTACCCGGAAAAAAGCGCCCGAAAAAGCCCTTTTTCAACTGGTTCTACAACAAATTCAAAGAATATCTTACACCATTTCGACGGCATCAGAAAGAAACTGCACTTTTTACGAAATTAAGTTTTTTACATAATTCTATTTTTTTCTATTAAATTCTCTATTTTTACTAATGTTATATTTTAAATTTATATTTTTACACACCACACACTACACCTATTTTTCACAAAGTGACAAAGTAGACATTAGTTCGTGTAGGATACATCGGATATTTTAAATCCTGTAAGTGCACATAATTTAATTATGTATATTTTTCTCAAAAGGGGGCATCGAAATCTGACCCGATAATCAGATTTCGATTTTGCGCAGCTAAACACAAATATTAAAATCGTATAGCTATTGGTCCAAAGGCCACTTCTCATATAAAGCCCAGTCTCCTTTTATTGCTGCGTTACGGGAAGTATTTGGCCGTAATTGAGTTTCGCCGTATGCGGCAGCTAGTTTTCCTTGTCCCCCGGTGCGGTGCGGCGGAGGTGATAAAACTAAGAGTGATAAAAATATCGTTTATGTGCGTTACGTAAAAGTACTTCCCGTACATTTTTTCCTCTTAATTTGAATTCACTTGAAACAAGAATGTCGGCAATATAGGCAATATTGTAAAAAAATATCATAGTCTATAAAATAAATAATTAATAAGGACAAAAAAAAAAATTCTTAACTAAATCTTAATGTTTTATTTATAATTTTTTGCTATACAGTGTGAGTCTTCATAATGTGCACATATCGAAATTAGGGAAACAATGCTTAATTTTATCGATGAAAAAAATGTTTAAAAAAACCCAAAAAAAAAAAAAAGTGTCTACTTGCTGAAGTATTGTACGTAGCAGTGTGCAAGGCCTTTCTTTAACAGTTGATAGGAAATGCTGTGTGACTGACTTTTAACGTGGAATTTTTACTTTCGTGAAGCTAATACGATGTAAAATAATTTAAAGTAATAAAACAATGTAGGTAGGGGGGGTTTTATTGAGAAATTTTACAATTATTGTAAAACTTGGGGAAATAATACCAGATTTTTTTTTAAACACCTCAATTCTCAATTGAGGTCGTTTTTTTTTCTTGAATTTTTATTTTATGAGGACGCCCTGTTATTTCCAATCATTACTGAGTTTATTTCATCGTGATAGATCGTTTAGTTTAAAAGTTATACTGTTTTGTTTACACAGGGGTCACAGCAGCGAACAAGAAATTAAAAAGTGCTAATAAAAAAAGTTTTTATTTTTAGATTTTTTTAAATATTTTTTCCATCGATAAAATTTTGCATAGTTTCCCTCATTTCGATATGTGCACATTATGAAGACTCACACTGTATAAGAATAATGAAGAGTTTTTTTTAAAGTAAGTTATGTATTAAGAAGAAGATATGTGTAGTTTCATAACATTGAACTGTTTTTTTTATACTTCCTACTGTGTTTGTTGAATAAGTTCGATTTTAACAAATGATTGAAAATTAAAAAGTCATTACCTTTTCCATGCGGCACGGCAAGTAATTTCCCGTAAAATGGCCGTTTTTGAAAATGACTTAAACTATCTAACAAAACCCCGTGTAGCACTAGCATGTAGGGCCTTAACACATTTCTGCCGCGAAACTGCGAAACAGAAAAACCGCATGAGGTGTTGCTCCGCTACTCGAGTATCGGAACATAATGCGAGTCAATTGAATTGAACCACTGCGGTTTTGCTGCTATAGTTTCGCGGCGAGGATGTTCTAAGGGCCTTAATTCAAAAAACTTCTGAATCCAATGATTTCCATGTCTCTAAGGGCCTTTGAAGTCAGAAACAGGTACGGGATAATAGAAGTCTTAACGTATAGCTGGAATTCTTGATACGGGAAGTATTAGGCCCTGTGCGCACTGCCGTACGTTTTTCTAACGCATAATCTGTGAAGTATGGAATGTCTTTGAAGTGCGCGCACTGCGGTGAGAAAAACGCATGCGTTTTGTTACCGTAGGCCCCGCCCAGTGCGGCAAAACTAACGCAACGCATTCCACCGCACGTCAGTGCACGCAGGCACTTAGACTCGTAACGCACAGGAGGCAAGTTGGCTTCAGCGCTGCCGCAGCGAATGTGTCAAAAAAATCATTTGTTAACTTGACAGTAAAAAGATGGAAGAATAACTTTAGAATAAAGGGCTCTATTCTGATTAGGGTATAACAACGTACTAGACAAAGGTAAGCTCCCACTGAGCATGGCTCCTAAAACATATGATAAGATAAGACACGACACGAGAATTATTTAGATACGAGTAGAAAGCGACGTATCTCCGCACACGCTACATTTCTCTCGGAAAATCTGTCGCGTTCACTTCGCCATATACATATAAGGCGAAGTGAACGAGTCTATGTAGGTTCAGGTACTGTGAAGTCTAGACTTGCGTACGTAAATGTTATTTTACTTGAAGATTTATAAGCGGATAGAAAATGTCACTTCTTTTCTCGGAATCTGTGGGACTTTTGCGGTTTGCTGTTCGCCAAAGTGGTTTTATGAAAGGGCTTAGTTGTGATATACATTTGTGGAATATTAAACACAGAAAAATGAAACATAGCAACCCTTTTTAGGGTTCCATACCAAAATGGTAAAAAAGGAACCCTTATGGTGTGACTAAGTCTGTCTGTCTGTCTGTCACAGCTGGATATCTCAAGAACTACTAATGCTATCAACTTAAAATTTGGAACAGTTTTAGATGCCATTTACCCAACTACTTTGCAAATAAGAAAGAAATAAAAATGTTTTTATTTTTTTTGCAACAGGGACTGAAAGGGGGTCTTAAAAATTCAAAGTGGGGCTACTAGGGCATATGGGGTATCATATGAAAGGGCGCTGTTTGGACATTCTTAAAATTTTTTTAATTTTTTTTTAGGCCGCACAGTTTTCGACTTTTGATGAAAAATGTAAAAAAAATACCGTTATCTCCGAAGTTTGCAAAGAGAAAAATCAGAAATTATTCTATATGATAGAAGTTTATGTAAAAATTACAGGAAAAATAAAACGAAGTCTCTAAATAGCACACTTTTTCAGAAATCGTAACGGAACCCTCGGTGCGCGAGTCCGACTCGCTCTTGACCGGTTTTTTTTTTGTCGATGGGAAATCATCAAATAACTTCTCCCGCTCTGGGTGGAGCGGAAGGGCGTGTCATACTTTTACTGACTAAAACCCACCCGTGTTCCTTCAGTTGCCTGTGGCAGGGCCATGGTATCTCTTTCGAACAATCTGCGACCCCGGCGGCATCAGTAGTAGCCCGGAGTCTGGATTGGTACCCGGTTGATGGCTCTCGCCTATTACACATCTACTATACAGGGTGTAAGGGACAGCCCTCCGCAAACTAACAGGGTGCATTCAGCTCCTCATTTTGAATCATATTCCACCGGAAATTTTCTCAGGAAAATTTTCATTTTTTCAAAAAAAAATTCAGTTATATTTTCATTATATCAATGTAAAATTGCACTGTGTGTTCGCAGCACTCCATTTATGTAAAAAACACTGCAAAAAAAAAACAGCAAAAAAAAACCAGCAATGGATGTTGAAATACACTAACCAACGACGCGTGAAATCAGCTGTTCACTTTTTGTCTAGCTACAAAGTTCATCGAACTCACCGCATACCTATTACCTACCCCTCCCAACCAGTAATAGACGCTCCGATTTGTGCACAAAAACACAAACAAATCAGGTTTATTGGATTCCCTTAACGTTCCTGAAAAAATTTCATGCACCGGTCATCTTAGTATGACATACTGAATTCACCCTATCAGTTTGCGGAGGGCTATCCCTTACACCCTGTAGATACACCTCTGCCCAACCTTTCGAGGAATACAGGCGTGATGTTAAAATTATATTATTTAAAATATTTACTGCAATGTGATGGGAAAATCACAAACCCATTATTTAACAGTTAAACTAAAGCTCTAGATTCTAAATCGATTTAATGTCACCCATAAATCAAACAGTAGTTAACAAAACATTTTTAACAAAAAATATGCTTGAATTTATGACCAGACTATCAATGAATTATGAATGAAAGTAAACAAATGATACGCCGTATAATCTCAGGGCTCAAAACAACAGACAGACGCTCATGCATCAACGTCAATGTTTTAATAGTAACAAGAATAAAGTTTAAAAAACCGTAACCCGACTACGGAAAAATAAAATTGATCTAAAAAGTTCAAAATATTTACTTAAACAATAATGATATAGGTATTCTCGTATTTGTAATGTTCTCGTCCAGACCTTTCTTTTAATATCAAACATGTCATGATTATCTCAATTTATTTTTTTTTGAAGTCAGAAATTTACGTGTTAAGTCCACCATATTAAATTTAGGGAAAATTTATATAGCCTATGTCACCCGGACCATTATTTCGAATCTACTGATACCTCATTCATCAAAATCGGTTCAGTAATTTAGGCGCTACGGTGGAACACACGTAAATACATACTTATATACATACATACACAAATAGACTGCTAAAATCATAACCTTTCCTTTTGGTTTTGCCGTGGTCGGGTAAAAAATAACATGATTTACAGGTCTGCAGTTAGGTAAATGGAAAAAAAATACCTACACGATTCCAAAAAAAATACAATGGAATAAATATTATAATTTTCTTAATCAGTAAGATAATCGTATAGCAACAAAATAGCCGTCTTTAAAAAAAATATCATAATTAGAGAGTATACCTATTATTTATTTTATTAAAGCGTTTATAGCATAATCAGCCTATAATGTTCCCACGGCTGGGACACAGGCCTCCTCTCGGTGAGAGGGAGTGAGCCGTAATCCACCACGCGGGCCCAGTGCGGGTTGGTGGATGTCGCAAGTCTTCGAATTTTTGGTACTAGGACATGCCAGTTTCCTCACGATGTTTTCGTTCACCGTTTTGAGAGCAGTGGTGATGAAAATAACAATTTACACGAAATAAAGCGCCTGTCTGGGTTCGAACCTACGACCTACAACTCTTAAGTCACTGCCGTTACCACTGAGCCACCACTGCTCCCATTTTATTATAAGCTTCATATAATATCCACATCAACAATGTCAGAATATTGAGATAAATACCATGTTTTACCTACAGATTTGTAAAGGAACTACATACAACTCATGTTGTTAATATCCCATAAACAGGGTCCTTTTACCCACACCCTTTATATAATCTCTTAATCCCCTTTTACGAAACCCACCGAGTTACCCTTTGCCCTCGTTCTTCTTTATTCCGTCTTATGTCCGGTCCCAACTAACAGTGTCAACAAAAGCACAACGTTTTTGTGACAAAATGAGAGTATTTTTTCTACTAAACTGAGTTTTAAGTTCTTAAACTAATTTCGCAAGAGAAAATTATGGCCATTAAGGGACTTATACCTGTAAATACATCTTAGTCATTCTTGGACATTTTAATTTTTCTATTATGCTTAGCTATGTTTTGCCGTTGAACTCGACTGTAATTTTTGTAGGTTTTTGACAAACAGAAGCCCAAAAGTCTGACAACCAGTCTTACGTATCGTATTATATCGCCCAGTAACTCGTAACTGGTATTCAGCTGCATCCGGTTAGACTGGAAGCCGATCCCAATATAGTTGGGATAATCCGGCGATTGATTGATTGCTTACCTTTACTTTGTATTATTTCGTTATGGGTAAGCTCAATGTGAACCCATAGCAATTGTTTGAAAAATCAATCTTAAAGTACAAATGCATGTTTTAAAAGTTTACAGCTATTTCTCTCCCAACCAATTCTACTATCTAAAATCTCTGCTTACTCCCCAACGAGAAACTACACTCAAATCAATACAAAGTACCTGTACCCAGAATTCAG
This sequence comes from Cosmia trapezina, assembly GCA_905163495.3. NCBI lineage: Eukaryota > Metazoa > Arthropoda > Insecta > Lepidoptera > Noctuidae > Cosmia > Cosmia trapezina. The sequence goes on from LR991024.1 coordinate 27,478,527, forward strand.
GCAAGCAACCTGCCGGCTCCCACAGGATCTGGGGTACTATAAAATATAGCATAAACTCTAGCCCCTACGGCCGCCCCTTACAAAAGGGGTTATTTTAATCCCTACAATGCTTACTCGTTACTCGTTGCTTATTTGTTATTCTGTTTTTCTCGCAAATTGTAAGTGTTAAGGAAAATATTATAATTTTTGTTATTATTTTTGAGATAGGATGAAATATTTTTGACTAAAGATGTTCGTAAAGTTGCGAAAGGCACGTGTTGTATCGAAAGCTTTTTTAGTTGTTTGCAAACAATAGGTTAAAACATGATTTTGCCCGTAGTTTTTTTCATGTAGGTACCTACTTCTATTAACCGCTCTATTAGATATTATTTATCATAAATAGGTGCGAATAGACATGTCGTCGGCTAAGAGTGTAAACCTGCTAACTCCATTTTTGGTCAAAATTACATTTTTATGCCATATAGAAGAGAAAATTTTTCTCTTCTATATGGCATAAAAATGAAATTTTCTCTTCTATATGGCATAAAAATGTAATTTTGACCAAAAATGGAGTTAGCAGGTTTACACTCTTAGCCGACGATGTGTAAAACGATGGCGAAATAAATCGGACTATTAAGCACAGAATTAACACTGGATGGATGAAATGGCGGCAGGTCACGGGAACAGTCTGCGACTCCCGAATTCCCCTTAAACTGAAGGGGAAGATTTATAAAACAATGGTTAGACCTGCTGTCTTGTATGGATCAGTATGTTGGGACACAAAAGGAATGAATGAAAGGCAATTGTGCAGCTGACGTGAGAATGCTAAAAGGGATGTATGGTGTTACACGAATGATTAAGAAATGAGTATATACGAGGAAGTCTGAAAGTGACACCGGTGGTGGTATGGGCATGTGATGCGAAGGATTGAGGAAAATGTCGTCAGGAAAGTTTTGAGTATGAATGTATATGGAAGACCAAAAAAATGATGGATGAACTGTGTGAAAAATTATATGGCTAGAAAGGGAGTGACTACCGAGATGACGACTAATAGAGAAGTATGGAAGAAAAAGACATGTTGCGCTGACCCCAAGTAGATTGGGATAAGGGCAGGAGAATGATGGGGTGCGAATAAACATGATTGAAGTACGTATCCTACCAGTATTGAATACACAGGGCTAATGGTTGCTTCAGAGAATTAAACTTCACAATATCGAGGAAAACCGCTTTCAAAGTCGACCTATTGAACACATTCAAGGACACAACACGGCCATAGCAGTCACATCTCTAGAACTTCTATTGAGTCTCGTTTAATGACCTTGAAAGCGCAAGTAAATAAAGAGACATGACAATATATTTATCCCAAAGCTTAATTTAAGTCTGATACAATCCTCAACACAAGAAGAGCTCTTGGCTAAGTAATAAAAGCGCACGGGTCGATCCATCAGATTAAGCTACGCGATGGTCCGTGGATGGGTGACCATTATACATACCGAGACTCCTCCGTAGGTCCCGGCTGTCATTCGTGGATCTTTGACAGTCGTTACGGGTCGTCAGGAGCCCGAAAGTGTGACAACCAGTCTTACCAAGGGGTATTGCAATTATTATATTGTATTACCCAGTAACTCTTTTGTAAAGCAGATAGGCAGTCGCTCCATATAAAATACGGGTATTCAGCTGCATTCGGCTAGGCCAGAAGAGCCCACCCCAGCATGGGGTGCAATCGACACTCTAGGGGTTAACTCCAGTTCTTTCCGTATTACCCAGAAACTGGGTTGTGGAGGTCAGATATGCAGTCGCTCCATGTAAAATACTGGTATTCAGCTGGAAGCCGACCCCAACATAGTTGGGAAATCGTTAGGTAAATTGACAATCCTCAACACAACACAAACAGACATTGTAACAGTATACTGTACCATTTGACCAAACAATGCATAACATAGTACTGAAAACATACTCATCTCCCATTCCAAAGTAGAAACAGTCAAACTAAACAACAAGGTAACAGCAACAAATTAATACACGAACTAATTAATCCTCGTTTAATAGACTGCAGTTTAGTCATTATAATATTACATATAATAGTATCGCTGTATATCTTATTAGGAGCCGGATAGACTCTAGCGTAATGAAACTCTAGGAAAGCCACGAACTACAAACTCGTACCTGGCATAAAGGATGAGTACACTGACTATGTTTCATTCATAGCGGTGCAAGTTATGAGATTCAAGTGAAAAGCAGTGGGATGACTGGGATGTGAAGGTTAGGGATTCATGAGTTAGTGTATTCATTCTTGGATGTAGATGGAAGTCTTTACCTACCTCACTTCACGCAATCTACTCTGAGCATTGAGAATCCAACCAAATAACAACAGTGCATCCCAGCGCATCGAAAAACACGTTGGATTTTCAACTCTCGATGCTAAGCAGAGTGTTGAAAATCCAGTCAATCTGCCTAGCCCTTTCCCAACTATCTTGGGATCGGCTTCCAGTCTAACCGGATGCAGCTGAATACCACTATTTTACATGGAGCGACTACCTATCTGACCTCCACAACCCAGTAACTGGGTAATACGACACCCCTTGGTAAGACTGGTTGTCAGACTTTCGGGCTTCTGACGACCCGTAACGACTGCCAAAGATCCACGAATGACAGCCGGGAGCAACGGCTTAACGTGCTTTCGTGCTTACCGGTTAAGTTCGTCGACTATTCGAATTCAAAATTACGATATTTTCTCACCACTATTTGCCACAAGTAGGACACAGTCGAGGCCTTTTTCTGTATATTTCGAGTAAGTATCAATCTCATGAACCGCAAGAAAAGAAAAGAACCTCCAAAAAAAATGCGCCACCCGCTTCCCCTCAAACCTTGCACTACACATCGACCGCAGAGCACTTAGGTATATAATATTTTTATTGCTACCCCGACCGTCGCAGAGGGGACAGGACTAAATAAAAATATATTCGCCCAAGAACGCTTGTATTGTGGCTACATCAGTGAAATTCTTATGGTTGTATGGTTGAATGTTTTCATTATTGTGTTCAGATTGTGGTCGTATATGTTTATTGTTTGTGATGCGTTGAAGAAAAAATGTATGTTGAAGCTGGTTTCGTAGAAACGAAACCAGCTTCAACATACATTTTTTCTTCTATAGAGAGGGATGTTAGTGGTTTTGTAACGCAGTAACTGTACTGAGTGAGTACTCACATTTTATGAGCGTCATCACAAATGAAGTGTTCACAACTATGTAGATAAAATGGGCCTGAACATCATATACTAGTGAATTAAGGCTAGGTTAGGCACAATAAACCTTACTGTCATGTCTTAAGACAAGCATGTCGATCGACAGTTGAGGGAAGCAAAATAAAAAATATATATCTCCGTTTGATTATTTGCTATAAATTCCATACAGCAAATATTCAAACGGAGAGAATAAATTTTGGCCAGCACTTTTCGCTTCGTTTATTTTGGCAATCATAAAAAATAAAAATAATTATTATCTCATAAATTCTTACATGAACTTTAGATTTATTTAAATGCTGCAGTTAACAATGTAACTAACAAAGTCATCAGCCGTCTAGCCTTTTCCAATTACACTGCATAATTTATCCCAAAAACAAACTTAACATTGTAATCCAAAAAAAAAAAAAAAAATTCATGTGATAAAATTACAAATTAACAATTTTCGGACTTTTTCCTTTCCTTGTACTGTGAGAACTTGCTTCTTTCCAAATTTCATAATTGTAGGACAACGGGAAGTACCAGGTTTTGATTTACTTGTGAGTAACAAAAAATGTCGCACAAATGGCCGTATTTTTTTATTGCGTTGACTTAGAAGCTTGATTTTTTTTAGGACTCCAAGGGACCATAGGGTTACGTATTTGATGTTAATTTCAACTTGATACCTTTACCTTTACCTTTAAAAAAATGTATATAAGTAGTTTATCAGCCATCTCGTTACCATAACACAAGCATTAGGTTGCTTAGCTTGGGACTAGATGGCGTTGTGTGAAAATGTCCAAGGATATTTATTTATTTATTTATTTACGCGTTCCTGAGAAAAATGGTCTTGACAGACAGACAGACTGACAACAAAAGTGATCCTATAACAGTTCCGTTTTTTTCCTTTTGAGGTACGGAACCCTAAAAATACCATAATTTTCCACTTTCCAATATTAAAACAATCCATTGCAATACGTCTCAAAAGGGACCATTTATGTCCTCGTCAGTACACGCTTCATCTTCATAGTTGAATGTCATCATACAAGGACTTTATGTAAGAGAATGTCAATATTTGTGGACTATGTTTGCATAATTTTTGCGCCGTTCCGGGACGAAACGGAAGTGTTTGTCAGTTATCAACAAGTTGTTGGGGTTTGCCAGGGGAAATATTTAAGTACTTGAACCTATAGAGCTTTTTTGTATAGTGGGCTGCATCAATTGGATACATAACGTACCCCAGTTGTATTAAAATTTTAATACAATTGGGGTACCCGTTGGATGCAGCCCACTGTACACAGTAAAATTATGTTTGTGGATATTATACAAGCGATCATTGGTCTTTTATCTTACTCAGATTAGTTAGAGGGGTAGTTTATACTCTCATGGACATTAACTAGACACAAATCTGGATTCTGGGGTGCTACTAAAAATATCTTAAAGAAAAAAGTCAATAGCACTTTGCCAGACCCAGGAATCACACTCAGTCAGGACTTGGCAGTCGTCTTTGTAACTACTTGACATACGAGGCAATCATTATAATGCTCAAGAGTAAAATCAGAGCATTTTGGTGGTTTTCCTTCTAGTTACAACAACCCAATAAAGAATATTCCAATAGTACCTATGGTCTGTTCTAAAAGTACACTACGCTTGCGGCAGTTAGTCCGTGGATGGGTGACCATCTTTACATACCAAGACCCCTCCATGCCTCGGAAAGCACGTTGAGCCGCTTGTCCCGGCTGTCATTCGTGGATCTTTGACCGTCGTTACAGGTCGTCAGAAGCCCGAAAGTCTGACAACCAGTCTTACCAAGGGGTATCGTTTTACGTAGTAACTGGGTTGTGGAGATCAGATCAGCTGCATCCAGCTAGACTGGCAGCCGACCCCAACATAGTTGGGAAAAGGCTAGGCAGATGATGACATTAAGGATAATAGGTATATACCTACCTGTAATATAATTATGTGCATTTTATTTATGCAGAACTAGCTTTTGCCCGCGGCTTCGCCCGCGTGGATGTCGGAAAATATCCCATGGGAACGTTCATGTGGAAAACATAGGGCCGTCCGATATAACTGTGCAAACTCAAATCGCTACGATATTTCGTTGCCGTGTATAGTAGGCGTAAAGCTACCAGTCGGCATGATTTTTTCCGACATCTTCAACAGTCGTCGTCATATTTCAGCCAATTTACACAAAACCATAATGAATTACACTGAATCACTCCGTTCATTGGAGAAAACCGTATGAAAACCCGTTCGGTACTTTTTGACATTATCGCATTCAAACAGACAGACTTGCGCGGCGGGGCGCTTGTTAATCACTTAAAATTTATTATGCCAGTCACGCTCTAATAACAAATAACTTTTGTCCGAGTGTCCACTCGTTCAAATAATTTCCTCGTAAAAACGTCGAATGACATAAAGACTAAATGTTACCTCAAGATTCGAACTATGACTACATTTCCAATCCCTTAAATCTCTTAAAAAGAGATAGGTACACAAACATTTTGTCAACCCCTATTGTACCCCCTCAAAAACGCTGTACCATACATTTCTTTATTTCCTACCAAAAGCATAAATTTGAATTTTCATATCCCTAAAAAAGAAAGAAGAAGAAATGCTGGATTTCCATACGAACTTTCATCCCTTATATCAGCCCTTGTTGGATTATGTTTTAAGACAAAAAATAGCCCATGTCCTTTCCCAGGATTCTATCTATAGCATTGCCAAATTTTATCGATCCGTGCTGTTTTGTAAATTTTAAAATAAACCCCAATTAGGGATCCTTAGGGGATGATTGTTTAAAAACGCTGAACCGCATATTTCTTTATTTCCTATCAAAAGCATACATTTTAATTTTCACATGCCTAACTTAAGAAATACTGAGTTTCCCATACAAACTTTCATCCCCTATATCAACCCCTGTAGGATTATTTTTGAAAAAAAAAGTAGCCTATGTCCGTCCCCAGGATACCATCTATAGCCTTGCCAAATTTTATCGAAATCCGTTCAGTGGTTTAGGCGTGAAAAGGTAACAGACAGACAGACAGACAGACAGACATACAGACAGACAGACAGACAGACAGACAGAGTTACTTTCGAATTTATAATATTAGTATGGATAAACAATTTTTCATACTTTTTTTTTACCAAACGTTACACTCAAAAAAAGTCACTCTTGGGAACATTTAATTGTAATTTCAGTTCAAAGTATCTCTGGAAAACATGAACCGACACGTGGCACCCCATCCTTCTACATCATTGCACCACAAATCACTACAACATTCGAGCTAGATAAGTCCACAAGCGCCAATTACCATCAATCAATCCAAACGAAATATCGTTTTCAACCTCATGTGGTGCTAACAACCAGGATCAATCCGGATCGGTCGCTATCCACGGACGTTTGACGTAATTACATGGAAATGGAGCCAGCTCAGCGGGTAAACATGAGACTGGATAAAATGATGCGACGGATTTTTTGGAAAATGGATTTTCGATAAGATTTCGGTGGGTAATGGGTTGGTGCAAAGATCTATAGGGTTACTGGAAGGCTTTAGATGTATCAGGCGGTGTGCATATTGTTGGAAAATTATCTCAAAACTCTCAAATAAAAAAATCTTTAGTACTGAAGTTACCTCATTTCACTACTGGCTGCAGTGTAAACAATCTCATAAATAACTGAAAAGAGATTAAATTATGTCAACATAATTTCTAATTAGGTAAGAGATAAACCATTCTAAAAATGAACGCCCCTCCACAGCGGTTATGTTGACATGTAAAGGAGGTATATAGACGCAATACACATATTAGTCTTTGTCGTTGGTTGCTCAGTCACCGGCGAGACGGTCATCAACTATAATTTCCTTGCAGACTAACATACATGAAAATATACACAATAATACTGATTGCTGAACGCCAAACAGCCGATTTGTCGGCCAAATAGTAAAGTGTTGCAATAAGTATTTTTCTCACACATTGAAAAAATCACGTTTTGTTGTGGGCCGTTCATTTTTAAAATGGTTTATCTCTACTTATGTATGTTTGTAACGGCAAATATTGTGAAGTAACGCTTTTAATATTATATCTGATTCGATACTCCAAAATCAGGTTTTGTTGTAAAAATGTATGATTTGCACCATCAAAAACATGGAAATAATCACTTGTCTTCACACAAATATTTTCCGAATATCAGATACATTCTGATTACAAGTCAAAATATTAGCTGTGAGGATGATCTATGGAAGAAAAACACACAGCTTAACTGTTCGCATAAGTTCAAGTATGTTATAAGAAAGACGAAGTTATGGTGTGTTTGCTTAGATGATATGTTTGTGTTTCATTTCTGGGGAATGGATTTTGATAAAACCTAGACACCGTGTTATCGTGGATACAATTTTTTTAGGTATGAAAAATTATTATGTAGCATAATCCCTATGCCATTAATTTTGAAAATTCGACAATATTCATCGCGGTATTCACGTTGTTGAGCATACGAATTTTTCAAACATATGAAGCAATGGATTAAAAATTCACTTTAAAAATCTTTCGGATTGTCATTGAAAGTGTTACCCGTTTAAGGGGTGTACAGTAGTGCGATTCTGTAACCATCTCACCGTGAAAATTTGCGTGAAGCGAGCGTGGAGTGAAGTGTCAGTGTCATTCCACCTGATGCTAGGGATGGACCAAGCACATTTTTACAGTCATAATCGAGATTTTAATAATATTTTTTACGCTATTTTCTAGTGATCATTTTATATTAATTCAAAGCTAGTATTTAAGTGTCTAAACATTACTATTTACGGTATTTTTAAATCAAAATTTCAAAACAGAAATTCAGTCACAAACTCAATTTCGTTTTTTTATTTTGCAAGACTAGTCCATAATAAGTAGGTAAGTATTTATACTGAGGTGTGAGCGCGTCAAGCACGAACAATAAATAAAATAAAAAAATGAGCAATCACATTCTCAAAATCGAATCTGACGATTTCCATGAAAGTTGCAATAGGGAGGTTTACGGGAATCTGGGAAAATTCGTTTTCTCTATTTTCACCCGAGCAGAGCTCGGTCGCCCAGGTACTATATTCAAAGTACCTCGGTACTCTGTGTACTACCTACATGGTTAAGTTATCAACTTAAGAAAATGCCCATCAATATTGTTTGATATTAAGTAGGTATGCCCAATCGCGATGTATTTTGAAGAAGCGATACCTAGTACCTTAGATCGAGTCGAGTAAAGACTGTGAGACGATTAGAAGAGATAACGATTGAGTGAGCCTGGCTGACTAGAATTTAACCCCACAAATAAAACGACGTGCGGATTATAAGTAGGTACTTACCTAATAATTCATTGTAGGTATGTAGGCACCTACCTACCTACGCGTTGCCAATAATAAAACACCATATACCGTAATCACATTATTATATGCACACTTGAATTTGGATGAAGTGATAAGTTCACGCTAAGCCCTCTCATTAGGTACCACATTGACTTATTTTTTTACCTTACGTACTTATTTAACTCGTAACGCGTCACATAGGCGCCACCAGCTTAACTAGTCGTAGCCAATAACAAAAGAATATTCATCAAACCATCGTCATGATATTACAAATGACCAAATTCAACAGTTCAACAGACTGTGAACTGACAATTTACTGACACAACCTGCGCTGCGCTGAGGTGACGTCACGCGAGGTGCACCCTCGCGTGACGTCACCTTCTCACGCGATTCACGTGTTCACTTCACTTGAATGGCGTGAAATCATCACATCACGCACTAACGAATTGAGTTTTTTTTACTTTCTAGTTACATAATTAACTTGTAACGCGTCACGTAGGTATGCATTACGTAGCTACACATACTTAACTAGTCGTTGCCAACAACAAAAGAATCAAATTATTACTAAATTCAACGAACACACATATGACAGTGAAGTGATGTTGCTAGGCGTCGAGCTGAATCACGTGGAGTGTTATTAGCGGAATCCCGTGCCGTGAAGTGATCTGTTCACGCGCCGGCGCAGTAGGTACCTACCTATGCATTGTTTTTTTTTTAATTTTCCGTTATTGACGGCTATGTCCATATGCTTTTATGCCTATTCGTATTCGAGTTCAGACAGTAATTAGTACTTACCTATTTATTTCAATGCTTTTACATATTTTATTGTCCAATCCAACTGTCTTTGTGTGCATTTTTATAGTCGGTTTAGTGCTTACATTTTGTTTTCAATAACTACACGGTTTTTAGGGTTCCGTACCAATATGGTAACAAAGGAACCCTTATGGTGTGACTCAGTCTGTCTGTCTGTCACAGCTGGATATCTCAAGAACTACTAATGCTATCAACTTGCAATTTGGAACAGTTTTAGATGACGTTTACCCAACTATTTTGCACATAAAAAAGAAATAAAAATACTTAAGTATATGTATTTTTCTGCAACAGGGACCGAAAGGGGGTCTTAAAAATTCAAAGTGGGGCTACTAGGGCATGTGGGGTATCATAATTATGAAAGAACGCTGTTTGCACATTCTCAAACATTTTTTATTTTTTTTAGGCCGCACAGTTTTCGACTTTTGATGAAAAAGTGTGGCTGACACTGGCTTGGCCACCATCAGGGATTTTACTTTTGATAACACAAAAATTTAGTCGTTAATTAGTCGAACTTTGTCGCCAAATATCAGAATTTGTCGGTCACTGGTTCAAAAGTTATAAGGGGTCATTGGTGGCCGATCTGGAGAGAGTCTCCCCAGCTTGGCCACCTTTATACCTCCCAGATTTAGTCGCCAAGTCACAGATTTAATCTGGTCGTAGTTTGGAAGATATAATGAGTTCAATTTTTAAGTATAGTTCAAGAGCTAGATTGAAGAGTTTACGATAAAATCTTTGTTATAGCTCTTGGTCTATACTTAAAAATTGAACTCATTATAATAATATCTTCTAAACTAAGACCCGATTAAATCTGTGACTTGGCGACTAATTTCGACTAATTAGCGACTAAATCTGGGAGAAAACAGATCTTCGCTAGGTGCCCTAGTTTTTGAGATATAAAGGTGGCCAAGCTGGGTAGACTCTCTCCAGATCGGCCACCAATGACCCCTTATAACTTTTGAACCAGTGACCGACAAATTCTGATATTTGGCGACAAATTTCGACTAATTAACGACTAAATCTTTGTGTTATCAAAAGTAAAATCCCTGATGGTGGCCAAGCCAGTGTCAGCCACACGATGAAAAATGAAAAAAAATATTCTTCCCCCCCCCCCCCCCCTTATCTCCGAAGTTTGCAAAGAGAAAAATCTGAAATTATTCTATGTGATAGAAGTTTATGTAAAGATTACAGGAAAAATAAAACGATGTCTCATAGCACACTTTTTCAGAAATCTGAACGGAACCCTCGGTGCGCGAGTCCGACTCGCTCTTGACCGGTTTTTTTATTATTGGTAACAAATAGTAAAGTAGTTATGCATCTTCAATAAAATAGGTATTAGGTGCGCTTTTGCGAACGGAGTAGGCACACACAGACACTTATAGGTTGCACAGGTAGGTACGTTCTCTTTTTAGCTAATTCTAACATAATACCTACTAAATCGACCTTAGGGCATCGCACCGCAGTTTTCTCACCATTTTGGTACGGAACCCTAAAAACATTCATCAAAATATCTCATCATCGTCATCAAACCTATTACAAAATTCATTCAACAGTTGAACCCACTGTGTTATAATAATGTAGGTATGTAGGTACCTATTATTCCCAAGTGATGTTGCCATGACGACAACGAGTACGCTTGCGCGTGATACTAACAGCGCGCGTTACGGAATGGTGTCATGAATATGAAGTGTCATTAGTTTCATAATGAGTTTAAACGTTCAGCACCCTATACCATGTCTCTGTCTGTAAGCATTGACGTCTTTGAGTTTAGAGACAATAAGTAACTACTACCTATTTTTTTCATTGCATTTAGATTTCAATCTCACCTCTTAGCAATGGATATTAGTTTACCTTACATAAGAGGTGAGATTGATCAACTTCATAAAACTGTCCTATGCAAGTAAGAATTCAGTGATTGGAGATTGTTTGTTTACCTAAGCACATAGTACCTATGTAAAAAGCACATAGGTATTAATATCCCACCATCTAGCTACACCACAGGTACAAGACACAAAATAGGCTTTACTTTATTAAGTTGTGCTTAGTGTGTATACATACATAAATTAATAAAATTTATTCATCAATATCACATTAAAAAACATTGCTAATACACATTTTCTACTGCACGGTGAGTCAGCTGCCTCCTTCCAACGAAATTCAACATCTTTATGGCCGGCGAGAACGGATTGGCATGTGGTTGGGTGTGTGTGGACTGCCACCGCTGGAAATAATGGTAAGCATTTATTACTATTTGTTTTATTTCATTCCTACACTCATAGAGAGTAATTTTTTAAAAATCAATATTGAACCATATATTATTATAATAGAATTACTATTCTTATTATCATCAGTATAGTATGTGCACCAATACTTTCAACAAGTATAGCGCTATGATTTGTTTATAAACACTAAAAGATCAGCGTCTGAATCAATCACATGTGCCAATTCCTATATTTGGAGTACAATTCAACATTTCTTAATTTCATGCTCCATGCCTGTTCATTCCGTGGCCTAATTTATTTTCTCCAGAATAAGTTTATTATATTAATATAGTGTGCAAAATAATTTCAACTTGATGATATACTTCATTTTGCATTCTCAGAGATTTTCCTATTTCTGAATACATCTCTGTCTTATAATCATTTATTTATATTACAATATCAGTTGAAAATTATTAATTTTATCCCATGGTCTTTTTCATTTCCTTTTTGTGTGTTTCTCAAGAAAGAAAGTCAAATGAGTACCTAGTTAGGCATAATGGCTGGCTTTTTATTATTTAGGAAACATTAAAAAAACAACTTTAGATAATTTGGAAGTGTTAAAATTAAATTTATTATGAAGGCACTACTGTCTCCCTACTTTTGTAACCAAAAATAAATAGTATATATAAATATATCTCTTTTAATTTTTGTATGGCTTCTTGCCAAAAACGTTGGTGTTGTGAACGTGATGTACAGGATGTAAGGGTTTCCCTTCTACTATTTAAACTAGCACCATTCATTCATTCAAACAGATAGTGTTTTCGTCGAGTGTGGAACTCACTTCTCTTCCATCAGCATGTTGAGCTGAAACAAATAACACTTGAATTGAACTTGGTGTAAGTGGTGGTACGTTAATTAAAAAAAAAAAAATGACTTTGTGTAATTGAATAATTCTGATAAAATTTCATCTGAAAAAAGAAATGTATACTTACATTAACACATATTCTTTATAATAATGTTGAAAGTCTCGTTTTACATAAATGTAAGGGGTGATAAAGTGGTAATCAATAATGTTTGCCATTAACATTGTAGGTTGCAGTCAGCCTAATTCAATATGACAATAATTCATATATTTAAAGTTGGACTGCCTGTCAGAAGCTCAGTTAGTCAATGCTGGCAAGAAAACTTGAGTGGGTGTTGGAATTAAATCTATGTAATTACTTACTCCTTTTTCAAGATTAGCAGGTAGTGATTGTACGAACCTTTGTAAACTTTTGTGACTAATCCTGTAGTAATTTCCTCGCCCGAAACAATGGTAAGACAAACTTTGAGCCTTTAATACTTCTCATCGTTGTACTGATGTACCTTTTTCAAGGTGTTTCTGGCACGTGCACAGTTTGTGGAGATCTTGAGCCACTTTTGGAGTCCGATGTCACTAACAGGAAACGTACATATGCATCCTTTCAATACTGACAAGAGAAGATCGAAAAAACAACACAAACTTTACTAAGTTTATCAGAAAACTGGAAAAGTCACAAAACCGCCTAAATTTGACACAGTACAGCAGTGTTGCCGCTTAGGAAAAAATAAACTCACCAAACTTTTACTAAAATATCACTATATCAGTGTTGCCAACTCCAAAAGTTTTTGGCGTTTTGTATACTAATGTCTAGACTCTACAGTCAAAGTGGAAGTAAATATTACCGTAATATTAAATTTAAAAAAAAATTGCCCGCGAAATTCAAATCTTCTTATGTTTTTTTGCAATTCGCAGGATTGCAGGTCAGTGTCAGGTTGTTGATTTAAATATGATTCGCGGTCGTAACTAATATGGCATTACAGAATTATAATCATTAGAATCAGCAATAGAACAAGTTAGAATTGACTTCAAATCTAGCGATTTCATGAAATCATGAGGTTTGAGGTCAATTCTAACTTATGGAGTTGTATTGCTGATTCTAAAGATTATAATTCTGTAAAGCCATGTTAGTTACGGTCGCGAATTATATTTTAATCAACATAAGTACAACCTAACACTTACCTGCAAATTGCAAAAAAGTAAGAAAATTTGAATTTCGCGGAATTGCAGAAAGGTTAATAAAAAAATGATCTACTTACCAAATACAACAACGCTCACGGTATTTTACTCTATAAGAGAAAAAATCTAAAAATGTATTATTTAGATAGCTAGGCAAAAAGCAGTCGGAAAATGTTAGTAAAATAAGAATATAAATTTTAAAATTCCATTCAAAGTTTTCAGTTTTTTAAATCTGTTTTCCAGTTCAGTTCAGTTTTTTAAACCATGAAAGTAGCAGCCATGTTGTTATGTATGTCATACCGCTGTGTAAATTAAAAAGTGTCAATGTCAACTGTCAACTGATCAGCGTATATTTAAAGTGTTTGTTTACACTGGCCACTGACGTCATGACCACAGAGCAATGGTGCCGATTCTGTTGTACACCGAACTAAACTAACTAAACTATCACTAAAATTCCTTACTTTTTTCTATGAGAATCTTAGAGCTATTATGCAAAAAAAACCTCTAAGAAAAAATTTTGACACAACTAAAATTGAGTTTCACAATCGTGACTCCGCGTGGTATAGTGCTCGTAGTATATTTGACCCGGTGGCTTTAATTGGAACTAACGAATTAGTAGCGTTATCAAAATATGAATAGTATCATAATAATAATAATTTTGAATTTCGCTGGCTACCCTGGCGCATCAACTTTAATTCCAAGTAGGTACTAAATTCAAACTTTCATTTATTTAGTTATAGCAAAACGCAGCGCGAGCCACCATTATTGCCAACAAGAATTTTAAATTCTGTTCTCTCAGAAAAATTTGACACAGCGTTGTTGGTCAAGTACAGAATCTGCGCGGTACTTATGAAATTTTCAAAACGTATTTTTTTTTATTTTTACTTTTTTTTCAAGTTTCCAAACGATAATTATGGTTTTGAATCAGTTAGTTGACGAGAATTCCCGCCAGTCCACAGAGTGAAACTGCTCACACCATAGATATAGAATTCCGGCTCACACCGTGAGTGTACCTTTAGTGATTATTAACCGAACAATTTCAAACGTGTATCAGGGTTGCTAACGACGATAATTATGGGGGCTACGATACGATGTACGATAGTGTATGTCGAAATTACGTTAAATGTACGATAATTTTGAGGCTTAAGAAAAAAAAACTTCCTATAACAAAACGTATTTATCAGACGAAATTAAACGCAGAAAAAAATCGACAAAATGTCAATGTCAAGTATGTCATCCAACAAGAAAGTCACACTCACAGTAACTGACATTTGACAGTAAGTGTTATCTCTCTCTTCACACACAGTGTTGTTCTTCTTCTTCTCACATTTCTTTTCTTTCACTTGCGTGCGACCGTGACTCCGCGGCGCCGACTCCGCGTTATTATCCTGTATTCCTACAATACCTTTCCAGCAATACCTTTATAATTTCTATTTGCTAGTTTACGTGGTGTGGGCAGTTAAATAAATACTTCAGTGATACACTCTGTGGTTGTTGAAAAAAAAACAAAATTTTTATTCAATCGACAAGTGCCATAAAAATGCATTAAAATTTTACATTTTCATATTTCGCGCGAAAACGCTAGGACGCCATATTGCTCTGTGGTCATGACGTGAGTTGGTAGTGTAAACGATCACTTTATAATGTTGACAGTTGACATTGACACTTTCTAATTTACACAGTGGTATGACGTAATAACATGGCGGCTACTTTCATGGTGTTCGAAAACAGATTCAAAAACTGAAAACTTTGAATTGAATTTTAAAAATTATATTGTTATTTTACGAACTAAAAAAAATCAAATCAATCGGCAAATCTAACTTAGAGAGATATGTTGATGATTCTTATGGTATAAATATTATGTAACCACATATGTTTTACTGTCGCGTATTATATTTTGATCAAGATACAACCTGACACGGACCTGCAAATTACAAAAAACCCGAAAAAAATTGAATTTCGCTGGCTACCACTGCGCATCCTCCCTAAATTCCAAAAACAACTGCACTATGCTGGAAATAAACAAAAGAATTTTTGAATTTAGTAACAACATTGTCAGTGATATTTTTAGTAAAATAATCCATCCATAGACAAAGATTACTAAACTTTATCATCTGTGGTGGAAGCGTGCGTTGTGCGTTGGTCTCTGGCTGGCACAATTTAATGACTGACATCAAGAAAAAAAACTATTTTCAATTATCCAAAGTGTAATTAACAGTATTTAGATTGTTAAACAAATGAATCTTTGTCAGCCACAGAATTATTAGTGCGCTACTATCGTGAATGTGATAGTAAGTAAGACATATGGCACGATTTAATGTCAGCGGGAGCGTGTGATTTAAAATGACGATATCTCTTAGGATTTATATTGGAGCTGAACATAATCTAATGACATGTCGTACAATGCGTTTCAACTAAGAATAGGAACGTCAATGACCTCTAACTGTCAACTGAAGCTAGAAATCTAGGGCTTGCAAAGTTTTGTAGCGTTATCCTTATCCTATGGAATTTGTTTTTGTTAAAATATGTCACTGACTTTGCAATTAATGTGTAAACGAGATGCTGTTTTGCTAAATCTTTACAATATGGCGCAAGGTCATTCCTATTCTTAGTTGAAACGCATTTGTATGTTACGACATTTCGGCTATCTTGACAAACTCAAAAGTCCAAAGCATTTATTTCAAAGAAACCAATTACAAGCACTTTTGAATTTTGTTGTCATTGGGTTGGTCAGTCAGAACAAACAAGGTAATCGCCCATTCCAAAGCATATTAGGTACATAAGGAGCAGAACGCGCAAGAAACTCCACGGACACTCTTTTAAATCAAAATATGGTTACAAAATAGTGGTTACATCATCATGTTGAAATATTATACATGTGAGAACGATGCAGAATGTCACAAGCTTCCATAATAAAATCTGTCCTGTCCCAATAGCTGAGGGGAGTAAATTTTATTAATCTGATAATTATATTCTATCTCTCAGCTGCAGAAGAGCCTCTTTGATGTTGTTGCTGAGGCAAGACTGTAAAGGAACACTCAATAATGTGGCTGCTTTCCAAGGTCATCATTTCACACACTATATTTATTTTATAAACACATTCTGGAGAAAATAAATTAGGATATGGAATGAACGGGCATGGAGCATGAAATTAAGAATTACATTACAATCACTGTAGGTACTCAAAATATAGGAATTGGCCCATGTGATTTAATAAGTGGTTCAATATTGATTTAAAAAAATATACTCTCATTATGTGTAGGAATTAAATAAAACAAATGAAAAATAAATATATTAATAAATGCTTACCATTATTTTCAGTGGAGCTGTGCAGTCCACACATACATTTGACGGATGCCAATCCGTTCTCACCAGGCATAAAGAAGTTGAGGAGGCTGCTGCTGGCTCACCATGCAGTAGAAACTATGTATTAGCAATGTTATTTGATGTGATACTCGATGAATAAATTTTATTAACTTATGTACCTACCGATGTACCCACTAAACAACCTAATAAAGTAAAGCTTGTATCATAAGAAATTTCTTCCAGCAGACCTGCGACAGGAGAGTTTGATGACAGATGTAGACTCAGTGTGTAAAATAGTACATAGGAAAACATAAATTCGATTTTAAAGCAACATGAATTTATGAATTTCTTGTTAGCAAGAGAGGCGCAATTTGTGTGTAGTTCTAAAGATATTAACAGCACCCATAACTACATTATTGATGTGCTTCTATATTTATGTTATAAGGTTTGTATCTTGTACTGTGGTTTATCTAGATGGTGGGATATTACTAACTATGTTCTTTTTACGTAAGTATTATGTGCTTAGGTAAACGAACAATACACCAATCACTGAATACTTGCACAGACAGATTTATGAAGTTGCTCAATCTCACCTCTTGTGTACGCAATATCCATACCTAAGAGGTGAGATTGAAATCTAAAAGCATTGAAATAAATAGCTATGTAGGTACTTATTGTCTCTTAAACTCTCAAATACGTCAATACTTGGGTGCTGCTGAACGTTTAAAAAATTTGTCATAAGATACTAATGACATGACAATGAATGACAGCATTCCGCGTGAGGTTGTTTCACGCGCGTGCGTATTGACGTTCACAAAGTTCTCCGTTGCTAGGGGCGATTTCACGGCGCGACGTGCCGTGGTTGGTTAGTCGTCAGACCAGGGTGATATTCTCACGCATGCGCTTCGGCAGGGTGAGATGGTTCAACTGTTGAATGAATTTTGTAAAGTTTGTTGATGATGATGATATTTTGATGAATGTTCTTTTATTATTGGCAACGAATAGTGAAGTAGCTATGTATCTACAATAAACAATATATATTACATTCAGGGTGAGAGCCTGGTCGTCTGTCACACAGGGTACCTATCATAATATGGACGCCACGCCAGTCTCTCACAAAGTAGGTATCATATTTTATGGATTTTTGTAAAAATTTTTTAATTCTTGGCTCTAGGTGCGTGTAAAGAGAGAAAAATACTTACAAGATTAAATAGGTATTATTAGGCATTTTCTTAGTGCGCATGCGTGACACGATAAAGCAGTAATTACCTAGTTAGTAAAAAACCGTGTAGTTTAAGGACTTTTTAGATGCACAAAGACAGTTGGATTTAGACATTAAAATATCTAAAAGCATTGAAATAAATAGGTGCTAATTACTGTCTTAACCTGAATACGAATAGGCTTAAAGGCATATGGACATAGCCATCAATAACGGAAAATTAAAAAAAAAAAAATCCTAACACGCTTGCGCGAGGGGGTCGATCACTTCCACTTCACTTCCCGTGATTCAGCTCGACGCCTAGCAACATCACTTCACTGTCATATGTGTGTTCGTTGAATTTAGTAATAATTTGATTCTTTTGTTATTGGCAACGACTAGTTAAGTATTGCATTTTCTTAATGTGTACCTACGTAATGCATACGTGACGCGTTACAAGTTAAATAAGTAACTAGAAAGTAAAAAAACTCAATTCGTTAGTGCGTGATGTGATGTGATCACTTATGCATTTCACCGAATCCAGGTGAACGTATCAGCGAAGTGAAGTGCGCGCGCAGCGTATTTGTGTCAGTAAATTGTCACTTGAACTGTTGAATTTGGTCATTTGTCTAAATGCATGACGATGGTTTGATGAATATTCTTTTGTTATTCGCTGCGACTAGTTAAGCTGGTGGCGCATACGTGACGCGTTACGAGTTAAATAAGTACGTAAGGTAAAAATAACTCAATGCGCATCCATGTGGTAATGAGAGTGCTTAGCGTGAACTTATCACTTCATCCAAATTCAAGTGTGCTTATAGTAATGTGATTATGGTGTTGTGTATTATTGGCAACGCGTAGGTAGGTAGGTGCCTACATCCTGCAATGAATTATTAGGTAAGTAGGTACCTACTTATAATCCGCACGTCGTTTTATTCTAGGGGTTAAATTCTAGTCAGCCAGGCATTGACTTATATATTACTGCTTTTTATATCAATGCAGCCAGGCTCACTTTTAGCAATCGGTTATCTCTTCTTATTGAATAAATTTCGGTTAATAACAACGCTGAACAACGTCTCACAGTCTACTCGACTATAACTACTATTGCTTCTTCCTCTTCCCCTCGGATCACCATCGGGTGTAAACGTGTCTATAATCCGTATTTCTTTATTCTAATAATTATTTAACTCAAAATTAAACTCAGTAAATCTCACATAAAAATAGGAGTGCATTAAACTGAAGGAGCCTCAGCGCGACATTATCGAAGCAACATCGCCGACCTCTTCGCTTCACCTAGTACCCTGGTACATTGAAGTAATTTCGGCCACTCGAAAGGTACGATTTATTTAACACCTGTCCACGCGCACGGCAACGCCCCTGAGAAGTGAAAGGCCCCTCCTCTTCGCTCATTATTGGACATTTCAAGGACAACCTACCGTGTGGTGTTGACTGACGCTGTGTGCGTATACTAATTAGCACGTCACACTATTACAATCCTTTCTTTGAGCGAGTTAGCCCGTACGAGACCTACTTGCGTTTATATTCCCCTGGTACTTGGATCAGTTTAACTCAAGCCGGAAAATGGACAAATCCCTATCTGATCCAAATATTAGCGCAACGTTGGACTTGACTCCCCCTAATTTTGTTTTTATGCGTAGTAATAAGAGAGTGAGAGTAGAAGATCTGCCAGGGGAACTTACTGAACTTACTGAATTTGCTAAATTCAAGATGGAAATAAAAGAGATGTTAACTTCATTTATCTCAACGCAAGAAAGTGAATTAAAAGTGATTACTACGAATCTCAAGGATATTCATACAACAAATACTAACATAGAAGTTGCCATTACTAACTTATCTTGTCAAAATGAAGAATTTCGTAAGAAAATTGAAATGCTTGAGTTACAAGGTAAAAAGGACCGTGATTACATTGTCTTGCTAGAGGATAAGATCGAAGACTTACAAAGAAGTAATAAAAAAACTTGCATTGAATTAAAGAACGTCCCTAAAATGCCTCAGGAAAATAACTCTGAACTAATAAATATGGTCATGAACTTATCTAAACATCTATGCCTTGAGTTTGACTCACGTGATATAAAGGACATTTACCGACTGCCCAGCAGGAAGGAAGGTATTACAAATACTCCTATAATTGTGGAATTGAACTCCACTATGTTAAAAACCAATTTACTAAAGAAGGCAAAGTCATATAATAGTAGAAACACAAGTAAACTTCAAGCAAAACATCTTGGGATAAAGCACAATGCCGAGGTACCTGTGTTTATATCTGAGCAGCTTACTCCTAAGAGCGCCCGACTATTTTTCTTAGCCCGAGATTTGGCTAAGACTAAACAATATAAATTTTGCTGGACATCATTTGGTCGTATTTTAGTAAAGAAAGATGAAAATTCTCGAGCAATTGCCATCAAAAGTGAGGCCCAGGTACACCAGCTGATGCAAGTAGCATGACTAGT
This sequence comes from Cosmia trapezina, assembly GCA_905163495.3. Taxonomy (NCBI): domain Eukaryota; kingdom Metazoa; phylum Arthropoda; class Insecta; order Lepidoptera; family Noctuidae; genus Cosmia; species Cosmia trapezina. The sequence continues at coordinate 27,499,088 of LR991024.1, forward strand.
TTGTACTGTCTCTATCAAACAATTATTCCTGGTACTAAAAACTTTGCCTTGTTCTATTTATAACATTAGCGTTTTGTATAACTTAACTAAAAACAAATATTTTTTATACTATTATAGTTATAATTGTAAACATGCACAGCTCGCTACCACACACTCAAACTCAATGCTTCATACATTCCATAACACAAAACAAAAAAAATTAACTCACACAATACACTCACAGTCACTCCGCATAGTGCCGAATATAGTAAGCCTTGATGTTCCACTTTACGTGTGTATAACTAAATATAAATATACAAGAATAGTCGTCGTTAGATTACTGCTAAATTATGTTTTAAACTGCAAGAAACACCGTTTGTTCACCCTAATTAGTAATGGATAGTAGCTTATATAATTTACAGGAATTGGATACCGCTGAGATAGCTAAGTCTGCTATTCTTGATGTTGCACACCTACATACATACCTACAACCAGGTTCTAATAACCTGACTGTCCTGACACAAAATATAAGAAGCATATACAGTAACTTCGACGATTTTCAGATTACTCTGTCTCAATTGGGAGTTGAGGTAGATGTGCTAATCCTAACAGAATGCAGATTAAACACTAATAAACCACTACCTACGTTAAATAACTATACATCGTTTAATACATTTAGGCAACTAAACCAAAATGATGGCGTAGTAGCCTATATAAAAAACTGCCACTTACCTCAGGCAACTGAAATTAATTTAACACATGCATCAGCCTTGCAAATAAGTATCTCAAATTTCACCATTATTGGTATTTATCGGTCTCCGTCGAATGTATCCACAGATAGTTTTATTAACTCACTTGATCAATACCTCCAAAGTATTCACACACATAGAAATATTATTATTACTGGAGACATAAATATTAACTTAATAAGAAAGCCGTCAGAATCAGCGCAAATAAGAAATGGCAGATTAACCTACTTCAATATGACGGCTGTACATGGTTTTCTCCCAGGACACTGCTTGCCTACTAGGGAAGAAAGCTGCCTTGATCACATGCTCCTTAAGCTAGATAAATTAAAAAACTCGGCTTTCGTGGCAGTCCTAAACACGTCTGTTACGGATCATGCTATGGTGTTATTAAATGTATCCCACACTTATCACAGCAAAACTTGTGTCAAATACAAAACAAATACAAACTGGGAAAATGCCTATAAGTACCTTGTGAACACAGATTTATCTTTTCTTAGCGCACATAAAGACCCAAACATTCTAGCTAACGCGATGATAGACGTGATTAGGACATCTCTCCTTCAAAATACTACGGTTGTCACAGTGTCCAGCTCCAAGCGAACCTTAAAGCCCTGGATATCGGTGGGGGTCCTTAGATGTATCAGGTTCAGGAATAAATTACAGCTACAAAAGAGGAAAGACCCTTTTAATGTTATTTTGATCATAACTTACAGGCGTTTTCGCACATATTGTGCTAATCTTATAAAGAAAGTTAAACGACAATATCATAAAAACCAGATATCAAATTCTCTAAAAAATACTAAACTACTCTGGCGGGAAATTAATGACATCACCCATTATAAAAAACCCAAGGTGTCTAGTACACACCTACTGCATATCACACCACGTCCCCTCGACTCACTAAACCGTGTAAACAAATTCTTCGTAACTATTGGAAAAACACTTGCTGAAGAAATAATAACTCTAACTGGACAAACATCTAAACCTGACACCAACTTAAGTTCACTTACACAAATTAATTCGTTTGTTTTGTTGGAGACAGATCCAGCAGAAGTGGATAGTATACTTGCTTCGCTTGATTCAGGCAGTGCTTCAGGGTGGGATCGCATACCTGTGGGTTTCCTTAAATTATCTCGAGAACTTTTAGTTCCTCTTATCAGTCGGTTAACTAATCTGTGTTTCGAAACGGGCATATTTCCTGATGCGCTAAAACGGTCTATAATTACTCCTGTGCACAAGGGTGGGGATAAGAGCGATGTAAATAACTATCGGCCAATATCTGTCTTGACATCCCTTTCGAAAATAATAGAAAAAATTATAAATAAAAGACTAGTAAGTTTTCTAAATAGATACAACATTATTTCGGCTTCACAATATGGTTTTAGACAGGGACGGTCAACACAGGATGCGGTCATTGCGTTAACATCTGAAATCACTGACAAGGTCGACAAGGGTTATAAATGCGTTACGGTGTTCCTAGACCTGAAAAAGGCTTTTGACACCGTATCTGTCCCCATCCTTGTGCAGAGACTTGAGGCTATAGGGATAAGAGATAAGGCTCTCTCCCTTTTTAACAGTTACCTCCAAGGTAGGAGACAGCAAGTTAAAATAGGGAACTCGTGTAGTGGGGAGGAAAACATTATATTTGGTGTCCCGCAGGGATCGGTTCTCGGCCCACCATTGTTTCTAGTGTATATTAACGAGCTCTGCGATATACGAAACGGCGGTGGGAAAATTTTCTCCTACGCGGACGATACGGCCATTGTCTACTCTGGGGACACGTGGGAAGATGCATGTAAAAATGCAGAGCAAGGATTAATTGCTATAGATAGATGGCTCAAAGCCAATCTTCTAACCCTCAGTGTTCCTAAAACAAACTACATTTGTTTTTCTCCTAGTAGAAGGTCTAAACCAGGCCTTAATTTTAAAATTCGAATCCACACGTGTGCGGACCACTTGGACCGGAATTGCAACTGTCAAGCCATTGAACATTTAACGTCCACAAGATACCTGGGAGTTATAGTTGACGAGTGTCTAACTTGGCATCCGCATATTGAGATGGTCACGTCACGGGTGCGAAAATTTATATGGATTTTTAAAAATCTAAGACATGTGATGCCTCCAAAGACACTAAATAGCATCTACACTGCGCTCACGCAATCGGTTATTTCATACTGCTTACCAGTCTGGGGAGGAGCCACAAAAACTAAATTTCTTGAGATAGAAAGAGCCCAAAGATCACTTTTAAAAGTTATGTACTATAAACCATACAGATACCCCACAGACGATCTATATAAAATCAGTGGCTTACTTTCAGTAAGAAAACTATATTTCTTAATTTCGATCCTATACTTACGTAAATCTATTCCATTTCACCAAGATAGTCATGAGAAAAGACGAAAGGATACAGTGGCTTACTCCCCTGGGGTCCAAACCGCTTTTGCACGGCGTCAGTATGCAACCCAATCAGCCTACATTTATAATAAAATAAATGTAAAATTAAAGTTCCACCGTGAGGTCTCACACATATGCAAAAAGCTAATAACTGAGTGGCTAAAAACCTTAACATACGAAGAAACTGAGCAGATTTTAGCTAGACTTGGGTAACCCCAATTAGCAAAATTAGAAATTTTATTATTATCGACATTTTAAGAGCTAAACAATTTCTTACTACTTTTTTACAATTTAAGTTCTCAACAAGTTTTAATCTATAATTTGTACTTCGAACGCGTCGGCACTTCTAAGAAGACATACACATACATTTTTCACACACACAAACACACCCTCATACAAACACATACACACACACACATACACACACACACATACACATAAAACACAAACCCTGTTTAAAAATAAAATAAGAAGCACATATAATATGTTCACATAGGCATACACAAAGAGCAACTAATTAAGTCAATTACTGTAATTTTTTTTTTTTTTTTGTTTCTTCCTAAACTTAATTTTTACTCATCTTTTTTTTTTATAAAATTGTCTCAATATTGTTAATCACTAAGGGAAAGAGCGAGATTGCCCCAACACAAGTATGTTAAATTACTTACTGGGGTTGTCTCATAAGTATAATGTATGTTACTGTTTTGGGACAAAATAAACATTTTTATTTTTTTTTTTTTTTTTTTTTTTCTTCAAAACACATCGCGATTATCAAACACCCATATTTTATTTTATATATTGTTCGCGCGTGACGTGCTCGCGCCCCAGGCTATATAATGGCCAAGTCTAGGCAAAAAATTGAGTTTTGTCTGAATTTCTGTTTGACTATTTTATTTTAAAACCCCATAAATAGCAATGTTTAGACACAATAAGTACTTACTTACTATCTTCCAAATAATATAAAATCATTATTAATAGAATTCGCATAAAAAATGTAATTAAAATCTCGATTATGATTGTAACTTGATTGTAAATGTAATTTGGTCAATCCCTAGCATCCGTGGGATGACACTGACAGCTCACTCCACGCAAGTTTTCACGGTGAGAATTTTACAGAATCGACCAGCAGGACCTTAAGAGCGGTCACTGTCGGACTGCATAGAAAAGATAGAGAAGCGCGATGACACATGCAAACCTGGTAATTTATTGCAAAATATGGATATTTAAGATTTTTATCTTTTATTTTTTCATCTATAGGATATAATGTTTTCTAATTTAAATTGTTTTGTATGCATTTTTATTATTTTATATTTGTACATTTAATATAAAACAAAATAATATAATAATATTTAAATATTCGAACGCAATGTATAGTGTTACTGAATAAACAAATTGAATTGAATTGAGCAATTATTTATTTACAGAAAATCTATTGATTGGACTAAAAAAATAAAACACTAAAATTACGTTTTAATATGTTGCTTGTAGAATAATCTGAAAACAAATATCAGAATGACTGCATGTATAATTATCGTTTTTATCGTTAAAATAAATTTTTAGAGGTATCATCGTGATTATTTTCTAACGTATCAACTTAGTTGTATTATGTTTTCAACACACTATCTAACCAGCTTAAATTCTGAAGAATATCATATATTTTTCTAATTTTTATTAATGCAGTAGATCATAATACTTTTAGTTATTATAAAACTTGCTTTTAATTGCGTTTAGGTCCTGTAGTCCCCTTAAGGTACGCAAAGGTCGGTAGGTTTTAGGTATTTAAGGTGTTTACGCTGGTAAAGTTTATTCAAGAATGATAAAACGACTATTTGATAACTGGATTTCTTCAGTCGTTTCATCTTTAAGATTAGCTCAAAAATATTAGCCTGTAATCAAAAAATAGATGTGTGGTTAACCGCCTAAAGTATCGCCACTCGTGGAGGGTATTTTATGCACCCCACATTTTTGGATGCAGTGAGGTTATTGATACCGATGAACCTTTCTTTCGTGCGTAAATCCTCGTATAGGAATACCCTCCTTCTGGGAAATGCGAAGGGATTATAATATCGGACTCCTATCAAACATAACAACACGATTGTCCTCCCTTGCACACAAAGAGGAGAGAGGGCCTCCGAGATCTCGTGCGGAACATATCAGTGACCCGTGGTATGGATTATGGTAAATACCTACAAAGTGCCATAAATAAGTAGGCAAGGAAGAAGTAGGCTAAGAAACCAATGTAAGTTGATAGATAAAAACTGACCAAGTGGTTGTCGGACCACGCACAATAAAGGGTTACGTAGTTGGGATGAATTTATCCCAAAAATAAACTTAAAATTGTAGTTGAAAAACATGTTATCCCATACCTTAAAATATTTCTCTGTCAATTCTCCAACAGCAAATGTAAGTTTGTAATCACAAGAAAATAATATGTTTATAAGAGCAACTACAAATTAACGATTTTCGGACTTTTTCCTGTAGGTACTTGTGCTGTGAGAACTTGCTATTCTTGCCAAACATGATTCTAGGTAAACGGGAAGTATCCTATAGGTTTTGATTTATTTGCTAGAAATGTCGCTTAGATGGCCGTATTTTTGTATCGTATTAGAAGCTAGATTTTTTTAGAGCTCCAACGGACCATAGACCTACTTACCTACTTGATGTTAATTTCAAACTTTGTACCTCCACGCTTTCCTGAGAAAAAGTTTCCAGAAGACTGACAGATAGACAGACGGACAACGAAGTGATCCTATAAGGGTTTAGTTTTTTTCTTTTGAGGTACGGAACCCTAAAAATTGATCTATCACAGCTTCATTATGCAAGCATCACTAGGCAAGACAACAGGAAAAAAAAATAAATTGACCATGATATGAAGCCACTAATTCTGGTTTTCTGACGCATTATTACAATTCAAACCACAATGACCGCTGATCTGTTAGTCAGAAACCCTAATCCTAAACTAAACCTCACTGTCCATTACCGATTTCACACATGACAACACATCGCACGCGTTCCGGCTGACCAATAAATGTACGCTCACACGGGCAACATAAGTTGCTCAGTACTGGGAAACATGGTCAAATAAGACGTCACGACAATATTACCCTATTTCTGCAAAGCCAACAGTAGCATTAAGTTGATATAAAACACCGTCACGGTATATTGAGCGATAGGAAGCCATTTAACAGGTAAGCAGTCCGTGAAGCAGTCACAACAGTTACCTAAACATTCGCCATTCATCTTAACCCCTCACGTGTCTGAGTTTGGCTAATTTTAGACCCAAAACCCCAGCGAGTGGGGAGGGTTGGGGGTTAGTTGCGAACCCCATAGGTTCACAACTACTGATGATGGTATGTTTTCCATCGAATGATGTTTTTTTACGTTTATATAATATGTGATCTAAGCTTATATACCTATTATGTAAAGTTTTGTCCTTTTGCACACTTGGGGTGCATTTGACACGCGGCGGGGAAGGGGGGGTTAGCTGCGAACTCCATAGGTTCACAACTAATGATGATTATTGGTTTTCCATCGGATGATGTTTTTCTAAATTTATATATATGTGATATAAGCTTATATACCTATTAAAAAAAGTGTTTTTCTTATGCACACATGGGGTGCATTCGACACTTGAGATAGGGATACGTTAAAAAACTAGGCAACATTGATACCTAAGCTATACAGAATGTAGGGAGCAAATAGAGGGAGGTAATTTATTGCCAAATGCCGGAGGAGGAGCTCGTGGCTAAGTAATAATATCCGCAAGGGTCGATCCATCAGGTTAAGCTACGTTTACCGGGGTTGGTCAGTAGATGGGTGACCATCTTTACATACCGAGACTCCTCCGTGCCTCGGAAACACGTTAAGCCGTTGGTCTCGGCTGTCATTCGTGGATCTTTGACAGTCGTTACGGGTCGTCAGAAGCCCAAAAATCGAATATTACCCAGTTAGTGTGTTGTGGACGTCAGATAGGTAGTCAGCGACTGCTTGTATTTTACACTGGTATTCAGCTGCATCCGGTTAGACTGGACAGACCCTAACATAATTGGGAAAAAAGCTGAACAGATTAATACAACTCTTATCCTCTCTTGCATATTGGGACTCCATGCACTTACTTCTCCGTGTAAGCAGATTGATTTGTGCTATTGCCGGGCAACATTTGCTGAAAAAATTGCCCGTGTGAGCGCCACTTAACGCAAACCCCGCCGGATCGCGAGCCATAACGCGTGTAACGCGTGCGGTTCGTTACAAATTGCCTGCAGATCGCACCGGGAGTTCGGTTTCAATGTAATAAGATTGTTTGGGAAAATGGGTTGATGGTGTGTTATGTATGAAGCTATAGGTGTGTAGCTCTGCGACGTTTATTTATGTACGAATTCGATACAAAACACACTGCAGCAGACCTAAGCTAATTAGCCGGAACTGTTTGTAATTTTATTTTCTTGTATACAGGGTGTAAGCTAGGGACAGCCCTCTGCAAAATAACCACCGGAAAATTTCTCAGGAAAATTTTTCATTTTTTTAATAGTTTTTTCAGTTACATTTTCTTTATTTCAATGTAAAATTACATTGTGTGTTCGCAGTACTCCATTTGTGTAAAAAAACAGCAACAAAAAACAGCAAAAAGAAAAACCAGCAATGGATGTTGAAATACTCTAACGAACGACGCATGAAATCAGCTGTTCACTTTGTGTCTAGCTACAGAGTTCATTGAACTCACTGCATACCTATTACCTACTCCTCCCAACCAGTAACAGATGCTCCGATTTGTGCACAAAAAAACAAACAAATCAGGTTTATTGGATTCCCATAAAGTTCCTGAAATAATTTCATGTACCGGTCATCTTAGTATGATATACTGAATTCTCCCCGTCAGTCTGCGGAGGGCTGTCCCTTACACCCTGTATAATCTTGCATGCAGTAATTTATATTTTTGTAAGATTTTGTGAACTTAATAATTTTGACGCTGACACAATTTTCTCATTCAAAGAACTGCCTTATATATGTAAAATATCATCACATACGGAAAATAAACCCTGCTCTCAACCGTTTTACCATAAATCAATGAGATCAAAAATTGCCCTAAAATTATTCAACAAGCCACAATCTCACTTTACGATCACACAACATGGTGGTGTTCACTGGGGACTTCACCATGTGCACCCCGCTAAACTTATTTCTAACTTGACGTTATTTAATGCAATTTTTTGAACCATTTTTAATGTAAAAACCCACGGACCACGGACAATGAAGGGTTCCGTAGTTGGGATGAATTTATACCAAGAACAAACTTCACATTGTAATTGAGAAACATGTTCTTCCATACATTCCAACTGCAAATGTAAGTTTGTACGCACAATATTAAGAGATTTACCATTGTGCAGAACGCACCTCTTTTATAATTGTCTTTGTTTTTATACTTTTTTCTATTGTCTTTTTTATTACTTTTGACATATTAAAAATTGATTTTCATCTAGTACTACCACGAACCAGCGCCTATTCATTTCGGTAGTTAATAACCATGTTATTTTGAGACCACAGACTCAAAGTGAGCCCTTTCATTTTATCTGTCACACGGTACAGTTTGCCAAACTTGTTTTTAAATTTTCTTATTTGCCCCTAAAAGTCAAAATTAATTTAAGACCCCCTTTTTTATACAATGTACATATTATTATTTTAATCTGTGTTAGACCCCCTTAGTCAAAATTAATTTATTAACGTTACACGCCCGTGTTTGGGTCACAGAAATTCATATACGTGGACCAAGTTTCAACTACAGCGGTCCATTAGGTTTGGAGAAAATTTGCTGTGACAGACGGACAGACAGACATACACACGAGTGATCCTATAAGGGTTCCGGTTTTTTCCTTCTGAGGTACGGAAAAATCAGACAAAACGCATTAAAAACAATGATTATTTTTTTGTGTAAATCCAGTTGAAAAAACCACTTTCCATCTCTATTTTCGAAGATACCATTAGCATTCTAAATCTTTTTTGATCGGTCCATTGTTTAAACCCTTTTAAATTAAATTATTCACAAGCACACTGACCCCGGAAACAAAGCCCCATTCAACCCTAACCGGAATCAGATCAAAAATTGTCCCGAAATTATTCAAAATCTAATCTCAGTTTATGACAGCATCATCATTGTGCGTTCACCGGGACTTCGTCAGATGCAACCTAATTCATCATGCCAAACTTTATGGAGTATTAGGTGACAAAGATTAATATACACCAATTTATTCGGGCACCGCTGCGGAGCGTGGTCTCTTTAATTCGGTCGGTTGGCGCGGTTGGCACACACCCCAAGTTGCTATTTATCAAAGCTCTTGCTAGTAATAAATAAATCGAGTTTCGTCTTGTTAGCTCGGAAAAAAGTCTTAATGGAGCGTTTATTTCGTTAAAGTTATGAAGTAAATTCGTCAGGTTTTGAAAATTGGGTCGTGGGTGGTCTGCGTTATTTATTGGTGGAGTAAAGTTTGTGAAATAAAGATCCTGTACAAAGTATCTAAAAGTGAAGCTGTGTTATTTATAACTTTCTGTAGTGATTATTCTATTATATGCCACGTCTATATACAGAGTTATTGGTAAAACACTAACAACCACTTAAGGGGTCATTGTACTCATTATTGGTTATGAACAACTTCTACTATGGGACCAAACCTGAAATCGCGAAAAAAAATCTGTTGCTACCTACATTTTGACGAGTTTGATGAAGATAAATGTACCTACTGAACAGCTGATTTTTTTTCGGGATTTCAGGTTTGGTGACACAGTAAAAGTTGTTCATAATGATGAGTACAATGACCCCTTAAGAGGTTGTTGGTGTTTTACCAATAACACTGTATATAAAGGTCCCATTAAAATGCTGACAGAGTGGACTGTCCGTATATAGTCCACTGCTGTCAGTTACATGTGCCATCGTTTCGTGTTGTTTACTAACACTTAGTGGACTGTCCGTATGTAGTCCACTGCTGTCAGTTACATGTGCCATCGTTTCGTGTTGTTTACTAACACTTAGTGGACTGTCCGTATATAGTCCACTGCTGTCAGTTACATGTGCCATCGTTTCGTGTTGTTTACTAACACTTAGTGGACTGTCCGTATATAGTCCACTGCTGTCAGTTACATGTGCCATCGTTTCGTGTTGTTTACTAACACTTAGTGGACTGTCCGTATGTAGTCCACTGCTGTCAGTTACATGTGCCATCGTTTCGTGTTGTTTACTAACACTTAGTGGACTGTCCGTATATAGTCCACTGCTGTCAGTTACATGTGCCATCGTTTCGTGTTGTTTACTAACACTTAGTGGACTGTCCGTATATAGTCCACTGCTGTCAGTTACATGTGCCATCGTTTCGTGTTGTTTACTAACACTTAGTGGACTGTCCGTATGTAGTCCACTGCTGTCAGTTACATGTGCCATCGTTTCGTGTTGTTTACTAACACTTAGTGGACTGTCCGTATGTAGTCCACTGCTGTCAGTTACATGTGCCATCGTTTCGTGTTGTTTACTAACACTTAGTTTTAAGGGACAATGTTACTAACCCTGTATGAGTCTTCGCTCGAAATCTTTTGAATTTGAATTTGAATTTGAAAATAGATGGACAAAGCTTTAGAAATCATTCAAACCACCAAATTAAGGACAATGGTAAAAAAAATAAGAAAAACGCATTAGATACTTAAGTACAAGAAAAAAATCAGGTAACGACAGTACACTAAAAATGTTTGTTACCCAATGCATAAACACATCCATGTTTTTGTCATCTCATACTACAAAATAATGTGCAGGCGCACGTGACCCCGTCACCCCCGCGCCCGCCGCGTTTTTTTTATTAATTTATGTCAAAATAAAATCACTTTAATCAGTGTTTTTTTTTTGGCTTAGATGTCTTTGGTTAGACGTACTGAACGCTGTGTTAAAATTTTTCCACCTATTTTAATAAATATACCAACAAAGTGTATTTTTCCTGTTTTTCAAATCGAATAGGTAAAAAAAGGTAGCAACAAGACTCGACATTCCGTAATGGATTTTCGTCATTAAAAAAGTAAGTATATCACTAATTTATATAATCTATATCTATAAAAGGAAAGCGTTACTGACTGACTGACTGACTGACTGACTGACTGACTGACTGACTGACTGATCTATCAACACACAGCTGAAACCACTGAACGGATTGGTCTGAAATTTGGAACACAGGTAGCTATTATGACCTAGGCATCCGCTAAGAAAGGGTTTTTGGAAATTCGACCTTCAAGGAGGTAAAAAGGGGGGATATTGTTTGTATGAAAAATCTTATTCCTTGAGTTAATAAACTTGAAACTTGGCACGAATATTTATCTAAGTAAATTATGATTTTTGTGATTTTTTGTTTTTCTAAACTACCCCCTAAAGGGGAATTGGGGGTCTCAAAGTTTGTATGGAAAAATTTTAACGCGCAATCCGATTAATTCAAAACTCAGTATTTATACTAAAAACCAAAAATAAAGAATAATGTGTATCAGGGTTTTTCGAAAATCTACCTCTAACGGGGTGAAAAGGGGTAGTCAATTTCACAGGGGAGGATTTTACTGCGTGGCTTGATTAACTCAAAAATTGGTGTAAATAATCTTTCAGTCAAGTTGTGGAAATATCTCAAACCATTTTTTTTAATTCCACCCCTGTGGGGGTGAAAACAGGGATACAATTTACATGAACAATGTTATTCATTTGGTTTTAATTGACTTGAAACTTGGCACAAATATTTGCCTAAGTTTGTCATTATTAGTTTTTTAAAACTACCCCGGCGGGAGGGCTAGAGGGGGAGAGGGAAGGGGAGGAGTGGTGAGGAGGGTGAGGGGAAGGATGATGGACGCAGGGAGAAAGGGGCAGGACTTAGTGAGGAGAGGAGGAAGACGTGGTGAAGGCTGAGGGGGAGGGTAGGGGTTGGTGAGCCGGAGGTGGAGGATAGGGGGAGAGGGAGGGGACGGCGTGGTGAGGGAGAGAGAGGGAAGGGGAAGTGGTGAAGGGGGTGTGAGAGTGAGTGAGAGGAGGAGGTAGAGGTAGCGGAAGGGGATATAGTGAAGGAACGACCTAATCTCTGGAACTACCCTACCAGTCGGACTTTAACAAATCTTTTTGCATTAATGATAGCCCAAATCTTATAGAAGGCATATTTAACATCACTCTAGGACCCTTAGGTGCCGAGCAAAAAGAAAAAAAAGTCTGAAAGAACGCTAAGTGAAAACGAAGTAATAGCGCAGGTAGGCAATGCGATGCGACGGGGTGGGTCGAGCAAAAAAGGAATTTCACGCGGACGAAGTCGCGGGCAGAAGCTAGTATAGTATAGTGATAATATGAATAGTGTACTTATATTTAAAATCTAAGACTTAATTTTTCATGGGCGGCCGTAAGCAGAAGCAAGAAATTCTGTTTGGTGTACAACTTTAGCTTAAAGACTAAAAGGCAAAAACAATTAAACAAGATTATCATCATAAACAAGGGATTACATTTGGTATACGAGTACTGCTAATATCTCCACATAGTCACTCGAGTTACCAACTCGTTCAGCTAAACGCAGCGCTTACTGCATTATCTTTCTACATGATAAGGCTTGTCCGTCGCAAAAAGCGCGGTCACTGTCGGACTGCATAGAAAAGAAAGAGAAGCGCGATGACACAACGCTTGCAAAATATGAAGTAATTATCGATTTACAAAAAATCTGTTGATTAAACTAAAAAAGTAATGACAAGAAATCATTCCTTATTAGTTTGTGAAGAACTGTATTAGTTTATGAACAATTTTAATGAGAACTGTAGTAACAACTCGAAAAAATAGACCGAAATAGACCTGGATTTAGGTTTTTTTTCCTTAGTTCTACAAACTAAAATAGATTTCGGGACACAAGAAATCACTTCTTATGTATTGTAGATTACTGTGTATTTTTTCCCATCAGAAATATGCTATAGTTATTGTAAAAGATGGTTACAAAGTTACTTAGTTTCGCCGTATTTTAGGAAGGAGCAGCCTTAAGGTGCAACGCAGACGACACACTTTTTGTGCGATCGAGTCTGTGGCGCACAAAATGTCTGCATGGCACTCAAAAAGCCCGTCGCGGATTGTACGCAGACTCAACACACACGACGCACATCTTCGATCATTCTGTCGGCCACTTAAGGTGCAGCGAAAACTACAGACTCTTGGCCAGAATGACACGGATTTTTTGTGCGTCGGACTTTTTGCGCGTCGTGTGCGTTACTGCATATAATTGCTTAGGTTCTATTTTCACAGACTAAAAAGTGTGTCACAGATAGTCGGTCGTCTTCGCTGCACCTATACTGTACATCATGAATGCTCTCGAGGCATTAACCTATTTTTAACAGACTTCCAAAAGGAGGAGGTTCTCAATTCGTCGGAACCTTTTTTTTTTTTTTTAATTTTTTTTTTTATGTATGTTCCCCGATTACTCGAAAATGGCTGGACCGATTTGGATTTTTCTTTTTTTGTTCGAAAGGGTGTACTTCCCAAGTGGTCCCATGATCATCAAGTCAGGATCTGATGATGGGATCCCATGGAAATCGAGGGAAACCCTCAAATTTTATGGGCACACCTATATCGATTTCAGTATTTTTTATAGTAACTCGTGCATTTGCTCTCGGAAAGTACCATTCGGTGAACTGGAACTGATGATGAAGACCACAGAGAGCCATCGGAAATACTCAATTACATCTAAGTATATCACAGGTTGCGTATCGATTACTTTAATATGGTTTATGCTCGTCAAAATGCATAATGGTAATGGTGACTTCACCATGAGCTCCAGTTCTCCAGGTTCTTACTAGGAGAACTCCTCAACAATTAACGTCCCTGCATCGGGAAAAGCAATATTTTGTAAAACGTGATGAGCAGTTGACATTGGGTTATTGTAACTTAGATAAATTACAAACTGAACCACTAAAAAGTGAAAAATAAAAACTTTTTTACAAAAAAAAAACCGACTTCCAAAAAAAATACTACAAAGTGAAAAATAACTTTAATTTCGGAAGTCGGTGGCAAAAAACTAAAATACAGATCCGAAGACACCGACTTCCGAAATTAAAGTTATTTTTCACTTTGTAGTATTTTTTTGGAAGTCGGTTTTTTTTTAGCAAATTCCTTTCTACATGTAGAACTCCACCGCTTTTCAAGCAGGCCTAAAATAAATAATAATTCTACACCCTTCACAAACTATTAAAATCAATAAAAAACAGTGATAAAGTTCTATCACACACCCCAACATTTACACTATCAGATGTAAGGAAACGTTCACGTTTCTATAAAAAATAAGATTACCCGACCTCTATGCGTCTGCCCCTTGGGTGTTCGACGGTAGTGTTGTCGTGTGTCCTATATTCCCGGGACGTCGCAGTTTTTCCGGAACGATGGCTGCCCCGCGGGATATTGAATAGGTCGGGATTTTCGGAGCTTTTCGTGAGTTTAAGTGAGTTGAAGAGGTTCGTTTTAATAGAATTTTATGTTTTGACTAACTTTAATATTGTTTGTTTATTGTAATGTTTATCTTTTATTGCTGTTATTCAAATATCAAGCAAATCATTCTTCTAACAATGTTACTGAATGAAGTATTGAGTACACTTTACTATAAGCACAGATTAATACCGATGGGACACTCCACAGTTTAGGTATGAAGCTACAAGTACGCGGCGGGCCCCTTCCACGGGGCCGATTCAGTAGGTCAGAAGGTATAAGAGTTTTGCGATAGAAAGAGAGGCAACTTGTAGGTGAATACCTATATAATTGTAGGTAGTAAGCGTTGTGCGGCCTGAATTGCACTTTATTGTGTCGTAGCAAGAGTTCTTTTTTATTTAAATGATTTTGCGGAGTGTTCATCTGTATTCATCTGTGCTATAAATCATTTAAACGTTACGCAGGTACAATTTACAGATCTCGTTTCCTTAGTGTCAAAATAATTGTGTCAAACCTATTCTAAACCGGTAAATATTAATATGCGCAGCATTGAATAGCAATGTGCTGAAAAAATAACAATAAACAAAGCTAAAAAGCGCCAAGAAAACCACCTCCAACTAGCTTCAACAAAACATAAAAACTACACCGAAAAACCCCGTGGCGCCGCGTCCCGTATTCCGGCTCCTTTAATTCCGCGTTTCCGTCCCGTTCCCGGGGCTTTATTACTGGCGGCACTAGTTGGTCCCTGCTATTGGTTTTTGCTGAAAAGCGCCCCGTGTAATCCGATTTCGGCCGCTTTCGTGTTTGTTTTCATAGTCTTAGCGAAGTTATACGTTTTGTGTTTGTTCTGTGGCAGTTTAAGTTTTGCGAAAATATTTTGTTTTGTCGTGTGGTAAAAATAAAATTGTGCTGTGAACTATTTTATTTATTCTGTTGTTTAATGAATTCATGCGTTTGTAAAATCCATTCGTTATTTTTTATGTATTGCAATAACTATAGGTCCCGACTTAGTTCAAAAATATATTTCCACTTTAGTAGGTATCTAGTTTAGGTGATTCCGCTGTGTAGCCCGCGAAATTCAATTTTTTTGGGTTTTTTGCAATTTGCAGGTCCGTGTCAGGTTGTATCTTGATCAAAGTATGGTACGCGGCAATAAAACATATGTATTTAAGTACATAATTTTAACCATAAAAATCATCAATACATCTCTCTAAGTTAGATTTCGTGCAGATACGTCAAACGAACGAAATCGAACTTAAAGAAATGTATTGATGATTTTTATGATTAAAATTATATAAATACATATATTATGTTTTATTGCCGCGTATCATGCTTTGATCAAGATACAACCTGACACGGACCTGTAAATTACAAAAAACTAAAAAAAAAATGAATTTCGCGGGATACCACTGCGCATCATCCTGAAAAATTGCTCACAGTTAAACTTTTGAACATTCAATATGAAATTAAACTGATCCACCCTAAAGTTCCCCCAGCTCAGAAATTGATTTTTGTCCCAAGCTCTGAAAACATGAAAAAAAAAGACAGCACAATTTACGGACTGCCAAAAATGTTTCAAATTCCAAAATCAGGAAATTGAAAAATGACAGAAAAAGAATGTTGAAACATTCCCCAGTATTTATTTTATGTGATGATTATTTATTCACTGGGATGAAATGTTTTTAAAATATAGCCTGTAGGTATATTACCTCTGAGCTGCGTATTTACATTGTATGTGAAAATACGTCCATTTGCACAGTCCACGCTCGAAATAAATAGAATGTTGTTAATTTGTGGACATCATTTTATTCTCTAACTAAAAAAAATAGATTTAAACTTGCATAATTCGACACTGCTCGAATTTTCGTATCTGATTCATCATATTTTTGGACAGAATAAGTTCTTGGAGAAAACTAAATCTGCTTTTAGTTAAAATTTTATTTCACTCACTCAATATTAATGCTAATAACTTCGAAAAAAAAGGAGTCTGCTTAGATGGTTTGGTCATGTTGAGAGAATGAGTGAAAGTCGACTAACAAAAGGTATTTACAAGGCAGATGTGAGTGGAAATGCCGGGAGGGACCTTATTGGTGATGTTCTTCAGAAAGGTCAGGGGGTCTACTCCCTAAGCACGAAGCCCGTAGTATCGGCCTTCGTTACGGGCGTTTCCTACTCGGTATCACCTACGGATGGATGATTGGTTCGAGTCCCGAACGAAGTATGAATGACAACACGATTAGACAGTTGTCCCTACTCCCGATGTGTTTTTGCCCGTCCGAAAAATTAAACTTTGACACTTGTTTTGATGGATTTTTATGTCAGACGGACGGATGAACGCACGGCAGGACTGGCGGAGGGACTTAGGGAGTAGACCCCCTGGTGTGCAGTACTCGCGACCAGCGTGTGTAACCAGCACCCTAATTGCGTAACACATTATCAATCGGAGTTTGAATTATTTGAACTTAAATGTTGTTGAACTGTCAAAATGAAACCAACTCCGATTGATAATTTGTCAAGCAATTAGGGTGCAGTCTGTTGTATGAATGTAAAGCAAAAGGTATGTAAGGGTCGTATCAGGTGGCATTCTGTAGTTTCTGCTTACCCCCATTGGAAGAAGGCGTGAGTTTATGTATACAGGGTGTTTGGCGCATGGACCGACACAATTTTTTGGGGGATTGGGGAGGTCATTTGCTAGGTTTCACCTAAAGACCTCCATGTCCTAAGTGTGACGGTAATAGTTTTTTTTTTTTTTTTGTTCTTTCTTTGAATTACCCAAAATCTCGCCTTTGAATCGATATATTTTTTTTGTTTATGGTTGTAAAAGAACAAAATAATTTTTATTATAGTCTACAATGTATTCTTATTCGAAATAAAATAAAAAAATATAGTAACCGTAATAAGTCTTTTCTTAAAACACTCCATAACTGACTCTCTAACTAGTATTTTGACTACATTTGAATTGTTTTTCATAGCGTGTAGCATACCCTTAGGAAGGGTATAAGCTAAAGAACTTTTTGAGATAAAAATAAGGTCAAAATGGCTTTATTTAAAAAAAAAATGAATTTAAGAGTAGTAACTTTTCATACATTTAAACATTTTTAAGACTTTGGAAGCACGTAAGTCATTTTCTACTGATCAATTACATCAAATAATAATTTATTTAGAATAAAAATACATTGCAGACTATTATAAAATTTATTTTGTTCTATTGCAACCATAAACAAAAAAAATATATCGATTCAAAGGCGAGATTTTGGGTAATTCAAAGAAAGCACAAAAAAAAAACATATCTCAATTACCGTCACACTTAGGACATGGAGGTCTTTAGGTGAAACCTAGCAAATGACCACCCCAATCCCCCAAAAAATTGTGTCGGTCCATGCGCCAAACACCCTGTATATACATGTAATTTTGACAAATCAACAGCTATTGAGAGATTATCTGACGAGCTTTGAAACTGGGCATTATATCTGTATCAATCTGACTAGCCTTTTCCCAACTATGTTGGGGTCGACTTCCAGTCTAACCGGATGCAGCTGAGTACCAGTATTTTACATGGAGCGACTGCCTATCTGACCTCCACAACCCAGTTACTGAATAACACGATACCTCTTGGTAAGACTGGTTGTCAGACTTTCGGGCTTCTGACGACCCGCAACGACTGTCAAAGATCCACGAACAACAGCCGGGACCAACGGCTTAACGTGCTTTCCGAGGCACGGAGGAGTCTGTAAAGATGGTCACCCATCCACTGACCAACCACGGCAAGCGTAGCTTAACCTGACGCATGGACCCGTGCGGCTGTTATTACTTATCCACGAGCATTATATCTGCATATTGTGGTAATTCTAACAGAATATTAATATCCTTTAGAAACCCGTTGTTAGATAACAATGCAAATAACTACACAACACAATTAATACCAGACATAATTTCAAGGTCCAATGTACAGTGGGCCAAACAATAGAGCATTCGAGTGTCCCTTACGATTGATATACCAATCAACCATTCCCTGTATGATTGATTAGTTTTGATATATCAACGGGAGAAATTACTATCAGTGGTGCCGATTATCTTGTCACAAATGCCTCTAAACTAGACTAAAAATCACCAAAATTTAGTTTATTTCTGTAAAACGACGATTTCGAATTGAACTTGATTTGAATTGAAACGGCGATTTGAAATTGACTAAAGTGACAAAATTACAGCACTTTTGATAGTACTAAGATGGCACTGAGTTATTAATTTAGTAAAAATGCCAATTTTGTTATTCTGAATTTGACGGGATTTTCACCTAAAATTTTAAATGTCAAACTAAATCAGACTATTTTTAATCACGATTAAAAAGGTGTAGAATAAAATTGGTTGTCATGAACTAAAATTCACACTAACACCTTGACTTCGGGTGCAAAAACAGTAGTGTATCTTTTTAGGGTTCCGTACCTCAAGAGGAAAAAACGGAACCCTTATAGGATCACTCGTGTGTCTGTCTGTCTGTCCGTCTGTCACAGCCAATTTGCTCCGAATCTAATGGACCGATTAAGTTGAAATTACAAATGGATTTCTGTGACCCAAACACGTACGGCTAAAGTAAATAAATAAATTTTGAATAGGGGTCACTTTTAGGGGGCAAATAAGAAAATTAAAAAGTTTTGCAAACTGTACTGTGTGATATATCAAATGAAAGGGCTTCCTATGAGGGTACTAAATATATTTTTTTTATAATTTTAAAATAAATAGTTTTAAATTTATTTAAGATAATAGACGAAAATTGAACATTTTGAAAAATTTTGAAAAAAGTACACAAAATTTGTATATACAGGAAAACCTATAAGAAGTTTGTAGTCTTAAACTAACTTGGTAAATCTCTCAATATTGTGAGTACAAACTTACATTTACTGTTGGAATGTATGGGAGAACATGCTTTTCAACTGTAATGTTAAGTTTGTTCTTGGGATAATTTTATACCAACTACGGAACCCTTCATTGTGCGTAGTCCGACACGCACTTGGCCAGTTTTTTATTTTCTTTTTCTTATATCTCGAAAACGGTTTGTCCTATCCCAGATATAACGAAAATTTTGCACCCTTTATACGAGCCATAAACCTCTAAAACTCAACATGTACCAAAAAAAAGGGACAAATTCCATATAAAACACGTTGAAGCTGCCCATCCCTGCGCGCCTCCAGCTCTAAACAAAATATCTGAATGTCGGTGGACAAAATATGACAAGACAAGGCTTGTCACTTTTCATGGTGATTTCGTTAGTTCTAATTAAAACCACCGGGTCAGATAGGTTTGTGGCGCATAGGAAATTTCAAAATGTTCCATATCTCCAGACTTATTATTTTTTTCTCAATGGCAGCCACTACTCGCCTTAATTAATGTTTTGACGACACGGTTGACGCAGTGGTTGAGCGATTGACTGCTGCGCAGCATGTCGCGGGTTCGATTCCCGCACGGAACAAATATTTGTACGACCTACAAGTATTTGTTCCGAGTCTGGGTGTTTTTCTATCTATAATATGTATGTATTTACAAAAAAAAAATGTATATATGTAGTTTATCAGCCATCTCGTTACCATAATACAAGCATTAGGTTGCTTAGCTTGGGACTAGATGGCGTTGTGTGAAATGTCCAAGGATATTTATATTATATTATATTATTTAATCATCATGTTTTTCATCTCACACTATGCAACAAAATCAAAAACTACAACAGGCTCGATATCTGCCCACCCCACACAGTGCACTAATAAATTACGATAGCACGAGCCACAAAGACACGTTGTTATCTCGCACGGGACTCGCACTTTACCAAAATGTTAATTTATGGCATTCGCCGCTTTTTTCGCGCACATAATGGGTTGAGGT
This sequence comes from Cosmia trapezina, assembly GCA_905163495.3. Classification (NCBI taxonomy): domain Eukaryota; kingdom Metazoa; phylum Arthropoda; class Insecta; order Lepidoptera; family Noctuidae; genus Cosmia; species Cosmia trapezina. Next base: position 27,519,530 of record LR991024.1, read on the forward strand.
ATCTTCGTGCTTTGTTCGGGCGCACGCCTTATCGTGTCAACTAATGCAAGTAAAATTATGTAGGGGAATTTATGGGGCCGTTGGATTAAAAACTATATTTATAGGTTTTTTGGAATGTGGTATTATTTTTCTTTTGATAGAAATAGGACAAAATATCTCATGTTTAGCCTTCAGTTTAGATTTTTTTTTATTTCAACAAATTATGTTTAGTTAGGCTTTTATTTTGAGCAGTATAATTGCCGGCACGAGTCGTGAGCACAAATCCCACCTTAACTGGAACTGCCCTTGTCAGTGTGCTCTTGTATTCTGTTTTCTATCTGTATCTAAATATGCTTGATAATGTATTGATTTCATTGTTCCCGCCCGTTTGCAACCTGCCGTGATAGGAAATAAGATTGAGCAGAGTTTGTGCTCACGATTCGTGCCGGCAACTATACCTACCTACTTCATGATTGACAAAAATTAGACAGAGAGATAATCCCTGACTCGCCTTTTAAAACGCCTTTTGTAGGGAAAACAAAGTGTGAAAAAAAACCATAGCCGATTAAATATTACCAAAATTATTGTTTTACATTTCAGAAACTGATGCAGATCAACCGAGTAAATATCCAAATAAACTGGTAAGTTTTAATTTATATTTAAAGCCAAAATTAAAATAATTCTGTTATGCTAACCTCACTCAAGTTCAGCAAATACCTATTGAAATAAAAAATAGGGTCCGGAGATATTTTTTTAATTCACGAAACATAAAGCTCTAACTGGAACATGGAACAGCCCATTCCTAGTTTTTTAAAACTTTTTCATCGACAACCTAAAACTGAACATCAAATTGAAACTACACGCATAATTGCAACTTGGCACGCCTCTGCCACACTCTCGCAATACACGCTATGTATTGCTGGCAATACACTGGCAATAGTGGCAATACAGTTGCTGGATTTGCACTGGCAATGGCAATAGTGCTTTCAGAGGTTTGGCTCGCTACGAGTTCAAATATGAAGCAATAAATTTATGTTACGCAACCCAACTAGCAGTACCCACTGTGTTCTCTTGCACATTATTACGAACTTATATTCATGGTTTTTGCTCGGTTGAGCAGTTGTTGTTTTGCTTACTATTTACCGTAGCCTGGTAGGTATAATATACGTGAGTTTGAATGCTTTCTACCGAGTGGTTTAATTCTAAAATCAAACCATTTTCATTCCACATTTGTTTATTTTAATCTACCGAGCCGACCCTGCTTCGCACAGTTTTTACGATTTGACAAAACATGAAGGTTTCTATATTGTATATAAGTTAAATATTAATGTGTTATACATGTAAACCTTTCGGAATAAATTCTCTAAATGATAGTGAAAAACGTATCAAAATCAGTTGCGTAGTTTAGAAGAACAACGCGCCCACACAGACAGACACGAAAAGCGACTTTATTTTATAATAAACATAGAAGATGATGAAAAAATTACATCGAGTGGTTAGGAAATAGTAATTACCTAAGTCATCTAACAACAATCAAAACAATCTATCCTTCTGCCAAGAATGGTGAATTAACTGAAACAATTATTTTTGGCGTTCATATACCTATTACAAGAAAGCTAAAGTACAGCCAGAAGTAGAAGCTTACGGTCCGATAATATCTGTCAGTGTGATGCGTAGTTCATATGTGACGATGCAGGTGCCGTCACACTAGTAGTTTACATGTAGCGACTGCCTATCTGACCTCCATAACCCAGTTACTGGGTAACACGATAATCCTTGGCTCGACTAGTTGTCAGACTTTTGGGCTTCTGACTACCTGTAACGACTGTCAAAGATTTATTGAATGGCAGCTTTGGGTTCGATAATAATTATGACGTATTGGGCACGCTTTAGTCTATAAGCTATTTACTCACGAAACTATCCACAGTTTAATAAGCGCTCAAATTCATCGCGGACGACAATTCGGAAGTCAATTTAGGAAATTATTGCGATGTGCAAGAGGAACGCGCAGCCGCAGAGGCGCAGAACGAAGCGTTTGTCTTTAAACCAATGTGGAAGCGGAATTGTGGTGATGCAAATGTGTGACCTCATTGCTGCTGCAGTGTTAGAGAAAATCTAGTCGCGGCTTTAAATTTCAATTATCACACTACGAGCTGCGCCCCGCGGTTTCACCCACGTAAATCGGGATAAAAAGTAGCTTATGTGTTAATCCAAGGTATAAGCTATCTACGTACTAAATTTCATCCAAATCGGTCAAGCCGTTTGAGCGTTAAGAAGTAACAAACATATACACACACACTCACAAACTTTCGCCTTTATAATATAAGTGTGATCACACCAATCACACTAATATTATAAAGGCGAAATCACTGGCAGATAGCTGATGTTAAAAGGAGTAACTTACGTTACTTTTATTTTGGAAAAAGATTTAGGGTTCCGCGCAAAAAAATAAAACCCAATAAATTATAAACAAAATCTGATTCAAATACAGAAGTATTGACATCCACGCGGATGAAGCTGCGGACAACGGCTAGTTTATAATAAAATATGATATCCATAATGAAAAAATCTTCAATTATTACAACAAAAACACCGTCATCTTAGCATGACATACTAAATTCACCCTATCAGTTTGCGGAGGGCTGTCCCTTACACCCTGTATCCATGTATCGGTGTATCTTTTTAGGGTTCCGTACCAAAATGGTAAAAAAGGACCCCTTATGGTGTGACTAAGTCTGTCTGTCTGTTTGTCACAGCTGGATATCTCAAGAAGTACTTATGCTATCAACTTGAAATTTGGAACAGTTTTAGATGACGTTTAGCCAACTATTTTGCAAATAAGAAAGAAGTAAAAATATTTACATTTTTTTTTGTAACAGGGACTGAAAGGGGTTCTTAAAAATTCAAAGTGAGCCTACTAGGGCATGTGGGGTATCATATAAAAGAGCGCTGCTTGCAAATTCTTAAACTATTTTTTATTCGACTTTTGATGAAAAATGTAAAAAAAAATACCGTTCCCCCCCCAAAATTTAAAGTGGGGCTACTAGGGCATGTGGGGTATCATATGAAAGAACGCTGTTTGCACATTCTCAAACTATTTTTTTTTTTTTTTTGGCCGCATAGTTTTCGACTTTTGATGAAAAATGTAAAAAAAAATACCGTCCCCCCCCCCCTTATCTCCGAAGTTTGCAAAGATAAAAATCTGAAATTATTCTATGTGATAGAAGTTTAGGCAAAGATTACAGGAAAAATAAAACGATGTCTCTAAATAGCACACTTTTTCAGGAATCGGAACGGAACCCTCGATGCGCGAGTCCGACTTGCTCTTAACCGGTTTTTTTATAATGTGTACAAATCGCGAAAGTTTAAAAAGTTTAAAAACACTACAATCTACCACTCACCTAAAAGACAGCGTCGTCAACGGCCGGTACGATTTGTGACTGTTAGCATCAGCCATCGGCATTCCCCAATAATCATCCAGAAACAATTGCTTCAGCGGATTGGTCCCAATGACGTCACCATTCGTCACTATAGCAGGTATATCATCATGAACAAAGTCCCCGTTCAAACTGTTCATATAGCTAAGGACAGCGGTGGTGGTAACCATGACGTATATGGTGACGTCACTGCATATGGTTTTTGGTGGTGATTCCTCGCGGACTGTGGTCAGCGATCGCCGCTTCATTTTTGGTGATGTTCGCGGTTTTAATGTTACATTTCTACATCTGCACATTTGTTGTTCTGTAACAAAGAAATGGGTGTTGTTAGAACTTGTTTAAGAGGTCTGGGGACTGATAATAAGACCTCATCATCTATTTTGTAAGACGTTATGTCGATGTACGATGTCAATATTATTACATACAGGGTGTAAGTGTAAATAGTGGCAATATTTTAAGGGGTCATTGTACTCATCATTATGAACAACTTTTACTATGGGACCAAACCTGAAATCGCGAAAAAAAATCAGCTGTTCAGTACATCTATGTTCGCTTAACTCGTCAAAATGTAGGGACCAGAAGATTTTTTTTTCGCGATTGGTCCCATAGTAAAAGTTGTTCATAATGATGAGTACAATGATCCCTTAAAAGATTGCCACTGTTTAAACTTTGTAAGTGTAAACATAATATATTATGTTGAACAAAACAAAAATCGTCAATAAGCATCTACCTAGATGCACTACGAATAAATCCACGTCATAATCTTTGCAACAAATAATATTTAGTAATTAGTTTAAAATTTTGCATTGCATTTTGAAAATTTTTCCGCATCCTATTTTCGAATTTATTTTCCAAAGCAAATTAACAATTAATAATAAATAACAAACTAATTATTTTTGACCACTTTATTTCAAATTCGCCTTAGACGATACTCAGTTTTCTCCGTTCCCTTTTTATAGAGTAAAAGCACAACACTATACAGGCTGAATTTTTCAAGTGGGCGCGGATGGCCAAATCCGAAAATATGAGGAATAGCGAAAAGTACTCAAAGGAGTCTCGAGTTCGATTTTGATGAAAACTGAAACTGCATCATTGGATTTTTGAAAAATCAATATTTCTAACCAGGAATCAAACCCGATGATTTTGAAAAAAATAAACACACTCACTGTATTATTACACCATTCGATAGTGTCGCTAATAAGGATCGAATTCTGGGAAGTAATGACATACGGCAAACTAAAAGAAAGAGCTCATTTTTACAAAATACTTTTTTTTTTCTTATGTTACCTATACTGGAAAGGTAGTAGGTAGTGAAATAATGGTAAACAATCTTGATGTGTCTTTTATCTTTTTAGTGTTCCGTACCAAAATGGTAAAAAAGGAACCGTTATGGTGTGACTCAGTCTGTCTGTCTGTCTGTCTGTCTGTCACAGCTGGATATCTCAAGAACTACTAATGCTATCAACTTGAAACTTAAAACAGTTTTAGACGACGACGTTCACCCAACAATTTTTCAAATAAAAAAAAAATAAAAATATTTATATTTCTTTTGTAACAGGCACTGAAAGGGGGTCTTAAAAATTGAAAGTGGGGATACTAGGGCATGTGGGGTATCATATGAAAGAGCGCCGTTTGCACATTCTGAAACATTTTTTTATTTATTTTTATGCCGCATAATTTTCGACTTTTGATGAAAAATGTAAAACAAAATACTGTCCCCCCCTTATCTCCGAAGTTTGCAAAGAGAAAAATCTGAAATTATTCTATGTGATAGAAGTTGATGTAAAGATTACAGGAAAAATAAAACGATGTCTCTAAATAGCACACTTTTTCAGAAATCGGAACGGAACCCTCGGTGCGCGAGTCCAACTCGCTCTTGCCCAGTTTTTTTATTTTAAAACCTCTACAACAATAATGATTACTAAATCAATTGAACCATTAGTTTAAGCAGTAGTTTATTTGTTTAATATGTGTTTGTGTAAAAAGTCACATCAAGATTGTTTACCTTTATTTTACTACGTAAACCTTTCTAGTACAGGTATCTATTAAACCTTAACTGATTAATTGTTCAACATGATGACCATTGTTTTCAATACATAGCAGGATTCGACGTCTCAAGGATTGTACCTACTGTATTCAGCATTACAACTATTCCTCATAGTTTCGAATTTGGCCATGGCCCACTTGAAAAATTCACCCTGTATAATAGGATAAGCCGCTCTATGCCCGGTCAAGATTCAATAAATGCCACAAAAATTGACCGCTGCCAAATCTTCCAATAACCATATTTCGGCGGTATTCGACCTCGTTCTGGGCATTTTGACGCTATAAACTCGTATTAATGTCGAATTCAAAAATGCCAGTTCTGCTTGAAGCTTTTTTTTGGGTAAACAATATACGGAGTTTTTATTAGTATTATTGACCATTATTGTATAAAAATAAATAAGTAAATAAAAATAAAATAAATGAAAAATATATAACAACAAAATATACCTATACTGTAAATGACATAATTATACGAGAATTTCTATTATATCAGAGTGACTTATTTTATTTTTGTTTATTTAATCAAGAACAATTGACATTGTGTGTGATACATTACATACTTAACTTAATAATAATTCTAAAATTAACATGCAGCAATAATAATAAAAATATAAAAATAATAATAATAAAAACATCATTACTAAAACAATAATAATAAATATCATTTTTTTTTAAAGCAAATTGGAATAATATTACAGTTCGTCTATTGAGTACAAGTTTTTACTTAGCAGAAATGCTTTGAGCTTAGCTTTAAAAGAGCTAGTATTTAACAAAATGTTTAAATCCGCTGGCAGTCTATTAAATATTTGTACAGCTTGGTATTGAGGGCTATGCTTGATATTAGTTATTAATTTATGTGAAAATTGTATTTTTCAGTTTTTATGACTTTGCATGGCGAAAGGTAGAATGATATTATATAATGACAAACGATTTATTTTCTGTAAGTAGGTCTGTACAAACACTTACACATCAATCATATTTTTAAAAAAACCGGTCAAGAGCGAGTCGGCCTCGCGCACCGAGGGTTCCGTTCTGATTTCTGAAGAAGTGTGCTACTTAGAGACATCGTTTTATTTTTCCTGTAATCTTTACATATACTTCTATCACATATAATTATTTCAGATTTTTCTCTTTGCAAACTTCGGAGATAAGGGGGGGGGGAACGGTATTTTTTTTTACAATTTGCATCAAAAGTCGAAAACTATGCGGCCTAAAAAAAATAAAAAATAGTTTGAGAACAGCGTTCTTTCATATGATACCCCACATGCTCTAGTAGCCCCACTTTAAATTTTTATGACCCCCTTTCAGTCCCTGTTGCAAAAAAAATATAAATATTTTTATTTCTTTCTTATTTGCAAAATAGTTGGGTGAACGTCCTCTAAAACTATTCCAAATTTCAAGTTGATAGCATTAGTAGTTCTTGAGATAAGCAGCTGTGACAGACAGACAGACAGACAGACAGACTGAGTCACACCATAAGGGTTCCTTTTTTACCATTTTGGTACGGAACCCTAACTAGATGAGGTCGGCGTTCTTCTCAGTCAGATAAAAAACTATCTGACTGAGAAGAAAGGCCGTATCAAACTCAAAGGAATGAAGCGGAAACGAATGTAGCGGAAACACATCGTGATGTACCAGCTTATGTACCTGTAACTACATTGAATCTGAATGGGAATTTCATATTCATTAATTTCAATAAGGCCACCAGTGAGAAAAAAATAATAAGTCTGCAGCCCTAGCAGTTGCCGCTGGGGTCGCGGGTTGTCTGAAGGGGTTACCGCGGCCCTGGCATAGGAACACGGGTGGGTTTTAGTCAGTAAAAGTCTGACACGCCCTACCGCTCCACCCAGAGCGGGAGAAGTTATTTGATGATTTCCCACCCTCAACAAAAAAAAAAAAAAAAAAAAAAAAAAAAAAAAAAAAAAAAAAAAAAAAAAAAAGCCCTAGCAGTTAACTCCAAAAACGGCCGTTTTTCGAGTTAACTGCTAAGGCTTCGAACCTAGGAGGTTTAGTGCTGATTTTTTGATACAAAAATCCTACCTCATCTGACTAAAAATATGAGGATAGGAAAGGAGAATGGCGGGTATTTTATGTAATTTGGGACCCAGTGATAGAGGTAGCGTACATAACGGAAACTTATAAATAGTTTAAGAACGTTATAAAACTAACAAAAAAGCAAATGGAAAGTATGATATAGATATTGGGAGAAAAAAGTTAAGCAAGGTAGGAGGTATTTTCATCGTCTTTGTCAATCTAACTTGGATCCTTACAAACGTCTTTAACACAACCCCCAAAATAGAAACACAGAATTACGTGCAAAACTCTCATAATCTAATTTCGAATACGAATTCAGAATTCACGCAGCTCTTTTATTAAAACTACCGTCGATATAGAAAATCTCATCACGAATAAAACCGACGAATACCATCCGTCTGTTCGCATGATTCCTACAGTAATCTAAATAACTATTTTTCAATATAGCCCTCGCAATATGGCCGACTTATGAATTTTCGTCCGGCCCACTCCGAACGCGGAACGTGCCCAAAATATATGATATTAAAGGGAAAAAGTCCGTCCGCAAAATTCGGATAGCACTAAATATAAATATTTCGAGTTCCAAAGGATGTGGCGTTTGTGGCTTTTTGATTGTTTTTTTTTTCCATATTACGCGCAAAAGTGACAACCCTATCAAGCGGATGTTTTTTAACCGACTTCTAAAAAAGGAGGAGGTTCTCAATTCGGATGTTTGTATTTTTTTTTTTTTTTTTTTTTTTTTTTTTTTTTTTTTTATGTTTGTTCGCGCATAACTCCGTCGCTTGCCCACCGATTTGAAAAATTATTTTTTTGTTGGAAAGGGTATACTTCCCAAATGGTCCCATTTTTGTCAAAATCCAGTTCTGATGATGGGATCCTGGAGAAATCGAAGGAACTCTTCAAATATTATAGGCACACCTATAGCGATTTGGGTATTTTTTATAGTAGCTCGTGCATTTACTCTCGGAAAGCACCACTTGGTGAAGTGGAACTGATGATGAAGACCACAGATGGCTACCGGAACTACTCAATGATAAATATTTCACGGGTTGCGATTCGATTACTTTAATATGGTTGCTAAGCAATTTCCGCTCGTCGCACAATGCGTGTGGTGAGTGGTTGTTGAGGAGTTCTCCTGGTTCTTACCAGCAGAACTCCTCAACACTTAACGTCCCAGCATCGGGAAAAGCAATATATTGTAACATGTGATGAGCAATTGACATTAGACTATTGTAACTTATACAAATTATAAACAGACCCACTAAAAAGCGAGAAATAAAAACTTTTTAACAAAAAAAAAACCGACTTCCAAAAAGCACTACAAAGTGAAAAATAACTTTGATTTCGGAAGTCGGTGGCAAAAAAAAAAAAAGTTAATAAAAAAACGAAAGACACCGACTTCCGAAATCAAAGTTATTTTTCACTTTGTAGTGCTTTTTGGAAGTCGGTTTTTTTTTTGTTAAAAAGTTTTTATTGTTAACGATGACTGACAGTTTTTTTTTTATTTAAAAAATGGCTTTCTCTCTTCGGATAGCATCGTGCTAACTATACAACAATTTTCAGCACTCACTTTTTAACCATACATACTAAAAAAGCTATAAGGTTAAAACTTGATTGCGATATAAACAATGCAACAATTCTTTATTACACTACGGGCCACACATATCACCCACACAGTTCACATTACGCTTTAATAATTACACACAGCTAATTCACAGGTAAGTTATGCTAAATTTATGGCCTTTAGTGTACTTTAGCATGTTTATTAGACTCATAAAATTAATGAACACCACATCACAGCTCGCTTGATGAAGCGACTTCATAATTTTATCCAATATGCCGAGAAAAATGGCGATGTTTTCAGCGAAATACTCGGCAATTTTGTAAATATGAAGTGATATGTTTTGCTGGGTATATATTTTTGGTAGGAAGTGTAAATTATATAATAAGAGCTATATTAGAGTTTTTGCTTCGGAATCATATTTATTTTATCATTAAAATACCATAATGACTACCACATTCCATATTATTATTATATTACCATAATCTGGCCTCTAAAATGTATAAAAATGTTACAAAGCCAGCCAAGACATTCAGTACCTTTTCACTCAACACCTCAAGGATTTCACCGCAGCACAAAGAGATATTAAAGAACAATAAAGGTTAGAGATGAAAGGGATTTAGAAAATAATATCAGAATGTCGCGGTGGAAAGCAATATTAGATCGGGGGCGAACCAGTCTATGTATACTTATAATAAGTCTTTAATGTTATAACTTTAATATCAAAGCTTAGCTACGAAGGTCAAATTCCGAACCCATTCGTAGTCTACAAATAGATTAAAAATCACTCTCCCTCTTACAAAGAGGAAACCTGCCTCCCAGCAGTGGGAAGGCTGATTATATTTTGCTGATTATCCACCCTTGGATTTGGAAAAATAAAGCGTTTTTAGCTTAACGAAGGTAATGAATGAATGAATAATTTATTTGCCAGAATATACATAATTATGACAGGGTTTTAATAATGGATGGTTTCACTATATTCGACTTTTCAGTCGTGCAAATATTTAAGTTACATGCATAATAAAATTGCATACAGTCACGTTATGTATTAATTACATTATATCCATCTATATAAATAAAAATTGATATCCTGACTGACTGATTCCTTGACTAACTGACTGACTCATCAACGCCCAGCCCAAACCCTTGGACCTAGAAAGCTGAAATTTTGCACAGAGGTTCCATTTATAATGTAGACAAGGATTAAGGAAGGATTTCCCGGTAGCACGTTCCCGTGGGTTAATATCCGACATCCACGCGGTTAAAGCCGCGAGCAAAAGCTAGTATTTTATACAGGGTGTAAGTGGCAATCTTTTAAGGGGTCATTGTACTCATCATTATGAACAACTTTTACTATGGGCCCAAATCTGAAATCGCGAAAAAAAAATCGGCTGATCAGTACATTTATGTTCGCATAATCCGTCAAAATATAGGGAACAGCTGATTTTTTTTTTTGCTATTTCAGTTTTGGTCCCATAGTAAAAGTTGTTCATAATGATGAGTACAATGACCCCTTAAAAGATTGCCACTGTTTACACTTACAACCTGTATAGGTAATGCTCATTTTGTTAAAATCATTACAGTCAAAAGAATAGTAACTAAAAGTTGCTTGCAGATTACTCCATGTCTGCAATGGCTCTTTCTTCAAAAGGCGTTGGACTCACATAAAATCCTAATAATAATATACAATGTTTGGACTTTAAAAGAGACCATGACCTCTGAGTTTTCCGGCATTTCTTCTCAGGGATCAGTCAGCTAGGAAATACCAGCGTCATCTAGTTTTAAAATATTGACGTGTAAAAGTATTTTAAAATATCAAGTAAGGAGGAGCTCGTGGCTAAGTAATAACTGCCTCACGGGTCGATCTTTCAGGTTAAGCTACGCTTTCCGGGGTTGGTCCGCGGATGGGTGACCATCTTTACATACCGAGACTCCTCCATGCCTAGGAAAGCACGATAAACCGTTGGTCCCAGCTGTCATTCGTGGATCTTTGGCAGTCGTTACGGGTCGTCAGAAGCCCAAAAGTCTGGCCAACCAGTCTTACCAAGGGGTATCGTATTACCTAGTTACTGGGTTGTGGAGCTCAGACAGGCAGTTGCTCCATGTAATGTATAACTCAGCTGCATCCGGTTAGACTGGAAGCCGACCCCAACATAGTTAGAGAAGCCTAGGTAGACTGATTGAAGTAAGTAGGTACTTACAGAAATAAACATTACATTTCATATTATACTATTGCCATATTTATAAACGACAGGCATCTACCTCAAAGTTTAAGTCTCGACGTGTCAGAAATTTATAACCTATAAACTTCAGGTAGGTACCTGTCTGCCTTCGCAGAGCCTAGGGTCCAAAAAAATACATTACATTTGCATATTTGAATATTCTGAGAGCATAATAAATTATCGAAAGAAATTAGGTACGTCACTAGCCTTACCTGTGACTTTCATAAAAAAGTAAAGTTTTGGATGTATTTTTGACAGGCCTGCAGTGTATTTCACAGACCAAGGGGTCTACTCCCTAAGGACGAAGGCCGTAGTTTCGACCTTCGTTACGGGCGTTTCCTACTCCGTATCACCTACGGATGTATGATTAGTTCAGGTCCCGAACGAAGTATGTAGGACAACATGATTTGACAGTATATTGCCGTTGTTTTTGACCGTCCGTAAAATTTAACTTTAACACTTGTTTTGTTTTGATGGATCGTAATATCAGACGGACGGACTAACGAACGGACGGACGGACGGACGGAATAAGGGAGTAGACCCCCAGTCTATCTCAACATGACTTCATCATCCTGAAATTTTTCTCCACAAATGAAAGTAGGTAGGTACTAAAGTGCGTGGCGCATTCTGAAGAATTGGCCTATTTACCTGCAGTTTGACTAATTAATCGACGAAAAAAAAGGAGGAGGTTCTCAATTCGACACGTATATTTTTTTTATGTATGACCACGCGTAACTTTCACACAAACATTCTGACAAAAGATACAAGACTTTTGTTAACTTTATTGACGTCATCGATATATTCTTAGTACAAAGATTTTAGGTAATAATGTTTTTCAGGACATTATTTTTTGCAACTAAAGTACAAAATTCTAAAAATTCAAAATTATTTAATTGTGACACATAGATAGGTAAAATGTATATAGAGGCATGAGGAACAGGGTGTAAAGTTCACTCATCCTCCATAGAAAAGGGAGGACCCTCCGACCAGACGGGTGTCGTGTCTGTTGGGCTAATGCCCGACGGTTGATGTCGGGACGTTGTATATATGCTAATCGCGTGGTAAACTCTAATTGCGCGATGCAGGTTTGCGTGACGTCATGTCATTGATGCGTGGTTCACATGTGGCGATGTAGATGCCGCTACATCACTCCCCGCCGGACACTGGAGGTCGATAGTGGGCTGAGTCGTGTATCTTGCGATGCTTGCCAGTGCCAGTTGTGGTTCCAGTGAGTCTGAACCGGGTGCCGCATAGTTCACGGTGAGTCGGAACTGTCTGCGGTGATACCCCAGTGAGTCGGGGTGGCGCTGCGTTATGCTCCAGTGAGTCGGAGTGTACAGCGCTGGGTTGAGGTTGAAAGTGATGACCAGGAATGCGCATCCGCTGCATGCTGGTGGTCAGAATACCTGTTGAAGTCGTGGATGCTGGCTGGCTGAGTGACTCGCCGCTCGAAAGCTTGAGGAAGTGATGCTGATGACGTCACGCTGATGTAGTTGCACGAAGGCTGCGCTGACGTTCATGCTCGGGGTCACCAGTATAGAGGCATGAGGAACAGGGTGTAAAGTTCACTCATCCTCAATAGAAAAGGGAGGATCCTCCAACCAGACGGGTGTCGTGTCTGGTGGGCTACTGCCCAACGGTTGATATCGGGACGTTGTATATATGCTAATCGCGTGGTAAACTCTAATTGCGCGATGCAGGTTTGCGTGACGTCATGTCATTGATTCGTAGTTCATATCTGGCGATGTAGATGCCGCCACATGTACATGAAGTTATAAAATAAAAATATTGTATCACTATGCGCTGCCTTGCAAGGCGTACAAATGTTGTTCACAGTAATAGTTGTACAGGTAGTAAGTAGTTATATATAGCCTATAAAATTATATTATATAAAATTATAAAATTATATTATATAAAATTATAAAATACTGCTATGTAACCATCTTAAATCTATCTGCCCAGCCATGTCCCAACTATGTTGGGGTCGGCTTCCAGTATAACCGGATGCAGCTGAATACCAGTATTTTACGTGGAGCGACTGCCTATCTGACCTCCACAACCCAGTAACTGGGTAGTACGATACCCCTTGGTAAGACTGGTTGTCAGACTTTCGGGCTTCTGACGACCCGTAACGACTATCAAAGATCCACGAATGACACCCGGGACCAACGGCTTAACGTGCTTTCCGAGGCACGGAGGAATCTCGCTATGTAAAGATGGTCACCCATCCACTGACCAACCCCGGCAAGCGTAGCTTAACCTGACGGATCGACCCATGCGGCTGTTATTACTTAGCCACGAGCTCCATGTAACCATCTTAAATATTTAGTAATAAAATAATCATAAACAAAACAATACAAATTATGGAAACAATTTAATATCTAACTTATTAAATTAAATTAACTAAAATAAGTAGGTAACAAATATATTATCTGAGAATAGAGCAGCCTACTACCAGACTAACATCTAGATTTTATACGCACAGAAAGTTAGTGAGTACATAGTAAAATACGTATATCACTAAATCCCTAAAAATATTAGAAAAAAACTTAAGCCCACAGGGGCTTAAAGATTTTTCTAATATTACCTTCATCAAAAAATACGCGGTCAAAGCCTGTCTAGGCCCCTAATAAATTTATTGCAGTCTAGACACTAAAAGACGGTGAAGATAAAATACAATTATGATAGAACTTTATTTTTAGGGTTCCGTACCAAAATGGTAAAAAGGAAACCTTATGGTGCGACTCAGTCTGTCTGTCCGGCTGTCACAGCTGGATATCTCAAGAACTACTAATGCTATCAACTTGAAAGGAACAGTTCTAGTTGACTTTTGCTCAACTATTTTGCAAATATGAAAGGAATAAATTTATGTTTTTTTTTTTGCAACATGGACATCATAATGAAAGAGTGCTGTTTGCACATCCTCAAACATTTTTTTTCCATTTTTGACTTTTGACGAAAAATTAAAAAAAAAATACCTTTACCCTTATCTTCAAAGTTTGCTCAGAGAAAAATCTGAAATTATTCTATGTGATAGAAAGAGAAATGCCCATTTGAGGCCCATAGCGGACAGGAGACTAGAGAAAAAATACTTTGTGCATTAATTTTGCTATAAAAAAAGATGTATTTACTTTTATCCAAATGAGCGCCACTACAATCTACAACAATTCGTTAAAAAAAGTAACTCTATTGAAAAAACAAGAAGTTTTGTGATTTTGACGCTGGTAAAATATTGCCAGCATCAAAATCATAAAGTATTATCATAAATCAATCGATTTGAATCGATTTACAAACAAATACAATAACCTCAACGGCATACCCACGGAACTATTCTGGTATTGTAATCAAAAACCAACTAAAAGAAAACATCTATGAAAATAAAAACTAATGTCTACTCGTAAAAAAAAAAATATGGAAAATAAATCGATTATCGGTTATTAAAAAAAAGTAATCGATATATTTTTTTTTTTCGTGATAGTGACAACACTGGATTGAATCTGACACTTCGATTGTTGACAAAAAAGTACTGTGGAATGTTGCTTGTGCTCTTAAGTGTTTTGATTTTTCTTCGATTTCTTTTACTGCGACCTGGATTTGTTATATGGACTTGATTCGGATATTTACCAACGACTTTGGCTTTGTTTTACGGATTTTGTTCTCACCTTCAACAACAACTTTAGCTCTGGGACCAAGGATCACGGCTGCATTCGATTTTGGATACCGATTAGTAACGTTTTATACAATGACTGAAGAACATTGTGTGAATTGTGCTTTTAACCTGACCGAGATTCAAAATCATACCTTTGGAATCCGAAGAAATAAGCGTGATACAGCAGTGGGTTGCACCACAGTAGGTAAATAAAAAAATAAATAACAAACCACAAAATGATTTTTTTATAGCCTACATCATCATCCAATTATTTACCGATAATAATATTGTTTTAGGTGTCAAGAGATGATTTTGTTTGCCACAACTGCTGGTTGCAGGATCTGTAAGTCAAAACAGCTGCATTAATTGTGGATGGTCTGTTAGATGGATAAGAAGTCACTTATTAAGAACAGATACAGATAGAGAAAGTCTCATTAGAAATGTAATTATGGAATGGATTACCTCGAGAGGCAAGTTTTTAAAATACTTTACCAAAATGTATGATAAAATATAGTTATGTTAAATATATTTATTACTGTTATTATTTAGTTATAATAATATAATATACTTTTTAGGTTTCATCATTAAGTCGCATCTGTCATCTTTGCTGGCAGAGAGCTAACAGGGCCGCTGATCATTTTGTACAAGAATCAATATCAACATCTTCAGCTGCTACTAATGAATCAGAAATAATTCTACCAAATTACCCAAGGGCTGCAAATACAGAAAGATGTTGTATTTTTCCAGACTGCCACGGAACTGAACAATGCACATTCTTAAATCAATTTTTGTGAGATTGTTAAGTATGTGATTTATCTTTTTATGTTCCTCAAAACTGCTGCATCTGTAACTTTTACCTTAGAAACTGTATATGGGATAATTTAATTTAGAAAATGGAAACCATACATTCACCGCAACATTAATTGAAGATTTGCTATTGTTGCTAAAAAATCAGATAGGTCATAATATTGAT
This sequence comes from Cosmia trapezina, assembly GCA_905163495.3. Lineage (NCBI taxonomy): Eukaryota > Metazoa > Arthropoda > Insecta > Lepidoptera > Noctuidae > Cosmia > Cosmia trapezina. Next base: position 27,535,431 of record LR991024.1, read on the forward strand.
TTTGGAAAATATTGAAGACAGCGATGATCACTTAGTTTATTATTGGCTTGGTATGTCTAAACATCAATTTAGCTGGATATTGGAAGAAGTTCCTCGGCTAAATAACAGCCACAGAGGAACTACTGGACTGGCAGCTTATTTAAAAAAACTATGAACTGGTGATTCAGATCAAAGACTTTCTATGTTATTCAAGATGCCTAGAAATACTTTGGAAAGACTAATGAATAATGCGAGAGAATATCTTGCTCAAGATTTTTTTCTTGGTCTACGGCACCATCCAGGGGCAAAATGTCCAATCTTTGAGAATGTGGTAGGTAAATGTGTTCAATAACTCGTCACAGCGCTTTTTTACTACTTATGAATGACAAACAATAAAAACAAAATAGGTACTGAAAGAACTTCATAAATGTGAATATATGTTATAGATATATGACAACATAGTTTATTTACCTTTACAAAGTTCTTTCAGTATTTTGTATTTTTTTGTTTGTCTTTATGACTTCCCACAATTAACAATGAATGATTTAATATTATTTACATGTGGTACCTATCAAATAAAGCCAGCTTGATCATACTATAGAGAACGTAATAGAGCTAACGGTATGTATAGTAGGTATTGAAATATATAGAGAAGAAAATACAAACCTATCAAGCGAACTAACAAATGAAAACTGCTGGTTTTGCATGCCAGAATACAAAGCAGCTATAAGATATATTTTGTGTACCTACATAAGTACATTAAAATAAATAATTATTATTTTGGCAGAGCGGCAATTGATGGATACTATTGCAATTGCATAATAGGAAAATGCATGGTAGGCAATTAGGTTGTTGTGCACACACCATGACTGTGCTTTGGTATATAGGTTGGGCAAAATATGAATCAAATATATGGCCTGCTGTGATATTTTTAGATGATTTGCTAATTGTATATGACAATGAAGAGAATATAGATATTTAAAATAACAAATGTGTTTTTTTTTTGTACCTTAATAACTACAATTGAATAAAAATATTTATTGGGAACACCCCTCCTATCATAATCAATAATCAAGCATTGAGAAAAGAAAAGTTCTTGAATTATCTCACAGTCCCAAACTTTTTCATATAGAAAATTAACCTCAAAACGTTATATTTTTTTTTTAATATTTCTAAAATAGTGGCCGCAATTTGAATATATTTTTTAGATATCCAATACTATGAAGATTTTAAAACACTCTATGTTTATAGTAATATTTGCTGTCCGTCTTGGGCCTAGGACACTAAGGAGAGTTGATCCCCTTTATGTAAAGATTACAGCAAAAATAAAACGATGTCTCTAAATAGCACCCAGAGCGGCAAAAGTCATTTGATAATTTCCCATCCACAAAAAAAAAGTGTTACCCAATAAAAAAATAGTCGCGATACAATTAATAGTTTCGGAGAAATTCGTGTACAAACATACATACGTACAAACATACATCTATAAAATTTTGTATATTTGTTTGGAAGCGATAATACATCATCATTATGTGAATATATTGCAGTTCCAATAATATTACATAGGTACATAAACGTCGAATTGATAACCTACTTTTTTTTAAGTCGGTTAAAAACTCAGCAAAACCTTAAAAAAACTAATTCATCAAGTATTCATAAGTAACCCGAGCAAGAATCCCTACAATTGCGAAAAAAATCTAAAAATATATATGAATTTATATTTCCCCTAATTGTTCATTTCAGGGGTTCCGTCAGCGAATCCCTATGACCTTCTTTCTTTTTGTTCCATAACGATGTAAACTGAAACGATTTTTTTACAAATACCTACATACAAACAATGGTTTCGTTTAGTAATGTGAAACTGGTTTTTATTTTCATCGAAGTTTTTCATAACAGTATACACCACACCTATGTATTTTCGAATGTTAGTTGGTCAAGCTATGTTTGAAAAAGATACATCAAACAGACAAAGTGACAGAATGTAATCAACATGGAAATACATCACACGGGAATACATCAAATGGAAACATCACATGGAAATACATCACATGGAAATACATCACATAGAAATACATCAAATGGAAACATCACATGGAAATACATCACATGACAATACATCACATGGGAATACATCAAATGGAAACATCACATGGAAATACATCACATGGAAATACATCACATGGAAATACATCACATGGAAATACATTACAAGGAAACACATCACATGGAAATACATCACATGGAAATACATCACACGGGAATACATCAAATGGAAACATCACATGGAAATACATCACATGGAAATACATCACATAGAAATACATCAAATGGAAACATCACATGGAAATACATCACATGACAATACATCACATGGGAATACATCAAATGGAAACATCACATGGAAATACATCACATGGAAATACATCACATGGAAATACATCACAAAGAAATACATCAAATGGAAACATCACATGGAAATACATCACATGGAAATACATCAAATGGAAATACAGCACATGGAAATACATCACATGGAAATACATCACATAGAAATACATCACATGGAAATACATAACATGGAAATACATCACATGGGAATACATCACTCGGAAATACATCACACGGAAATACATCAAATGGAAATACATCACATAGAAATACATCACACGGAAATACATCACATGGAAATACATCACATGGAAATAAATACATCACGGTTTTACTCAAATTAAGTAAGTTGCCAAGTCATCAACTGAAATACCGCATCATAATTTGCAAATGCAATTCCCTCAGCCAATGTAACACAAAAAGACCAATGAACTTTTTTCAACTCCCATACGCCCCTTCTCCGTCCCTTTCATCCCATCAATCTACAAAGCAATATAGTCACGAAACTCGCAAAAAAAATTCCATTCAAAATTCCCGTCAAAAATTAATACAAAAGTGCAATTAGTGACGGTGTTTTCAAACCACTCCCAATTCCCTCGGTGCTGGTATCGAGTGCCACCGCTCTTAACCCCGTATATGCTTATGAATTTAATTTGGGAGCCATCTTTATAGAGCTCACGTCGCTCGCATAAATGCTAAAGGCTCGGCCAGCTGTGCTCTTATGACGTCATGAATGTTAGGTTATGTAAAAATTTTTGGAAGCCTGTACTGGATACTGATGGAGATTTTACTGTTGGAAATATAAAAGGGTACTTACTTACTTAAAATTAAAATGACGTAACCATTGATGTATAAATTAGGAAGATAAGGTTCGCGCTTCTCCACGTGGACCGCATAAATTGAGTTAACCACACACAATCGACCTTAATCACAATTGAACTGGCGTTTGTGGAGAAAGTTAAGTAAAATTACCATAATCGTCTAAATAAGCAGCAACAATGCCTTCGTGTGTTTTCAAAATGTGCACAAATAGTTCAAAAACCAAAAAAAAAGTTCCACGGGATTACTTTTCACTCGTAAGTACAGCCAAGACTGTTAATTTGTTGAAAATTATAATAATATTTAATGTTTGCTTCGCCCGCGTGGATGTCGGAAAATATCCCACGGGAACGTTCTACCGGGAATTCTTTCCTCATTCCTTGTCTACATTATAAAAGGAACCTCTGTGCAACATTTCAGCTTTCTAGGTTCGAGCTGGGTTTGGGCTGGGCGTTGATGAGTCAGTCAATCAGTCAGTCAGTCAGGACTTCTCTTTTTATTTATATAGATAGATAGATAGATAATCGTAAGCGCCAAGTCCAGGTTTAGTGATTGCGATGTTAGCGCGTAACGTATCGTAAGCGCGAAATGGTTTCTTAGATTTTTATATTAAATTGCTTATTGCTTCAAGCTCACACTAACCGACCGGCTTCGACAATGGCTGATTTAACAATGTGTATAAACCAAAAGCCCTTGGATACAAGTAGAACGTCAAGGAAGGTACATTCACAAAAGCATCACCTAGTTCCGCATCTTGTACCTAATTGCAAAACTTCGCAGTTATATCAAAGAACATTTTCTGTGAACAGACCTTTCCACTTCCTGAAATATGGACAGTAAGACAAAATTATATGGTACATACAAGAGAAGCCTATCTTTCTTATTATGGACGCAAAGCGATGCGGCACTAATAGGCGTGCAACTGATGAAATAATGAAATGTTTCGTGGAAATACGCCACTGAGAATAAGCTGATTGTGAGATATTGGACTATGTTTGTGACATATCGAATTATGTCAGCATACGAAATCTATAGAAAGAAAGTCGTGTTAGTTACACTATTTATAAGTCAAGAACGGCTGAACCGATTTGTCTGAAAATTGGTGGGGAGGTAGCTTAGAACCAGGAGAAGGACATAGAATTTATATATATAATTCTTCTGTACGTGTGTTTGTCACCTAACTCCTAAACGGCTGGACCGATTTGTATGGAAATTTGTGTGTATATTTCAATTGGTTCCTGGATGGTTTGAAAACACAATTGGACCCGGTAGGTGGCGCTGCAGTCGGGTTCTAGGATCGTTCAGATAGGACAACGTCTGTCGGGGCCGCTAGTGATTGGATAAAAATTTGATGATGATAGATGTTTGTTTTTATATGAATACCTGGTAAAATATTAGGCAAAAAATGCTGATTCCATTATTATTTTAATGATTGCTATGATTTATTTATATTTTACTAGATGGTGCCCGGCGTCACCCGGGTGTTTTCGGTGGACTTTCCGGAAAATGTATTCCTTATAAACCTTGTACTGATAATTACGAAAAAAGAAAACAGTCAAACCGGTCGAGTCGTTCTCAAGTGATACGCTTGCATACATTCAGCAATTGATTTTAATTTATATAAATAGATATTGGTTTTTATTTTTTTTTAACCATCACAAAATTTTACATAACACAAAGATAAGTTTGTGTTATGTAAAAGTGTGCTTATATAAAATGGTTAGGCAGAGGTGTGTACCTATTGATCTACCTTTAGATCCTAATAATATTTAACCCATAGGTACTCGTGAGCACAAAAAGTCGATGACAAAGTAGGTCGCATGATAAATTCCTTAAATAATCTGATTGAGCTTCATGTTTATGTAGTAGGTAGGTAAATAGTTAATGAAATATCTCAATTTATTTTACTAATAGAATTAAAACAACAAATATAAGAACAAATACCATAAACTAATCTAAAATAAAAAAGAACCTAAAACTAAAAACCATAGTAACTAAAATATATTATTAAAAGGAGTCCCTTTAGGCAAGGTTCCGAAGATACTGGCAGCGTTCCCCCTTTGAATAGCTAGACTAATTCTATTAGTAAAATAAATTGAGATATTTCATTTTCATTTGTTATAGAGTTTACATTAAAATAATAATTTAAGAGCGAAAAAAATAGTTAATTAAATGCATATTTCCATCGCCAATTGTCTATTATTAATCAAGGTATTGTCAAATAAATTCCTAACATGTATTCGAGTCTAAGCTTTACGTTAGATGTATAATAGTGAACAAAGAAATAAATTGAATGCGCATTTATTCAAACAAATATTACCAATACCAATTCTGGAAATATTATGAACAAAGAGTATTAATTATGCTGCAGAGGTAAACGTACACACGGCTACATAAGAAGCTATACAGGATGTTTCTTTTAAGGTGTCAAGCCAGTGCGAGTTGATAGCAGCGTACCATACCTATCGATTTAACACCCATGTTTGTTCTACGATTTTTTGTAGTTCTCGAGTTATAATTTTTTTCGATAGTTTTCCTGATTCAACGAGATGTTGGCTTTAAAAAATTATATCTGTTTTTTTGGGTCAAATTTTAACAAGAATGTACTAAATAGGGCATTATTTGCTGAAATCGGTCGTTGAAAGTGGTGTATCTGAAATCTTGTGATTTTCATATTTTATAATTTATCTATTTTTTATAATTTATTTATCTATCTATTTTTTTTTTCATATTTTATTTTATTTTTATCTTTGCATATTTTTGTGAATCCTGATATTTACTGTTCCTCTACGTTTAAGCAGAGCTCAGTTGATAATAAAAACAAATTTTATACCTACTAATATCCTTAACCACTACCATTGATATGAAATGAAGGATCCTAAATAACTCTCAAACTACAAAAAATCGTAGAACATACATGGGGGTTAAATCGATAGGTATGTTACTCAGCTATCATCTTGCACTGGCTTGACACCTTAACAGAAACACCCTGTATATTAACAGAATAAACTGGTCTCGGATAATATAAACTTTTGGTCAATGCCAGGCCAGCCCATACTGGAATGTGTAGCTTGACATGTAGCCGAGCGTACACAAAAGCAGGAATATAGGTATGCCAACAGGATGTCGGTAATATCAGAACATTGTCCCAAATTGGATATGTGGAATTTGCATGCGGTCCTCATCCGATTGTTAAGGAAGTCAAATGAATGTACTGGTTGTTTTGGACATAAAAACAATACATGGTCAGAACGTTTAATTTAGATCGTGTTTGAAAGATATGGGTTTGTGGCTGATCAATTTTGCAGGCGGAAAAATTGTACCTAGGCCAATTTTGTAGGTGTTGATTTTTTGGACGGGTTGAAGGAGCTCGTGGCTAAGTAATAACAGCCGCACGGGGGGATCTATCAGGTAAAGCTACGCTTGCCGGGGTTGGTCCGTGGATTGAATTAAATTGAATTAATTAATTAAATTAATTGAACTATCTTAACACACCGAGACCCGAAAGTCTGACAACCAGTCTTACCAAGGGGTATCGTATTACCCAGTTACGGGGTTGTAGAGGTCAGATAGGCAGTCGTTCCATGTAAAATACTGGTACCTATTTATGGAAGATTGATTGATTTTTTGGTCGGATTTGACCATTTTAACAATCCCTTAGAAAACTCCTGTACAAGAACCGATAAAAAACTAACTCATTCTGAGTGGATTTTGAAAACATGTCCACTAAAAGTCTGGAATTATTGTAACTAGAATCGGTTTATAGAAAAGTGGGTTTTACCCACGAGAGAAACAATTCTCCCAAAAAATACCTATTACATCCGGGTGATTCGGGTACGAGTTACCACAGTATAATAATGATACAGTATTTTATCTGGGCAATGACCTTGATTTAATTACCTACGGCCGCTCGGTAGATAAATACTTGTGTAACTGAGATTGACTGAGATTTCGAAGTGCGTCGTTTCGGCCGTTTTCTATGAAGATAAATATTACTGTGTCATTTTTATACTGTGGAGCTACTATTCTACGAAATAATTTGTCAGCTAGATCCTAAATTATTAAAATTCCAAGAAACACCATTTTCTTTCATCTATCACAAAAAATTCGTGAGTAAATGACCGCAGAGATAAAATGAAAGCTTAAAACAGCAAATCCACTGAGAATATAGCAGCTGCTTAGAATTTTATAGTATATTATGCACTCCCTTATACAGGTTATTCTGTAACCTAGCTAGGAATGCAGCACCTCACCACCATTTTAATTGTAGTTTTAGTAGGTACACTAATTTGTCAACCCTAAATTACCATGTACTACAATACTGTTTTTTATAAATAAACAATTTGATTTGATTTGATTTGATTATTTCATCTAGCCATTAAAAATCTAATATATATACAAAAATGCGGACAAAAAACCCTTTTTAAACACTTTTCAAAATATCATAGGTTTAATTATGGCTTGTCCTCCCTAAAATACGGCGAAAATAAGTAACTTCGTTTCCATTTTTTACAGTAGGTAACTATAGCACTTTTTTGATAGAAAAAAATACACAATAATCTAGAATATATACTTAAGAAGTGATTTCATGTATCTTGAAATCTATTTTAGTTTGTAGAACTAAAGAAAAAAAACCGGTCAAGTGCGAGTCGGACTCGCGCACGAAGGGTTCCGTACCATATTATGTGTATAATAATTGCAAAGATGACTTTTTACTTATTTTATAATGATACTGTAAATTACAAGGTTATTTTTTGCAGTTGCAGAAAATCACCCATGTTTAAACAAAATACCTTATGAATCGCCGTTTTCAGTATTGTTGATTAAATACAGTATTCATGGTACCTACATGATATAAAGAAGTTTCAAATTCCTAATTTGTTGAATTGTTGCGCTAGAGCTCGTACAAAAATGGTCCAAAACTTTTGCAGCCCCATATTTCTTAATTTTAAAAGATTAAATAAAAATATGTTTGTACTCTACTCAATGAGTTCTAGACGATGATACCCCACATGCTAGATTAATTTTTTTTTTTTTCAAAATGAAAAGTTTATTGTATGGGGATCGACCCCTTACATTTTTAACTTTGCTTTATTTTTATTATTTGTTGTTATAACCGTAATAGACAGCGGAGGCTTAGTAAGTTTGTACTGGACTGTACGTGATTGTCTGATGTCATGGATTTTAATTTTCTTGCGCGGAATCCTAATTATTTTTCTAAAATAAAAATAACCTAAGTTACTCCTTAAAACATCAGCTATATGTCGTCAAAATCGGTGAAAATTCGTTTGGCAAGTTTCCTAACTTGACTCAAAGTACCATTTTTTTAATCGGACTGCGCTTTAAAATTCTTCTATACAAACTTTAACATCCCTAACCTCATTTGCGGCGTAGTTTTGAAAAACTAATAGTGACAAACATTATTACTTACTTATGCAAGTATTTGTGCTAAGTTTCAAGTTCATTAACCAAATTAATAAGATTTTTCATATAAACTGTATCTCTGTTTTCACGAATACAAATAAAGAATTTTAAAATCGTCTGGTATGTTTCCATAACTTGACTCGAACATTATTTACACCAATTTTAGAGTTAATCAAGCCCCCAATAAAATCCTCCGCTATAAAATTAACTTTTCACCCCTTAGGGGTAGATTTTTGGAAAACCCTGATACCTACACGTTAGTCTTAATTTTTGGTCTCAAGTATAAAAACTGAGTTTTGAGTTAATCGGACCGCGTGTTAAAGTTCTTCCATACAAACTTTGACACCGCCAATCCCTCCTTAGGGGGTAGTTTAGGAAAACTAAAAATGATAAACTTTATAATTTACTTAGATGAATATTCGTGCTAAGTTTCAAGTCTATTAACTCAAGGGATAGGATTTTTCATACAAACTTTCATCCCCTATTTTACTCCCTTAGGGATGGAATTTTCAAAAATCTTTCCTTAGTGGATGTTTACACTATATAAGGTATCTATGTGCAAAATTTCAAGTCTCTAGATCCATTGGTTTGGGCTGTGCGTTGATATATTAGTCAGTGACTCAGTCAGGACTTTGATTTTTTTATATATATAGATTTACCATGTTATTTTAAGACCACAGACTTATTCTAGGTTTTCCTGTAATCTACAGGTATAGAAGTATTTTCTATATTTTTTTCAAAATTTTAGGCTCAGTAGTTTCGGAGATAAGGGGGGGGAATGGTCAATTTTCGTCAATTTTCTTAAATAACTTTAAAACAATATATTTTAAAATTATAAAAAAAATATATTTGAGACCCTCATAGTAAACCCTTTAATTCGATATGTCACATGGTAGAGTTTACAAAACTTTATTTTTTTATTTTCTTATTTTCCCCCTAAAAGTGACTCTCATATTCAAAATTCATATATTTACTTTAGCTGTACGTGTTTGGGTCACAGAAATCCATATGTGTACCAAATTTTAACTTAATCGGTCCATTAGATTCGGAGCAAATTGGCTGTGACAGACGGACAGACAGACAGACAGACAGACACACGAGTGATCCTATAAGGGTTCCGTTTTTTCCTTTTGAGGTACGGAACCCTAAAAAGACTAAACCCAGGTCTATTTCTATCTATTTTTTCGAGTTTTTAGCATAACACTCCTACAGTTCTCATTAAAAGTGTTCATAAATTTATACAGTTCTGAACAAAATAATAAGGAATGATTTCATGTGATTACTTTTTAATCCAATCCCTAGTTTTTTTGTGAATCGGTAATTACTTCATATTTTGCAAGCGTTGTGTCATCGCGCTTCTGTTTTTTTTCTATGCAGTCCGACAGTGACCGCGCTTTTTACGGCGGACAAGCCTTAAGTATACCTTAAAAAAAGATAGTTTATAATAAGTATAGAAGAGGCTTATGACAAAATTGCGTTGACAGATATATTGAAGCACGGCGATTCATCGCATTAAGTTGCAATTTGGCAATTGTAATTACTTTTATTTTGAGTTTTATAATTTACATATTTTTCTTATGAACTAACGTTTATTCTGATGTGAATTTTACGTAATAATAATAATCTAGTAAGGAGAAATTTACAGTTAATTCTGAGTGTTATTAGTAGTTTTATGGTTTTGAATAGGATTTTTTATAAAGACATTTTCATACATATTTCAAAATTCTGAGGGCACTATGAATTGAACCCCTATGTTAGAGATGTTAATAGTATGTGTTTTTCATTTCATTTGCTTATGTACAGTAGTTCAATCCATGAGGTCGAAAAAATGCCGTCGCGCATTATATGAAAAACATTACAAAAACTCCTAATTCTAAACGCCTTCAAAATCCATCTCAAAAATAAATCATAAGCAATATGGTGGGACGTTCATTATTAACCGAATAGGACGTAAATGGTCGCGACCCTCAGCCTGCTACGACCAAGCTTCGTTTTACGACGCCACCCGTCGGTCGATGTGATTAAATGAATGTATTTAGCGATAAAGAGGGATTTTATACGTTTCTGTGGTAGGGGTGTGTGTACTTGGATTTAGTGGTTTTGTGGGTAAGTAACAAGTGGCGATGTTGGTTAAATTGTTTATAGACTACTGTGCTGTGCGCCGCGACTTCGAACATGTGGAAGTCTACTAAAGTAACAGCCACATTTTATCCGCCGCTTTGCATTATTCGCCCGCGCTATTTGTTCACAATTTCATATGTTTTGATTTTTTTTGCGCGGAACCCTAATTCATTTTCTAGAATAAAAGTACCCTACGTTACTCATCATAACATCAGCTATTTGCCAGTGAAAGTCCCGATAAAATCGGTCCAGCCATTTCGGAGATTAGCCGGAATAAACAGACAGACAGACCGACAGACAAACAGACACACAGAAATTTAAAAAAATGTATTTTTGTTATAAGTACCTACCTACCGTGTATACTTCCATAAAGATTTAGTAAAAAGACAGACAGACAGACAAATAGATCTATAGATTTTGAAAGAAGTCAATTATGTTGACAAAGTTATCTTATCTCTTCCTGAGATTAGTTAGTATATTTCTATCTAAGCAGAATTTTACTTTTCAAGACTGAAGATTCTGCCTTGATACATTTTATTCTATGTACCAAGCGCTCAAAGGTTTACTGTCAGAAGTTAAGAAAATTCAATTTCAAGTAAAGCTTTTCTACCTTTGTTCGTGTTTTACAGTTTATTTTATTGTGAACTAAAAGTACAAAGAAAACATTAATAACACAACGTGACTACAATGTTGTTTGAATGCCAATTGAACTGGATTTTCTTCCGGCCTACTGCGGCCTACTGCACTTAAGGCTTGTCCGTCGTAAAAAGCATGGTCACTGTCGGACTGCATAGAAAAGAAAGGGAAGCGCGATGACACAACGCTTGCCAAATAGGAATTAATTATCGATTTACAAAAAATCTGTTGATTAAACTAAAAAAGTAATGACAAGAAATCATTCCTTATTAGTTTGTAAAGAACTGTATAAATTTATGAACACTTTTAATGAAAACTGTAGGAGTAATATGGTAACAACTCGAAAAAATAGACCGAAATAGACCTGGATTTAGGTTTTTTTTCCTTAGTTTAGTTTAGTTTAGTTTAGTTTGGTTTTTTTAGTTTTGGTTTTTACAAACTAAAATAGATTTCAGGACACATGAAATCACTTCTTATGTATTGTAGATTACTGTTTATTTCTTCCTATCAGAAAGATGCTATAGTTACTGTAAAAGATGGTTACAAAGTTACTTAGTTTCGCCGTATTTTAGGGAGGAGGAGCCTTAAGTAGAACTGCGTAATTTTGCGTTACACAATTACAATCCGAGAGTTTTGATACCTATAGATATTTAATTTCTTCTTATGTTCGAAAAACTCGTCCGCTCAGCAACGTAAATAACGCAATGAACGTGGGTGAAATTCAAATTCAAAACTCTTTATTGCATTCATGTGTACATTCGTTAGGGCACGGCAACATGATACAGCTTATTAACATAATAGTATATATGTTATATACTGTCAAAATTCGATTGATTCGTTCAGTCATTTAACAGAACTGTTATGTAAGGAACGAACACCCCTCAATCGATCTGTTTGTAAGCAGCTTAGCGTCCATCAGTACTGTTTTAACTAAAATCTGTAATATCTCTAATGCATCCTAATAGTGCTTGCACATTTATTCTTGCCTATGCAAGTACTTAATGTAATTGTTAATTTAGAGCTTTACTTAACTGTTATTCGATCAAAAAATTGTACAACATGACTCCATTGCTAACTGTGGAGGCTTATAAATGGCTTGTCGTGAATAACCTCACTGTTACTTTTTTATTGATAAGTAGCTGTAAGCCATCCAAACAAAATAAAATAAAACCCACCAATTATTACCCGCAGTTTTTAACACTATTATTATTACTATGTATAAAACATAATCTGCCAATAAACCAAAATAAAAATATCATTCCAATAAATAAAATGTTCGTATAATTGTACACTGTGTACAGCTCACGTTGTCGGTGCTGAACAAAAGAATGATAAAAACAAAATGTATGCATAATAAAGACATAACGCAAATAAAACAATCGTCTATTGAGTTTCCTCTCTAATCCAATTACTCATTACGGCTACAATTTGTCTCGCTATCGTACTAAATCGCTACTACTATGGGTCTGCATTGTAACATCCGAATTAAGAAATTGAACGATAATTGGAAAAAAGATAATCAGCGCATTTTGAGGACGAGAATGTTTGTTGAGATACCTAATTATGCGGTGAACAGATTTTGTGTTTTGTAAATTAATTCTGTACTGCGATAAAGTAAGCACACAGACATAACTGGCTGGCGCGAAAGAGCCGTATTTAACACTTGATTGACTTAACATAACTCACCTAGATGAACCTAAAAAAAATAACTAGGTAATACTTATATTATGATTATTCATGTGCAATAATAATAATTTTCCTTTCATTTCATAACTTTTGTTTAAAAAAAATACAAAGTTCGCAAATAATTCGCCGCGGTAAATTTTGCAAGACTGCAGCCTTAAGGCTGGCGACTTATATGAACTCACCAATGTCAGTAATGACCAAGTTAAACTTAGAAAGTAGTTGCCCAAGTTGGAACCCACAGTCTCCTGCATGAGACGTCTGCTGTATGCCTTAACTACTGGGCCATCACGACATCATCATCATTGGAAATAAAAAATATTTACAAATAGCAAAACCACTGTATTAGGAACAGGGTTCAAGCACAATCATTATATTTTTGCGTAGGATATTGAAGAATAAGTAATTGTTTTCGTAAAGAAAGTATTTTCTGGTCAGTGAAAGATATACACAAAAAAAAACCGCCCAAGTGCTAGTCGGGCTCGCGCACCCAGGGTTTCGTTCCGATTTCTGAAAAAGTGTGCTACTTAGAGACATCGTTTTATTTTTCCTGTAATCTTTACATAAACTTCTATCACATAGAATAATTTCAGATTTTTCTCTTTGCAAACTTCGGAGATAAGGGGGGGAACGGTACTTTTTTTTACATTTGTCATGAAATGTCGAAAACTATGCGGCCTAAAAAAAAATAAAAAATAGTTAAAGAATGTGCAAATAGCGTTCTTTCATATGATACACCACATGGCCTAGTAGCCCCACTTTAAATTTTTAAGACCCCTTTCAGTCCCTGTTGCAAAAAAAATATAAATATTTTTATTTCTTTATTATTTGCAAAATAGTTGGGTAAACGTCATCTAAAACTATTCCAAATTTCAAGTTGATAGCATCAGTAGTTCTTGAGATATCCAGCTGTGACAGACAGACAGAGTCACACCATAAGGGTTCCTTTTTTACCATTTTGGTACGGAACCCTGAAAAGAATCCGAAGATGATTAGAAAGCAATAAGTGACAATAATCAATAAATGCCTCTAAAGAAATTTTATTTTATTAGAAGGCCAAACACCACATATTTTACAGCAACTACAAACACACCGCCAAAAAAACGTACCTATTCTGGAAAAACTCATTCATAATTAACTCAAATGATATAAATCAAGTCTTTACAACACGAGGACTCACAGTAGCATCTCCGCGTCGCAGCATCCAGTGAATAAATTAGATTCAGCAGATGTTATGCGCGATGACAATTACATTTTCGTCTGATTACTTCCTGCGATGCTTTAGAATAATAATGAGAGTCTTTTTTGTACTGTCATCGGTTTTTATTGGTTTATGCAGATAAGCAGATAAATATGTGGGATGTGTGTGTTTTGTTAATTTTTATTTTTGTTATAAATATTTCATCATTCTCCTGCCCTTATCCCAATCTATTTGGGGTCGGCGCAACATGTCCTTTTTTTTTCATACTTCTCTATTAGTCGTCATCTCGGTAGTCACCCCCTTTCTAGCCATGTCATCTTTCACACAGTCCATCCATCGTTTCTTTGGTCTTCCCCTAGTCTTATAGCTATCGACATTCATACTCAAAACTTTCCTCACGACATTTTCCTCATTCCTCCGCATCACATGCCCATACCATAACAACCGATTTCCGCACAACTGTTCAGTCACCGGTGCCACTTTCAAACTTCCTCTTATGTACTCATTTCTTATTCTATCCATTCGTGTAACACCACACATTCTCTTTGTTCTAAATACCTATTTAAAATAACGAAATTGAAAGGTTTTGTGTAAATTCAATCTATGTATACTTATTTGATACTTGACGACACGTTTGGCGCAGTGGTTGAGCGATTGATTGCTGCGCAGCATGTCGCGGGTTCGATTCCCGCACGGAGCAAATATTTGTACGACCTACAAGTATTTGTTCCGAGTCTGGGTGTTTTTCTATCTATAATATGTATGTATTTACAAAAAAAAAAAAAATGTATATAAGTACTTTATCAGCCATCTCGTTACCATAACACAAGCATTAGGTTGCTTAGCTTGGGACTACATGGCGTTCTGTGAAATGTCCAAGGATATTTATTTATTTATTATTATTTACTTTGTATGGCTTGAATCAATTTGCATAGCCTTTTCCCAAATATGTTGGGGTCGATTTCAAGTCAAACCGGATGCAGCTGAATACTAGTATTTTACATGGAGCAACTGCCAATCTGACCTCCATATACGATAACCCTTGGTTAGACTGGTTGTCAGACTTTCGGGCTTCTGACGAACCGTAACGACTGTCAAAAATCCACGAATGACAGCCGGGACCAACGGCTTAACGTGCTTTCCGAGGCAGGGAGGGTTAAGTAAAGATGGTCACTCATCCATGGACCAACCCCGGCAAGCGTAGCTTAACCTGATGGATTGCCCCGTGCAGCTGTTATTATTTAGCCACGATATCCTTCGTCGCTTGAATATTGTTCAAAACTAAAACAAAACACTCGTTTAAGTCAAGTTAATTAAAACAAGTTCATTACAATCAATTCAGAGTTCCACTGAGTGAATAAAACCTATCTTTGCGTGAACCATGAAGATCACAACCTTGATAGCCACGATATCCTTCGTCGCTTGAATATTGTTCAAAAATAAAACAAAACACTCGTTTAAGTCAAGTTAATTAAAACAAGTTCATTACAATCAATTCAGAGTTCCACTGAGTGAATAAAACCTATCTTTGCGTGAACCATGAAGATCACAACCTTGAAATTCGGTAAAAAAACATCCTTAGGCCCTATTTCACGATGTTCGAATAGCGACTACTCATCAAATAAATTCAAAAATGAAACAGAATTTGTATGAAATTATCTGTCAATCGAAACTTAATCGTAGGTGGTGAAGAAGGCCCTTAAGCAAATAAGGTTTTAGACACAACTTCAAAAACAAACAATGCGTAAAACCCACAAGTTCAACAGAAGTAAGAGCTACATTCACGCGCACTCCATAAACCGGGCTAGACAAGTGACTGGCGCCAGTAATCTCCCATCGACGTTTAGTCGCAAATTACAGCGAGCCGCGAACGACTTTAAAAGCCCCTAATATACGTGTGTTCCTCCCAAATGGCGGTTAGACTTTGTAAAGTACTGCTTGTTATGTGTCAGAAACTCATGGGATGACAAGACGTTTTTTGAGAATGTGAAGGTTTTATTGGTGCAGTGTTCGATGTATCTACAATCTCGTATTTAGTCTCGTGAAATCTTTTACTCGTAACTCGTAAGTGCTGTTGGTAAAAGAGACAACAGAAAATGATAAAGAAGATTTTTATTTATTTATTTATTTATTTATTTAATTGAAGGAGAACCAACAGCTATAACAGATAGATAACAATTGATTAAAAAACATGGAGCCAATTACAGGTTCTCACGGGTAAAAACAGAAAAATTAGTAGAAGGAAGGAAGGAAGACGATCTATATTTTTTGAAATTCTAACAAAACATTAGCAGCCTTATTTATAAAAATCTCGCTAATCATTCATTAGCCACTGTTTAGCTAAGCAAACAGTTAGCTCTTAATCAATGGTTAAATTTTCTTTATTTATAAACGCTAATTAGCAAGTGATTAGTTGTTGCGAAACGAAGTAGAGGTGAAATTATGCGTTCGGCACAGATTATAATCAAAATAGTCGAATAAAAAACAGAATTTTAGGAAAAAAAGTTGTCAAAACCACGATTTTTGTATCTGTCGTGACTTAGACAGACGAAAGTCAACAATTTCATCGGATTTGAATTTAATTAAAATAATTTATTACCCAAGTTTATTTCATTGTGTTTGCGATGGTAGCAATGAAAATAAACGGCTCCAATAATTGGAGTAAACAGGAAAGGTATTTATCTGTGAATTTATATCTACTTACTAATATAAACTGACCCCCTGGCGTTCCCACTGCTGGGACACAGGCCTCCTCTCGGTGAGAGGGAGCGGGCAGTAATCCACCACGCGGGCACAGTGCGTGTTGGGAATGTCACATGTCTTCGAATTTTTAGTACTAGAACATGCCGGTTTCCTCACGATGTTTTCCTTCAGCGATATGAGTGCAGCAACACAAAGTAAAGCACCTGTCGGAGTTCGAACCTACGACCTACAACTCGTAAGTCGCGGCCCTTACTGTTCTCAAGCCGATACTATGTATTTTCATGTCTTTGCTTGTTAACACGAATAAAGGTATCTACTCTTATATTAGAAATGTAGATAGATACTTGTGTCTGTTTTATATTACTTCATATTGCTTTTGCATCAGGTTTTCAGTATCTTTTAATAACAATAATTATTATTTGTTTACAGTTATAAGTATAACAGCTGCTATGAAAGCCACTAACTAGCACCTTGCACCAATACTATTCAACCTTGCAAAGATCGCGAGGGAGGAGACTATGCTACGTGAAAAAGCACCCATGACTTTGGCTAAAGATAATTGGAAATCACATATGAACTTATAACAAAAATGTAGCTTTATTAAATGTATCAAAAAAAATTGTCTCTTGTTATTTGTGTGTGACCACAACGTGGCATTTCTGTAGTTCTGGGCCTTAAAACTGGCGTCATAAGATTGGGGCCCTTGGGCTAACACATTGGATAATCACTATCTCCGATGAGCTTCCTCACGAGCTCATTCTTTTCAAACCTCTTGAGCACCTACAGAGCCCCCACTGAGCCTCCTCCTTTCCCTTTAAACCCTTTCATCATGTGTACTTCGAATGAAGAATATTATCTAAATAGGTAATCATCCACGTAGCGGAATTAAATGCGCTTTATAGGTCTTCGTCCAACATCCCGCCGGCGAGTATTACAAAATTATTAAATTCTTCTACGCCGTTCTGAAATCCCCTAAATGATTGTCCAAATCTATATTTTCTCACAGCTCGATATTAGGAACAAAATTTACCTCGAAGCACTCACTAATTCCATTGAATCGATCAGCTGATTCCAATAAAATTCGCCATCTTGCCTCTTAGCAAGCTTTAAACAGGGTACTGGTGGTGTTTAATTTTGACAGCTAATATTCCGACCTCTTAGCGCTAAATAGCGTTTATGAACAAGAATTTTGCTAATCAGTTGCGTACCAATTGATTAAAGTTTAACCATCGTTTATAAATAAGGCTGTAGAAGTCAGCATTCGTGACATAGAAGACTAGGAATTTTCATACTATCCCTTTAAAAATGAAAATATTCTCTCGCCTTGCATTGGGTAGGTACATGTTCTCCTATACGAGACCAAAATCCTTTTCTTTTCAAAGTTATATAATTTAACTAGCTGCGCCCCGCGGTTTCACCCACGTAAACCAGGATAAAAAGTAGCCTATGTGTTAATCCATGGTATGAAACTATGTACATACCAAATTTTATCTAAATCGGTCCTTCCGTTTGAGCGTGAAGAAATAACAAACACACACACACACATAAACTTTCGCCTTTATAATATTAGTGTGATACATGCTAAGGCCATTTGTCCATAGCCACGTCAACGTCAGTCGTCACCGGGACGTCACGTTCGGATCGAATAATCTCGTTTCTCGTTGACGTCCCGTTGACGTTGTGCGGTGGACAAACAGTATTAAAGTCATTTCAATGACAAGGTAAAACGAAAATATAGCTTTTAAAAAAGTCATGATATTTTCCTCGTGAGTGAGTAAAACACTTAACACTTGAGAACAGCATTTCCGTGTTACCGCGTGCGTGTGGTCTATGTATGGTGACGTCAGAGTTTTGCACTGTAATCGTATTTAAGTGGCTTTTTAGGGTTAAATGGTACATCAAGTTAAATGTAAGTGAGTAGGCTCCTGTTTCATTATTTTTTTCACTTACCGTGACTGTATAGCTGAATAGCAAAGCGCAATATCAGACACTCTTAATCAACACAGTGATAGCCCCGCCCCATCCAAGAAATAATGCATAAGCATAAAAAATCTGTCTAGCCTTTTCCCTACTATGTTGGGGTCGGCTTCCAGTCTAACCGGATGCAGCTGAATACCAATATTTTACATGGAGTGACTGCCTATCTGACTTCCACAACACAGACGATACCCCTTGGTAAGACTGGTTGTCAGACTTTTGGGTTTCTGACGACCCGTAATGACTGTCAAAGATCGACGAATGGCAGCCGTGACCAACGGCTTAACGTGCTTTCCGAGGCACGGAGGGGTCTTGATATGTAAAGATGGTCACCCATCCATGCACCAATCGCCGCAAGCGTAGCTTAACCTGATCGATCGACCCGTGCGGCTGTTATTACTTAGCCACGAGCTGCTCCTTTTGAGAGCAGTGGTGATGAAATAATTTACACAAAGTAAAGCGCCTGTCTGGGTTCGAAACTACGACCTACAACTCGTAAGTCAAGGCCGATACCACTGGGTCAGCACTGCTCATAGACATAATGCAAACATGTTTTTTTGCAAAAACGTTTAGAAAACTTTTCTCTCATACATACATACAAAGATTTGTTTGTGTCTGCTAACAAACTGGGTATTCCCCTGTTAGAGATGTGAAAACATTCCGCCTTATTACAAAACAAGGTTCGTCTTCAAACCCAGCAGATTTAAACCATGGACCGTTTTTTTTAATTTCGAACTTTATTCCGACACATTAAGTTACTTAGTACCGGACTAAGTTGTCAGTTTTGTATAAAGAACTGTATTTCTATCACAGCTAGGTTCTTATTACAAAAACTGGCTCGATGGTTTAAACCATGACAAAAGAAAAACCTCGTTTTGTAATAAGACCGATTGGGTTTGCCTCATAGGCCATACTTGGAACAATATTACTAGCGCTCACAATAGGTACCTACCTTACCTATGTATAGACTTACAAACCATTCAGTGCACTAATCTTATCCAAACATGAAAAGAAATATTTACGAACTGCCAAAAAAAAATTCAAAAAAAGAACACAAAAAGCAACATGGCCGTTTTAACCGCGGTCCCCTCAGGAAGTGAAGCGCTCCATCCATCCGTAAGGGCGAGTTAACATCGCCACTCGCGTTTATCGACACGCGTAAACCGATGATAGTTGGACCCTTCCGTAGACCGTTACCGTGGACTTTATAGCTGGGATCGGATCAAATAATGTGAGCCCGGCAAGGTCGGTTTTTAAGTGGGTTAAAATGCGAAAAAATAAGCGAGGTACTGTTAGGGGAAAGTCTACATACCCGGTAACAATGGCGATTTTATATTCCCTTAAATCAAATCAATATATTTCATTTCACATAAACCTACATGGGCACTTATGAAACGTCAGAAGCTAGGTGCACGGTTCCAAATTGGTCGTTTCCTATGGAGAAGAGCCGGCAAGAAACTACACGGTTACTCTTTTAAAAATAATTGGCTTTTATAATGTTTTCAAATAACAGTGTTAATAAATATGGGAGGACAGTGTAGGCCTTTCAACAAGTACCAGATACTTAACAAAATAGAAAATGGTCTACAAATCTTCAGCCTATTAAGCCTACAACGTTCTGACATTCACAAAATTAAAAAGAATCAAAGTATAACTTACTACTATTATAAATGCGAAAGTTTGAATGGATGGATTGAAGTTTCTTACTCAATCACGCTAGAACGGCTGAACGGATCTGGATGAATTTTGGCACAGAGATAGATTATAGTCTGGAATAGCACATAGGCTACTTTTTATTCCGAAAAAATATACGGTTCTCATGGTATAATATCCGACATGACCGCGGCGAAGCCGCTGGCAAAAGCTAGTATAATAGCTTTCACGCTAAAACGGCTGAAAGTATTTGGATAAAATTTGGCACATAGGTAGACCATGACCTGGATTAGGACATAGGATACTTTTTATTTCGGTAATAGGTACGTTTCCGTGGGATATTTTCTAACATCCACGCGGACGAATCCGGGCAAAAGCTGTTAAAGATAAATAAAATAATTTTTTCCATGTAATTCCTCCACTGCCTTATTATGTAGTTAAAAGGGGTTAGATGAAATAAATAGTGTTGTTTCGCGTACCCTAAGTATAAATAAAATGGCGCTTCATCAACTCGATGAACTAAAGTAGCGTTAGCCCCCCGTATAAGTTCACTTCCTATCTCCAAATTTTAAAAAACTTTTTAACAAAAAAAGGTGTCCTTCGTTTTTTATTTAC
The DNA here is from genome assembly GCA_905163495.3 of Cosmia trapezina. Taxonomy (NCBI): domain Eukaryota; kingdom Metazoa; phylum Arthropoda; class Insecta; order Lepidoptera; family Noctuidae; genus Cosmia; species Cosmia trapezina. Next base: position 27,556,630 of record LR991024.1, read on the forward strand.
TTTCTTTTTTTTTTGCCACCGACTTCCGAAATCAAAGTTATTTTTCACTTTGTAGTGATTTTTGGAAGTCGGTTTTTTTTTTGTTAAAAAGTTTTTATTTCTCGCTTTTTAGTGGGTCTGTTTATAATTTGTATAAGTTACAATAGTCTAATGTCAAGTGCTCATCACATGTTACAAAATATTGCTTTTCCCGATGCTGGGACGTTAATTGTTGAGGAGTTCTGCTGGTAAGAACCAGGAGAACTCCTCAACAACCACTCACCACACGCATTGTGTGACGAGCGGAAATTGCTTAGCAACCATATTAAAGTACTCGAATCGCAACCCGTGAAATATTTATCATGGAGTAGTTCCGGTAGCTATCTGTGGTCTTCATCATCAGTTCCACTTCACCAAGTGGTGCTTTCCGAGAGCAAATGCACGAGCTACTATAAAAAATACCCAAATCGCTATAGGTGTGCCTATAATATTTGAAGGGTTCCTTCGATTTCTCCAGGATCCCATCATCAGAACTGGATTTTGACAAAAATGGGACCATTTGGGAAGTATACCCTTTCCAACAAAAAAATAATTTTTCAAATCGGTTGGCAAGCGACGGAGTTAGGCGCGAACACACATAAAAAAAAAAAAATACAAACATCCGAATTGAGAACCTCCTCCTTTTTTAGAAGTCGGTTAAAAATATTAAAACTCAATCGGACCAAAGCTTGCCACATTTTAAGACTGCGACAGTTTCAGGAAGTTTTGTCGAAATTATGAATTGAACGTTTCGTTCAAGTGTGACCGAATGAACGTCGCATTCAGGCAGTCATATAAAGTATAGTTCATTTGTTCTGAACGAGAATGGCGGCCGAATGGTTTCAAATAGTTCTTAAATGACCGCAGACTATTTTCGCTTGATTATTCCATTTTTAGTTTGTTAAGTGATTTTCTTTCAGTTACTAACTTGATAATGTTAAAATACGAATATACAGAGTGTTTCTTAGGTGTCAAGCCAGTGCGAGCTGATAGCAGAGTACCATACCTGTCGATTTACCCCTTATATCTTCTACGATTTTTTGTAGTTTTCGAGTTATTTTGGATCCCTCATTTCATATCAATGGTTAAGGATAGTAGTAGGTATAAAATGTACGTTTTTATTATCAACTGAGCTCTGCTTAAACGTAGAGGAATAGTAAATATCAGGATCGACAAAAATATGCAAAGATAATATTATAAAATATGAAAATGACAAGATTTCAGTTACACCACCTTCAACGACCGATTTCAGAAAATAATACACTCTTGTTCAAGGTTGACTTTTTCTTTTACTTATGTTGTGAGACCTTGCTTCTTGCCAAATTTCATGATGCTAGGACAACGGAAAGTACCCTGTAGGTTTTGATTTACTTGCGAGTATCAAAATATGACGCATAAATGGCCGTATTTTTTTATTGCGTTGACTTATAAGATTAATTTTTTTAGAACTCCAAGGGGCCATAGACCTACATATTTGATATTAATTTAAACTTGATACCTCTACGCGTTCCTGAGTTATAGGGTCTTGACAGACTGACAGACAGACAGACGGACAACGAAGTGATCCTGTAAGGGTTCCGTTATAAGGGGTCCGTTTTTCCTTTTGGGGTACGGAACCCTAATAACTAATTTCTCATAGCGACTAACTACATCGGACCCTACTTATCACCCCTAAACAAACTCCACCACATATCAGTATCCATGTACTACATACAGATAATAACCTGTCCGTACCCGGGTAGGGTCGACAAAAACATTGTCGCCGCAAATGCGTTTGTTCGATGATTTATCATGGGCACTGGATATCTTAATATCACTCCGCACATATGTTACCTAATCTATCTTCACGTTCTACGTTTTATGGGTAATTTTTCCGATTTGGTATTGAATTAATTGGTTTTTGGTAGTGCATTCAACTTTAATGCTATAACCTATCAAGGATAATGAATGACTAAAGAAACACAATTAATTATCTGTCATAATCAGCCTACAGGTAATGTTCCCATTGCACAGGCCTCCTCTGGCTGAGAGAGAGTTGGCAGTAACCCAACACGCGGGCCCAGTGCGGGTTGGTAGATGTCACACACGTTGAATTTTAGGTTCTAGGACATGCCGGTTTCCTCGCGATGGTTTCCTTCACCGTTTTGAGAGCAGTGGTGATGAAATAATTTACACAAAGTAAAGCGCCTGCCCGGTTTCGAACCCACGACCTACAACTTTTAAGTCGTGGCCGTTACCCTGGGTTCTTAAATAATTATCTATAGTACTAGCACTTCCCACGCGGCTTCCCTAGCGTGGATGTCGGAAATTATCGCGCGGGAACGAAAATTCTTCCTTATTCCTTGTCTACATTAAAGGGAACCTTTGTGCAAAATTTCAGCTTTCTTTCTTGCTTTCTGTGTTGTGGGCCTCCGATAGCACAGCATCAAGCTGAGTGGAAGCCATCTTGTCACGTCATGACGTGCAGCTGCGGACTATTTTTTAGTTTTGTACTCGTGATTATAATTATGTAGATCTGTTTTGTTTTATTTTTCTGTTTATTACACGAGAGATTTTTTTTGTATGGACGTGTTTCTGTGAGAAATAAAGTTATTTTTCTTTCTTTCTTTCTTTCTAGGTCCAAGGGTTTGAGTTGGGTGTTGATGAGTCAGTCAGTCAGGACTTTTCTTTTTTATATAGATACATAGATATAGCGATTTGACGACACGGTTGGCGCAGTGGTTGAGCGATTGACTGCTGCGCAGCATGTCGCGGGTTCGATTCCCGCACGGAACAAATATTTGTAAGACCTACAAGTATTTGTTCCGAGTCTGGGTGTTTTTCTATCTATAATATGTATGTATTTACAAAAAAAATGTATATAAGTAGTTTATCAGCCATCTGGTTACCATAACACAAGCATTAGGTTGCTTAGCTTGGGACTAGATGGCGTTGTGTGAAATGTCCAAGGATATTTTTTTTTTTTATAGATATAGCGATAACCCCGGAGGGCAAACCGCATCAATGACTACATATTAGCTATGCGGGTTAATCGTATGTCAGCTTGAAAGTCTAACTTAAAACACTAGTCACATTGCTATAATTATTATTATCAACATGTTTGACTAAGACGTCCATAAAAAAATTTTAAAAATCTTTTTTTATGTTTATGGTTGTTGTTTTTGTGTTTTTTATGTGTAGAAACAAACCAAATTCAACTTTGAACGCATCAACAGCAACACGCATGGAAACAACACATAAAAAGAAAAAAAATACTTTCGGCAATGTCTTCTGCAAATCATACAACATGGCGGCCGGTCCGAGTAGGGTCGACAAAACAGTCGGCGGCCACAATTGCATTTTGTCCAAGCATGATTTATCGTCCGACTGGATATCTTAATAAAACTTCTGCATGTGCGACATGTGTTGCCAGCTTTTTACTTGGTTTATTTATAGGTTTTCCTTTGGCTTTCCCTACAAGAACGTATAGAAGTACTTCTACTAAACCTACATGTGTAAGTACTAATTATTATTAACATTCGGTGCAGCGCAGACGACAGACAGGTAATTCTTCGAGCGTTTCAACCGCCGTCATTACCCTCCCCCAAAAGTTCATGGAAAAGAATATATTTAATGAAATATTTCAGCAATTCCCAGAATCTGCTAAAGAAACAGAATCTAAGAATTCCTGAAATATTTAATTCAATATATTCTTTTCCATGAACTTTTGGGGGAGGGTATTGACGGCGATTGAAACGCTCGAAGATTTACCCACTATCCGTGACGCACTTTTTAGTCTGTGAAAATAGAACCTAAGCAACTATATGCAGTAACGCACACGACGCGCAAAAAGTCCGGCACACAAAAAATCCGTGTCATTCTGGCAGATCGCGCCGCGCCGCACACAAGTGCGCGAAAAAAATAGAACGATAACGTCAACACGCGCAAACGCAGACGGCGCACACTTTTAGTATCGCACAAAAAGTCTGTCGTTTTCGCTGCACCTTAAGAGGGGGACATAGCGTCTACTTTCCTACGTGTGTGTTGAGTCTGCTTACAATCCGCGACGGACTTTTTGTGTACCATGCAGACATTTTGTGCGCCACAGACTCGATCGCACAAAAAGTTTGTCGTCTGCGTTGCACCTTCAAGTTCTTCACTTTATTCGCCTAACACCCTATTCACCACAATAATTTTCCACGTTGCTGCCTCGTATTTTCATCTGAAAACACTACATTATCATCAATACTAATACCTGAGCTGAAATTTTGTAGAAATGGAATATAGATATACTCGTATATAGCGGTAGTTTCAGACCGACACATTATATTATATTTCACGTTTCCATTAATTAATTGTTGGTTCCCGTAAAGTACTATAAAGTTACCTTTCCAATTAACAAAATTAATCGAGGTATCGATGTCTCAACCAGTGGATGATTTTCTGACATGTGTAATAATGTGTATTATGATATCTAAAGGACGGTATACACGTGCGATTATTGACGATACACTAAGGCACCTGTCCCACCGCCAGCGATCGACACAAGCGAGTAGAGGTAGCAACTTAAAAACGAGTTGGTGAGCAAAGAGTAGCAAGTGCTCGACGGCGACGAGCGATTACTCGCTGGTATGCGCAACATCATAATATTTCATCATTCTCCTACCCTTATCCCAATTTATTTGGGGTCGGCGAAATATCTTTTTCTTCACTCTATTAGTCGTCATCTCGGTAGTCACTCCTTTTCTAGCCATATCATCTTTTACACAGTTCAACCATCTTTTCATTGGTCTTCCCCTACTCTTACAGCTGTCCACAGTCATACTCAAAACTAGTATGAACGTGGTACTGGAACCATGATACCATGCATAAATCTCTCAGCGAGTGTTCTGCCTGCCAAGCGAGCTATAGTAGAGTGTACACTCTTTGATAGTTCTTGTCGCTAAGGGCCGATTTTTCTATCTGAAATATGGCGGTTTGACATTTTCTATACAAAAGCTGTCAAAACGTCAAACATATGCCCCGGATAAAAAGTATCTGTCGATTGAAAAATCGGCCTTAAGACAAACTAACACTCGCCGGCGCGCGGTGTGAACAATCAGAGATCAAAATATTACATTAATGCAGGTACGGTATGTATCCCTTTTACTGACACGTGACCTACAATACCTACCTTTTGTACGTTTCTTGAGCGACAAAATCGTTGACAGCTAGTCGCGTCCTCGGCGGCAGTGGGACCATTGCCTAAGGTCTAAGTGTCAATCTTTTCTACGTGCAAGGTGTGAAAGTAATCGTTTTAAGTGCAAACTGTCTTGTTACGTTTCGGTCTACATACCTATATGACGGATTGTTATGTCACGTTGTTATTGCTCAACTCTTCTTCTTCTTCCTCCTGGCTATCACCCCAGTTTATTTGGGGTCCCTCCCCCCCCTAATTACTTTCAACTGATCCTTTTTAAACACTGAAAATTGTTTTGTCTATAAACTATCATATTCTATACACATATTAAAGATTAAAATCATTTAAATAATTTATTCCGAAAGGCTAAACAGCCGCACGGGTCGACTGAAGGTTAAGTTACGATTGCCGCGGTCGGTACGTGGATGGGTGACTATCCATTAAATATCGAGACCCCTCCCTGCCTCGGAAAACATGTTAAGCTGTTGGTCCCGGCTGTCATTCGTAGAACTTTGTTAGTCGTTACGGGTAGTCAGAAGCCTCAAGGGGTATCGTGTTACCCAGTAACCGGGTTGTGGAGGTTAGATAGGCAGTCGACCCATGCTCCATGTAAAATACTGGTTACTGCATCCGGTTAGACTGGAGCCGACCTCAACATAGTTGGGAAAAGGCTGGGCAGATTGATTGATTCTGTAAGGTTTATGTGTATAATACATTAATATGAAACTTACAGAATATAATAAAGAAATCTCGATGTTTTGTCAAGTCGTTGTAACCGAGCGAAGCAGGGGCGAGTCACTAGTTCATAGCTAAATTAAAAGCCTATAACGTGCTTTTCATTCTGAGAATCACTAGAGATGGCTTAGTAGACTATCGCGAAATTCAAAATTTCTTACGTTTTTTGCAATTTGTACGTCAGTGTGAGCTTGTATGTTGATTAAAATATGATTCGCGGCCGTAGCTAATATGGCTTTACTACTCCATAAGTTAGCGTTTACCTCAAACCTCATGATTTCATGCAATCGCTAGATTTGAGATAAATGCTAACTTATGGAGTTATATTGCTGATTCTAATGATTATAATTCTGTAAAGCCATATTAGCTACGGCCGCGAATTATATTTTAATCAACATACAAGCTCACACTGACCTGCAAATTGCAAGAAACGTAAGAAATTTTGAATTTCGCGGGCTAACCTGGCGCTTTTCCCTTAACGTTCACTTTTAAAATAATTATAACACAGCTATGCATTTTGTTTTCTTAAAAAATCTCATTAACAAAGTCCCGACAAAGTAATTACGGACTTATCAATAATCTTCGGCATTTGCCGTCTGGAATAAACAACTTTCTTTAATTAATTAGATATTAATTAGAAAAGTTTTTATTGGCTGTAAAAATAAAGTATAATTTATTGCTGTTGCTAGTAATTATTATCAAATTATATTGCGTGTACTTTGAAATTACATGGATTAGGCTTGAGAATTACCTTGTAAATAATTATAAATTTTCGTTAAACAACCTTTGTTAATAAATTATAATTCTGGGATTATTGTTTACAAGTCTCGGATCAACAAAAAAAGGAAGATGGACCGCCGCCGCGCCGCCGCGAACATCGAAAGTGAAGCCGCAAAACCGTGCTCCTGAATGAATGAAATGAATGAAAGAATGAATGCATTTATTTGTTAGAATATTGTACAAAGCTGTTATGTGGAGTATTATGCACACACATACAACTAAAACCACGCTCACCGCTCTTAGTACGTGACGAGGTTCCCAGGTTCAAGAATAATACTGAGTTAATGCGTAACTATTTTGGTTATTTCTATTAGATTCTACAAGCTAGCTTACCTTTTGAAAGATTTGACGTTAGATTATCTAAACAGCTGGGAAACATTCTGGGAAAAACATTGAAACGAATTGATAAATTGTGACCTCTGACTTTATCTGTCGCAGTCCTGATATTATCTTGGTCAGATCATAATTAAGAGGACCATACATATTAAATTCAGATATGGTCTTTTAAGGAAATAACCACACAGATTTGAGTGGACCTGTCCAGCCGATGCACGTAAAATAAGGACCTGTAGGTATTAATGTTCTATCCACAGATTTAGAGTAGGCTAGATACCGCAAGCCATCCGACCAAGCATGTGCTTTTTTTGGCAACTGCCGGCATTTATAGTCATAATCTATAGTCCTAAAAGGTAAGCTATGTAATTCTCGATTAAGCTCTTTCTATTATGTAGCTTTTCAAATACTTACCTCTATTAGCATACCTGCTCGATGAAAGTGGAGGAATAATAATGACTTCCTCCGTTATTCTTATTGCTTAGTTATTTTTATTGCGTGTCGTAAATCTTATTTATTAGTTTAGGTACTTGATAAAGTATTCAGCGTTCCTTAATTTATGAATGAACTTAAGTTAGATACAGCACAGTAGAATGTATAAGTTCGTCAGAAAACCGTCCAATCTCAATCTTCATTATCAATTTAACTTAAACTTTTTTATGTAGGTTCTTCTCAGAGATTGCAGAGCCAAAGAGCAGTGATCAAAATCTTATATCATGCTGTAGATCAAACTATTACAGGATATTCTGCTATTTCATTTCTTTGAATCCGCCAAAACCCAATATTTTGTAATTACTACCCGATGTTGTAAACCTCAGAAGAAAATAACAGAAAACGGGCCAAGTGCGTGTCGGACCACGCACAATGAAGGGTTTCGTAGTTGAAAATAATTAATCCCAAAAACAAACTAACATTGTAGTTGAAAACAATGTTCTCCCATACGGCACGGCCAATTCTCCAACAGAAAATTTAAGTTTTGTTTCGTGGTGAATTATTATTATTATTAATCCGTGTACCTACCTCCAAAAAAAAACAAAATACAAACGTAAAAGAATTGGCAAACAAAAACGGTATAGATTTCAATTTATTAAACGAAGTGTTTCGTTTCAAATAATCAAGTTGGATGGTTTCTCTGAATTTGTATCGAATAACACAACAAAATTGTTTGGCAGCCGACCTCTTCTTGGAACTGTTTATTATTCTCACTTTTGCAGGATTTATAGATTACTCAAGCATTTTATGTTTCTGAGAATATCCGATGTTAAATAGACGAGAAGACAAGAAGTCACTTTGAGTAGGCATGTCAAAAGATAATTATTGTAGGTAACATTAAATATGCCTTAAAAAATAAATACGTCACCGGTTTCTTTAACACGTTACGTTAGCTGCGGCACCAATTTTTGCAAACTTTCCGTTCCTGCGGCACGAGGTATTATCGGCCCGCACCGTGACCAGACGTTAGGGCGACACGCGGTCTATTAGACCCCACCTCCTTTTACAGACTAAAATCCATTTTCTGGCGCGAAATCAAAGATAAATGAAAAATTTTGGTCCTTATCAATATAGACAGTGAATTGATGAACCCTAATCTACCGTCGCCCCGGGATCTGATAGCTAGTTTAGGAATTATTGGCAAAACAAAATATGGGATCTTATACACCTCGTAACGCACTGAAATAGGGTAAATTTTCGCTAAGATTAGTGATGGGAAAAATAATATTGACGCAACAACGTTTATCTATTTTTGTGTGAAAATCTTAATGCGGTTCACAGAATAGAAAAAAAAGAAAACCAGAAGTAGAAAAGAAACTATCCTGTGTATTCTGCCTCGGGCTTTAAAAATACACTTATTAGAACTTGAATTAACATAAAAAAATCAGTAGCAATATACTTTTTTATAAAAAATCGCAATACATACAGTTTTGGTTCTGTTTCTGTATTTTTTAAAATTAACTTCTTCCGACATCGTTAAGACATGTTCGGCGATGTAAAAGGACGTGCTCTCCAATCGACGTGATGCACAACACTAGTCGCGGGAAGCTCGCGTTGGGTGCGGTACGAGGTCCGGGGGGATATGGGACGTTTTAGCCTCGTTCCGTACTGCATTAAAGTTATATTAATTCAGTGCGGTACGAGGCCTAAGACATCCGGTACCAAGGTAGGTATACCACCGAGCCCGGGACCATTAGCGCGTCTCAAATATACATTTATCTCTTTTCTATACTGGACCAAACCAAAGCTATGCCCTTCGCACGACAGAGATGTTCACGTTTTTCCTTGCCGCACCACAAGGAAGTTGCATGAGGGGTGATTTAGGCCTCGTTTCGCACTTAACGTGTTAAATGAATCAACTGTCCATTTCATGTTTGGATGGATCTTTCCTCACATTTGCCAAGTAAAATTGCTATGAAGAAAGACATAGGTAAGGCGAAGTTATACTTCGACTTTCCGGTGACAATTAAAGAACAATGAAAGAAGGACGTATAAAAAAGTATATGTGTGTGTGTCAGCTCCGACGCACGACGGGAGTTTACTCCTTAAGTACTACATTAAATCCTCCTTGTATTTTAATGTAATGGATAGATTGACCGCTACAATGAAGACTGGCCGAAAATAAACAAAACAAGTATACACAAACATGATTTCAAAGTGAAAGGTGCGCAAGGTATATTGCGCAGAAAAACGTAACGCTTTTGAGTTAACGTTTATAAATTAATTTCACTCCTCATAAAATTTCCAAACGCGCCTTATACAAAACTCCAAAATTCTACTCTACAACATAATATTCACTCGTTACTAAAGTAAGGCAGCAGAAAAAAATTTGAAAGCCTTCCTCCAGAGAATTACATCGTAATTGGTCATACCTTTAGCATTGTTACACAAAAACATAAGCAATCAATCGGTCCCACCAATCAACACGACACATTTATCTCCACTGCTAAGTCAGTAAAAAGTCCAACCGAAATTGCCGGTTATCCCTAACAGCGGGCCTAATGTTCACATGTACACCCCCTTACACACGCTTACAACCCCCTTACACCCCCACTAATTTACGAGCACATACCATCCGCAATCTCCAGGCAACCATTATCCGGAGACTTCCAATTAGCTGTGATACTCGTTTATTAACATTTCTGAGGCTAAGGACGTAAAAACTTCAAATATTATGTGGTGGAATAATCTTAATAAAACTGTCTCGTGGAGTTTGATTGTCGCTTTTATAGCTTGGTAAACGGGGGTGTTAATTGCTTAGCACTTGTTGGTGTGTCGTGTATATTGTATAGAATGTTTGGCAGTAATACTTGTGTATTGTGCTTTGATATCTCAGTTGTAAAAGTCTTTCATCATATTCCTGCCCTTTTGCTATGTTACTTGAGGTCGGCGCAATACGTTGTCTTCTTCCATTCTCCCCTGTAAACTGTCACACAATTATTCACTACCTTTTCTTTCATATAAATTGTCACAGAATCCATCCATCTATTCTTTGACCTTTCTCTTCCTCACCATTCATCACGACTTTAGTCATATGCATTTCATCCCTCTCCATCATAAATGACCATATATGATACCAAACGATTCCTTTTCAAAATTATCTGTCACTATCGGCATTTTCAAAAATAAAAATAGTCTTTGTTTATTCATGAAAACCTACGTTTATTCGTGGATTTGACGGTCACCATAAATGTGTCTAAAAGAGAGTTTCATACGTACAATACTTGCGTAACTGAATCTCAAAACTGGTATATGATTCATGAATATAAAAAGAAAAAGTGGAAATAGTGAATTGCGAAAAACGAATACTGGTTTGGTTGGTCAAAGCCAGTCCCACTCTTTATTTATAAAAACCGATGTTTTTCTGTCGGGTTTTTGTTAAAAACTATACCAAGTGAAAAGAAATCCTGAATGCCTTCTGCAGGATAGGTTGGAGCAGGAAGACTTAAATTAGGATTTTTAATCATGTCTGGTCAGGCAAATTAATTGTCTATCAAATGCCAAAGCCAATTTGCCGTGTTATTTCATTTCATTCCATACTGTCATAGAAAAGAAATGAATGACATAAGTTTTGTTGTGATTTTAATATACTGACGGACAATTTTATGCTTTCCCTGAAATACCAAAACTATTCAGTTGCTTTTACTAGCTTTTGCCCGCAGCTGCGCTTGCGTTAATTTAGAATTTGACAGTTAATTCGGGTTGTACTCGTACTCTGCTTGTAAAATCACACTAATATTATAAAGGTAAAGTTTGTGAGTGTGTGTGTTTGTTACTTCTTCACGCTCAAACGGCTGGTTCGATTTGGATGAAATTTCTTACGTTTTTAACCTTAGCTTATACCCTGCACGCTTAGCATGACGACGTTTTGTCGACGGAAGAATAGACAAAACTACACATTGCCATGCTTAGACGCGTAGAATGCGTACAAATATTTCTACTATCTTCCATTTTGTCTATTCTTCCGTCGACAAAACCCGTTTCTATGGCGGTCATGCTAAGCATGCTGGATTAGCACATAGATTACATTTTATCCCGGTCTGTGTAGGTGAAACCGTGGGGCGCAGCTAGTAATAATATAATTCAATCATGATTCAAAAGACACGTGGCGCCATCCATTACTATAAGAATGTTATTGTTGTTTTCCTCGGAAACAGTAATTTTTTCCTGGATGAAAAGTACCCTATGTCCGTTTCTGTACACCTGTCAACGTATATGCAAAATTTCAGGATGATCGGTTCAGTGCTTTAGGCATGGAAAGGTAACAAACAAACTTACTTTCATATTTATAACATTAGCTAGGATTAGTTAGGATTGTGGGTAATCTTAAATTTTCTTAAAATGTAATAAATTCATTCTTATTGTAATTCCATCGACAACTCTTAAGAAACATGACGTCAAGTTAAGATGAATCGAGTTCCACGATCAAGTAGCGACCTTCACAAAGTCAATTTGTTTTGGCCCTCACTTTTCCCAGTTTGACACTTAATAACGGCACCCGATAGAGAGTCATCTGAATTGCTAATGTTATTTTTCTTTAAATTACTTCGTTGTGAATTAAGTGGCGATTATATTCAGAGATTGTTTGCCGTATCGGGGCCTTATTTCTGCTTGATGCCTTTTACAGAGCTTACGAAATTACTTAACGCACCCGGTACGGTTTAGATTTTAATTAATAAAGATTTGGTAAAAAAAAATTTTAGATTAGAGCGTTGATTATGAAGAATTTTGAAAGGGTATTTCGTTTTATTTTTAGCTTGTAACACCTTTAAACAAACGGTAAAAGCTTGTGCTTGATTTCTCATTCATATCCCGTATTCCGATCGAGTTGACATTTGGCAAACACGTGTTGGTAATATAACAGTACAATATGAACTGATGTACTTATTGCTGATTAGATAATGGAGTCGCATCTGAAGATGAAATGTGGTGCAAGATTTAGGTATAATAAGAACGTAAAATTGTTATACATAGTTCAAAGTCCTTCTTGACGACACGGTTGGCGCAGTGGTTGAGCGATTGACTGCTGCGCAGCATGTCGCGGGTTCGATTCCCGCACGGAACAAATATTTGTACGATCTACAAGTATTTGTTTCGAGTCTGGGTGTTTTTCTATCTATAATATGTATGTGTTTACAAAAAAAAATGTATATAAGTAGTTTATCAGCCATCTCGTTACCATAACACAAGCATTAGGTTGCTTAGCTTGGGACTAGATGGCGTTGTGTGAAATGTCCAAGGATATTTATTTATTTATTTTATTTATTCTTATTTAATCTGTGGATATGTTTGGGCAATGGATCTGAAGTCATAGAACACAATTCATAAAAGATTTCGAAAAACGTGCTTATTTGAATCTGCCCCGCCTTTTCCCAACTATATTGGGGTCGGCTTCCAGTCTAACCGGATGCAGCTAAATACCAGTATTTTACATGGAGCGACTGCTTATCTGACCTCCACAACCCAGTAACTGCGTAATACGATACCCCTTGGTAAGACTGGTTGTCAGACTTTCGGGCTTCTGACGACCCGTAACGACTGTCAAAGATCCACGAATGACAGCCGGGACCAACGGCTTAACGTGCCTTCCGGTTCCGAGGCACGGAGGAGTCTCGGTATGTAAAGTTGGTCACCCATCCACGGACCAACCCTGGCAAGGGTAGCTTAACCTCATGGATCAATCCGTGCGGCTGTAATTACTTAGCCACGGCCTCCTCATGAACGTGCTTGTTTACTTTTTATAAATAAGCCTATTTAACAAATAAACAAACACCATATCTATTAACTAACTACCTTCCATAACCTTTTGACTACCACGAATACTGACATCAATATGTCAAATTCTAACGAAATTCGTCGGTAAAAGTACTTCCATTAGAGGTATGAGAGAACGTACTGAATGTGTGTTGGCAGAGGGCGGGGTTGGTAATCGACTGGCAAACATTTGTCGATTGGCGATAGATCGCTACGAGCATGTGATTGGTGAGCGTTGAGGGGGGCTTACTGCTCACTTTTTGAGTTTAAATTGTTGGAAATTGTTTTAAAAATGGGTTCGTAGTTTATTTTTTTATGTAAAAATGAACAGTTGTTCTTCTCTTCGTGGGCCAAAAATTAAGACTTCCATGCAAATAGGAAATACTGTATGAAATGTACTTATTATGTTACGCATTTTAAATAACATTGAGAACGGGTCTTATCGCGATATTCCTTTTTTACGAGGTAAACAGGTACCTACTTTTCGATGTTGTTTAAAATATGTACAAATCGCGAAAGTTTAAAAAGTTTTATTTTGTTACTTTTCCGTGTTTCACCCACTGAATTTCCACAAGTGTTTCCAGAATATTTTCTGTCAAAAAGAACAGTGCTATCCTCATGACGTGTTCTCTCAATCGATTTCTATGATACCTACAGATAAGGTAGTACTTTAAACAAAAAACGTATACTAGTGAAATAATAAAAATATCTAAAAAAAAACACAATTCAATATAAGCCCGGAAACTCCGAACTACCCGTTATATGAATTTAATCGTACGAATCCCCGATAGTGAAACAATTAATCTCTAAATAAATTAGATAATCAACCCTTTTCATAATCGTGTTATTGGGGCTCAGATTATAAAACCTCTAACCTGAAACTTTTGGTAATCATTGATATCTAAAACCTGGTAGGTATACACTACCGACAGAGTGCAACATACATTAACGGAGTCGACTCGTGACAACTGTTCCCTGATCTTCTATATATCTTTTAAACTACTCAACGGATTCGAATGCAGTTTTCAGCAATAGATAGTGATTCAAGAGGAAGGTTTATATTGTATAATAATGCATGGGAAGTAACGACACCCACGCGGGCGAAGCCGCGGGCAACAGCTACCATAAACTATTATAAATTAAAGCCACTTTTCGTGTCTGTGCGTGCGTATGGCCGCGTTGTTCTTCTAAACTACGCAACGGATTTTGATGCGGTTTTCACTATCATTTAGAGAATTTATTCCGGAAGGTTTTAAAGTATAATACATTAGAATTTAGCTTATATATAATATGTTTTGTCAAGTCGTAAAAACCGAGTAAAGCAGGGCCGGGTCGCTAGTATATTATAAATTAAACTCACTTTTCGTGTCTGTCCGTAACGCCGCATGATAGTTATTATTGTAAAAATAGGTTCAATGAGCTATCCACTTTAATTGCTGGGCAGCGCAAGATGAGAAGCAACATACCAATACACCAACTAACGCTATTTAATAACTATTCCGCAAAAAAAAATCGCAACTTTCTACGTATCTACGACGTGCAAAAAATCGCGCAACAGTGTCCCAACATCTCCCCACATCGCCGGCAACTTTAACGCACGTCCATTAACCTCTATTGGTACAAGTTTTGTTCATTCTTAAACAACAGAGTGGCCCTTAATTGAGTAATCCCGGGCACGGAATGCGGCGCGGCTCAGACATGACCAAATGTACGGTAAACACGCTATTTGTCCGCTATGAAAGTATTAACGGGTAGGTTTATGGAACGAGCAACTATTTCTTGCGGATTTAACCGATTTCTTGAATGTGTTCTATTTGAGGAATTTTTGGGTCGTTTCGTGTTTGTATTATCTTCTTTTTGTAAGGATCTTATATCCTATACTGATGAGCAATATTTGTAGATATAATAAATACTTACACGTGTAAGTTAAACAGTGGCAATCTTTTAAGGGGTCATTGTACTCGTCATTATGAACAACTTTTACTATGGGACCAAACCTGAAGTCGCAAAAATAATTATCTGTTCCCTACATTTTGACGAATTATGAGAATTATGATTTTTTTTTCGAGATTTCAGGTTTGGTCCTAAAGTAAAAGTTGTACATAATCATGAGTATAATGACGCCTTAAGAGGTTGCTGGTGTTTAACTAATAACCCTGCATATTTGTAATCACGTTCTCGAAAACGGCTGTAACGGATTTCGATGAAAGTTGCAATATAGTGGTTTACGGGGGCGAAAAAGAATCGATCTAGCTAGGTTTCACAACTGGTAAATGGATAAAATGGATAAACAATGGATTTTCTCTATTTTCATCAGAGCAGAACTCGGTCGCCCAGGTACTTATATTATAATTATGTGAGTTCATTAATCGGTTATACAAAATATAATTATAGGGAACCCCGAGGTTTGGTTTGGTTAGGTTCCTTTAAACTCTGCAGACAGAAATAAGAGACCCACGCAGCGGGGCCTCCGTCGACCTGACGTTAAGTTTAATCTATTTAGACATGCAAATTTTGATGTGCAAACAATATTTTTGATGTACGTATTCTTTTATGAAAAAAACTTATTAACAAAAAAAAAACCGACTTCCAAAAATCACTACAAAGTGAAAAATAACTTTGATTTCGGAAGTCGGTGTCTTTCGTTTTTTATTTACTTTCTTTTTTTCGCCACCGACTTCCGAAATCAAAGTTATTTTTCACTTTGTAGTGATTTTTGGAAGTCGGTTTTTTTTTTGTTAAAAAGTTTTTATTTCTCGCTTTTTAGTGGGTCTGTTTATAATTTGTATAAGTTACAATAGTCTAATGTCAATTGCTCATCACATGTTACAAAATATTGCTTTTCCCGATGCTGGGACGTTAATTGTTGAGGAGTTCTGCTGGTAAGAACCAGGAGAACTCCTCAACAACCACTAACCACACGCATTGTGTGACGAGCGGAAATTGCTTAGCAACCATATTAAAGTAATCGCATCGCAACACGTGAAATATTTATCATTGAGGAGTTCCGGTAGCCATCTGTGGTCTTCATCATCAGTTCCACTTCACCAAGTGGTGCTTTCCGAGAGCAAATGCACGAGCTACTATAAAAAATACCCAAATCGCTATAGGTGTGCCTATAATATTTGAAGAGTTCCTTCGATTTCTCCAGGATCCCATCATCAGAACTGGATTTTGATAAAAATGGGACCATTTGGGAAGTATACTCTTTCCAACAAAAAAATAATTTTTCAAATCGGTTGGCAAGCGACGGAGGTATGCGCGAACAAACATAAAAAAAAAAAAAATACAAACATCCGAATTGAGAACCTCCTCCTTTTTTAGAAGTCGGTTAAAAATTGGTAATTTTTGATGTGCGTTTAAATACTACCCTTTGATTTTTGTGTAGAAAAAAATGTGTATACAAACATTATTATTCAAATTTTTGTTTGAGCTCGAAATGAGGCAGTGATGACTCTTCCCTTACGATGACTTAACAACAATGTGATTGGGATGAGGGGAGGTCTTACCAGATAGATATAGTACACGTCAAGCCTTATAATGGCTCTATAATGGGCTACTCGTTGCGCAGTACCCGACCCGTCACCGCCGCTGACAGCGGTTTGCCTAATGTTGTGGGCGCTCGCGCTACGTCACGCGAGACGTGCGCACAAGCGGGACGGCATCATCGTGCGTTGCGCTCATGCACACGGGCCATCCACGATGTGCGCTCCATGACTAGCAAGTCAGTATGCTCCTGCACGATTTGATCTAGGTTGTATTATAGCGATCCTAGTTTCACCGCGCTAACTGGATAACTATAGTATAGTTAAAATCTCGCTGCAGACTTGGTCATAAATCATAATCGGAGTAGGGATGTGCGCTAGTTGCGCGCGCTCAAGGCCATTATCGATAACGATTCATGTGGATGATGATGACGATGACTCAGACGAAGAATTTTAATTTTCTATTTTTAGTTTTATATATACGTTCTTTTGTTTATATATTTAATATGCTTTGTAGTAAATTTGGTAATAAAATAAAAAAAAATGTATATTTATTTCTATCACCCATTTATAAATATATAAAACTATCGATATCACTCATCGACTGCAGTAATGCACAGGACTACGTGTGGGCGTGGCCTGCCCATAAGGCCCGTGAGTGAGAAAGAGAGCGAAACACTCGAATGATTTATGACCGAGTCTGCAGCGAGATTTTAACTATACTATACTTGTGCTTATGCTTTATGTTTATCTGTTCTCAACTATCTACATTTCTACTCCTTCTTCCTTAAGTGTAACTCTTGTGTGTGAACAGAAACCTGTTACTGTGTATCTATCTAATAAACTTTCATTATTATTGTGTACTTGAAACTTTCTTCACTTATTTCTACCTACACACACGCTGTCTATTACTACACCGAGTCGCCATAAAGTTTGAATCGGGCTGTACTACTTACTTAATATTGAATCGGGCTGTACTACTTACTTAATATTCGTCCATCTGATACTATGTTCTAATATTCGTCCATCTGATACTATGTTCTAATATTCATCCATCTGATACTATGTTCTAATATTCGTCCATCTGATACTATATTCTAATATTCGTCCATCTGATACTATGTTCTAATATTCGTCCATCTGATACTCTGTTCTAATATTCGTCCATCTGATAGGTACTATGTTCTAATATTCGTCCATCTGATACTATGTTCTAATATTCGTCCATCTGATACTCTGTTCTAATATTCGTCCATCTGATACTATGTTCTAATATTCGTCCATCTGATACTATGTTCTAATATTCGTCCATCTGATACTATGTTCTAATATTCGTCCATCTGATACTATGTTCTAATTGACCAATAAAATACAAGTGTGAAAAAAAACAATTGATTGAGTTTTCTATTCCGAGCAATCCACCTACTATTTAATAACTTCTTCACTGAACCACCGAAAAAATACCCCATAATTTAGTCATCAAATATTTAAGTCAAGAATGTGTTCCGTTCAACAATCCGAAATATGTCCCAATAATGTTCCTGCTTTGGAAATATTTCTACGTTATTTCATACGTCACCGCGTCGCTGCTGTCAAATGAGGGGAAAGTTAAACGCATGACTCTCTGATAGCAGGGTAACTAGCTGTGGGTAAATTGACCCCAAATTCGATGAAGTTAAGGGTAATTTAATTAAAATAGTTTCGTGAAGTTTGTTAGGTGGCAATAGCCCTGAGGTGTGGAGTTTTGAACAAAAACTAAGTATTAACTAAATTGTGTGTTTAATAAACTCTCTCGCTTTTACGGGCTGAATAGCATGATATTATTCTTCTCAAAGTCGGATAGTTTTAGTAGTGAAATAAAATATTTTTGACGTGTAACAGTGTTGTTAAAACTACGGTTAAAGAGGGTAGTAATAGTATTCAGCAACACAGCGTTCAATTCATACGCATAGAAAAACGATGCCACGCCAAGGAAACAGTATGGTACAGTAGTACTCAACTAATAAGGCGCGTCGTGAATCTTCGTTCGCGCAGAAAATAAAGTATGGCCCCGAAGATTAACGAGATTGCTTAAAACTTACAATCAACCTTAGATCACTACTACAAGGTTCATAATACACTGCAGCTGTTAGTTTCATCTCACTCGCAAGTATGGCGGCGCGCGCTAAAATGGCGGCAGCTGCGACCAATAGCGGTACAGGAAAAAGCGTGGAGCGTGCCGATTGGTCAATAGCATTTCCCGCGCTTTGAAAATTCATCTTCTGCGCAGGTACATCGATAAGCCATATTAGTTGAGTACTACTGTAAGAAAGTGTTGCTACGCCGTAGCCGCGCCTACGGTTTCGTAGCAAATTGCTACGCACAACGCGGCTGAAGAATGTCTCATTATCACTGTTTTCAAAAGCGATAAAAATGCCTAAAGATATAAATAAATACTGTAATTTTACACGTGACGTAATAAAAAGGAACGTGAGCTTTGAGCGTGGTGTTAACTGTCACAAAGGGCGAAAGTTACGGCGAAAATACAAAGGGTTTTTGTATCTGATCGAAAATCTAACATACAAAAACAGGATTGGGAACACCAATCCTGTTTTGGTATGTTAAACCATGAAAAATAAGTTAAAAACTTTTCCGCGATTGCCTAAAGGTTGTTTTATTTTAGCATAGTTTATGATAATAGTATGAAATTGTAGGAATTTTCACTAAATATCTACCATACAAATACAAACCAACAAAACAGTAAATTCAATTAACCATTTTCCCACATTTCTGCTTGCTTTACAATAAGAATAAAAGAAATAACCGCTGTTAATTGCATACAATTAACACGAATTAAATATGGATACAAAACAATAATAATTATTATTATCATCTAACATAAACCTTTATTATAATATCAGGTACAATCTTATTATAAGCCAATCGTACTCAAACATGACTCGGCGGTCGGCACGCGATCATTTGCTACAATTACGGAGCACGTCCGAGCTTTATGTCCCGCCCGCACGTGTGCAACCAGCCTTACCGCGAATCGCTTATTTATTCATACAAAAGCTATATCTACACGCAATCGTGAATCAGTCCTTATAATGGCTTTAAAGTGGTTTTTAATATTGATTGGAGTTATTGACTGACCAATAAGAGCTCAATTTTATTTGTACGTTGGCAACCCTGTGATTAGGGCTGTCGGCAAATTGTCGTTGGAAAGCAATTCTGTTTTTAAATTTGCACGTGGTCTATTTAAAATACTGGCTGTAATTGTTTTTAACATTGATGTTCTTTTTAGGGTTCCGTACCTCAAAAGGAAAAAAAACGGAACTGTTAAGTATATCACTTCGTTTTCCTTCTGTCTATGTGTCTATCAGTCTGTCAAGACACTTATTCTCGGGAACGTGTGAAAGTACCAAGTTGAAATTAATATCAAATACGTAGTTCTATGGTCCAATAGAGCTCTAAAAAAATCAAGCTTCTAAGTCAACGCAATACAAAAATACGGCCATTTATGCGACATATTTTAAATACTCGCAAATAATACAAAACCTATAGGATACTTCCCGTTGACGTAGAATCATGAAAGACAAGAAGAAAGGTCTCACAGCACAAGTAAAGGAAAAGTCCGAAAACTTTTAATTTGTAGTATTATCATCAGCTAAGAAAATATTTTTTTGCGATTACAAACTTACAGTTGCAGTTGAAGAATTAACCGTGACGTATATCGATGTATGGGAGAACATTTTTTCAACTACAAAGTTAAATTTGTTCTTGGATTTAGTTCATTCCGACTACGGAACCCTTCATTGTGTGTGGTCCGACACGCACTTGGCCGGATTTTTTGTTTAATTGAAGAGACTTTATATTCCTCAGTGTCTTAAGAGAAGGCTCAAAATAGTTTTAAAGCTTATTGGTCTTAAAACTTAAGCAGTATTAAGTTTTAAACATTATATTTTGTAGTAGTTCTTTGTGTATGCGTATTCAGACACATTATTATGAATGAACTTAATCTGATTACTTTGACTTTCAGACAACTTATGTTTCTGTGCCATAAATTAAATAACTTCAAACAATAATAACGTCTGCTACAAATAAATAAACAACCTTTGACTTTAAGAAAGCTCGACTCTTCAGATTAAACTCATGAACATAACCATATATTATAACAATTTGTAATCATTTATTTAACAGAGAGCATAATTAATCATATTACAAACAACTCGAAATAATGAGAGCTTTCTTAAACAATTGCTCAAACACTTTAATCACGTTTCATCAAAAGCTCCCTTTCTGATAAAATCAATTCTACAAAACTATTCAATACGACCGACTTTGCAGAAAACTGTGGTTGTTATTATTACCAAAATTATGATCGTCTCTTTTGTTATTTGACGTTTTAGAATTTGTAGTACTTATTGTTTTCAATTTGCTGGTAGCAAAATTGAATAGAATTCAATAGTAAAGTAACTAAATTGCTTGAGTATCGTTTTCGATGTTTTTTGTTGGTAAATTGGCGTGGGCTAACTGACATATGGCAAATAACCTAATTTAATGTTTTGTGTTGTGTAATGTAATAGTACATTATTGCAAAGGCCGTGAAATAGGCAGTTGCAGGTCGAGTATGAGTTTGAAGGCCGAGCCGTAGGCGAGGACTTCACTAATACGAGACAAGCATTGCCATTTCCGCCGAGGCATATATAGTGCTTTTCTCAAAAGAATGCAGGGAAATGGAAGTAGTTAAGTTTCCATAATTTTTCAAGTTAATGCCGTTTTTAACATGAACTGTACCTACATTTCAGCATGGAATAAATTGCCCATAATGTGGATGGGTTTTTAGTTTTAAAAATCTCATTAAAATACGCCATAAATACTGTTTCGGAGAAAATGTTCACTTTTTTCTCGTTTTTCCAAATCAGAAAATTTTCATATAAGTACCTAATTTCATGTATTTTTCTTTTGACTTCGCTGGAAGCAGGTTTTATTATTATTATTATCATTTATTAATAACAATTTTTAAATTGTGTCGAATTTTAAACACGATTAAATAACTTAAAAAAAATACAAAGACTTAAAATAAAAACAGCAGTTAAATGTCATGAATGTAAATGAACAACTAAAGATTTTGAAATAATTAAATAATCATTATAAATTTATAGTATAATATGTATGTTTACAATTTAAATGTCATTAATAGAATAATAGCAGCCTTCCAGTAGGGAACGCTTCAGTTTACTTTTGAAGTCCCTTTTGTAAAGTGACAATTTTATATCAACGGGAAGTTTATTGAAGATTTTCACTGACATGTGGTAGGTACCGTGTGCGACTATATTAAGTTTAGGAATATAAGTGGTTTTAAAATCTTTTCTTCTCGTTTCCATTGCCAATTTGGCTTCTGATCTTAAATCTGGTGGAGTACCTACAATCAATCTCCATTTTACTCTGAACCGTTGGAACTCATTTTAATTAAGTATTAAATTTATATTTAATAAGTATGTAAATATTTTTCAAATCAAGATGAATTTTCAGTTTTGCCGCAAATTTTCTATCTAACATCTGTGCCGAAAGGCAAACGCTTTTAGGCCACGTCCGCACAGACCGGCTTGCTTAGCGCCTAGAGCCTAGCGCGTCACCTAGCGAGTAGCTTAGTAAAACGAACGTTCTAAAATAAACGAGACCGGCTGCACTGCGCGCTTAGCGCCTAGCTAGTCGCTTAGCGTGCATCCATGTAAATAAACGTGTTGGTTTTTTTATTGCGAGGCGCGAGGTATTTTAGAAGAAAACAATGGATGAAATATTAATTGCTTCAGTTTTTAAAAGAGAACCTCTGTGAAATCCAGCTCATGAACTCCATAAAAATGTAGTAATCTTAATTTATATCTTAAACCCAACATGATGGATACCTAAGGCCGTGAACTGATACCTATATTTAAAGATGAATTTTCTGTGAGTAGTAGTTTAAGAGCTATTTTTGGAAGTGAAATCTCGTCAACGTGCCGACAGGCAAATGCCCAAGGAACCTAGCGCCCTACCACGCAAACCACCTCTAGTGCGGACACCGTATATCCAAGCAAATAGCCAGAATGCTAGCTGCTAGTCACTAGGCGCTAAGCTAGCCGCCTGTCTGTGCGAACGTGGCCTTATGGCTATAGGGCTATACAGCCACGTGAACGCAATGTATACTAAGCAAAGAGATCCAATCAAAGAGTATTTAATAACCCCAGCACGCCGTTTCATACAACATTGCTGGAGCGGTGTAATGTTCCAAATTCAAAAAACGCTCCTGCAATGGATTTGATTTTCTTTGACCGTAAATTCGATACTTCGCGTGTACTTTTTTCGAAAATAATGACAATTCCATGCATGTTTGAGAAAATAATTATTTTGCGTACTATTGTATAGAATCCAGTTTTTCTAACTGAACAGACAGTTGTGCTGTTGAGGAATTTGTTGCGCCACTTCTTCTTCCCAGCTAAAGCACTAGGAAGTGGTGAAGGGCGGGCGTTTTGTGGGACTGTCTTATGTAATTTTGACTTTCGAAAAGTGCTGATTCTCAGCGTAGTTTGAAAAAAGTAATTTTGATTGGGTTATGAGAAAGATTTGTCAATTGTTTGTAAATTGAGATTTTTGAAAGAGTGGTTAAGTACCTGCGTATTTCATAGCTTCAGTGAGCTCTTTGTTTATTTTTCATTATAATAATCTCGTCTCACGTTGTATTAGTCTCAATGTAAGTATAGTACTAATGACTAGATCAATTCTTACACAAAACAAATCCCAACTTTTCAAAGAAAAACTCATTGAAAGTTAAGAGAATTCAAGATTAAATAAAGCTTCAAAACTAAAGTAAACAAATAACTTAACAATTACTTTTTTTTTTAATAAATAATGATTTACCTACAATGTTTTATAATACCTACAAGTACTGGTTCAGATTGCTAATTGTGCTGTATCTCCTGTAAGTAATTCTCAGAAACAGTTCCGAGATATCAGTACTCCCAATAAACTCCAATTAGCTCGACTCAACTAACCTAATACGGGGAACTAGAATCAATATCGACAGATTTCTGCTTATCCACAGAGAATATTACGCCTGTATGCATGAAGGGTTAGCAGAGGGGTACCTATAGTAGACCTACATAGTTTCAGTTATATTTCAATACGTATATAACAATCCGTTCCATCACCAAAATAACTGACGTCACTCGGAAAGCTGCCACGCTTAAATGGAATTGGGCTGAACATATCTGCCACACGTCAGACGATCAATGGGCCAAAGTTACGACCTAGTGGGGAGCTTAATGGCAAACGACATTGCGGCAGGCCTAGACGGAGATGGCGGTATGAGCTGGACTCCTTTCATAAAGATTGGTCCTTGGCAGCTCTGGACAAAGAGAGATGGAAAGAGAGTAGAGAGGCCTTTGCCCAGCTGTGGGACAATTATGGCTGGTAAAAAAAAAAAATTAAATCCTATGTAACAGGGGGCGATCCTACTGCCATCAACCGGGCACAAAACCAGACTCTGCGCTAATATTGAAAAATTTCAGATGCGAAAACCCTTCGGCTGACTCAGGAATCGAAGCAAGAATCTCGTGCTCAGCAGTAACGTTTGCAACGAAGTAGTCTACGTAGTCAACATAGATATTACTTCCTCGTATCTTCACGTAAACTCGACCATGCTCCATTTCAAAGTAAATGATATCATTAAACGAAATCAGTGGTATATCACGGAATGGTGGGTGTGTCAACAAGAGTATTACATTATCAGTAATGACAACTGATACCTAGTATTTTATACCTGGTATTTATTTAGAAATACTTGCTGGTACCGCTCTAATAGGTAACTGCAATGCGCTCGTAATTATTAATATGTGACATTGGTATTTCAGAGGTGTTAAGTGTTAAGCGGTGAGTGAGAACTCTATTTTGTGAAGATACACCATTTACCCGGAACACATACCATGTTTACCTCTTGCTTAGTGTACTAAATAATTATACAGGGTGTAAGTGTAAACAGTGGCAATATTTTAAGTGGTCATTGTACTCATCATTATGAACAACTTTTACTATGGGACCAAACCTGAAATCGCAAAAAAAAATCAGCTGATTCCTACATTTTGAAGAGTTATGCGAACATAAATGTACTGAACAGCTGATTTTTTTTCGCGATTTCAGGTTTGGTCCCATAGTAAAAGTTGTTCATAATGATGAGTACAATGACCCCTTATAATATTGCCATTACACCCTATAGTGTTAAATTAAAACTCACAACAATCAGATGCGTCGATGATGATGTAGGTACGTACCTGGAAAAAATTAGAACACACTGTTTTAAAATTCATCATAATTAGGTATAGGTCAACATTTGAAACCGCAACAGAAGCGGACCAACAGACATTCAGGCGAATACAACCACTCTAGCATACCTCTAGGATACAATACTATAGGACTTCATTGAATCTCTTTTCTTACGGAGAAGGAAAAATGCTAGAAACTACAAATGCTAGAACTTGAAGTTTCAAGCATATACTCGTCATAGTTACTCTAATTCTTACATGTACTGCCCTAGCTAGAGTGCGGTGCAGTGAAATCAATAGCCTATCTATCGTTCGTCTGTTAACACTCTTTAACGGTGTTAATTATAAAACCGCCATCACTTTCTCTCTGCACCACAACTGCCCCACATATTATTATTTCCACCATAAATGAACATGTAGGTCCTACATTTGTTCTAACACTAAATACTGCCGGTCTGACACTGCATAAAAACATAATGAATGTCCGATAATGACCAGCATTCCGTTATGTGACAGCCAACATGCAAGCGAGCATGTTCTAACTCGTTAGTCTGACACGTCAGATCGTCAGACACGTCAGGAATGTCAGACAAATGATACGTTGAGTATGTCATTGTCGCTGTGGCTATAATCACCATAATGATGAGGACAGAGACGCAGTGGCAGTGTGTGGCCCAGCATGGTCGTATTATGAACTAGTTGGCAATCAGGCTGTTGGGGGGCACTTGATGGCTTGTGGTTGCCACCGTGGTGGCCTGCAATACTAAGGCATTTGCCGAAGCGTTGCCAATTTAAGACACAACGTTGAAATTATATTGGATTTTCAGAAAGCCTAGCCGAACTCGCGGATTAAACGTAGGTAATACTCGGAAGATTTTAACATTGAAAAGGCTCGTTTCGTATATAATATTTACTCAGTATTCTATGGTTAAACAATGCCTGCCGAATTGTGAACCAAAACGCTCTAAGCTAGTTGTATTTTCGATTCGATAATTGTTCGAATTGATGTTACATTTAGTGTGCGCGTTCGTTCTTGGCCTACTAATCGTAATGTGTACTGTATATACTAGGTACAAAGACAGTTTAGCAGGAGTAATAGGAATTATCATAATCAACAATTGGTCAATGACTTTTTAAAGAAATTCAGAAATGGAGAAGAATATTTTTGTCGGTTGAAGTGAAAGAAGGAGTTGCGCCAAGGGGTACGTTATAGTTCCCGTCAAAGTTAATATGACCATAGAATGTAAAAATTAAAGTTCGAATCAGAGATATGACATTCGACGCGTCTGACAAAAGTGACAGATATTTAACATTATATTTAACCAGAAAAGCGTGGGTGGTTAAGGTTACAGTTAAAGTTACGTCAGTTAACAAATTGTCAAATAGAACAACCCATTTTTTGTATAATAGGAACTTTAACAACGGTGGATTGCACTAAGATGGGGCAACCCACCCTAAGTGGTTTTTTCTTTACCGTACAGGTAAATGAAATAGAAACTGCGCAAATAAAACGACATGTCAATGACTGAATTTTATTTCTACTGCAATAAAATTACTAGCGCAGATTGAGTTTCACAAAGCGCTTCATTAATGTAATTTACAAAACAAGATAAATACAGTAAATACAAATATTATGAATATGTGTCTTTAAAGAGAACAAAACGTCTCATGATATCAAAAGAAGTATATTTACTTACAAACTGTATGCAAACTCATTAGATAGGTAGGTACGTATAGGGGGTAACTTAAGTATGTGAGAATATTATAGGGGCATGCAGAGGAGCTCGCGGCTAAGTAATAACAGCCGCACGGGTTGATACGTCAGGTTAAGCTACGCTTGCCGAGGTTGGTTAGTCGATGGGTGACCATCTTTACATACCGAGATTCCTCCGTGCCTTGGAAAGCACGTCAAGCCGTTGGTTCCGGCTGTCATTCGTGGATCTTTGACAGTCGTTACTGGTCGTCAGAAGCCCGAAAGTCTGACAACCAGTCTTACCAAGGGGTATCCTATTACCCAGTAACTGGGTTGTGGAGGTCAGATAGACAGTCGCTCCATGTAAAATACTGGTATTCAGCTGCATCCGGTTAGACTGGAAGCCGACCCCAACATAGTTGGGAAAAGGATAGGCAGATTGATTATAGCATGCACAGCAAGCAAAAGCAGTAAGTAAGTATAGAAGTTTTTGCTGAAGGCATTCTCAAAACTTCTTCTTACAAAGGTCATTTTATGGGATAAGGATTTGGTTGCACTACAGGGTGTATCATAAAGATGGAGTCAAATTTAAGGGTGTGATAAAGACCATAAAACAGAGCAACTTTTTTGTGTGATAAAGACCATAAAACAGACCTTGCTTCTTGCCAAATTTCATTATTCTAGGTCAACGGGAAGTTAGGTAGGGAAAGAAACATAATCAGCCGTCCCATACTTTGGGTCGAGTAGGTATTGAAGTTTTGTATGGGACAGCTGATAGTATTTTCTCGACTACGATGTTGGTCCCATGGAGGAAGTTGTTTCTTTCCCTACCTAACTTCTCGTTGACCTAGAATAATGAAATTTGGCAAGAAGCAAGGTCTCACAGCACAAGTAAAGGAAAATGTCTGAAAATTGTTAATTTGTAATTTTATCACATATTTTTTTTTTTATTACAATGTTAAGTTTGTTTTTGGGATAAATTATTTTCAACTACGAAACCCTTTATTGTGCGTGGTTCGACACGCACTTTAATTTTTAACTTTCATACAATGTATACAGGCTTCGTTAATGCATTTTTTGAGCAAATGTGTTGAAAAATATATTTAAACATTCCTTTAAAATAATCCGCTGAGCGGGGTAACTCCCTATGTTCTCATACATAAACGATCATAATAAATGTTGTAAGAAAGGCTCATTAATTCAAAGCGAAACATCAAAGGGAAACATTTACATCATAGTACAAAGTTGATTGAGCTATTTGACGAACCTTTTCGCTTTGCCAGCGATTTTTCTTGTAACAAAACGTCACGGATCTGATTCACATGAATGGGGAATAAATTAATATTGAAACGTCTTGTAGACGCTCAATGGCTTACTGTGAAATATTCAAGAGCATATTATTAGAACCTTAGTATAGGAGAAGCTCGTGGCTAAGTAATAACAGCCGCACGGGTCGATCCATCAGGTTTAGCTACGCTTGCCGGGGTTGGTCCCTTTATAGGTGACCATCTTTACACACCGAGACTCCTCCGAGCCTCGGAAAGCACATTAAGCCGTTGGTCCCGTCTGTCATTCGTGGATCTTTGACAGTCGTTACGGGTCGTCAGAAGCCCGAAAGTCTGACAACCAGTATTACCAAGGGGTAACGTATTACACAGTTACTGGGTTGTGGAGGTCAATAAGGCAGTCGCTCCATGTAAAATACTGGTATTCAGCTGCTGGTTAGACTGACCCCAACATAGCTGAGAAAAGGCAGACAGATTGATTATTAATGAATAATGAATAAGCTTTATTTAATGAAAACAGTACTTAGATTACATTAAATCATAGTAAAGTGCTATAATAAAACCGGTCAAAAGCGAGTCGGACTCGCGCACCGAGGGTTCCGTTCCGATTTCTGAAAAAGTGTTCTATGTAGAGACATCGTTTTATTTTTCCTGTAATCTTTACATAAACTTCTATCACATAGAATAATTTCAGATTTTTATCTTTGCAAACTTCGGAGATAAGGGGGGGGGACGGTATTTTTTTTACATTTTTCATCAAAAGTCGAAAACTATGCGGCCTAAAATAAACTAAAAAAATTTTTGAGAATATGCAAACAGCGTTCTTTCATATGATACCCCACATGCCCTAGTAGCCCCACTTTGAATTTTAAAGACCCCCTTTCAGTCTCTGTTATCAAAAAAATATAAATATTTTTAATTCTTTCTTATTTGCAAATTAGTTGGGTAAATGTCATCTAGAACTGTTCCAAATTTCAAGTTGATAGGCTTCCTTTTTTACTATTTTGGTACGGAACCCTAAAAACAGAAGTAAACAAAAGTTTTAGCATCTGGAGCCGAACTAGGAGGAACCTGTATTTTGGCTAACAGCGCCAATCCCCTCGAGTTACATTATGTAATAGTTCTTAAATGCTAGTATTTTACAAAACAAAGGAATAATAGTAGTCTAAGGTTTTACAGTAGGTATTAGAACCTTAGTAGGTTGCTTTTAATGTCGATAGGTAATTTTGACAGACTACATTTGTGCTTTGCATGTTACACAGTTTCTGAAACTGCTGCATTCAGGAATGTTCTATTATTTGTAACTCCTAACTAACCAGTAATGATGCTACGAAGCGTCTACGCTGTTAGCGTAGCTCGTAGCACTGCTACGAAAGCGCTACGAGCTACATCAAATTCAAATGTACAACTTTGTTTACACACCAAAAGTAACTTCTCTATACTAAATTAAAAGTTTAATTGTTTTAGCCTTTATAATGAAACAACGTATACACAATCAATTAATCTCCCCTCTTAATTATAAACCACGGACCCTTGATAGCCAGTGGCTAGCCAATGAGTCTGCGAAAATTTATAGCCAACTTTTAATAAACCTTCTAAATAATTAATTACGAAGTTCTTCAGTATAAAAAGCAGTGACTACATTAACCCCAAATTATTTAGTGCTATTACACAGAAATACCCTTTTCATTACGAGGCATCTAATTTAAGTCTCCTGAACAAAAACATGACAAATGATCGCGAGCCTTTGTTTCGTAAAGTTTTACAACTCTCGGTCCTCTTAGGCGGGCTACAGACTATCAAACTCGCTTGACAAAACTTGTTGAGAAAAACAAGCCTTCATTTAATTAGAGTTAAGGATTCTACGATGTAAGAAATGGGTCCAGACTTTGAAATTACTCACCGAACTTGGCGCAGTTCTTGTAACAAGACCGTTTCCAAATTAGTGTAATGCCCTTGTTAGGACGTGTTCTGGATGATGCTTTATAAATTATTACTGGGACCTTGTTAATGTAATAAGTTAGGTGCTGATATCAGTTTTATAAGTTTCTTCGCGTATGACCTCGCTGTCGAGCCTGAATATTGTAAGTTATTGCCCTCTGCGTAGACAGTACTGTGTGCCGCAATTCTAGATTTTTACCAATAAAAATTATTTTATTATTCATTGTGTGTACTTTTTTATTTACAACAAACTGTTTCAAAATAAAATCATATCATTTCTTGAATAAATACATAATTTGGGTAAGTGTATATTGTGGGAGACTGGTGCCTAAGCTAGGCTCATGGCTTGTGTTTTAGGACACCAGGATCCCTCCTTTTACATTTACATTTTATAAATTACTAGCTAACCCGACAGACGTTGTCCTGTCTTAGCTATGAATATTCTAATGTAAACGCATGAAGTTAAAATAGTCGTTAAGTTTTCTGAAATTTTCCAATTTTCTGCGAAATTTTCTTAATTGGTTTGTGGCGGCATCTACATCGCCACATATGAACTACGCAGCAATGACATGACGTCACGCAAACCTGCATCGCGCAATTAGAGTTTACCACGCGATTAGCATATATACAACATCCCGACATCAACCGTCGGGCAGTAGCCCACCAGACACGACACCCGTCTGGTCGGAGGATCCTCCCTTTTCTATGGAGGATGAGTGAACTTTACACCCTGTTCCTCATGCCTCTAAACTGGTGACCCCGAGCATGAACGTCAGCGCAGCCTTCGTGCAACTACATCAGCGTGACGTCATCGGCATCACTTCCTCAAGCTTTCGAGCGGCGAGTCACACAGCCAGCCAGCATCCACGGCTTCAACAGGTATCCTGACCACCAGCATGCAGCGGACGCGCATTCCTGGTCATCACCTTCAGCCTCAACCCAGCGCTGTACACTCCGACTCACTGGAGCATAACGCAGCGCCACCACGACTCACTGGGGTATCACCGCAGACAGTTCCGACTCACCGTGAACTATGCGGCACTCGGTTCCGACTCACTGGAACCACAACTGGCACTGGCAAGCATCGCAAGATACACGACTCAGCCCACTATCGACCTCCGGTCTCCGGAGGGGAGTGATGTGGCGGCATCTACATCGCCACATATGAACTACGCATCAATGACATGACGTCACGCAAACCTGCATCGCGCAATTAGAGTTTACCACGCGATTAGCATATATACAACATCCCGACATCAACCGTCGGGCAGTAGCCCACCAGACACGACACCCGTCTGGTCGGAGGATCCTCCCTTTTCAATATAGGATGAGTGAACTTTACACCCTGTTCCTCATGCCTCTAAAGGTTCTTTCATAAGAACCTGCTCCTAACAATAATAAACACAACAAAAAAGAATTAGCGAAATTGTTCCATCCGTTTACGCGTGATGCGATGACCAAGGGAAATAGGGATTCATTGATGTACTCGTATAAGCGCCGTGACAAAATGTAGTATGGTATCATACGACATTATACAGTTTTATTTATTTTAAACGCTACATTTATATTTAAATTAAGTCAAACACAGAAATATAAACACAAGCATATGTCAAGCAAACACGATCGCTTCGATATGAATTACAGTCAGCAACGCGATGTAAAATACATTTTTTCGCCGCGTCAGCTACATTTGTGCCACTCTTATGAGATTCGCATTAGGGGGCTCGCTGAATTGAAAAATACATGTTGTTATGTAAAAGTTTGACAAATGTTCAAGTTTTGATTGATCATCTGTAAGCTGCTTTTGCTAAATAGTTAGTAGGTCTTCAGTCGTGATTCTTTTTGAAGAAAAATGGTGGAAGTAATGGCGTTGACCTTGAGGTGTTCGGATTTGATAGAAATTAATGTTCTTCTATTCGAATTTGGCTGTAGAGACGTTTTTTGTGTTAACGTTTTAAAAGACGCTAGTTTTTAAAATAATACCTTACGTATTATTTTCCAGTAGGACACCGACTTCCGAAATTAAAATTATTTTACACTTTGTAGTGTTGTTTTTGGAAGTTGGTTGTATTTTTTTGTAAAAAAAATTTTTACAAGTCCTAACAACTAGTGATTAGAATCTCCTTTGAGCAAATAAGCCTGTGTTAAAGACTCCGCTCTTCCAATATCAATCAATCTGCCTAGCCTTTTCCCAACTATGTTGGGGTCGGCTTCCAGTCTAACCGGATGCAGCTGAATACCAGTATTTTACATGGAGCGACTGCCTATCTGACCTCCACAACCCAGTAACTGGGTAATACGATACCCCTTGGGAAGACTGGTTGTCAGACTTTCGGGCTTCTGACGACCGGTAACGACTGTCAAAGATCCACGAATGACAGCCGGGACAAACGGCTTAACGTGCTTTCCGAGGCACGGAGGAGTCTCGGTATGTAAAGATGGTCACCCATCCACTGACCAACCCCGGCAAGCGTAGCATAACCTGATGGATTGACCCGTGCGGCTGTTATTACTTAGCCACGAGCTCTTCCAATATCAATAAGTTTAATTTACTGGTTTTATTTTTGATTCTATAATGAAATAATTATACGAGTATTTAAAGACAATTAAAAAATATTTACATCAACCAGTGTATACCACAATGCATGGCTTCTGTTATAAAGAGCATTTATCACCGCACTTACGCACTGCTGACGATTTCCGACAGTTAATTCCAAGTTTTCGATTTGTATTAATTCAGAAAGTCAAATCGAGATTGAAAGTTGTAGTATGTTTAGTAAGTAGGAACATCACTATAGTATAGTTAAAATCTCGCTGCAGACTTGGTCATAAATCATAATCGGAGTAGGGATGTGCGCTAGTTGCGCGCGCTCAAGGTCATTATCGATAACAGATGATGACGATGACTCAGACAAAGAATTTTAATTTTCTATTTTTAGTTTTATATATACGTTCTTTTGTTTATATATTAAATATGCTTTGTAGTAAATTTGGTAATAAAATAAAAAAAAATGTGTATTTATTTCTATCACCCATTTATAAATATATAAAACTATCGATATCACTCATCGACTGCAGTAATGCTCAGGACTACGTGTGGGCGTGGCCTGCCCATAAGGTCCGTGAGTGGGAAAGAGAGCGAAACACTCGAATGATTTATGACCGAGTCTGCAGCGAGATTTTAACTATACTATAGTGGGTATTTGGTGATGTATGGATAGCACTAGTGCAGATGGCAATGGCTACTAATAGCAATCTCTGTGGTTAACTTATTTATAGGAACATATGCATTATTGTTACATTGTTTTATTGTTATCACCATGATACATAGTTTGTTTAACGAAATCTCCAAACGGCTGGTTGACACTTCCCGTGACCCAAGGGCTGGCTTTTGGTCAGAGGCTTACCATTGCCATACAACGTGGCAATGCCGTCAGTCTCTTGGGTACTTTACCAGTCGGCAGCGATGCGGAGGAATTTTTCGACGAAATATTTTAGTTTTTTAATAGTTTTAGTTAGGTTAGGATATTATATTTTTAACTATTACCTATACATGGTAAATATAACAATAAAACATGATACAAAAGTTATTATTTAGGTAAGGATTGAACTGACGACGACATAATTATGTCACCAACGACGGTATAAAATTATCTACACATCATTTAGTTAAGAACCAATTAGAACACATTTGCAAAGAATTCTTATTAAATGCGTACTTACTTCCAAGGCAATTCAAAGCGGTTTCGAAACATTATTAAATTCGACGTATTTATATCGTTCACCAGCAAACGTTCCACGAATTCTACCTTTAAATGATATATTTACTTCAAAGTTTATGGAAACCATCGCGCTTGACAAATGATAGCTGCTCCCATTTATCATATTTTGCAGAAACAGTACGAAAATGCAGTATTTTTCAAGCTTTTTAGTTATTTTTTAACGTTGGTATTTAATAGTATTATGACAGTTATTAGATAGATGATTCAGCGGTTTCGAACGATCAATCATTTTGATAAAAAAACGAATGTTGCTGAACTCGTCAGCGTCACATTAAAGATTTCTATTTCAAATTACATTCTAGGGTTGCGTGACTTGTGATTGTGAACTATCTTTTACGAAGTTATCTTACAGTTTTTAAATATTTTTTTCAATTCACTTCCTCGAAAACTGGTTCATATCGCACTACGATTAGGTTCACAATGCAATGTATGTCGCACGCATGCGATTTTTCATTTTCCCACCCGTGTGCGGGAATAAAAATTGCCACAGATAACTTATACCTATACTTAGTCTAAATTGGTTCAATACCTCTATTCACAACTCTCTATTCGGAGGAGAATGTTTTATTTAATCTCGGCAAAGAGATATGCGTCTCTAAGGCGTTAATATTTTTTGAATATTTAAATAATGTTTCTATAATAGAATATTATCAAAAACCATGATTATTACAATGAAAAAACGTTTATGAACAAATTAACATTTATTTGTGTTCTAAACTCAAAAATATTTGTATTTCCTATTTTTCATATTAGGCTGTTTATCGGCTTTATACCTTTGCTTCTCTTTCAACCTGGCGAAAGCAAAGCGCGGAAAAAAAAATTAAATCATATGACAAAAATATTTTCCGTTATTTTATTTTATTTCTTCAAAAGTGTATTGAAAAACGTCGTTTGATACACGTGGACATTTGTTATTGCAGTTCTCGGCTCAAAAACAACCTCGCCTACGGCTCCGGTGTTAATTCCGCCTCGAATGCAATAACAAACGTTCTCCACTTGTATCAAAATGTACTATTATCTGTTTAAAATAGACTTGTTATTCTTGTGTTCTTGGTAATGTTTTGCTTGCCCTAGTTTTTTTTTTCTTTGCCGCTTTTTTCTGCAAATAAAATATTCTTAGAAGTTATACCTAGAACTTAAATTATTTCTTAACCTTGTCTATTCAGTGTAAATCTGACATGACCTTATTTAAAAGGATCACAGCTTCGAAATGGGTCAAGTTATTGAGTGGTACAAGGTGAGGAACTCTTGAACTAAGGGCTTTCTGCAATTTCAAACTCGGACAGATTAATTATACTGTCACTTACATTGTGCACGGTTGAAATTAATGCTTTTAATAATATAAACACGCTGTTAACTTAAACAAGTGTGCTAGAAAAGTCCCTATCTCCCCGAAATAACGGCATTCAAGAGGTAAGTAAATGGAGGATTAAAATATGAAAATTAATGCTTTTAATAATATAAACACGCTGTTAACATAAACAAGTGTGCTACAAAAGTCCCTATCTCCCCGAAATATAGGTATTCAAGAGGTAAATGGAGGATTAAAATATGAAAATTCATAAACATAAAAGGCCCAACGATGCACGTCATCTTCACAAACAGCCATAATAGAATTAACCAGAATTATCAAGAATGCTTCCTTGTACCACAGACAACGTCTTTTATACGCTCTATAGAAATTAGGTCACACAACAATGGACTCTATTAATGTGGTAAAAGGTCTATTTTCCACTTCCTAACCATTAATGTCGGGTCAAAAGAACACCGTTTATGGCTAACGATGACTTATTAGCGATAACAATGTTGTTATTCGCGCTTTCTTTCCCTTTTCGGACCTAATAGGCGATGTTTGATGAATGATTTTGATCTTTGTGCCGAGAAGTTATGGTCGTGTTTGGGTTGGTGGATTTTGATGAATTAACAATGTGTACTTTGAAAGTCGTTGTTCATGTGATACGTCGTTGATTCTGAATAAATAGTGTTTGTGTTACTGTTAGTGAGGTAAAGAAATGGAAAACATTTCATTTTACGCAAAAGTAAGTTTTCAAATGGAAGTTTAAGCTAAAATGCACGACTTTTGGAGGCTTTATGATAATAACGATCCTATACACAACTTTTTAAATGCTCTATTTTACATAGCAGATTGAAAAATGCTTGGATACCAGTTGAACTATTGGTAAATAGAGATGCAACTATGTACGTAACTAATAAAAATTGCAAAATTGGCAAATAAATAAAAAATTATGAAATGGAGGAATCAATCATTCAGTGGTCACCAGGGCGTGGGAAAGGACCACCCGGTAAAAATCAAGTCACATTCTTCTGAGCAGTGATTTCACTGCATTTTATAGAAAATTAGCTTTTGCCCGCGGCTTCGGCTGCGTGGAAGTCAAAAATTATCCCACGGGAACGTATAACCGGGATAAAAAGTAGCCTATGTGTAAGTCTGACGACACGGTTGGCACAGTGGTTGAGCGATTGAATGCAGCGCAGCATGTCGCGGGTTCGATTCCCGCACGGAACAAATATTTGTACGACCTACAAGTATTTGTTCCGAGTCTGGGTGTTTTTCTATCTATAATATGTATGTATTTACAAAAAAAAAAAAATTTAAAAAATGTATATAAGTAGTTTATCAGCCATCTCGTTACCATAACACAAGCATTAGGTTGCTTAGCTTGGGACTAGATGGCGTTGTGTGAAATGTCCAAGTATATTTATTTATTTATTTATTTAAGTCCAGGGTGAGGAGGTAAGGAGCTCGTGGCTAAGTAGTAACAGCCGCACGGGTCGATCCATCAGGTTAAGCTACGCTTTCCGGGGTTGGTCAGTGGATGGGTGACCATCTTTACATACCGAGACTCCTCCGTGCCTCGGAAAGCACGTTAAGCCGTTGGTCCCGGCTGTCATTCGTGGATCTTTGACAGTCGTTACGAGTCGTCAGAAGCCCGAAAGTCTGACAACCAGTCTTACCAAGAGGTATCGTATTACCCAGTTACTGGGTTGTGGAGGTCAGATAGGCAGTCGCTCCATGTAAAATACTTGTATTCAGCTGCATCCGGTTAGACTGGAAGCCGACCCCAACATAGTTGGGAAA
The DNA here is from genome assembly GCA_905163495.3 of Cosmia trapezina. Lineage (NCBI taxonomy): Eukaryota > Metazoa > Arthropoda > Insecta > Lepidoptera > Noctuidae > Cosmia > Cosmia trapezina. The sequence continues at coordinate 27,593,469 of LR991024.1, forward strand.
AGGCTAGGCAGATTGATTTAAGTCCAGGGTGTCAGCTACCACCGCAATAAATTTTATCAAAAATGGGCCAGCTGTTTGAGCGTGAAGAAGTAACAAACATACTAACACATACACACTCACAAACTTTCGCCTTTATAATATTAGTGTGATATATAGCGTGATTCAAGTTTGAAGGAGCTCTCATACTGCGTTAATGAGGCGAAAAGCTCATGACAAAAAACAACCCAAAAAAAATTGTCTTTGGTCTAATATACTTTCAGTCCACCATAAAGCCGAATTCCCATTAGTGATGCAGGATTAGCCAGTCAAACGAATTCGTTCATGAGATTGTGTGTATCACTGCGAGTTTTGATTGGATAAAAAAGTGCGTCAGAAGGAGTCACGACACGACACATCACAGAAATGTGAATTCAGCTTGAGATTTTCACATCATCATCTCGTGACTAGCCTTTTCCCAACAATATTAGGGTCGGATTCCAGTCTAATTTACATGGAGTTACTGCCTATAAGTTTGACAATTATTATTCTTCGGACTGTGTCGGTTGTCTTGGTCCTACGGATCTCTTCATTTTTGATTCGATCACGTAGGGAAACTCCAAGCAAAGCCCTCTCCATTGCTTTGGGTGACTTTCCCCCTTATGGGCAGGGCAGGGCACATTTCTCGCAGAACAGAAGACCGATGGGGCTGAATGGCGACCGCGTACCGGATGACGTAGCGTTGGAAGCCCTCCAACAAGGTAGACCGAGGGATTAAAGATCCCCGAATGACTGCCGACACGTTTGGCGCAGTGGTTGAGCGATTGACTGCTGCGCAGCATGTCGCGGGTTCGATTCACTCACGGAACAAATATTTGTACGACCTACAAGTACTTGTTCCGAGTCTGGGTGTTTTTCTATCTATAATATGTATGTATTTACAAAAAAAAAAAAAATGTATATAAGTAGTTTATCAGCCATCTCGTTACCATAACACAAGCATTAGGTTGCTTAGCTTGGGACTAGATGGCGTTGTGTGAAATGTCCAAGGATATTTATTTATTTATTTACTGCCGGGACTGACGCTGACGGTTTAACATACTTTCCGAGGCAAGGACCAACCTCGGCAAGCGTTGTTTAACTTTGAAGATCTACCCGTGCGGCTGTTAGTATTTAGCCACGAGCCCTTTTTTACATCATTATTCCAAAATGCTTCACACTTAAAATGATTTTTATATCTTCGTAATGTACTGTCATTAAATCTATCTGCTCTTCAATCAATCTATCTGCCTAGCCTTTTCCCAACTATGTTGTGGTCAGCTTCTAGTCTAACCAGATGCAGCTAAATACCAGTATTATAGTCATTTTAAGTTTTCAATCAAGTGAAAATCAAAGAGCCCTACCAGGGAGGAATGGTGGTAATACTAGGACACAAAATGATAACGAAATGATTTCATACGGCCGCAGTGGTAATGCGTTGCTATAAGTTAATGGGATTTATATTAAGGAAGCCGTGGCTTGAATGTGTTCGTATGTAAGTGTCGCATGGCACCTTGTAATAATAAAGTAGGTATACTGTGAATAATGTCGGACCTAAACGTGTTATTAAGGAAAAGACTATCTAACCATTTCAAAATTGTGTAGAATCAAGTTCTACAGCCGTGCTACTGGGGAGTTTGTTGCGCCACTTCTTCTTCCCAGCTAAAGCATCAGGAAGTGGCTATAAATGAGATCATTTTGGACCTTGTCGGGAACAACAAAATAGCAGGAGAGAGGAAGCTTTAAAAACTTAACATATCAGCTTAGCCCAATGATGAATCATAGATTCGACCTACTGTGTCATAAGTTGGTAATTTTTAGGGTTCCGTACCAAAATGGTAAAAAGGAACCCTTATGGTGTGACTCAGTCTGTCTGTATGTCTGTCTTTCACAGCTGGATATCTCAAAAACTACTAATGCTATCAACTTAAAATTTGGAACAGTTTTAGATGATGAATATTTTTTTTTTTTTTTGCAACAGGGAAGGGAAAGAGAGAGTCTTAAAAATTCAAATTGGGGCTACTAGGGCATGTGGGGTAGCGTATATATGAAAAAACGCTGTTTGCACATTCTCAAACGTTTTTAATTTTTTTTTAGGCCGCATAGTTTTCGACTTTTGATGAAAAACATTTTAAAAAATACCATTCCCACCCCGCCTCCTTATCTCCGAACTTTGCAAAGAAAAAAATCTGAAATTATTCTATGTGATAGAAGTTTATGTAAAGATTACAGGAAAAATAAAACGATGTTTCTAAATAGCACACTTTTTCAGAAATCGGAACGGAACCCTCGGTGCGCGAGTCCGACTCGCACTTGGCCGGTTTTTTTGTTTTGTTTTGACATCTTAGTCACACAGATTGGCGCCGATACTTGACTTGTTTGTCATTGAAACGCTATTATTAATGCTATCTCACCCTTCCCAGTTTGCTGACCTATTTTTTCGCGATTGAGTATGGTGAGAGCATATTTATGGGCATATCTTACGATTTAAATCTTTGGCTTAACTATATTTTAACGTATGGTTCTTTAGGGTTTAGGAGTTATTTCAGACAACATTTAAATCAAGATTCATGCTTGAGCAATCGTTCTAGACTAAAAGACCTAATCACTGCTAGCAAAATTCTTAGTAATCTAACAATCACAAACACACCCATGTAACTCCACAAACACACATAAATCTTTGTATGAATCAATCATTCATAAGTGGGGGGGTAGGATGGGGGGGGGCGACTCGATAAAATCTGGGCCCGACCGTTGCTAACAAACTGAATGCCAAATGTGTCTTTTCATGCACCCTTATGTAGTATTGTTATTTTTAAAAGGGCCACTTGATATCGTGACAGCTACAATTTGATTTATTTTTCATATTTTTTTATTTTAAATGAAGATTTGGTTTTCAAAATAATAAAACCGGTCAAGAGCGAGTCGGACTCGCGCACCGAGGGTTCCATACCATCATTTATATTTAATTTTTGTTGATGATTTCTGAAAAAGTGTGCTATTTAGAGACATCGTTTTATTTTTCCTGAAATTTTCACAGAATAATTTCAGATTTTTCTCTATGCAGTCTTCGGAGATAAGGAGGGGGAATATATGGTATTTTTTTTAACATTTTTCATCAAAAAAAAGATAAAAATATGTTGACGTGCAAACAGCGCTCTTTCACATGATACCTCAAATGCCCTAGTAGAATATTTTAAATCTAAATTTCATAAATGGCTCATAAGTAATAAGTATAAAAGATTTTTGACAAAAAGTAAAGTGATAAATATTGTTACTGGTTTACTCAGATTTATGGTTATAGACATAGTAAAAATTTTAGAATAGTGATGATGACAATTTTCTTCGTCATGTAGATTATTAAAAAATATTGGACACGTATTTTTTCAAAAGACGAGGAAGAGGCGTTAATATGGCATGACGTCACGCCTACCTAGATTTTTTACGTAGAAGTGACGTAGGGAGCCCCACTTCCCAACTTTAATTCGTGCTGTTCAAGTATTTTTTTATTAATATATATACATACGTGTTAATTACCCATGTTTGCAAACCAATAAATGATTTGATTTGATTTGATTTGATTTGAAAGCAAAAAATACGTGTCTAATATTTTTTTACTATCTAACTGACGGACTAAAAATTTCTTTTTTTTTACCCAGCCCTGTTACAATTTTGTAATAGTGTTGTAAAATAGTTGTAAACAGTATTAGGTGTGGTACCACATGAACTAAATTAATTTATGTTACTGTTATTATTGATGCATATAATTTTTTTTTTTCTTGAATTTCATACATCATGTTTGGTGCATTTATCTGTATTTTTAAATCTACTAAACTAACATATCGATTACTAATGTGGCAACACCAAGTGGCGACGGCTGACAAATTGGGCAAGGAAGGCGCGATCCGGCAATCGATTCGTTCACATGATTTTGGAGCGAGCTACGGGTTAGAAACTAGAGTAGCTGCTGTGTCTAGAATTCTAGATAATGATTGTAGCTGGTTCGTCGTATAGGCAGTTGTAAAGATTTTGAATAATTAAAGAATAATTATTACTCTACCCAAGGAGTTTTCTTACAATCATTCTGCTGTCATAGATCAAAATGTTGTTAAATATCTAGACACAGATTAAATTTGGATTATTCTCACTCCAACCTGTCTAGAGGTCAAGTAGTCAAGTAACAGTTAATTATAATTTCCAGTCCAAAAACATAATGATTCCTAATGGTTGTGTAATTATTTTGATTAAAGTGTAATTTAGTAAATAGACACAATTAGAGATTTGTTTCAGTAATAAGATAGCAATTACCCAAAATTATTAAACTAATAATTGTCTGTGAAAATGGAAAGCTATAATCCGAGACTATATTATTTAAAAGGGCCAATTTTTCAATCGTTAAATCCGAGGTTATCTCAGGAATAAATATGGCGGTTTGACATATTTTCTATACAAAAGCTGTCAAAACGTCAAACATATTCCCCAGATAAAAGTTATCTGACTAGCTATTGAAAAAACGGCCTTTAAAATACCAGTTTTTTAGCTTTCAAAATGTGAGTACTTACCTATATTTAATCTCAGGTTAATTTGACATCAGTTTACAATTACTTTTAATTACAGCATGGGAAATTACTTGACCTCTTTGTGAATACATAATGAGCTCTCGTCGAAAGGTTTTCAGCTACAAAGCCGAGTTTCTGTTGACGTCACACTGCAAGATATGTACCTATGCTATCAAATCTGTAAGAGATGATTGTCGTGTCATTATTTTTACTTTGTATACTGCAGTAACATTATGTTACCTACTATTTATCGGAGTAAGTGCAACGTTACATAGGTAACACTAACAAATGTTGTTGATAAATGTTTTGTAATAACTAAAGGGTCTTTCAACAAGGACGGGTCGATGTTGAAATTAAATAAAACAAGCTGTATGTAAGATATTAAAGAAATTATTTTTTTTATTTTAAGAGCCCATTTATGCCATTATTTATGAAATATGACATCGTTTAAATGTCCACCGCGGCTTCGAACTTTGGCACGGATCCGAGAGAGAGAATCCGAGAAATAATAAATCTGCACGCATTTGTTTTTGCAAAACTGTCTATCAAAAACCTTATTGACGTTTAAGAGCGGTTTCGCACTACGTCCGATCCGAAACCGAATTCAAGATCCGAGTTCAATCCGAATTGGGAATGTTTTAAATTCGGACGGACAGAGTTCGGATCTAGTGCGCAACCCTTCATACAAATAGTACTGTGGCTACTTCGGTGCCACATTTCTCGGATTCGGATTGGACGTAGTGCGAAACCGCTCTAATAGTGTTTGTATAAACCTACTTACAAAAAAAAATGGCAGCTAGGGGGACTGCCGATAGAAGTAAAAACTTAAACGAAAAACTATGCATAGCATGTCGCAGTGACGCGGTGACGCGAACCCGTAAGATTTCCCCCTACCAAAAATCGCTCAGCGCGCATAAAGAAGTTTTCACTTCAAAAAAACAATTCATAAGCAAAAATCTAAAGCCAATCAAACATATTAATCATAATAAAATAGCTCTTTTCATCATGCAGCTATGCTAGCTATGGCTATCCATAGCTTACACTGTAACCTCACCCTAAGGTCGCAAAGGTAAGATCAAGCCATAAATTAGCCGTTACCCACAACATAGCCCCATGAATAAATGTGGAAATGTCTCCGTAAAGAGATAATTATGCGTTTTAAGGGTCCAGTGAAGACGGCCTAAGGCGGGTTCACGGAATTGAGAGATGCGACTTGTGTCAAGCAAGACGCGCGCGCGTCACTTGTTTTCGCCATTAATACAGATGGGACACTCCGCAGTTTGGTAAGAAGCTTCAAGTACGCGGCGAGCTCAGCTCACTGGGTCAATTCAGTGTGGGCTGCCGCGCACCGGCCGGGGAGCAGGTTAGTTCGATACTCACTCACGCGCCGCGTCGTAAAAGAAGACAACCCTAACAAGTCAGAAGGTGTAAAAGTTACGCGATAGAAACAGAGGCATCTTGTAGGTGAATATAACTGTAGGTAATAAGCGTTGTGCGTCCTAAATTGCACTTAAAGGCTCTTACAGACAGAGGCGATATCGCGGTCGCGACGCGATATTTCGATATTATATCCGTAGAAAAATATCGCGTCGCGACGCGATATCGCCTCTGTCTGTAAGAGCCTTTATTGTGTCGTAGCTTCTTATTTAAATGATTTTGCGGAGTGTCCCATCTGTATTAATCTGTGGTCGCGGTGACTCGTGGCATGCTCTAAACAACTTCTTTCATTTGTTTTGCCCGCAGTCACGCCGCAGACGCATGTCGCAAGTCGCATGTCGCAAGTCGCATGTCGCAAGTCGCGTGTCGCAAGTCGCGTGTCACTTGTGGCCATAGGGTAGAAGGTTTCCTCAAAAATATGCGCCGACAACGTTTAGTATGTAAAGCAGGTGGCATTGTGTTTGGAGAAAAATCACTTATTTATGTTAAGTTGGTAAGCTGTTTATAAAGATGGCGGTAAATAAGTTAATGTTTGGACTTATGAAGGTATGCTGTAACTTTTCTTCTGTTTTTGTGTTTTTTGGCATTAATTAGTGACTGTTTTGGCCGGAGTGTTTAGTGGCATACTTAGACACTACTTAGACACTATTCTTTACTTACATACTTCAAACAAAATCAGATAAGTACAGCCCGCTCAGCATGACAACTACTAAATAACGGTGAAAGTCAAACGGGTATTTACAGAGCATTGGTACCTAATAATGATGTCACCAATCCAATAAGGGTATGTAGAAGAGGTCATTTACAACCAAATGAAGGGGTCATTTGGTTGTAAATGACCTCTTCTATGCAAATGTCAACAATTAGTAATTTCACATAATATATTTTTATATCTGCTGTATACAACTTTGAAAATTTTTGCCATTTCTGCCAAATATTTTATTCAATTTTATTGAACGTCGTGTTTCGTTCCCTCATGTTTAAATGATAGAAAATGTTCATGCCAGAATTGAATGCGATTTTATTGTACGTGCAATTTTGTTCTACGTGTTGTTTACACCTGTACCAATTTTGAATGGCAACTAACTTGCCCGTATCGTGCAACTATATGTTATAACACATTTGCTCGTAAAGGGCCTCTTATTTCACCAATTTCAATATCGTAATGTATGTCATTACGTACTTGTGCGTTATCGTAAAGTAAAACGCACGAGTTTCTTTCTAATAAGGTAACACGTACGGTTTATCATGTTCCGTCTAAAACCAACGGTACTTTTTTAAATCTTAAGAAAAAAAAAGCAAAGAAAGCAAAGCAAAGAGTTTTTATGTCAGAAAAGTGGTCAACATTTTATGAATAAAATTAACTTTGGGATAAAATAAAATTAAAGAATTAAATATTAAACATTTAATTCTTTCATTTAATTAATTTTGGCAATAAATTACAACCATTTATCTGTAACAAAAACAAAAAAATATTAATTTACTTTAATAATAATGGTTGTTTTTGTGCCTTTGCCTTTTAAAAAAAAGCGCTGAATGCGCTGATGCGTGCGCATCGCTAATTTGTGAACAAGTAAAAATTATTCCGCGCGCTTTTCCTTTTCGCTGTATTGTTTTTATTTGAAAATGTCGTCAAGTAATGATGAATTTATTCATTCGACACCGCCAGAAGTCTCAGAGGCAGCGAAAAAGGCTACTCTAAGCCTCTTGCCCGAAAAATCGACCGATAGATACTTACAAGCGGATCAAAATTTCATCGTATGGAAAACAAGCAAAGATGCAAATTCATTTTCAGAAAGTGTGTTTTTAAAGATTTATACGTTTAAGAAAGTCCGAGTTTTATTTATTTCCTCGCAAATATGTTATAAAACGTCGTATGACATACGTGCGCTTTGATAATTACAGCCTCTGCTTTCTTGTAGCCCTCGCCTACGGCTCGGCTAGCAATATCGCCTCGGCTGTAATTTTCAACTTACCGCACTTATATCATAATGTACTATTAAGTGTGGTTTAGACTGTGCCAGTTAATTGCCCTTCAATTTTATGATATAGGTACCACAGGCAATTCACTTGCACAGTGTAAATGGAGCTTTATGGAAAATTGAGCCAATCACCACGCTTGGTACAAAGCTAGGTGATCGTTCGTTGCTCTTTGATCTTAGGCATTAACAGAACAAAATACCTAAACCTGCTTAATGCTTTTTAGTCTTCATTCACAAAAGGTCATCTTTTTATGAGAAGAGGCAATGCTTCGCTCGCGTTGTGGACGATAATTCGCTGATATGATTATTATTAGTCGCAAAAGAAGAAGTGTAGGTCTATGCCTCCAAATACCAAATGAAAAAATAGACAATTTTTTCTGTACCAACAAAACAACTGCTTTTATAAGAAAAAAACTGGTCAAGAGCGAGTCGGACCCGCGCACCAAGGGTTCCGTACCATCATTTTTATGTAACTTTTGTTTCATGATTTCTCAAAAACTGTGCTATTTAGATACATCGTTTTATTTTTCCTGTAATCTTTACATAAACATCTATCACATAGAATAAATTCAGATTTTTCTCTTTGCAAACTTCGGAGATAAGGGAACGGTATTTTTATTAACATTTTCAATCAAAAGTCGAAAAATATGCGGCCTAAAAAAAGGAAAAAAATGTTTGAGAATGTACAAACAACGTTCTTTCATATGATACCCCACATGCCCTAGTAACCCCATTTCGAATTTTTAAGACCCCCTTTCAGCCCCCGTTGCAAAATTAACATATGTATTTCTGTTTCCTTCATAATTGAAAAATAATTGGGCAAACGTCTTCTAAAATTTTTCCAAATTTCAAGTTGATAGCATTAGTAGTTCTTGAGATATCCAGCTGTGACAGACAGACTGAGTGACACCATAAGGGTTCCTTTTTTACCATTTTGGTACGGAACCCTAAAAAGATCAAAAGTAAAGTTCGTTCCCTTTTAAACCTCTAATGCGTGTTTATAACTAGTGAATGGAAAACCTATAGATTGTTCAGTCCATAATAAGATGCATTAGACTAACAATGGTTCGTTCTCAAAATAGGCTCTTTCTTCAAATAATGTGCTTTATACTATGGATTTGTGTAGATCTATACGATATTGTAGGGTTACTTTCAGTTTGTATTATGTTGAGAATTGAAAAAAAATGTTGTATGTTAATGTAGAGTATTAGTGAGTTTCTATATACCATTTTAACCGATTTAGATAGAATATAATTATTCTAAGTATCGTGGAAAGGGAAAAAGGTAATTCGATTCATTTTCTTCTTGTACTAGTGTAGCACTTCCCGCGTAGCTTCGCCCACGTGGATGTCGGGAAATATTCCCACGGGAACAAAATTCCTTCGTTATTCCTTGTCTATATTATAAAGGGAACTTTTGTGCAAAATTTTAGTTTTCTAGTTCCAAGGGTTTGGTCTGGGAGTTGATGAGTCATAAGTCAGTCAGGACTCTTTTAAGTTATATTAGACATACTGCCTTTTTAGGGTTCCGTACCAAAATGGTAAAAAAGGAAACCTTATGGTGTGGCTCAGTCTGTCTGTCTGTCTGTCTGTCCGTCTGTCTGTCTGTCTGTCTGTCTGTCACAGCTGGGTGTTTCAAGAACTACTAATGCTATCAACTGGAAATTTGAAATAGTTTTAGATGACGTTTACTCAACTATTTTGCAAATAAGAAAGAAGTAAAAATATTTTTTTTTTTTTTTTGTAAAAGGAACTGAAAGGGGGTCCTAAAAATTCAAATTGGAGCTACTAGGGCATGTGGGGTATCATATGAAAGAGCGCTGTTTGCATATTTTCAAACATTTTTTTTATTTTTTTTAGGCTGCATAGTTTTCGACTTTTGATGAAAAATGTAAAAAAAAATACCGTCCCCGTCCCCCCCCTTATCTCCGAAGTATGGAAAGATAAAAATCTGAAATTATTCTATGTGATAGAAGTTAATGTAAAAATTACAGGAAAAATAAAAAGATGTCTCTAAATAGCACACTTTTTCAGAAATCGGAACGGAACCCTCGGTGCGCGAGTCCGTCTCACTCTTGACAAGTTTTTTTTTTTCGTCAATCAAGTCAACTGACAGGCAAAGAATTGATTGACGACTTCGAAATATGGTGCTGGCACCGCCTATTAAGGTTACCATGGGCAGCCCACCCCACAAATTTCTCGATCCACTAAATTTAGAGAAAGCACAATAACTTTCCTCAACCTGCCTGCAACGTTTCAATACTCAATACTTTATTTGCATTCCACAATGTGTATAAGATGGTAATTTAAAAAATATGTGATCATTATGGACCCTGTCGGGCACAGCAACAATAGCAGGAGAGAGGAAGCTTTGAAACTTAAATCTAATATTACATAAATCTAGCTTAAATCTGATATTATTGCTTACTGAACTTATATAATAATTATAATAATATATTCATTTAATCGGTACCGAGTACCTAAAATAATAATCAAAATACATAAAATTCATTAAGTAAACATTAAGTAAATAACGTTTCGTGAGATACTCCGGCCACGTTGCCCGCAGAGGTACCAACAACATGGAAGGAAAAATAGAGGGCAAAAGACATAGAGGCTGCAGACCAAAAAGGTGGTCGGATCAAATATCCGAGCAATTTGCGATACTTACCAGCGCCGCACTCCACCAGGCCACTGGGGGCTTAGCTCTTATAGCAGGGCAGAAGTTGAATGTTTCCAGTGAGAGAGAGTGACGCAGCTATATACGACCTATAGCACCGTCACTCTCTCTCACTGGAAACGTTCAACTTCTGCTCTGCTATAAGAGCTTATAGTAAGCCCGCTGATCGTAACAGATGGAGAAAGACCGTTTACAATTTGATACGGAGTCACGATTCTCAACAGTGAGAGAGCGATTGAGAAGAAGAAGATACTGCCTTGACCCGTTTAGTTTATCTATAGTATAGTTAAAATCTCGCTGCAGACTTGGTCATAAACCATAATCGGAATAGGGATGTGCGCTAGTTGCGCGCGCTCAAGGCCATTATCGATAACAGAATCATTAAGGTTATCACGTAAACATACTGATGAGAAGTTAGTCGATGAAGCCATTTCCAATGTCTCCATTGAAAATTGGCAAAAATGTGTGGAACATGCAGAATTGCTGTAAGATGGAGACTTAAGAAAAGCACATTTATGCGAAGAGTTCATCATTCATGTGGATGATGATGACGATGACTCAGACGAAGAATTTAAATTTTCTATTTTTAGTTTTATTTATTTATTTATTTATTTATATACGTTCTTTTGTTTATATATTTAATATGCTTTGTAGTAAATTTGGTAATAAAATAAAAAAAAATGTGTATTTATTTCTATCACCCATTTATAAATATATAAAACTATCGATATCACTCATCGACTGCAGCAATGCACAGGACTACGTGTGGGCGTGGCCTGCCCATAAGGCCCGTGAGTGGGAAAGAGAGCGAAACACTCGAATGATTTATGACCGAGTCTGCAGCGAGATTTTAACTATACTATAGTCGTATATTATATAGCAGAAAACAGATATTATGTTGAATACCTAATAAACCAAAAAAAAACCAGCCAACCACCAGTCTACCTCTAATTGTGCTAATAACTGCACTGCTTCCGCTAGCATGCGTGTTCCCACCTGCCGGGAGACAGGTCTCCTCTCTTTGAGAGGGAGTGAGCTGTAATCCACCACGCGGGCATTTGTCGCAACAACGGAGTCATTATTATTACCTCGAGCGTCCGAGCCTGGTTCAGGCCATGGTGCGGAGCGAGAGTGCATGGGAGGCCGTCACCTCCTTCTGCGAAGCAGTGATGCTCGCGAAGGAGGAGGCGGAACGCGTGAGGGAGAGGCAGCCTCACGCCCTCAGTCGCCGCAGGAGACGCCCTGGGCGGCGGGAATCGCGAGGCGATTTCCGGCCACCGTAGACGCGGGCCTGCGGACGGTGAGTAGCGGGTAGCTCGCCGTCTGGTAAGGACCAGGCCCGAGTCGACGGCGCGTTGTGTTCCACGCGCGCCTCAAAGAGATGTCAGCAAATGATGGGGTCCAATAGGGCCGACGCCGCTGGGGTCGCGGGTAGTTTTAAGAAGATATCGCGGCCCTGGCATAGGCAACTGAAGGAACACGGGTGGGTTTTAGTCAGTAAAAGTTTGACACGCCTTTCCGCTCCACCCAGATCGGGAGAAGTTATTTGATGATTTCCGACCATCAAAAAAAAAAAAAAAAAAAATATTATTACAGTGGGCATACGGTTTGGTGTGAACGGCGTTTAACTGCTAGCTTTCTAAGCAACGATTTCCAGTACTAACCTTAGTTTGATTCAAAGTTTACGTACCCATACAGTTCTAATCTAAACTCTACCCTCTAAATCCCAAGTATGAATATCCGCTCACAACACGCAAGGATGCCGCAAGCTTGTCAAAGCACACGTTTACACCGTTTTATCTTGTTTACTCAGTGCGGGCGCCATATTTGATTACAATTGAAATTCGTTGCGGACCGCTTTGATAAACGCCGGAGGTGTGACGTAATTCTAGTGATGTGGTGCGCTGTTTGTTTTTAAGCCCTTTTAATTTATGTGAGTGAGTTTGTGAATTATCGATTTATGGGTTTAAGGTTTTAGTTACATTATCTATTGAAGGACCTGGATTTGCATGTTTTTGCCTTCTAAGTTTGTGGGTTCTATTCTAATATGTGCGTGTATCGAAATCAGGCGTTTGTATGTGAAACTAGATTTTGCCCGCGGCTTCGACCGCGTGGATATCGGAAAATATCCCACGGGAATGTACTACCGAGAAATTCTTCCTTATTCCTTGTCTACATTATAGAGGGAACCTCTATCCAAAAGTTCAGCTTTCTAGGTTCATTTGGGCTGGGCGTTGATGAGTCAGTCAGTCAGTCAGGACTTCTCTTTTTATTCATATACTTAGATAGAGTTTAAGCGGCAACTCTAATTTATCCAGACTGTTTTTCGAAAACTAGTGTATCAAGTGTCTTCTTTCCCTGAATCCAAAAGATTTTTTGCTCATACCAAAGTATTTGTGTGCAGGGAAATTAAAGAGAAGTTTATGTATGTAGTGAACATTTCATAATAGTTAGATGGAATTTGATACTATTATTATATCCATCAATGGATTTTTAGGGACAGTAATCAAAAAACATCATATTATGATGGATTGATTCCGTAAATTGACCTGATGTAGCTATAGTAGTTACCTGAACATATTTTCCTGTATTGTGTTGCTCATTAGTTAGTAATCCATGTTAGATAAGTATCCCTATTATGGATTTGGGTCGATTGAATTGTTTATAATGGTGGCTTAATGGTATCGGCCCCGACTTACGAGTTGTAGGTGGCGAGTTCGAACCCAGTTCGAGGCATTTTACTTTGTGTATTTAAGTTCATCACCACTGCTCTCAAAACGGTGAAGGAAAACATCGTGAGGAAACCGGCATGTCTTGGAACCAATAATTTGAAGACATGTGACATCAACCAACCCGCACTGGGCCCGCGTGGTGGATTACAAGCCCACTCCCTCTCATTAAGAGGAGGCCTGTGTCCCAGCAGTGGGAAAATTATAGGCTGATTATGTTATGCTTATGCTCAAGAGACTTTTATTGTAATTAGTTTAGGTGATTTGTTATGTGGATTGAATATTTAGTAGTCGATTGATGTGGCGGAAGAAAGGCCTTGACATTTAAAATCTGGTTAGTTCACGATATTGACGTTTTTACCCTTACTGAGCGCCAGCAAACACATAGTTAGAAAGAAAGAAAGAAAGAAAAATATTTTTTTAACTTACAAAATTAACATTAAAAAACAAACAAAAATACATAAGAAAAAAAAGACCGGTGCGAGGCCACAAAGAAGGCGTTAGTTATGTGTTTCATGAAGAACTCAGCCAACAATGCCAACTATTTGGGGTTCCGCAGCTTCACACACTGTTAACCCTAAAAGCCCCGAGGACTACAGACTTTATATCGGCTGATAGTTTGGTCGGTTTCTTAAGTATGAAGTGTCAGTATGAGGATGTATGCTCGTGTGAACCACGATCGAACATGCATGTAACATCTTCATACTGATTAAGAAACCGACCGAACTATCGGCCGATAGGAAGTCTGTAGTCTGTGGGGAGTCTTAGGTTCAAAGTTTGTGTGAAGTTTTTGGGTTTCTGACTACCAGTAGCAGTTGTTGAAGACATTCGTATAAAAACCATAACCGACAGTTTAACATATTTATGAGACACGGAACTGGACCATTCTATAGCACATTATTTAAGAGCCCCATGTGCTATAAATATAAAGATCAGACCAAGATGAATACCAATTATAGGCCTTGTAACTTTACCTATACTGGCAGACCAATCGAAAAGGCCAAACTATGATCAAAATACAAGTCTGAAATACAACAAAAATCAATAGTTTTACTACAACCGAATTCACACACATTCCGACATTCATACCGAAAAAATCGCACGAAACCGCATAAAAACGCAACGACATACCTAACCAGAAAAACAATAAAGGAGTATTGACACAAATTCGTTGCGCGGCGGAAAATATTCGGGGTGAACGAAGATGAAATGTGTTCAACGAAAACATTGTTGTCGGCCATTCCTGTTGTTTTTTGTACTGTTCATATTCAGAGTTATGTTTGTTAAGGGCATGTTATCGTATATGTATCCGCATGTGGGTGAAGGAGAATTCTAAATACATTTTCTAATAAACATTTTTTTTTTGAAAACCATTTAATTTTGATCGAGTCTTGTTTTACTCCTCGTTCTCTGATCTTATCCCAATTTATTTCGGGTTGCAACTTGTCTTTTTTTCCATCCTTTAAGTCGTCATCTCGGGAGTCACTTTTGCCGAATTGTTTTTTTCTTGCTATACCTCAATCAATCTGCCTAGCCTTTTCCCAACTATGTTGGGGTCGGCTTCCAGTCTAACCGGATGCAGCTGAATACCAGTATTTTACATGGAGCGACTGCCTGTCTGACCTCCACAACCCAGTAACTGGGTAATACGATACCCCTTGGTAAGACTGGTTGTCAGACTTTCGGGCTTCTGACGACCCGTAACGACTGTCAAAGATCCACGAATAACAGCCGGGACCAACGGCTTAACGTGCTTTCCGAGGCACGGAGGAATCTCGATATGTAAAGATGGTCACCCATCCACTGACCAACCCCGGCAAGCGCAGCTTAACCTGACGGATCGACCCGTGCGGCTGTTATTACTTAGCCACGAGCTCCTCCTTTCTTGCTATACCTATGCTATTAATATTGTTTAATTACGCAAACAAATACCTGAGGGGCAACTCCCGTATTATTAACAACGTTCGCAATCTCATCTCAGTATCAATCTGTCAAAAATTGTACAGCGTTTACATACATTTTTGACATCTGAGGGTCAATTCTCGTATTTTTAACAACGTTCGCAATATCATCTCAAGACTCAATCTGTCAAAAATTGTATAGCGTTTACCTAAATTTTTGACATTTGATTGACGCTGGCATGAGATTTTGAACGTTTTTAGGTACGAGAATTGCCCCTCTGATTGTAGCTGGTATAAAATTGCGACCTGAATTTGAACGTTTCTAAATACGAGAATTGGCCTTCTGATCAAAAATATGACCGAAATACTACCTTAAAATAAGCAATAGATTGCCCCTATTTATTTTCTAAACAAGAAACTTGTGTATTTTTCCTTTGCGATTTTGCACAATCTATTTCAAAACGTATTGAATCAACAAAAACTCAGTAGAGCAACGATGTGTACCGGCCCTAACAACAACTGTAAAGGCTCTTACAGACAGAGGCGATATCGCGTCGCGACGCGATATTTTTCTACGGATATAATATCGAAATATCGCGTCGCGACCGCGATATCGCCTCTGTCTGTAAGAGCCTTAACTCGTAGAGCAACGATGTGTACCGGCCCTAACAACAACTGTAACAAATGAGTGCGCTGTAAAAACATACACGTTTGTTATTCGCCCGACGTTTACGTGCGAATAACATTACGATTCATTATGATTCGCTTTTATAACGTTCCTTTTGGGTGTGAGTAGGACAAGAGGCTAAATTATGAATGTTAGAAATGTGTAGAATATTTTTATGTTTTTCTTTTTTTTTTGCGATTGTTACTCGCATCTTTCGACGAGGTTTTTGCTCTGCAGTTTGCATATTAGGACTACATAATATTCCTTTAAAACGGTAATGCTTAGTTAATTTAATCTACGAGTGACTTCACATTCAAAGTACTATGTTAGATCAATGGAATATTGCTACTTTTCGACCGTCAAAGTTCCCACTATCCCGAAACCTTTTTTTTATACGGGCCTTTTCGCAACCGGGCATTGGCGGGTCCAGAAGGGCCTCTCGCCGTGTTAAAAATCAAGTAGCACAACTAAGGCTGAGGCTATAGTAAGCAGCGATTTGCGATGCGACTGGAAGAGCGAAACGAATAACGAGAGTAATATTTGATGTACGGTGTAGCCATATTCGTGAGCATTTTTTATTTGTTTTAGTCGCTCATGTGTCGCAGGTCGCGTCGCGGCCTAATGTAGCCTCAGCCTAAGGGCGTCCCATAGTGGGACTTGAACCTAGGCTTAGTGCACTATTGGCTACTGAGGAAGTAGAGACTTGTAGCATCCGATAGTTATTTTTATTAGGGACGGTATCCCGGAACCTTCATATTACAAGCTTTTATTTAGTTTCACCTGTCCCGGAGTCTGTCAGTCAGTTATGTAATCTTGCAAGTTAAATTTGACCCACTTCCCGGTTTCCGATTGAGCTGAAATTTTACATGCATACGTAAATCGCATGACAATGCAATATGATTATGACGTGGAGCTTATCTGATGATGGAGCTGGAAGGTGGAAATAGGAACTCGGTAATAAAACGACGCAACCCTATCGAGTCTAGTCCTAGATGTCATGTAGACTAAAAAAGGTGGTTTAAAAAAGGGGTTCTTTCGTTTTAGAAAAAAGAGACGATGATTCTGAAGCTTAATTAAAATTGTCTATTAGACCGTCACAAAAATAAATATTGTATTCTATACGACTGGCGTTTGGCAAATTAATTTGGTTGCTACGTGGGCGTATCAGCGCCTTAAAAATGATAACTTCTGGCTACCCTCTTGACATTATCAGACGGACTATTCTCTACCGAAACAAAGGGATCATAAAGGCAAAATACAAAATAATGACGTCTTTTTATGTAGGTAGGTACCTATCAGGAAAAGATTTATTTTTGTATAAGAAATTATTGTAATCTAGGTATATAAAAATCGATGTATTTACTCCAAAAATGGCTGAAGCGATTTTGATGAAATTTTCAGGCAGTTGTTTTTTTTTTAATGATAACCCATTAAAATCTAAACAAGGATATTTTTTAGTTGATTGCAGCACCGTTAACTTACTGAAAAAAATACGAGCTACTTGTGTAGAACACAAGAGTTTCTTACGGTTTTAACACATTTATTTCTCAAAGAACAAATAACAGTTCACTTATAGAGAAACTTAACTAAATTACCAAAAAGTAGGTTGTAGTTTTCATTACGACGTTCAAGCCATCCAAGAAACTGAACACCATAGTATAAATTACAAAATACTGTACTAATACTACACTAAATTAAATCTATATATACTTGTATTTTTTTAAGAACGGCCATCATGTCTGTAATATGCTATTCCAAGGTTATCCATTCTTTACCGGACACCCTGTATAAAAGAAAGTCGTGTTAGTTACACTATTTATAACTCAAGAACGGCTGAACCGATTTGGCTGAAAATTCGTGGGGAGGTAGCTTAGAACCAGGAGACGGACATGGGATACTTTTATATATATAATTCTTCTGTACGTGTTTGTCACCTACCTCCTCCTAAACGGCTGGACTGATTTGGATGATACATTGGAATGGGTTCCTGGATGGTTTGAAAACACAATTGGACCCGGTAGGTGGCGCTGCAGTCGGGTTCTAGGATCGTTCAGACAGGACAACGTCTGTCGGGGCCGCTAGAAATATAAAACAGTTCAAGCTAGTTCTTTAATATACTTTTCTGTTTTTAATTCTAAGGTTCCAATGAACCTCAAAAATTAGAGTCTCCATATGCCACACCACCTACCTACATATACAGGGTGACTTTGTAAACATGCGACAAAATTTAATAGGGGTGTTCTACGCATCAATATGAACAACTTTTACTAAGGGACCAACATCGAATTCGCAAAAAAAAAATTACCTTCCCATATTATAGTTAAAGGTATTGGACCCTTTTGTAAAAGAAGGTCGTATTTTTTTTTGCAAATTCGAAATTAATCCAGGTTATAAACTATCTGTATAGCAAATTTCATCCAAATCCGTTCAGCCGTTTTTGCTTGATTGAGTAACAAACATCCAAACATCCAAACAAACAAACAAACAAAATCAAACAAAGTGTTCCGAAGTTTTCCGAAGATAAAATGGAACCTTTGAACATTGTCGTACTGTACCAAACTTAAATATTTTAGACACGAGCTCTTTTTAGGGTTTCGTAGTCAACAAGGAACCCTTACACTGTAACTGCCCGTCCATCCGCAGCTTAGCTCAGAGGCTGTTAGTACTAGAAAGCTATAATTTGGCATGTATATAAGTGGTAAAATAAAATCATGAAAAAAAACTTTTTTTGGGGTACCTTCTGTACACGTAAAGTGGGGATGTTTTTATTTTCTCGCCTACCCCATAGTGTGGGGTGTTGTTGGATGGGTCTTTTAAAAATATTGCGGGGTTGTGAAAACAATTCTTTGATTTAGGAATCCGTTTCTGATATATTTAGCTTTAAAGTGCTAATTTTTGTTAGAGTCAAGTGTCGCCCCCCTCACCTCCTTCTGCGAAGCAGTGATGCTCGCGAAGGAGGAGGCGGAACGCGTGAGGGAGAGGCAGCCTCACGCCCTCAGTCGCCGCAGGAGACGCCCTGGGCGGCGGGAATCGCGGAGCGATTTCCGGCCACCGTAGGCGCAGGCCTGCGGACGGTGAGCAGCGGGTAGCTCGCCGTCCGGTAAGGACCAGGCCCGAGTCGACGGCGCGTTGTGTTACACGCGCGCCTTAAAGAGATGTCAGCAAGTGACGGGGTCCAATAGGGCCGACGCCGCTGGGGTTGCGGATTGTTTGAAGAAGTTACCGCGGCCCTGGCATAGGCAACTGAAGGAACACGGGTGGGTTTTAGTCAGTAAAAGTCTGACACGCCCTTCTGCTCCACCCAGAGCGGGAGAAGTTATTTGATGATTCCCCACCCTCAAAAAAAATAAAAAAAAAATAAAAAAAGTGTCGCCCCCCTGCCAGCTAAACGGTTAGTTTTGGATGGGTGAAAAAAATCACGGTAGTAGTATATCTAACGAAGTTAAAAGTAAAACTATTGCAGCTATGTAGGCTTTTCAAGTTTACGAGTAATAGTCATTTATTCACGAAACAACAAAAAGCTCTCTTCTGAGTGCAACTACGGAACCCTATTGCTGCGCTGATTTTTTAAAGATTTATTAATGGTAAGGTAGCTACTTACTATTTACATTCTAAACGGACGTTAAACATCCTTCCACACCCAACTAAAACCATAGAGTCCTTTAAACTTGAAACTCTATTAACGATACCGGCACCCTTTTAACAGCTCTAGTTAGAGCAAATAGTTAATCAAATAGAACGTGGCTCTACATCCGCGTACGGGATTATGAAGAGCTCCTTACTCGAGTCGCCATTCTTACGTTAATAGCTTTTAAATATTCTTTGAAATAAGAGGCTTTAGATAGCTACCTACATTCTTTTTGATTGCTGGTTGCAAGGTTTACTTTAGTTTTGAGGCTTATTTTATCTTGTTGGGCGTTTTACATTGCGAGGTGGATGGTTTGATAGTTATAGATGGTATGGTAATTACAGAGACAATTAAAAAGCCATTCTGCCTTATTACAAAACAAGGTTTATCTTCAAACCCAGGTTTAAACCATTTTATTTATTTTATTTTATTAATTTTAGGAAAGCTTACAGTTAATATATTTCCATATATATAGTACAATGTGTAAAAGATGGCCAATTACAAGCTTCCACCAACGATTAAAGTGAGTAACATTAACAAATACGAGAAAACAGCGACGTGAGAGATAACTAAAGTCTCATGCTCAAAGAATACAATTAAAAAAAGTTAAAAACAAAAAAAAATGGTTATATATCGAAAAAACAATTATTCAAACTTTTCCTTACTTCCTTAATGCTACTATTAAATAAATCTAACTCGACATCCTGACACACCACATTAAAAGTACGACAAGCTCTTATCACGTACGAGTTGGACGTGGACCATGGACCCTTTTTTGAATTTTCGACACATTAAGATGTCAGTTTTACAAAACTCACAACTTAGTAACGGACTAAGTTGTCAGTTTTGTATAAAGAACTGTATTTCTAGCATAGCTAGGTTCTTATTACAAAAACTGGCTCGATGGTCTAAACCATGGCAGAAGAAAAACTTCGTTTTGTAATAAGGCCGTTTGTGTCTAGCGTAGAACTACGTACGAAAGGTTAATTGTGATTATATTTAACCTTACTTCTCAATAAAAGAGTTATAAGTGGTATTTAAAGTTTAAAGTTCTGAGATTTAAATAGTGAAGTACAAAAAATAACTCTCCGACTGCATGACCTCCTCTTTTTTTTATTTCCTTAAAAAGAAGTACATTTCATCATTCTTCTGCCCTTATCCCAATCTATTTGGGGTCGGCGCAACCCTTCTTGTCCATACTTCTCTATTAGTCGATCGAGATCTCTAGAAGTACAATTGGCTGAGATATATTTGAAATAATCAACTCAACCTGTCGCAGTGCACTGCTGGACACAGGCCTCTCCCAGGCATATCCGAACAATTGATTTAATTCTTTCTGACCCGCTGCCACAAGTCTCGATTTGTACACATACTCTGAAAATATACATAGTTGGGCATTTTCGTCAAAATGTCTACCAACCCACTTATGGGATGTCCCATACATACAAGTTGCAAATAATTAACATTTTTATAACATAGAAGTGTCGAGTAATTATTAAATAGTTCCAAAAGACTAGTTTTCTTTTTTTACTTAAATTGCCTACAGAAATTAAAAAAAAAAAGTAACAAAATTAAATCCTGAAATGTGGCATCTTACGTCTTGTAGTACTGTCCTTATTATTTGGTAACGGTCATGGCCAAAACGTATCTAAGTTACTATTTATTTACATATATTATTTGAAATAAGCTCCATATAATTAAAAAAAATACATACCTAGCAAAATTCGTAAAATGTATCATTCGACTAAACCAAGAATTTGCTAAAATATCCAAAACAATATTAGTAAGCTGTTTTCAAAGTAGGTAGCAGTTTAAAAAAAAATGCCCAGTTATCTACAGTCTACACGTCGAATTAAATAATACCTTCTCGGTTCTTGAAAGCCGCGGTGATGCTTACTTTACGGTGCATACTGGGTAGGCTCTTTATCCCCTCCATATCCTAAGGGCACGACTTCCCGACCATTACCGCGCCCCCCGGTCTACTCCTTGATATGCAATGGTCTCTGTTGCACCATGTAACATGAGGCAACAGGGGCTGGTGTGAATCTCTGGGTTCACTAATCGAGTCTGGTCAAACCACGCTGGGGTCGGTGCAATTCATTCATTCATTCACTCTCGGTTCTTGAAAGCCGGTGAAAATATTTTGAAAAGAAAACCATTTCAATGAAAAATACGTAAGTGTAGGTACTTGTAAGAATTAGGAGGAGCTCGTGGGTAAGTTATTACAGCCACACGGGTCGATCCATCGGGTTAAGCTACGCTTGCCGAGGTTGGTCAGTGGATGGGTGACCATCTTTACATACCGAGACTCCTCCGTGCCTCGGAAAGCACGTTAAGCCGTTGGTCCCGGCTGTCATTCGTGGATCTTTGACAGTCGTTACGGGTCGTCAGAAGCCCGAAAGTCTGACAACCAGTCTTACCAAGGGGTATCGTATTACCCAGTTACTGGGTTGTGGAGGTCAGACAGGCAGTCGCTCCATGTAAAATACTGGTATTCAGCTGCATCCGGTTAGACTGGAAGCCGACCCCAACATAGTTGGGAAAAGGCTAGGCAGATTGAGGTACTTGTAAGAATTATATAGATACTCTAATCACAAGGGGCTGTGACCTTGATAACAACAACGATAAACACATAGTAGGTATAGTAGGTAATTGCTTTAAGCACTATAACAGCGTATAATTTTCAAACAAGGAGGCCTAATGAATACACAAAGTGAGAAATAATACACGACAAGATCGATAACTACTACCGATTTAATTATAGCACAATAGTTTACCAATTCGAGGAGCTCGTGGCTAAGTAATAACAGCCGCTCGGGTCGATCGATCAGGCTTGCCGCGGTTGATCCGTGGGTGGGTGACCATCTTTACATACTAAGACCCTGATTTGTTCCACTTCGAATTGGTAAACTCATCATCTGCCTAGCCTTTTCCCAACTATGTTGGGATCGGCTTCCAGTCTAACCGGATGCAGCTGAATACCAGTATTTTACATGAAGTGACTGCCAATCTGACCTCCACAACTCAGTAACTGGGTAATACGATACCTCTTGGTAAGACTGGTTGTCAGACTTTCGGGCTTCTGACGACCCGTAACGACCATCAAAAATCCACGAATGACTGCCGGGACCAACGGCTTAACGTGCTTTCCGAGGCACGGAGGAGTCTCGGTATGTAACGATGGTCACCCATCCACTGACCAACCCCGGCAAGGATCAACCTAACCACGAGCTCCTCTGATGTAAGTATTAGTCATTTACTTAAGCCATGATAATTCAACGGAAGTCACGGCGTCATGTCTCAAAGTTATACTCAAAACGTTTATTGCAAACTGTCTAGCTTAAGATTTAGTATTAAAGGAAGAAAACAGTTTTACAATCACCCAAAATTCACAAAGGAAACAATTTTCTGTGAAAATCGTGTGTCGGAGACATTAACAATAAATCGTTGTGAGCTAAATGCCTAGACATTCTCGACTAAAAGCTAGGCGTAGATAAAGACGAGCAATTAGAAATAATGTTACTGCTAGGGCACTAAACGTTCCTAAAAGTTTTTGGTCATTTTGTTTGCAAAACGTTTGATGTAAAATTCTATGAATAATTAAATATTTGCAGTTAGTACGAAAATACCACTTTGTGTTTAAATTGCCCTTTAGTACAAATTGTGACACTTTTATGAATTACTAGCTGCGCCCCGCGGTTTCACCCGCGCAGACCGGGATAAAAAGTAGCCTATGTGTTAATCCAGGGTATAAGCTGTCTACATACCAAATTTCATCCAAATCGGTCCAGCCGTTTGAGCGTGAAGAAGTAACAAACATACACACCCACATACATACACAAACACCCATAAACTTATATATGATGATGTGATATAATGAGTACTAGCTTTTGGCCGCGGCTTCGCCCGCGTGGATGTCGGAAAATATCCCACGGGAACATACTACCGGAATTAAAGTATCCTGTGTATCCAGGTAAACAATATATTAATTCAGTATAATACATAGTTTTCATAAAACTCTATTGATTTACACGGCGCACGCCAGTAAAGCTCCCAGTCGACATGATTTTTTCCGACATCTTCAACAATCATCTTCAAATATTTCAGCCAGTTTAAACAAAACCATAATGAATTATACACTTAAGCCTTCCTCATGAATCACTCCGTTCATTGGTGTAAACCGTATAAAAATCCGCTTGGTAGTTAACTTGGCAAATAACTTTTGACCAAGTGGACCGATTTTAATGAAATAAAGACTACCTCAAGATATGAATCATGACTACATTTCCAATCCCTTACGTCTCTTAAAATAAAAAGAGGTACACAACATTTTTAATATTATTAATGGTGAATTTTAAAATCAACCCCTTTTTTACAGCCTTAGTTTTCAAAAACGCTGAACAACACAACTTTATTTCCTGCACAGCATAAATTTGAATTTTTATATCCCTAACTTAAGAAATGCTGGGTTTCACATACAAACTTTCATCCCCTATATCACCCCCCGTAGCATTATTTTTGAGACAAAAAGTAGCCTATGTCCTTCCCCAAGATGCTACCAGATCGCCTTACTATTTTTTATCGAAATCCGTTCGGTGGTTTAGGCGTGAAAAGGTAACAGTCAGACAGACAGAGTTACTTTCGAATTTATAATATTAGTATGGATGTACCAGCTTGAAACTTATGGCCTAAAAATGTTGGCTTGAAAATCAGCAGAAGCAAAACTGCCATGAACATTAAGTTCTGCAATTTCAGCAGTCTCTCCTCCATGGGACTTTATTTAAACATTATTTAAACATTACAAATGTGGGTGGAGTGGGGTGGTCTGTGTGTGTGGGTGGTGTACAAGTACACCTCTGCCCAACCCTTCGCGGATTACAGGCGTGGTGTTATGTCTAGTAAATCGATTTTGACGTCATGTGTCATTAGATTTGGTAGTTGATAATATCAGTCTTCAAATGATTGATGTGAATGTCCTTGACTTCTATAAATCGTTATTAACGATTTTTTCATATCTTCAAGAATAATAAATGTACATTGAATATTCGATAGTAAAGTAAAGACTGGATTTTTAATGGTATTAAAGATTTGTTTCCATGGAAGTTTTCTACTCTTTCAATAGAGCATAATTAATTCATTGCATTAATTTCTTGCAATAGAGTATTGCTATAAACCATGCACAAATCCAGAACCACGAGCAATCACGAGGAAACTTCAGCATTATATCAAACTCAATCAATCCGCCTAGACTTTTCCCGGTATTCGTATGCAGCCAACATATTTCTTAAAAAATATATAAAAAATGGTGGTCTGCCGGTGTCGGGAGCAGGGTCCAAGCTACCGGTGGTTAGGGCTGCAGAGATAGGAACCTCCTCACAATACGAGCCGTATCGAGGAGTACTGCCTTCTGAATCTGTCCCTTGATCCAACCGCCTAACAAGAGCCTCGAGAGATGTTGGTCGAGGCTTTCGGCCACTAGGCCGTTGACCGTTACTACAATCGGCACAATGACAGCCGAGCTCACATTCCACATGTCAACAACCTCGCGAGCTAAGTCGAGATATTTTATTTGTTTCTCTTTCTCAGCTTTCACGAGGTTCTGGTCATGTGGAATGGTAACATCGACAATCATTGCGCGGCGCGTTAATCGATCTATCACCACTATAGATAAAATTAGATAAAATAAACTAGATAAAATTCTGGTAAAAATAGATCGTTTTATGTGTAAAACTAGGCACGAATGTACGAATGTACGAATTAGGCAAACAGTAAACCGTGACACTGCAACGCTGGCTTACCATGGTTATGTATCGTCCGTACTTAGATACGGCATTATAATATGGGGTAACTCAGTAGATTTTGACAGAGTTTTTAAAGCTCAAAAAAAATGTATTCGAGCCATTTGTGGAGCTCACTTTTTAGACACCTGTAAGCCCCTATTTCAAAAACTTAATATTCTACCTTTGCCGTGTTTATATATTTTTGAAATTTGTATTTTTGTTAAAAGAAATTACAATTTATTTGAACTTAGTACTGAAAGGCCAAACAGCCGAACAAGGCATAAAGACAGACTTCGGCTGCCACAAATAAAACTAAAATTATTTAAGAAAAATGTATACTGCATGTCGATTATTATTTACAATCATTTACCTAATACTATTCAAGATTTACCGCTGACAATGTTTAAAAAAATGCTTTTCAAATTTTTACTATTTAAACGATATTACACCATTATGGAATATTTAGACAAGACAAGGCAATAGACTCTGTAATTTGTAACATAGATTAATTTTGACATCGCATGATTTTTTTTTTTAAATACATTTGCACGCCATGTTATGGCAGGATATGCTGAACTAAACAAATTAACACCTTATGTACCATATTCTAGCAAATAAATATTTTGATTTGATTTTGATTTGATTTGATTTATATCAAGCTTATTGGCTACAATAGTCCTGTCAGTAATGATAGACCGATCCCAGTACAACGTGACATGGTCATTTTCGAGAACTGGGTCGGGCACATACTTGTAATAAACTTCAGAGTCCACAAGCTTATATTTCAAAGTAAGTTGCTGGTTGATTATTATTATTAAATCCATATTTTAGTTTATATTGATAAGACCCACTAAATCTTGTAAATAACTAAAATAGTCTGAGGGCATTTGTCTCAAACAGCTGTGTGATGAAATTCCTCCGCGCAACATTGTGGCGGCACATTTGTTGGACCTACCCCTTACGTAAACGACATACTTGTGTCGTTTTAGGGCAACAAATTTTGGGACCTAGGAATGTGATTATTTTTGTTAGGACTTGAAAATGATTTTTAATTTTCCCTTTTTTGTGGAATATTCCCGGCCTTTATGAAAAATATCTATTTAGGAACTGTTTTTTGAGGGGGCTTCTGGCTAAGGTAATAACAGCCGCTCGGGTCGATCGATCAGGTTAAGCTACGCTTGCCGCGGTTGGTCCGTGGATGGGTGACCATCTTTACATACCAAGACCCCTCCGTGCCTCGGAAAGCACGTTAAGCCGTTGGTTCCGGCTATAATTCGTGGACGAAGGGTTCCGTACCACCATATAATATTTCAACACTACGTTTTTTACATTAGTAAAAAAACACGTTTCTTGTATGGTGACCCTCTTTCATTTTTAACTTTATTTTATTTTTATTATTTGTTGTTATATCGGCAATATTTTTTTTTTAAATGTTGATTTTTTATTTATTTACTTTTTATTGTTGCTATTATAGTATGCTGTTATTTATTTTGTGTCTCTGTGCTAAATAAATGTATTCTCTTTTTTTTTCTTCCCTATCTTTCAATAGAAATACACAATCTGTGAAAATTTCAACTTTCTACCTATTACGGTTCATGAGATACGGCCCTCTGATAGACAGACGGACGGACAGCGGGGACCTTTTTTTGTGGATTGGAAATCATAAAATGACTTCTCCCGCTCTGGGTGGAGCGGGAGGGCGTTGAGACTTTTACTGACTAAAACCCACCCGCGTGTTCCTTCAGTTGCCTGTGCCAGGGCCACGGTATCTCTTTCCAACAACCAACAATAGGGTTCCGTTTGGCACCCATAGGGTACGGAACCCTAAAAACATGCACGTCTAATAGACCCCAACCACCTATAGTGGAACAAGTTATTTGGTAAGCATACAGGCAAAAATATTATATCTTTCCAATTTTAATTATGGGCGTTCCATCACAAAAATAACTGATGTCACTTGGAAAGTTGCCACACTAAAATGGAATTGGGCTGGACTCATCTGCAGCATGAGAGACGACCAATGGGCCAAACTTACGACCCAATGGATCCCACTTAATGGCACGCGACATTGGGACAGTCCCAAACGGAGATGGCGGAATGAGCTGGACTCCTTCAACAAGAACTGGTCCTTAGTAGCATTAAATAGGGAGAAGTGCAAGGAGAGTACTTAGACTTTGCCCTGCAGTTGGATCTCTCACATGCTTTTAATTCTATAATATTATTAAATGAGCAATATTTGTATGTATACAACGTGTAACGTAAAATGGGAAAACCCTCTTAAGGGGTCATTGTACTCATTATTATGAACAACTTTTAGTATGGGACGAAACCTGAAATCGCGAAAAAAAATCAGCTGTTCAATACATTTTGACGAACTATGCGAACAGAAATGTACAGGGGCTCTAAAATGGCCACATTAAGCAATTCCTCTAAAAACGATTCATTTTCTGAATTCCCAGCAATTTATTATGATTGACATCAATTTTGACAGCAATTTATTATGATATTTTGACATGATTGACATTAAACTTCAATAAAGCAATTCATAATTTGTGGACCATTTTACAAATCTCCATACAAAACTGTCAAACAGATGAATTGCGTGATATGAATTGTACGCAGATAAATTATGAATTGTCAGTTTGTGATCGTTTTACGATTTAAAATATGATTCATAATACCTATTATCCTATTATGATTCTGCCAAAGTGGCCGTTTTAGACCCCCAGAACAGCTGATTTTTAGGGTTCCGTACCAAAATGGTAAAAAAGGAACCCTTATGGTGTGACTCAGTCTGTCTGTCTGTCTGTCTGTCTGTCACAGCTGGATATCTCAAGAACTACTGATCTAGTAACTTGAAATTTAGAATAGTTTTAGACGACGTTTACCCAACTTTTTTGCAAATAAGAAAGAAATAAAAATATTTATATTTTTTTTGCAACAGGGACTGCACATAATAATTTATAAGACCCAAAGGGGGTCTTATAAATTTAAATGTAAAGTGCAAAATTTAAAGTGTGTCGGGACACACTTTAAATTTTTAAGACACCCTTTGGGTCTTAAAAATTTAAAGTGGGGCTACTAGGGCATGTGGGGTATCATATGAAAGAACGCTGTTTGCAAATTCTCAAACTATTTTTTATTTTTTTTTACGCCGCATAGTTTTCGACTTTTGATGAAAAATGTAAAAAAAATACCGTTCCCGCCTCCCCCCCCCCCCCCCCCCCTTATCTCCGAAGTTTGCAAAGAGAAAAATCTGAAATTATTCTATGTGATAGAAATTTATGTAAAGATTACAGGAAAAATAAAACGATGTCTCTAAGTGGCACACTTTTTCAGAAATCGGAACGGAACCCTCGGTGCGCGAGTCCGACTCGCTCTTGACCGGTTTTTTTTTTCGCGATTTCAGTTTTGGTCCCATAGTAAGAGGTTTTGCGCATTTAACATTACACGTTGTATATAAGGTCTCATTAAAATAGATGGACTTTTAAAACAGCGTTCAGTACCTAAGTCTAACCAAAGATATCCAAGCAAAAAAAACAAAAAACACTGATTAAAGTGATGATTTTATTTTGACATAAAATAATAAAATTCCGCGGCGGGTGCGGGCGGTGACGTGGTCCCGTGCGCCTGCACATTTGTAGTATCCATAGGTAGTATCAGAATTATGAGATAACAAAGACATGGATGTGTTTATGCATTGGGTAACCAACATTTTTAGTACACTAAAAATGTTGGTTACCTTTCGTTAGCAGTTTTTTTTTCTTTTAAGTATCTAATGTGTTTTTCTTATTATTTTTTTACCATTGTCCTTATTTTGGTGATCTGAATTATTTCTAAAAGTTTGCCCATCTATTGTAATGGGTCCTTATAAATATATTGGTAATCACGTTCTCAAAAACGGTTCTAACGATTTCGATGAAAGTTGCAAGATACGGGTTTACGTGTGAAAAATCGATCTAGCTAGGTCTCATAACTGGGAAAATTAGTTTTCTCTATCTTCATCAGAGCACAGCTCGGTCTCCCAGGTACTGATAATAATGTGCGTAATAATTTATTAAGATTACTGCATACTTATGACAAACAGAATTGAGTACTGAGCACGCTCACAAAGTTGTTTAAAAGTAGTTTCAAATTAGCTGCCTGTGTGTATACTTACCACATGCACGGCAGACGCACTGATACCACATGCACAGCAGACGCACTGGTACCACATGCACGGCAGACGCACTTGTACCAAATGCACGGCAGACGCACTGGTACCACATGCACGGCAGACGCACTGGTACCACATGCACGGTAGACGCACTGGTACCACATGCACGGCAGACGCACTGGTACCAAATGCACGGCAGACGCACTGGTACCACATGCACGGCAAACGCACTGGTACCACATGCACAGCAGGCGCACTGGTACCACATGCACGGCAAACGTGAAAGCAATCTCTAAAAGTCTAAACTAATGCTGCAGTTGTGGATTACAAAATACATTTTCAGTGAATGTTTGCCGCTCAACAAAAAAGGGTTTCACTATTTCAAAAACAAAGATCCGTTTGCAACATTTGTAGAAATATAAAAAAATATATGCACCGAACTACAAAAGCAAACGCAAAAACAAAGAGAGTTTTTAATATTTTTACTAAAGCCTTGTTGATGTTCCAAGTATTACAGTAGCTACAGGCAGAGTCAGTACGCTGCGTCAAGTTTAAAATAATACTATTCTACGTTAATAAAAAAATCGCAAATTCATTTCTCTTATTTTTTCACAAAGCCCCGTCTATTTCCTGGAAATGATGTTTGTTTTACTCGCAAGTCTTTAAAGATTCAAGTACAAATACATTAATTTTAAAAGAACTCGGAGAGGCATAATAATAATTAAGTTATTTCGCAATCTTTTACACGCCCCATTCTTTTAGCATTCTTCCTTAATTTCAACCTACTTATCTTTATTAATAAGTAAGTGAGGAATATTTAATGTCTATGGAACCAAGAAAATTTTGTTTTTATACTGAAATTATTTTTTTAGCTGAGATTATTTTTGTTTCAGTGAAATTCCGATGGACCGTTTCATAAGACCAAAATTTTTTTGATCCGTTAGACAATGAGGTCCTCCAAAGATACCAACCAAACAACCACCACCAAACCAAAGCCACCAAAGACCATACCACCAAACCAATACCATCAAAGATTCAGTCATAATATAACTAGCGGACCCGACAGACGTTGTCCTGTCTGAACGATCTTAGAACCCGACTGCAGCGCCACCTACCGGCTCCAATTGTGTTTTCAAACCATCCAGGAACCCATTCAAATGTACTAAGTCGGTCCAGCCGTTGTTATACTTACCACGTTTTATTCGTTTTTTTAAGGTGGTGGTGGTGGTGGTCGTGGTTTTTTAAGTATTCTATGTCCGTCTCCTGGTTCTAAGCTACCTCCCCACCAATTTTCAGCCAAATCGGTTCAGCCGTTCTTGAGCTATGAAATAGTGTAACTAACACGACTTTCTTTTATGCATATAGATAATATTATACCAGCCTATTACTGTCCCACTGGGCAAAGGCCTCTTCTGATTCACAGAAGGCAACGAGCATAGACCACCATGCTTGCTTAAGGCGACGCTATCTGACTTTTGATGATTTTAAACTGAAGATCACGTCTAATCGAGTAGTGTTAATGATTTGAAAAAAATATATGTTAAATTAGAACATTTTCTTAATAACTTAATATGTGAATATTTTAGATTATGTTTATAATAGTGTAATTAATTTGTAAAGTTATGTCTAACGCAGATAAAAAACTGAGAATCACGCAAAAACTGTCGGCCGTATTTTTATGAAACCTTCACTATTTTAAAGGTAATTTAATTATTTATCTTTTAATATACGTGTTTTATTAAAATGCCTTTTGTTTTATGTATAATAAATTAATAATGCGTCTAATTTGGGACAGCGCTCCTTGATGGGCGAGTCCTATTACTGGCTGCATGTACGACGCGTTGCGTGAGCTCAGCACAGAACGCGCAAGCTAACCACTCAAGGTCATTGGCGTATAGTCCCGCCTTAAGACGGGTTGACGATTTCAGACTTATATTAACTATTAATTCCAGGTTTCCTCACGATGTTTTCCTTCACCGATGAACTAAGAAGAAATAACGTCCAAAAATAATATCAATAATCAATGTCGAAGATAAACTCGGAAAGTACATTATGAAATGAAAAAGTCACTTGCTCGGATTTGAACCCTAACCAGGGCCATCACGACGTACACCTATTCCCAAAATAAACACAACTAATTTTACAACCAAACTTGAAACTAACCCAAGTTATCCAAAGTTTGCACGTGTAGTATCAGATGTAGACCTAAGTCCTAGAACTACTTAAGATCGTTACGAGATAGTACAGATTGGTTTCGGTCGGGTCCTGCGTAAATCATCTTCAACCCTACACATGCGCTAATGGTAAGATATTTAGATAGGCGAGCCTGATATGCCCGGGCTCTAAAGACTTACGTGCTAAGCAAGTTTTAGAAACTTCTAACTGGTTCTTTGGAAAGAATCTAGAGGCAATTGTACTTGTAAACGTTAATAGATGAATATAGGTATGTATGATAGAGGCAGGATAAAACTGAATTTCTGGACTGAATTTGTAGAAAATACAATACCTAGTGTTAGTAACAAAGGTTTGTGAAGCGAAAGTGGTGAACGGTCACACAAAACGGCTGTCTAAATACAGAGCGTTTTTTTGACACCTTACTGTCAAATACTGGTGAAAATTACAGATTTTCATGACAGCTGCTGACGACCGAACCGCTTTCCTAGAAAACCAAAGCTTAACGCTGAATATTAAAAGGTTAAAAGCATTTTCTAGTGTAGCTGTAGTTTGTAAGACAGAAATTGGTATTTAAAAAAAATATATTGTATTAAGTAAGTAGAATTTACACCATTTAGGTGGGTGACGTTTTATAATACTGAAAAATTTTAAGAGTATGAGCAGAATCAATAGCTGTATGTACTGGGAACTTATTGTGACCAACAAATAAATTAGGTAATGATATTATAAAAAACAATACCTATAAAAAACAAGTTTTCGTAAAAGAACACAAACCAAATAGTTTTTTAAAGGCATGAGGAACAGGGTGTAAAGTTCACTCATCCTCCATAGACGGGAGGATCCTCCGACCAGACGGGTGTTGTGTCTGGTGGGCTACTGCCCGACGGTTGATGTCGGGACGTTGTATATATGCTAGTCGCGTAGTAAACTCTAATTGCGCAATGCAGGATTACGTGTCGTCATGTCATTGAGATGCATAGTTCGTATGTGACGATGTAGATGCCGCCACAGTTTATTTTAATCATCATCAGCCTAGCCTTTTTCCCAACTATGTTGGAGTCAGTTTCCAATATACCCACCCAGACGCAGCTGAATACCAGTATTTCACATGGAACGACTGCCTATCTGACATCCACAACCCAGTTACTGGGTAATACAATAGCCCTTGGTAAGACTGGTTATCAGACTTTCGGGTTTCTGACGACTGAAGATTATTTTAATAAAAAATACAAAAATTATATTTTTATTATTATTCGATAATCGATTTGTTACGCTATATTTTATTATCATTGTAACCATAAAATTATAACTTAGAACCATTTAGCATCGACAGTCGTCAAATAAACTCAAAGTCACGTTTAGCAATAAACGAAGGCTTAACTTCACAAAGTTACTTGACTCTTACTTAAGTCGTAACAAGCAGCTGACATTATGCACACGCTACATTTTTAACTTGAACACAAGAAAACTATTAAAGCTTAACAATTTATGAACGTAAGTTTTGTTAAACTTAAATGTTAATAGTAATTGAAACTCTTTTTAACAACCGACATAAACTGCACATTTCATAAACAATTGTAGAAGAAGGAGTAGGCATATTTCATGATTTCAGTTTACTTAAAAGTTAGAAGGTTTTCTTTAGGTTTTTACGCATAAAAATTCAAAATATTTCTTCAGTAAAGGCCTGTTTCACCACCTACGATTAAGTTCCTGTTAACTTACTTGGCAGATAATTTCATAAAAATTCTAATCCATTTTTTAATTCATTTGGTACGAGTATTTAGTGGCTATTCGGACATCGTGAAAAAGGCCCTGTATGCTCTCATCAACCGTACATTTACTTTGCAAACGCAGCAACCTACTTGGATGTCGTGCGTCACTAATATTATACTATAAATAAACCGTTATAAGAAATAAACATCGACTCAGACGATAACTGTGAGACTAACCACTGGTCAAGAGAAAGAATCGCTACCACAACGACTTGTTAAGCTTCTACATCTTAATATAACTTCAAACCCAACTTGTGGTTCTTTCTGTGCACTCCATAACTAAACCAACAAAGTGATAGTGTACGGTGCCTACATTATGATCCAAGTAGGTTACTGCGTTTGCAAAGTAAATAGTGGTTGACGAGACCGTAGGTACAGGCCCCAAGTATTGCTTTCCTCTAATTATTAGGTAACCACATGGAAATGTTCTGAGAAGTTTTGTTTTCTAACATACGATTCGTGTGTCAGCATTAATATGTAATTCCATGTTAGGTATAAGTATTTAATAAAAAGAGAGAAAAAGTAAGAAATATACCATGTACAACAGGTAATTCTCAAAGACAATATATTATATACGATAAAAACATAGATAAACTTGCCATTAACGTAGAAAATTAACAAAAATCATGCCAATTCCAATAACAATCCCAAAACAACTAAATCCATTTACATAGTGATAGCAGATTTATCTTGCCATCTGCACACTTATATTATTATATTTAACTAGCTTTTGCCCGCGGCTTCGCCCGCGTTTATTATACATAAAAACCTTCCTCTTGTATCACTATATCTATTAAAAAAAACCGCATCAAAATCCGTTGCGTATTTTTAAAGATCTAAGCATACATAGGGGCAGACAGACAGCGGGAAGCAACTTTCTTTTATACTATGTAGTGATAGTGAAGTGATATACCCCATAAACCACTTGTCACAAAAAAAAACAGCTGACAGAATCCATGTAAACATTGTTCATAAACCTTTATTAGAATTCATAGTTATAAGAATCTAAATAATAATAGATCGTTCTAAAATAAAACATTAACTAATCTGTTTCAAACACAAGCCTTTACAATTCAATTCACTTCAAAAAACTCTATTCATATTTTCCAATCACAGTTCCCGAAGTAAAAGAGTTGTCGAATATTTTCCTAGTTGTCAACAGTATCAATTAAACTGAATGTTGAAAACTGCGTCAGTGTGCTCGAGGTATTGTTTTTCATTGAAACATAGTTTCCAGAATTTCAACCATTCACATTGAATGTTCCATTCGTTTGAAACATGGATATTCTTCTTTTCAACAGGAACTTTTCCAACCGTAAAATCCGAATTTCAATATGTTTACAATAAACATTGAAAAGATAAATCGAAATCTTTTAATCGAAACCAAATTACAGCAAGATAACAAAACAACCAGCGTCCCAAAGAAATTTTTCCGCTTATAAAGAACGAAATCTGAAAAGGCCCTTTAACTAATTATACAAAATTTTCCTCATTCATACAGCATTTCCCTCATCTCGACTTTCTTATTAAAATCTCACTTACCTATTCAAATCCTTTAATTGCTAAACGTGACACGTTAAAACACATTTATTTTAATTTAATAATTTACACTAAAAGTAAAATTTACGATCACTCTAAATATTAAACACGATACGATACGTAAGACGTATTTTTCGGGAAGGTCGCGCGCGGCCGTTCTCTCTGCCAGCCAGCTATCGACTGTCACAACTGGTCAACACAACGTGGAACACCGAGCTGCAGTGAGGACTGCGCATGCGTGGTGCAACTAACTCTTCTCTCAGAGCATCTTACTGTTCCCATAATACATATACATGAAATTCAGGGAATTTTAAGCTTTATTCATTTGAGTTAGAGGTGTTTGGTGATGCGTGAGTAAAGTATGCAGGTATGCAAACGGCGTGAACCGTTTAAAGAAAGTTTAGAACCACATGTCGGTCCAAACGAACTCGCTCGGAGTGAAGTTGTTGTTCGTTTTAATGAATGAAATCTGTGCTGAGAGACTGATGTCTTACGGGCCGCTTTTGAGTTTGTATTTTGCGAGAAAAGTTTTTGTGTTATGGGACAGACAATTCGTTGGCTTTGAAGAGTTACTTCCGGAATGTTAAAGCTAATAGAGACTTTTAAAGTGGATTTAGTGCGATATCCTTTCAAGGTATAAAGGAATTTGGTTTTGACATTTGATACAGTGTTTTTCCCGCTTTACTGATGGAATATGGTTTAGGTCTTTTAGCAAACTACTTTATGCCAAAAGCTGTGAAGTTTGACTAGCTAAACTACTATTTTCTACGTATTTTGATGTTGAAGGTTTAATAAAAGAAAAGATTTTCAATAAAATAAGAGTAGTTTTTCTCAATTTAGCAGAACATTTGACCTCTACAAAGACAATAAAATTAAATTCACCACAGTACGTGCGTGAATAATAAATTCGCGATAGTTCTTTCAAATATTTAATTACATTACGCATTCTACTAGCGCCCCACACAAAAGACGATAATACACTTAACTGCTTTTATAAACATGCTGCCCTAGTACACTCCGTCAAATTTACCGCTCTGGGGGGTTCAAAAAGAACCCCTATATTCAAAATCGCGGAATGTCACAGGGGTTAAGTACTATAGATTTCGCACCCCTATATCACACCCTTAATGCAAGTCATGATCTATGGGGTTGCATTGCGAACCTCCCCTACTGCTCGGCACCTCATTAGCTCAGCGTGAAGGGTGCCGGTATGATTTTTTTTGTATTGAATTAAATATGAATTGTTTTTTGAATTATGTATTATTTAAGTCATCAACTGCCTAGCCCTTTCCCAATTATGTTGAGGTCAGCTTCCAGGCTAACCGGATGCAGCTGAATACCAGTATTTTACATAGAGCGACTGTCTATTTCACCTCCACAACCAAGTAACTAGGTAATACGAAACCCTTTGTTATGACTGGTTGTCAGACTTTCGGGCTTCTGACGACCCGTAACGACTATCAAAGATCCACGAATGACAGCCGGGACCAACGGCTTAACGTGCTTTCCGAGGCACGGAGGGGTTTTGGTATATAAAGATGGTCACCCATCCACGGACCAACCGCGGCAAGCTTAGCGTTATACGACGCAGCTCTATGTGCCCTGGTTACATCACACCACGAAGGTTGAGTAGATCGTGGAGTATGTTTGATCGAAGACCAGCTGGACCTTAAGGGTCGAGAAGTTGGCGTCGCGCCACAACACGAATTTCAAATCGTTTGTGGTGCGAGTTCCGACTCAATATATTGAGACCGTACTCAAGGAAGAGTTTTGGCCGAAGGGTGTCATGTATCGGCGATTCCGCGGAAGGTTACGCAACACTACGCAGCGCAATACGACGCCGTCATTTCGTATGCAATAAGTAGTTTATTTTTGTGTATTTTATAAATATGTATGATAGTCTGTAAGGTATTTATGTTATGGGTCTTAGTTACCCGAAATAAATGATATATAGCTTAAATTGATCGATTGACTCGTGCGGCTGTTATTACTTAGACACGAGCCCTTCGAATATCAAACAATACCAACTAATACCTACAATAGAGCAATATCATTATTTATCTGTATCAGAAATACTCAAATGTTATACAAAAGTAATACATATCTATTGTCTGCACGAGACAGGTACAATCCTCCAATAATTTGCCATTCCGAAGCCACTTTTTCCTCTATTTATACAATAGGTCATTATTTGTTTCAGTAAGTCTTTGGGGAAATAACGCAAGAATGAGGGTAGATGAGAAAAAAGTGAAAAACAATGCCTACGAATGTTTTGTCTGCGTGTCTGTACGTTTTGTTTTGTATAGTCGAGAGGAAAATAGACGCTGTGGAAACGATAGCGAATGGAAATCCAGCGAAAGAAATTGTGGATTGATTTAAATAATTTCTCAACTTATTCTACTTTTCACACTCTTTTGGTTCGTATTCTACTGCGTTATACAATCTAATCAGCAGAAAGCAGTAGTAGCCCAGTGGTAACAGCCCTAACTTACGAATTGTAGGTCGTAGGTTCGAACCCCGGCAGAGGCTTTACTTTGTGTAAATGATTTCATCACCACTGCACTGCTCTCAAAACGGTGAAACATCGTGAGGAAACCGGTATGTCCTAGAACCAAAAATGAAAAGACATGTGACATCCAACAACCCGCACTGGTCTCGCGTGGCCTCCTCTCTTTGAGAGGAGGCCTGTGTCCCAGGAAGTGGGAACATTAGATTATGTCATACAATTTAATACTGTTCTGCAAAACTAGTTTTTAAACTAAACTATTCTATCGTATCTGCATTTATAAAAAACCGGTCAAGTGCGTGTCGGATGCGGACCACTCACAACGAAGGGTTCCGTAGTTGGGAATTGGGATCATTTCGTCCCAAGAACAAACCTAACTTTGTAGTTGAAAACATGTTCTCCCATACATCAATATACGTCACGGTTCAATTCTCCAACTGCAAAAATGTAAGTTTGTAACCGCATTTTTTTTTTACGATTATGATCAAGCTATAAATGAATGATTTTCGGACTTTTTCCTTTACTTGTGCTGTGAGAGACCTTAATTCTCGCCAAATTTCAAAATTCTCAGACCCTATAGGTTTTGATTTATTTGCAAGTATCAAAATATTCGCATAAATGACCGTATTTCTTATTGTGTAGACTTAGAACTTGATTTTTAGAGCTCTAAATGTACGTAGACCTACGTATTTGATATTAATTTCAACTTGATACCTTCACGCGTTCCTGAGAAAAAGGGTCTTGATAGACTGACAGACAGACGGACAACGAAGTGATCCTCCTATTAGGGTTCCGTTTTTCCTTTAGAGGTACGGAACCCTAAAAATAATTAGCTCACGCCATTCATAAAATTAGTAATCAACAAAGTGGCAGCAAGAGCTTTTCTGATACACTTGTCTTAATATCTTTGACATTTGTATCACTTGTCTTATAATCTTTGACAATGTATCACTTGTCTTATAATCTTTGACACTTGTATCACTTGTCTTATAATCTTTGACAATGTATCACTTGTCTTATAAT
This sequence comes from Cosmia trapezina, assembly GCA_905163495.3. Classification (NCBI taxonomy): domain Eukaryota; kingdom Metazoa; phylum Arthropoda; class Insecta; order Lepidoptera; family Noctuidae; genus Cosmia; species Cosmia trapezina. Next base: position 27,632,017 of record LR991024.1, read on the forward strand.
CTTTGACACTTGTATCACTTGTCTTATAATCTTTGACAATGTATCACTTGTCTTATAATCTTTGACACTTGTATCACTGGTCTTATAGATACTTGTATTACTTGTCTTATAATCTTTCACACTTGTATCACTTGTCTTATAGATACTTGTATTACTTGTCTTATATTCTTTCACACTTGTATCACTTGTCTTAGTGAGAAACTAATGGCTGCGTTAGCGAACGGTATTCGCGTTGCTGAATTTTGGGCGAAACTAATTTAAGAAACTGTACGTAAATTTTTTTTCGAGTTATTTTTACCATCGACACGCTAAGAAGTATCTTTGAACCCGATAATTAAAGAAAGAAAGAATAACGTTAATTTCACAATTATGACGTTTATTTGTTCAATTGTATTAAGATCTACCTACTAGTCAGATAGGCAGTCGCTCCATGTAAAATACTGGTATTCAGATGCATTCGGTCAGACTCGAAGCCGACCCCAAAAAGGTTGGGAAAAGGCTGGGCACGTTAATACACTTCTTATCCTCTCTTGCATATTAGCACTCCATGCACTCACTTCTCCGTGTCCGTCGTTTTGGAACGGAAGCCCGATCACATCCTGGGCTGTTATTTTTGCTTTATTGATGCAATTTCCGTTTTTTTATATGGAACTATAATTTAGTAGAAACTGTCTTTCTTTAAAGAATATAACATGCATTTTTTATTTGCTTTTATTTAAAAGTAGTATTTCTCTATAATTTCAGCAGACGCGACGGCACTAAGAGGAAGGTAATCTTGTAGAAGACTAATGCCACTAGTACTCACTAAAACTATGAAACACATGTAAACCTAAATATTATTGCACTTTTGGATTTTCAAGTTTCGGCACTGAGCCGAGCATTGAAAATCCAACAGTGCGCTTTTATTTGGGCTTTCATTTAGGTATTACAAGGCAGATGTGAGTGGAAACGTCTAGTGACCTTGCCGGTGATTAGTTTGTTTGTCCTTCCTGTGCTAATTCCTTGTGGGCTTTAATAATACCTTCAAACTTTTCAAATAATTTTCCTCGAGAGGGAGCATCCATATCTTTGGCTCCATCTAGAAATGTCTTCATGTGCCCATCTGCCAGCTCTATTTTATCAGTATTATTAGCAACACTGTGCACAAGAGCCACAGTACCACATGCATTACTTACAAACTGTTTCATATAAAAAATATTACTGGAAACTTCTTGGCCTTTAGACAGAATGTTGCTTTCTTCTTTTTGTTTATGTTCTTCATAAGCATCAGAAATTGGGAAGAGAAGCTTGACAGAGAGCACAGGACGGGGCACCCAAGCCAGCATTTCTGGCTCTAAACCCATAACATCGACGACACTCCATTGACCAGGTACTCCTAATTTCTGCAGAAACTTGTTCATAACCTCAGGGTTTGATTCTAATGGGATTAAAGTTTCACTCGCCATTTCGATTTTTTTTCTAAAACTATATTTATACGTACCAGTTGCTGCTTTCCACAAAAACAAATACAAATTAAGGCAGACAATGTGGTAAAATTTCTAGAAACTTCAATTTATTTCAACTCTTGATATTATTAACACTCTATTACGATATTCTATCCTATGAGAGTTTGTTCTATGAAGAGCATGATGTTCTTCAGAAAGGTCAGGTGCGTAGGACTCGCAACCGGCGTGTGTGACCAGTGGGCTTAGTGCGAGTTTTTATACTTACTCGATCGCGTTTACGTTAACGTTGACGTACGTCAATTTGTATGGAATAATTGTGTTTCCCATTACAGTCACCAGACGGCGCTTATTCAGTTTCAGTACAAATTGAAGTTTACGTTAACGTGATCGAGTAAGTGTCAAAACTCGCACTAAGGCCACTGATGTACCTATTATAGTAAACGAGGCAAAAGGAGTATGTAAAGATCGCAGCAGGTGGCGTTCTGTAGTTCCTGCCTACTCCCGTGGGAAGAAGGCGTCAGTTTATGTATACAGGGTGTTTCTTTTAAGGTGTCAAGCCAGTGCGAGCTGATAGCAGAGTACCATACCTATCGATTTAACCCCGATATATTGATTTTGATTGATTGATGTATGTTCTACGACTTTTTGTAGTTTTCAAGTTATTTTGGATCCCTCATTTCATATCAATTATAGTGGTTAAGGATAGTAGTAGGTATAAAATTTATGTTTTTATTATCAACTTAGCTCTGCTTAGACGTAGAGGAATAGTAAATATCAGGATGGACAAAAATATGCAAAATAAATAGGGATGATGACTAAAAATTTATTTTTTGTCCGTCATAGAGATTATTAAAAAATATTGGACATGTATTTTTTCTTTTTTTACGTAATCAAAAAATTACGGCGATACATTGAGTTAAAATATGGCATGACGTCACGCGTAGCTAGGTTTTATACGTACAAGTGACGTAGCGAGCCCCCACTCCCCAACTTTAATGCGTGATAGCTCAGTATTTTTTTATTAATATGATATAGCAAAAAATACGTGTCTAATATTTTTTTATTATGTGACTGACGGACTAAATAGAATTTCTTTTTTTTACCCAGGCATCATCCCTATTATGAAGTATGAAAATCACAAGATTTCAGATACACCACTTTCAACGACCGATTTAAGCAACTAAATATTTAGTACATTCTTGTTCAAAGCTGACCCAAAAAAATATATAATTTTTTAAAGCCATCATCTCGTTGAATCAGGAAAAATATCGAAAAAAAATTATAACTCGAAAACTACAAAAAATCGTAGAATATACATGGGGTTAAATCGATAGGTATGGTACTCTGCTATCAGCTCGCACTGGCTTGACACCTTAAAAGAAACAGCCTGTATATGTGTATTCATTTAGGTAGGTACCTATTGTTACTGAAAATGGCCAAACAATTAAATACTAATCTGAAAATTCTCACTTGTTTTTGACTTGAAAAAAATAAGCATGAAATACATTTACAAAAACCGGTCAAGAGCGAGTCGGACTCGCGCACCTAGGGTTCCGTTCCGATTTCTGAAAAAGTGTGCTACTTAGAGACATCGTTTTATTTTTCCTGTAATCTTTACATAAACTTCTATCACATAGAATAATTTCAGATTTTTTTCTTTGCAAACTTCGGAGATAAGGGGGGAGGGAACGGTATTTTTTTTACATTTTTCATCAAAAGTCGAAAACTATGCGGCCTAAAAAAAAATAAAAAATAGTTTGAGAATGTGCAAACAGCGTTCTTTCATATGATACCCCACATGCTCTAGTAGCCCCACTTTATTTTTTTAAGAACCCCTTTCAGTCCCTGTTGCAAAAAAAAATACAAATATTTTAATTTCTTTCTTATTTGCAAAATAGTTGGGTAAACGTCATCTAAAACTATTCTAAATTTCAAGTTGATAGCATTAGTAGTTCTTGAGATATCCAGCTGTGACAGACAGACAGACAGACTGAGTCACACCATAAGGGTTCCTTTTTTACCGTTTTGGTACGGAACCCTAAAAACTGCTTACTAACCGACCAAACACATCATAAGTTAAGCCACACATAATAAATCTCCTCCTATTACATAATGCAAGCTAAGAGAATTTATCATGACACTACGTATGAAACGTAACATAAAATATGAGGAGAGGAACGCTATATCTTAACATTAGGCGGAGGGAACGCGCCCCGCGGGGCCCGGGCCCCAACTATTCATATGCGTTTTGTTTTAAATAAAACATTCTGTATGAATTGGATTGTATGGCAATTTATAAGATGAATATTTGCATTACTACCTAACTATTTTGGGATTTACATATAACACGAGCGTCAAATTGTAAGTTTACCTTTTACGTAACAGAAACACGTAAATAGTTTAATATTTATGTAGGTATTGATTAAAAATTAATAAAAAAAATGCCCTAAAATTAATATGTATCAAACGTAATGTCAAATGGTTTTATTGGTTTTTACTCTGTGGGATAATTGCGTACCTTTAGACACGGTGCATGTTTATGGAACGTTCAAGAACCATAGAAGACGTTCAATTTTATTGTCATTCAAGAATTGCATGCAAGTAACACAAACGGGATATTTACCATGTTTACTGTTTTTGACAATATTATTGACCATGACAGTTTAAAAACTTATATTGCATGCAAGTGTTTACACGCATGCGATTTCCATAAAATGGCTTACAATAATTGAATGCAAGTTTTGCCATTCAGTTAAATTGCATGCTACTTCACCAAAGGCAATAAAGCTGCAAGGCGATTATTGCACGTAAGTTTTGCCTCGTCTTGCACACAGAGATGCACGTCCTTGTACCATTGATTCAAAAAATTTTAATGAAATATTTGGTAGCACAAATACTGGGAATATTTAATATTCCCCGTTTTGGGCAGCCAAATATTTCATTAAATTTTAATTAACGTCTTATTTCGTTTGCTCATGTTTGAATGATAGAAAATTTTCATACCAGAATTTAATGCGATTTTATTGTAGGTACGTGTGATTTTATTGTACGTGCAATTTTATTGTACCTACGTGCTGTTTACACCTATACCAGTTTTGAACGGCAACTAACTTGCCCGTATCGTGCTACAATATTTTACGTGTGGTTTAGACGGTGCCAGTTAATTGCCCTTCAATTTTATAGTATTCCAAAGGCAATAAATTTGAACGGTGTAAATGGAACAGCTTAACAGTAGCAATGGCTTTCATTTTGACAGTTCAACAACATTCATTGCTTTATTTACGTTGTTGAGCAGACAAATTTTTCGAACATATGAAGCAACGGATTAACATATGCTTCAAAATGATTCATAGCGTGATTAAAAGTGTGTTGCGCAATTAGGGTGGCTGTGATTGGTTTTAGAGAACCAATCCCAGCAAACATGTTTAGCACTCCAGAAAGTGTAAAAAAATACGAACATAAAAGTAAAGACATTTTAGTTTAGCACAAAAATTCAGAGGCAGCCTACATCTCAACCCCCAAATCATCGCCGGCCACTAAAGTAAAGCGTCGCCGAAAACGCGCCATTAAAATGTAAAAGTCGACGCGCCAGTACAAATAAACTGTCTACGACCCACGACGCTGAGTCAGGCCCTAGGACGAGATGAGCGAGAAATGAGCGAAGCTAACTGAACTGAAAAGTTGAAACATCTGTGAAGTAAATGTGCTAGAACGGTTATAACTAGGTATAATGAGGTCAAAGAGCTGGCCCTCAATATAGTGAGGAAATTGCAGCACTGACAATAGGGAACTAGTAAGCTGTTAGTTGTGGTATAACATCTAGCTTAAAATATTCTATGGTTAATAAAATTTTCAGCTTTCAGCATAATTATGACGTGATTTGAGAGTGATATGACACATCATTTTGTTTTCATCTCCATCTTCTTTTAGTACTTATCTATGCTGAGTTCTGTTTAGTCGTTGCCAACATAATCAGAGCAACGTAATACTGGCAAGAAAATAAAATCTATTCGTAAATCTTTATTTAACCGACTCAGCTCATTTCCCACTAAGACCGTTCCGATCTAATTCTTTAATTATAAAATGCAAATTGAACAAAATCTGAGGTGGCAATCAATGTGTCCCACTGGTCGTTTATGGGGTGGAAACCTGGAAACCCGATAGATGGTAAAAAGCATTCTAGCAACTGTTCGCGGAATTAGTTCAGGGAGAGAGGACGTGCCTATGACTGAACTTGGGCTCCATTGATGGGCTGGTGGAGCAAACACTTTTAAAGTAAGGTCGCAGTGTTTTTAGGGTTTTTTTGTGGTTTGAATATCGTCTTGAACGGAGAAATAGTTGATACTGAAGAATATAAGACTTGGCTGGCACACTACCGTGTACAAATTATAGTGTTAGTTTAGACCGTGTAGACCGGTATAAAAAGTAGCCTATGTGTTAATCCAGAGTATAAGCTATCTGCATACCAAATTTCATACAAATGGGTCTGGCCATTTGAGCGTGAAGAAGTAACAAAATCAAACACACACACTCAAAAACTTTTACCTTTATAATATCAGTGTGATAAGCAATATTGCGACTTTATTGTAGGATCCAGCACAAAATCGTAAATTCATCAACAAAAGTATTGCTGATAGAATGTACAAAAATTATTATTCGTACTCTCTTGTATTTTCAAAACAAAACACCAAGAGAAAGGCAAAGTGCTTACAGCACAAAGTGACTTTTTTGTAGGTCTATTTGCTATAAAAGCCCAACAATCTCGAGACAGTAACATTGTAAACAGTTGAATGCAGACGATAAAATCGGTAGGTACGTATTAATTCCGCGTCGGTTTAGCGCCGGAGGAAACAGATGTCGCCTTAATAAAACCGAATCATTGTTCGCTCAACGCTGTGACCTGGAGCTACGAAGCGAGTTGCAATTTTATTGTGATATTTAAAAAGGATTTTATAATATAACTTTGTTTTACAGTGAGCAGTGGTGGATTTGTAGGTCGTAGGTTTGAAACCAGACAGGCGCTTTACTTTGTGTAAATTAATTCATCACCACTGAACGTCCTAGAACCAAAAATTCGAAGACGTGTGACATCTACCAACCCGCACTGAGCCCGCTCCCTCTCATTGAGAGGAGGCCTGTGTCCCAGCAGTGGGAGCATTATAGGCTGATTATGTACTTTTGTTTGTGGCTTTACTGGTTCGTTGGGCTAATTGTTGCAAGCATTACCGCTGAATATGAGTCTCGAATCCCAGGTCGGGTAAAGTGTTATTGGGTTTTTCCATCAATCAAACGCAGCCCGGAGTCTAGTTTTGTGCCCGGTTGATGCCAATAGTCTCGGCCTCTATTTACAATGTGTGCCACGAAAGATGAGACTTGACGAGCGCAGTATCGCGCCTCCCGCGCTCTTCCCGCCGCCCCGATGACGCCCGGTCCCTTCCCGTCTCGGACCTCATACCGCTGAAGAGACATATAAATTAGAATAATCAGAAACAGAGAATTATAATCTACTGCGCAAGTCAAACTACGTGGTGTATCAGGTCTCAATCTTTCGTGGCACGAATTGTACACGGGACCACAGATTAATACAGATGGAATACTCCGTAGTTTATGTATGAAGCTACAAGTACGCGGCGGGCCCCTCTCACGGGTCCAATTCAGTAGGTCAGAAGGTATAAGAGTTACGCGATAGAAAGAGAGGCAACTTGTAGTTGAATATAACTGTAGGTAATAAGCGTAGTGCGACCTGAATTGCACTATACTGTGTCGTAGTCGCATAAGAGTCGCTTTTTATTTGAATGTCTTTGCGAAGTGTCCCATCTGTATTAATCTGTGACGGTACTTAAACATAACTTTGGAAATGTGCGTGTTACTATACTTACACCTCTGCTCGTCCTCTTCGGGGACTGCAGGCGTGATATAATGCTATGACACCAATCAATCTGCCTAGCCTTTTTCCAACTATGTTGGGGTCGGCTTCCAGTCTAACCGGATGCAGCTGAATACCAGCATTTTACATGGAGCAACTGCATACCTGACCTCCACAACCCAGTTACTGCGTAATACGATACCCCTTGGTAAGACTGGTCGTAAAAGGGTCCCGTGGCCATCCTTTGTGTACGGAATCCTAAACACAGAGCAGAGGCAATGTAGACTTGTAAATTGTCTTTGGTCTCTTAACAGTGCATTGCTTTGTCATTTTAGTTTTTTATTTTTTTCTAATGTGCGTTTTATTTGTGCAGAATAAACAAGTTTTCTTTCTTTCTTTCTAAAAAAATCTCATGATTTTTATACAGATAAAAGTTTAACAGTAATTTCTTTGTAAATCGATTCTATGTTATAGTTCAAGATTCGTAGCTCGATGTAAACTCAAATCTATCATGCGAAGATTTCATCAATTCGCGCAAAGCGTCCAGTGATCAATATCGAGGATTATGTCCCTTAACTATCACTTAGACATCAATCAGACGTTACAGGGAAATTGATTCGATAATTTTAACGAAATTGGTTTGAAATTAGGTAACTTTACTTTAGGCGAAAAACCTTACCTTTTTAGAAGTAAATTCTTCGTTGAATGATTCTTACCTACTTACATCATTTAAGTCTATTTAAAATGAAGTGTTTCTTACGAAATGCGAGAAAATGAAAAGCCGTGAGAAATACTTTCCTCAAAAACTATAACGGACCTGAGAATCGAACCGTGGACATTTGATTTGAGCTGCTTTTGCGAACAAACACCAGTGAAGCAGTTACAAATAGAAAAACAACCACACTGATATTATAAAGGCGACAGTTTGTGTGTGTGTGTTTGTATGTTTGTTACTTCTTCACGCTCAAACGGCTGGACCGATTTTGATGTAATTTAGTATGTAGATAACTTATACCTTGGATTAACACATAGGCTCCTTTTTATAGTCCACGCGGGTGAAACTGCGGGGCGCAGCTAGTTTAAAATAAAAAAACGTCGGACTCGCGCATCGAGGGTTCCGTTCCGATTTCTGAGAAAGTGGAGACATCGTTATTTAGAGACATCGTTTTATTTTTCCTGTAATCTTTACAAAAACTTCTATCACATAGAATAATTTCAGATTTTTATCTTTGCAAACTTCGGAGATAAGGCCCCCCCCCCCCTAACCGGTATTTTTTTTACATTTTTCATCAAAAGTCGAAAACAATGCGGCTTAAAAAAAAATAAAAAATAGTTTAAGAATTTGCAAGCAGCGCTCTTTTATATGATACCCCACATGCCCTAGTAGGCTCACTTTGAATTTTTAAGACCCCCTTTCAGTCCCTGTTACAAAAAAAATATAAATATGTTTACTTCTTTCTTATTTGCAAAATAGTTGGGTAAACGTCATCTAAAACTGCTCTAAATTTCAAGTTGATAGCATTAGTAGTTCTTGAGATATCCAGCTGTGACAGACAGACAGACAGACAGACAGACAGACAGACAGACTGAGTCACACCATAATGGTTCCTTTTTTACCATTTTGGTACGGAACCCTAAAAAGTACTTATGAAAAATGTAAATGCACACTAATATTACAAATCTGAAAGTGTATATTTTCGATTGTTACTTCACAAACCTTTAGCTACTCGATTTCAACAAAATTCGGCAAAACACCTAGACACGTGATAGCGTGTCAAGCCAAGTTCAAGTCAAGAAAAAGGAACTGGCGATGCAGCAGCCGTATGTTATATTACACGAACCATTTGGAACCACTTTTGACCCCTTAATAACTCAAAATCTATTCAACATAAACACATGAAATTTGGTTTATTTATTAAAACCCCTAAATTAACTAGAACTTATCTTAAGTACAGCTCAAAGGGTTATTGAGATATCAACGTCTAAAAAGTATCACTGAAATGTATCTTCTTTTGAACAGTCGAAATATTAACACCAAAGCAGATAACTTAGGATAAATTGAAGCTCAAGATTTGACTTGGCTAGTTTTTACGAGCAAACCAAATTTTTAGAAGAGTAAGATTATGTTGACCTTACAATGTAAAAACAGTAACTTACGTATAACATAAAGAAGATAAGTTGATTTGCCAAATAGAACATATTAACTTGTATGTGAAAACTAGCCAAACCAAATCTTAAGCTTCAATTTATCCTAAGTTATCTGCTTTGTGTAAATAATTCGACTGTTCAAAGAATCAGGGCAGCATTTGTACAAAAAAATTAGAGAAGTTGGAATTCTAATTTCTAGACTCTTCGGTACCTAAAGAGTATCTTCAGGCATCTACAATATTTTATAAGCCTATAATAAAAATATAATGTTAAAAGCAAATAGTTTAACGAAGAGCTCATTATTTCAGAACGAAACGGCGGCTGCCAGTGTAAGACCAGCCAGACCATAGATTAAACACGGACTTGAGTCTATGACTTAAATACTAATAATATAAAAAAACAAACATTATTCTAGCAGAAAAAACAAGAAATTGTGTTTTAAATTTATTTTAGAATGTTGCAAGTTCTTTTAAATAAATTTCAAGATTATCTACAGAATTTGGCACCCATTTAGATCTCAATTCTTTTGTCGACTACCACTATATTTTTAATATTAAACTTGGCTCCCATTTTCATATTTATGTTTTTGATGGGATAGAATACTTCTCAACCGGATACAAGGCGGAGTTCTCCCAGGACGCGAGTAAAACCACGGGCATCAGCTGAAGGTCATAAAACATGACAGCATTCGAGTACCGACACATATGTACACACACTTGCAACTAATTACACATAGAGCAGTAACCACAGAGAAATTCATTAGTACAGCCAGCGACCGAAGTTTAGTGGTCTGTTTATTAAAATCGATGCGACCACGCTGCGACCACCGAATACTAACGTGCAAAGAGAGCGCACTTGTATTGTTTTGTTCATTTGCAACCAGGCCATTTAAAATGCGACTTATTAATCTATAAATTACATATTTTAATAAAAGTCGTTTTTCGTGTCAGTCTGTGTGATCGTGTTATTCTTCAAAGAATTTTGATGCGGTTTTAAAAAAAAAACAAAAATTACATAATTATCATCAATCAATCGGCTTAGCCTTTTCCCCACTACGTTGGGGTCGGCTTTCAGTCTAACCGGATAAAGCTGAATAACAGTATTTTACATGGAGTGACTGCGTATCTGACCTCCACAACTCCGTAACTGGGTAATACGATATTTAATATGTAATACCTACTTTTTATGTAATGTAATGTAATATTCAACACAATTTTACTTGTTAAGAATAAATAAAATGAAATGAGCTGTACCAAATAGGGCATTTTCGTCAAAATGTCTACCAACCCACTTATGGGATGTCCCATACATACAAGTTGCAAATAATTAACATTTTTATAACATAGAAGTGTCGAGTAATTACTAAATAGTCCCAAAAGACTAGTTTTCTTTTTTACTTAAATTGCCAACAGAAATTAAAAAAAAAAAGTAACAAAATTAAATCCTGAAATGTGGCATCTTACGTCTTGCAGTACTGTCCTTATTATTTGGTAACGGTCATGACCAAAACGTATCTAAGTTACTATTTATTTACATAATTATATTATTTGAAATAAGCTCCATATATAAAAAATACATACCTAGCAAAATTCGTAAAATTTATCATTCGACTAAACCAAGAATTTGCTAAAAAATCCAAAACAATAACTATTAAGCTGTTTTCAAAGTAGGTATCAGTTTAAAAAAAAATGCCCAATAGTGAGGTCTTGGTTTCGTCTCCCAGGTCAAGCAAGGTTTACAGTGGAGGTCTGCCCGGCTTGGGCGGAGCACCGCCGTGTTCTCATGGAGGCGATCGGCGGCGGCGATCTCTCGCGTCCGAGCCTGGTCCAGGCCATGGTGCGGAGCGAGAGTGCATGGGAGGCCGTCACCTCCTTCTGCGAAGCAGTAATGCTCGCGAAGGAGGAGGCGGAACGCGTGAGGGATAGGCAGCCTCACGCCCTCAGTCGCCGCAGAAGACGCCCTGGGCGGCGGGAATCGATAGCCGATTCCCGGCTACCGTAGGCGCGGGCTTGCGGACGGCGAGTTGGTGGATAGGTCGCTGTCCGGTAAGGACCTGGTCCGGGTCAACGGCGCGTTGAGTTCCACGCGCGCCACAAAGAAATGTCAGCAATAATGGGTCCAATGCCGCCAGGGTCTCGGGTTGTTCGAAAGAGATACCGTGGCCCTGGCATAGGCAACTGAAGGAACAAGGGTGGGATTTAGTCAGTAAAAGTCTGACACGCCCTTCCACTCCACCCAGAGCGGGAGAAATGACTTCTCCCGCTCTGGGTGGAGTGTATGATTTCCCATCCACAAAAAAAAAAAATGTCAGGCAAGGTTTTGGCTTTTTCCGTGAGTCTAAGTAGGAGCCTGGAGTTCAACACTAGAGATTATAAGGCCCTCTTTTGAATACAATCTACAAGTCCTTCATCAGGAACTTAGTCCTCAATATCTTAATTAAATCCTCAACATCTGGAGCACCTCAAATGCGTAACACTCTTTCTATCACAATCCGAATGATTTAGTAGACCATTAAGCTCCATATACACGGTGAAAGTTAACTGCCTGTAACATACCATAACATTAAGGACAATTAACTGGCACCGTCTAAACAACACGCACAATATTTTAGCACGATACGGGCAAGTTAGTTGCTGTTTAAAACTGGTATAGGAAATAGGATGTACAATAAAATTACACGAACAATAAAATCGCACGTACAATAAAATCGTATTCAGTTCTGGCATGAATTTTTTTTATCATTCAAACAAAAGCGAACGAAACAAGACGTTCAATAAAATTTAATTTTGCGGCGCAAATACGGGTAATACTTTAATCAATTGTACAAGGATGTACAACTCTATGTTTAGACGACGAGGTAAAACTTACATGGAATGCTCGCCTTGCAATTTCATTGCCTTGGTGTAAGTCGTATGCAATTTTATTGAATGACAAAACTTGCATTCAATTATTGTATGGAAAAACACGCGTGTAAACACTTGCATGCAATTATTGAATGGCAATAAAATTTTACGTGCTTTATGGCGTGCGATTGCTCTTGAACGTTCCAAAAACTTGTATCGAGTAAATAGAGCTTACGTACAGTTATATATTTCTGAAAAAAAAAACTTCTGCTTGACAATGTAATTCACGCAATGAGTATTGTTGAATTGTCAAAATTATTAACATTGGGATTGTGATGCATTTACCCCGTAGGACATCCTAGATTCCTTCTCCAAAGACCCGGCCACTGCACCGCTCAGACTACTCCCGACCTATCATAATCAACCATATTTCCACACATTAAGGCTTGTCCGTCGCAAAAAGCGTGGTCACTGTCGGACTGCATAGAAAAGAAAGAGAAGCGCGATGACACAACGCTTGCAAAATGTGAAGTAATTATCAATTTGCAAAAAATCTGTTGATTAAACTAAAAAAGTAATGACAAGAAATCATTCCTTATTAGTTTGTAAAGAACTGTATAAAGTTATGAACACTTTTAATGAAAACTGTAGGAGTAATATGGTAACAACTCGAAAAAATAGACCGAAATAGACCTGGATTTAGGTTATATTTTTCCTTAGTTCTACAAACTAAAATAGATTTCAGGACACATGAAATCACTTCTTATGTATTGTAGATTGCTGTGTATTTTTTCCCATCAGAAAGATGCTATAGTTACTGTAAAAGATGGTTACAAAGTTACTTAGTTTCGCCGTATTTTAGGAAGGAGCAGCCTTAAATTCCACAACGACCAACACAACGTCATTCGCTTCTGAAAACCTTATTTGAGACTAGAGTGACGTGGCGTGACAGCCGATATTTTCGTATCATCCCCATGATATATGGCCGCGGTGACAAATGACAATTATGCCACGCTCCTGAGCTAGATAATATGGGGATATATTCGGTGCTTATATTTATAAACGGTGATAACCTTCAGGTGACGATTTATAAAAGTCATAATGTGAAAGTTTTACAATATTTATTCATAGACGTATAAAAAAACCGGCCAAGTGCGAGTTGAACTCACACACGATTCACACGAAGGGTTCCGTACCATAAATACTCCTTTGCAAAACAAGCCACGCCCCGCGCGAATTATAATTATTTACTTAGGCACCTATTACAGATTCATTATAAGAAAATAATGGTTCACGGTTTATGCATAAGGTTTATGTTTATGAAATTATTTTTTTTTTTTTTTATATATTTGAGTTGATTGAATGAAAGCTAAATTGCGGTTTACGATTTATGACGTATTCAAAAAAAGCTACTTACTAGATACTACTCGTTCAAACCAATTTTAGGTGGAAGATTGCATGGTAATGTACATCATATATATATTTTTAATTTTATCATTCTCTTATTTTAGAAGTTACAGGGGTGGGACACATTTTACCAAAGTGGTAAAATGTGTCCCTCGCGCAAATAATTCAGTTTAGAAAAAAATGGTAGGTATTAGAAACCTCAATATCATTTTTAAAGACCTACTTATCCATAAATAACCCACACGTATCGGTTTGATGAAAAAAAAATTTTGATTTTCAGTTCTAAGTATGGGGACCACCAAAATTTATTGTTTTTTTTTTCTATTTTTGTGTGAAAATCTTAATGCGGTTTACAGAATACATCTACTTGTACCAAGTTTCAACAGTATAGTTCTTATAGTTTCGGAAAAAAGTGGCTGTGACATACGGACGGACAGACAGACAGACATGACGAATCCATAAGGGTTCCGTTTTTTGCCATTTGGCTACGGAACCCTAAAAAAGGAGAACTCCGCGCCACGCATATCGAAAGTGAAGCACCGTACCGATCTATGTGTGCGCGATGCCTTACCTGAGATATATTATTCATTGACATTTTTTCTGGGATGTAGAATTATTTTTACACCTTTTCACAACACAAGATGGCATTCATGATGGCATTATTTTATTACTTGACGCAAACAGCAAAGACGCCGTCGTTTCACGTAATGGCGGCCGCTCGGAATACTATGTAACATATATACAACGTCCCGTCATCAACCGTCGGGCAGTTGCCCACCAGACACGACACCCGTCTGGTCCGAGGATCCTCCCTATTCTATTCTATGGACGATGAGTGAACTTTACGCCCTGTTCCTCATGCCTATAAAAGTGTTCCAAGTGGCTGACAAAAGGGTAGACCAGTACGCAAATAGTGAGAGCTTAATAGTTCCCTCAAACTATTGATGACATTGTCAAGCAATGCCTTACCTGCTTAAAAGACAAGTAGCAATGTCCATAGGCACTGCATAATTTACTCTTTAACTGTATGTACAAAAAATTGCAATTTTGTCACTGTACACAGTGTGTGTACACCAACAAACAGGACCTGTGCTCCGCTAGACACACAAATATTTACATTACAGGACACACAAATATTTACATTACAGGACACACAAATATTTACATTACTTCTCCGTCTTCGTCCAATGGTTCTCAGATTTTAGTCACAGATGCGACTAAATCGTGAATTTATTTGCGAAATGCAAATCTTAAAATTGAATTAAAGATCTGTTTTGTTTGTATCATTCATTAATATGTTTACTTTCTTTAACTTTACCAAATATTATCAACGTAGCAGAAGTTTTGGTACGCCATTACTTACCTATTATGCTAATTAGTAAACGTTAGAATAAAAATCACCAATCCTCCGTAGATATGAAGGAAACCCATAGATACCGGGCTTATATTTTTCCACTGCAAAGCAAAAACCTCTTCAAATACAGACAAGGAACGGGCATTAATCACTGCGCTTGCTGAACGCTGATTGTCAATTTCAGATTTTTACAATGGTCTAAAATTGTGGTTTCTTTACAATGGGTGAGAAGAAAAACAGCATAAGCGTAATCAGCCTATAATGTTCCAACTGCTGGGACACAGCCCTCCTCTCGGTGAGAGGGAATGCGCCGTAATCCACCACGCGGGCCCAGTGCGGGTTGGTAGATGTCACATGGCTTCGAATTTTTAGTTCTAGGACATGCCGGTTTCCTCACGATGTTTTCCTTCACGGTATTCAAAGTTCAATACGGTGAAGGAAATTATTTCATCATCACTGCCTAGTGGTGATGAAATAATTTACACAAAGTAAAGCGCCTGTCAGGGTTCGTTCCTACGACCTACAACTCGTAAGTCGCGGTCGTTACCACTGGGCCACCACTGCTCTACTGAAACACAGAAAGAATCACATTCATTCAAATCATATTCAGCACATTTAATAATTTTAATCAAATCAATTTAAGACTAACAAAATAAGTAACTAGTTAGGATTTATACACACGTTGATAATTGTTAACCTTTTTACAGACGGTCTTGTCATGAAGCCTTTTTCAATTAAATAAAATGCCGTCAAGAACCAATGATTTTACTCACAACTTTAAATTACACTAGCTGACCCGACAGACATTGCCCTGTCCAAATTTCATGTATGAGAAAATTAATATTCTTCATATATTTTTTTTCAGGATTTTTCCTGTTTTAATACTTATTCTGTTATTCGGGGCGGAGACAAATCCAACAAATCAGGCCCGCCATTCTTGAGATATCAATGGTGAAAATAACCCGACTTTGTTTATTAGATAAATCTATATATATTATATAGATTTAACCATCTTAGTAAGAGCTCACCTCATAATGATATGCATTAGACACACTCTGAGCAAGCGGTTTTGTCCACCAGCTCTAAAATTAAAGCCCCAACGCGCCAATGTGATCGTTTAGCACATTACAAGTGCTATTAAACAAAATTATTATCGTCTGTGCCGTGCAGATAATCCAAGGACCCTTGATTACCGATTTTGTTTGTATGTAGGAGTAATATTAGACCGTTTAAGATAGCTTAGTGTTTGAAATTATTTCCTTTCAAAGTGAGTTGAGTTAGTGATTATATTGGGTTAGCTATTATGTAGTCTTTTGCGTTAGGGTTTGGAGTTTTAGACATCTTTTGATACAGGTATCTATTCAATTTTACATATTATTTACAATTCTCAATTCTTTATTGTATTAACAGATATTAGGCTTAAAATTAATTAAAAAATTATGGACTCTGTCGGGCGCAGCATAGTAGGAGAGAGAAATAAGAGCGCTTATTTGTGATTATATTATTTATGACAAATGCGATTACTGACAAATGCGTGCACTGACTGGACAGGTCCACTCAATCTGTGTGGTTCTTTCCTCCAAAGACCATTTCAGACAGCAATCTACATGGTCTTCACATGATCTGACCAAGATTATGTCTGGACCTTAAAAGAGACTGTGACCTCTGAGTTTGTTTCGGCGTTTCTTCTCAGAGTAGTCAGATAGGAAACGTCGACCTCATCTAGTTTTAAAAAACCGGTCAAGAGTGAGTCGGACTCGCGCACCGAGGGTTCCGTACCGATTTCTGAAAAAGTGTGCTATTTAGAGACATCGTTCCTGTAATCTTTACATAAGCTTCTATCACATAGAATAATTTCAGATTTTTCACTTCGCAAACTTCGGAGATAAGGGGGGGAACGGTATTTTTTTTTACATTTTTCATCACAAGTCGAAAACTATGCGGCCTAAAAAAAAGAAAATAAATGATTGAGAATGTGCAAACAGCGTTCTTTCATATGATACCCCACATGCCCTAGTAGCCCCACTTTGATTTTTTAAGACCCCTTTCAGTCCCTGTTGCACAAAAAATATAAATATTTTAATTTCTTTCTTATTCGCAAAATAGTTAGGTCAACGTCATCTAAAACTATTCTAAATTTCAAGTTGATAGCATTAGTAGTTCTTGAGATATCCAGCTGTGACAGACAGACAGACAGACTGAGTGACACCGTAAGGGTTCCTTTTTTACCATTTTGGTCCGGAACCCTAAAAATATGATTGACGTGTAAAAGTGTTTGTACAAACCTACTTACAGAAATAAATCATTTATCATTTATGTATTCTGATAATTGTATTTTTATTTTATTACTACTTTTTCTTCTTCAAATATTTACTTTATTTAAGTATTTTAATAATATCATCGTCTACTCTACATAGGGTTTGTAGACTACCAGAAAGCTTTGATACAATACTATATTCCACAATAAGGAAAGCTTTACAATCACAAAAAGTGGAGAAAAAATACGTGCAAGTCATAAAACACCTTTACGAGAACAACACTAGTAGAGTAAAACTAGATACCTCAGGACCACCTATCTCCATAAAAAGAGGTGTACGGCAAGGCGACCCCCTATCGCCTCAAATCTTTATAGCAGTACTGGAATCGATTTCGATAAATTAAAGTGGGAAAGGGAAACATATTAGTCACCTAAGGTTTGCAGACGACATTGTCCCTATCAGAAAATAGCACAGAGCTGTAGTCAATGTTAGACACGTTACAACAAGTAAGCAGAGAGGCAGGACTAGAAATTAGGCATTTTCACCCTGCGAAGAGTGTCACCTCTCGTCCTATAACCGACCAGCTCTGCCAAAGAACTGTTTACTTGCTAAACTAATAGGCGGTGCTGATAAAAACTTTTTGCTGCAAGCCAAGTACTTTCTTAGGCGAATACCAGTACTGAAAAATATTTGCACTTGCAGCCTTAGCTCTCTAAGAAAGCTAACAAGCGCTATTTCGTTCACAGCATTTGAACTGTTTTTGTCACTGGTCGTTGGCTCATTATCAAACTCTATGGAATCATGAACTGCCCATAAGTTGGATTAATCTGTTGTGGCCATGTTTGATGAGCTAGTTGACCATGTAGTAAAGTTTAAATTACCGTACAACAGTCTCAGTTATTGGGAACCGAGACCGACTTCTCGGTTGGATTTGTAGCCGACAGTGCCGAGTCCGAAACCGAGATCTCGATCGAGCCTTAGTAATTAATAGGTTGTTGCCCTCAAAATTAATTACACTAATATTATAAAGACGAAAGTTTGCGAGTGTGTGTGTGTTTGTGATTGTGTATATTTGTTACTTCTTCACGATCAAACGGCTCGACCGATTTGGATAAAATTTGGTATGTATATCGCTTGTACCCTGGAATAACACATAGGCTACTTTTTATCACAGACAACGTGGTTAGAACCGCGGTGGGCAGCTAGTTTATCTGTAAAATTGTAAAGATAAGGAGGTAATTATTAAGTACGAGTAGGTATAGATGCACTTACAGGTACAGTCGACCCTTTGTCGGCGTTACTCAGACCTTGAGCTGACCTATCGTAGTACGGAGTTTCAATAGAATAAGAGGCCAGCTTATGACTTTGTTATCATACTATCGTGCGGTCTAGAGTACACAAAGCTTCGTTAATAATTATATTGCAGTCATCATCTAGAAACGACAAGTATACGTAGTAACTGTGCACAGCATCACTTAGATGTCATTTACCAGATTGATATAAAGGCCCTCAGCACACCTCCGCCGCGAAACCATAGCAGCGAAACCGCAGTAGTTTATTTCAACTGACTCAGCAAAACATCATGCGGTGTCGCTGTTTCGCGGTTTTACGGCAGAGATGTGTTAAGGCCCTCAAAGTGTTAAAAGCCCATGTTGATAATTTTAATACATTTATGCGTATGCCCCGCCCACGCATGCATAAATGCAATGTTTTAATCACGCAAGTGCTCACGCGTCGGCAAACTCTCACACACTTTGTTTAAATATTAAATGTGGTAACATTTGGTAGGTATGCGAATAAAAATGAATTTGAATTTATATTTTGTACTTTATATTGCTGTGTGAATATGTAAGTGGTTTATCATATTCACAGAAATCTTAATAATAAGGCAATATTAAGATTTCTGTGATCATATTAGTTTTATCTTTTTTTTTTTCTAGTATACGTTAAATAATCTAAACGTTTTCCTTAGATTCATTATTTAAGACGGAATATTTAACCTATAATCTAGGCAAGTATCTCTTGTACCAGGTTCAGAACGTACTTGTCAAATTCAACGCATTGATTTCAATAACTTGGCTATATTGAAAATGGCTGTATGTAAAGTTCGTATTTTGAAGTATTTATTTCTTTAAACAACAAGAAAACGTTGAGAGTAGTAATTTTAAATCTCTGAACAAACTTTCTCTCTATAACTGGTCGACTTCATGAAATTACTAAATAAACAAATAAAAAATAATTGCCTAAGCATAAATTTTATGCTTAAGCAATTATTATTTTTTTCACTTCACTTACTTCATAAAATTACTAAATAAAAAAAAAAATTATTCAATAATTTCATGAAGTCGACCAGTTATAGAGAGAAAGTTTGTTCAGAGATTTAAAATTACTAGTCAACGTTTTCTTGTTGTTTAAAGAAATAAATACTTCAAAATACGAACTTTACAAACAGCCATTTTCAATATGACTGGTAAATCTATCCTAAGAGAAAAATAATATAATTTTTTGCAAAAGTTATATTCAAACTAGCCTAGGAATCAGCGCTTTTCGAACGTCAAAATTACATAAGACAGTCCCCCAAAAAGCCCGCACTTCACCACTTCCTAAGTAGTGCTTTAGCTGAAAGGAAGAAGTACACAAAACCACCTAACTCTTTCTAACCCATTCTCCACCACAGCCGCACAAAAAGAATATCTACCAAGCACCTAAAAACAAACACTTAGAACAATTGAAAGCACGCAAACTGTCCCAACCGTACTTTAACATTAAAAGTGTTCGCTAACCCGTCAGTGTACACGGACAAATTAACCGGAGTACGTGTCTTATCAGTGAGCTGGGTACAGCCGTACAGCCGAACCGGTTGTGTTCGCAACAATCGTTAACCGGGAGCGTACAATTCATACGAATTGGCCCTCGGATCCCAGACGCAGCAGTCGAAAGGGGCTTTTATATGTAACGGGTGAAGGATTTAAGTGAAGTTGGCAGGATTACCGTCGTAGTACCAGCGTATTGCGAACAAATGTTAGTCGAAGTCTAAGATTGTACAGTAAAACTATTTTCTTAATGTCCCTCGGCAAACTTCGTGTTTCGTCAGTCGTCAGATTTCTATCAGTTGCCCTTTGTACCAAGTGCAAGATCATAACAACATAATTAAGTAGCTACAATATGAATAAATGGAATAGGAATATTATGAATGCTTTTTTAAATAATTTGTTTATCTCAGGTTAAATTTAAGATTTCATGGTTTTTCTATCATATAATTTATCAAGTTTGTTAGAGAGATTTCATCCTTATAATAAATATAATATAAATATTATAATCCAGGTTTTGCCAGCGCCTTCGCCGATGTCAGAAAATATCCCACTGGAACGTACTACCGGGAATTCCTTCCTTGTTCTTTGTCTACATTATAAAGGGAACCTCTGTGCAAAATTTCAGCTTTCTAAGTTCAAGGGTTTCGGCTGGGCGTTGACCAATCAGTGAGTCAGTCAGGACTTCTCTTTTTATATAGATATACCTATATCACTCCCACAATTAAGACGAATCTAACAACACCTCATAATGTCAAAATCCATCAAGCCGTTTAGGCTATAGAGCGTGCCAAATAATTAGACATACTCTGTGGCAGTCTGATAAAATAAAACCGATCAAGAGCGAGTCGGACTCGCGCATCGAGGGTTCCGTACCATCATTTATATGTAATTTTTGTTGATGATTTCTGAAAAACTGCGCTATTTAAAGACATCATTTTATTTTTCCTGTAATCTTTACATAAACTTCTATCACATAGAATAATTTCAGATTTTTCGCTTTGCAAACTTCGGAGATAAGGGGGGGGAACGGTATTTTTTTTACATTTTTCATCAAAAGTCGAAAACTATGCGGGCTAAAAAAAAGAAAAAATATGTTTGAGAATGTGCAAACAACGCTCTTTTATATAATACCCCACATGCCCTAGTAGCCCCACTTTGAATTTTTAAGGGCCCCTTTCAGTCCCTGTTGCAAAAAAAAAACATAAATATTTTAATTTCTTTCTTATTTGCAAAATAGTTGGGTAAACGTCATCTAAAATTATTCTAAATTTCAAGTTGATAGCATCAGTAGTTCTCGAGATATCCAGCTGTGACAGACAGACAGACAGACAGACAGACTGAGACACACCATAAGGCTTCCTTTTTTACCATTTTGGTACGGAACCCTAAAAACTGATACATCAATGGCATGAAATACAATACATTATTTCGCGCATTGCTTTTGAGTGCCTTGTACCATGACACTTATAATAGAAAAGTTTAGACCGTAATTAAATAAAGCTAAACAATCTTGATGTGACTTTTTACACAAACACATATTAAACAAATAAATTACTGCTGAAACTAATGGTTCAATTGATGGTGTGGTTTTTAGTTGCATTTTATTTTTAAACTGAGGTTTTAAAATAAAAAAGATAAAAGACACATAAAGATTGTTTAACTTTATTTAACAACGTAAACCTTTCTAATATGGTCTCATGTTATTCCTAGATTAGAATAATTCTACCTCTACGAATTTAGTCAAATAACCAGTGTCATGTCAAATGGAGCATCTCTTCTAATCGTTCTTTGTAGTAACTGAAGCAACCAACAACTTTCCTTAAAAAGATATTTCTCAACAAAAATCCACAAAATTTAAAGTAAAAAATATGCCGATCATAAAATAAATGTACAATCGTGAGGTGTAAAGAGGCCTCGTCCGTCCCGCGGGTACGACCTACTATTAATATTTCAAAGTTCATTTTATTTTATGGGTTGAAATGAAAAAAGGTCAAGTGCGAACCAGTAGTATAATTCAAGCTTGTTTTAACATTAAAACAGCTGTAATAAACGCATTTTATGTGAACACATTTTCAAGTAATAATGCTAAATTGTAACTGTGAAGTTTCATCTGTTAATTACTTTTATGTTTTTTGTCGCTGCTTTTAATCCAAAATTAAACAAGTTTCGGTATAGGTAAGCAGGTCAGTAATGAGCTAATTAGGGTTCCGTACCCAAATGGTAAAAAAGGAATCCTTATGGTGTGACTCAGTCTGTCTGTCTGTCACAGCTGGATATCTTAAAGATGATGCGCCAGGGAAGCCCGCGAAATTCAATTTTTTTTACGTTTTTTGCAATTTGTAGGTCAGTGTGAGCTTGTATGTTGATTAAAATATGATTCGCGGCCGTAGCTAATATGGTTTTACAGAATTATAATCATTACAATCAGCAATACAACTCCATGAGTTAGCATTTACCTCAAATCTGTTTCGCCTTAAGAACTAGGTACTAATGCTATCAACTTGAAATTTGGAACAGTTTTAGGTGACGTTCGCCCAACTATTTTGAACATAAGAAAATAATAAAAATATTTTTTTTTTTGCAACAGGGACTGAAAGGTCTTAAAAATTCAAAGTGGGGCTACTAGGCATGTGGGGTATCATATGAAAGAACGCTGTTTGCACATTCTCAAACATTTTTCAGGCCGCATAGTTTTCGACTTTTGATGAAAAATGTAAAAAAAATACCGTTCCCCTCCCCTTATCTAAAAATAAAAAAAATTAAATAAAAAAATCTGAAATTATTCTATTTGATAGAAGTTTATGTAAAGATTACAGGAAAAATAAAACGATGTCTATAAATAGCACACTTTTGCAGAAATCGGAACGGAACCCTCGGTGCGCGAGTCCGACTCGCTCTTGACCGGTTTTTTTTTGTTGAAAAGTCTCAGTGAAAGCTTTATAATATTAGCTACTATTATTACTTACATAATCAGCCTTTTATCTTTCCACAGCTGGGACACAGGCCTCCTCTCGGTGAGAGGGATTGGGCCGTAATCATCCACGCGGCCCAGTGCGGGTTGGTAGATGCCACATGTCTTCGATTTTTTGGTTCTAAGACATGCCGGTTTCCTAACGATGTTTTCTTTCACGGTTTAGAGAGCAGTGGTGATGAAATAATTGACACAAAGTAAAGCACCTGCTGGAGTTCGAACCTACGACCCACAAGTCGGTATGTCGCGGCCGTTATCATTGGGCCACCACTGCTATTATTACTTACCTACACTATTTTGACATGTGTCGGTCAATAATCTTCTTAAAAAGAATGCCAACATGACATTTCTTTTTTTATTTATTTTTACCTAGCCTACACTGTCATACTCCTGGACCTCCTCTCGACCCCTTCCATCGTTAGCGAACCTGCGAGTTCTCCTTCCAGTTTTGACGGAACCTAACCAGCTCATACCGCCACCTCCTACGTGGCCTGCCGCGTCCCTTTTTTTTTTTTTTTTTTTTGAGGGTGGGAAATCATCAAATAACTTCTCCCGCTCTGGGTGTAGCGGAAGGGCGTGTCAGACTTTTACTGACTAAAACCCACCCGTGTTCCTTCAGTTGCCTATGCCAGGGCCGCGGTATCTTCTTAAAACTACCCGCGAGCCCAGCGGCGTCGGCCCTATTGGACCCCATCATTTGCTGACATCTCTTTGAGGCGCGCGTGGAACACAACGCGCCGTCAACTCGGGCCTGGTCCTTACCGGATGGCGAGCTACCCGCTACTCACCGTCCGCAGGCCCGCGCCTATGGTGGCCCGAAATCGCCCCGCATTTTCCCGCCGCCCAGGGCGTCTCCTGCGGCGAAGGAGGGCGTGAGGCTGCCTCTCCCTCACGCGTTCCGCCTCCTCCTTCGCGAGCATTACTGCTTCGCAGAAGGAGGTGACGGCCTCCCGTGCACTTTCGCTCCGCACCATGGCCTGGACCAGGCTCGGCTCGGACGCAAGAAATCGCCGCCGCCGATCGCCTCCGTGAGAACACGGCGGTGCTCTGCCCAAGCCGGGCAGACCTCCACTGTATGCTCCACCGTGTCCTCCGGGCGATCCACACAATGGTGACATCCGGGCGTTTCCTCCCGCCTTATGCGAAACAGGAACCTCCCGAAACAACCGTGTCCGGTGAGGACCTGCGTCAGGCGGAAGGTGAGGACGCCGTGGCACCTCTCTAACCACTCCTCAAAGAGGGTACTTATTGCCGCAATTGTGGCGTGCCCAGCGCTGGGTTGCGACAGTCGCGCTCTCCATGTCGCCATGAGATCCCGCCGGAGCTCTGTCCGCAGTACCGTGATTTCTCGCGGCAGCGGAGTTAAGCCCCGGCGTTTCGCCTCCTCGCGCCACTCCCACACGTGCGTGAGGACCTTTGCCTCCAGATCCCACGGCGGCAATCCGGCAAGGAGGCTCGCCGCCTCCCGGGAGACCGTGCGGTATCCCCGGACCAGCCGGATGGCCATGACCCTCTGCCCCTGCCTCACTGTCTCGGGGCACCAGTTCTGTGATAACTGTCAACATGACATACTATGCGAAAATAGGTACCTAGGTACAGTAATTTCACAGATAAACCTCTGAAAAACCATCAGTCACCTTAATAGGTAATAGGTAATACGGGCTGGTATCCGCAACTCCACGACAATGCGCGTATTTTGCGCATGGATGGGAAAATCGATTAATCTAGATCCATCCCAGCTCCACAAAGAAGGCCAGTAGCGCCTTGGTGTTTCTGACAACCTCACGGAGGGTACCTGGGTTACCGAGGTACTTTGCCCTGTATGCGGCTACCACCGGGCAGTTTAGAAGCACATAAGCTGCTGTCTCGTCGTCCTCCATGCAGGCCCTGCACAGTGGACTGTCTGTGACTCCTATGACAAAGAGGTGTTTATTAAATTACCCATGGCTAGTTATAGCAGCTGTATCTGTACGCAGCTGTTGTTTAGTTAGTCGGAGAACCTGTTTCGTGAGGCGGCCATCAATTACTGGGAGTGCTTCCGTACTTGCTTAGCCTGCCTACACTCACTTTGATCCGACTATAGTTTGTGATGCTGTTCCCTGGTACGTTTCCTTACCACTAAGGGTTCTGGTGCCATGCTCGTCCCCCTTCTGGCAAGTCCATCGGCTGCGTCGTTGCCTAGCGAGCCGCTGTGTCCTTTGATCCATTGAATGGTTATATTATTGAGTCTACCCACTTGGTTGAGCAACAACCTTATAGCAACCATCAGCAAACTTATAGCAACGATACATAAAGATCAGAGATGAAATAACTGTTGGAACCTAAGCCTAACGCAAAGTTGCGTGAACAAGTTGCGTGAATAATTATATAGAGGCACGAGGAACAGGGTGTAAAGTTCACTCATCCTCTATTGAAAAGGGAGGATCCTCCGACCCAGACGGGTGTCGTGTCTGGTGGGCAACTTCCCGACGTTGTATATATGCTAGTCGCGCGGTAAACTCTGATTGCGCAATGCAGGTTGCGTGACGTCATGTCATTGTGATGCGTAGTTCGAATGTGGCGATGTAGATGCCGCCACAATTTAATTGTACTTTTGTGTGTTGTGCTGTGTCTTTTGTGTGCACCCAATAAATGTTTTATCTGTCTATCTTCACTAAACTAAAACAACGCGTTCAACTCCTTTCGACAAATTGGCAAACACACGGACCGGTCGGATCCACTTATTTTTTACGGAACTCGTTAAAAAACGGACCGCTCGCGGGCATTATTAAAATTTCAAAGCATGATTTCATAGAAAGCCCTTTCATTAGGCTTATAGCGATTAAATTCCCGTTCAAACGTTTCAAATATTAATAGTTTTTTTGTAACTGCCTACGATGCGATTAATTTAACATCGATTATAATGAAGTTAGGAATAATCATGGATAGAGCGACCTCTTTTAGGGTTAACTAATCAAAACACCAACTCTGTTATTTTCTGTAAGAATTGGCTTAAAGTGGAACAATTTTAGTCAAATTGTCTTTAAATGTAAAGTAAAAAACCGGCCAATGTTTGTTGGACTACTCACAATGAAGGGTTGTAGTTGGGATGAATTTGTCCTAAAGAATTTTTGATTTTGATTTTGATACAAGTGGAGAACGTTTGTTATTGCGTTCGAGGCGGAATTAACACCCGAGCCGTAGGCGAGGTTGTTTTTGAGCCGAGAACTGCAATAACAAATGCCCACGAGTATCAAACGACGTTTTTCAATACACTTTTGAAGAAATAAAATAAAATAAAGGACAATATTTTTGTAATGAATTATTATGAAACTAACATTTAAATTTTCTTTTTTTTCCGCGCTTTGCTTTCGCCAGATTGAGGAGAAGCAAAGGTATAAAGCCGATAAACAGCCTAATATGAAAAATTATATTTTTCATATTAGGCTGTTTATCGGCTTTATACCTCAAATATTTTTGAGTTTAGAACACAAATAAATGTTAATTTGTTCATAAACGTTTCTTTTATTGTAATAATCATAGTTTTTGATGATATTCAATATATAAATATTCAAAAAAATATTAACGCCGTAAAGACGCATATCTCTTTGCCGAGATTAAAAAAAAACATTCACCTCCGAATAGAGAGTTGTGAATAGAGGCATTGAACCAATTTGGACTAAGTATAGGTATAAGTTATCTGTGGCAATTTTTATTCCCGTACACGTGCGGGAAAATAAAAAATCGCACGCGTGTGAAATACATTGCATTGTGAACCTAATCGTAGTGCGATATGAACCAGTTTTCGAGGAAGTGTATTGAAAAAGAATTTTTCAAATCCAACTAGGAGTTCCAGAGATTAGCGCGTTCAAACATATAAACAGAAACAAAAATAACTTTCCAGCTTTATTATTAGTAAGTATAGATAGATAGCACTAATAACGTAATGTTGCTGATACGAGAAGACTGCTCTGGCCTACAGTGGAATAACAATGGCTTGGCATTAATTTATAAATAATAATATAATAAAAATAATATTAGCCTTTATTTAACAATCTTTCTTACATTAAATTGACAATAATCTTATTTAATTGTTTGACACCGGTACGTGAAGATTGTCTTGCTGTCCAGCATGGGCCTCCCCTAGAGCTTCGCCATCGAATGCGATTCTGCGCTTGTCTTTTCCAAGTATGTCCCGCAATTTTTAGGGTTCCGTACCAAAATGATAAAAAAGGAACCCTTATGGTGTGACTCAGTCTGTCTGTCTGTCTGTCACAGCTGGATATCTCAAGAACTACTAATGCTATCAACTTGAAATTAAGAATAGTTTTAGATGACGTTGAACTATTTTACAAATAAGAAAGAAATTAAAATATTTACATTTTTTTTGCAACAGGGACTGAAAGGGGGTCTTAAAAGTTCAAAGTGGGGCTACTAGGGCATGTGGGGTATCATATGAAAGAACGTTGTTTGCACATTCTCAAACATTTTTTTTTCTTTTTTTTAGCCCGCATAGTTTTCGACTTTTGATAAAAAATGTAATAAAAATACCGTTCCCGACCTTATCTCCGAAGTTTGCAAAGCGAAAAATCTGAAATTATTCTATGTGATAGAAGTTTATTTAAACATTACAGGAAAAATAAAACGATGTCTCTAAACAGCACAGTTTTTCAGAAATCATCAACAAAAATTACATATAAATGATGGTATGGAACCCTCTGTGCACGAGTCCGACTCGCTCTTGACCGGTTTTTTTAATCTCGTCTTCCCATCTACGACGCTGCCTCCCTTTTCTTCTTTTGTATTGTCTCGGGCAACACTCTGTTACGTCCTTAGACCATTTACCCTTACTACTCCTAATCATATGTCCTGTCCACCTCCATTTAGTTTTTTAATACAGTAAATAACACCTGTGATTCTAATTTTCTTCCATAAAGTATCAAGTTTTATTTTATCTTTTAATTTGATGTTAAGTATGCTTCGTTCCATACTGTGTTGGCAAGTTTCTAATTTATGTATGTTATGATTAGTTATGCTCCAGGTTTGGCATCCATATGTCATGTCATGAGTCATGACAGGCAGAATATAAAGTGAAATGAAGATTGATTGTAGGTACTCCACCAGATTTAAGATCAGAAGCCAAATTGGCAATGGAAAACCTGCTTCCAGCGAAGTCAAAAGAAAAATACATGAAACTAGGTATATGAAAATTTTATGATTTGGAAAAACGAGAAAAAAGTGAACATTTTCTCTGAAACAGTATTTTTGGCGTATTTTAATGAGATTGCTAAAACTAAAAACCCATCTACATTATGGACAATTTATTCCATGCTGAAATGTACAGTTCATATTAAAAACGGCATTAACTTGAAAAATAATGGAAACTTAACTACTTTTATTTCCCTGCATTCTTTTGAGAAAAGCACTATATACGCCTCGGCGGAAATAGCAATTGCCTGTCTCGTATTAGTGAAGTCCTCGCCCGTAACGAGTGGGTTTTTCATTACCTCCTTGAGAGACCAATATCTTTTCCATGCCAAAGTGACAAATCAATCTGCCTAACCTTTTCCCAACTACGTTAGGGTCAGCTTCCAGTATAACCGGATGCAGCTGAATACCAGTATTTTATATGGAGCGACTGCCTATCTGACCTCTACAACCCAATTACTGGGTAATACGATACCCCTTGGTAAGACTGGTTGTCATTGTCAGACTTTCGGGCTTCTGACGACCCGTAACAACTGTCTAAGATCCACGAATGACTCTCGTCTCGGTGTACAACATTAGTTTTTGTTTACACTAAACCCCAAAAGGAGTCATTGTACTCATCATTGTGAACAACTTTTCCTATGGGGCCAACCTTGAAATCGCGAAAAAAAAAATCAGACTGTTCCATACATTTGTATTCACTTAAATCAACAAAATGTATGGAACAGCAGATTTTTTTTTCGCGATTTTAAGGTTGGTCCCATAGAAAAAGTTGTTCAAAATGATGAGTACAATGACCCCTTTTCGGGTTTAGGGTAAACAAAAAATAATGTTGTATAAAGGTGGCCATCCACCCGCGGACCAACCCCGGCAAGGATAGCTTAAACTTTTAAACTTTTTAAACTTTCGCGACTTGTACACATTATTTTTTTTTTTTTTTTGTATTGTTTTTTTTTTTATTAAGTATTTGTTTTCGATAGTGTTTTATAAAGCATAGGTTAATCTGATGGATCGAAGCATACGGCTAAAAATTGTTACTTAGCCACGAGCTCCTCAAAAGGCATCGACAAAACATAATGAGCGCAACGTAGCAATTTATGCAAAAATCTAAAGTGAATTCGCAGTTGCGCGTGAAGACGGCACTCTCTCTCGCTAAAAGTTGTCTCTGATATTTGATTATCTGTTTTAAAACTTTGATGCTTAGGGTGCGGCCATAGCTGAGAGGTTTCTTGCTTTAAAATAGTATGTTCTTCTCTTTTAGGCATTTATGATAGGTAAAGTGGAGGGAAACTTCGAGAAAGAGGTGAATCGTCGAATCCGACTCGGCTGGGCAGCGTTCAGGAAGCTGCATGCACGTTTTTATTCTTGTACTAGCGGACCTGACAGACGTTGTCCTGTCTGAACGATCCTAGAACCTGACTGCAGCGCCACCTACCGGGTCCAATTGTGTTTCCAAACCATCCAGGAACCCATTTAAATATACACACAAAATTTCATAGAAATCGGTCCAGCCGTTGTTATACCACGTTTCATTCGTTTTTTTTTAAGTATCCTATGTCCGTCTCTTGGTTCTAAGCTACCTTCCCACCAATTTTCTGCCAAATCGGTTCAGCCGTTCTCGAGTTATAAATATTGTAACTAACACGACTTTCTTTTAGATGTGTACACATGTTTGAGCAAATAAATATATAAGTACCTTATCTTATCTTGTCTTATGAGAAACAGTTTTAGTCTTTAGAAACCGGTATTAACTTTTTATTGTAACCTGAGATGAATATAAACCCCAACATACTATGAGATTGTGGTGACAAAGGAAATAAAATTAATGTTTATCGTATATATCTCTCAATCTAGTTAAGCTTTATAGACTCTCAAACAACAAAAGAGTTCAGAATAGCTATAAGAATACGGGATACCTCATAGATAAGCATGGAACTAGTGTCGTAAAGTAAAGTTGTATGTTCACTGGTGACGGCAAATCCTCATGAACTGATTTCTCTGAATTGAGGTATTTTACCTCACTCATGCAACGTATCAGAACGTACATAAATAATAATAGTGCTCGTGGAGAACAAACACTCATTTTATGGTTCCTTACACCATGTTGCCGATTTTCTAACTTCCAGAAAGTGCCAAGTGCTTTTTGATCAAACTCAACTCAACTCAAAGCATTTATTTCAAATAAACCAAAAACAGTCACTTTTGAATTGTCAAGGGTCGGTCAGTCAGAAAGATGCCTATATCCTTCCGCATCACCTGCCCGCTCTATTACTTCGCGCTCGGCTCCTAAGGGCTCTAGCAAGATGTTAAATAGCCTATATCCTTCCGCATCACCTGCCCGCTCTATTACTTCGCACTCGGCTCCTAAGGGCCCTAGCAAGATGTTAAATAGCCTATATCCTTCCGCATTGCCTGGCCGCGCTAGTACTTCGCGCTCGGCTCCTAAGGGCCCTAGCAAGATGTTAAATAGCCTATATCCTTCGCATCGCCTGCCCGCGCTATTACTTCGCGCTCGGCTCCTAAGGGCCCTAGCAAGATGTTAAATAGCCTATATCCTTCCGCATCACCTGCCCGCTCTATTACTTTGCGCTCGGCTCCTAAGGGCCCTAGCAAGATGTTAAATAGCCTATATCCTTCCGCGTCGCCTGCCCGCACTATTACTTCGTGCTCGGCTTCTAAGGGCCCTAGCGTGATGTTAAATAGCCCTCCTCAAGAACAGGCGTATAAAATAAAAAAAGAATTTTTCAAATCCGACTGGGGTAGTTCCAGAGATAGCGCGTTCAAACAAACTAACAAAAAAACAAACTCTTCTGAAATAATAAATCTCACAATTCAGAAAAATTACGTATTTGCACGTAACGCCATCTATGGATAAATTGATAAAACGTCCGCACCAAACATGTTTGCTCAAGAGCGACCGGTATGAATTAAAGTTATTTTGCGTTTTAGTAATTTTATATTATCTCCGAAACTGTATGAACTGCACTCAGGAATAATGTAGCTTTCTACCAGTCAAAAAATTTACCACTTTTTAGGGTTCCGTATCAAAATGGTAAAAAAGGAACCCTTATGGTGTGACTCAGTCTGTCTGTCTGTCTGTCACAGCTGGATATCTCAAGAACTACTAATGCTATCAACTTGAAATTTGGAACAATTTTAGATGACGTTTACCCAACTATTTTACAATTATGAAAGAAATAAAAATATTTATATTTTTTTAGAAACAGGGACTGAAAGGGTGTCTTAAAAATACAAAGTGGGGCTACTAGGGCATGTGGGGTATCATATGAAAGAGCATTGTTTGCACATTCTCAAACATTTTTTTTCTTTTTTTTAGTCCGCATAGTTTTCGACTTTTGATGAAAAATGTGAAAAAAAATACCGTTCCCCCCCCTTATCTCCGAAGTTTGCAAAGCGAAAAATCTGAAATTATTCTATGTGATAAAAGTTTATGTAAAAATTACAGGAAAAATAAAACGATGTCTCTAAATAGCACAGTTTTTCAGAAATCATCAACAAAAATTACATATAAATGATGGTACGGAACCCTCGGTGCGCGAGTCCGACTCGCTCTTGACCGGTTTTTTATTTTATTTTTACTCAGCTCCTAAGCGTCATAGAGTAATGTTAAACAGCCTATAACCGTCCTCAAGAATTGGGCTATCAAATGCAAAAAGATTTTTTCAAATCGGACTGGTAGTTCCGGAGATTACCCCCTACATACAAACTTACAAACAAATTTTACCTCTTTATAACATTAGTATAGAAGTATAGATTATTATTATTATATTAGTATAGATGTGCGAACAATGAATAGAAAGACGTGCACGTTAAAAGCGTCCGTAATAAAATGATGGAAACAAAAAACTATTGAAAAATTAATATAAGGTTTGGCAGCTATGAGATGACCAGTCCGTAAGTACGGCACCCGTTCACGAACATGACGCATGGATCAGCACCATTCCGCTCAACCATTTTGAAGGGAACTTAATGATCCAACACACACGCCACCATCAGCGGAACATTTGAATGAGCAAGAAATACAGAAAACTTGACTTGACCTTTCAGGTCACTACGACATCTTATGAGACCTTTCAACTTTGTTTCAGGACGAAATAATGGACTTACCTCAAAGTATTTCAAGTACCACTACTCATCAGGTAAACCAATCAAATAACCAATCCCTCACACTTCTTTGCTGTTCTCTATTCTCCAAACACTGTGATGGTTTGGTGAAAAACAAGTGAGTTTGGTTACGAATTGTGTGTTTCCAAGTAAACATCACAGAATAGGGCTGTCACTCAGTGAGTACGCAGCTTATAAACAAGAGCGAAATGTACTCTTTTATTTGTATTCATGACTCGCGGTCCTCCCAAGAGAATTAGCGGGAAGCAAACCTAATCACGAAAACGCGCACTCCCATTCCTGCTGACCTGTTATTGGGTTTAGCGTTAATATGTAAAGCAATCTGCTATGATTTTTATGTGATGGGAAGGTTTAATAGGAAAGAAATGGAGATTGAGGATAGGAAGGACTATTGTGAGGTAGTTGCAATTTCTGCTGCCGCTATAGAAGTATGAGGAGCAGGTTGTAAAGTTCACTGATCCTCCATAGAAAAGGCAGAATCCTCTAACCAGACCGGTGTCGTGTCTGGTGGGCAACTGCCCGACGAATGATGTCTGGGTATTTTATATGCCAGTCGCGCGGTAAACTCAGCTTGCGCGATGCAGGATTTTGTGTGACGTCAGGACCTTTGATGTGTAGTTCGCATGTGGCGTTGTTGCAACGAGCGACTTCTAGGCACATAATAAAGTTTCTCTTGGTTTCAGGTGCTTCTTAAAAAATATCCACAATCAGAGATTCTTTAGATATGCAAAAGAGTCTGTTAACTGTGGAAACCTATATGTTTCATGTCTACTTACCTATTTTGATTATCATGTTATTTTGCACCCCTTTTTGTTTAGCAATAAACGTGTGAAAGATTGAACGTTCGAGGAGCTTGTAGGTGCGGGGGCTGAAGTAGGTGGGCGCGGGGCAGGGCAGCGCGGGCGCACGGCGACGCGAGCCTATCCGCGAGTAGTCGCCAATATTATCAAGTCAGCACGCACGTACAACTTCCTCGTCCGCGACATTTCCAAAAATCTTTACTAGTGGATTCTTCATTACCTCCCCTACAGAGTCGTTACACCTACTGTGGTGAATTTATAAAATTATTATTTTTTTAATCAAACGGTGGTTTCTTTCTACTACGTTTGTGCCTGTACAGATAGTTCTAATTTCAAATTGTCCCATCCAGTTAGCCGACAAACTCAATACGCGGTGGTTTTTTTTTTTAAACCGGCCAAGTGCGTGTCGGATCATGCACAGTGAAGGGTTCCGTAGTTGAAAAGAATTTATTTCAAAGACAAACTTAACATTGAGTTGAAAAACATGTTCTCCCATACCTACATTGATATACGTCACGGTCAATTCTCCAACTGCATATTTAAGTTTGTAGTCGCAAAAAAACTATTCATAAACATAACATCACGCCTTGTTTCCCCGAAGGGTTTGGCAGAGGTGTACCTATTAGTACACCCACATTTTGCCAGAAAAGAAAACTATTTTTTTATATGATAAAACTACAAGTAATCAATTTTCGCAGTTTTTCCTTTATTTGTGCTGTGAGACCTTGCTTCTTGCCAAATTTCATGATTCTAGGACAACGGGAAGTACCCTATAGGTTTTGATTTACTTGCGAGCATCAAAATATGTCGCATAAATGGCCGTATTTTTTTATTGCGTTGACTTAGAATCTTG
Organism: Cosmia trapezina; assembly: GCA_905163495.3. Lineage (NCBI taxonomy): Eukaryota > Metazoa > Arthropoda > Insecta > Lepidoptera > Noctuidae > Cosmia > Cosmia trapezina. The sequence goes on from LR991024.1 coordinate 27,666,108, forward strand.
ATTTTTTTAGAACTCCAAGGGACCATAGATTTACGTATTTGATATTAATTTCAACTTGATACCTCCACGCGTTCCTGAGAAAAAGGATCTTGACAGACAGACAGACAGACGGACAACGGAGTGATCCTATAAGGGTTCCGTTTTTTCCTTTTGAGGTACGGAACCCTAATAAAAATACTTCAATAAACTCATTCGGGAATGTTTGCGAGTCATCAATCAATCAAGCCATCCTATCACAGTTGCACAGCTGCACATACTCTCCACAGTATGTGCGAGAACTCGCTTCTATGATTGACTAGTTTACAAAATTGTTGAATTGTAATTGAGTTTTTATTGTTGTAGGTAGTTCTATAGATCTTACGCGTAGGTTTCGCGAAGTAGGTAATTTCACCTCTTTTTTACCATCTATGAGAAGCATTCGGTATATCGAGATAATACTTGAGTGAGGTCCCGATAGTATATACTCAGAGTACAGCCAAAGTGTGTAACTCCCAACCAGCGTCTGAATCTACCTAATAACATTAGCCCGTCAACCTTCTAAGTAAGAGGTGGGCCTTTTGATTGCACTACAAACCTTTCTATGTTGTCAGTGTAATAATTATAGTATAGTTAAAATCTCGCTGCAGACTCGGTCATAAATCATTCGAGTGATTCGCTCTCTTTCCCACTCACGGGCCTTATGGGCAGGCCACGCCCACACGTAGTCCTGTGCATTACTGCAGTCGATGAGTGATATCGATAGTTTTATACATTATTTTTTTATTTTATTACCAAATTTAATACAAAGCATATTAAATATATAAACAAAAGAACGTTTATATAAAACTAAAAATAGAAAATTAAAATTCTTCGTCTGAGTCATCGAACGTAAAAACATATTCAAAATCAAAATCAAAATCAAAATCAAAAGTCCTTTATTCAAATTAGGCTGAGAATCAGCACTTTTTGAACGTCAAAATTACAGTAAGACAGTCCCCACAAAACGCCCGCCCTTCACCACTTCCTAGTGCTTTAGCTGGGAAGAAGAAGTAGCGGAACAAACTCCCCAGCAGCACAGCTGTCTGTTCAGTTAGAAGAACTAGATTCTATACAATAGTACCTATGCAAAATAATTTACGCAACACAATACATTAAATTATATTTTTGTCAAATAAAATAAAATAAACAATTTTAGTACTTAACTCATGTAACCTGTCATTATGTAAGCTGATCCTGGAGAAAGAACATAACATAAACATTGTCTTGATTTAATCACAGCGACCAACTATTCTTATCGTTTAAGTAATCGTTGATAGAATAGTATGCCTTTGAACAAAGATTGGATTTAACTTTAATTTTAAACGCATTAAAAGGCAAATCTAGCAAAGAAGAAGGTAGCTTGTTATAAAAAGTTATACCAAGACCAACAAATGAGTTATGAACCTTATGAAGCCGATGAAATGGAGCACGTAATTTGTCCTTATTTCTGGTGTTAATATTGTGAATATCACTGTTTTTACTGTACAAATGTATATTTTGCCTAATGTATAAGATGTTGGCGAAGATGAACTGTGATGCCACTGTGAGAATACCAATATCCTTAAAAAATTCCCTCAGAGAAACTCTAGCACCTAGCTGGTAAATTGCTCGAACAGCTCGTTTTTGAAGAACAAAAATATTTTGAATATCAGCCGCTTTGCCCCATAGCAGAATACCGTAGGACATAACGCTATGGAAATAACTAAAATAGACTAAACGAGCTGTATCAACGTCAGTGTATTGTCTTACTTTCCTGACGGCGTAGGCGGCTGAACTGAGTCTACCCGCTAGGCTTGATATATGTGGGCCCCACTGAAGTTTAGCATCTACTGTTATACCCAGAAAAACTGCTGATTCTACAGTCTTAAGCACCTCTTCATCTAAGACGATGTTGGGTCCCAGATTTCTAACATTCGGTAAGGCAAACTTTATACATTTAGTTTTATTGGCATTGAGAACTAAGTTATTTGTCGTAAACCAATCCGTAACCATTGAGAGTGCACTGTTTACGTCATCAAAATCATGTCTGTTTCTGTCTACTTTAAAAATAAGAGAGGTGTCATCTGCAAACAGTACAACGTCACAGATACCCTTTAAATAGAATGGTAAGTCATTGATATACACTAGGAATAAGAATGGACCCAGTATTGAGCCTTGAGGTACACCTAACTGAACTGGTAGCCCGGAAGATTTCACACCATTAACATCTACACATTGGAACCTATTATGTAAATAAGAATTTATTACTTTGAGAGCTTCGTTTTGGACACCATAATGACGTAATTTACGCAAAAGCGTGTCATGGTGCACGCAATCAAAGGCTTTGGAGAGATCACAAAAAACTCCAATAGCATTTTGCGAGTTTTCCCAAGCGTTAAATATGTGTTTCAGCAGAGCAACACCCGCATCTGTAGTCGAACGACCTTTAGTGAAGCCATATTGTTCATCGTGAAGGAGTCTGTTTAAATTAAAATGTTTTAGCAACTGCTTGAGTATTAACTTTTCAAATATTTTGCTAAATGCAGGTAAGATAGAAATAGGCCTGAAATTTCCAACGTCATTTTTATTACCGGATTTAAATAATGGTATGACTCTGCTACTTTTCATGAGGTCAGGAAAAGTTCCTAAATCAACACATTTATTAAAAGTAACAGCTAGATAGGGGGCTACGATGTGTATTATATTACTCAATAGTTTAATGGAGATGCCCCAGTAATCACCAGTGTTTTTAGACTTAAGTGTGTTAAAAACATTAACTACATCACGAGGTGTTACATGTTCGAAGCTAAATAAGCGACTACATTTGGGCACACTACTATGCAAAAGATATTTATTATTAGTTTTTATGTAATTACTTTCTGTTTGTAGAATTAACTAATGGATACTAATGTGTTCTTACGAGAAGGAAGTCTCGTAAAAACACATTAGTACTCATTAGTTACCCTGCATACTTAATGAATGCAGTATGTTTACGTGATAACGTTAATGATTCTGTTATCGATAATGGCCTTGAGCGCGCGCAACTAGCGCACATCCGTAGTCCGATTATGTTTTATGACCAAGTCTGCAGCGAGATTTTAACTATATAGCATTTGTTTCTACAGGTCGCTCACATTGTCCTTAATAAAAGGCTAAAAGTCACCCAAAGGGCAATGGAGAGGACTATGCTTGGAGTTTCCCTACGTGATCGAATCAGAAATGAAGAGATCCGCAGGAGAACCAAAGTAACCGACATAGCTCGAAGAATTGCCAAACTTAAGTGGCAGTGGGCATATTGCCAGCAGAACAGATGTCCGATGGGATGGCCGAAAGATTCTGGAGTGGCGACCGCGTACCGGAAGACGTATCGTTGGAAAGCCTCCCACAAAGTGGACCGATGACCTTATGAAAGCAGCAGGAATCCGCTCGATGCGAGAAGCACAGAACTACAGAAGTGGGTGGTGCATGGGGGAGGCCTTTCTCCGGAATTTTCCGTCGGCATCATTCATACCCGTTTAGAAGATGAATTTTCATTTCTTCTTTAGTGCTCGCCTCCTTTATAAAAGGCCCTCTTGTGCTAAATTTCTGTCTTCTAGACTAATCTGGTGTCAGTGCGGCAGCAGTTTAAGATTTGCGTTGTCTGTCAGTGAACTTAAAGGTGAGCATAACTAGAGCATTTAGTTGTAACAGAACTCGTTGTTGTGTTACAACTAAATTCATTCTCCGTTTTTAAATTTTATTGAACCGCACTTCGAACAAGACACTCGATGTTTTGTTTTAACCTGATTTTAAAAACCAACGAGCGTATTGGTGTAAAATTTTACAGGGCAAGATAAACGCATCACACTCGACCTGAAGATCTAACTATTCAACGAAGATTTAAACAGTACAGGGCAAGATAAACGCATCACACGCGACCTGAAGATCTAACTATTCAACGAAGATTTAAACAGTACAGGGCAAGATAAACGCATCACACGCGACCTGAAGATCTAACTATTCAACGAAGATTTAAACAGTACAGGGCAAGATAAACGCATCACACGCGACCTGAAGATCTAACTATTCAACGAAGATTTAAACAGAAAGGAATGTTACAGGTGAATGCTCACTCGTCGTAAGCATTACTTCGAACACCGAGTCGAACATACACAGGAACGTTAAATTATGGAAATGCTTTTTAAAATTAAGCTTTAGCTTGTATTGTACCATTCATAAGAACATTACATTATATGTAAATGCTCGAGAAAATGCTCTAATCCCTCAAGATTTTTATTAAGTAGATGAAATATATTTCTGATAAACATTTTTTAAAAAACTAGCTGAAAAAATCTGGAAATACATTGGTTTCCTTTATAAATAATCAGGATACCAAGGGGGCTAAAACGGCCACTTTGGCAGAATCATAATAGGATAATAAATAATGAATAATATTTGAAATCCTAAAACGGTCACAAACTGACAGTTCATAATATATTGTCAGTGTGTGACCGTTTTACGATTTCAAATATTTTTCATAATATTATCCTATTATGATTCTGCCAAAGTGGCCGTTTTAGCCCCCCAGACATAATCTCTCAATGTTCCTACTTTCGATCAAAGGCTTCTTCAAGTAAAGAAAAAGGATGAATATTCTCCTTTTTTCCTTCATCTTAAACAGATCCTTATGGCAGCGCCCTAACTCCGGCCGCCCCGGGGCCGCTGAGAGGCTAAATAGGTTAGTTTGAACTTAAAATTAGCCTGAAAGGTACCTCGTCGTGCCGACTTGACAATGAGGCGCCATGTTTACTGCGAGGTGCTGCGGGAATTAACTGATTTTTACTGAAGTGAGGTGGAAGGAAGTTGGTTGTAATTATGTCAGTATTGAATTGATTTGGAGGCAAAAATGTCGAGAAAAAAGGCATTTTCTAACCATTGTTTTTTAAATTTGATTTTTTCAGCATTATGCTCCTGCTTTTGCTTCCAATAACGTTATGCTTTTGATTTTAACTTTTGCCTAAAAAAAGAGTTATTTAAAAATATGTTTTTTTTTTTGTAAAAATGCTTACTATAAACTCCACATCGTTTAACCAAGTTTAAAAGTCAAAATACGCGTAACTTCCAGAATAAAAATCTCCTGATACTAAACCATCATCTGCCCAGCCTTTTCCCAACTATGTTGGGGTCGGCTTCCAGTCTAACCGGATGCAGGTGAATACCAGTATTTTACATTTACATGGAGCGACTGGTCTGACCTCCACAACCCAGTAAGTAACTGGGTAAAACGATACCCCTTGGTAAGACTGGTTGTCAGACTTTCGGGCTTCTGACGACCCGTAACGACTGTCAAAGATCCACGAATGACAGCCGGGACCAACGGCTTAACATGCTTTCCGAGCCACGGAGAAGTCTCGGTAGTGTAACAAATCTACTAGCCTAATGGAATAAAAGGGGCTAAGGTAAGATTTGAAACATATATATTGAAAACTAAAAGATAAAAAATACAGACCAGTTTTTTTAAAAACACATCCTACCTAACACACACACTTATTTAGGAAGGTAGAGGTAAGCTTGAAGTAGTAATTTGAGTAAGTCCAGGTTAGGCAAACACGCACGAATAGTATGGAAGATGAAGATTTGGTATTGAATCGCTCCGTTAAATTAAATGGTTATTTTCTATAACCCTCCTTTAGGGATCAACCGCAGTCGGGTAAGTTTAAGTCGCTGAGTAAGTTTTCCCGGTTGACGAATAATAATTTTAGTTAGGAGATGTTTCGTTTATAGCTTCCGGAGCAGAACTGACCAGTCTCCGAGTCTTCCACCCATCGATTCATCAGCGTTTTTCGAAATCGTCTTCCAATTTCAGATCCTTTCCACATTTGAAGCTTTGCGTCATCAGAATGCCAAACGCCACAGTCAATGCTTGAATCTGCCAGTAATATACGTTGAAAAACCTCTAACCTCTTCGATGAATTTCAAGTGTGTGTGGATTAATTTTATAAAAGTAATTTATGATACAGCTATTCAATAATAAATCAAAATTATCTATAAAATACAATATTTGAACTAACATATTGATAAAAAGAATTTAGATTACATAAATCAAAAGAAACGTTCATAGTCTATGCCATTATGAAACTCTATGAAAGATAGTTAGAAGAAAAAGTAAAGACAGCCTGACGTAAGTGTCATAACAATGAAAAATACCTATAGGTGTTTTTATTTCAGATTTTAAAGAAACGAATTGTTTTAGACCAATTCGCAATATAAGAATGTAAATCTTTATAAAAGATAATAAAAATGGATGAAAAGTGTAAGTGTAGTAATGTAGTAAGTGATGTAGTGTAATAAATAGATACTATAGTAGGTATATAAAGATGGTCACCCATCCACGGACCAACCCCATCAAGCGTAGATTAACCTGATGGATCGACTCGTGCGGCTGTTATTACTTAGCCACGAGTTCCTCGTCCTCATAATAAACCAATACCTTCTAAATAATAATCACGTATTTTAGGCCCACACCACGAAAACTAAACTAAATAAAGTAATTCCGCTAATACTCTCTACAACAACACTATGGAGCCATCTAATAACATGAAAACAGGTTCCAGTTAATAATTTAATTCAATATAATAAAAGTGATTGATTAGTACATTCAAATTACATTATTGAAGCTTCAGATATTACAGGAATTTCAGTAGGAAATAATTTAGTTAGTGAATTTGTTCAAGGCTTATTGTTCGAAATCAATTACAGTTATTGTATTAATGGAGTAGCTTGTTAAGGCAAACTATTTAGTGTTGGATGGTTTGTTAGATGCTGATCCTGTTACGACGCAACTAAAAGGAAGGGTTATTTATGTTTATACAAATAGTATGGAAACCACATATATGTAATAAATGAAACCACGTACTTGTTATCGCCTTTGCTGACGATATACTAAAAAAACCGGCCAAGTGCCGGTCGGACCACGTTTTGGTGCGGTTTTTTCTCTTCATAAGAATCTTCCTCGGACAAAATCATCATCCTGCCCTTATCCCAATTTATTTGGGGTCAGCACAACATGTCTTTTTCTTCCAAGAATATTTGAAAAAAAAAAAAATTGCTGAATTGGTGCAGCCGTTCTCGAGTTTTGCGCTTAGCAACACATTTAGCCATTCATTTTTATTTATATAGATTAGAAAATCATTCGAATTAACGTAACGTTGACGTCACGCGTTCGTGCTAAAGCCTCTGGCTGATATTATGATGGTAATCTCTTAATGAAACCAGCCAAGCAAAGACATCACAAACATTTTCTTAGTTCAACCACAGATTAATACAGATAGGACACTCCGCAGTTTAGGTATGAAGCTACAAGTACGCGGCGGGCCCCGTCCGCGGGGCTAATTCAGTAGGTCAGAAGGTATAAATGTACGGACTGAGCGCCCGCTTAAAACGAGCGTCCAGCGGGGCGGAGCGTGCGGCGTTCGTGTCAAACACATGCATTAGCACGTAGGTGTCCTGAGTCACAGAGCATATTGAATATATGGGAATTGCACGCAACGCTGAACGCTCCGCTGGACGCTTTTTCACTCAGTCCGTACACTAAGAGTTACGCGATAGAAAGAGAGGCAACTTGTAGTTGAATATAACTGTAGGTAATAAGCGTTGTGCGACCTGAATTGCACTTTATTGTGCCGTAGCAAGCGCTTTTTATTTAAATGATTTTGCGGAGTGTCCCTCTATATTAATCTGTGGTTCAACTAAACGTTTGTACACATCTCTCCACCACATGCTGCCACTCATTTGGTTCTCAAAGCGCGTCGAATTAAACGAAAATGTCATTAATGGTACAAATGTTACCATGAACATTAGCATTTTGAACGAATGAACACACGTGTCTTTTGTGGGCTTGTTCCTCATCCTAACGAGAAAGAGTTACGTCTTTCTTTGAAGGACAAATTAAGTCATAGAGATTATCATTGCCTCTGTCTTAGAATAATTTTAAACGTCTTGTCTTTTGAGTAGGGATATAATTTTGGGTGTAATGTTGACTCTGTGGAAATTAATTAAGTAAAATGTCTAACCGACTTTTCTCATATTATTGTCTTAGTAAATAGATTAGCCATTCAGCTAGGCTGACGGCCCTAAGAGTGACGTTTAGGTATACAGGGTGAAATTGAATCGATGGGCATCCTCTTAAGGGGTCATTGTGCTCGTCATTATGAACAACTTTTACTATGGAACCAAACTTGAAATCGTAAAAAAAATCTGCTGTACATTTTGACGAGCCTAGCCTTTTCCCAACTATGTTGGGGACAGCTTCCAGTGTAACCGGATGCAGCTGAATACCAGTATTTTACATGGAGCGACTGCCTATCTGACCTCCACAACCCAGTAACTGGGTAATACGATACCCCCTTGGTAAGACTGGTTGTCAGATTTTCGGGCTTCTGACGACCCGTAACGACTGTCAAAGATCCACGAATGACAGCCGGGACCAACGGCTTAAGGTGCTTTCCAAGGCACGGAGGAGTCTCAGTATGTAAATATGGTCACCCATCCACGGACCAACCCCAGTAAGCGTAGGTTAACCTGATCGACCCGTGCGACTGGTATTCCTTACATTTTGACGAGTTATGTAAACATACCTAAATGTATTTTCGCGATTTTAGTTTTGGTCCCATATTAAAAATTGTTCATAATTATGAGTACAATGACCCCTTAAGAGGATGCCCATGAATTGAATTTAACCCTGTCTACCGGTCGCACTTAAGAATCATCACTGATGAGCGATGAGGACTCTTTCATTGGAAAAAATGCGTTTAAATTACTTTATCTACACCCATGCCATAAATCCTCTATAAAAGTCTCTGAAACAGTTAGCTTATTGCCAACATTAAAACAGCCAGTGTCATAGTAACCATGGTAACCATAATAGCATCCAAACGGGTGTTTTAATGTTGTACTGAATTTCATAATGCAACTCGTTTTCAAAAAAAGAACATTGTAATGCACGCGCGTTTCACTATAACAGCGCCGTAATTTAAAAAAATAACTTATTCGAATTCACGTCATATACTATGACGCCGGCCGCCATGTTCGATACGAGTATTAGTATTGCAAAAAACTGTTTCAGAACCTTTTATAGAGGATTGATAACATGGATGTGTAACTGTACATAATTAGGTATTAAACACCCACATTCGTGTTTTAATACGCCTTATTATACGTCAGTTGCATAAATAACTATTATACCATAGAACTATTGAAGAGAGAGTCAAGTTTAACTAGGACCTTTTATCGCCTTGAAACTCCCTATTACGTTAGACCAAGATCAACAAAGTGTTACCTCTAATGTTCGGCCTACTGTACCTATTTTATTTAGGGCCTGTTTCACCACCTACGATTAACCTACTTGGCGGACAATCAATCTGCCTAGCCTTTTCCCAACTATTTTGGGGTCGGCTTCCAGTCTAACCGGATGCAGCTGAATACCAGTATTTTACATGGAGCGACTGCCTATCTGACCTCCACAACCCAGTTACTGGGTAATACGATACCCCTTGGTAAGACTGGTTGTCAGACTTTCGGGCTTCTGACGACCCGTAACGACTGTCAAAGATCTACGAATAACAGCCGGGACCAACGGCTTAACGTGCTTTCCGAGGCACGGAGGAATCTCGGTATGTAAAAATGGTCACCCATCCACTGACCAACCCCGGCAAGCGTAGCTTAACCTGACGGATCGACCCGTGCGGCTGCTATTAGTTAGCCACGAGCTCCTCTTGGCAGATTAACCTACTTGGCAGACAATTTCATACAAATTCTGTTCCATTTTTGAATTCATTCGATGAGTAGTGGCTATTCGGACATCGTGAAATAGTCGCTTTCCATTCCCGTTATAATAAACCTATTGTTATCACCATCATTATGATTTTATGATAATGTTAAAAGATTACCCAACCAAGGTGCGTCTCGCGAATCTTCTCAATAGAAACAGACACAAATTGTAGCCGTTTAACAAGATTCCACTTCCCATAAGTGTAAGAATAATTTATGTTCGTAAATGAATTTCTAGCAGCCCTTAGCTGTTGGCTATTTGCAGCGGAACGTAGGAGCAATAAAATGACGAACTTGAGGACATTGTAATTAAGTAGAGTGGGAGGCGGCAATGCAGTGTACCAGTAGTGAACGATATCGCTCGCCCGTAACATTAAACACTAGAGATTCAATTTCATCGACCGCCCATTACCTGATTTACTTTTCAGGCAATAAATCTCGCTGTAACTACTTTTCATTTTAGTTTTCTTGTTCAGTCGGATATCCTAACTCCTAACTAATATTACAAATTCGAAAGTAAGTTTTGTAGTATTTCTATGCCACTTACTGTGGCAGGCAGGACAGAGTGATACCTACTTTATAATGATGTAACATCTTATACAGGGGAAATTTTAACGTGTGTTACCATTGTGTGGATCGCCCGGAGGACACGGTGGAGCATACAGTGGAGGTCTGCCCGGCTTGGGCAGAGCACCGCCGTGTTCTTGCGGAGGCGATCGGCGGCGGCGATCTCTCGCGTCCGAGCCTGGTCCTGGCCATGGTGCGGAGCGAGAGTGCATGGGAGGCCGTCACCTCCTTCTGCGAAGCAGTGATGCTCGCGAAGGAGGAGGCGGAACGCGTGAGGGAGAGGCAGCCTCACGCCCTCAGTCGCCGCAGGAGACGCCCTGGGCGGCGGGAATCGCGGGGCGATTTCCGGCCACCGTAGGCGCGGGCCTGCGGACGGTGAGCAGCGGGTAGCTCGCCGTCCGGTAAGGACCAGGCCCGAGTCGACGGCGCGTTGTGTTCCACGCGCGCCTCAAAGAGATGTCAGCAAGTGACGGGGTCCAATAGGGCCGACGCCGCTGGGGTCGCGGGTTGTCTGAAGAGGTTACCGCGGCCCTGGCATAGGCAACTGAAGGAACACGGGTGGGTTTTAGTCAGTAAAAGTCTGACACGCCCTTCCGCTCTACCCAGAGCGGGAGAAGTTATTTGATGATTACCCACCCTCAAAAAAAAAAAAAAAAAGGTTGTTTTGTTTGTTACCTTTTCACGCCTAAATCACTGAACCGATCATCCTGAAATTTTGAATATACGTTGTTAGATGTATAGTGCAAATTACAGGCATGTGTATTTGAGGCCTAACTCATGCCGTGCTAAGAAACCTCTATGACAGACGGACAAAGTAGTGATCTTATAAAGGTTTCGTCAACACGGTGCTGCGAGCCTGAATATCGTAAAGCTTATAAATAATTTAAGTATGTTACTTAAACTCAGTAAGAGCATTGGTGGGCCAGTGGTAGCGGACTTGCGAGTTGTAGGTCGTGGGTTTGAACCCAGACAGGCGCTTTACTTTGTGTAATTAATTTCGTCACCATTGCTCTCAAACCGGTGAAGGAAAACATCGTGAGGAAACCGGCACGTCCTAGAACCAAAAATTCGAAGACATTATGTGACTTACTAACCCGCACTGGGATCCGCGCACCCGCGTGGTGGATTACGGGCCACTCCCTCTCAAAGAGAGGAGGCCTGTATCCCAACAGTGGGAACGCTATAGGCTCACAACACACAATTACGATACTACCATCAACAGTAATATCATCAAGAATCAAGTAAAGTTTAGGTTTTTTAGGTTTTTAGGGTTCCGTACCTCAAAAGGAAAAAACGGAACCCTTATAGGATCACTCGTGTGTCTGTCTGTCCGTCTGTCCGTCTGTCACAGCCAATTTGCTCCGAATCGAATGGACCGATTAAGTTAAAATTTGGTACACATATGGATATCTGTGACCCAAACACGTACAGCTAAAGAAAATACATGAATTTTGAATATAAGAGTCACTTTTAGGGGGAAAATAAGAAAATTAAAAAATAAGTTTTGTAAACTGTACCGAGTGACATATCAAATGAAAGGGCTTACTATGAGGGTCTCAAATATATTTTTTTTATAATTTTAAAATTTATTGTTATAAAGTTATTTAAGAAAATAGACGAAAATTGACCATTCCCCCCCCCCTTATCTCCGAAACTACTGAGCCTAAAATTTTGAAAAAAATATAGAAATTAGTTCTATACCTTTAGATTACAGGAAAACCTATAAGAAGTCTGTGGTCTTAAAATAACATGGTAAATCTATATATATATAAAAACATCAAAGTCCTGACTGAGTCACTGACTAATATACCAACGCACAGCCCAAACCAATGGACCTAGAGACTTGAAATTTTGCACATAGATACCTTATTTAGTGTAAACATCCACTAAGGAAGGATTTTTGGAAATTCCATCCCTAAGGGGGTAAAACAGGGGATGAAAGTTTGTATGAAAAATCATATCCCTTGAGTTAATAGACTTGAAACTTAGCACGAATATTCATCTAAGTAAATTTTATTATAAAGTTTATCATTTTTAGTTTTACTAAACTACCCCCTAAGGAGGGATTGGGGGTGTCAAAGTTTGTATGGAGGAACTTTAACACGCGGTCCGATTAACTCAAAACTCGGTTTGTATACTTGAGACCAAAAATTAAGACTAACGTGTATTAGGGTTTTCCAAAAATGTACCCCTAAGGGGTGAAAAGTTAATTTTATAGCGGAGGACTATTGGGGGCTTGATTAACTCTAAAATTGGTGTAAATAATGTTTGAGTCAAGTTATGGAAACATACCAGACGATTTTTGAAATTCTTTAGGTATCTGTGTTCGTGAAAACAGAGATACAGTTTATATGAAAAATCTTATTAATTTGGTTAATGAACTTGAAACTTAGCACAAATACTTGCATAAGTAAGTAATAATATTTGTCATTATTAGTTTTTCAAAACTACGCCTCAAATGAGGTTTAGGGATGTTAAAGTTTGTATAGAAGAATTTTAAAGCGCAGTCCGATTAAAAAAATGGTACTTTGAGTAAAGTTAGGAAACTTGCCAAACGAATTTTCACCGATTTTGACGGCATATAGCTGATGTTTTAAGGAGTAACTTAGGCTGTTTTTATTTTAGAAAAATAATTAGGGTTCCGCGCAAGAAAATTAAAATCCATGAAATCAGACAACCACGTACAGCCCAGTACAAACTTACTAAGCCTCCGCTGTCTATTACGGCTATAACAACAAATAATAAAAATAAAGCAAAGTTAAAAATTTAAGTGGTCGGTCCCCATACAATAAACTTTTCATTTTGAAAAAAAAAAAATTTAATCTAGCATGTGGGGTGTCGTCATGTCATTATTTCATCACCGCTGCTCTCAAAACGGTGAAGGAAAACATCGTGAGGAAACCGGCATGTCCTAGAACCAAAAATTCGAAGACATGTGACATCTACCAACCCGCACTGGGCCCGCGTGGTGGATTACGGCCCACTCCCCCTCACCGAGAGGAGGCCTGTGTCCCAGCAGTGGGAACGTTATAGACTGATTATGTGTTATGTGGGGTGTCATCGTCTAGAACTCATTGAGTAGAGTACAAACATATTTTTTTTATCTTTTAAAATTAAGAAATAGGGGGCCGCAAAAGTTGTAAATTTTAAACCATTTTTGTACGAGCTCTAGCGCAACAATTCAACAAAATAGGAATTTGAAACTTCTTTATACCATGTAAGTACCATGAATACTGTATTTAATCAACAATACTGAAAACGGCGATTCATAAGGTATTTTGTTTAAACATGGGTGATTTTCTGCAACTGCAAAAAATAACCTTGTAATTCACAGTATCATTATAAAATAAGTAAAAAGTTATCTTTGCGATTGTTAAACATATAATATGGTACGGAACCCTTCGTGCGCGAGTCCGACTCGCACTTGACCGGTTTTTTTTAGTTTAAGATTGCGAAAATTGTCTTAGCAGGAATGGCTGTAGTTTCAAAAGTTCTGCAGTATTCACTTTGTAATTAATATACAGTATATTACTATTATTATATAGGTATTACAAGCTCGACGAACGAACATTTCGAATAAACAATTTGATTGTGTTTGCAACGCCGCGGCTGGTTACAGACAGACGTTTTCTTTAATGCTTTTAGTCGTATCGCTCCTACAAACACGTTACTAATGGATCGCGCAACTTGCCCTCCAGGGGGTGAGTAGTCAACAGGGTTGTGACAGGTTTGAACATACGATTGATTGGGGGAAGGATTGTTTCGATGTGTTTTTATGGTTGGTAGTAAAAGTGTTAACTTGATGTTGAAATATCATTGGTATGTGTTGATAATTTTGGTGTTACTTTATGAACATGTGAATCCATGACTAATTGATAGAAGAACAAACTATTAACTTACATGGCAGATAATGTCATAGAAATTCTGCTCCAATCAATCTGCCTAGCCTTTTCCCGACTATGTTGGGGTCGGCTTCCAGTCTAACCGGATGCAGCTGAATACCAGTATTTTACATGGAGCGACTGCCTATCTGACCTCCACAACCCAGTAACTGGGTAATGCGATACCCTTTGGTAAGACTGGTTGTCAGACTTTCGGGCTTCTGACGACCCGTAACGACTGTCAAAGATTCACGAATAACAGCCGGGACCAACGGCTTAACGTGCTTTCCGAGGCACGGAGGAATCTCTTTATGTAAAGATGGTCACCCATCCACTGACCAACCCCGGCAAGCGTAGCTTAACCTGACGGATCGACCCGTGCGGCTGTTATTACTTAGCCACGAGCTCCAGATATATATAATAGAAATTCTGTTCCATTTTTGAATTTATTCGGTAAGTAGTGGTTATTCGGACATCGTGAAATAGGCCCTTATCCAAATTATTACATTAAGAAATGATGGTATGTTTCGAAACTCCATGCCTGAGTGTATCAAACGGGTTGAATTTTGTATTCGATTTTAGTAAAGGTATTTATACAATACAAATTGTGGAGCTAGTAGGCCCCCCCATCAATTAACAAAATATCAAAGAGATTTATGAATATGCGTGTGGTGTGAGGGCCACTTTATTGAAACTCTTTGAAAATATGCTTAGGATTTAGTGAACATTCCCAAACAATTGTGAAAGTTGGAATCAGATTTTGTGAAAGTCAACTTTGCGAGATATGGACTGTAAAGTGGGGCCCTCAGTTCTCACATAGAGGATTGAGGGCCCGCCTGTACCTGACAAACTATGGACACTACAGATAAAGTCTTTATGCCAAAATCTAAGCTTATACCAAACAAAATTTGTGAAAACAAGATATTATCGCAAAACACTGTCCTACTTGGTATATCTTCGTTCAAAATGGGCCCTCAATCCTCACACACGTAAAAGTTTATCACGCAAATACAATGAAACCATTAACTTATAGCTATTGTTTGTAATCCTATAAGATACTAAATAAATTGTGAAAATTTGTGAAAGCAAGAGCAGGTCACCATTTCTTGTTGTTTGAAAGTTATGACCTTGACAAAATCCGGGCCCTCAATCCTCCATTTATTTTGTTTTCCGTTTGAATACGCTTATCGTATGAAAGATTAGACAAATACAAAATAGTCTCTTTTTGTGAAAAAAATTGTGCAACAAATTCGATACCAGAAAACAATTAAAAGACCCTTTATTGTAAATAAAAAACGAGTTTTATTTTTGTTCCCTGAATTAGGAAATAGGGTGACCACGATACGGTATTTTACTCTATATGAGAAAAAATCTAAATATATTATTTAGATATGTTAGGCAAAAAGCAGTCGGAAAATATTAGTTTTAGTTCAATAACAATATAAATTTTAAAATTAAATTCAAAGTTTTCAGGTTTTTTTAATGTTTTCTCAAACCATGAAATAGTAGCCGCCATTTTATGACGTCATTCGGCTGTGTGAATTAAAAAAGTGTCAACTATTAATTGATCAGTGTATCTCTTAGAGCAGGTATAGCTTTCAGTTCGCGGTTTTACACTAACATATAGGTAGATGAGTATATATCAAAACAAACTTACATGTACTTATTTGTATGACTATAATAATATTTCCGTAGACAGAGAATTCTAGTAACTATTTTCGTAGTTTTCTCAATCAATTGACATGACATATATAATAAAAAGAACATCACTGTACTTTTTCTTTGTAGTAGTCGCATAGACAAACTAATGAGGTTGAACTCCAAAACTCCTCGATTTTATGTGAAAATGTTTGGAACATAATAATCCTTAAATAAAATTAAATATCAACATTCACTACTCAAAGATAATTACCCATACAACTATGTGTATTTAATATACAGGGTGGAATTTTGTAATGACACCTGGAAGGAAGTACTCTTAATAATGCAGATAGAAAATTTTACTCAAAACATTCCTTTATTTTTGAATAGAAAGCAAACTGCATTCAAAGATTTTCGAAATTTCTCTTCTCCCACAACCGGGAATCGAACCGGCTAAAATCTGAAACAATTATACCCTGTACTTTTATTGCATCGATCGTTAGGGTCAATTATAAGGATGAAATCTCTCTAACAAACATGATAAATTAAATGAAAGGAAAACCAGGAAACCTTAAATTAATTTAATTTTTTACAAAAAATGGTTAGTTGCTCGAAATGGGCTCCATTCTCTTGGATACACAAATTTATTCTTTTAACGAATTCATTTCTAGTAACCTTTAATAAAGTGTTGTGGTGAATATTATAAATCGTATTCTGAACTTCAACTCTCAACTCGTTGTCATTCGCATAAGATTTCATGTAAATTTGATTTTTTACATATTCCCAAAAAAAAAAATGTAATGGGGTGAGATCTGGCGATCTCGCAGGCCATCTGATTGTGCCGTTTGTGCCAATCCAGGTATTAAAATGAAAGTATTGTCACCCTACCCTGCTACACACTTCAAAAATAGTTGATTTCGGTATCTATTAAGATTTTTAGTTTAATCGTTATTCTTATTAGTAACAAATAACATCAATTTGTTGCACAATTTTTTTCACAAAAAGAGACTATTTTGTATTTGTCTAATCTTTCATACGATAAGCGTATTCAAACGGAAAACAAAATAAATGGAGGATTGAGGGCCCGGATTTTGTCAAGGTCATAACTTTCAAACAACAAGAAATGGTGACCTGCTCTTGCTTTCACAAATTTTCACAATTTATTTAGTATCTTATAGGATTACAAACAATAGCTATAAGTTAATGGTTTCATTGTATTTGCGTGATAAACTTTTGCGTGTGTGAGGATTGAGGGCCCATTTTGAACGAAGATATACCAAGTAGGACAGTGTTTTGCGATAATATCTTGTTTTCACAAATTTTGTTTGGTATAAGCTTAGATTTTGGCATAAAGACTTTATCTGTAGTGTCCATAGTTTGTCAGGTACAGGCGGGCCCTCAATCCTCTATGTGAGAACTGAGGGCCCCACTTTACAGTCCATATCTCGCAAAGTTGACTTTCACAAAATCTGATTCCAACTTTCACAATTGTTTGGGAATGTTCACTAAATCCTAAGCATATTTTCAAAGAGTTTCAATAAAGTGGCCCTCACACCACACGCATATATTTATGATACTATAGAGAGGCTATCAGAAGAAATGTCATACAAAAACTGTTATCCCATGTCTCAGTGACGCCATCTAGCATAATATAGCAAAATTACATAATAGCCAAGTATGACATGAATACCCGATACACTTTTACCGACACCAACCTTTGATTTAGCAACCGTCAGATAGTTTGACATATCTCAATCTGCCTAGCCTTTTCCCAACTATGTTGGGGTCGGCTTCCAGTCTAACCGGATGCAGCTGAATACCAGTATTTTACATGGAGCGACTGCCTGTCTGACCTCCACAACCCAGTAACTGGGTAATGCGATACCCTTTGGTAAGACTGGTTGTCAGACTTTCGGGCTTCTGACGACCCGTAACGACTGTCAAAGACCCACGAATGACAGCCGGGACCAACGACTTAACGTGCTTTCCGAGGCACGGAGAAGTCTCGGTATGTAAAGATAGGTCACCCATCCACGGACCAACCCCGGCAAGCGTAGCTTAACCTGATGGATCGACCCGTGCGGCTGTTATTACTTAGCCACGAGCTCCTCTTCTTTGCAAAATATACATGCAGATAATTTATCCAACTGCGTAGCAATTGCGTAGCCGATTACAGCTCGTAGCTCACGTGCTACGAACCGTAGCTCCGTAGCATTTACCGTAGCGAACAAAATCTCGAAATTAACATCGGCAAAGTTCCTAATTGCAACAGGAATTATCCCGTATTTCAGTGCAAAGATCGCAATAGTTTTTGAAGTTAGCTCCATTCCATATATCAGTTAGTTGGCAGGATACACTGTTGGCAGTTATCCTAATCACTTTCGAGGCTTCAATGTTCGAGTAGCGGGACTGTAGTAAGGCGCGAACTCGTTTCGGTTTTTCTAAATATTTATACGGCACTATACACGAATTGTAAGTGCAACTTGTCCGGGGTTTAGACCTATTGGATTGTGAAAATTTAAACGTATGAAGAAGATTAATGTCGCATTTTGTGGGAGATGAAATGTTATGCGTCCGTTGTTGTTATTTCGTTTCGTTGAGTATCATAATTTGTAGTTTATTTTCCATAAATATGTGAATGTGTTTTATGCCTCGAAAATACGTCAAAATCAGTAAAACTATTTTAAGTTACCTAATCATATCGATCTACCTACTGCTATATATGGTGAGATCCATGTATGTGTGTAGATGATCCGTTAAACAAAAACTAATTATTTGTCAGGAGCAAGAAACATAATGGACACTATAAAAACCGGCCAAGTGCATCGGACCACGCACAATGAAGGGTTCCGTAGTTAAAAACATTTTTTTTTTTTTTTTTTTTTAACTCCTTTTTAATGCAATCTGTCCTGGGACATTCAGCAATAGGTAGATAATGATTCTGAACTTGCTCGGTATGAAGCCACTGCTCCATCCGATCGATACTACAGCTCATTCTTGCTGGTTGTGAGTAAAAACATTGTAGTAGAAAAATATGTTCTCCTATACACTGACATACGTCACGGTCAATTCTCCAACCCACAATCAACAATCCCAAAAAAAAAAATTATATGATAAAATTACAAATTAACTATTTTCAGGATTTTTCCTTTACTTGTGCTGTGAGACCTTGCTTCTTGGCAAATTTTATGATTCTAGGTCAACGGGAAGTACCCTTTAGGTTTTACTACTACTTAGTAGTGTCAAAATATGTCGCATAAATGGCAGTATTTTTGTTATTGCGTTGACTTAGAAGCTTGATTTTTTTAGAACTCCAAAGGATCATATACCTACGTATTTTATATTATTTTCAACTTGATACCTCCACGCGTTCATGAGAAAAAGGGTCTTGACAGACTGACAGACAGACAGACGAACAACGAAGTGATCTTATAGGTTCCGGTTTTTCCTTTTGAGGTACGGAACCGTACAAAAATACTACTGCAGCCTACGAATATAGCAATCCTACCAACACATTAGAAAATAAACCGTCAGCAAAATCTTATCTTGGTGTGAGTACAGTCGGTATCAAAAATCAGTGATTCGGCAAAGGAGGTGCACCGCCTATAGTACGTGACTGTACTACCAAGCACAACACTATCTCCCCTTTGAGTTATCGACGATACAAATTGGTAATTATCTTTCTATTCTGTTAATATCAGAGAGAATAGTTTAGCAGACATAAATATTTTATTTAGCGAAAAAGAGAAATATTTTTTTGATAAAAGATAAATCATCTTTTTTTAGAAAATTGCAAATACATTTTTTCCACAATATTTTATTTAGTTTGACGCGAAATATTTTTTGTGAATCTAGATGAAAATTTAGCTTTATTTATTTCTTAACTATCTTCATAATACGTTCATTTGAGCACCTTTGTGCGTTACTTTATGTGATTACCTTTAGAAAGTGTCCCCTCTCGTTGTTTGGATGTGGGATATTCATTATGACCATGACAGGTCGCATAAAGGGAGCTGTAGACGTGACTGGTAGCGATATGTCCAGGCAACGTCATGTGTAGTTTGGAGGAGCTTGAATATTTAGCTGTATTATACAGGGTGTAAGGGACAGCCCTCCGCAAACTGATAGGGTGAATTCAGTATGTCATACTAAGATGACCGGTACATGAATTTT
Source organism: Cosmia trapezina (assembly GCA_905163495.3). NCBI lineage: Eukaryota > Metazoa > Arthropoda > Insecta > Lepidoptera > Noctuidae > Cosmia > Cosmia trapezina. Next base: position 27,686,174 of record LR991024.1, read on the forward strand.
TTTCAGGAACTTTAAGGGACTCCAATAAACCTGATTTGTTTGTGTTTTTGTGCACAAATCGGAGCGTCTATTACTGGTTGGGAGGGTTAGGTAATAGGTATGCGGTGAGTTCAATGAACTCTGTAGCTAGACAGAAAGTGAACAGCTGATTTCACGCGTCGTTGGTTAGAGTATTTCAACATCCATTGCTGGTTTTTTCTTGTGTTTTTTTTGCAGTTTTTTTACATAAATGGAGTGCTGCGAACACACAATGCAATTTTACATTGAAATAATAAAAATGTAACTGAAAAAAAAATTGAAAAAATGAAAATTTTCCTGAGAAAATTTCCGGTGGAATATGATTCAGAATGAGGAGCTGAATGCACCCTGTTAGTTTGCGGAGGGCTGTCCCTTACACCCTGTATGTATAATATCGTCGCTAATCTAAGTGACGTAACTGATTCAAAGAAAATTTTACAGGACAAGCTTTTTTTTCTTTTTTTTTTGTATATCGGTCTCTATTTTTGCATTATCATGGGGACCTGATCTGTAAGCTACCGAATGTAACCACCTTTGCTATTGGATGCTAGTTTATTACTGTCATTGGGACACAACATACTTAATGGTGCAGGCACGCACACATCCATACACATCAGGTCTGTAAAGCATAGGTAGGACTTGGAAAATGTATCAAATTACTCTATTTAGGTCGGCTATCGGCTTAAGTAAAAATGTCAGATAAGTCAGTTAGTTAAATTAGCGACGATGCGATATAATCGCAGATTCTTGTAGACACTTTTGCAGTTTTGTTAGGCATTTTATAGAAATATCTACCTATACACAAATATAAACAAACCCCGGGCAGATTTAGTGTAGGTACCTAAATATAATTTAATTATGCAGGGACCTGACACAATATAATATTGCTACAGTAGTTTATCTTCGAAACGACGCACTTCGAAATCTCAGTATATACCAGCAGTGCGATTCTGTAACCATCTCACCGTGAAAACTTAGGGCCCTCGCTCACGGCGACTTTTTGTAGCGATGCAGTAGCGATGCTGTCGCGCGTCCGCATCGATACAGTCGCGAAGCGGTCGCTAGCTGTGTGCCCTCGCCCACAGGCCCAGATGCAGTCGCGATGCAAACGCGAGACTGGTGCGCTTCTGTTGCGATGCAAACGCGATTCAGTAACGGCACAAAAATACCTGCGATCGCTACAGTTGGGACTCCGTTGAGGCAACATTCGTCACGTTGTCTTTGGTGCTGCTTTTACGTAAGCAGCCGAAGCGTAGGCAACGAAAGCTCGGTTCTCCACTCACGCGCCACCAGGGAGGGTGGCAACCCTCCCTCTGTTCTCTCCCCGATGTCGTACGACACGGTCGCGCGTTTGCATCGATACAGTCGCGATACTGTAGCGCGTTAGTAGCGCGTTGGCATCGCTTCTGTAGCGCGTTGCAAATGCGACTAACGCGCGTTAGTAGCGGTGCAGTCGCGCATTTCGTAAACGCGCGACAGCATCGCTGCAAAAAGTCGCCGTGGGCGAGGGCCCTTAGGTAAAGTGAGCGTGGAGTGAGCTGTCAATATTGTCAATTCCTAGCAAAAACAGACTCACTTCACCTAAGTTTTCACGGTGAGATTTGACAGAATCGACCGGCTGTAGGCAATAGTTTGAGTGCGCGGCAGTAACGCACGGACGGACGCGTATTTATCTACCAAGCGGCCGTAGTTAATTGATTCAATGTCACTTCCCAGTACGTCGATTCTGTAAAATTCAATTCACTCTCACTTCGCATCACTTCTTCTCACTTTTTTTTTATTTGACACTTTGAATCGGGTTTGAGTTCGAAGTGAGCGTCGAAGTGACAGGTGTTACCTTACTGAATGCCACTTAGATCATCTCATACTTTATCTGTCAAAATCTCATGGGCAATTTAGTTCAACTGACTAGATTGAGACTAGAGTCAAGAGCAAACCCATCTTAAATAAAAAAAAAAAAAAAAAAAAAAAAAAAAAAAACTGGCTGACACGCTCGCAAGGGTAGCGCTAGTGTAAATTCGAATTATCTACCGAGTATTAAGAGTGTCAATCAAGAAACTCGCAGCGGATTCAGATTCGAAGTATAGAATGACATCTTACAGAATCACACCGCATATAAACTATTCTGTGATGCTATTGTCATGCACAACTTTAAAACCGTTGCCTAAATACAACACACATGGTTGCAAGAATTTTGGTATCTGGTATTGAGCTACCTTCGATTAGACTGGAAGCCGACCCCAACATAGTTAGGAAAAGGCTATTCAGATATGATGTTGGTTGCAAGAACTTTGATAATTCAACAATATTGATAAAATACTTAGGTACCTTACAAGTTTAACCATGGTGAAGTACCTACATAAGTAGGTACAATCGCGTTAATTCCCGGTGATACACTTTTCAACCTCATTGCGTTAGTAATAAGGTCTAAAAGTGTATCACCGGAAATAAAATAATAAATAATAATAAAAATGTTTATTTCATCAACTTAAATAACTTATTTTAGTTGCAATGTGGGAGAATCCTTTTAAGCAAGTAGTTTGCTTGTGTTAGGATGCTCCGCCCTTCCCCAGGTTATAATACATATCAAGTTAATGCGATAATGTAAAATTATACAAACAAAAAAAACAAAAGCAAAAATAAAAACAAAAAAATGAAATGAAATTTATAAAAAGGCAGAAAATGCGCTGGGATGTGTGTGTTATGTGTGTAGGAGATGGTGAGGAGGTGAATGTGTGTGTGAGTAGTGGGTGTGAGTGTGTGAGAGTGAGGTATTGAACATACACAATACAACATTTATTTGGTTAATAAATAACTGTGATTTTCGCTAGCTAACCCTACGAATAATCTTGGGATCGGAAGATAATGCAGAACATTATCTTCCATTAGCAGCAGAAACACCATAGCCTAATATCTTAAGTGTATAAATTATTATAGTCTCATCGATTGCACCATTTTTTCCACTTCGTTATAGGTCTTCGACATAAGGCATTTAAACAAAGCGCTTTTACATGAAAGTAACGCGATTGTACATGCATTATGACCATGATGCCTATCACATATTAACTTTACCAGTTAATTCTCGTTTACAGTAACACAAGTACAGTCTCATAGCCCAGGGCATCTCCTCAGTGAGTAAATTCCCCAGTTTGGAACAGTGCCCATTGCTTCCGTTACATATAATTCTTGCTTCAACTCCACCTTTTAATATTATTGTATGCTGCTCACGAGATTTATAGATATGATTTCATTTGATCGTGTTATGGGCTGTTTGGTAAGTAGGTGTTCTGAATAGGCTCTGACGTAGGTGTCTATTATGCCTGTTTACCATAGTACAGTACGACAATATTCAAAAGTTTCATCGTTTATCTTCGGAAAAACCGAAACATAGCGAATAAAATGTAACTATCGACCAATAGAAATTGATTTATATTTAAAATTGTTATTGGTTGCCGCACTAATGTCCATCTCGGCCCGCAGCCATAAGCAAAGTTGGATGTGAGGGAGGGGGTTGTGCCCCGCTCCCGCCCCACCAAAATGTGTGGCGTGTACGCATGAGACGACAGAATCATCATTATTATTCAATGACTAAAGAATGAGAGTACCCGGAAGAATTTCGTAGAGCCCTTTGCTCAGCAGAGAGTCAATATCCTAAGCTAATAAAATGAAATTAGACGTCCCTTTGTAGTCCAGTCAATGAGTGCTCAAAAGAGGCATGTGGATGGAAAACTCGGTTCCTTTTTTACCATTTTGGTACGGAACCCTAAAAAGAAGAGTTATTAATAGTTCCATTAAGTATAACATGGTTAATGACAAACCACTTCACTGAAAATTACAAAAATTTAAAATTAAATTAATGGTACCACCATAAGGTAGTGATCGCAAACGTATCTTGCGCATTAAGAAGCCATTTGTAATAAGAGGCGAACAACTTGTCTTATCTTAATGTCTGAACTTGCGACGTTCCTTATGTGTGCTAGGTGTAATGGGAGCCTAGTGCTAGCGATGCGATATGCTATGAGAGTTTCCTAAATAAAAGAGAGTCGTCTAAAGCTAAAGCGTTAGGTAAATACGGAGCTTTATACATACACCCATAACTAAGATACGACCAAGAAATAAAAACTAAGTTAAAAACCTAAAACCCTAAACTAATCACGCTCTAACAAGTATGAAACAAGAAAATATTGTCATCTGAAATTAGAAAAAGACTTACAAATTAAATATCTGGAATCACACGTAATCGGTTCGATTTATGCTTATGACATGACGTGTGACTCCGGATGTTTTAATTTGTATGTGTTTTTATAATTTCAGATGAGAATATTTTCTTGTTTCATACTTTTTAGGGCGTGATTTTTCAGTAGTCGGGTTTTAGTTTTTAAACATACTTTTTATTTAAATTATTTTGGGGTTATAATTTCGTGATAAAGTATTCGCAGAGCGACTAGCTTAGATTTAAATATCGCCGAATTAAATCAAACAATCAATCAAAAACCCGTATTTGCAACAAGTAGAATACGCTGTACAGGTTACACACCACTATCCATGCTCATACCGAGTTGGACATGCTTCTCCAGGTAGCAGAGAAAGTCCTTAAAGACACGCAATAGAATGAAAAACGCAAGGAATGAATTCCTCAGTTTATCCAAACACATTACTAATTTACTAACTGACATTGCATTGACTGTGTACACACACTGTGAACATTTAAAAAAACCGATCAATAGCGAGTCAGACTCGCGCACCGAGGGTTCCATACCATCATTTATATTTCGTTTTTGTTGATGGTTTCTGAAAAAGCGTGCTATATAGAGACATCGTTTTATTTTCCTATATTTTTTACATAAACTTCTATCACGTAGAATAATTTCAGATTTTTCTCTATGCAAACTTCGGAGATAAGGGGGTCGGAACGGTATTTTTTTTACATTTTTCATCAAAAGTCGAAAACTATGCGGCATAAAAAAAATGTTTGAGAATGAGCAAACAGCGCTCTTTCATATGGTAGTACCCCACATGCCCTAGTAGCCCCACTTTGAATCTTGCAACAGGGACCTGTTGCAAAAAAAATATTTTTATTTCTTTCTTGTTTGCAAAATAGTTGGACAAACGCCATCTAAAACTGTTCCAAATTTCAAGTTGATAGCATTAATAGTTCTTGAGATATCCAGCTGTGACAGACAGACAGACTGAGTCGCACCATAATGGTTCCTTTTTACCATTTTGGTACAGAACCCTAATAGACATTTTTTATGCTAACATTTACACAAAGATTGTGCCATCCAATTCTTCCCAAAAATTTCATGCCTACCCTCGCATTCAAGACTCGTTACCTTAAACAAAGCTTAAATATCTTATAGCCTAACCTTTTCAGTGTGTTCCCGACCTAAACCCGGAACAGTTCCATTAATGCATAACGATGTTGTTTTTCTTCTGAACCTACTTTAATTTACATTTCTTACGTTACCTACATCTCTTTTTGAACAACTTTAATTTTACAATTATTCTTCGGAACTTGATACCTGTTCATAGCAAAAGTTTCGAATAATTTTTCCTTCTGCTGGCTTATAGTTTTAATAACGGGAATAATTACCTTTGAACTTCCGAGAAAATGGAATGGGAATATAATGCAGTTTTTGCTGGTTGTTTATTATAAGTACGGGGTTTGATATTTCACTATTATTGTTGTTTAAAACGTTTCATTTTGTTATTTGTATTTTGAGTTTCAACTGTGTAAAAATAAACGTTTTTCTTTTTGTTCCCACTCTAGGTTATAAAATGGATGGTAGCAACAATATTTTATTTTATTTTTATTTTTATTCAATAGGTACAGATACAGACAACAGATTAAAAAAAATACAAAAAATGGCCTTATTAGTAAACAGCGAGTGAACCTGAAGTCCAATTACAACTGTACACAACTTACAAAATAAACAATGCCTCGTTAATTATAACTTTTAAAAAAATCTAAAATTTAAAACATTTAAATATGGAGAGAGAAAAAATAAGCTGAAGTACCCTATAACTTTGTCAGCATTTGCTTTTGTCAGTATTTGAAATAAGCAAAATAACAACTACTAGTTCTGCGAACAGTAGAACTCGAGAGCACAAACTTTTTTTGCAACACAGTGCGATCTAGCGGTGCACAGTAGCGCCATCTAGTGATCTTATTAAGAAAGAAGAAAGAAAAATATTTTATTTGGGTCATGCACAGGAAATACAGTAAATAAAGAAGGAGCATATAAATGTAACAAAATAAACATTAAAAAAAAATCTAATCTAATCTAACTAAAAAATAAAGACCTTTGCGAGGCCAAAAAGGCTCCTATCTCAGCATAAAGCTGCGATATTTAAAAAACAAATACCGAAACGCTGGTATTCTGATGCCACGGACACGACCATGGATATGTATAAATCCTTATCCTTATCCTTCTTTCATCCTGTAAAAGTATCATTAATATTAGTTTTAAAGCCTCGTTTTAGAGAATTCTGATAATTATTTTCAGAATGCTCTAGTTTTGTGATGAGAAGGTGGTATCAAGGTGCTAGCGGAAGGTGGTATCAAGGTATCAATATTCATCTGGTAGAAATTGAAAAGTCAGCAATATACTGCTTTTTGTGGAGTTATTCTGCTCATCACGTAGAAGATCCTCATTAGATCTTCACCAAATGTTTATAAGACCAATTTACAGTTACTACATTTCAAATAAAACAACAAACTGATATACAAAAGCAAACTGTGCCAGACTTGAAGCAAAGATGCTTCGCTCCCTCGGTTAGTAAGAATATTATGGATCATATTTATGATCATGTCTACCCCATTTTAAAAACAGGAGTGATATTATTACTTTATGAGTATATGTTTTAAACCTCTCTAATCACTCCCCTAGTTTTCTCCACGCAGATTTGGGGAGAAACTCATGCGGCATGCATCTTGGTTAAAATGCAACCAAATATGTCAAAACTCAGTAATCCGCAGAACATGACAAGTCACGATGATATATTATAGTTTATACCGCAGCGTTCTATTGTTTATTTCTTGTTCCCCACCAACCAACCGTGATTATTCCTTGCCTCTGCCAAAACCAACGTTTCCGCCTTCGCGTAACAGTTTAAAACATTCTGTAGTTCTTTCAGGAACACAGTCTTTTGTTTTAATCAATAACAAAACTACACAGCCAAACACAACTCCCAAAGGATGTAACTTGGTTCTCTAAGAGAAAAAGTCAACCAAGTCTTAGTTCTTCGCTAAATACTGATTATACTGTATAGTCGAACTTATAATTGCTATACCACTTTTGACAACAATTTTCAGTTAATTGAAACTTCAATAAGGATGAAAATATCTAACCGTCATAAAGACAAATAGAGTTAGAGAGACCGGAGACCGAGACGTAAAACAGAGAGCAGAGACCGAGACGGAAGACAGAGACAGGAGACCGAGACCGTTGCTGGTCATTACAGTCCGGCCGCCGAGAGAATACGTTCTTGACACCTGTCAGTTTCATACCAACGAATATATGTTTTGCGAATTTGATCCTTATTAGGTACTACTAAAAATTGTCCAACTGACAGGAATATTTGTCAGGAACGCATTCTCTCGACGGACTGTGAGACTGTGACTGTGAGACCGAGACAGGGAAGGAGACGCGAGACAGAAGACCGCGAAAAGGTCTCCGCCCCGATTCAGTAGTGTCGCGCATCTCGCTCGAAAAGCCTAAAATGTGTCCTGAAATATTGACATCAAACAATGAATGGTTCTTTACCAATAGTGAGCAAATCATCGTCTTCTTCTTCCTCCAATAGTAACTTGACTTTCCATTACAATGTGGATTAATAACTTTCAACAATTCAACTAACTCCAACGACTGAATCGACAATAATGTTGCTGGTTGAACAGTCTTTAGTTTTTGGTCTCGGTCTCGGCCCACAGTACACCAGCGGACACCGAGACTTATGTCTCGGTCTCCTGTCTCTGTCTTGCGTCTCGATAGCCGCGCGAACCGCCACCTTTAGGGTGGTAAAGCAATTACGAGGGTGACTAAACCACTAAGGGCTAATTTGACCAAAGTCGTATATCTTTTATCCGTGGAATAAAATTGACGACTGATAGTTTTTGTCTGTAGAAAGTGTCAAAAATTTAAAATTTATTCGAAGATTAAAAGTTATAAGTACTGGGTTTAAAAGTTTGGTTGAATTCACCCTAAAATGAAATAAAACAATAGTACTTACACTATGTGTGTTGTACCGAAAAATGCGTTTCCTTCTACTAAATTCGGTCTGAGATTTGGTTTGCAGCCAGGAATTAAATGAGTATTTTTATAGATGTTTGAAACGTTATCGAGATGGGGTTCGATTTCGGGTATTTGATTTTGATATGGTAGTTCAACGTGATTTGAGTGCATTGTGTAAGCTTTGGAAGAAGTCAATGTATTGAAAATTTGAGTTCAAAGTGTTCCAAAAAGCTTAGGCAGCATTGCCAAAACATACACGTAGGCTGATTTAAAGAAATACGATGCGTAAAAGTATTTCTCAATGAAAACTAGATTAAGTTAAGCTAACCAACCAACCACCAGCCAGCTAATGAGCCAGCTAGCTAACCAATACAATTAAGAGGGAAGCTCCAGCTAGCCCGCGAAATTCAAATTTTTTTACGTTTTTTGCAATTTGCAAGTCAGTATTAGATTGTATGTTGATTAAAATATGATTCGCAACTGTAACAAATAAACAGTATTTTAATCATTAGAATCAGTAATACAACTCCCTAAGTTAAGTGAGTTCATGTAATAGTCAATCAATATAATTACAGGTACGTCGATTCTGTAAAATTCAAACCACAACTACCTTTTTACTCTTCACTTCGCATCACTTCTGCTCACTTGTTTTTTATTTGATACTTTGAATTTAGAATGCCAATCAAAAAACTCACAGCATTGTGATCCTGTAAACATCTCACCGTGAAAATTTAGGTGAAGTGAACTGTCAACAGTGTCAGTGGGGTTGGCTCCTTAAAACTTTTGGCAGATGACGCTAGCATAGCTTTCACCTGTCACATTTGTTTACTTAATTTGTGTGTAATTTTGTAATTTTTTTCATCAAAGTACCAGGATGGATGATAAGATAAACATGTACTCAACATGGAGAATAAGTGAGCTAAAGGCTGAACTGAAAAAATGAGGTGCTTCTTTACAAGGAAGAAAAGCAGACCTTATTGAAAGGTATACTCTTAAAATTATACATTACTACAAAAAGCCGAATTAGACCACTTTTTTGAATTACTTTTTTTAACCACTTTTTTTTTAATTCTACAGCTATCGGAAATTGTTGTGCACCTATTCCTTTGCAATAAGGCACTTCACATTTATTAGGCATTTTGTAAAATCTTAAACAAACAAATACTTCATACAAATGAATATAATTTTGGTTAAAGCTATGCTAGCGCCACTTTGACAGTAGCCAACCCCATTCCTAACAAAAACAAACTCACTTCACCCAAGTTTTCGCGGTGAGATTTTTACAGAATCGACCGGCAGATTCGACGTTTAGAATGAGGTCTTACAGAATCGCACGGCTGGTCTTAAAGAAATTTTATTGATTGTATTTTATGATATTTATTCCCCTATCTGATGAATACATGAAGAATAATAATTGAGTCTTCATTAATTACAGAAAGACCACCACTGTAGAGAAAACATACTAACACATATGATGTGTATTTTAACCACAACATAAAACCCCTATCAATAAGAACCCTTAACCAAAACCACTTCCCCATATAAAATAAAAAATAAATAAATAAATATCCTTGGACATTTCACACAACGCCATCTAGTCCCAAGCTAAGCAACCTAATGCTTGTGTTATGGTAACGAGATGGCTGATAAACTACTTAATACATTTTTTTTTTTGTAAATACATACATATTATAGATAGAAAAACACCCAGACTCGAAACAAATACTTGTAGGTCGTACAAATATTTGTTCCGTGCGGGAATCGAACCCGCGACATGCTGCAAAGCAGTCAATCGCTCAACCACTGCGCCAACCGTGTCATAAAAGACGAATCACACACAACCGCCACAACCCATCGGCACCTCAAGTAAGGAAATAATGACCGCATCGCGTCTCGTCTCACGCGCCTAATCAACCAACTTTCCACAAGTTAGATGGAGTTGCCGTGCGCCGTGTAAATTACTTTGATAACGCGACGTGACCCGACTAGGTGTGAACTTGCCCTTACCGTGACGTAATGCGCGTTTTATGAATGACTATTTAGCACGTAGAAGATTAATGTGTTCGAAGTTGTATTTTTTTCGTGTTTCAGTATATTTTATGATGAAATTTTGGTGTGTTTAATCAAGTGAAAGTTTGGCTGAGCTGTCGCGGATCAGAATGATGTGTGTGTGAAAGTAATTTACGTTTATGTTTATGAAGAATGGAATTAATAAGGTACACCAAAGAACTGCTTAAGTAATTAACGGTCTTCAATAATAATACATTTATTATTATTTATTTTATTTTTTTTTTATATTTTTTTTTTTTTTTTAATCAACTTTCGGTTATGTAGTTATATTTGAATCCATAACCTAAAGATTATGTTTTTATGTAAATAGTCAATCAATTGAAGGTCTGACTTGCTTATGCGGATTTTTTAGAGCTCCAATGTCCCTTGGTCCTACGTATTTGGTATTAATTTCAACTTGATACCTCCACGCATTGCTGAAAACAAGGGTCTTGACAGACAGACGGACGGACGAACGGACAACGAAGTCTTAATTAATTATTCTTATAATTCAATTTTTAATCAATATTTCCTCCGTGCGTTTACTACTCAACTGAAATACAAATAAAATCGACGTTTTAAAAAGATAATATACAACACTATTCCACAAAATGGATGCTCTTATGACATAAAATAAATTAAGCCTTCTATTCAGCTCACAACCCTCGGGAGCTAGTTGTCCATTTTTTCCACGGCTGCTATATTTTCATTGTTCACAATTTATAATATTCCCGACAGTGTACCAGGGAGACAGCGAGCGAAGATGATCGCTTTTTCAATTTAACTTATCTACGCTCACTGTGCTACGTCACTACGTAGTCGGTAAAGTGGGGGTGATAACAGTAGGACAACTTGAAGTTGCCTATGAGCTTTCTTATGCCGGGACCACATTTTTTATTTATTTATCGCGTTGAAGGGCGATAACCGTAGGTGTAGCCACCAATTTTACCGAATTTAACTACCGCGGCGTTTAAAGCGTTTATGGGCATTTACGTTGATGGATGATATAATGTGGCCCCGGTATTACCATGAGTTTACACCAAGGTATAAAACATGACGTATTCTACATGTTGTGTCTACTATTATCGTTTACACCTAATAATAACAGTCCTCCAGGCCGAATTTCGGCCTTGACGACCAATTTCAACGGTGACCAATCTTCGGCGCGGGAGACAAGTGTATGCGCAGACACAGGTGCATTCTCTCAGTTCAGTGGGACGTCAATCTGACACGACCGGAGAGATGAGGCGCAGGGCCAACGGCTTAACGTGTTTTCTAAAGCACGGGGGGTATCACACCGCCACTTTTTATCAGTGGAAACTTGTAAATGGCCTTCAGATTCATATTGTATAAGGATATTGTCTACTTTAGCTGTAAGTTTCCCGAATAAAATAAAATAAAAAATAAAATTACCAAACCCCGGGCTAACTGTTACTAAGGAATTCCTAACGGAAAAAAACCATTAACACTTTCGCCCGACCCGGAAATCGAACCCGAGATCACGAGACCAACGGGTCAGTCAAACCTGAAACAAGTTGTAAAGACTAATATAGAACTTGTAGAGAACTTGACAAAAATTTCAAAAAACTGAAGAAATTGTTAACAATATAATTATGTATGAAACAACGACATGTTTGGGCCGTTAGCACCGGGACACTATATTGCTCTATCATACAACATGTTACCCACACCTACTTATTGCTCGACACGAGTTTCGCCTCGTGTTTCCTCAAGGGGATGCCTTGACGGTCGACATAAAATTTTACTGTCATGGATTTAGACACCCTCTAACCCCTGATTTCATAACTTATGTTTTTAGGGTTGCGTACCAAAATGGTAAAAAGGAACCCTTATGGTGTGACTCAGGTCTGTCTGTCCGTCAGTCACAGCTGGATATCTCAAGAACTACTAATGCTATCTACTTGAAATGTGTGTGTTACAGACACAATAATCTAGTTTTAAGTTATCTTGCTGCGCCCCAACGGGGTCATGTACTCACTAGTTGTAAGTTAAACCTGTAACTGTGTGTGCATTGTGCAATAAATAAATAAATTAATTAATTTGGAACAGCTTTAGATGACGTTTGGCCAACTATTTTGCAAATAAGAAAGAAAAAGTTTTTTTTTTTGCAACTGCGACTGAAAGGGATCTTATTATTACTTTTTTTAGGCCGTATAGTTTTCAAGTTTGAATGAATGAAAAATGTTTAAACCCCCCCCCCCCCCCGCCCCTTCTTATCTCCAAAGTTTGCATAGAGAAAAATCTGAAATTATTCTATGTGATAGAAGTTTATGTAAAGATTATAGGAAAAACAAAACAATGGCTCTAAATAGCACAATTTTTCAGAAATCGGAACGGAACCCCCCCGGTGCAAGTCCGACTCGCTCTCGACGTGAAGTTGACTGTATGTGCATCAATCCATCCTCAACTGTGGTCATTATAACACATAATTATGCGAAGACTAATTATAATTAACTTACTGTTCTAATCTCCACAGTGGCGCAAGCAATGTCCCTGAGTCGAGAGGGTGAAATCACAGTGATAAGATTGTCAGCCCTCAAATAATTATATATTGCGATAATTTACTTTTATATGTAACTCTTATGGCTTTTTGAATGACCTGATAGTTCTTTTTTAGGGTTCCGTACCAAAATGGTAAAAAAGGAACCCTTATGGTGTCACTCAGTCTGTCTGTCTATCTGTCTGTCTGTCACAGCTGGATATCTCAAGAACTACTAATGCTATCAACTTGAAATTTGCAATAGTTTTAGATGACGTTTACCCAATTATTTTGCAAATAAGAAACAAATTAAAATATTTATATTTTTTTTGCATCAGGGACTGAAAGGTCTTAAAAAATCAAAGTACGGCTACTAGGGCATGTGAGGTATCATATGAAAGAGCGCTGTTTGCACATTCTCAATTTTTTTTTAGCTTTCGACTTCTGATGAAAAATGTAAAAAAAATACCGTTTCCCCCCCCCCCCCTTATCTCCGAAGTTTGCAAAGATAAAAATCTGAAATTATTATAAGTGATAGAAGTTTATGTAAAGACTAGCTGTGCCCGCGACTTCGTTCGCGTGCATGTCGGAAATCAATACATAACGTGTCGCTTAGATATGGTGTAGGTATCACTCCTTCAATAAAAATGAAGAATCTTGCGATCTTGCCTGGTGGGAACCGCTACCTGGGACTCTCTACCACAGCCCTGCAGTTACTGCGGTTTATGATAGCGGTGTTTAACACGTATTCGGACTGCTGGAAACACAACGCGCCATTCCAAACTATCCTTAAGTTTGGACCACGGATCTGTGGACTGCGTTCCAAACCGCGGATGGATCTGTGCGGTTTGGACTGCGCATCAAACTGTCTTTCGTTTATATCGTGAACATCCATGTTTATGGAGGCAAAACTTTTAAAAACCATCGAAGTCCATAATTAGTTGACCACGGATAGCCAGTAATTATACTGGTATTCAGCTGCATCCGGTTAGACTGGAAGCCGACCCCAACATAGTTGGGAAAAGGCTAGGCAGATTGATTGGATAGCCAGTAATTTTCTTTGGTTTCTGTACCAAATCACAGTACGTATACCTACTGTAAGTTATTGAGGAGTTCAATTGTCAGATCTTCACCATATCTGGAGAAAACTCTTTCAAAACATAAGGTGTGTGACATACGGACGGACAGACGGACAGGACGTAATGATAACACTTCCCTTTCTATGTACTATTTGGGTACGGAACCCTAAAAACAGAAGAATTGAAAACTTTTTTCTTTTTGAAGTTGGTTATAAAGATGCCTCAAATATAAAGTTGGTTATAAAGATCTCTCGACCTCTAGAGAGAAATCCAGGTCCAGAGACCGGAATTCCAGTACAGCATCTATTTTATGACTGAAAAAGTGTCACTCTTCTGCGGAAAATCTTGACACCGCGATTCCGTCTATACAACATCTATCAGATACAGTGGTTAACTGGAAGCTCGCTCTGCGTACAATAAATAAACTTACAAAGGTACCCAGTTTGATTTTAAAAAAAGTGTGTGTGTCAGCTCTGACGACGACTGGCGTTTCCTTTTTTTTTGTGTCGTTCCGACTTTCTATTTTTCGGTCAAAAAGTAACATTAAGGTGTTAAGGCGCTCGTCACCCCCTCTATCACCCAACCTCTCAACCCTCCTCCTCTAACTCTCCTCTCAACCATATCTTACCACCCGCCTCCCTCTCCCCCCTGTCACCCTACACTCTAATACCCCTCACCGCATCCCCTTCCCCCTTCCTTCCCCTCACACCTCCTTACTGCTTCTCCTGCTTTCCCTCTCAAACCCTCCCGACACCTTCTCTGTGTATGAAAAGTTGATAGGATTATTATATCTGACATTGCATTCTTTTTCACTCAGAACACCACATCAGTTATTAGTACTAACTATCATTTTACAATTATATTATTATGCCCATTTTTAGGGTTCCATACCTCAAAAGAAAAAAAACCGGTCAAGAGCGAGTCGGACTCGCGCACCGAGTGTTCCGTTTCGATTTCTGAAGAAGTGTGCTATTTAGAGACATCTTTTTATTTTTCCTGTTTTCTTTACATACACACTTCTATCACATAGAATAAGGGGGGGGGACGGTAGATTTTTTTACACAAAATTTTTTTTTTGAGAATGTGCAAACAGCCCTCTTTCATATTATACCCCACATGCCCTAGTAGCCCCACTATGAATTTTTAAGACCCCCTTTCAGTCCCAGTTGCAATAAAAATTAAAATATTTTTATTTCTTGCTTATTTGCAAAATAGTTGGGTAAACGTCATCTAAAACTGTTCCAAATTTCAAGTTGATAGCATTTGTAGTTCTTGAGATAACCAGCTGTGACAGACAGACAGACAGAAAGACAGACTGAGTCACTCCATAAGGGTTCCTTTTATACTATTTTGGTACGGAACCCTAAAAACGGCACCCTTATAGGATCACTCGTGTGTCTGTCTGTCTGTCAGTCTGTCACAGCTAATTTGCTCCGAATCTATTGGACCCATTATGTTAAAATTTGGTACAGTCATAATTACGAATTTCTGTGACCCAAACGCGGACACGTAGGTAAAGTAAATAAATGGATTTTGGATATGGGGCCACTTTTGTGGGGCAAATAAGAAAATTTTAAAAATCAGATGAAAGGGCTTAATTAATATGAGGGTCTCAAATATGTATATATTTTTTTTATAATTTTAAAATTATATTAACTATTTAAGAAAATAGATGAAAATTTACCAATATATCCCCTAATCTCCGAAACTACTGAGCCTAAAGTTTTGAAAACAAATACAGAAAATAGTTCTTTACTTGTAGATTACAGGAAAATCTATAAGAATAGTCTGTTGTCATAAAATAACATGGTAAATCTCTCAATATTGTGAGTAGAAACTAACATTTACAGTTGGAATGTATGGGAGAACATGTTTTCCAACTACAACTACTTTTGTTCTTGGGATAAATTCATCCCAACTACGGAACCCTTCATTGTGCGTGGTCCAACACGGACTTGGCCGGTTTTTTATATTTGAAATTCTTTTAGCGTTACTAATCAACCATCAATAGGACCAATCTGCCTAGCCTTTTCCCAACTATGTTGGGGTCAGCTTCCAGTCTAACCGGATGCAGCTGAATACCTGTATATTACATGGAGCGACTGCCTATCTGACCTCCACAACCCAGTCACTGGGTAATACGATACCCCTTGGTAATACTGGTTGTCAGACTTTCGGGCTTCTGACGACCCGTAACGACTGTCAAAGATCCACGAATAACAGCCGGGACCAACGGCGTAAAGTGCTTTCCGAGGCACGGAGGAGTCTCGGTATGTAAAGATGCTCACCCATCCACTAACCAACCCCGGGAAGCGTAGCGGTTTAACCTGCTGGATCGACCCATCAGGTTAACCACCCCTATAAAGCGATTTTTATTGTTAGTACCATTTGGTATCAATAGATGTCGTTACGTGTATGAAGACACCGTAATGAAAAGTTCTTCTTGAACACTTTAAATTCATATATCTTTTGATAGACTGAAGCGATTGCGATGAAACAAAAACTAAGTAAAACTCTGAGTTACACACAATATTTGAGTATAAAATTTAACCACATTGGTTTTGTACTTTTGACGTGATACTTGCACAAAAATTTATGAACTCTCACAGACAAACAGACAAACAGACGAACAGACAAACAGACAAACAGACAAAAATGAAAAAAATGGTAGAAATGGCATCTGTTGGTGATTCTTTAACACCCCAACTATTTTTTTTTTTAATATTTTCAATGTACAGAAACGCCTCGTCTACAGATTTATTATATGTATAGATTACAGGAAAAATAAAACGATGTCTCTAAATAGCACACTTTTTCAGAAATCGGGACGGAACCCTCGGTGCGCGAGTCCGACTCGCTTTTGACCGGTTTTTCCTTCAAATTATTACTTTTTCATTATTTCAGTGGAAAATTGCATGAAAAACGGAAAATCAATTTTATTAAGATTATTAAAGGTTATGGCGTAATTTTGTGAGTTTGATAGACAGATTAAATTGATTGATTGAATATTAATTGGGATACTAAAGTGAGGATACTGTTCCGGAAAAAATGATTCAATCTTTTTATAACTTTTTTATTCAAAGGTAAAAATTCCATCGGCGATTTAAAATAGGTTAAATTGCCCAGATTTTATTCTTTCTTTAATATTGTTTCATCGTTCTTTTTAGGATCACTTCGTTGTCCGTCTGTCTGTCAGTCTGTCAAGCCCCTTTTTCGCAGGAATCCGTGGAGGTATTAAGTTCAAATTAATATCAAATACGTATCGTTCTATTTTCCCTTGAAGTCCTAAAAAAATCAATCTTCTAAGTAAAAAAATACGGCTTTTTATGTGACATATTTTGATACTCCCAGTAGGTACTTCCCGTTGTCCTAGGATGATGAAATTAGGAAAGAAGCAAGGTCTCACAGCACAAGTAAAGGAAAAAGTCCGAAAGTTATTAATTTGTATTTTTATCACAATCACATAAAAATTTTTTTTTAGGATTACAATGTTAAGTTTGTTTTTGGTATAAAAGGAACCCATCATTGTGCATGGTCCAACACGCACTTGGCCAGTTTTTTTTCTTTTCACATTAATTCATTTAACGGAAACAGTTACCGGCACTGTTAGCATATCAACTGTAGCACCTGACGGTACGCTTTGAACACAATAGGAATACGTATGATAAAAGAAATAAAATGAACTAAGATATATTCATCGAACATTCCACCTGGATGGCTCATGTTGTACCTACGAGACATGAGCTGTCTGTTATCTTTTTTGTTTAGTTATATTTCTTTATCTTTTTCTTTTTACTAGACAGGTACATGTTATGTTGTCAATGTCTTAAGGCTGCAGTCTTGCAAAATTCACTCGCGGCGAATTATTTGCGCAACTTTGTATTTTTTTTTAAACAAAAGTAATGAAATAACATGAAATATTATTATAGTACGTGAATAACCATAATATAAGTAATAGATGGTAGTTTTTTTTAAGTTCATCTGGGTGGATTATGTTAGGTAAATCAACCGTTAAATACAGCTCTTTCGCGGCAACAACGATTCGAGTTATGTTTGTGCACTTGCATTGGGCAATACACATTTTATTTAGAAAATCTGTTCAGCGTATAATTGTTTCCATATTCTTGTCTTCAAAATGCGCTGATTACTTTTTTTAAATTATCTTTCATTTTCTTAATTCAGATGTCACAATGTCATCGAAATTCTCTGTTTTTATCTCTTAATAAACGGTTTGTTTCATAATAACAAAGCACCGTATGCATGTAAAAGTTGGTTAATTTAATGCCAAGAGTTCAATAAAGCAAACACTAAAAAAAAATTGCACCTAAATCACCTTACTCTAACAATAATAATTTTTGAGATTATTATTATTGTTAGACTAAGGTGATTTAGATGCTATTTTTTTTAGTATTTGCTTTATTGAACTCTTGGCATTAAACCAACCAAATTTTACATGCATACGATGCTTTGTTATTATGAAACAAACCGTTTATTAAGAGATAAAAACAGAGAATTTCGATGACATTGTGACATCTGAATTAAGAAAATGAAAGGTAATCAAAAAAAAGTAATCAGCGCATTTTAAAGACAAGAATATGGAAACAATTATGCGCTGAACAGATTTTCTAAATAAAATTTGTATTGCCCAATGCAAGTGCACAAACATAACTCGAATCGTTGTTGGCGCGAAAGAGCTATATTTAACGCTTGATTTACCTAACATAATCCACCCAGATGAACTTAAAAAAAACTACCATCTATTACTTATATTATGTTTATTCACGTAATATAATAATATTTCATGTTATTTCATTACTTTTGTTTAAAAAAAAACACAAAGTTGCGCAAATAATTCGCCGCGAGTGAATTTTGCAAGACTGCAGCCTTAAGTTCGGATATTTTATTGTTCACATGACTACAATCGGCCTATTTTGTTATTATGACAGGTGTTACTGCTGAGCCACAAGGAGCGCGTGGCTAAGTAATAACAGCCACACGAGTCGATCCATCAGGTTAAGTTATGCTTGCTGGGGTTGATACGTGGATAGGTGACTCCTCTGTGCCTTGGAAAGCACTTTAATCCGTTGGTCCCGGCTGTCATGCGTGGATCTTTGACAGTCGTTACGGGTCGTCAGAAGCCCGAAAGTCTGACAACCAGTCTTACCAAGGGGTATCGCATTGCCCAGTTACTGGGATGTGGAGGTCAGGTAGGTAGACGCTCCATGTAAAATACTGGTATTCAGCTGCATCCGGTTGGACTGGAAGCCGACCCCAACATAGTTAGGAAAAGGCTAGGCGTCATAATACTACGCGTGCTGGAAATCAGCAAACAAAAATAAACTAATATTTTTATAAATAACTAATTTTGCATTGTATTTCGCAACACAAGGATAATTTAAATTACAGCAGTATTATGGGTTTTATAATAACCCAACTCAGAAATATGATTACGATAAAAGAAGGGTAGAGTTTAATTTTGAATATCAGCATTATAATTCGTAACGAGTTAAATTAATTAATTTTAATTAATCCTGTCCTTTTTACGTGCCTCGTTGTCTTTTGCTTACAACTTAAATTAATGTAGCTTAATATAACTTTGATGTTAAGTTGATGTCTCAAATAATAATGTGTTTTAGGGTTCCGTACCAAAATGGTAAAAAGGAACCCTAAGGCTGCGTTTCCACCAGAAATGAGCTAGGATGCGTAGCGAGGGATGTGCGTAAAACTAACCAATAAGAGCACCAGCTTAGCTCAAGCTATGAAAATGAAGCGATGTTATTCGTTAGTTTTACACACATCTCGCTACGCATCCTCGCTCATTTCTGGTGGAAACGCAGCCTTATGGTGCGACTCAGTCAGTCTGTCTGTCTATCTCAGATGGATGTCTCAATACCTTTACCTATACCTATACCTACTAAAATGCTATCAACTTGAAATTTGGAATAGTTTTAGATTACGTTTGCCGAACTATTTTGAAAATAAGAAAGAAATA
The DNA here is from genome assembly GCA_905163495.3 of Cosmia trapezina. Taxonomy (NCBI): domain Eukaryota; kingdom Metazoa; phylum Arthropoda; class Insecta; order Lepidoptera; family Noctuidae; genus Cosmia; species Cosmia trapezina. Next base: position 27,706,046 of record LR991024.1, read on the forward strand.
AATATATTTTTTTTTTTTACAGGAACTGAAAGGGGGTTTAAAAAAATCGAAGTGGGGCTACTAGGTCATGTGGGGTATCCTAGGAAAGAACGCTATTTGCACATTCTCAAACATTTTTTTTTCTTTTTTTAGGTCGCATAGTTTTCGACTTTTGATGAAAAATGTAAAAAAAAAATAGTATCCCTCCTTATCTACAAAGTTTGCATAGAGAAAAATCTGAAATTATTCTATGTGATAGCAGTTTATGTAAACATTACAGGAAAACTAAAACGATGTCTCTAAATAGCACACTTTTTCAGAAATCATCAACAAAAATTACATGGTACGAAACCCTAGGCGCGCGTCTCCGATTCGCTCTTCACCGGTTTTTTTTTTTTTGTCGTGTTTAGATATCGATACCGATCACGTCTGTGGAGTTTCACTAGCTATTTTAATTTTACCCTGTATAGCTATTAACCTAGATAAGAGAGCAGTGCTCATCCACACGCTTATAGATATAGTGCTTATTTTGTAAAACTGTATTATTAGATTAACATCCTTTGTTTCCTTTGTTTTATTATTATACCTTTATTTCATTTACATACATGTCATTTACATTTTTATAAAAACATAAAATAAAATAAAACATTTAAAAATAGTAGCCCACCGATATCGAGAACAGGGTCCAAGCTACCAGTGGTCAGGGCTTATTATTATAATTTATTGTTTTGAGTAAATACCTATACTTCATTTAAATACATACAAATTATATTTTTAAATATTAAAAAAAATATCATTTAAAATTATTTATAACTAATAATTATTATTATTATATAAAAACATATCTTTTAACCTATACGAAATAAAAGAAATTCATAATACATACATACCTGTGGCGGCATCTACATCGCCACATATGAACTATGCATCAATGACATGACGTCACGCAAACCTGCATCGCGCAATTAGAGTTTACCACGCGATTAGCATATATACAACGTCCCGACATCAACCATCGGGCAGTAGCCCACCAGACACAACATCCGTCTGGTCGGAGGATCCTCCCTTTTCAATGGAGGATGAGTGAACTTTACACCCTGTTCCTCATGCCTCTAAATACCGAAATTCACAAATGATTTCTTTGCCTATAATTACATTGTCATACACCTACGACTCATATCATGATCGATTATAGATATTTAGGATAGTGTAATAACCCCTTAGAACCTCCGATAAATGAGTTTTCTTTCGCTCCATTCTACATTTCCTTTCACATCCAAACGAACAAACACTTTGATGAACTGATAAACATAATAACGTTAGAAATGATACCGAACACGTCTTTACAATATCGATGCTTCATGCGAGGGAAAATGTTCACGTTCTAAGGAAATTGGATTCTCCAATGAGGTTCGTATGCATGAGAACATACTGCTATTGTACATACTTTTGTGTTTGTAAACATTGTGTGGTGGAATAATGGAGGAAGGAAAGGAAATATCATTCAAAACAAATCAAATCAAAAAATGTGATTTTTCATTTTATCGTTTTCAAAGTAATGATTTTAAAAGTCAGGAGGTGTAAACTTTAATTCCTATATGAATTATTATTATTGAATATCTACTTGAGTTTTGGATTAATTGTATCAAATTTATACGGAATGAAAGAACATCGGCCAAATTTCTATAGAAGCTGGACCTGAGTTTTATTTTCAATGTACAGAAGCAAATTATAGTGAGATTTGATTGTTTTATGTAGTAAACACCATCCCTTTCGAAAATAATATCTAAATAGCCAAGATATTTCAATAATGCAAAAAATACTTTTGAGGTTATCGGTCACAAGCGGTATCTAGTTATCAGTCTGTAAAACAATGCCAAGGTCAAACAACAGAAGGAAATCCAAAACAGTACAGTACGTATCATAATATTCATACTAACAACAACAACACAACAATGCGAGATCGCCGGGTGCATAGACTACACACTACAGTACATTAGTGTCAAATTGACACCCGTTGTAATTGACAGTATTGACACTGTCAATCCATGGCGCGCGTCGATGACATATTATGACCTTCTGTTGTACACAATTCAACAAAATGCTGATACTTACTATGAACCCACATAATTATTTTTATGACAAGAATCCAATACATAATAAAAACAGCACTAGTTGATTTGATACACAAGTATATAGAATTGAATTACATCTAATAACTATTCAGAAAAACGTGAATAATTATAATCTTTGAGTACTAAATCATTTCTTAAGCAAAATGAATCGTCAAAGGTGCGTTCTGAACATGTTATTCTAAATAATTTGCAAATTATGCTATTAAAAAAAATGTGTTTGTGCTTTTTTTCTGGCGACTTAAATATCTATTTCTTATGTTTTTTAAGACCTTAAAAAATACTAGATTTTTTCATATATATGGCATATCTGTACACCACCGCCTCGTGGTCAGATACGATTTGGCCGTCCTTCTTTAAAACATGTGCCAAGTTCAATCTCCCATTTTCGTTTGGAACATGTTTTAAATTTCATCCCGTATACCTACTAAGTATCACGTTTCTTTTTCACCGGTCCAATCCGCATACAATTCGATTGCAACAATATAATTATCTACTCAATCAATCTGCCTAGCCTTTTCCCAAATACGGTGGGGTCGGCTTCCAGTCTAACCGGATGCAGCTGAATACCAGTATTTTACATGAAGCGACTGCCTATCTGACCTCCACAACCCAGTAACTGGGCAATACGATACCCCTTGGTAAGACTGGTTGTCAGACTTTCGGGCTTCTGACGACCCGTAACGGCTGTCAAAGATCCACAAATGACAGCCGGGACCAACGGCTTAACGTGCTTTCCGAGGCACGGAGGAGTCTCGGTATGTAAAGATGGTCACCCATCCACTGACCAACCCCGGCAAGCGTAGCTTAACCTGATGGATCGACCCGTGCGGCTGTTATAACTTATCCACGAGCTCCTTCGTTATCTATAATAATAATATAATTATCTACTATTAGGCTTTAAATCGACCTACTAAAGCATTCTCCCGAAAATATAAAATAAAATATCCACCCTCTAATTGGTGTCTAAAATGTATAGTTTCATAGTTCCTTCTAAACACACACGTTAAAGAAAAGGTCGTGATTCAACCGGCGACAAAAACACACATAACTCACAAACTGCCCATTGAGCCGAGACTTAACGAACCCGCCAAAGACCAACTTAAACAAACAACAAACAGAGAGTCAACATCAAAGTCTTTATTTTATTTTCCGTTCAAGAAAACAGGGGTTGAAAGTTACCTACATCAGGGAGTTCTGGGACAGTCCACCTACGAAATCTCCTTCTGAACGTTGCTTAAAACAATTTCCTGCTATCAAAGTTGAACAAGTAGTTTTTATTTGTTCATGTCACGTAGGTCCCACGAGTTGTTTTGCTGTTAGTGACGCTATAAGCGAATTTACTAGAGTTTCGCTGACTAAAATGTTGCTCGGTGTCGTGGTGACGTATGCAGTACCTACGAGAATTATGGTGGTCAGTGATTTAGAGGAATTCCTTAAGTACGACTAGGCTTGTAAGTTACTTTTGCACTGTGTACCTATATTCGTGATTTGAAGATGTGTATGTGTCCTGTTGCCACTTTCATTTCCATGTTTTATGTATGTTTTTCTTTTTTTATTTGTATGTTGGCATCTTATTTTTAAATTTTTATTTAAATTCATGTGAATTGTAATAATTTAATTGTACTTTTGTGTGTCATGCTGTCTTTTGTGTGCATCGGATAAATGTTTTATCTATCTGTATTTTACGAAATACTAGCTTTTATCCCACGGGAACGTATACTATCGGGATAAAAAGCATCCTAGGTTATGGTCTACTCGTGTGCCAAATTTATTCAAATCCGTTCAGCCGTTTTAGCGTGAAAGCGTAACAAGCAAACAAATAAACGCACTTCGCATTTATAATATTAGTTAGGATTAGGATTTGTGACGAAAACAATAAACAAGCGTTTGACACGAAATTAGTTCTGTACCTACATGTGGCAAGTTTCTATTGATATAATAATATAACCCCACCGCAGTATCTCTACGTTGACGTCGTGGTGGGGCTTGCGCGTTCCGTATTCTGGGTCTGTGCCGGTAGAGTTTACTTTGCCGGAACAGGTCTAGGATGAGGAGCCAGACCAAGAGAGATACAGAGACCCGCAGGGCAGCATGTGGCGAGCTGTTGGGCAGTAGCGACCCCACGGACCCTATCTCCCGGGAGAAGTCTTGTTCTTCACCTCTGGCTTGCCTTTATTGGCCGGCTGGAGTGAATAATGACGAGGAACAGTGCTCCCACCTCTTTCTTGCCTTTATTGGCTGGCTTGAGTGGAGATTCGTAAGAGCAAACGTGCTCGGAGGAAGGAAGTATCCCAGTAAGTGTTTGTAGGGATCTTGACCATCTTCCGGGCTCTGGGATTGTTCTGAGAACCGTGGGATACCTCTCCACTCCTCACAAGCACCTCAGGACATGTTGCCCCCTTGCCGCTACGACACTATGTGCTAGCGACCGTTTTTGGGGGCCCATTATTGAGTGTGCAAGTCACCTCCTGCCATTTTATCCGTGTATTATAAAACATTGATCCGGCAGGGGCCATAGTCCTTTCATAGTTCTAGGCAACCAGTCCACATTAGCCACTCAAATCCATAGTCCAATGTCTTTGTTTCCATATACTGCAATAGTCCTACACCAACCGGGGGTTGTCCTTGGGTGCACTTGCATGGTGCGTACAGGGATAATCGTCGGTTGGTGCCTCATTTCATTGCAAGCGTCTAACGGGCCTCTGCGAGTTGGCTTTGGCCCCTCGTATGCCTTCTAAAGGTCCGGGACCCCCAGGGTCCCGAGAATTGTCAAGTAACTTAAAAATAATAATAATAATAATAATTGCTTTATTTTCAGGCAACTAGGGCCCATACATAAAATACACAAAATAATCTTACAAAAATATAAACTAATAAATAATAAAAAACATCACTACAAAATCTATTTAGGCACTACGTTGGGTCGGCGACGTATTGCGCTGAGTCGTGGTGATATGCAGACGAATGTACTAATTTATTTATTAAGCGACTACTTTCCACACTGTACCCTTAATACATCATGCACAGAAAAACTGATATAGTGATATAATATGTTTACTCATAACTCACATTGTCGGCACTATAGGTCTTTTGTAAGGAACCAATTCTTTCATAAATAATATTGTTTGTAAGTACATGACTGTTTGTTGCCAAAATAAAATAAAATTTAAAAAAAATAACTAGCTTTTGCCCGCAGCTTCGCCCGCGTGGATGTCGGAAAATATCCTAAGGGAACGTACTACCGGGAATTCCTTCCTTATTCCTTGTCTACATTATAAAGGGAACCTCTGTGCAAAATTTCAGCTTTCAGGTCCAAGGGTTTGGGCTGGGCGTTGATGAGTTAGTCAATCAGTCAGTCAGGACTTCTCTTTTTATTTATATAGATAGATATTTATAAAACCAAACACTGCGTATAAATACAAAGACATCCGACATCTCAAAAAAGCTTCAGCTCAGAGCTAATTCGTTTCGTTGCGACATTTTAGCGGCCCGTCTAGTCGGGTACGTGCACGATCCCTTGGGTCTGTAGGACTCCGCGGATCACGTCGCGGCCCTGGATATACTCTGTTTATTGTTGCCTAATATATAACCTAATATATATTATTTACTCCATACATTGACCTCTGCTGGGATCAAGGCTAAACGACGGTATATTTTGCTGGATTATAAATTATGGTATTGCTACTAGCACGATCAAAGGTTTCAGCGAACTGTGGCTGTTGAAAATCGGATCCAGTTAGTTTGATTAATTTAAAATTTTTCATCATGGGTATCGTTTTCATGGTTTTCGATAGTGAAGTCAAAATGAAAATCCAAGATGGCGGCTGCGAAAATTTTAAAATTTTACGTCATGGCTGTCGTTTCATGGTTTTCGAGGGTGCTAAACTATCGGCTTTAGCACCCCATTAAGTTCAAAATGAAAATCCAAGATGGCAGCTACGAAAATTTTGTTTTAGTTTTAAATCATACGTGAGAAGTAACTTCGTTCTTGACGACTTGTCCCCCGACCGCACACGTTTTTTTTTTTATCTGAGGTGTAGTTTGATAAGAAACACACGTCAGTTATTAAACCTATGACGTGTAGAGTGTCATTTTCTGCCAACTTACAGAATAATGGTCATTAATTTGTTATTTAGATATTTAGCGCCAGTAAAAATCATTATTTTAATTGGTTTGAAAGTGTGTGTGTGTGTGTGTGTCACAACTATACTCGTATCGTAGATCCGATGTCAAACAAACACACAAACGTTCAGAGTAGAAATAAATATTTTCTCAAACATGCATGGAAATATTGTCATTATTTTCGAAAAAAGAACACGCGAAGTATCGAATTTACGGTCAAAGAAAATCAAATCCATTGCAGGAGCGTTTTTTGAATTTGGAACATTACACCGCTCCAGCAATGTTGTATGAAACGGCGTGCTGGGGTTATTAAATACTCTTTGATTGGATCTCTTTGCTTAGTATACATTGCGTTCACGTGGCTGTATAGCCCTATAGCCATAAAAGCGTTTGCCTTTCGGCACAGATGTTAGATAGACAATTTGCGGCAAAACTGAAAATTCATCTTGATTTGAAAATTTATATTTACATACTTATTATATATAAATTTAATTAAAATGAGTTCCAACGGTTCAGAGTAAAATGGAGATTGATTGTAGGTACTCCACCAGATGTAAGATCAGAAGCCAAATTGGCAATGGAAAACCTGCTTCCAGCGAAGACAAAAGAAAAATACATGAAAGTAGTACTTATATATGAAAATTTTCTGATTTGGAAAAACGAGAAAAAAGTGAACATTTTCTCCGAAACAGTATTTTTGGCGTATTTTAATGAGATTTTTAAAACTAAAAACCCATCTACATTATGGGCAATTTATTCCATGCTGAAATGTAGGTACAGTTAAAAACGGCATTAACTTGAAAAATTATGGAACTTAACTACTTTCATTTCCCTACATTCTTTTGAGAAAAGCACTATATATGCCTCGGCGGAAATGGCAATGCTTGTCTCGTATTAGTGAAGTCCTCGCCTACGGCTCGGTCTTCAAACTTATACTCGACCTGCAATTGCCTATTTCACGGCCTTTGCAATAATGTACTATTACAGCTAGTAGGTTAGGTACCAATATTTTTACCATAGCCAATTTAAATTACCTATAAATCATTCAATGCATAAAAATCAAAAAATTACATACTGTTCGTATGTAATTTTTGGATTTTTATGATTTTTATCAATCTGCCTATCCGTTTCCCAACTATGTTTGTTGCTTCCAGTCTAACCGGATGCAGCTGAATACCAGTATTTTACATAGAGCGACTGCCTGTGCGAAAAATTCCATACAAACATAGATTCAAAATACCAGGCTCACATAAGTACAGGAGGGTAACACAACACCAGTTACAGAACGCGCGTCAGACGGCGGCCGCGGTAACAAATGTTAGGTGTGAGCGCTGAAATATTGTGCCAAGATCAGCAAAGGATACACAGGAGGTTTGTTGTTGAGAAATTAGAGAAACTCATTCCGGTAACGTCTTCTATCCTTCACGGGAAAGAAATGCGGGGAATGTTGTGCTGAGTAGCGAGTTGAAGACATCGCTTCAAGCGCTGGAAGGTGAAGAATCATGACGTTGCATCCAGTACATCGAGTTTTGTAAAAAGCTTGGCGCTTTAGATTGTCGTCTTTGTCAATAAATTACTAAGTGATTTTCTGCAAGGTGATCTTGCATAGAAATGTTTAAATACTCATTCATGCTTCAGGTTTTCGCACATGTTGGCGTAATGAATTCCGCCTATTTGCAACAAAATGTCAGTTTGTGAGGCCCAGTTACTCTAAAAAACACTAAATAAGTTTAAGGTGATACGTAAAAAGCAAATCGGGCAAAACTATGAAAGTGACAGAGTCAATTACTTCGACATGCGAAAAAAAGAGAGCGCAACAATGCACTGGAACCAAAATAAAAGCGCCAAACCCAATAAAAATTGTTTAAAAATAAATTAAGCTGTCTATCAAAAATATTTTCAGACAGAGTTTTCAATTACCTAATACGCACATTTTGAATGCAATTTTGCGATGAAATTACATAGGATTTTAGAATTACAGGAAATAAATATAAAAACTAGAGGTCTTTTCGGAATTAAATTCTATCGAGGAAATCTACACTTTTCCTTCAGTCAGAGTATTAATCAAATAGTCAATAAACATACTTATATCCAAAAATTAAATCCATACATGCTGTAATAGTGAAATAAATGGTCACGTAAAAGCCCCCAATCTCCCCCAATTTATTTTGGTATTGCCTTAACGCTAAACATAATTAAAACGTCATTGTCTCTGTCATCTTCAAATGATTGGCAGAAACAGAACGATGTTTTAAATTCGTTTAGCGCAAAACGTGTGGCTCTTACATACAGAGGCGATATCGCGTCGCTCCTGTGTGTATGTTCGCGCGCGATTCCATAGAAATTGTTCTACGGATATAATATCGCAATATCGCATCGCGACGCGATATCGCCTCTGTCTGTAAGAGCCTTTAAGTGTTTTGTTGTGCAAGTGAGTCTGTGTGTTTAGTTAAATGCATGCGTGTTTGTATAGATTATAATAATGCACTGTATTACCTGTGTTTCCTTTAGTTCCCCTCAGTCAGGTGTATTCTCGGCTGTTATTCAGGCCCTCGTGTGATGGATGGAGCAGCAACACTTGCAGCTGATGTAGACTGAACGTCTAGCGTTTGGTTACTGACGCCACTGCCAGGAAACTGAGGTGAAACAGTAAAAATTACTAGGTACTATTGTGAGTTACGTTTGAAGAAACTTTATTCTCAATAAAGGCATATGTGAATCACTTTAGAACAATACTAGAGCATACATAAATTGCACAAGTTCATCGATATATAAATAAAAAGAGAAGTCCTGACTGACTCATCAACGCCCATCCCAAAGCCTTTTTTTAAACCTAGAAAGCTGAAATTTTGCACAGAGGTTCCCTTTATAATGTAGACAAGGAATAAGGAAGGAATTCCCGATAGGACGTTCTCGTGGGATATATTCCGACATCCACGTGGGCGAAGCCGCTGGCAAAAGCTACTCAGTTGCAAACTAGATACCCATTCAATGCCTTCATTTCTCCAGAAGTGATAGATCCGCAATTATATACTGACTAAGTTGAGTTTTTAATGCATTGAATGAGTGTAGATTTCTTATACTAGAGAGTATTCTATTAACAACATTTTTGTTTTTTTATATAACATCTGAATTTTACTCTGTGTTCACAAAATTAATAAATGAATTTGAATTTGAATTTGAATTTGAATTAAAAAAGCGGCCAAGTGCGTATCGGACCACGCACAATGAAGGGTTCCTTATTGGGATGAATTTATCCCAAGAACAAACTTAACATTGTAGTTGAAAAATATGTTCTCCCATACATTCCATTCATTTACTGTAAATGTAAGTTTGTACTCACAATATTGAGACATTTACCATGTTATTTTAAGACCACAGACTTCTTAGAAGTTTTCGTGTAATCTATTTTCTGTATTTTTTTCAAAATTTTAGGCTCAGTTCTTTTGGAGATATGTCATGGTCAATATTCATCTATTTTCTTAAATAACTGTAAAACAGTTTATTTTAAAATTATAAAAAAAATATGTTTGAGGCACTTTCATTCGATATGTCACATGGTATAGTTTGCAATTTTTTTTAAATTTTCTTATTTGCCCCCCAATAGTGACCCCCATATTCAAAATTCATTTATTTACTTTACACGTCCGTTCGGGTCACAGACATTCATATTTGTACCAAATTTTAACTTAGTTGGTCCAATAGATTCAGAGCAAATAAGGCTGTGACAGACGGACAGACAGACAGACCCGAGTGTTCTATAAAGCTTCTGTTTTTTTCCTTTTGAGGTACGGAACCCTAAAAAGAGAATTGCCTACTGCATGTGCATTGAGAGTTGTTTTCAGGAGGGTATGGTAAGCTAAATTGCACCTAAGTAGTTGTCGCCGAGGTGGCAAAATATAAAAGTCGATAAGCAAAACAATGCCACCACAAGGCCACCACAAAAATCCAACCAGCTGTGTCACGCCAGTTTTTTTTTTTCATTTCCACAGTTCTTTCTTTTTAATTTCAAATGCACAACGTTTTTTATTCATGAATTAATTTAATTACGACAAACACACTTTTTTCGAATATCTTTTCTGAAACAAACCTGTTGGAGGAATAAACTTATTAAAAGAATAATGTTAGAAGAAATGAATTTAATATAATAGAACCGAACAGCTTTATAAAAGAACAAGAAATTAAAAATGACAAGAATAGAGTAAAGAGTACAAACCATAACTTTTTGTACATAGGTACACACCTAATAAGTATACCTAACATGCAACAAAACCCCTCTTAGATTCTTTTATTTCAATATAGTTGCCCCCAACGCAGACCATGGGCAAAGGTCACAAATTTTGATCAAACGGGATCAAAGTTTGTGACCTTTGCCCATGGTGTTCACTCGTACCATAAAAGTCATGGCCATGCTTCTCGCTATTACCAACACAACAGTTCTGAAGAGTTATGTTGACATTTTACAGTTGTCTCAGACTTGGACAATTAAAGTAAGGATTTATTACAGTTGCTAGTGCGAAAATAGTGTAAAGTTGCCAATAAAAATAAAATAAAGTTGCGGGAGCAGTTACATTTAAATTAAGTGTATGTGCTTAAGAGGAAACGTGGGTGATCTTTTCTCCATACAAAAAGATACAAACGCTCTCGCCTGTTTTCTTTCTGGTTAATGACCATGCAATGATTTTTTACAGAAATATAAATATTAGTTAATTTTATGCCCCTATGTTTTCCTTTTTAATGATATATTATTTTTATAGGAACTAGAACCCTCCAAAAATGCTCAAAATTGCCTATTCAGACCGCTGTCAACAGACGCCTAGTGTACCAATTTGACAACTATTAACGAAAAAAGAAAAACATAGGGGCATATTATATATCCTTCTTATTCAGTTTATGAAATATCTTTTAAATTGGTCCAATATTGGAGGAGGAAATAGGCGAGAGCCAAACCTCGAAATGTGACTTTTTACATAGGCTATTTAGTCGGATCTGCAGTTGTCCTTATCGCACGAATTCGAGGGCGGAGCGCTCGTAGAGCGACAGCAATACCTTCTTAAAATACCTAACTGGCCACCCGCCTTTCCTCTTAATGTGTGAATGTATGCATTGTCACGGTTTTCTCTCGTAGAGATCGTGTTGGCTGCAGTTCGGTGTTCGTTGCTACTTTTTAACCGACTTCCAAATAGGAGCAGGTTCTCAATGCGACTGTACGTTTTTTTTTTTGTAAACACAAAGAAAAACGAACAGTTACGCGATTATTCCGCCAATTATGAATTAACTAGCTGCGCCCCGCGGTTTCAACCGCATAGACCGGGATAAAAAGTAGCCTATGTGTTAATCCAGTGTATAAGCTATCCACATAACAAATTTCATCCAAATCGGTTTAGCCGTTTGAGCGTGAAGAAGTAACAAACATACATACATACACACACACACACACACTCTTACAAACTTTCGCCTTTATAATATTAGCGTGATGTGATTTTGATGATTATTTTTTGATTGTTAGGTTATAGAGTAGTCTTCATGCTTCAGAATTTATATGGGACCACGGGACCACCCATATAAATTGTACAGCTTTGCTTGGGCAGTTTTGAGTTAGCTTCAATAAAATCAATCAATCTGCCTAGCCTTTTCCCAACTATGTTGGGGTCGGTTTCCAGTCTAACCGGATGCAGCTGAATACCAGTATTTTACATGGAGCGACTGCCTATCTGACCACCAACAACCCAGTACTGGGTAATACGATACCCCATGGTAAGACTGGTTGTCAGACTTTCGGGCTTCTGACGACTCGTAACGACTGTTAAAGATCCACGGATGACAGCCGGGACCAACGGCTTAACGTGCTTTCCGAGGCACGGAGGAGTTTCGGTATGTAAAGATGGTCACCCATCCACGGACCAACCCCGGCAAGCGTAGCTTAACCTGATGGATCGACCTGTGCGGCTGTTATTACTTAGCCACGAGCTTCTACGTATACAGGGTGATTTTTTAATGACCAGCCAAGTTTTCACAGGGTGTTCTACCCATGAATATGAACAACTTTCACTATGGGACCAACTTTGAAATCACGAAAAAAAAACCAGCGGTTTCCTACAAAAGTTCAATACCTACTCGATCAAAATGTATGAAACAGCTGATATTTTTTTTGCGATTTCAAAGTTAGTCCCATAGTGAAAGTTGTTCATATTCATGGGTAGAACACCCTGTGAAAATTTGGCTGGTCATTAAAAAATCACCCTGTATAATCCGTAATTAATCCGTATCCGTAATAATACGTATTTAATCCAGTTTTGTATCATGATAATATTCTAATAGTTCCTGTCACTGTTGTTTACATTGCAAGTAGTCGTGATGTAGTCGTGTGTCTGTGTGATCGCGTTTTTCTTCTAAATTAAGCAACGGATATTGATGCGGTTTTCACAGTTATTTAGAGAATCTATTGCGAAAGGTTTACGTGATATAAAACTTGCATATAATAAAGAAATCTCGATTTTTTTTAAATCTGCAGTATTTCAACATAATTGGCAGACAATTTCAGTAATCAGATAATGTATTACATGATGAAAAACACTCCACAAAGAAAAAGAAAGAGATAACTTATATCTTATTCACAAACACGTTCTGATAGTTCTTACAAGTATATTTATATACATATATTGGCCACAGATAACTCAGTAACACAACACTTGGCAACGTATTACTCGACGCCGATATTCACCGGCTGATTTACCGCCCCTGGCGACTTGATACATCGCTTTCCGATCCACTCGATATGTGACACATTACAGTAATTGGGACCATCCAACTACCTAGGACATCGGACATCTAATTCTAATATATTTTCTACAAAAAGGAAGATTGACAATATAATCGATAGGAAATTATTAGTGTGAGATGAGAGTATGAGAGCAATTTGGGAACGTACTCTCAGGTCTTAATTGTTAATGATTCTAGGTCTATGGGAAGTACCCAAGGTTTTGATTTACTTGTGAGTATCAAAATTTGGAGTTTCTTGCCCGTTCTTCTCCATAGATCTACGTTTTGGAATGGGCAACTAGCTTCAACTTTCTGACTTACCTACTGACCGACTCTTTGACAATTCAAAAGTGCCTGTAATTGGTTTAATTGAAATAAATGCTTTGAGTTTGAGTTTGAGTTTGCCGTATTTTTTCTATTGCGTTGACTTAGTAGCTTGATTTTTTTAGAGCTACAAGGCAACATAGACCTACTTATTTGATATTAATTTCAACTTGATACCTCCACGCGTTCCTGAGAAAAGGGTCTTGACAGACTGACCGACAGACATACAGACAGACAACCAAGTGATCCTTTTTTTTTTTTTTTTTTTTTGAGGGTGGGAAATCATCAAATAACTTCTCCCGCTCTGGGTGGAGTGGAAGGGCGTGTCAGACTTTTACTGACTAAACCCCACCCGTGTTCCTTCAGTTGCCTATGCCAGGGCCGCGGTAACCCCTTCAGACAACCCGCGACCCCAGCGGCGTCGGCCCTATTGGACCCCGTCACTTGCTGACATCTCTTTGAGGCGCGCGTGGAACACAACGCGCCGTCGACTCGGGCCTGGTCCTTACCGGACGGCGAGCTACCCGCTGCTCACCGTCCGCAGGCCCGCGCCTACGGTGGCCGGAAATCGCCCCGCGATTCCCGCCGCCCAGGGCGTCTCCTGCGGCGACTGAGGGCGTGAGGCTGCCTCTCCCTCACGCGTTCCGCCTCCTCCTTCGCGAGCATCACTGCTTCGCAGAAGGAGGTGACGGCCTCCCATGCACTCTCGCTCCGCACCATGGCCTGGACCAGGCTCGGACGCGAGAGATCGCCGCCGCCGATCGCCTCCGTGAGAACACGGCGGTGCTCTGCCCAAGCCGGGCAGACCTCCACTGTATGCTCCACCGTGTCCTCCGGGCGATCCACACAATGGTAACACCCGGGCGTTTCCTCCCGCCTTATGCGAAATCCTTATGCCTTATGTGATCCTAGGGTTCCTTTTGAGGTACAGTAGCCCAATTCATTTTATTAAAATAAAGCTCAAAAATCACATTTTCAAGATCTTCAATTTTATTTCACGTAGTCCCAATCTTATAACTGTATCGACAGACCATTTCTATCTGACCTTGTTTTAAGGTTTTTAGGGTTCCGTACCTCTAAAGTAAAAAACGTAACCCTTACAGGATCACTTCGTTGTCCCTCTGTCTATCTGTCTGTCAGTCTGTCAAGACCCTTTTTCTAAGGAACGCGTGGAGGTATCAAGCTGAAAATAAGTAAGTCTATGTTTCCTTGGAGCGCTAAAAAAGTCAAGCTTCTAAGTCAACGCAATAAACAAATACGGCCATTTATGAGACATATACTCGCAAGTAAATCAAAACCTACAGGGTACTTCCCGTTGACCTAGAATCATGAAATTTGTCAAGAAGCAAGGTCAAAGGTCTCAGCACAGGTAAAGGAAATAGTCCGAAAATTGTGAATTTGTAATTTTATGACATACTTTTTTTTTTGACATCCAATGTTAAGTTAGTTTTTGGGATAAATTCTTATCAACTACGGAACCCTTCATTGTGCGTGGTCCGACACACACTTTGCCGGTTTTATTTTATAAAAATCTATACAAATGACATCCAATTCTGCGGCGGGCGGTGCGCAACTACGCATTTTACTTTTTGTACGTGAGTTTTATTCTTTTGATTATGTCTAGTCTTTGATTATATACGTGTGCTCTAAAAGTTGGTGCCGAAGCAAATAGTTTCAGCAAAATGTTTTTTTTTTTCTACCAATTCACAAATAAAACCTAGTTTCAGACTGAGATTCTTGAAAGCGTTGTGGTTAATTAATAACAGCCACACGAGTCGATCCATCCGGTTAATCTATGCTTGGTGGTGTTGATCCGTGGATGGGTGACCATCTTTACATGCCGAGACTCCTCCGTGCCTCGGAAAGCACGTTAAGCCGTTGGACCCTGCTGTCATTCGTGGATCTTTGACAGACGTTACGGGTCGTCAGAAGTCCGAAAGTCTGACAACCAGTCTTACCAAAGGATAAGTACCTATAGTATAACCACGTTTCTGGGTTGAGGAGGTCAGATAGGCAGTCGCTACATTTAAAATACTGGTATTTAGCTGCATCCGTTAGACCGGAAGCCAACCCCAACATAGTTGGGAAACGGCCAGGCAGATTGATACTTGAATGCGTTTGTTCAGGGAAATATACAGGGTGTAAGTGTAAATAGTGGCAATCTTTTAAGGGGTCATTGTACTCATCATTATGAACAACTTTTACTATTGGACCAAACCTGAAATCGTAAAAAAAATCTGCTGTTCCCTACATTTTGACGAATTATGCGAACATAAATGTACTGAACAGCTGATTTTTTTCGCGATTTCAGGTTTGGTCCCATAGTAAAACTTGTTCATAATGATGAGTACAATGACCCTTTAAAAGATTCCCACTGTTTACACTTACAGCCTGTATAATCTATTACTGCCATAAAGGAACATTACTGCATTCCGGTTTATAGGGTAGATGCGGTGAAATTATGCATTGTTTCCGGAAACTGTACGATTCATGATTTCAATCGCTAATTTGGGGGCTTAGTAGCTATGGCACATACCTACTATAGCAAAGTATGTATCTATCTATATAAATAAAAAGAGAAGTGACGCTGACTGACTGACTGACTCATCAACGCTCAACCCAAACCCTTGAACCTAGAAAGCTGAAATTTAATGTAGACAAGGAAAAAGGAAGGATTTCCCGGTAGTATGTTCCCGTTTGATACTTTCCGATATGCACGCGGGGGAAGCCGCGGGCTAAACCTACTATTCGATAAAAGTATGGTCTAAGCCAACCTATTCAGTGCGGACCTTAAGTAAATAGTAAACCTAACTAAAACGTATTCAACCCGTAACCTAACAAAAAAGTGTATATTAAAATAAAATTTTCGAGTTTTAGCTTGCACCGACATTATTTAGGTACCTACTCCAGACTTCAAACAGATAGCTTAAATTTAAAAAAAAAAACATTTTTCATATTAGGTAATACGGGCTGGTATCCGCAACTCCAAGTAAATGCGCGTATTTTATGTACTTAGATAGATAGATAGATAGATAAAATACTCTTTATTATGCACACCATAAAAATTACAGATATAAATGTTGAAATTTTACATTTTTTTTTGTACTTATGTTATGTTTTGTTATTTTATGTTATGTTATTTTGTTATGTTACGTTTTTCATATTAATAACAATTAAGTTATTACTTTTTTTAGTTTTGCCAGCGGCTTCGCCGCGTGGATGGCGGTACTTATCCCACGGGAACCGTACTTTCCGGGATAAAAAATAGGCTATGTTATTCCAAACTATAATCTATCTCTGTGCCAAATTAGGTAAGATCCGTTCAGCCGTTCTGTCGTGATTGTGTAACAAACATCCATCACATAATACTTAGTAAGTTAAAAATAAAATGTTCAGGTTCGTTTTACCTATTTCTTAATTGTTTTTTTTATCTTTTTCGGTAGTAATCGTGTACCAAACGGACCACAACCAACATATTATTATTTTTTTAAATGGACCTCCAATTAAACTAATTGGTATTCCCTGGTCTAAGGCGACTGATCATTATTGAAATTAGTCAGCTGTAGGTAAAGTGCAATCACCAATCCTACTATTGTTAACCATTTTATTCATTTATTTTAACTTTACGCACAAGTGAAAAAAAAATACCTTACAAAGGCGGACTTACTGCCTGTGGCATTTTCTACCAGTCAACCTTAGGGTGATGCAGAGACAAAAAATATATAGCTTTCATTCCTTGATTTATATACTAACCCTCTTACCATAGACTTATAAAAAAAGATGGACTCCGCGCTGCGCATATCGAAAGTGAAGCACAGTAAGTATGCCGGGACCGTTTGTACAAACACGCCTCGCGCACACATTTACATCATAGTATGCCGACCGGCCGCCATTACGTGACACGAGCGACGGCATCTTTGCAGGTACTCAAATCACGCACACATAGATCGGTAGGGTGCTTCACTTTCGATATGCGTGGCGCGGAGTCCATCTTTTTTTATAAGTCTATGCCTCTTACAAATAAAACACGGAATACATTTTCATAGGTTTAAACTTGGAATAACTTTATTCTGTGTTTATTAGTAAGACGGTTAGTCTCGCTGTAGCGCAAATATATTTTTATTAATATCGTAATGACTACATGTTTGACGCCATTATGCTGTTAAACAAATAATGGAAGGAGTTAACAACAATAATTATTTCTGCAACACCGCGGTGGAAAGTCCGATATAATTTAAATTATTTTCATCAACTGATTTCATAGTAACAGAACAGTGTAAATGCTTTCATACGATTACTCTTTAAATTCGTTCTGTCAACACCAACTGTTGTTTGGTCGACGATAATAATTACAATAAAACTGTATGTACGAGTGTAAGTAATTATGGGTTCAGAATAAATAATGATTAAGCCAGGAATAAAGGATCGATTCCGATTCGAAAGTGTTATTCGGTTTTGCAAACTCAAACTCAAATAATTTATTTCAAATAAATCAATTACAGGCACTTTTGAACTGTCAAGGGATCGGTCAGTCAGAAAGATGAAGCTAGTTGCCCATTCCAAAGCGTAGTAGGTACTATGGAAAGAACGGGCAAAAAACTCCACGGACACTTTTAAATCAAAATATGGTTACAAAATATTAGTAACATCATTCATGTTAACGTGAGAATGATTCAGAACGTTTAACGTGTCCGTAATAAAAATAAAATAAATAAATAAGTAAATATCCTTGGACATTTCACACAACGCCATCTAGTCCCAAGCTAAGCAACCTAATGCTTGTGTTATGGTAACGAGATGGCTGATAAACTACTTATATACATTTTTTTTTTGTAAATACATACATATTATAAATAGAAAAACACCCAGACTCGGAAGAAATACTTGTAGGTCGTACAAACATTTGTTCCGTGCGGGAATCGAACCCGCGACATGCTGCGCAACAGTCAATCGCTCAACCACTGCGCCAACCGTGTCGTCAAACAAAAAAAAAAAAAACCCAACACCACACCGATGATTTTCATTTGATCATTGGGATGGTATTCATTTTCATAACCTCAATTTTCGTCGATGATTTTTCAAACCCAATTAAATTCAAACAATATTCTTTGTGGAAAAAGAGATCAGATATAAAGTTGAAATGAAAGAAAAAAGATAAACTTTTAAATACAGATTAATGAAACTCACTAAAGGAAATTAGTAATACTAATTCAGCAAGAACAGCAGGTTCATTCCTGGCTTTATAGAGCTATCCATTTCCAGTATAAGCTGATCTCGGATTTCCTTACAATGAGAGGTCAGTGAAAACTGGAAATGTATAGCTTGATGTGTAGCTGTGTGTACGAACGTGAAAACTACTATTATTATTTTATTCAGAAAGTTTCTTTTCTAAAATGCATCTGTTTATAATGTTTTGTTTTGTCAAATCCTGTGACTGAATCTCTTAGAATTCACCATTAGCTACATTTTTTTTTTGTTTCAACTTTCAATACCTACCAAATTCAAAGATCACTAATAAAAACATTTTTTTTTTTTGTCTTGGTCACTTCAATTACCATCTAATCTTTAATGTATTACATCGATTTATTAATAATTCATCGAGCACTATATCTTATTCTATAATGACGTATATGTAAGTATTAGTACATAATATAAATAATCACTTTCTTTATACAACTTCGTATCATTATGACTTTCGAATCATTCATGTTGGATTGACGTTGAAATATTGGTGACATAATTTATTATTTACAGTGTCTTGTGAATTATGAGTGCGATTTAATCTTAAACTATTAAAGAGCAATATTTGTATACATTATTTGTAATCACGTTCTCGAAAACAGCTGTAACGATTTCGATGAAACTTGCAATATAGCTAGGAAAATTTTAAAAAAATCGGCCAAGTTCGTGTCGGACCACGCACAATGAAGGGTTCCGTAGTTGAAAAAAAATTATCTCAAAATCCCAAAATATTTTTTTTCCCTGAGAAAAAGGGTCTTGACAGACAGACGGACAAACAAGTGATCCTATAAGGGTTCCGTTTTTTTCCTTTGGAGGTACGGAACCCTAAAAATGAAATAAAAAATCGTTTTCTCTATTTTCACCCGAGCAGAGCTCTGTCGACCACGTACTATTTATGAAATGATTAACATAATTTGGCTGTAAAATTGGCTTTTGACAGTAAATTAATCAGCAATATTGAATACTTTATCAAAACAATATGACTTCAAACAGAAACGTATTAGGTACATACTCAAAATTTAATTAATTAAACAAAACCCGTATATTCAACCTCGAAATTCTATCAGTATACCTACTACAACACACAGTTGAAAAATTTAAACAATGCAATTACGTGCTGGTCATCAATCGGGTGGCATGTCGGGGGAGTTCGGTGGCGCTCGGGGGTATTCGGGGGGCATCGGGTAGTTTCGCAATTTGTCATCCGTGCGCGATGACAGACGGACGGACGATTTTCATGATTTATTAAATGCATAGCGCTGACGTATTGTAGTGCGCGGAACGGGGGCGCGGGGGCGTATTCTGGTAACTGCAAAGTGAATAGAGTTATTTATTGCTAGTTGAGTAATTGTTTTCATTAGTTAATGCTTTAGTATTTTTGTTGCAGAAACACAACTACGTTCGTACAGTTTTAGACAGTGGAATTCCTACATTGAAAGAATTAAAGGAATTGAGAAGAATCTATTATTTCTTCACATTTTTATGTGGACAAAGCTCGATATAATACATAATCAGAAAAAAAGTTAAACGGCATATTGTCAATGAAATGAGCATAAAAATTCTTGAGATCCATGTATTCTTATAATTCTACAAGAGGTCAACGAATAGCGTTGACCTCTTGTAGAATTATAAGAATACATAAACAGCCACCAAAATTCGGTCAGTGCACACAGCTAAAAAAACATCAGTCGAATTATCCAAAACAACGACCAACTCAATTTAAAGCCTCGTCGAAGGAATTTTCAAAAAATTTCAATTATCGAACAATGTTCTGTCAGAATAAGCGCGCGGGTGCACACCGTTCATACAAACGTTAGGACACACTCAAGGATAAGCCTTGAAACGGCCATGTTCGGAAGTACCCGTAAATATGACACATCGAACTGTAGAAAGAGACTGTCGCACAAGTACATATGTGTGACAGAGATGACGACCTTTCCTAATACTGGATGTACCATATTCAAACTCAAACTCAAACTCAAAGCATTTATTTCAAATAAACCAATTACAGGCACTTTTGAATTGTCAAAGGGTCGGTCTTGGGTCGGTTAGTCACAAAAATGAAGCTAGTTGTCCATTCCAAAGCGTAGATCCTGGAGAAGAACGGGCAAGAAACTCCACGGACACTCTTTTAAATCAAATATTTTACATAATATTGGTTACATCGTTCATATTGAAAATATAGATGTGAGAACAATGTAGAAAGACGTGCACGTTAAAAGCGTCCGTAATGAAAAAGATAAAAACTAAAAACAACTAAATTAAAAATAAGCCGTGGCAGCTAAGAGACGACCAGTCCCAACTGACGGCGCCCGTTCACGAACATGACGCATGGATCAGCACCAATTAGCTCAACCATTTTGAAGGGAACTTAATGATCCAACACACACGCCACCACCAGCGAGACATTTGAGTGAGCATGACCGTACTGATACCTAAGCCTGGTTATTGTGGTAACTGAATAAATGATTCATCAGGCTTGATTTAGATAGGACGTAGACTTCTGAAATTAAAATTAAGCTGTGTTTGGGGCATCTTAGAGTTAATATTTGAGCCTCGGTTGGTCTTAAGTATTCACCCTAAATAGTCTTTACCTAGATCTGTTGTGTGGTTCTGGCATAGATTAATTTTAGCAAGCTAAGCACTCATCTTCTTAGAGTGTGATGGCAAATATAATTAAAATTTCCTGTTTGGCCACCACCACCACTACCATTCGCTCTGAGTACGACTAGCCACATCTTCTTACATATAAAAATCAATTGCTGTCCGTTAGTCTCGCTAAAACTCAAAAACGGCTTGACCGATTTGAATTTTTTTTTTTGTTTTTTTTAGCTTCTGTACAAAGAAAAAATGAAATTGAAATTTTGACAGGACATGTCTGGCGGGTCAGCCAGTAGATTAAAAATATTACATTTGCAAGATTATTCGTTGATTCCTTCGTAAAACCTTAATACAATAATGTAACTAAAGTAACCGTCATGAGAAGCTATAAATTTTGTAAACAAGTGTTCAGGAGTTCACAAAATTTGGACCAACAAAACGCATTCGAAACTCGAATGACGCGTTTATTTCAAAATGGCGTCCCGATAGTTTACAATCCATGCGACGGACGCGTTCCGGTACCAAGAAACACAAACGATAGCGCTTTGCGTCGTTAAAATATGATCCGACTAAATTAAATAGGTTGTTACTTTCATATAACCCGTCTATATTTCATGTCGATTGAATATGGTCAATTTATTATTATCTCGCAGTATAAAATGTTTACTTAGTAAAAGATGTTTGCTTACATAATTTATAGCTTTTCGTGACGGGTACTTTAGTGTGTGTTAGATAAATTAATTTAAATTTAAATGTTTGCGATTTGTATTTTTAAAGTAGAGGACCGTCGTGACATCGATCACTGACGCGTGGTCACAGTACCGCACAATAAATTAAACGGCTACCAATTGGGACGAATATTGATACTTTTTGTTGAAACTTTACAATTGTCGCACTGGGGATATAAGTATAGTTTTATCCAAAACTAGCTGCGCCCCACGGTTTTACCCGCGTAGACCGGTATAAAAAGTAGCCTATATGTTAATCCAGGGTATAAGCTATCTACATACCAAATTTCAACAAAATCGGTCCAGCCGTTTGAGCGTGAAGAAGTAACAAACACACACATCACACTCACAAACTTTCGCCTTTATGATATTAGTGTGATAATAAGACCGTTACAGTTTAAAACAAATCAAACATAATTCAGTGACTTTTGCCAACAAAAATTAACATACCAAAAGACCCATTTCTTAAAACACCATCACATTGCAACCTATAACTCTAATTCTTAGACTTTAGACGCCAGCTCGATCTGCTGGCTCCCATAAATTCGCCAGGGACATGATACATGGTAATAATGTATGGAGTACCGAATTCCGTTTGGAATGGTTGCTCCTAACCGCGACACAGACTTGGCTGAACGCCATTCGACTGTTCTAAGTAAGGAATGTTTTTAGTTTTTAAGATCTGCTGAATGATTATGTGAGCCTGGTATGTGAGTCTGGTAGTTGGATTGGGTTGATGATATGTTTTTGTGAAGTGGTTGGTGTTTAATCGTTATTTAGTGGTGATGGTTAATCGGGCTTAATGTGGGGTTAAAACCATTTTCATGACATAGGCATATATAGTATTTAAGCTAGCAAATCTAAAATTTGGATTTAAATAACCGTGATACACTTTGACCGGTTCTGTGCTTCCCGCATTCTGCACAAGATCATCGGTCCACCTCTTGGAACGACATCAAACGTTACGTCTTCTGATATGCGGCCGCCACTCCAGAACGTATCGGACCCATCGGGCATCTGTTCTGCGAGCAATATGCCCTGCCCACTGCCACTTAAGTTTGGCAATTCTTCGGGCTGTGTCGGTTTGATCACGTAGGAAAACGGTGATATTACCTACGGTGAAACAGAAGCACAAAGACTTATGTTCTGTAGGAATCCAATATCATTGTCAAGAATACAAGTCTTTATACACGTACAGCATACTAAAAGAACCATTCCCACCTCTACACTATCACAATACACGATAAACGAACTATCTCGTATAAGCACCACTTCTTTTATTCAAAAAGCCATCGGCCACAAACAGCTAAAGCCTTAAAACGAGTGAATAAACCGTGGAGGTAACAATTGTGGTCTGAATTATGCACGGTGGCCGGCGGAGGCCGCTGTGGTCGGTAATCGAATGTCAACAATCGTCTTTGTACTGATGTACCGTAGCTGTAGGCATGGGTGGAGGGCTTCTGCAGTATGTTTGCTTGATACGATGTTATAAACACGTGAGATATTTTATTAATAGTTTATTTAGCGTAGCGAGGAAGAGGAACTGCTTCTTGGCAGGTTGTGCACGTATGCATTTAAAGGTTGCGAATCAGTACTTTTTGAACGATGATAGTTACAAAAGACAGCCCCCAAAATGCTCACATCTTCTTAGTGTTAAGATGGGAGGAGCAGTAGCAATACAAACACTTATTCTTAGGCACTTTACCTTTAGATTCTCGCATTTCAGATAAAAATAAACACCCTGCAGATGTAAATAACAAAAGCTCTCTAAATTAAGTAGAAAGAAAACGACGTGAATGTCATCGACTGAATTAGACTCAGTTGTCGTATCCGCAAATAGGACAGCCCAAATCACCGTATTGGGATATATTTAGGATAGATCATCTAAACCTTAGTAGACTAAATGACAAAAGCCTCTCACTCAAAAAGGCTCCTAAGAGACCAACGACCTCCTGAGTACTTACCTTAACTAAGTTATTTTACTTGATAGGTCTGATCAAATAAAATAGAACGTCTGAATGAATAATACGAGTAAATCCTGTTTTATACCAAAAAAACTCCGTAAAATTGTTAGTAAATGAGCATAAAAATGAATAAACAAAAACAACCCACAAAATTAAGTTTACGATATCAAAAGAACATTATGAACGAAACTAAAAGACTGGGAGTACCGCAATAACTGCGAGGAACGACCTAAGATGGTGCATTATGTACTGACTGATAGCAATCCGTTGAAAAGCGAACAATAAAAGTATCTTGCCATGCAAATGTCCCGACTACAATACAAAGATATAACTTACAAAGAAACTAAAGAGTCATATTCAAAGAGGTCCCATACAACCGATATTTCCGACGTCTATAGGTATAAAAAAAGTACAGGCACATAGCAATTTTGTATCTACGATACGATTAAAAAAGCAGAGCATTCTTGTCTGTGATTCTTGTACAAGGTGCGCTTTTCTTTTTCGAAAACGGAATTTATTCATATAGCCAGGAATGTTTGGAAATAGAATTGGAAAGCTACATGCATTTCGGAGCCACAGGAACAAGGAATTTATTCGGAACTTGGGCTATCAATAGATATTATTTGATTCAAGCTATTTGTGATTCCTTGGTTTTGGTTCGAATAATTCTAAAAGTATCAAAAGTAATGTGGAATTGAAACTATAGACCTTTTTTGGGTTCCGTACCTCAAAAGAAAAAAACGGAACCCTTATAGGATCACTTCATTGTCCGTCTGTCTGTCTGTCTGTCAGTCTGTCAAGACTCTTTTTCTCAGGAACGCGTGGAGGTATCAAGTTAAAAGTAATATCAAATACGTAGATCTATGGTCCCTTGAAGTCCTAAAAAAATCAAGCATAAAAGTCAACGCAATAAAAAAATACGGCCATTTATGTGACATATTTTGATACTTGCAAGTAAATCAAAACCTATAGGGTACTTCCCGTTGACCTAGAAACGTAAAATTTGGCAAAAAGCAAGGTCTCACTAAGTAAAGAGAAAAGTCCGAAAATTATTAATTTGTCATTTCATCACTTGGAAAAATATTATCAAGTATGTCAGTCAGTCAAGACCCTTTTTCTCATGAGGGCGTAGAAATTATTAAATTAATTAATTAATTTATTCAGACAACCATAGGTCCATTACATTTACATATATATTGTTAGTATGAACTTAAAAACTATGTTAGTACCTAATAACTAAGAGAGACTTAGTCCTCTGGGTGAGGCTCCACACCAGTGGGCTGTCCAGCTTATTGCCTATCACCTTCAGGATGCTGTTACTGCTCCCACGCAATCTGCTTAACAGTGAGGCTGTCGTTTTGCGCCAGGTGGCATCAAAGCCATCTGTGCGCGACTCAGCGAACATTGTTGACGCACTGCAGAAGCGCGGCAGACGCAACAGCGCCCTGTAGGCATTGTTAAACTGGATGCGCAGAGAATTGTAAGCCCTTTGGGTATATCTGAAACCACAGGCTCGCTGAGTACAGAGATGTGCAATACGCTTTGAATAAAAGTACTTTCACCGCGTCTGTACATCGAGCGAACCTGCGGGCCAGCATGTTCGCCCGGACTGACAATGCCCTGCGCTCCCTCTCCATGTCTACATCATCTCCAAGGTTTTCGGTAACCACATGCCCAAGATACTTGAATTGGTATACTCGCTTAAGAGGGATACCATTGAGCAACACTGGTGGAACCACAGTTGGGTACTTCGTACCCGCCTTGAAGACCATGCACTCTGATTTTTTAACATTATAACTCAGACCGTGTGAGGCCGCATACTTTTCACATACGACAAGCAACTTCCGCAATGCACAAATCGAGGGAGCCAGCAGCACCATATCATCGGCATAGCTAAGGTTGTTTACACTGACTCCATCCACGTAGCACCCTACAGGCATTTGACTGAGTTCCTCGATCAGCGCATTTACGTACAGGTTAAAAAGCAAGGGGGAGCTCAACCCCCCCTGCCTCACTCCGCATTCCAGTCTGTATTCATTCGACAATGCACCCGCCCACTTTACATTATTTTTCTGATTATGGTACCAATACCTAAAAAGTGATGTCAACTCTGGCGGCAAGCCCGTTTCCTTTAGCTTCTGCCATAACATGTCATAAGAAACTAGGTCGAATGCTTTCGAGAGGTCTAGAAAGCAAGCATAAACCGGGGTCTGTCTGTCAGTGTAATATTTCACAGTGTGCTTAAGGCTAACAATAGCAGTCTCAGTCGACAAGCCAGGACGAAATCCGAACTGAGCGTCATGTAACTTAACATGCTTCTTCAAATATGAGTTAAGCACACTGTCAAATACCTTCGCTACAATCGTTGCTAGCGAAATGGGTCTGTAGTTAGATTTTTCAGACACATCCCCCGTTTTACTCTTGGCAATCGGTACCACCAGAGTCTTCATCATGGCAGGGGGTAGGTGCGAGTGATTTATGCACAAATTACATAACATTGCAAGTACTCTAGGAAGGTGAAAACCAGCATGCTTGAGGTGTTCCACGCTGAGAGCGTCATACCCCGGTGATTTCCCTCCCTTCATACCCCTAACAGCACGATCAATATCCTTAGCAAGTATTAAAGTTGAAATATTCATCCCCTGAGTCTCAGCATCGAACCGTCCACATGCTGGTCCTAAGGGTGACTTTACTACAAATTGCTCCTTAAAAACATTAGCAATGTCCTCAGGGCTAGAAACACCGCCGACACTCACTGGGGTGCCAGGTCTAGTATTCAATTTATTTGTACACTTCCAAAAACTTTTAAAGTCCTTATTCGTGTAGTGTGTCGCCATCATGTCCATTTTTATCTGTTCTTGATGGTTTTGACACCACCTAAGCTTACCTTTAAAAATTTTACGCGCCTCAATCATGTCTCTGAACAATGGCCCGCTAGCTGGCTTACCGTAGCTTACCCATGTATTAAATATCCGCCTGGCACCCGAGTAAGACTCGCTGACGTGCTTATTCCACCCTGCTAATAACTTTCCATGTTTACCATTCCTTATCATACATGTAGTATTAGTAGCAGCCTTTCGTAACACATTAATCATATCATCATATAATTTATTGACAATATCCTTATGGGAATCATTGTGACAGATTTTTCCACAACAACTCTGAAATTCACATGGGAAATCTATAGTTTTTAAATCCGTATTACATAACTTTGTGTACTCGTTTATCTGCTCTGGGCTCCTATCGCCCCATTTAACTTTATTACATGGCGTGCTTTTCAATAAGACTCTTTGTGTAATAACATCAAAATTACATGTAATAACTAATGGATAGTGGTCTGACCAATACATATCATACTTTACATATATATCTACAACACACGGCCACGAGGCCCTTGTGACAATACAATGGTCTAGCCATCTACGACACCCGTGTGCCTCACTAATAAAAGTGAAAGTATCGGACGATAAACACAGTTTATTAGTGTCCGCACATATCCAGTCCTGTTCTGCAGAGAAATCCAAAAGTTCAGTGTAAAAACGCTCACCTGGATGTGCATTTAAGTCTCCGAGAATGAAAACAGATTCAACACTACTTTCCTCAATAATAGCACTAATCGCACTTAGGCAGTCCGTGAACTCAGCTATGTTCTCAGCACAGTCCGTAGGCATGTACACACTGACAACCAGCACGGGCCGATCTTTTGTAAAAATACGAATAGCCGATATACGTGGGTTTGCACACGGTACCACTGACACAAACTGGAAAACAGATTTACGCCATAAGAGCGCCACCCCTCCAAAGGGTCTACCCTTGAGGATACCCATACTGGTGTCCACCGCAGAGGTCCCAGTGCTGCCAAAGTCTTCGTGAATGTCCGCCAAGTAAGACAGTTCACAGGGCAGTAGCCACGTCTCCTGTAATGCAATGATGTCTGCAAAATCGCATATCTGTTTTATACCGTCCACAGACCGTTTTATATTTTTGCAGTTAAAAGTTACCATAGTAGCATTATCAGTCGAAATATTTATTTTCTTCTCATCATAAACTTGTTTGTACGGCATAAAGCGACGACATGTCACACCGTCTGGCCAGATTTCATCATTTAGGAAAACATCTAATTTATGCTTCGTAACTGTAATTTTGTAGGCGCTGTAACTTCTTTCAGTTTTCATTTTTATTTTCTGAAGAGTAACATTTTCATTAGTTTTTGTGAAAATATACTCGCTTATGTCCTTCTCAGAGGTATTCTTGTGCACATTAGACACGAACAATGGGATTTTAAGCTCTGCTGGTCTGAATCTATCTTCAGGTTTAATTGAAGCTTTCCCTGTTATGCCTTCCGCCCTATTTCTGTACCTTCTTTTCTGTACTACCGACCACTCATTACTTAATGTAGAAGCTTTTGGTTTCGATTCACCTTTTGAAACAACTATTTCCGCCATTGACTTGTCGTTATTTGTTACGTTCGTACCACTAACCGTGTTCATTACGGTGTGATTAGCGGCCGGTCTCGTCAGCTGTTCCGTCGCGGCAGTTGTGGTGCCTGTGTGTGTACAAGCTATATTATGTGTGTGCGCGTTATCAGCTGCTCTGAGTGCTAAGGCGGTAGGACTACACTCATGCACCAAACCAGTTGATTGTGTAGATGTCGAACACGGCAAATTATGCACTTGTTGTTTCGCACTTCTTTCTTCTACCTCGGGCACATTCTCCATCGATGCGGATGCGTCATCAATATTCAAAAAACCGGTCGGCCCGCTATCTAATAAATAGGCACCTCGTCTATTGTTTACATTGAATTCTTGATTTAATAATGATGCATATTTCATGTTATTCAACTCCGTTTTTAAGTACTCACTCGTAACATAAGTTTCCTTAATTAGTTTTAGTTCCGACTGTAGTAACACAATATCTTTTAACAACCTTGTTGCATCTATGTGATCAAATGTTACTGGTGGCAATTTATGTAGTTCTCTAGCCACGAAGATGGGCATCTTATCCGGATCAACAGCTTTAAAGGCACTTATGATATCTTCCACATCTTTTTGTTCCTTATTTTTACGTCGCACAACTTTTCTGACGGTAGATGAAAAAGACGTAAAAAGAAGTTCCTTCGCGGCACTGATTTCTAATGCGGAGAAATCGCTTTTAATAAGTCTTATTAGACTCACTTCATCCATAACACAGATTTTATTTTGTGTAAAACATAATAGCTCATTTATAACTATGTTACACTGTGAACACTTCACAACTTCCGTAGACATTTTTATTCTGCACCCGTTCGCTTACGCGCTCGCGCGGAGACTCAAAGTAGAGGTATCAAGTTAAAATTAATAACAAATACGTAAGTTAATGGTCTCTTAGAGTACTAAAAAAATCAAGCTTCTAAGTCAACGCAAAAAAAAAAATACGGCCGTTTATGCAACACAATTGATACTCGCAAGTGAATCAAAACCTATAGATTACTTCCCGTTGACCTAGAATCATGAAATTTGGCAAGAAGCAAGGTTTCACAGCAAAAGTAAAAGAAAAAGTCCGAAAATTGTTAATTTGTAATTTTATCACGTCAAAAATCTTTTTTTTTTAGGATTACAATGTTAAGTTTGTTTTTGAGATAAATTCTTTTCAACTACGGAACCCTTCATTGTGCGTGGTCCGACACGCACTTGTTTTAAAACACATTTACCAAGGGCCACTGTATAAATTAGCAAACTATCTTTAGCATAACTCTCAAGAAACTTTTCTTTCTTACTTCTTTCAGTTAAAAATACAGTGACATTTTATCGTAACTATTTAAATTGCTTTGCCCTCAGAATTGATTACATACAATATAATACCTCACGCATTTTCCCATAGGGACTGCAGTAAACGCTACGTGCAACGATCCGGGCATACTTCTTTTGTTTGCCACCATACATCGTCGCTAATTTAACTAACTGACGTATCTGAAGGCCAATTCTCGTACTTAAAAAACGTTCAAATTCAAGTCGCAGTGTCATCTCAGCGACAATCAATGTCAAAAATGTAGGGAAATTAGAGGTTTTTTTGACAGATTGCGACTGGAGATTAGAATGCGAACGTTCTTAAAATTACGAGAATTGCCCCTCTGACATTTTGGACTACCTAAGCCGATAGCCGACCTAAACTCAAACTCAAAGCATTTATTTCAATTAAACCAATTACTGGCACTTTTGAATTGTCAAAGAGTCGGTCAGTTAGTCAGAAAGTTGAAGCTAGTTGCCCATTCCAAAACGTAGATCTATGGAGAAGAACGGGCAAGACACTCCACGGACACTCTTTTGAATCAAGATAAGTGTTACAACATCATGGGTATATTATATTTGTTGCTTCTACATGTGAGAACAATGTAAAAAAATACTTAAAAATATAAAATTAAAAATAAGGCCTAAATACAGGATGATTTTTTAATGACCAGCCAAATTTTCACAGGGTGTTCTACCCATGAATATGAACAACTTTCACTATGGGACCAACTTTGAAATCACGAAAAAAAAACCAGCGGTTTCCTACAAAAGTTCAATACCTACTCGATCAAAATGTATGAAACAGCTGATATTTTTTTCGTGATTTCAAAGTTGGTCCATAGTGAAAGTTGTTCATATTCATGGGTAGAACACCCTGTGAAAATTTGGCTGGTCATTAAAAAATCACCCTGTATAGTAATTTGATACATTTTCCAAGTCGAATCGATCTGCCTAATCGGCGTATCTGTACCTATGCCTTACCTATGCCTTTATCTGCCAAGCAAGTTAATAGGAACTTAATCGTAGGTGGTGGAACAGGCCCTAAACGATATAGGAATATATTTACTCTATCTGCTTCGTGTTTGCAAACATTTTGACTGACCTCGGTTTGTTAGCCCACAACTGGAACAAAACGAGTCAAGGTACAATTTCTTTGAAAAGCATAATGATAAATGATTTATTTTCTGTAAGTAGGTTTGTACAAACACTTTTACACGTCAATCATATTTTTTTAAACTAGATGAGGTCTGGGTTTCTACTCTGAGAAGAAAGGCCGAAACAAACTCTCTTTTAAAGTCCAGATATAATCTTGGTCAGATCATGTGAAGACCATGTAGATTGCTGTCTGAAATGGTCTTTTGAGGAAAGAACCACACAGATTGAGTGGACCTGTCCAGTCAGTGCACGCATTTGTCAGTAATCGTGCAGCTCAACTCAAACCTTACGGAGCTCAACAATTCGACGAACAATACCAAAGAAAAGACATTTAGGTAGGCCGCATAAATTACACATAACTCGACTACACAATAATATAGTTTCAGTTTACAAGTGACTGTCAAATACTATCAATATCTCATATGGTATACGCTGAGTGAGTATTATCTATATTTATAAAAATCAATGCCACTTTTCGTTGTAATTTTATAACTCAAGAACGGCTGGGCCGATTTAGCTGATTTTGGTTTTGAAATGTTTGACGTAGTCCAGGGAAGGTTTAAACGATGAGAAAAATTGGAAAAGTTGCCAGGAAAATTGGAAAATTCTGGAAAACTGAAAGTGGTTTTTATATGGGAATATTGAAATTGGGACAGGACAACGGCTGCCGGGTCAGCTAGTATATTATACACATACAATTCTCTATCTACGCATTCAACACATTTGTCCATGGGACAGGCAAGGGACAACAATATGTCACTACCAAACTTGTCCGAAGAAGTTCACACGAACTTAAACTGTCGGGTTATAAGGCAGGTTTACACGAAGCCAGCGCTGCTCGCTAGTTAGACTGGTAGCCAGTGCTGGCTTAGAATTGGGTCCAAGTAAAAAAAAAATCTTGCCAGGTCTGACATGAATAGATTGCCCGTCTGTTTTCTATTTTTCTAGCCAGTGACCCCCGCCCGCGTCTCCCTAATCCTCCCGTTGTCTCGGTTGGACTCGTGTAAACGCATCGGGCCAGTCGCTAACGCATCTCCTTCAAGCAAAATATGTGTTTGGATTTAAGTTTTTTTAGATATTTCTTTTTCAACAGCCGGATTTGTCCAGAATTCATGTTTTATTGAGGCGAACGTGCGTACACCATAACAAAAATGTACAAATGACCGGCCTTGTGTTAAGGCGCTATGTGACAGAGATCGCGCTTACTAGTTTTCTGAATACATGGGAAACATTAAAAACAGTATTATAAAATTCTGGAAAAAAAAATAAGTATATCTTATTTAAGCATCTGGCGGATAGCCATTCGTTTTTACTAACATAATTAGATTTACTTTGCTGGATAGAAAAAAATCCCAAAGTTACCGCTTTTCATAATGTGTAATCAATCTCATAGCTAC
The DNA here is from genome assembly GCA_905163495.3 of Cosmia trapezina. Classification (NCBI taxonomy): domain Eukaryota; kingdom Metazoa; phylum Arthropoda; class Insecta; order Lepidoptera; family Noctuidae; genus Cosmia; species Cosmia trapezina. The sequence continues at coordinate 27,738,222 of LR991024.1, forward strand.
AAAACAGGCGTTTTTAGGGTTCCGTACCTCAAAAGGAAAAAACGGAACCCTTATAGGATCACTTGTTTGTCCGTCTGTCTGTCTGTCTGTCAGTCTGTCAAGACCGTTTTTCTCAGGAACGGGTGGAGGTATCAAATTGAAATTAATATCAAATACGTAAGCCTGTGGTCTCTTGAAGTCCTAAGAAACTCGAGCTTCTAAGTCAATGCAATAAAAACATACGTCCATTTATTAACCGACTTCTAAAAAAGGAGGAGGTTCTCAATTCGGTTGTATTTTTTTTTTTTTTGTATGTTTGTTACCTCAGTACTCCGTCATTTATGAACCGATTCGGAAAATTCTTTTTTTATTTCAAAGGGTATACTTCCAGATTGGTCCCATTTTTATCAAAATTCAGTTCTGATGATGGGATCCATGAGGAATCGAGGGAACTCCTGAAATATTATAGGCATACATATAGCGATTTTGGTATTTTCATCAACAAATCAAGCGTTTGCATTCAGAAAGTATCATCTGGTGAAGTGGAACTGATGAAGAAGACCACAGATGGCCACGGGAACTCCTCAAGTATTTCACGGGTGGCGATAAGATATCTCGATTAAAATAATTAAGCGACTGTTACGAAGCTTTAAATAAATGGTTCTGATGAAAATGGTACAAGCTAATCGATCTGATGAAAAAGCCGGAAGGTAGGCATCGGGACTCAGTAATAAAACAATGTATCCTAGCCGTGTTTGGGCTTATTGGAATTGTCATGAGGTGCACTCTGGCTATAAATGATTTAATGGTAACTATATGCCGCATCAAATTTAATTTAATACGTATTTTACCAATTTAGTCTATGTGGATGATGCTCTAATTTATTTTGCAGAGTGGTATTTAGATTTGTGTGGGGTAGGCACCACTAAAAAGTGAAAAATAAAAACTTTTTACAAAAAAAAAAACAACCGACTCCCAAAAAAACACTACAAAGTGAAAAATAACTTTAATTTCGGAAGTCGGTGGCAAAAAAAACGAAAGTAAATAAAAAATCAAAGACACCGACTTCCGAAATTAAAGTTATTTTTCACTTTGTAGTGTTTTTTTGGGAGTCGGTTGTTTTTTTTTTGTAAAAAGTTTTTGCGTCATATTTTAATACTCGCAAGTAAATCAAAACCTATAGTGTACTTGCCGTTGTTCTAGAACCATGAAATTTGGTAAGAAGCAAAGTCATACAACATAAATAAAGGAAAAAGTCCGAAAATTGTTAATTTGTAATTCTATCACATAAAAAAATGTGCAAGTCTGTCAGTCCTTCAAGACCCTTTTTTTAAGGACGCGGAGAGATATCAAGTTTAAATTAATATTACATACGTAAGTCTATTGTTCCTTAGAGTTCTAAAAAAATCAAGCGTCTAAGTCAACGCAATAAAAAAATACGGCCATTTTGCGACACATTTTGATACTCGCAACTGTCGCAAGTAAATCAAAACCTATAGGGTACTTCCGTTGACCTAGAATAATGAAATTTGGCAAGAAGCAAGGTCTCCCAGCACAAGTAAAGGAAAAAGTCCGAAAATTGTGAATTTCTAATTGTTTTGAAATAAAAAAAAAAATTTGGGATCCAATGTTACCTAAGTTTGTTTCTGGGATAAATTCTTTTCAACTACGGAACCCTTCATTGTGCGTGGTCCGACACGCACTTGGCCGGTTTTGTTTTTTTTCTTATTTTTTATATAAATAAAAAGCTAGTAAGATTGTTTAGCCCAATTTGCTGAGTTTGTCGTGAATTCGTGATTAAATGATTAAAATAATTACTATATTTAAATACCTACCAAATGCGCGAGGCAACCACTCGCGAACCTACTTCCTGTTCAGTACGCGGCTCGAGCACTGGATCATAGGGGCCTTAAGGCCCTGGCTCCAAGCTTGGTTTAGCTCGGTGTGTAAGTGAAATGGCGTTATGGCTGTCTAGTTTGACGCACGAGATAGAAGATTCTCACGCGCACCGGAATTATGTCGTAAAAGTGCAAATAAAATCGTATAAAATTATAAATTAACTATTTAATAAAAAGTAATCCATCACTGGATGCAGTTTGGAATTTGACATTTCACGGTATATTTTAATTATAATTATAATTGCTAATGAAGGGATAAACTGCTTTTAAAGATTATTAGGAGGTCTGTTTAAAGATTTTTTTGGTGCATTAAAGTATGTTTAATTATGTTTTGGCTTCCATCACTGTATGCGAAAAGGACTTGAAAATATTGTATTTTTTTTACATGTCAAAATTATTTACGGTTTATGAGATACACAGCTTTAAATAACCACCTTTTTGATCGTTTTCAGGAAATCTGCGCCTTAACAACATCGAAAAGGCCAGCGCAGGCAAGACTGTAGAACTGGCGCCAGCGCACTGGCTTCGTGTAAACCTGCCTAACGCGTAGCTGCACGCGGCGCCAGATCGTGTCAATACTGCTTCTAGTTCTGCTCACCCCCAGGAATAGTTTTGCTGTTGGATCGCACGTGTTAACACCTAGTTTGTGCACGCATTCGCTGTGTCGTTCTGATTGTGCTTACAAATTTTTGTTAAGAGTTTTTTTGAAACTGAAAGGTTTATGCTACCCATTGTGACATTGTTTTCATAGGACTGATTGTTTGTTCATTATTCAGATATTCTTTATCTATAGAGGAATAAGTATGACTATTTGACAGCTTTTGTATAGAAAATATGCCAAACTGTCACATTTATTCTTCAAAAGTTATGTACCTACCTATTGATAAATCAGCTTTTAACATAAATAGTCGGCGGCGAAGACCTAATTTTGTAAATCTAATAGAAGTATCTAAAAAATGTGCGCAGCCTAGTTGACTGTTGACATACGTCTCGCTAAAAGTCAACGACAAGGCTGCGCGTCATTCATTTCGAAGCTTCTAGAACCTTCTAGAAGCTTCGACTCGACCTTATTGGACGAGCGGATTGTGGCGGTAGCGGTTAGAAAAGGGTTCGCGTTATAAGCTCATATATATATTTTTTTAATTTATATAAATATCTGCTGAGCTGATTTATACTAAAAAATAAGTTGTTTTTTTTTAATATCAGCTGCACGCTTAGCATGACGACGTTTTGTCGACGGAAGAATAGACAAAACTACACATTGCCATGCTTAGACGCGTAGAATGCGTACAAATATTTCTACTATCTTCCATTTTGTCTATTCTTCCGTCGACAAAACCCGTTTCTATGGCCGTCATGCTAAGCATGCTGGAGACAAATAACAAATTAACAACTCTTACAAGTTGTAATGTTTTGTATCCAAGGTTAAACAACCTATTTATTACGTAATAGCAAAGTACGGTCTGTGAATCATGCCCTAGGTCTAGTTTTAAAACAAATGACAAACAAAATAATTATTTGGTGTCATGTACTGAAAAACTGAACTCTAAGCATTAATTAAAATTAAACAATTCACAGACACTTGAATTGTCAAAGTGTCGATCAGTTAATCAGAATTAAATTAAGATATTACAATTTAAATCAAGATATTACAAAATCCTGGGTTATTCTAGTTGTTATACTATTATTTTATGTGAGAACAATTTAAAAAACCGGTCAAGAGCGAGTCGGACTCGCGCACCGAGGGTTCCGTTCCGATTTCTGAAAAAGTGTGCCACTTAGAGACATCGTTTTATATTTCCTGTAATCTTTCCATAAACTTCTATCACATAGAATAATTTCAGATTTTTCTCTTTGCAAACTTCGGAGATAAGGGGGGGGGGGGGGTATTTTTTTTTACATTTTTCATCAAAAGTCGAAAACTATGCGGCGTAAAAAAAATAAAAATAGTTTGAGAATGTGCAAACAACGCTCTTTCATAATTATGATACCCCACATGCCCTAGTAGCCCCACTTTAAATTTTTAAGACCCCCTTTCAGTCCCTGTTGCAACAAAAATATAAATATTTTTATTTCTTTCTTAGTTGCAAAATAGTTGGGTAAACGTCATCTAAAACTATTCTTAATTTCAAGTTGATAGCATCAGTAGTTCTTGAGATATCCAGCTGTGACAGACAGACAGACATACTGAGTCACACCATAAGGGTTCCTTTTTCACCATTTTGGTACGGAACCCTAAAAAAATAAGATAAAATAATCTATATATATAAAATTCAAAGTCCTGACTGACTGACTGACTGATTGATTGACTGATTGATATATCAACGCACAGCCCAAACCGCTGGACCTAGAGACTTAAAATTTTGCACATAGATACTTTATATAGTGTAGGCATCCACTAAGGAAGGATTTTTGGAAATTCCATCTCTAAGGGTGACAAATAGGGGATGAAAGTTTGTATGAAAAATCTTATTCCTTGAGTTAATAGACTTGAAACTTGCCATGAATATTTGACTAAGTAAATTATAAAGTTGCTGTGTGTGGGGGGCTGTGGCGGTGGTCGGGACGCTAGGAGCATGTGCTTTTGCTGAGCGTGCTGGGATGGCGGGCAAGTTGATATAGCCGAGGTACAGAACCTATGTGTCCCCTTACCTTTTACCTTTTATAGTGTTGCATTAGTGTTAAGAAAACTTAAGAGCTGTGTCCACGAGAATACTGCCGACAAACTGTCCTGCAGTTTGGCAGAAGATCTGTAAAATACTCTTGTGTAACTTTTGTTGAAATAAATTAAAAAAAAAAAAAAAAGCGTACTAATTACATTTTACTTAGGTAATCCATAATATTACCTTAGGCATGGAGCGCGGTGTCACAATTACGCTGACATGTTTAATAGTTCGGTGATTGACCCGAACAAACGCTAAGCAAAAACGAAGCAATTGCGCGGGCAGGCAATGCGATGCGAGAGGTGGGTCGGGGGACAAGAAATTTCACGCGGATGAAGACGTGGGCAGAAGCTATCTCAATATAATAAAAAGAAAAGTCCTGACTGACTCATCAACGCCCAGCCCAAACCCTTGGACCTATAAAGCTGAAATTTTGCACAGAGGTTCCCTTTATAATGTAGACAAGAAATAAGGAAGAATTTTTGTTCCCGTGGGATATTTTGTGACATCCACGCGGGCGAAGCCGCGGGCAAAAGCTAGTTAGAAATATAAAATTAAAGATAAACAAATAATCACTTGCCAAAACCTTATTAGTCGTCCAAAAAAACCCGTAATTAAATTAAAACACTTGTTACAATACCTGTGAACTACCAGCATTAAAGGTATTTTTCCAAAATCAGGTAAAACCTGTATCGACGCACATTTCCGCCCTGCCCCGGCGTAGCTTGCAATATAAATGGAGTGGGCATGATTCAACGAGCCCTGGCCATGCGTTATTCACGACCCGCTTCCTATACTTTTGATTTTTTGATAGCATTCCCATGTAGCATACTTTCTTATTTGTTCGCACTTAGTTCCAAATATGTTTTTCGAAAGTTTTTGGAACATTTTTGGGAGTGAAGGGTTTGGAATTGTATTGACGAAGTGGAAGTCTGATCGTGATACTATTTTTAAGGTTTATTTGATTTTTCAGTTGCATCCGGTTAGACTGGAAGTCGACCCTATATGGGAAAAGGCTAGGCAGATGATGATTTGGTTTTTACGTAGTAACTCAATAGGTGTCGGTTAAAATTAAAACATTGTCAAAACACTGGAAATACTTACCGGAATTCATTACTATAATATTTTTTCACGACAGCTGACCAACATTTTATTATATAAGCCAATACTATGCTATTAAATGAGCAATATTTGTAAACATTTAAGTTTAAATTTGTATTCAAGTTCTCAAAGAACGAAAGTTGCAATATTATTTTTTTGTTGTGTTTGTACGTGTTTGTTTACGGGGGCGAAAAATCGATCTAGCTAGGTCTTAATCTGGAAAAATTCGTTTTCTCTATTTTCACCCGAGCAGGTTGCCCAGGTACTTATTAGAGCGTTTCTCAGTTTGATGCCGAAAGCGACATAACTTTATTTAAAAAATGTGTTTGTGTCATAGACGGGGTGAAATTTTAATCGTTTTAATCCTCTTAAGGGGTCATTGTACTCACCATTATGAACAACTTTTACTATGGGACCAAACCTGAAATCGCGAAAAAAAACTCAGCTGTTCAGTACATTTATTCTACATCAAACTCGTCAAAATGCAGGGAGCAGCTGATTTTTTTTTCGCGATTTCAGGTTTGGTCCCATAGTAAAAGTTGTTCATAATGATGAGTACAATGACCCCTTAAGAGGATTAAAACGATTAAAATTTCACCCTGTATAAAGAGTTTTCCATTCTATATTTGGCGCTCTTCATCTAATTGTAATTGTATGTAGGCGGATCAATAATAATAAAATTATTATACCTCAGATTATAGAATAAAAGCAGATAAACCGAGAGTGCGGTCAACAAAAAACGCTATATTCATGTATTTCAGCATAGCACGTTCCATTTGCTGTGTGGAAAATTACTTAGTATTTAGTTTTTTCTTTTTCCTTTTGTTAATTAATATAGTCATAGTATTTGGTACACACTTTTAACTTTAATTTAATGTGAGTAATATGTCAACAATCGCATTTTACCTATTATTGATGGCTATACTTGTTTAAGTTTTTTCTTTTGTTTCTCTCGCTACTTTCTAGTTAACCTAGCTTTATCAATGCCGTGAAACTCTATTATTGGCTTAAGTGATAATTGTCATCATCTCGCTGTCACTGAGCAGTGTATGCAGACTGTAAGATGATGATAAGATGTTGTAACATTGAAGCAACTGCATTGAGCTGTTTCATTGACAGTGGGGTGAACATTCATAACGCATGTAAGTTAATTATAAGCTGTTGAGTTTCCTAATAAAATAAAAAAAAAAAAAAAACAAAGCAAAAACAAATTCAAAAGCGAATACAATCTCTTGTCAGTATACGGCACGAAGCGCCTCATCGTTAGTACGGTCAGCAACAGAAGTCGGTTAACACTGCTGCTTTTTGCCATCATCTAAATTAACACAAAATTGTACAATAACCTGCTTTATAGCATTTCATTTATTAGATAAGAGTTAATTTTCTTTGAAATTTACATCTGTTCCGATTTTAATTAAGTATTTTTCTCAATAATTAAGATTTACAAAAAACAAGTGTTAATAGACTTTTTTTGCTGACTGTACGTCACGGGCTCTTTCAATTTATTTGAAAATAATGCTGTCTTGTGTTTTTAAACATTGCAAAAGCTGTTCCCAAAAATAAAAGAAAGAAGGTGGAGCATCTTTTTATAGCTAAACATAGATTATTTGTCTATTTCCTTTATTCTATAATCTGAGAATTGTAATGTATTTACAATGTTATTCTCAGTATAAAGCCCACTCACGACACAAATAAACGCGGAAAAGATAAACATCAGAGGTTTATAGATCAAAAAGCTTGCTCGGTTGTGTAATTAGAGGAATTGGGCAATCAATTGATTTGCGCGGCTTTGAACCGAGCGGGGTTTGAACGAGTACCTACTTATTGCCGGGTTTAGATGTAAAACTCTATTTACATTGTGCAAGTTTATTGCCTATGGCATATCATAAAATTGAAGGGCAAATATCTGGCACCGTCTAAACAGCACGTACAGTCAGCGTCACGATGTGGTTACCCCCCTTGGAAGCACCGGTGCTTCTAAGGGGGTAACCACATCGTGACGCTGACTGTACAATATTGTTCCACGATACGGGCAAATTAGTTGCCGTTCAAAACGGTGTAAACAGCACATACACTAAAATTGCAGGTAAAATAAAATTGCACGTACTTACAATAAAAACGCACGTACAATAAAATCGCATTCCATTCTGGCATGAAAATTTTCTATCATTCAAACATGAGCGAACGAAACATGCTTGAATCGAAATCGAAAAATAATCGCCTTGCAATTTTATAGCGTCGGTATAAGTCGCATGCGATTTATTTAATGGCTAAACTTGCATTCAATTATTGTGTGCCATTTTATGGAATCGCACGCGTGTAAACACTTTCATTCAATTCTTGAATGGCAATAAAATTGAATGCGCTGATTATTGTTCTTGAACGTTCCAGAAACTTGTACCATGTATACGGAACTTAAGTGTGCATGCTATTTATTGTAATGAGAAATGATGTTATGGGGAATTAAGGTATTAGTATGTAGTGGCGTTTTAGAAGAGAGCTATTATGTTCAGTAGAAACACATCGTATTACCACAAAACTGTGTTTATCAGTTGTTTAGGCTAAACAACTGGTTAACATGACATTTATGTATGGAGTTTGACGTAACACTGACATTAGACACGCATTGAGTGTCAAATATTTGTGGTAAGAACACTAATTAATGTTCAGGGCGTTATTAAAGCACTGTGACTTTTAAAAAGTCGTCCATTGTCCTTTAAAAGTCCTGTTGAACTCCGTCAAATTAATAAAATATAAAACTGAATAAATTGTGAAATAAAAGTTGAATAAAAAATGACGAATCGCTCACAAAGATTTTTAAAACAGAATCGTGATATTGTTTCATAAAATTATAAGTTTTTCAATACTCTGGTTTCTTTTAAGTCGTAAAAGTGAACGTTGGGTTATTAAATGCAAATATTGCAATAGTGAGGGTAATAAAAGATTGATCACCTATTGCTCGGAGCTGGAGCAATCCATTTTCCTTAGGTAACTTTAAAATTATACATAGTCTTGCTAGATTTGCATAAAAAGCTATGTGGGTAGGTACCTACTCAATATGCATAGTGTTAGAATTTAGTTGAAATAAGATATGATAGCAACTCCTACATGAGTGTTGGGCACTATGTGCTGATTTTCCCTGACTTTCTGGACAGCTCCCAGGATTGTCAGGACTCTAGTAGGGCAGACGCGAGTTGCGCCGTATCTCTCACGCAGAGTTAAGGCTGAATTTTGGCCGCATTCGCCAAACAATAATACCAGGTTTTGCGGGCAAGACAAGCCATGGTGTCTCCGTCGAAGATATCGCACCGACGCGCGACTCCGATGTTTGTGTTTTCTAAGTATGCACTCCCGTGGAGCTACCTTAAACAGTCATTGTCATTTATTAAGAAAGAGCTAGGTACTTACCTACTTGTTAGCATAGTCAGCCTATAATGTTCCCACTGCTGGGACACAGGCCTCCTCTCTGTGAGAGGGAGCGGGCTGTAATCCACCACGCGGGCCCAGTGCGGGTTGGCACTAGGGCGTGCAAACCCGGTTTTCCGGTTTTGCCAAAAACCGGAAACCGGACAAAATTTACCGATTTTTGAAAACCGGGGTTGAGAGACAAAACCGGAGTTACCTCCGGTTTTCCCGTTATTGAATTACATATTTACAGTTTGATTTAAAACAACTTTTTTCGAACGCACTCAAGAAATATTCAATTTCGAGTCATCAAATATCCGAACGCAACCTATATCCACTTACATTCCTCACTCCGCGACCCCAACCGAAAAATAGGCCAGCTCTCTGGTCACGTGAAGAGTCGACCAACCGCTTGGCGATGTCCCGAAATACTCGATGAGCACTCGGACCCAAGGCCCGACCCCAAACGGCTTAAACATATAGCTCCATATAGCTCCATATAAGGCTGTTAAATTTGTGCCGTTTGAGGGTATGCACCTGCAGCACCCGACCCAGCATAACCCGCCGTACTAGGAAGATGGGATGACGCGAGGGCGTCAATACAGGTTGCATCCCCCACCAAAGGCCTCTACGCAACTTCCAAGGCATTATTGTCATTCCGTCTGGCCTCTTCCTATCGTCGCGTGCCAAGCCATTGGGTCATCTAAAACAGCTGACACCCGAGAAAACAAGAGCCCGACGGAAGTGGTCATTAATGCTGGCGTGCCTTGGCAAATGACTACACCTGCAGCAAGGAAAGAAAGGCCATGGTGTCCGAGGCGGTCGACTGCTTCACCGCACTGACAGTGATGTGGGGCCTTGCAAGAAGCGCCCAGACGCAGTTTTGTAGCGAGCCGGAAGGTGGTGTCACCCAGCATAGTGATTATCTTGGGTGACGGTAGCGCCTGCAGCCAGAGGCCCGACTCCCATTCTCCCACAGCCAGCAGGTGGCACGCTCAGCAGTATTGGTGGGTTTTCGGTCTGAACTGTATCCGGTCAATCCACTTTCCAAACTATTAATGTGGTCTACTTGGTATTGGTAGGCATAAATGTTTGTTTAAAAAGAGTTATATCATAGAATTTGTTTTATTTGTAGATTTTGTGGGTATCTAAGAATATTGTTTTCTTGTTAAAATTCTAAACCTATAAACAATTTAAAAGTGTTGCGAAAACCGGCGCTAACACCGGTTTCCGGTTTTGGGCCCTCAAAACTGGAATTCAAAACCGGTTTTGAAGACCTTCCGGTTTTGCACGCCCTAGTTGGTACCTAGATGTCACATGTCTTCGAATTTTTGATTTTATGACATGCCGGTTTCTTCTCGATGTTTTCTTCACCGTTTTGAGAGCAGTGGTGATGAAATTATTTACTCAAAGACTAGCGCCTACCTGGGTTCGAACCTACGACCTACAACTCGTGAGTCGGGGCCGTTACCACTGGGCCACCACTGCTCTACCACTCACTCTAGTTTATACTAATATACTAATACTAATAATATTTTAAAGAGGATAGATTTTTTTTTTTTGTTTGTTTATGTGTTTGTTTGTTTGTACCGAATAGACTCCGAAACTACTGGACCGATTTTAATAATTTTTTCACTAATAGAAAGTGAAATTATTAGGAAGTAACATGGGCTATAATTTATTTTCGATAAAATTAAAGATCCTTAAGAAAATTGCGACAATGTAATGCAAAGTTGTAAAATTTTGCCTATAAAATTCTAAAACTAAATAATAGCGTGGGCGATGCGACGGGGTGGGCCGTGAGACTGGTGAACGAAGTCGCGGGCAGAAGCTAGTTAGGTATAAAAATAATAAAGATGTCAGCAGTGATAGGGTCCGTTAGGGCCGATGCCACCGCGGTCGCAGGTTGTTCGAAAGCCAGGGAAGGCCAGGGCCATGGTATCTACCTCTCTTAATTAAAAAAAATCACTGTAATTAAACAAAAAACACCCTTTTCACGATTGAAGCTTTTCTAACACTGAAAAGTTTCACATTTATCAACTCGGATCATCATTAAAATCAATAAGTCCACAATACAATGACCCAAATTACAGCGAACCACAGAATTTGTATAAATTGGATTACAAAGCGCTACAGCGCAGCGGCTGAAAGGCTCGTTACTTAAAAACGCAATTAAAAACTTAGCTACCGAAGTTTTTGTGGGACCACAACGGGATACAGCGATGTTTTTGTTATCTTCTCTCTAAGTTTGTTCCAGTTTTGGAGATCCATGCGCAAAATAATAGGTAAGCACCACCGTGCCAAATAAAAGCCATTTTATATCTAGTTGCATGTATATCTAACTTTCGACTAGAAGCATCCAGTTTTTTACGTTTTATTGTGGCATTCAAAAACAGATACTTAATACTTTTTGAACTGAGTTTATTAGATAAAACACGATAGAAATGTGTTTTAATAATTAGGTACTTACCTATAAAATTAACATTATTTACAAGTCCTTTAATTGATTACATTTTTCATTTTTCAAAAAATATTTCTATTCTTCTCTTTTCTCTCTTTTCATTTAACAATCTTAAAAATTTGGTTCCGTGTATGTGAGCGAGAGAGGTGAATAAATTCGACAGCCCTCAAAATTTTTATCGCCTCTACTATTCAACAAGTATAACATTTCTACGTCATCCATACTAATATTATAAATTCGAAAGTAACTCTGTCTGTCTGTCTGTCTGTCTGTCTGTCTGTCTGTCTGTCTGTCTGTCTGTCTGTCTGTCTGTTACCTTTTCACGCCTAAACCACTGAACGGATTTCGATAAAATTTGGCAAAGCTATAGATGGTATCCTCGGGACGGACATAGGCTACTTTTTTTTTCAAAAATAATCCTACAGGGGGTGATATAGGGGATGAAAGTTTGTATGGGAAACTCAGTATTTCTTAAGTTAGGGATGTGAAAATTAAAATGTATGCTTTTGATAGGAAATAAAGAAATATGCGGTTCAGAGTTTTTGAAAAATCATCCCCTAAGGGGGTAAAATATAGTAAATAGGGGTTGATTTTAAAATTTACAAAACTGCACGGATTTCGACAAAATTTGTCAAGACTTTATATAGCATCCTGGGGAAGGACATAGGATACTATTTTTTTCAAAAATAATACTACAGGGGGTGATATAGGGGATGAAAGTTTGTACGGAAAACGCAGTATTTCTTAAGTTAGGGATAACAAATTTATGCTATTGGTAGGAAATTAAGAAATATGAGGTTCAGCGTTTTTGAAAAATCATCCCCTAAGGGGTTAAAATAGGGGTTGATTTTAAAATTTACAAAACTGCACGGATTTCGACAAAATTTGGCAAGGATTTATATTTGGCAAGGCTTTATATAGCATCCTGGGAAAGGACATAGGATACTTTCAAAAACAATACTACAGGGGGTGATATAGGGGATGAAAGTTTGTAAGTGAAACCCAGTATTTCTTAAGTTAGGGATAACAAATTTAAGCTATTGATAGGAAATTAAGAAATATGCGGTTCAGCGTTTTTGAAAAATCATCTCCTAAAGGGGTAAAATAGGGGTTGATTTTAAAATTTACAAAACTGCACGGTTGTCGATAAAATTTGGCAAGGCTTTATATAGCCTCCTGGGGAAGGACATAGGCTACTTTTTGTCTTAAAAAATAATCCTACAGGGGGTGATATAGGGGATGAAAGTTTGTATGGGAAACTCAGTATTTATAAAATGTATGCTTTTGTAGGAAATAAAGAAATATGCGGTTCAGCGTTTTTGAAAAATCGTCCCCTAAGGGGGTAAAATAGGGGTTGATTTTAAAATTTACAAAACTGCATGGATTTCGACAAAATTTGGCAAGGATTTATATTTGGCAAGGCTTTATATAGCATCCTGGGAAAGGACATAGGATACTTTCAAAAACAATACTACAGGGGGTGATATAGGGGATGAAAGTTTGTAAGTGAAACCCAGTATTTCTTAAGTTAGGGATAACAAATTTAAGCTATTGATAGGAAATTAAGAAATATGCGGTTCAGCGTTTTTGAAAAATCATCTCCTAAAGGGGTAAAATAGGGGTTGATTTTAAAATTTACAAAACTGCACGGTTGTCGATAAAATTTGGCAAGGCTTTATATAGCCTCCTGGGGAAGGACATAGGCTACTTTTTGTCTTAAAAAATAATCCTACAGGGGGTGATATAGGGGATGAAAATTTCTATGGGAAACTCAGTATTTCTTAAGTTAGGGATGTGAAAATTAAAATGTATGCTTTTGATAGGAAATAAAGAAACATGCGGTTCAGCGTTTTTGAAAAATCATCCCCTAAGGGGTTAAAATAGGGGTTGATTTTAAAATTTACAAAACTGCACGGATTCCGACAAAATTTGGCAAGGCTTTATATAGCATCCTGGGAAAGGACATAGGATACTTTCAAAAACAATACTACAGGGGATGAAAGTTTGTAAGGGAAACCCAGTATTTCTTAAGTTAGGGATAACAAATTTATGCTATTGGTAGAACATTAAGAAACATGCGGTTCAGCGTTTTTGAAAAATCATCCCCTAAGGGGGTAAAATAGGGGTTGATTTTAAAATTTACAAAACTGCACGGATGTCGATAAAAATTGGCAAGGCTTTATACAACGTGTAATGCTAAATGCGCAAAACCTCTTAAGGGGTCATTGTACTCATCATTATGAACAACTTTTACTATGGGACCAAACCTTAAATCGCGAAAAAACAACAGCTGTTCAGTACATTTATGTTCGCATAATTCGTCAAAATGTACTGAACAGCTGATTTTTTTTTCGCGATTTCAGGTTTGGTCCCATAGTAAAAGTTGTTCATAATGATGAGTACAATGACCCCTTAAGAGGTTTTGCGCATTTAGCATTACACGTTGTATAGCATCCTGGGGAAGGACATAGGCTACTTTTTGTCTTAAAAAATAATCCTACAGAGGGTGATATAGGGGATGAAAGTTTGTATGGGAAACCCAGCATTTCTTAAGTTAGGGATATGAAAATTCAAATCTATGCTTTTGGTAGGAAATAAAGAAATATATGGTACAGCGTTTTTGAGGGGGTACAAATAGGGGTTGACAAATTTTTGTGTACCTACCTCTTTTTAAGAGATTTAAGGGATTGGAAATGTAGTCATAGTTCGAATCTTGAGGTAACATTTAGTATTTATTTCATTCGACGTTTTTACGACGAAATTATTTGAACGAGTGGACACTCGGACAAAAGTTATTTGTTATTAGAGCGTGACTGGCATAGTAAATTTTAAGTAATTGACAAAGTCCCCCGCCGTGTAAGGGTCAGCGCACACCAAGAGCAGAGCAGAGCAGAGCATTTTCTGAGACTATTGAAAAATAAATCTTATGACAATTCCATACATTGCAAAATTAAATACACGCCAAGCATGCTCGAGCATGCTCGAGCGTAGTGGAGCATCAAGTTTGGACGATTGAATTTTGCGAATCATTGTAAGGAATTGTAATAAGAAAAATTTTTCAATAGTCTCAGAAAATGCTCTGCTCTGCTCTGCTCTTGGTGTGCGCTGACCCTAAGTCTGTCTGTTTGAATGCGATAATGTCAAAAAGTACCGAACGGATTTTCATACGGTTTTCTCCAATAAACGGAGTGATTCAGTGTAATTCATTATGGTTTTGTGTAAATTGACTGAAATATGACGACGACTGTTGAAGATGTCGGAAAAAACTCATGCCGACTGGTAGCTTTATGCCTACTATACACGGTAACGATATATCGTAGCGATTTGAGTTTGCACAGTTATATCGGACGGCCCTATGTTTTCCACATGTACGTTCCCATGGGATATTTTCCGACATCCACGCGGGCGAAGCCGCGGGCAAAAGCTAGTCTGTTATAAAAAAAACAAGTGACGCTCGCGCTTGTCGACTTTTTTGTTTATATAGCTTCCTTTACATAGTAAATTGAGGGGAAATAAATTGACAATGGGAGAATGTTTTAAAAAGTTTCCCGGTAATGTATTGTTGGGCCACCTACTGGGTAATTATCAAGTTTTCAGGCTTCTTTTGTCTGAATTTACTGAGAAATGTTTTGATGGAATTGTACTTTAGCGGCTTTTTATTTTCACGTTGTTATGTGAGTTGAAAATAGAATAAAATAACGTATTATGATACAATCATAAAAAACAAAAACTCAAAGAATAATATACATTTCAGGCACTTTTGAAATGTCAAAGAGTCGGTCAGTTAGTCAGAAAGTTCAACTTTCTGACTAACTGACCTTTGGTTTGGCTTGTTGCCCAGTTCCAAAACGTAGATCTCTATGGAGAAGAACGGCTAAGAAACTCCACGGATACTCTTTTAAATCAATGTAAGTAATAGGTACAACAACCTGAGTATATTATTCTTGTTGCTTTTACATGTGAGAACAATGTAAAAAAAAACTTAAAAATATTCAAAATATAAGATTAAAAATAAGCCCTGGCAGATATGAGATGACCAGTCTTAGCTGACGGCGCCCGTTCATTCAGCAAAACTAAATATGTAGGTAAAAGACAGACTTTTTTTATCGAGCTTTTTTGTTTGTACAATGTCATTATAATAAAAACTGCAGGAACTAGCAGATAAATACAATAACTAGACGATAACCAAAAAGATACACATGCAATTCCTTTCAACCGCAAAAAAAATATCATCGTCATGTGCCTAGCCTTTTCCCAACTATTTTGGGGTCGGCTTCCAGTATTTTACATGGAGCGAAAAATTCGCAAAAAAAAATAAAAATGTCAAAACATCACGAGCCATACACCATTTTCACTTCAAAATCAACTGTAATTTCAACGAAAACAAGCATTAACTCATTTACAAACGTCTTAATACCTCAAGTACTGAGCGATCTATGTATATTTGTGACGCTATCCCTTAGACTGCCTGTACATTGCAGCCGAGAGAAAATGAGCGATGCGGAGCTAGGAAAAAAAGTCAAGAGCGAGTCGGACTAGCGCTCCGAGGGACCCGTTCCGATTTGTGAAAAAGTGTGCTATTTAGAGACATGATTTTATTTTTCCTGTAATCTTTACATAAACTTCTATCGCATAGAATAATTTCAGATTTTTCTCTATGCAAACTTCGGAGATAAGGGGAGGAACGGTATTTTTTTCATTTTCATCAAAACTCGAAAACTGTGCGGCCTAGAAAAAATAAAAAATGTTTGAGAATGTGTAAACAGCGTTCTTTTATATGATACCCTGCATGCCCTAAGAGCCTCACTTTTAATTTTTGAGACCAATTTCAATCCCTGTTGCAAAAAAAAAAAAAAAATTTCTTTCTTATTTGCAAAATAGTTGGGCAAACGTCATCTAAAACTGTTCCAAATTTCAACTTTATAGCATTAGTAGTTCTTGAGATATGCAGCTGTGACAGTCAGATAGACAGACTGAGTCGCACCATAATGGTTCCTTTTTACCATTTTGGTACGGAACCCTAATAGGTACCCAAAAATTTCATCACAATATCACACTTCAGTGAATATGACTACAGCGAAGGTTGAGATTAGTTTCATACTTCTTTATTTATTTTTTAGGGTTCCGTACCTCAAAAGGAAAAAACGGAACCCTTATAGGATCACTTCGTTGTCTGTCTGTCTGTCTGTCTGTCTGTCTGTTCGTCTGTCTGTCTGTCTGTCAAGAACCTTTTTCTCAAGAACGCGTAAAGGTATCAAGTTGAAATTAATACCAAATACGTAAGTCTATGGTCCCTTGGAGTTCTAAAAAAATCAAGCTTCTAAGTCAACGCATTAAAAAGATACGGCCATTTATGCGACATATTTTGATGCTTGCAAGTAAATCAAAACCTATAGGGTACTTCCCGTTGACCAAGAATCATGAAATTTGGCAAGAAGCAAGGTCTTACAACACAAGTAATGGAAAAAGTCCGAAAACTGTTAATTTATAATATTATCACATAAAAAATATTTTTAAGTATGTCATCTGTCAAGGCCCTTTTTCTCAGGAACTCGTGGAGGTATCAAGTTGAAATTAATACCAAATACGTAAGTCTATGGTCCCTAAGAGTCCTAAAAAAATCAAGCTTCTAAATCAACGCAATAAAAAAAGGGCGATTTATGCAACATATTTTGATTCTCGCAACAAAATCAAAACCTATAGGGTACTTCCCGTTGACCTAGAATCATGAAATTTGGCAAGAAGCAAGGTCTCACAGCACAAGTAAAGGAAAAAGCCTAAAAATTGATTATTTGTAGTTTTATCACATAAAAAAAATAGTTTTTAGTTTTCTTTTTGTGGCAAAATGTGGGTCTACTCTATAGTACCTATAGTACAGTAGTACTCAACTAATAAGGCTTATCGATGTACCTGCGCAGAAGATGAATTTTCAAAGCGCGGGAAATGCTATTGACCAATCAGCACGCTCCACGCTTTTCCTGTAGGTACCGCTATTGGTCGCAGCTGCCGCCATTTTAGCGCGCTCCGCTTGACAGCCGCCATACTTGCGAGTGAGATGGAACTAACAGCTGTAGTGTATTATAAACCTTATAGTAGTGATCTAAGGTTGATTGTAAGTTTTAAGCAATCTCGTTAATCTTCGGGGCAATACTTTCTTTTCTGCGCGAACGAAGATTCACGACGCGCCTTATTAGTTGAGTACTACTGTACCTATGTACACCTATACTCTATAGTACCTACGTACACCTCTGCCCAACCCTTCGCGTGATGTTATGTTTATGAATAGTTTTTTGCGATTACAAACTTAAATATGCTGTTGGAGAATTGTCCGTGACGTATATCACTGTATGGGAGAACATGTTTTTCAACTCAATGTTAAGTTTGTCTTTAGGATAAATTCTTTTCAACTACGGAACCCTCATTGTGCGTGGTCCGACACGCACTTGGCCGGTTTTTTTTTTTGGGTGGGAAATCATCAAATGACTTCTCCCGCTCTGGGTAGAGCGGGCGGGGCTATGTTAAAGTTTTACTGACTAAAACCCACCCGTATTCCTTCAGTTGCCTGTGCCAAGGCCACGGTATCTCTTTCGAATAACCCGCGACTCCGGCGGCATCGGACCTATCGGACCCCATCACTGCTGACATCTCTTTGAGGCGCGCGTGGAACACAAAGAAGAAAGAAAGAACCGAGGCTTGTCCTTTTCGGATGGCGAGCTACCCATTGCTCGTCGTCGCCGTCGAATATCTTCATGATCATTCTAGCGAACGCTCTAGTAAATGCTAGCTAAAAATGTATTCTTCACGAAGATGTCAGACTTGACTTGAAAATTGTATCGCTAGAATGCTCGCTAAAACGCTCCATTTGAACATTCGCTAGAATGCTCATTACAACTGAATTCTCAAGTCTATCAGCGGCTTAAAACTGAGATTAATTATTCACACCTGAAGCCAAGTCCAAAGAAGAGGACCATGGTAGAGACTGTGTTTAGAGGAATTTTGTTAGTCAGTGTTTTCCTGGTTCACCACCGTGCACCGCTCCGCTACGCTCTGTTCCGAACTCTAATGGACAGGCAGTCTTAAAATAGGTCCACTCGGCCCGAGGCTACAATTAGGAGATGCTTACAGTCCCACTTTGGTAGACGTCTTGTTTTTACTCGATCGTTATTCATTACTTGTTTTAACTGTTTTGAAATAACTCGGCGTGGTCGATTTAATTTTGTTGTTAATTTAAGTTCGGAGAATGTCTGATGCAATAATAATTGATAGGTATTTAACAGACATAGAACCACTGAATGAACACGAAGGTAGTAAGATAACAAATAAAATAAAATAAATAAATATCCTTGGACATTTCACATAACGCCATCTAGTCCCAAGCTAAGCAACCTAATGCTTGTGTTATGGTAACGAGATGGCTGATAAATTACTTATAAATTACTTACTTTACTTATTACAAATATAAATATAATATATGCATATACCGGATGACTTTTTTTAACGTCTCGAAAAAAATTCGGCGTATTACCTAATACGCCGAATTTTTTGATATTTTTTTCTGTCTAAGCTATTAAAAAAAAAAAACTAGGTATGCCATAGGCTTCTACTCTGTTCACCTCAGAAAAAATTATCAAAGTACCAGTAAATACTACAAATTCAATGTAAACATTTCATTTTTGTACCATAAAAACAGAAATTTTGAAAAAAAAATAATAAATCGTTTAAAAATATCGAAATTCAAATCATATGCAGCCTGCATATAGAGTCAGCTCCCGCGCGGCAACGCCGACGCATGTCTAGTGTTAACGAGTGTGACTAACAAAAATATAAACGATGTCGAGTGTTGTTAAGTGCAACAGTTGTAACATAATTATCAGTGAACCTCTTGCTTTCATCCAAAACAAGATGCAGGTGATGGATGAGGAAAGTCTTGTGCGTATCTGTGTAACAGCTTTTAATAGTGGTGAAATTGAAACAGCTAAAACTTTGCTGTTTGACGCTGTGTCACTGTCTTCCCAAATGAAGACTAGGAAACGCGAGGGTAAGTCCCAGCGGGATGTAGATGATATTATTCAGTTATTTAAAAAGGTCGATCCAGATAAGACACCTATTTTTGTAGCAAGGGATCTACATAAACTACCGCCAATTAGTTTTGATCACCTGGACGCAACGAAACTATTGAAGGATATACTGCTTTTACGAAACGAATTGCAGCATATTAGGGATAGTTACGTGACAAAGGAGCAGGTAGCCGAGATCGTAACTGAATTAGATGGCCTTAGGCAGGTACCGTTATGTGACAAGAAATTTTCAAAAAACCCTAATGTAACAATTAAAAGGGGAGCAGGTTTGTTGCATAGTTTTGAGTGCGATAGTGGCCCAATGGGATTAGTAGAGAATATTGATAATGTTATTCACTGTAATAATGTCGACGAAATTAGCAGCAAAAATCATCGTGATACTGGTAGTACAAAAGTACCCGCTTTCGAAAAAAGTGATCAAAGATGTTTACCTACGCAGCGTCAATGTTCGATACCTATTTCGCCCGGTCTCGACACTGCGGAGCGGTCAGCTGTTAGCGATTGCGATGAGTCACAGGCACAGCGTAATACATCGGTCGACATAGACAATAGTGCGGACGGTATTATGCATACAAACACTATGACGGCACATCGCGATGTACAAAATGAAAAATGGACTACTGTTGTAAATAGAAAGTCAATAAACAGGCAAAATAAACCACTTGGTAGGATGGGGCGTGGCTCTGATAACCTGGAATTAAATTTCAAAGCGGCTGTTGGAAGTAAGATTCCACTTTTTATCACTAACATACATAAAGACACCAGCGAGCACGATATCACTGAGTACATTTGCAAAAAATCTCAAGAAAATGTGAACGTCATAAAACTTAAAATTAAGAATGATAAGCATAATGCATACAAACTCTTTGTGCCAAAGCACAAACTGAGGATGTTTTTGGATGACCGCTTTTGGCCACAAGGAGTAATTTACCGTCGTTTTGTTCACATTAAAAATAAAGAAGTGGACACACCAGAACGGGGTGAGGCAATATATAAAAATACAATTTAATGGGAATGATGAATAATAACATTGAGTATAACACCGTCCTTGCGTCGTTCAATTGCAAGTCGATTAAGAGGTCAATGGAAGGAGTTAGGTTATTATGCAAAGAAGTAGATATAATTGCGCTTCAGGAGACATGGTTGTTGCCACATGACCTGTCTTGTTTATCGCGAGTCGATGAGGAGTTCGGCAGCACAGGAACGTCCGCCGTCGACACTTCGGCGGGAATGTTAGTAGGCCGGCCGTACGGTGGTGTCGCGTTGTTATGGCGGAAAAGTATGTTCGCCTGTGTGTGCGTAGTTCCGTGTGGAAATCCACGTATTGCGGCAATTAAAGTGTCGCTTAATGACCGTCTAGTGCCAGTATTTAGTGTGTACTTACCTGTAGACAGTGCGGAAAATTTAATTGAATTCACGGACTGCTTAGGAACTATCAGTGCAATTATAGAGGAAAGTAATGTGGAATCAGTTATTATTTTGGGTGATTTCAATGCTCACCCTAATCAATTGTTTTTTAATGAGCTGAATAGTTTTTGTTGTGAACAGGAATGGTTAGGTGTGGATATTAATAAAATGAGTTCTGACACCTATACGTTCATTAGTGAGGCTAATGGAAGTCGAAGGTGGTTGGACCATTGTGTGGTCACCAAAGCAGCCTTACCATTAATAACAAGTGTGCATGTTAATTACGACATTTATTGGTCCGACCATTTTCCGCTTCTCGTGAATTGTAATTTTAATTTACTGAAACAAAAATCTGTACTTCCGTTTGGTCAAGTATCCGATGGTGTCAGGTGGGGGGAAAGATCGTTCGCTCAAATAGAGCACTTTTCACGTCTGTGTGGTATTCACCTACGCAGTATAGATTTTCCGGTACAATTGGAATCTTGTAGTGGGAAGTTTTGTACGGATTCTGAACATAAAGCAGTGATTGATGACTTGTACAGTGGCTTAATAGACTCCTTAAGGTTGGCAGCTAGTTCCTCACATCAAAAGAAGCCGAGATATCGTAAACGTGTTGCAGGTTGGGATAGACACGTTGGCAGTGCCCACAGGGAGGCGCGGGCTAAGTTCACTCTGTGGGACTGGCACGGCAGACCGTCGTCAGGTCACCTTCTCGATGAAATGGTGGAATCGCGAAAAATTTTTAAAGGTAGGCTGAAATGGTGTCAAAATCACCAAGAGGAAATTAAAATGGATATACTTGCCTCACATCACACCAATTCAGATTTCCGTAGTTTTTGGAAATGTACCAGTAGAATGGGCGTGGCCCAGGGCCTCCCTGTGAGCGTTGATGAAGTTACGGAACCTTATTTAGTAGCGGAACTGTTTAAAGAACAGTTCATGGTTCAGTCGCTATTGGGGCCAGCGCAGTCGGTGATCGATGCTGAAGACCAAATAGGACCAGTCTCAACACTTGTCACAGCTAAAGATATTAGAGTAGC
Source organism: Cosmia trapezina (assembly GCA_905163495.3). Classification (NCBI taxonomy): domain Eukaryota; kingdom Metazoa; phylum Arthropoda; class Insecta; order Lepidoptera; family Noctuidae; genus Cosmia; species Cosmia trapezina. Next base: position 27,760,254 of record LR991024.1, read on the forward strand.
TCTTAAAAACATGAAAAAAGGGAAATCACCTGGTCACGATGGTCTCAGTATCGAGCATTTACAGCATGCTGGTTTCCACTTACCTAGGGTTTTGGCATTACTGTTCAATTTGTGTATCGCGCACTCTCATCTGCCTGACAGTATGATGAAAACGGTGGTCGTACCAGTAATTAAAAACAAAACTGGAGACGCATCAGATGGGTCGAATTATAGACCCATCTCTTTGGCAACTGTTGTGGCTAAAGTTTTTGACAGTGTGCTGAACGTACAGCTGGAGAAACATTTGCGGTTGCACGATGCACAGTTCGGGTTTCGGCCTGGTTTATCCACCGAAAGTGCAATCGCTTGCCTTAAGCACACTGTCAAGTACTACACTAGCAGGAGTACACCAGTTTATGGGGCGTTTATGGATCTTTCCAAGGCATTCGACCGGGTCTCATACGACATCCTTTGGAGTAAGCTAAAAGCGATAGGTGTCCCCAACGAATTGTTGAACGTTTTTAGATACTGGTACGGCAACCAAACAAACATTGTAAGGTGGGGAGGTGAGTTCTCATTGCCATACAGGTTGAAATGTGGCGTCAGGCAGGGGGGCTTAACCTCCCCTAACCTTTTTAATCTATATGTGAATGCATTGATCGAGGAACTCAGCGGTGCGCATGTGGGCTGCTATGTTGACGGGTTGTGTTTTAACAACATAAGCTACGCCGATGATATGGTCCTGCTGGCTCCCTCGGTCAGTGCACTCAGAAAATTGGTTAAAATATGTGAGAACTATGCTGCCAGCCATGGGTTACTTTATAATGTACATAAGTCGGAACTCATGGTGTTTAAGGCTGTTGGCAAGAAGTGTCCAGATAATGTACCACCAATTAAAATTAACGACGTCGCGATTCGTCTGGTACACCAATTCAAATACCTTGGACATGTCGTTGCTGACGACCTTAAAGACGATGCAGATGTTGAGCGGGAACGCAGGGCATTGGCGGTGCGGGCGAATATGCTGGCCCGTAGGTTTACGCGATGTACAGATGCAGTCAAAATCACGCTTTTTAAAGCATACTGCACATCCCTGTACTCGAGCGCTCTATGGATCAGCAGTACTAAACGTGCCGCCAATGCGTTGCGTGTTCAATACAACAACGCTTTCAGGGCGCTGTTGCGGCTGCCACGTTATTGTAGCGCATCTGCAATGTTTGCTCGAGCCAGAGTAGATAGCTTCTCAGCTGTAGTACGCAAAAAGAATGCATCTCTTCTGGCAAGATTGCGGGACAGTGGCAACAGCCTCCTGAAAGCGATTGCTGATGGGCCTGACGAAAGCCCCATAATGAGGCATCTTATAAAAACCACCTTGTCTGTAGTAGAATTTAAGTACTAACATAGCAAATAAGTTAAATTGTTTACTAACATCTAGTCTTGTAAGTATTATTGTTGTTTTTTTTTAATGTGGATCAAGTTGTCTGATTAATAAATAATAATAATAACCCCACCGCAGTATCTCTACGTTGACGTCGTGGTGGGGCTTGCGCGCTCCGATTTTTAGGTCTGGGCCGGTAGAGTTCACTTTGCCGGAACAGGTCTAGGATAAGGAGCCAGACCAAGAGAGATACAGAAACCCGCAGGGCAGCATGTGGCGAGCTGTTGGGCAGTAGCGACCCCACGGACCCTATCTCCCGGGAGAAGTCTTGTTCCTCACCTCTCGCTTGCCTTTATTGGCCGGCTGGAGTGAACACTGACGAGGAACAGAGCTCCCACCTCTTTCTTGCCTTTATTGGCCGGTTTGAGTGGAGATTCGCAAGAGCAAACGTGCTCGGAGGAAGGAAGTATTCCAGTAAGTGTTTGTAGGGATCTTGACCATCTTCCGGGCTCTGGGATTATTCTGAGAACCGTGGGATACCTCTCCACTCCTCACAAGCACCTCAGGACATGTTGCCCCCTTGCCGCTACGACACTTTGTGCTAGCGACCGTTTTCGGGGGCCCATTATTGAGTGTGCAAGTCACCCCCTGCCATTTTAACTGTGTATATTATATAACATTGGTAAGGCAGGGGACATAGTTCTTCCATAGTTTAAGGTACCCGATCCACTATAGCTACCCAAACCCATAGCCCGATATGTTTTGTTTCCATGTTCTGCAATAGTCCTGCACCAACCGGGGGTTGTACTTGGGTGCACTTGCATGGTGCGTACAGGGATAATCGTCGGTTGGTGGCTCATTTCATTGAAAGCGTCTAACGGGCCTCTGCGAGTTGGCTTTGGCCCCTCGTACGCCTTCTAAAGGTCCGGGACTCCAGGGTCCCGAGAATTGTCAAGACACATAATAATAATAATAATATGATTAGAATTCTTGATTTTTTTGATTTTTCTTTTTGAAAGAAAAAAAAAAAAAGTTAGCTATGCCATAGGCTTCTACTCCGTTTACCTAATCTACCCCATTTTTTTCGAGATGGTAAAAAAAGTCACCCGGTCTAAATGCATTACAGTAAAATATACATAATATTAAATCAAAATATTTTTTATTTATTTACTTAGTATTTATAGCTTTATTTATTCCTTACACTTTTATATTTATTAACCTTATTAGTTGTGTTAGTAGTTTGCTTAATCTATTATGTTAGTATAACTTATTAATTGATTAATGTGTTTTTGTAGTAAGGACCGCTCTGGTGGTGAAAGCCTCCATTTCCTTCCATTTCGCTCTATCTCTTGCCAGTCTGTTCCAAGTAATTCCAGCCGTGGCCACTACGTCATCGCTCCATCTTTTGAATGGCCTTTCTTTTCGTCTTTTCTTAAATATAGGGTACCAGTTCGTGATAATTTTGGCCCATTTATTCCCTGGTGCTCTTTGGACATGCCCAGCCGATTTCCATTTTTGGGTCATTATGGTTTTTGCTATGTCCTTCACTTTCGTAATTATTCTGTCTTTAATTCTCACTTTATCTCTTAGTTTTAGGCCCAAGAAACTCCTTTCTATGCTATTTTGGCACACTTTAACCTTGTGAGTCTGTTTTGTTGAAAGTGGCCATGTTTGAGAAGCGTAAGTGAGACAGGGTATTAAACACGTCTTCATGGCTTTAGTTTTCAGTGTGATTGGGAGACTACTCTTGAATATCTCTTTCATTGCCCAGTACTTGTTCCATGTCATTTTGATTCTACGAACTACTTCTTTATCGTTGCATGACTTGAAAGATATTAAAAGTCCCAAGTAAGTAGTCTTCTACGTATTCTATTTCTACTGAATCTGACCTTATCTGTATAGTTTGAGTATTTGTCATTATTTTAGTTTTCTCTCGGTTAATTTCTAGACCTACTTTTCTACTCTCTTTGCTGAGTGACTCTATCATGTATTCCATTTCTTTTGGATCCTTTGAGAGTATAATATTATGTACTATGTCATCTGCGAAACGTAAATGTGAGAGGCGGTTGCCGTATATGTTTATCCCTCTATTTTCCCAGTCGAGTGCTCAAAATCAAATATATACAAATCCTAGTAAGTAACATTTTTTTTAAGCTACGCTTTATTGGCACATAGAAATAAATATCTATATCCGTAAATATAACTGATGAAACTACATCAACAAGATAATACCAAAATAACTAACAATAATAATAATATCTCACGCGATTATTTTGTACAGTCTTTCCGTAGAGAGCGACTCTAAACTCTGTTGTTATGCAGCCGGTCGATTCTGTAAAAATCTCACCGTGAAAACTTAGGTGATGTGAGTTTGTTTTTGCTAGGAATTGACACTATTGTCAGCTCACTCCACGCTCACTTCACCTAAGTTTTCACGGTGAGATGGTTACAGAATCGCACTGCTGAGCGGTGGCCGTTTTGCGTAGATGTGACGCATATTTTCCCCCAAATTGTTTTTAAATAATTATTTTACTCTGCTGTAGTTTGCGTCATGTTTACCGCAAATAAACGTTTTTTTCTTTCTTTCTTTCTTTCTTTCTTGTTACCTACACGTGTCTCGTGACACATCGAATGCCCCCTTTAACCTCTACATACATAAGTACGTCCATCTTAAATATGTTAAAGCTAACTCACCCAAATCAACCCAAAGAAGTAACTCAGCAAGTACAGAACAAGCTCTTTATTGTAACATCATATCAGGAGAAACAAACAAAGGTTACCAAAAATATTGAAGAATAGGCACAGTAAACCAATTCCAGAGGGGCAATTCTCGTATTTTTAACAACGTTCGCAATATCATCTCAAGACTCAATCTGACAGAAATTGTATAGCGTTTACCTTCATTTTTGACATTTTGATTGACGCTGGCATGAGATTGTGAACGTTTTTAGGTACGAGAATTGCCCCTCTGAAGGCAGAATATACTTCTTAATATATGCATACATATATAAACTCACGCTTCCTTCCCATGGGGGTAGGCAGAAACTGTAGACTTGCCGCGATCCTTACATACTCCTTTTGCTTCATACATCTGAGGGGCAATTCTCGTGTTTTTAACAACGTTCGCAATCTCATCTCAGTCTCAATCTGTCAAATATTGTATAGCGTTTACCTACATTTTTGACATTTGATTGACGCTGGCATGAGATTGTGAACGTTTTTAGGTACGAGAATTGGCCATCTGGTCAGGTCCACATACGGCATACCATAGTAATATCCACATTACAACCCCAATCCACGTTCAGAAAGTACTAAAGCACATAACTACGTACAATTCCCTTGACTGACCAATAAAAACAGTTCCTAACACATGTACCTAACTTTTTCAAAAACATCGGTTGGTCTATAGACGTTTAAGCTACTCACGTCTTTGCCCAGGGGATGGTAAGCTCGCTCGCTTTGATGTCTGCTAACGTCCAACGCAATTAAAAGTTACTCTTATATCCTCTGGAAGTAGATATGACGTGAGGGACAGTTTTTATGTGTGAACGGTAATGTATTACTGGCAGAATAGGTGATTGGAGGAGGTGAATGTAAATGGTGTGATTATCTGCAATTTTTATGACATTCTTGGGACTTTCTCGTAAACGTCAACGAGTCAATCATTGCTATTTGCAATGATTAGTACCTAGTCCTAAAAACCGGTCAAGAGCGAGTCGGACTCGCGCACCGAGGGTTCCGTGCCATCATTTATATGTAATTTTTGTTGATGATTTCTGAAAAACTGTGCTATTTAGAGACATAGTTTTATTTTTCTTGTAATCTATACAAGACAAAACTTCTATCACAAAGATTAATTTCAGATTTTTGTCTATGCAGACTTTGGAGATAAGGTAACGGTATTTTTTAACGTTTTTCATCAAAAGTTAAAAACTATGCGGCTAAAAAAAAAAAGAAAAAAATGTGTCAGTGTCAGACAGAAGACTGAGTCACACACTGAACCCTAAAATGCTTCACTACCAAGCCTTGGAACTATTTACCTATTTTAATTGAAAGATTAAATTGATAAAACATTAATTTTTAATTGCTTGTATAATCATCACTTTACGTTTCTCTGCATGCAATAATAATAATATTATTTAATGGTCAAACACAATGTGAATAATTGTTTTATGATAAAATAATGAAATACACATTTTCATGTGTTTACATTGTGCAATGAAATAAAATGAAATGAAACCTGCCGGATATTTGCGTTTTCATTTGAAATAATACGAAAATCAAATCAAACTCCTCGTCTTTCGATTCATCATTGATCGCTTTGCTCCAATTAGAACCAAAATTCATGAGTACCATACCAAACCATGGATGCGACGCAATTCCGCCGTTTAATTGAAAGCTAACATCAAGCGGCTATTGGCGCCCAAAGCGGACTCCGGCAACAAACGTACGAATACATACCTACCTTAGAACGATTAACAAGAAAATCTTCTTTCAATGTATAATTTTAGGCGAGCAAAAAGTCCATTGAAAAATCTGAAAGGATTTTTCAATGGACTTTTTATTCGCCTTATACTTTTTATCTCCAGTATTGGATGGATGTTTCTCTAGATTACCATTACCACAAGATTACCAAAAACAAATTGGTGATCGATATAATTAATTATGTTGTTATTAAATAAATAAATAATTAGTTACTACGCAAACAAAGATTCTATTGGCCGCCGAAAAAACAATGCGCACTGACGATCCACTCACTCACAAATACAAATGAAACGTTAAACAAAAACATTCAAGCACCATTTAAGCTTTCGAAAGCTGCTAAATGCCGTGAAACAATTTGAAAGCTCCAAATTCCGTCTCCTTTTCTTCGATACTAAGTTGATGTTAAATTATGTATTTTAGTTTAATTTCCGCTTCAATGCGTGATCACTTTGTCCCAATTAATCGAAATCAAAATTCACAGAGGTACTAGGGAATCATGGATGCCGCGCAATTGCACTGTCTAATTGAAAGCAAACAACAAGCCGTGATGGCGCACAAAGGCGGCCAGTTGAATTGTTAAACATCTCCGTGTGTCGCTGTGAGCCTGGTACGTTCGCTCCCGTTTGTCGCTCGCGTGAGCTTTTATCTCTTTTTATTCGACAAATAAAAAGAAAGACGTGTGCTTAGGATTAGTTGTTACGCTTTTAGAAGTGGTGCGCAAGATTTTTTTGTTTGTACAGGATTAGTTTAAAGGGGCTAGAATAAATTCTTAGGTTTTACGAGGAGGACAGCTATTAGCTTTGGTTTTTCTGACACGACTTCTAATTCCCACATTTCAGGTTTTGGAGTCAGTCGAAGGCTGGTTTTGTGCTTCTCTGCATGCTACTGAAAATACTAGCTAAAAAGTTAAATCTCTCTATGACTTTCCGGTAAATTGAGATAAAAACCAATGTTATCAGTAAAGTTGGCGATATTTGCCCACGGCAAGCTGTGTAGAACCAACCAAGTAAATATCCTGAAAGCCAATAAAACAGAAAGCAATACATTAAAAGCTGTTAATCAAAGATACGTGCGTCCATTATTGATCGCTATCATCAGGATAAGCGGGTGAGCAGGGGCACAGGGCTCAATAAAATGGCCATTAGTGGGTGCACGGTAACGTGTGGGACGGACGACTCAATCAAGCTAAGTAACACTAACTTTATAAGTGTGGGTGAGTGGGTCGGCAATAAGTGATGCAGGAGGTATGTGTGAGGTGAGTGGGTCGGCAATAAGTGATGCAGGAGGTAAGTGTGAAGTGAGTGGGTCGACAATAAGTGATGCAGGAGGTAAGTGTAAGTGAGTGGGTCGGCAATAAGTGATGCAGGAGGTAAGTGTAAGATGAGTGGGTCGGCAATAAGTGATACAAGAGGTAAGTGTGAGGTGAGTGAGTCGGCAATAAGTGATGCAGGAGGTAAGTGTGAAGTGAGTGGGTCGACAATAAGTGATGCAGGAGGTAAGTGTGAGGTGAGTGGGTCGGCAATAAGTGATGCAGGAGGTAAGTGTGACGTGAGTGGGTCGACAATGGGGGTCCAAACGCCTCCTGCCGGAGGCTCTACGCGGGGGTCGTGCGGTCCATGGCCCTTTACGGAGCACCGGTGTGGGCGCGTTCCCTAAGGCTGGGACCAGCCGGCAGGTTGAACGCGTCCCAGAGGGTCATGGCCATCCGGCTAGTCCGGGGATACCGCACGGTCTCCCGGGAGGCGGCGAGCCTCCTTGCCGGATTGCCGCCGTGGGATCTGGAGGCAAAGGTCCTCGCGCACGTGTGGGAGTGGCGCGAGGAGGCGAAGCGCCGGGGCGTAACTCCGCTGCCGCGAGAAATCACGGTACAGCGGACAGAGCTCCGGCGGGATCTCATGGCGGCATGGAGAGCGCGACTGTCGCAACCCAGCGCTGGGCACGCCACAATAGCGGCGATAAGTCCCCTCTTTGAGGAGTGGTTAGAGAGGCGCCACGGCGTCCTCACCTTCCGCCTGACGCAGGTCCTCACCGGACACGGTTGTTTCGGGAGGTTCCTGTTTCGCATAAGGCGGGAGGAAACGCCCGGGTGTTTCCATTGTGTGGATCGCCCGGAGGACACGGTGGAGCATACAGTGGAGGTCTGCCCGGCTTGGGCAGAGCACCGCCGTGTTCTCACGGAGGCGATCGGCGGCGGCGATCTCTCGCGTCCGAGCCTGGTCCAGGCCATGGTTCGGAGCGAGAGTGCATGGGAGGCCGTCACCTCCTTCTGCGAAGCAGTGATGCTCGCGAAGGAGGAGGCGGAACGCGTGAGGGAGAGGCAGCCTCACGCCCTCAGTCGCCGCAGGAGACGCCCTGGGCGGCGGGAATCGCGGGGCGATTTCCGGCCACCGTAGGCGCGGGCCTGCGGACGGTGAGCAGCGGGTAGCTCGCCGTCCGGTAAGGACCAGGCCCGAGTCGACGGCGCGTCGTGTTCCACGCGCGCCTCAAAGAGATGTCAGCAAGTGACGGGGCCCAATAGGGCCGACGCCGCTGGGGTCGCGGGTTGTCTGAAAGGGTTACCGCGGCCCTGGCATAGGCAACTGAAGTAACACGGGTGGGTTTTAGTCAGTAAAAGTCTGACACGCCCTCCCGCTCCACCCAGAGCGGGAGAAGTTATTTGATGATTTCCCACCCTCAAAAAAAAAAAAAAAAAAAAAAAAAAAAAAAAAAAAAAAAAAAAAAAGTGGGTCGACAATAAGTGATGCAGGAGGTAAGTGTAAGATGAGTGGGTCGGCAATAAGTGATGCAAGAGGTAAGTGTGAGGTGAGTGAGTCGGCAATAAGTGATGCAGGAGGTAAGTGTGAGGTGAGTGGGTCAGCAATAAGTGATGTAGGCGTTAAGTGTGAGGTGAGAGGGTCGGTAATAAGTGATGCAGGAAGTAGGCATGTGGGAAAATGTCAGTGAAAATGATTTCTTGAAGAAATTATGAATATGAAATCCGATGATTTAGTGTTACTTGGTTTAATAAATTCAGAAAATGTCCTTTCACTTTTCTTCTGAGGATGACCTGCTTACTACAAATTAGATATCAATCAGTTATTCAGTTGGATGCACACGGTAAAGTGTACACTTTCAAACTCATATATCTTGCAAATTCCATTCGGTACCCTACAAAATGGTTGAGCTAGATGGTGCTGATCAACGCGTCATGTTCGTGAACGGGCGTCGTCAGGTGAATCTGATCATTTCATAACTGCCAAGTTTTTTTTTTTTTTTTTACGTAGTTCTCACAAATAGAAGCAATACGAAAAATGTACCCAAGATTCCCTAGGATATCCTGATTTAAAAACCGGCCAAGTGCGTGTCGGACCACGCACAATGAAGGGTTCCGTAGTTGAAAGAAAGGAGAAACCGAAACTCCATAGGAACTCGGGCCTGGGTGTTACAGGGCTGAAATTTGGCCATAAATTAGAGCATTTAGGAAGGTTTCACGAGCCCAATTTTCACGTCTCCCAGCAATGGCCAAATTGGTAAAATTAGACTTTTTAGGGTATATTTATTATTTGATGATTAAGTTGATGGTAACGAATTCTTCTCAGAAGAGACGGTCCACAGTGAACACATACTCGTCGGGGTCCTGTAGGTGTCTGTTCACTCTCTTCTGGTCTATTTCCCTCAAGAGATACAGTATTTGCATGATTTCAGCAAGCTTGGCAGATAGAGTCATTTTCATTTACCTGAAGCAAGCATTTATCATTTGACTATTATGTCTAGCACTAGCATTTAGCAATAAACATCTGAATGGCACATTAGGGTAAACATAAGCGCCCTTATTACAGTCCCACTGCAAGGAAACAGGCCTCCTGTCTGGAAAGGGAATAGGCCGTAATAAACCATGCAAGTTCAGTTCGAATTGGTGATGTCACGTATATTTGAATATGAATTTGTGGCACATTCTGGTTAGTATTATTTTATAAAATACAACTATCAACAGACAACTGAACATATTAAGTTTGATTACATTAAATAATTACTTAGTACAAAAATGTTACGATATGAAAATATCGGATACTAACGGTTTGAGGCGCGACCCATTCCTGTACAATTGAAAAAATCATTTCATCTTCCAATCTTCGCCTTCCTATTGTATTGCAACGGCCCGTTGCTATTCCGCAATTAATGCATAGGCTCATGATGTCGTTCATTTATAACCAGTCCTCAAAAGAACGAGACACAGATCCGGTTTTCTAGCAAAGGTCAGCAGGAGTGGCAGGGTACGGTGTCCAATGTTCAAGCGCGAGGGTCAGTCAGGTCAGAAAGCAATCAATTTTGGAGTCCAGTAGTCGAGCAGAGGTCTTATGAAATAATAAATCTCGAGAAATACGGAAAAACACATTTGCGCAAAAATACGAAAAGCGAATGACATTAATGACGTGACATTACAACCATGACAATAGACAAACGTTGACGTTGACATTTGCCGTTTACTAGTGCAATCCGTGGTGCAATCGATTTTAACAATTAATTCTTTTAATGATTTTTTAATGGTGCTTACGTTAAAAATCAATTTAGATTTCAGATTTTTTTATATTACAGTGATTTTAATACCAACAAAAATTATTATACTAACTAATGGAGTATGGAGTATTATTTAATCATTTGTAACAGTATCGATTTCCACTAAATCGATCATATTCTTAGGGTGCGCTCTATTGATATAATGCAAGCGTTCGTGAGATTTGAGACGTATAATGGAATAAGTTTTGTAACGGTTTACAATGGTTGTTTAAAAATAAAAAATAGAAATCTACTTATTTTCTACACTTGGCCATTGTAATTGAGGCTAAGATTTTAATGGGTTGATCAAGCAAAATAGACGATTTTTTTGGTATATATTTGATTCGTGTAACGGTTAAGCCCAAAAACGGGTTTCTCCTTTATCCCAAAAATAAACTTAATATTGAGTTGAAAAACATGTTCTCCCATACATTGATATACGTCACGGACAATTCTCCAGCTGCATACTTATTTAAGTTTGTATTCGCAAAAAACTATTCCTAAACATAACATCACGCCTTGTTTCCCCGAAGGGTTGGGCAGAGGTGAACCTATATAATAGTACACCCACATTTTGCCAGAAAAAGAAAACTAAAAACTATTTTTTTCTAAGTGATTAAACTACAACGGGAAGTACCCTATAGATTTTGATTTACTTGCGAGTATCAAAATATTTTGCATAAATGGCCGTATTTTTTTATTGCGTTGACTTATAAGATTGATTTTTTTAGAAATCTAAGGGATTATAGACTTACGTATTTGATATTAATTTTAACTTGATACCTCTATGCGTTCCTGAGAATAAGGGCCTTGACAGATGATATACTTAAAAATATTTTTTTATGTGATAAAATTATAAATTACCAATTTTCGGACTTTTTCCATTACTTGTGCTGTAAGACCCTGCTTCTTGCAAAATTTCATGATTCTAGGTCAAAGGCAAGTACCCTATACAGGGTGGCCGGAACATTGACGTCCAAAAATAAAATTTCGGTCCCTCGTATCGTGGGGTATTCGAATCACCCCCATGTATGTTCCGCGACTTTTCATAGTTTTCGAGTTATGAATTTTTTTCTGAATGTTTGAAAATTTTCGACCTGACCAACCTAAAAAAATTCTAAAAAAAAAAGTAGAGGGTTTTATCGAGTTTCTTTTTTTGCAACTGAATTTTCATAAGTAGTACTTTTATGCATAAAATAGAACAATTTTACCTAAAAATAAAATTGATATTAAGCATACTTACCTTTCTCTAAGCCATAAATTGAGATAGACGTATCCGGTTCCGGTACGGTGAAGCGCTATAAGCCCCGCAGCGTCATTTCCGCCCCAATCCGGCAGGTAGTGGGGATGCGTTTGCGCAACGCATGACGATATCCATGAACCTCATTGCGGCTCAATTTATAGTGATTGATTTGGATGTCAATCACGTATATTTATAATTAAGAATCAGCAGACAGAAATATAAATTGGCTTAGAGAAAGGTAAGTATGCTTAATATCAATTTTATTTTTAGGTAAAATTGTTCTATTAAGCTTGACTGTACCTTTCTCTAAGCCATAAATTGAGAAGTGTTTGTTATCGACTGCTGGATTGGGACTAAATTAGAACGCCAATGTGATCAACAAAGTTATTTATTAATTTTAAACTTTTGATAGTTTAACTTATAAAAATCAACAATTAGTTATTATGACTTTAATTATAACACTACATTTATATTACGATTAAGTAAATCATCTTATCGTTTGAAACAGATTACTGATCTGATTGGAACAACTTGATTCATTTGTAGACCTGTAATCCTTGATTTCTTTTTTATAATATTTATGAAATGTCAAAGCAGAGCGCCAATTTCCTCTCTCCAAAATATGATCAATAGGAATATTATCAGACCAACTAGCCGAGGCTACTGCCGATCGGACACTACCTGGACTAGTGTTTATTCCAGCTTGTTTTAACAATGACTTAATCCAGCCCCCTATGATGGTGCGGGTCGCTGGTTTGGGTTCACCACGTGTGCTAATAAATAAGCTCTCAATATTACCTCTTCGACCATTAGAGTACTCTAGCAATTTGTCAATCCAATAAATTGGGTCAATGTTAGAGTTTGACTCGCATTTAAGTAAACGCCAACCGGATTGCTTATAAGTTATATTATCAGTTTTTGACCCAAAAATCGGCCAAAACACTATAGACCCATCACTCCTTACAAAGTTTTCTTTATTTATACTCAATAACGTAAGGTCATGGACTCTACGCCCGGAACACAGTAAAAGTAGAATTGCAGTTCTTTTAGAAATTTCGAACAATGACATTTTGGAAGGAATGTTGTCAACTAAGAATCTAATTAAAACATTAATGTCCCAAATAGGACTTTTATCTTTGGGTGGCTGTTTTAATGCTATACCCTTTAATATTTGCTTTATAATAATGTGAGAACCTAATGAGAAGCCACTAGTTGGACGACAAAAGGTACATACCACAGACTTATGTACTGCAATTGTATTATAGGCAAATTTAAATTTAAGATGCAAATCAGTTAGAAATCGAGCCACATCTTCAGGGGATGGATCTATAGTGCTCACATTATTGTCATGTGACCATTTACACCATCGTAACCATGCCGGCTTATACGTATTTAAGGTCGATTTCCTCCAACTACCTTCTAAAATTCCTATCTGATCTTTCTGCCAAAACCTAATAGCGATGACCACCCTGTATTAACCACGCCTTTAAATTCAATTGATGAACTTGTGGAGGCGGTCGATTGGTGGTCGTGTCTATCAAGACTTGGTCCAAATCCCTCACTTGGTAGGGGGGGCGCATGGAGCGAGCCACCAGATCTGCTCTCCAAAAGACCTTCTCCCAATCGGGAGTTATCACCAGGTACATGCCGGTTGCCTGGTTCAGGTGTGCTAATACTCTGGGTATTAGACACGGTGGTGGGAATACCCACGCTAACCGGTAGTGCCACGGGCGACCGAAGGCGTTGTGGAAAACAGCCGCCTGATCTAAATCCAGACTCACATACCTGGGTACGACATGAGCAGTGCGTGACGCAAAAAGATCTATTTCGGGAACTCCGAAATGTTGAAAAATTTTTTCGGTGGCACGGGGAAGCAAATGCCATTCTGTCGGGGCAGATTTCCTTGAAAGCCGATCTGCTACGTAGTTGTACCGACCGCGAAGGTGATATACCGACATATGTATCCGATAACGATCTATTTCGTCTAAGACTTCGTATGTTAGGTTTAGAAGGGGCTGCGACTGTGTGCCGCCTTCGTTGCGCAGGTAAGACACTACAGTACGGTTGTCGCTCTGAATTAATAAGCTTGTATCGATCATTAGGTGACCTCTTACCTGAATTACTCGCAAAATTGCCAACATCTCTAAGATATTGCTGTGAGCGTCTCTTTCCTGTACTGACCAACTGCCACATAAGGTCTCGTTGTTGAGTTGCGCACCCCAACCTGCCTTGGCCGAGTCCGTCGTAAGGAAATAAGTTGGAGGTGAACCGTGCAGTTGAGAAGCCATGTCGTGACTCTGTACCCACCATTGCAGGTTCGGAATTACCTTTACAGGCATCCGTGTTCGACCTTTTACATTTTTTCGCAATAGGGAATTGCTGAAGGTCTGCATTGCACGAGAATTTAAGCGCCCTCGCGGGACTACGAAACTGGCAAAATTCCAGAGTCCTAGTATGCTCTGGACTTCTTTTAAACTTGCCCTGGTGGCTTTTGCCATTTTCGATGTTTTCGATTGCAGTAAGCGAACCTTTGCTGGTGGTAGTAATTTAACATTTTGCCAAGGGTCCCATAATATCCCCAGATACTCGATTGACTGCTGAGGAGTCAATACAGACTTCTGAAAGTTTATTACAAAGCCAAGAGACTGCAATAGTCTTACCGTTAAGTTCGCATGACTTTGCAGAGTTTCTCGATTTTGATTCGCCAGGAGAAAATCGTCGAGATATACTAACAATCGCACTCCTTGGTCTCGTAGGATCTGCGCGATCCAATTCGTTAGGCTGGCGAAAACCTTCGGCGCAGTTGCCAAACCGAAGGGGAGGCAGGTCATTTGCCAAAGTTGGTCCGATACTATTAATCTGAGGAAACGTCTGTGGACTGGCGCGATTGGCAGGTGAAAATATGCATTTTTCAGGTCTATTTTCACTAACCAATCCTGTGGTTGGAGGAAGTCGGGGACTTTGTACATGTTCACCAATCGAAATTTGTCTATTTTGACATAGTTGTTCAGTAATTTTAAATTGAAGACCGGTCGAAACGCGGAAGTCGCTTCCTTTTTTGGTACAAGAAAAATTGTTGAGACAAAGCTCGGAGTCAATGAAGCTTTTTCTAACACACCTTGATCTACTAGCTTTTTTAATTGGATTGTGATTTCTTTTGAATTTTTTGTGTGAAATCTTCTGGGAATCCTCAAGGGATGAACAAGCGGCGGTTTGCTTAAAAAGGGGATCCGATAGCCTAATATTATCTTTACTATATATAAAGGTGCCCCCAACTTCCTCCAGACACTTACCTGATGTTTGATTCTCCCGGCTTGAAAACGTTGATGATAGTCAATCGATTCGTTTATCACGCCGTCCCAGGGTACTACGTTTCTTACCGGATCGTGTATCTTCGGTGTGACGAAAACACTCTTCAGCCCTTCTCTTTCGTCCTTGCGCAGGATTAGAGCCACTATAAGTGGAGGGGCGATAGTTTGCACTGTTGCGCACAGGCACTATATATTTCCTAACTCCTTGTGTGTCCCTTCTTTGGACAGAAGGTTTATGAGATCTACCCTGCGAGGGTAATTTAATGGGTGTGGCTTGAAAAATTTTTAAGACACCGCCTTGTTTTCCTACAAAATCTGTAAACTTTGCATCGTCAAATAAATGATTCGCGGATGGGGGTATTTTCCTTAACGATTCCTTAAAACAACTTTCCTTTACTGAATTTAAAATACCATCACGACGTTGTTGCACTATATCAGCCCGTTTGCCACATATCATTTGCAATAAATCCAATTGTATTTTTTGGTATTCCCCATCAGCAAAAATTTCATTGATTTTTGAAGTAATCTCTTCAGTGGTCGTTGGGTTTTTCAATTCGGATACCCATGAAATGAACTGGCATAAGCCTTTTTGAAATGCTTCGTTTTGCAAAATAACAGCATGAGACATAGCAGCTAAAGAATTTTCAACGACCGCTAATGAACGATTATGTTCAAAATTTTTCAAAACATCATTAGTTTCGAGCTCTACAAAACCTGGGGTAGAGTTATAAAGTTTTTGTACTTCAGAATAACGTACTTGAGCCCAGTCAGGCGAGTTAAAATGTTGCAATTTGTTAAGCATTTCAAGATGCGTATTATTTGTCTGTAATGTCTGCGACTTGCGGGTAGTTTGAATTTTAAAATCAATGCCTTTTTCTTTGTTTAATTCATTTTCCAGTTCAGTAGGGCTCGGAATATATAGAATAGACTCACTGTCAGACATGCACGACTGAGTATTATTTTTATTAACAATAAGATCTTGCAAAGAGGATACTTTTTCCGTAAGTTTCTCAAAAGCGTCCTCTAATTTACTTAGCTTTGTACGGCGGCGCTGCTCCTTTCGCCTACGATGTCTCCTTTTACGCGCCGTGGAAGAAGAATCGCTGCTACTGCTCGAACCACTGTATCGCGACCGAGCACGTGGGGCATTGTCCATACTAACATTTTCATCCAAAGAGTTCATTTTAACACTAATTAACTTTATTTAACACTAAAATTAATTTTATAATTTTATATCACTATAAAGTAGGACACCCTTATTAAAAGTAACGGGTTACTTTTAAACGCAACTACACCGCTCGGAATTCCGAACGCCAATGGATATCGTCATGCGTTGCGCAAACGCATCCCCACTACCTGCCGGATTGGGGCGGAAATGACGCTGCGGGGCTTATAGCGCTTCACCGTACCGGAACCGGATACGTCTATCTCAATTTATGGCTTAGAGAAAGGTACAGTCAAGCTTAATAATCAGCTTCGTAACTGTGATGAAAGTTATGAAAATGTTGATCTAAAGTGAAAAATTTACGTTCGGTAAATTATGACTCAAATTTTCAACTTTAAATTAAAAATCTTAACAGGTGACTTCATAATTCCTAAGTAGGCTTCAAGAATGCGCCAGACTCTCAGCTTTCATAATCATAAAAAAAATGAAGTACTTAATAGGGCTACTTTGTTTAAAATCGGCCTTCAAAGACAGCGAGGTGGAAAAATTCTTAAAATTACCCATCTGAGTAATTATTTTTTTTTGGCTATTTTCTCGTTCCTAAGGTTAATTAATGATAAGAATACTGAAAACTAACCAACAAATAGTTTCAGAGTTGGGTAAGAAAAGTTTTACGTAAAAAGTGGTTTTGAATAAAACACAGATGATAATGTGAAAAAAGTACTTAATTTATTTTTAACATTTACAAAAGGTTTTCAAAGTGGCCACCACCAGCAGCAATACACATTCTACACCTACGTAAGAAATTGTCTGGCAATCGTCTAAAAGCGTCTCTGTTCTCTCTCACAACACGTTCAGCTTCTGCAATCAACTGCCTCAGCTCTTGTTCACTTGAACAGTCTCGGGCGTATGCTATTTCCTTGTAATAGCCCCAAATAAAGAAATCGATGGGGTTGAGATCAGGTGAGCGTGGAGGCCACCTAATTGGTCCGCTGCGTCCGATCCATCTGCTGGGGTATGTTTCATCTAAGTAATTTCGGACCTGGGTTGCATAGTGACACGGGGCGCCGTCATTTTGCAACACCATGGTTCGTCTGAGTTCGAGATTCACATCTGCCAGCAACAATGGAAGTTCATTTTCCAAAAAGTTTTTGTATGTTTCTCCATCAAGTCTGGACGGCAGTTCAAACGGACCAATTAGTTCGCCATTGAGGATACCAGACCACAAGTTAACGCTGAAGCGATGTTGAAATGTCGAAGCTCTCACTTCGAGTGGATTTTCATTCGCCCACGTGTGGTAATTATGAATATTGAATATAATGTGGTTAGTTTTCAGTATTCTCATCATTAATTAACCTTAGGAACGAGAAAATAGCCAAAAAAAAATAATTACTCAGATGGGTAATTTTAAGAATTTTTCCACCTCGCTGTCTTTGAAGGCCGATTTTAAACAAAGTAGCCCTATTAAGTACTTCATTTTTTTTTATGATTATGAAAGCTGAGAGTCTGGCGCATTCTTGAAGCCTACTTAGGAATTATGAAGTCACCTGTTAAGATTTTTATTTTAAAGTTGAAAATTTGAGTCATAATTTACCGAACGTAAATTTTTCACTTTAGATCAACATTTTCATAACTTTCATCACAGTTACGAAGCTGATTATTTTATGCATAAAAGTACTACTTATTAAAATTCAGTTGCAAAAAAAGAAACTCGATAAAACCCTCTACTTTTTTTTTTAGAATTTTTTTAGGTTGGTCAGGTCGAAAATTTTCAAACATTCAGAAAAAAATTCATAACTCGAAAACTATGAAAAGTCGCGGAACATACATGGGGGTGATTCGAATACCCCACGATACGAGGGACCAAAATTTTATTTTTGGACGTCAATGTTCCGGCCACCCTGTATAGTCCGGTCAATTTAGACATTCGAGGTTACATAAAGTCCCAACAAGCTGAATTTCTCTGAAATTGTTCAAAACATAATTATAAACAATGTCTAGAAGTTCCCCATCATTCCCCTGTAAGGAAAAAATTTTATTCAAGGTCAAAGGTAAAAAAAATGAGTTTTTCACGATTTTCAGCAAAACGGTAAGTTTTATCATAAAAGTACCTCAGACAAAAATTGTAGATCATAAAATTATCAATAAAAATGTATTAATACTTTTTTCTTACGAGCCACCGTTTCTGAGATATAACGATTCAAAAAGTTATAAAAGTTGTTATCGTCATAATATGCACACGTTTCCACGCCACCTATGAGGTAGTGTACTTAGCGCGTTTTTTTAACGTGGTTTCCCCAGTGGCCTACTCCACGGGTCAGTTGTGATCCTGTTTAATGTAAAACTATTGCATAATAACGGAAATTTTCAAAGATTGGGAAAGATAAAAGCGATGTAAATTAAAAAGAAGTGTTGAAATTTATTCGTCTTATTCGTAAGTTTCAAATTCTTGTTCTTCTTCTTGATCTTCTTCTTGTTCTTCTTCTCCTGCTTCTTCTTCATCTTCATTTTGGATGCAAGTAAATTGCGTCAATAGCGGTGTATCGCATGATACTTCGTCGGAGTCAAACGAATCCTCTATTGTTTGTGATTCAATATTAGAGCACGACCGGCCTTTACAATTTGTGCATGACAAAGAACAAGACAGTCCGACTTTTTTGCAACCACATTTAGCACTGCATCCCTTTTTGCAGTTGCAAAAAATAGTGTTCAGCAGTTTTCCGGCGCAGGTGGAAGTAAAGTTTGAACTGGCTCTAATATATTGTTGACCAACTTCCAACCCCAGTCTGTAGGGTCTAGCTGATAACCAAGCCACACTTAAATTTGGTAATATACTCGAAAAAGATGTTGGTGAGCAGCAACTGAGGTTGGAGGAAGACAAGCTAATTGAACTTGTTTTTTATTTTTAGTATTTTTAACGAAACATGCATATCGATGCTTATCTAAACAGGTAGTTTTTTTAGGAGCTCCGTACATAGAAAGAAGAAAGCGGATGCCGTTGGTAATAACTTCTTGTTGAGTTGAATTACTCTTTTTAAAAACTTCAGCTTCTTTTTTTTTTTTTTTTTTTTTTTTAATATAACAACTCTAGATGTATATACGTGGCGTACTCATGTATATTATGACGATAACAACTTTTATAACTTTATGAATCGTTATATCTCAGAAACAGTGGCTCGTAAGAAAAAAAGTATTGATACATTTTTTATAGATAATTTTATGATCTACAATTTTTGTCTGAGGTACTTTTATGATAAAACATACCGTTTTGCTGAAAATCGCGAAAAACTCATTTTTTTGACCTTTGACCTTGAATATTTTTTTTTCCTTACAGGGGAATGATGGGGAACTTCTAGACATTGTTTATAATTATATTTTGAACAATTTCACTGAAATTCAGCTTGTTGGGACTTTATGTAACTTCACTCTCATTTTTTGGTCTAAATTGTGATTGAGGACCAAAAAATGAGAGTGAAGTTACATAAAGTCCCAACAAGCTGAATTTCAGTGAAATTGTTCAAAATATAATTATAAACAATGTTGCATAAATGGCCGTATTTTTTTATTGTGTTGATTTAGAAGCTTGATTTTTTTAGAACTGTTAGGGATCATAAATTTACGTATTTGATATTAATTTCAATTTGATACCTCCACACATTCCTGAGAAAAAGGGCCTTGACAGATGACATACTTAAAAATATTTTTTATGTGATAAAATTATAAATTAGCAATTTTCGGACTTTTTCCATTACTTGTGCTATAAGACCTTGCTTCTTGCCAAATTTCATGATTCTAGGTCAACGGGAAGTAGCCTATAGGTTTTGATTTACTTTCGAGCATCAAAATATGTCGCATAAATGGCCGTATTTTTCTATTGAGTTGACTTAGAAGCTTGATTTTTTTAGGATTCCAAGGGACCATAGATTTACGTATTTGATGTTAATTTCAACTTGATATCTTCACGCGTTCCTGAGAAAAAGGGTCTTGACAGACTGACAGACAGACAGACGGACAACAAAGTGATCCTATAAGGGTTCCTTTTTTTCTTTTTGAGGTACGGAACCCTAAAAAGTGTCGAAAATGACGTATATCGATGTATGGGAGAACATATTTTTTAACTACTATGTTAAGTTTGTTTTTGGGATAAATAAATTCTTTTCAACTACGGAACACTTCATTGTGCGTGGTCCGACACGCACTTGGCCGGTTTTTTTCCTTAAGGATCATGTGGTCTGCAATAAATATTATCACTTATTTATTACCCGACTGCGGCGAGGGTTGTGTTTGACCTGTTTGTATGTATGTCCGTTCCTATGTCCCTTTATAACTACTCAACGTCTCAAACAAATTTTGATAAATGATATGTCGTTAGATTTGTCTTTATTGCGCGAGTGTCCCTGCCTCCCTGGATATATTAAAATAATTTAAAAAATCATACTGGCGGATTTTTAGCGCCAAAATATTTTTTGGGTTACAGTTTTTTAAACTTAATTCGTGTTTTGTTTAAAAAAAACCTCAGTAATTCCCGTGAATTCTAAGTCTTATTTTTAAAGCCCACCTAACGCTTCCTCAAAAGGCGTAGGTCGATCAATTTCATAACCTATATAACGTCTAGAGACGTCGGCAGCGGACATCCGTTTCCCGTTAGATCGTTAGAAGTGCCATTAAACTCGTGCACTGCTAATTTTCTTGTTATTTCCTCGGCACTAAACTGCTTGTTTAGAGAATAAACTTTGGCTTTTAAAGCCGTTTTTCTTATTTCTAGAAAAGTTTTTTTTTTTAAAGTGCAAGTCAAGGGTGGGATATTTGCCGCCGGGGTCGCGGGTTGTTCGAAAGAGATACTGTGCCCCTGGGTCAGGCAACTGAAGGAACACGGGGGGGTTTTAGTCAGTAAAAGTCTGACACGCCCTTCCGCTCCACTCAGAGCGGGATGATTTGATGATTTCCCATCCACAAAAAAAAAGCGTGGGATGTTTGATTTCCTTGGACAGCCTCTTCTGATACGAACACTTTTACTTCAAAGCGGACCACCTCAAAGTATCTTGCTAGATATTTTTGTTCAGAGTTTTGCAAAAGCCTTATCAAAAATCCAGGAAATGTTTTTCAGTTGCTCATAAGGTGCCACAAACATACTGGCTTTAATTGGAACTAACGAAATAACTATGAAAAGTGACAAGGCTTGTCATATTTTGTTGACCAACATCGCCACCGTTACCTTTTTTTTTTATTTTTTGTGCTTGGGAAATCATCATATGACTTCTCCCGCTCCGGGTGATGGAGTGGAAGAGCTTGTCAGACTTTTACTGACTAAAACCCACCCGTGTTCCTTCAGTTGCCTGTGCCAGGACCACGGTAACTCTTTCGAACAACCCGCGACCCCGGCGGCAGTTACCTGTGGCCTTAGTGGAGTTTTTATACTTACTCTTCACTTTGTACTGAAACTGAATAAGCGCCGTCGGGTGACTATAATGGGAAACACAATTATTCCACACAAGTAAGTTTGCGAGTTTTTAAACTCGTACTAAGGCCACAGATCAGATAAGTTTGTGGCACTATAAGTCCGTTGATTAAAATGGACTCGACCTGAAAACTGTTGAATAAAAAGTTGCCTTCCGCAGATACCTCACCATTCATTCATTCCTATCACATATTCATCAAGAAATGGATGCCACCAGGAAAATATCCGCTGCACTTCACTCAAAACTAATCCTAGCAAATGTTCGTCCTCCCGTACCATCAAACATAGATCTGTCAAATGCGACTGAAACCAAACTCGGCCGCAATGAAATGGTTCCCGAAACCCTGCAAATGGCGGTCCGATCCACAGTAAGTATAGATGCATTAGCAGATTAGTTCTGCCGTGTGCACAAGGAATAAATGCAGTTCTCGGAGGTATGGTGCAATGGAAGTGGTCTTTGCAAGGACTTTATGGTGATTGGTGGCTCTTTGTGATTATTGCTGCTGACTCACTTGCCGTTAACTTTGGTATTGAGGTGTTCTTCATGATTCTAAGCCTCTAGGAAAAAAAGAAAAAGTATTTAATGTAACTCGCACGGGAAGATCACCAACTAAACTAAAAACGCAATGTTAAAAGTTTAAAAACAAAAAAAAAACAAAATTAAAAAAAGAAAAGGGGTTGTTTGTTAAAATTAAAGACCCTTCCATTCTGAAATCATTCAAAATGACCTAAGAAATGCCTGTGACGACCGTGATATACTTACAGCTTTTTCAGAATATTTTAGACGACAATAGGTACTTAGTACTTTGTTTAAAATAATAAAAGAGGCTAAATATTTTGTTTTAAAAAGGCATTTTACTTATGTAGACTCTGTACTCTTACAGATAGTCCAGTAATATGAAAAGTAACTATTATTCAGGTTCATGGCTTTTAAAATAAGGTTTTAGAAATAATAGACACATGTTAATGTACTTACATAGTGTATTTTCCAAACACACAAAATCAAATATACTTTCACAACCACCACTAGGTATCTTTTTAACCACAGCTAAAGATTAGCACTCGTATTTTCGACGTCTTATGGTCAACTAAGTTCGTGGACTGCGACGACAACCAAGATAGCGTTTTTCCGCCATTATTATTCCCGCCTTTTTGCGATACGCTGTGATTGGTTTGTCGTGCCATCTACCAACTTGGTCGGTACTAAAATATTCAATTTAATACTTTTAATATTAGAACTGATATAATTTAACATAGCTAATTGTATAAAATACGATATAATTTATTAATAATAACATTATTGATAACACTTATAGCGGGAAAAGGTTAGCAAGCTTCAAAAATATTACTCTTTTTAAGTAGATGATGGATTCTCAGAAAAAGAGAATCCCAATTTCAATAAAGCTACGGTTTCCTAGTAGAGCGGTGGCCGCACTTAACGGCCGCAGTGACGGCTGTCATTAAAAATAATTACAGCGGCAAAGATTTAAATCTTTAGATTCGCCCTACCGCGTCAAAAGATAGTCGCGTTTGTTTCGGTTTGGTACCTCTAACACTCAATGACGCAGTGACTTGAATTGACTGTCATGAAAACGCTATCTAGTAAATGTGTGAGCTCACTCTTCTCAGTATGGATACTTTTTAGCGTGACTAAGTAGTGTGAGGGGAAATCTAGTGATTTAAATCTTTGGGGAAATCTATATTTTCATGACGGCCGTTATACGGAACCGCTTTCCTAAGAACCCAAAGCCTTAGTTTAACTAACCCATCCAGAGAGCGTACATCTACGTCCAATCTCCTTGTTACTTACAAAAGAGCGACTCAGTATCGGAGCTGTAACATTTGCATTTTAGATTTAATATCATTTAACTACGCGAAGGCCATGAGTTTTATGAGATTTACAACATATCTACCCGACTGCGACTGCGCAGAAAAAGGGTTACGATTTGTGGCTGCAGTCGGTAGTAGAATCTTTAATGCATTAATGTTTGGTGTTGCACTTCTTTGATAGTAACACCTTGTTTTATTGGTAAAAGAAAGTTTGGTTACACTTTACGTTCATCGATTTGTAGAGTATCTGTTCAGTATTGTAGTTAGTAAAGTATTGACCTAAGAGATAAGAAGAATCAGAGAAAACAAGGCACGGCAGACGGCAGTGTAATGTTCGTACTGTCATTAAGCTGACAATAATTGTGTTTATGTTGTCAAAAAATATAAAATTACACGATAAAAGTGAGTGCAACTCGTATAGTGACTCCATTAAAAGATGAGATAGGGAAGGGATGAGGGAGGAGCTCGTGGCTAAGTAATAACAGCCGCACGGGTCGATCCATCAGGTTAAGCTACGCTTGCCGGGGTTGGTCCGTGGATGGGTGACCATCTTTACATAACGAGACTCCTCCGTGCCTCGGAAAGCACGTTAAGCCGTTGGTCCCGGCTGTCATTCGTGGATCTTTGACAGTCGTTACGGGTCGTCAAAAGCCCGAAAGTCTAACAACCAGTCTTACCAAGGGGTATCGTATTACCCAGTTACTGGGTTGTGGAGGTCAGATAGGCAGTCGCTCCATGTCAAATACATCCAGCTGCATCCGGTTAGACTGGAAGCCGACCCCAACATAGTTGGGAAAAAGTAATCAAGTAAAGTTTGTCAAATACAAAAAGTAAGTGTTTAACATAAAAATGCATGCTAGATTCACATCCAGTAGATGTCAATCAGACCTATTGTGTTAGAACTGTTTTATTGCGTTTGAAATTGTACATCAGTTTTGTGAATTAAAAAAAAAAAAAATGTTCTTTTATTTTAATAAAGCATTACCTCTAGAAATAGGTTTATGTTAGGTTAAAACACCCAAAGCACTGTAAACTTTCCAATTCAATAGCAAATGCAATGAATTTAAGCGCTCATTTTAGGGTGCTCAGACAATAACATCGACTAGACTTCAATAAAAACATTATTACAATCTACCAATAACGTTGAACTATCAAGTGAATGAGGACAACCTAGGGTTGCCTCGCTTTCAAGGTTTACCAGAATAATATATTTTAAATTAAACACGTCCATACTATTTTGGCTAGGTATTTAATCTGTGATAAATTTCAACGTGGAGACTAGAAATAATTTTAATTTTGTTAAAATAAAAAATAATAATAATCACGAAAAAAAAATGAAAAAAATAATAAGTAATAATTTTATTTTTGTAATACAAAAATCACGTTATTTCTTGTAGCGTCAACGACTTTGAGTACCGAATTTAATTTAGGAACTGGTGATTATTTTCACGGCAACCCTATCATCGCTACATAAAATAAAATAGTTTAATACCGTGGAACTATAAACGCTGTAGCATTTAAAACGGTAATGCAATTAGCGTTCGCCGTTAGTTTGAATATTGTAATACAACACTTTTGAATTACTTGAATAATGTTCATAGTGAGTGAAACAGCTAATGTTTCAGTCTAGGTATCGTCATATTGTACTGTATCAAATTAAATCTAAGATATTTAAACATTCTAAGTGCTCTAGAAGATTTTGTGTCATGATGGGTTCAATGCCCGCCATTTGCACTGTTGCAAATTTTTCTTAAACTTTAATCAATCTGCCTAGCCTTTTCTCAACTATGTTGGGGTCGGCTTCCAGTCTAACCGGATGCAGCTGAATACCAGTATTTTACATGGAGCGGTTGCCTATCTGACCTCCACAACCCAGTAACTGAGTAATACAATACCCCTTGTTAAGACTGGTTGTCAGACTTTCGGGCTTCTGGTCAGCGCAGCCTTCTTGCAATTTCTTCAGCATGACGTCATCAGCATCGCTTCCTCAAGTTTTCGAGCGGCGAGTCACACAGCCAGCCAGCATCCACGGCTTCAACGCGTATCCTGACCACAGCATGCAGCGGACGCGCATTCCTGGTCATCACCTTCAGCCTCAACCCAGCGCTGTACACTCCGACTCACTGGAGCATAACGCAGCGCCACCCCGACTCACTGGGGTATCACCGCAGACAGTTCCGACTCACCGTGAACTATGCGGCACTCGGTTCCGACTCACTGGAACCACAACTGGCACTGGCAAGCATCGCAAGATACACGACTCAGCCCACTATCGACCTCCGGTCTCCGGAGGGGAGTGATGTGGCGGCATCTACATCGCACATCTGAACCACGCATCATTGACATGACATCACGCAAACTGCATCGCGCAATTAGAGTTTACCACGCGATTAGCATTTATATACAACGTCCCGACATCCACCGTCGGGCAGTAGCCCACCAGACACAACACCCGTCTGGTCGGAGGATCCTCCCTTTTCAATGGAGGATGAGTGAACTTTACACCCTGTTCCTCATGCCTCTATAAATTAATTAAAAATAATAATATTAAAGTTCAATAAATCATAATGAACGAAATCCAATAAAATTAACGACCCATGATTATCTCAATAAAATAAAATACAATTCAATAAAATTAAAAGCAGCCCAAGGGATTTCTTTTTTTGAAAATGATTGCCCCACTGCTGGCCAAAGGCCTACTCTCCTTCCACCTCACTCTGTCCAGAGCTGCCAAGAGGTTACTAGCGGTTAAACACAGCCACACATGGACATCAGTCTACACCGCCGGCCATGCTCCGCGGGGACCGCCGCCGTCTGCTACACGCCTCCCTGATTAACTACATGTATGCGTAGTTATTCCGATCCCTCGGCGTCGCGGGAACTATCCGATAGATCGCTGTCACTTGAGTAAACGAGTTGCTGACGATTGGTTTAATTCATTGACGTTTAGGGTTGAATTAGCAGTCAGTAACCGTTGTTAAGTTGACCAAATTCCCAGATGGCACCATATGATATGAGTTTAGGCACCAGAAACCACCGAATTTTTCTAGAAACAACTTTCAAATGTAGATGTAGGTTTTTATTGACTAGGCTTTCAGAAACTGAAAGCCAGACGAGCAATAATGTCATTTAGATACCCGTGACATACAGGGTTATTTTTCAATGACCAGCCAAATTTTCACAGGGTGTTCTACCCATGAATATGAACAACTTTCACTATGGGACCAACTTTGAAATCTCAAAAAAATATCAGCTGTTTCATACATTTTGATCGAGTAGGTATTGAACTTTTGTAGGAAGCCGCTCGTTTTTTTTTCGTGATTTCAAAGTTGGTCCCATAGTGAAAGTTGTTCATATTCTTGGGTAGAACACCGCATGAAAATTTGGCTGGTCATAAAAATAACCCTGTATAAATACTACGCATGGTTACAAGATGTTTATCTATATTCCTATTTCTTTTAACAGAGGTACAACGCGATTCAACTAAGAATAGGAACGTCAATGACCTCTAACTGTCAACTGAAACTTGAAATATACGGCTTGCAAAGTTTTGTAGTGTTATCCTTATCCAGTTTAGTTCTGTTTTTGGAATTTGTTTTTGTTAAAATATGTCACTGACTTTGCAAATGTGTAGGTAAACGAGGTGCTGTTTTGCTAAATCTTCACGCATTGTAACTCTCATACTACTCTATCTCATACTCTACTAATTCGTCTGCGGCACTCGAATAAAAACAAACATCGATTTATCTAAAACAATTTCCTCTAACAAACAAACAAACTCGCTTCACCTTTAAAAAGCTCGTGTAAACTTAGTGCTTCACCGTAACTACACATGCGTATGCAGTAAGTAAAACAAAGTACGCTAGTTGTACCAGCTGTACGCTCGCTAACTCTTGATAAATTCGTTAACCAATTGTTTAGGTGGCACCGAGTGAATTTTGTTAACTAGACGTTAGATTACTGCACGTTAATCTTGGTTTAACGTTTATGTTTTTTTTCTTCCTGGCGTGGCGCATAAGAGAAAGTTATAACACCTCAGGATAATATAATTGTTGCGTTTATTGGTCCAATTACATCGCGGCACAGCAATCTTAATTTAAAAAAAACCGGTCAAATGCGTGTCGGACCACGCACAATGAAGGGTTCCGTAGTTGAAAAGAATTTATCCCAAAACAAACTTAAAGGCTCTTACAGACAGAGGCGATATCGCGTCGCGACGCGATATTGTTCTACGAATATAATATCGCAATATCGCGTCGCCGACGCGATATCGCCTCTGTCTGTAAGAGCCTTAACATTGTAATTGGAAAACATGTTCTCGCATACGTTGATATAAGTATGTCACGGATCACGATCAATACTCCAACTTCAAGTCTTTAAAACTACAAATTAACGATTTTCGAACTTTTTCCTTTATTTGTGTTGTGAGACCTTGCTTCTTGCCAAATTTCATGATCCTAGATCAACGAGAAGTACCCTATAGGTTTTGATTTACCTACGAGTATTAAAATATGTCGCATATAATTAAGGCCGTATTTTTTTATTGCGCTGACTTAGAAGCTTGATTTTTTTAAAGGTCCAAGGGACTAAATACCTACGTATTTGATATTAATTTGAACTAGATACCTCCACGCGTTCTTTAAAAAAAAGAGTCTTGACAGACTGACAGACAGAAAGACAGACAGCCGGCCGATGAAGTGATTCTATAAGGGTTCCGTTTTTCCTTTTGAGGTACGGAACCCTACATTTTTTTAGAAATTTTTTGTACAATTTACGATTTTACAAACTGGAGACGCATAACGGTTCTTCTGAAAATAAATGATTTAAATATGACGTGCAAATATCAGCCGTTCCCTACTGAATTCGTTCACTTTGAATTTCCAAGATATTTGACTACACTTAAAAGATCTCTGTATTCACTTACTTTCGCACTGTTTCCCGAAGGAGTTAGATGTCTGAAAGTATCAAAGCAGCTCGGAAACATGTACCTACCTACCTGAAGGGGCTCAAACATTTTTGTCAAAGCTTTTTGAACTGGCTTAGCGCCAGTGGGTAATTTACCAAATCTGGACATGTGTTTCAAGTAACTCTGATTCTGTGTCAGCTCATGCATAACATATAATCAGCCATAATATGTTCGGACTGCTGGGACACAGGCCTCCTCTCGGTGAGAGGGAGCGGGCCGTAATCCACCACGCGGGCCCAGTGCGGGTTGGTAGATGTCACATGTCTTCGAATTTTTGGTTCTAGGACATGCCGGTTTCCTCACGATGCTTTTCTTCACCGTTTTGAGAGCAGTGGTGATGAAATAATTTATACAAAGTAAAGCGCCTGTCGGAGTTCGAACCTACGACCACCACTGCTCTCAGTTCAGGACAAGTGACATTTGGATGGCCACTACCATCAATAAAGTGCCACAAACTTATCTGACCCGATGGCTTTAATTGGAACTACTGAAATCACTATGAAAAGTGACAAGGCTTGTCATATTTTGTTCACCGACATCGCCGCCGTTACCGGCAGTTTGTGGTACTTAAATACCTACATGATAAAGTTGTCATTTTTGGCAACACAATGTGATGGGTTCTAAAACATAAACAGCATTCAACGTTTCAGTCATTCTTTGAGTATTTTAGTGCCAAAATTTAAAAGAAAGCTTTGTAGTAAAAGCTTTTGTTTTATTTTTTTTTTTAAACATATACTCATCCTTTTTTTTTTTTTTTTTTTGAGGGTGGGAAATCATCAAATAACTTCTCCCGCTCTGGGTGGAGCGGAAGGGCGTGTCAGACTTTTACTGACTAAAACCCACCCGTGTTCCTTCAGTTGCCTATGCCAGGGCCGCGGTAACTTCTTCAAACAACCCGCGACCCCAGCGGCAAACATATACTCATCCTGCGTCTCTCATAACGCTAATGAGAACCACTGAGTTTCGACAGCCCTTTCACGTATACGAAAACACATTCTTTGACGATTTCATTTTTAGGTTAGTCTTAGAACTCAGATCTAAAGGCTTGTCTTGAGACAAATCTCAAGTCACATGTCTTTAGATCTCTTCGTCTCTCATCTTGGGCACATAAATGAGATAAGAGTAAGGCTCTGTGAAATAAATGATTATATTATGTGTCTTTTTGGCTTGAATCCTTTGAGAATAGTCTGAGACTAAATGTAAAGAGGCATGATTGCGTTCTTGACTTTAGCTCTTCAGTAATTTTAAAGTATATTACTTACACAGACGTATAAAAAAGGAGGACTCCGCGCCACGCATATCGAAAGTGAAGCACTGTAACGATCTATGTGTGCGTGATTTGAGTACAGTGGGCTGGTGGGCGGTGGGTGGTATTAAAATTTTAATACAACTGGGGTACCCAATTGATGCAGAGCACTGTACCTGCAGAGACGCCGTCACTCGTGTAACGTAATGGCGCCGGTCGGCATACTATGATGTAAATGTGTGCGTGAGGCGTGTTTGTACAAACGGTCTTCATACTGTAACAAATCTACTAGCATAAAGAAATAAAAGAGGCTAAGGTAAGATTTGCTATATTATATTGAAAACTAAAAGATAAAAAATACAGATCAGTTTTTAAAAAACACATCCTACCTAAAACACACACTTATTTAGGAAGGTAGAGGTTAGCTTGAAGTAGTAATTTGAGTAAGTCCAGGTTAGGCAAACACGCACGATTAGTATGGAAGATGAAGATTTGGAATTGAACCGCTCCGTTAAATTAAATGGTTATTTTCTATAACCCTCCTTAGGGATCGACCGCAGTCGGGTAAGTTTAAGTCGCAGAGTAAGTTTTCCCGGTCGACGAATAATAATTTTAGTTAGATGTTTCGTTTATAGCTTCCGGAGCAGAACTCATCAGTCCCCGAGTCTTCCATCCATCGATTCATCAGCGTTTTTCAAAATCGTCTTCTAATTTCAGATCCTTTCCACATTTGAAGCTTTCCGTCATCAGAATGCCAAACGCCACAGTCAATGCTTGAATCTGCCAGTAATATACGTTGAAAAACCTCTAACCTCTTCGATGAATTCCGAGTGTGTGTGGATTAATTTTATAAAAGTAATTAAAGATACAGCCATTCAATAATAAATCAAAATTATCTATAAAATACAATATTTGACCTAACATATTGATAAAAAGAATTTAAATTATATAAATCAAAAGGAAAGATCATAGATTCTAAGCCAGAAACTCTATGAAAGATAGTTAGAAGAAAAAGTAAAGACAGCTTCACAGCCTGACGTAAGTGTCATAACAAAGCAAAATTTATAGAAAACGAATTGTTTTAGATCAATTCGCAATATATGAATGTAAATCTTTATAAAAGATAAATAAAAATGGATGCAAAGTGTAAGTAAAGGTTATGTAGTGTCAGAAGTATGTAGATACTTACTGTGCTTCACTTTCGATATGCGTGGCGCAGAGTCCTCCTTTTTTTATAAGTCTATGATTACTACATACATTGTGTTAAGCGTGCCTGAGTGCACCTACATTCTTCTGTAACATTTGAATGAAAAAATTAAACTAACGTTTTATAATGTTGACCTGAATGTTGTTTAAGAAATATAAGTGTGTCAAGTGCCTGAAAACCGGCCAAGTGAGCGTCGCACCACGCACAATGAAGGGTTCCGTAGTTGGGATGGATTTATCCCTAAACAAAATTAACATTGTAATTGAAAAACATGTCCCATACATTGATATACATTTGATTACACTAAAAAAATGTACAAACCTTCAGTAAACCGCAGTTATCGTCTCGATGCAACTGGTCCGTAGTTTTTAGTGAAGCTCGAGGAAGTTCTCGGTCCACCTAACTCGCTTACTATGAATTACTTACATACTCCGCGCCCGACAACGACTTCGCTAAAACTGCTTTTAGTGTTATTTGGTTTTAGTTCGCTAAATGATGTTCCGAAGTACAGACCTGCTTTGTTTTGTCGGACACTAGAGTTGAACGAGTAAGTATAATGTTTTATGAATTTCTTCTCGATCTATGGAATTTCATTTTTAGGGTTCCGTACCAAAATGGTAAACAGCAACCCTTATGCTGCGACTCAGTCTGTCTGTCTGTCCCTCTGTCACAGCTGGATATCTCAAGAACTACTAATGCTATCAACTTGAAATTTGGAACAGTTTTAGATGACGTTTGCCCAACTTAATCTGCCTAGCCTTTTCCCAACTACGTTGGGGTCGGATTCCAGTCTAACCGGATGCAGCTGAATACCAGTATTTTAGATAAAGCGACTGCCTGTCTGGCCTCCACAACCCAGTAACTCAGTAATACGATACCCCTTGGTAAGACTGGTTGTCAGACTTTCGGTCTTCTGACGACCCGTAACGGCTGCCAAAGATCCACGAATGACAGCCGGTACCAACGGCTTACCGTGCTTTCCGAGGCACGGAGGAGTCTCGGTATGTAAAGATGGTCACCCATCACGGACCAACCCCGGCAAGCGTAGCTTAACCTGATCGATCGACCCGTGCAGCTGTTTTATTACTTAGCCACGAGCTCCTTTATTTTTCCTTCCTGGTTTTCAAAAACCTCATGCCATAATCGACCGTCGCTCTCGTTTTATTGATTAAATACAAGCACGCTATTGATTGATGATGATGATGATATTGATATTAATGATAGTAAGTATACAAGGAAAAACTATAATAAACTTCAATTCTGAATCTCTGATAGGTAAGTATCGAGTTTTGGCTTTTAAGTTCAAAATTTTGGTTTGAAATAATTTACACAAAGTAAAGCGTCTGTCTGGGTTGGAACCTACGACCTACAACTCGTAAGTCGCGGGCGTTACCACTGGGCAACCAATGCTCTATAATAAAATCTATATGTATTATAAAAACTTTTTTACAAAAAACAAAACCGAATTCCAAAAAAACACTACAAAGTGAAAAATAACTTTAATTTCGGAAGTCGGGGGCAAAAACCTAAAATACAGATCCAGAGACACCGACTTTCGAAATTAAAGTTATTTTTCACTTTGTAGTGTTTTTTTGGAATTCGGTTTTGTTTTTTGTAAAAAAGTTTTTATTTTTCACTTTTTAGTGGGTCATTTTGTAATTTATCTAAGTAACAATAACCCAATGTCAAGCTCATCACGTTTTACAAAATATTGCTTTTCCCGATGCAGGGACGTTAATTGTTGAGGAGTTCTCCTTGTAAGAAGCAGGAGAACTGGAGCTCATTGTGAAGTCACCATCACCATTATGCATTTTGACGAGCATAAACCATATTAAAGTAATCGAATCGCAACCTGTGATATACTTAGATATAATTGAGTATTTCCGATGGCCATCTGTGGTCTTCATCATCAGTTCCAGTTCACCAAATGGTACTTTCCGAGAGCAAATGCACGAGTTACTATAAAAAATACCGAAATCGATATAAGTGTGCCCATAAAATTTGAGGGTTTCCCTCGATTTCCATGGGATCCCATCATCAGATCCTGACTTGATGATCATGGGACCATTTGGGAAGTATTCGAACAAAAAAAGAAAAATCCAAATCGGTCCAGCCATTTTCGAGTAATCGGGGAACATACATTAAAAAAAATAAAAATAAGGTTCCGACGAATTGAGAACCTCCTCCTTTTTGAAGTCGGTTAAAAATAATAACATATGTCTTAAAGTTTATCATCTAATATTGTAGTTTCGCCACCCTCGACGTAAATTCTACAGTACACAGTAAACATAGTTTAGTTACATAATCCCTATTCAGATAAGCCACCCGTCTGCCCTTACAGCTTCTTTAAAACAAAGATAATTTGAGCCTGAGAAAACACTAGCAAAAAATAGTGTCCCATTACAAACAAATTCCCTATAAACGACGTTCCGAAATCGAAAAAAAAGCCTGACTTAACATTCCGCGATACTTGACGAATAGTTGCACTTAAGCGGCGTGACTCCACCCCATATGATATAGGAGACAATTTGTGTATTGAATGGAGGTATCAGTCAGCCACGGTACACGGGGTGGCCTGATCGATGCGTGGCCACCGCGTTTACGATACGGTGCGGTGCGAAGCGATGCGTTGCGGACTGTTCCTTGTGGTGGCGGAGAGTGACGATCATGTGCGAGTTTTTGGAACGAAGTTACCTAGATAGGTATATAAAATAAAATAAAGGAAATAATAATAATGACATGGGTGTCATTTTCATTGTTTTTGAGTCCAAGATGGCGGATGCAAAAATTTTCTTTTTTTTCGTCTCATGGGTGTCATTTTCATAGTTTTTGAGGTCGCAACGAGGTCAAAATGAAAATCCAAGATGGCGGCTACGAAAATCTTCAAATTTTTCGTTATTTTCATGGTTTTCGAGGGCGCAGAAAATAGTAATGAGGTCCAAATGGAAATTTTCAAATTTTCTGTCATGGGTGTCGTTCCATGGCAGCAAATATGACAAATGCTTATAGTATATTTGCTGGAAATCAAAATTGTGAGCTCCCTAGGAAACCATGGAAACGACACCATATTATTATTTTTCATATAATAGGGACTTCGTTCCAACCGAGTGTTCCACGATACAC
This sequence comes from Cosmia trapezina, assembly GCA_905163495.3. Classification (NCBI taxonomy): domain Eukaryota; kingdom Metazoa; phylum Arthropoda; class Insecta; order Lepidoptera; family Noctuidae; genus Cosmia; species Cosmia trapezina. The sequence goes on from LR991024.1 coordinate 27,794,181, forward strand.
ATGCATTTTTTTTTTTTTTTTTTTGGAAGTTCTTAATTTTAAAAAGGAATTGTGTCTGCTTGGGATTCTAGTGATGTTCATAGCTTTGATTAGTCGTAATAGTATGCAGGATCTACAATTTTTGCGAATAGGAAAACATGTTTGAAATGTTTTGATTGATCATCAGCCTGGTACACATTTCTTGAAATCGTTAATATCTAAATAGCATAAGCGAGCGGTTAGCAATAAAAATAACTCACATTTACAAGTCTTTGAGCTTCTCTTTGAGATAACTTAGTACCACGAAATATTACGTATTGCTTCTTAGAACTCGGTTATTTATAACGTAATCGGCAAAATCTGTGTGTACCTACTTTCTACTCGTTCTAAGAAAACCGGCGTTATGAAAATTCACTTGAAAATGTAATAAAACTGAAAGAAACATGAAAGATTGAGATTCGATAAACTGATTGAAAATAACAGCTGTTACACATACCGGATGGCTTTTTTTACCGCCTTGAAAAAAATAGGGTCTATGGTGAACGGAGTAGAAGCCTAGAGACAGAAATTGATCTAGGTATCAAAATAAATACTACAAAATCGAAGTAAACTTTTCATTTTTCACTAAAACAATAAAAACAAATTTTGAAAAAAAAAAATCGTTAAAAAATATCGAAAATCAAATCATATTATTATGCAGTATGCATCCTGCATTATGATTTGAAAAAAACCGGTCAAGAGCGAGACGGACTCGCGCATCGAGGGTTCCGTTCCAATTTCTGAAAAAGTGTGCTATTTAGAGACATCGTTTTAATTTTCCTGTAATCTTTATATATGAACTTCTATCACATAGAATAATTTCAGATTTTCAGATTTAACGGTATTTTTTTTTACATTTTTCATGAAAAGTCGAAAACTATGCGGCCTAAAAAAATTTAAAAAATTTTTGAGAATGTGCAAACAGCCCTCTTTCACATAATACCCCACATGCCCTAGTAGCTCCACTTTGAATTTTTAAGACACCCTTTCAGTCCCTTTTACAAAAAAATATATATATTTTTACTTCTTTCTTATTTGAAAAATAGGTGAGTAAACGTCATCTAAAACTATTCCAAATTTCAAGTTGATAGCATTAGTAATTCTTGAGATATCCAGCTGTGACAGACATACAGACAGACTGAGTCACACAATAAGGGTTCCTTTTTTAACATTTTGGTGCGGAACCCTAACTAGGTATGCCATATGCTTCTACTCCGTTTACCTATTATAGCCTAATATTTTATTCAAGACGGTAAAAAAAGTAATCCAGTATAATTAATCCAATATAATTAATATGAAAATGTAATTTCTGTACTCATACACATATATGGATACAAGATGATACCCATAATAGAACATCATCCTTGTACCGCATAAGCCGAGGACAGAACAGCGAAGGGGCGGGGCTCGAGGTGATGTAGCTTCGTGTAGCCACTACTTTAGCGGCCAATTACGAACTCAAACACGGCCAAATGTGCAACGGAGAACATCTTGAACGTCTTCAAACATGCACGGGGAGATCCTGAAGAGATTTAGTGTGAGTTTGATGACGTGGCTATTCTTGAGGGGAGGTACAGGATTATGTGAACGCATGGTTGGGTTGGGTTTGGTTTTAGTGGCTGTAAAGTGTTTGGTATTTTGTAAATGTTTGACTGAGTGTGGTGCTGGACGCCGGTAGTTTAGGTAATTGCTTTTTACGGTGAAAATAACGGTAATTTGAAAAAAATAAAAAACATAAGACCTGCTTTATAGTTAGTTCAATTAGTATGCAAAGTTTCATGATCTAATTTGAAGTATTTTTTGAATACGCTCGGTTTATTGTTCGGTTTGGAGGTAACTTTGGAATTATTTTCTAATGAGAAAATTTTATGGAATCGTGTTTTCGTTAAACATGGTACTTAACATTAATCCTTTACCATATATTTATTTCAAAATTAATGCTGCAGGTATTTTCTACATAACGGAGGATCATGACCATTGGATCATTTGAGGTAGTATCTTCTCTCAGGCCTCATTTACGGAGACGCGGGCATCGTGCGGCGCGGTGCGCGGGGCGGGCTGCGGGCAGTCAAGTGTAAGAAATCTTAAACGCTTCTCCGTAAACGGTCTCATAGAACGCCCTATGTTTGAATTTAGTGCGGGCCGCACCGCACAACGCACCGCGCGACGCCCCGCGTCTCCGTAAATGAGGCCTCACGCAAGTCGCATTGCTCAAAGCCCGTGCGGTGCCTTCACCAACTTCACTGAACATAGATCTTAAATAGTTACAACGACCACTCTTGTTACTATAATTGACTTTACTGAATCATCGCCCTTCCTTACTCTCGAAACAAGCCAGCTATAATACCCAATAACAGTTTAATCAATTAACATTAAAACAAGGCACAATGCCTCAGCCGGGGTCCGAACTAGATACCCAACTATTCCCCTGGGCCCATCAATCTAATGGCGGAATGTCCGCGCCGTCATAACTACAGAATCTACAGACTATTTGATTAATTTCAAAGCTACAGAAAGTTTGAGGTTGTTGTGTATTGGTAGCTAAGCGATGTGACTGCAATATGAGCGCGGACACATTGAGTAGCTAGGAGCTATTCAATACTTCAAGAAGAGCTAAACTGCAATTTGATTATCGAAGTTGGAGCGAAATGGCAAGATATTCAATAGCTAACTAGTTGTTAGCTCTAAATATCATAGCTATAGCTCTCAATTTGACCGCGCCCTATGATAGCAATATACTTCTTCTGCGATCTTATGGCTGGGCTACAAAACCTCACATCGACCTTGAGATAGAAGATCAATCACCACGTCATGTCATCAAAATTTGAATTTTACACAATTAAAAAAAAATTAAAACAATTCTAATTGAAAAATGTTAGTATACGACTGATGAATTTCTTAATGATAAATTAATGTAGACTTATTTATATATTTGACTGTAGAAATATTTTTTTTTATTGAATATTGTGACTAATTGTAATTTATGATTTATGCATTGACTAATTGAATAATAGACTAATCTATCTATCTTAGGGCCATGGGGTCCGAGTGCCCACTTACTTTTCCATCGCTAAGCGATTGGTCGACTCTTCACGTGACCAGAGGGCTGGCCTGTTTTTTGGCCAAAGAATCAGCATTGCCATACAGCGTGGCAATGCTGCCAGCCTTTTGGGCACTTTTCCTGTTGACAGCGATGCGGACGAAGTTTTTGATGCCCTATGATCCTTTCCCCTCCTTTTTTATACAATGTACATATTATTATTTTAAATCTGTGTCAGTTTTTATATTATGTACAGACGCCAGCACATCAAGCTACTACAATCTGTCAAATTTCTTCAATAGATTTTCATCTTTATAGCTAAAGCATTAGGTTCAATTTTGATTGGGAAAATTTGACAGTTTCGGGTGGCTTGACCTGCTGGCGTCTGTACATAAAGAATAAATAAAGTGCTCAATAAAATCAAAAAAAAAAACTAATCTATGTATATTTTTTCAATGACACTAAGTAATAATGATGAAAATAATGTTCCTAATCACCTCACATAGTTATAATACAGTGTACGTACTATAGGAACCTTTTGAAACATCTTCTGAACCTGTGTTATGCAAATAAATGTTTTGATTTGATTTGGCCACACCGATTTAGAAAGTTAACATAAAATTATAAAGCACAATTTAATTTACATAATTCTGCTTTTTAATTCTCCCAATTTATTTTGGTATGGCCTTAATTTAGGACAAAACGTCGACTCCTGAAACTATCAAGAACTTCGTTACTCCTAATTTTAATAATTGTATTTCAATACAAACAAAACCATCGCACATCTACATCTATCGGACATGCCTTACCCCAAACTGACTCCGAGGTATTGTTTTCCTAAAGTTGATTTATCACATTGTAGTCGTTAGCAAGCTGGCGGCGCGGTGTGGACATTTGATCCGCTGCTATTCATTTATTAACTTGCTCTTCACTTATTAATCACTTTTGAGAAATTAACAAGTTGCTTACCGCATCGCTTTGCTTAACAAATGCGATCGTTTCGGTTCGCTAGGTATTTGTGGTGGTAAAATTAGGTGCTTAGAGACTAAGGGAATTAAGGACAATAGTATCACCGTAAATACAATATTTTCAGCTGTATTATTACCATTGCTGATAACGATAAGAATCAAAATTAAATTATGCAAAGTTATTCTTATTCGGTGGAGGAGCTCGTGGCTAAGTAATAACAGCCGCACGGGTCGATCCATGAGGTTAAGCTACGCTTGCCGGGGTTGGTCAGTGGATGGGTGACCATCTTTACATACCGAGACTCCTCCGTGCCTCGGAAAGCACGTTAAGCCGTTGGTCCCGGCTGTCATTCGTGGATCTTTGACAGTCGTTACGGGTCGTCAGAAGCCCGAAAGTCTGACAACCAGTCTTACCAAGGGGTATCGTATTACCCAGTTACTGGGTTGTGGAGGTCAGACAGGCAGTCGCTCCATGTAAAATACTGGTATTCAGCTGCATCCGGTTAGACTGGAAGCCGACCCCAACATAGTTGGGAAAAGGCTAGGCAGATTGATTATTCTTATTCGGTGACGTGTAGCAAATCAGCCTATAATGTCCCCACTGCTGGGACGTCGGCCTCCTCTCAAAATGATAAAAAGGAACCCTTATGGTGCGACTCAGTCTGTTTGTCTGTCTGTCTATCTGTCACAGCTGGATATCTCAAGAACTACTAATGCTATCAACTTGAAATTTAGAGCAGTTTTAGATGACGTTTGCATTTTGCATTTAGCATTTTGCAAAAAAAACAAAAAATATTTTCATATCTTTCTTAAGATATGAAAATATTTTTTGTTTTTTTTGCAACAGGGATTGAAAGGGGGCCTAGGGCATGTGAGGTATCATATAAAAAAGCGCTGTTTGCACATTTTCAAATATATTTTTCTTTTTTTTTAGGCTGCATAGTTTTCGACTTTTGATGAAAAATGTGAAAAAAAATACCCCCCCCCCCCCCCTTTATCTCCGAAGTTTGCAGAGAGAAAAGTCTGAAATTATTATATTATTATATGTTATAGAATGAACTATTGAAAATCCCGGTTAAAAAAACATGTATTATTAATTCTTGGCGAATACAAAAACGCAAGATTACAAAAGAAAATTTGATAAAATTTAAAAATTATCTACAGTGTCTTACTTTCTCAGACGTATTTGGTACTGGAAATGCTAATGAAGCCTATGATAATTTCATAGACATTTTTTGTTTGTTGTACAATCTTTGCTTTCCGGTGAAATGGGTTATTGTTAAACCAGACAGAAAGGTTAAGTGGATATCTCGAGGCATAAGAATTTGTAGTCGGAAGCAAAGAAATTTACTGTGGAAGTACAGATTATCTCCTACGCGTACAAATAAATATATTTTCAAAACTTATTCACAGAGACTCAAAAAAATTATTAGACTCACCCAAAAGGCTCAAAATAATTATATTATAAATAATTCTGAGAATAAGACTAAAGCAGCATGGCAAGTCATTAATAACAATAAATTTACTAAAGATCCTATTTTACAAATCAACAGACAGAATTCTACAATTAGAGACCCTCAAGAAATTGCTGAATCTTTTAATAATTTCTTTGTAGATCAAGTACAAGATGTATCAAACGGAAAAACAGAATCAGATAATATCACCGGTATAATCAATAATCCGAACTCAATGTTCATGCCGCCAGTAGTACCACAGGATATAGCTAGAGCAATAAGAACATTAAAAAATAAAAAAAGTCATGGTTATGACGGCGTAACAACTTGTGTGGTCAAATTTGTAGCTGATATAATTGCTGTACCACTAAGTCACATCATGAATACAAGTATTAGCACAGGTACCTTCCCCAATAGTCTTAAAAAAGTAATTGTAAAACCACTCCACAAAAAAAATAGCAAAGAAGACATGGCTAATTATAGGCCAGTGGCTTTAATTCCAGTGTTTTCTAAAGTTTTTGAAAAAATTATATATGAGACAGTTTATAAGTTCTTAACTAAAAATAAAATTTTATGTGACGAGCAAAAGGGGTTCAGAAAACATAAAAATACTAATATGGCAATATACGATCTACTGAATAACGTAATGCCAAGTGTAGACCATAAAATGCCTGTATGCGCTATATATACTGATATGACGAAAGCATTCGATTATGTAAACCATGACGTTCTCATAAATAAACTTTACAAGTACGGCATTAGAGGAAATGTATTAAATCTAATTAAGTCATACCTTACTAATCGAAAGCAATATACAGAAATATCAAGGATATGTGTGAAAACTAAACAAGAACATAAGTATATATCCGGCTGTAGAGAAGTCAAATATGGCGTACCACAAGGTAGTGTACTTGGACCTTTATTGTTTCTTTTGTATATTAACGACTTGCCTCGCCAAATTCAACAACCTATGGTATTATTTGCGGACGACAGTACGGCAATAGTAAAATGCGGCAATAAAAATAATTACGAAGCTGATATTAATAGTACATTGAAAAGCATAATAAATTGGCTTACTAAAAATAATCTAGTTATAAATATTCAAAAAACAAAAGTTATGCATTTTCATCAGCGTCTAGAAGTTGAAAATTGTGATGTTGAATTTAATGGACAAAAAGTAGACTCGACAAATGTTTCTAAATTCCTTGGTATTATAATTGATAACAAACTGACCTGGAAACCGCATTCAGAGGATGTATGTAAGAGGTTAAGCAAGTCAGCGTACTTACTTTATAACCTGGCAAAAAAAGTAAACATTCGCACCGTGTTGGAAGCTTATCATGGTCTAGTTGCGTCAGTCTTGAGATTCGGAGTTATATTCTGGGGTAATTGTACTGAGAGGGAGAGGATTTTCAAAGCCCAAAAACGTTGCATACGATCAATCACTGGTCTTAAAAATACCGACAGTTGTTCACCTGTGTTCAAGTCTCTAAAGTTACTCACCTTTCCGTCTATGTATATACTTGAAGTTGCAATATTTGTTAGAACAAACTTACACCTTTTTACCTTAATGGACGATATTAGAACACGTCCAGTATCTGTTAGATCGCAATACAAAAATCTAGTGTTTACAGGTAGGCATAAAACAGCATTACTAAGAAAAAGCTTATTAGCTATGGGGCCCATCATCTATAATAAAATACCTCATGCCTACAAAGAAGTTTCATTGAGCATATTTAAAAAGAGGTTAACATCGTTACTGTTAGATAAATGTTATTATTCTATACAAGATTTTTTAAATGATAAGAATTTATAATGTTATATTAATTTATTAATTTTTATTTCAAATATCAATATTCCTTGTTTATTATGTAAAATTGTAAGTTGATTCAACCAATCATTTGTAAAACATAGAATTAAGATTGTTGTTTTTGATGTTTAGTTTAAGCAGGAAGGCTGCAGACCCACATAACTGTCCTTTTGTATTTTTTTTTCATTGTTTTTTTGTTTTATTTTTTATTTTTGTTCGATTATGTGTATTATTTGAGTAGATTTAAATATTTTTTTACTTTTTGCATGCCGTAAGGTAGAGTGTGTTGGAACTAATTTTACAATGTTTACATCTTATTTTGTACCCACATTCAGGCAAAATAAATGATTTCTGATTTCTGATTTCTGATTTCTAGAAGTTTTTGTAAAGATTACAGGAAAAATAAAACGATGTCTCTAATTAGCGCACTTTTTCAGAAATCGGAAAGGAACCCTCGGTGTGCACGCTCTTGACCGGTTTTTTTTTTAAATTATGTAACACCCCTAGGCCCTAACAGATAACAATATATCATACTTTCCATACAAAGGTCTCCGATAACTTTACAGGTGACACTGACGTAACTCAAAGTCAGAAAATTTAAATTAGTTCATTCATTTCATTCGCCTGTTGCGGTCGCTCTTTATAATTCCAATACAACTTCATTCTAGACAGTATTCCAACATTTGCGGCTTTTTGTTAAACTTTGAATATTTACCTGAGAACAGTTAGATATTATTTATTCTGAGCCCTCAACAACCTTTTGATGGTAACAAATGTTATTCGAAAGTTTTAATATTGTTTACTGTGGTTTGAGTTTCGTTTTAATAGTTTAGAAATTATTATTTGGTGAGTCATATTTTATTCAGATTGTTAATCGGTTTTCGTGGTTAACTATTGAAGTCTGTTTTGTTGAGGTTTGCGGGGATGGGTGAGATAAGTCTCGAAATAAGTAAGTGGGTAGGAGGCCTGTGTCCCAGCAGTGGGAACATTATAGGCGGATTATGCAGCTGATATGCTCCTACAGACTTTTCGGGTCGGTGGTTCAGCTGGGAAAAGTCGAAACAATTGGCATCCCAATTCTCAATCAAAAATGATCGCCAGTACATTCAACCAACCACGATAATACTTCATCAATTCGAACCCTCATCATCACAAACCTCCCTGAACCATGATCCAGAATACTAAGCTTTATCAATATCAGCACCGTTTAAATATCCCATCAATATATACAGCAGTGTATGGGCAAGTGTCTAAATTGAATATTTATACAGGCCCCGAGCCCAAATGGAAATATACCACAGGTGTTGCTATATTGTTTTGGGAATATTGAATTCTGAAAGTTATTTTACATCTAGAATTAGATGGGCACCCTGTTACAGTGGCCGAATGTATAATATCTGAATAATGTATCAGGAAGCGATTCGCGCCGGGGCTGCGTTAGTTTTTTATGCTGCGCTGTTTTGGGTGAATATTTATAAGTAGCAGGAGTTTACGCTGTTTATGCTGAATGAAATGAAAACGCCACAGCTATGAGTTGTGTGTATGAGTGAGTGAGCTATGAGTTATGAGCTATTTAGATCAAGTAGGTACAAAATTAGTATTATTTTATTTTTCTTCATTGTAATTATATTTTGATTGAGTATTAAGTAATTTATTTATTTTATATATTTATTTATAAGTTTAAAAATTATCTATAAATTATATATTATGTATGTTGAAACTGTTTGTACTCCCCGTCACTTGTCCCTAAAGGTTCATTAGAAAACCAGCGTCAGGCAGCATCTGTCTGGCATTAATGCTGAAATGGACCTTTTTGGCGCAGCCGTGAGGCACACACTATTGTTGTTATAATATAATTTTCACATTGTTTTATTCTTTTGTATTTTTGTGTTTCACGAACTGTGTCCAAATAAACGTTTTTCTTTCTTTCTTTCTTTCTTTTTTTTTCCTAGGTAATGATTATTTTGACTTCTTGTAAGATGACTAATAAGGAAGCAGCATGGCTACTACTAGTAGGTACTTGGACGTAGTCAGGGTGAAATTGAATGCATGGGCATCCTTTTAAGGGGTCATTGTACTTATCATTATGAACAACTTCCACTATAGGACCAAACCTAAAATCACACAGCTGATTTTTTTTCGCGATTTCAGATTTGGTCCTATAGTAAAAGTTGTTCATGACGAAGAGTACAATGACCCGTTAAAATAATATCCATGAATTCAATTTCACCTTGTAGGAGGAATCGTTCATTTGATCTGGTAAATAATTTCAGGAGTTCAAGTATCTTCGGAATGCTATCTAACATAATGAAACAATTGCCACAGTAAACTGTGCAATTGCTGTGCACAGGAAACAGCATTCCTGTTCTGGGTTGCCGGTTTCACTGTCCCACCATAATAGTTGGCATATGAACTACCACTTTCCAGACTTTAAAACATAAAAATATGAATTTAATAATATCGTGTTAATTGCCATAGTAAACTGTGCCATTGCTGTTTAAATCAGGAAACAGCATTCCTGTTCTGGGTTGCCGGTTTCACTGTCCCACCATAATAGTTGGCATATGAACTACCACTTTCCAGACTTTAAAACATAAAAATATGAATTTAATAATATCGTGTTAATTGCCATATTAAACCGTGCCATTGCTGTTTAAATCAGGAAACAGCATTCCTGTTCTGGGTTGCCGGTTTCACTGTCCCAGCATAATAGTTGGCATATGAACTACCACTTTCCAGACTTTAAAACATAAAAATATGAATCTAGTGATATTGTGTTACTAACAACAACAGAAAAATAAACCTACATGATGACACAAAAGCAGTGGAGCAGGCACTAAAAAAACCCTTACGATCACAATGAAAAAAAAAAGCAGTAGAGCTACATTTAAGCAGCTCCAAAGATACCTTCGTTTCTCGCAAATTAATTAACTTAGGTAGTTTGGAAAAAAAAGGGTTGGCATTAAGAAGATGGACAGAACTCGTGCAACTGAGCCCCAGCTGACAATGATTTATTATATGTTGTGTGCTGAGAAAAATGTTAGAATTACCGCTAACGTTGATGCAACTCTCCGACGTTTTTGTGAAAATAAACGAAGGGGAAACATTCGTTATGGAAGGAAATATAAGAACATGGGAAAAGGTTCATCGAAGTAATGTTTCAGCCCATTATTTAATTGAGAAACATCTCTGCTTGAAGTCTGGCACAATCTACAGATCGTATTTTACAACCGATCTGGACGAACCTTGGTATACCTACAGGTTTTGCAAATTTAATTTTTTTATTTTGTCGGCATGTATTTTTTACTGGAGGGTTATTTCCTCCAAAAAGTGGCAAAACGGTGGATTTAGAGGCATGAGGAACAGAGTGTAAAATTCACTCATCCTCCATAGAAAAAGGAGGATCCTCCGACCAGACGGGTGTCGTCTGTCGTGTCTGGTGGGCAACTGCCCGAGACGGTTGATGTCGGAACGTTGTATACATAATATGCTAGTCGCGCGGTAAACTCTAATTGCGCGATGCAGGATTTTGCGTGACGACAGTGTGATGCGTAGTTCGTATGTGGCGATGTAGATGCCACCACACTAGATATCTTCGCCTTATGAGATCCAATTTCAATAGTCTCATAAAAAAATGGTGAAGTTCTGATGAAAAAAAAAATTACTTGGTAAATAAGTGGTAGGCAAAGGTTGTTGCAAAAAAGTTTGTGCTCGGCAGGTGTATAATTTTATCATAAGTACATATTGAGTTGAGTTTATTAGATAGCACTATAAAATGTGTTTTTAATAATTACACAACACATATAAATTGTTAATGAATAAATTGAAATTGAATTGAATTACTTATTAAATTAATGTTTTATTTTCTTTCATGCAATTAAAAAAATATATATATTTAAATACGTAATTCAATTCAATTTCAATTGAAATTAATTAATTGAATGTATTATATAAAAAAAAAAAAAAAAAAAAAAAAAAAAAAAACAAAAAAAAGTTTATTTGGCAAAGAAAAGGTGATGAAACAGACTTACATAAACACAAAATTTCAACTTTGTACATCACAAAAAAAAAATGGTTTGACCGTTGGCCCACAAACTAAGCAAGGCTTGTATCTTGTGGGTCGGAGTGCGATTGAGCATAAATGATTATGTCATATTCAATTCGAAGGCTAATTCAGTAAGGCATGTCTTGTGTTGTGTGTGAGTGTGGGGGTGTGTGCGTGGGGGTGTGTTTGTGTGAGTGACTGAGAGGGTGAGTGTGAGAGAGGGATGTTGTGTGTTGTGTGCTGGCACTTTGGCTTGTCGACAAAACGTTAGACAAGTGATTCTGTTTCGGTGTATGAGAGTTCCAGAAGCCATTTCTTTAGTACACTTTTTAGGCGAGTGATTAACAAGTCTTTGATGTCCATTGATTTGCAGACTTTATTATATGTGTGTGGGTGAGAGTAAGCTGGGCTCCGTCTGGCCAATAAATTATATATAGTTATTATACAACCTCGAATTACCTATTAAATTATTAATTAAATTAATATTATTTATTAGTTCGCCAATTGATTAAATTTTTCAAAAAAGCATCTTCTCATTTAACATTTTTTTTTTAATTGGTCCCGTGTGAGCAAGAGAGGTGACAAAATGCGACAGCCCTCTTAACGAAAAACTATATCATCACATCATTATCACTTATGAAGCGATAACTCAGTGAGTTTCCTACCAACCGTAGGTGTTTAGGTGACCGGTAACCATCGGGGAAAGGGTTGTTATTTTAATAGCGCTTAAGAAGTTTTGATTAATGTCCTCCCAGGATCTTAAGTACCGGCTGCTGTGATCAATCATCCGCATTCTGTTTATCTTAATAGTTTTACGTGATTTTTTTCACGCTTTCAATGTCTTAGGAGAAAATATGGCGTCGAAAACTAGACATTACTTAATGGAATTCAGAAGTTTGGGTACCTGATATGTTTTTGGATAGTAATCAGTACCACATAATCATTGTTTTTCTGATCGGCGTACTACACTCCTCTTCGGGTCGGGAAAATCGAATTTTATGTGGTAATTGTGGTCGGCTTTGTTGTTTGATAAATACTATCGAAACGAATGTGCCGACCAGGACAAGTCTTTAGAGTGTAGCAAGCCTATGTGCCGACCAGGACACGTCTTTATAGTGTAGCAAGCCTATGTGCCGCCCGGACGAGTTTGTAGAGTGTAGCAAGCCTATGTGCCGACTCAGACAAGTCTTTAGTGTGTAGCAAGCCTATGTGCTGACCCGGAAAAACGATAATGAGGTCAAAATGAAAATCCAAGATGGCGGCTGCGATAAAATTTAACATCATGGGTGTCATTTACATGGTTTTTGAGGACGCTGAAAACGATGACGAAGTCAAAATGAAAATACAAGATGTCGTCTGCAAAAATTTTCAAATTTTTTGCAATGGTGTCATTTTCATGGTTTTAAAGGTCGCTGAAAACTATGATGAGGTACAAATTTTTCTGAAGATAAACGATGGAACCTCTGAGTACTGTACCCGATTTATACCCGTTAGAGATATCAGTATATTATAAACACACCAGATTTCTCATTAACAGTCACCTAACCATTTCCTAACCAAATATTTATTTTTTTATAACCACAGATGGCAAAAGAGGCCTAAACTTCATGTTTTATGTTTACGCTATTTATTTAGAGTGTTTAAAATTGCTAAACCTTTTCGTTCCGCGACTGTACATACTTGTGCAAGATTCTGTGTATCTTGCATTCTTCAGTAATCCAATCCACACGTTTGATACGGATGGAACGGTAAAACATAGGAGAGATTGCTTTGAAACGATATCCGATGGATGCATCTGTTTTGCGAGTTATTCCTTCGCTTTTGTTGTGGAAATTGGAATTGAATATTTTGTTTAGGTTAGATTGTGTTGCTGGATGAGAAAATGGCGCACACAAATTATATGTTGGTATTTGTAGTGATAATAAGACACTATCGGTAACATTCATCAAACGCAAAAATCTTTATTTTCTAGCTCTAAAAGAAAACTCAGAACGTGTGTCGTGTTTAGTCGGTTAGGTTAAACTAGCTAACTAGCTTTCACCAGACTAAATAAAAATTTACTTTTAAAAAAGTAAAAACCGACTTCAAAAACCTAAAACGAATAAATTAACTTTCTTAAAAAACTTAACAGCTTCTGAAGTCGGTGCCAAGCTAAGGTGCATTGAAGAATTGAAGATACCGACTTCAGAAGCTGTTAATTTTTTTATGAAAGTTATTTTACTCGTTTTAGGTTTTTGAAGTCAGTTTTTCCTTTTTTAAAGTATTTTTTTTCTATTTTTAGTTGATTATACAAATAGGTAAGCCAGAGGCAAACAAAAAGAAGAATCATTAAAATCCGCTTAGAAATGCCGGAGATACAGTACATTTATGCATATAACTTCGTACATAAAAATAATTACCTAACGTATTATATACCAAAACCTTCGTGAAAGTATGTAGTTCATGTAAATCATTAAAATTGGTTCATTAGTTTTTGAGAAAGTCGGAAATGCAAAATTTCATGATTCTAGGACAACGGGAAGTACCAGGTTTTGATTTACTTGCGAATATCAAAATATGTCGCATAAATGGCCGTATTTTTTTATTGCGTTGACTTAGAATCTTGATTTTTTTAGAGCTCCAAAGAACCCTAGACCTACGTATTTGATATTAATTTCAACTTGATACCTCCACGCGTTCCTAAAAAAAAGGGTCTTGACAGACAGACAGACACAGACGGACAAACAAGTGATCTTATAAGGGTTCCGTTTTTTCCTTTTGAAGTACGGAATCCTAAAAAAAATATTTTATATTAAATATATAATATATATTTTTTTATAAACGTACCCACGACTTCCAAGATCCTATCGTGGGACAACACTTCTTTTTATATAAATTTATCAAAACATACGCTATACATTCGACTGAATTCAATACAGTGTTATTGTGTATCAAGATTACTGGGACCGATGAAGCGTAGCTCGGAGTATATTCAATGTATCAAGATTGGAGCGAAGCGTACACTGATATCAATTTCTGTAGTTTAGTTACACGCTCACTGTGTTCAAGGCGATTTGTATATCTTGGCCTTAGCCTCCTTTTGCGGGAGTAGGTACATTAAGAAGTATCAAGATTATGTCTTATGAATATAACTGATGCCACTGATAGACCATAGTCGACCATTTCTACCCCTGTGTAATATTTTTAACGATTCCAGGTATGTAAATATTTTCGACATTATGATTTTATATTTTTGATCTAACTATAAATATTTTACATCCTAAATAATGCATCTTTGATGAATCTTAACCAGTCTATTAATTTTTCATGAAACTTATAAATTCATAAACTTAATACAAAATTTAATAACTTTCTTAAAATGCACCTTGTTCTGATTTGCATGTACCTAACTTATTATTTAATATTTCTACACCAGCAATGGTAGTATGTGTGAACCAATTGATGCCAACAACAACAACTGTTGCCAAAATAAATGTTAAACTTTCTTTTATTATAACTTTAAAAAAGTTTCGCTTAATTAATTGGTCCCAACATAATATATCAAAATCAGCGCCGTAATATATTAAGATTGGACCCATCATACTTCAACCTTCAATATCTAAAGCTTGTCTATACCTGTGGCTGTATCTAGGGGCCTCTATAAATCTAAAGATAAGGCACGACCCTAAGTGGCCCGGCGGCCAGTGACAACACTTCAGCCTGTAGACGTTCAGGATGTACCTAGCCAGGGGCACGGCAAGTGGTGAGGTGATGTGGATGTGGTAACGAGGATACAAAAAGAAAAAGAAAGTAAGAAAATACATTTATTTAGCACAGATTAAGTGGCACACAAAATAATATTACAATAATAAAAAAATAATAATAAAAAGATTTAAAAAAAGACAACAACAACAATAACAACAGGAACAACAACAGCAATAAGTGTGTGTGTGTGTTAACAATATGTGTTCTACCCACAGTTCTACCTAATAATAAAATAATACTACAAATAATATCGTACCAACCATCCTAATAGTGGTTGCTACGAACGTCGCTACGGCGTAGCAGCGCTACGCCGTAGCTACGCGACTACGTGTCATTTTTGTGATAGGATTATTTCCATTCACTTGAATTATGGAATACTTTGGAATGATCATAGTTTCATAATAATTTCAAGTTCAAACCGCAATCTTATCCAAAATCATAATTATTTCAGAAGTCATTTAAGTACGTGTACTTAAATGACTTCTGAAATAATTGTAAACATGTGTACATGTTATAAAATAGCTGATCCACAGCAAAAATTATCTCTACATTTATTTCAATATCAATGCCGTATCCATTAGCTCGTAGCCTGTTGTGCACGAATGCCAAAGTGATCGCAGACATCAGATACAGGTTCGATCCCTGACGATGCATCGGGGGAGCACTTTATACGTCCACCGTGAGGCTCGAGGCAACCCCCACTTTACTACCCACCATCCATTGACCACCATTTCTAAGGAGAGCTTCTGAAAGGACTGCTTGCCCATATCTGTTGGATTTCACGTCTGACCTGACTTTGGGCAGTAGGTTGGACATAAAAGGGGTATTATTTGGTTGTGAAAGTACACAGCACTCTACTTGCGTAACACATTATCAATCGAAGATTCATTGCGTTATTTACGTTGCCAAGCAGACAAATCTTTCGAACATATGAAGCAATGAATTAGCAATTTGTTTCAAAATGATTCAAACTCCGATTGATAATGTGTTACGCAATGAGGGTGCAGTTAAAGTTAAGGCATATATAGCATCAAATTCAATCGAAAGTCACTTGTAAGCTATCCTACTTTTTGCACAGGCAAAATATTTCAGTACAGTCATGGTGTTTAATTTTAATTACAATTACTAGTTCATCTGAGATAGATTTGTTTACACTTAACCCGTCGCACGCCAATTAGCAGAGACAATAGATGTTTTATTGTTATCTGCACACCTGGGTGTCAATCGACGTTTAAAGAGTTAAAACAATAATTTATGTGTTAGTTGAATTTGTGTTACATCGTATTAAACACAAGTATGGTATAGGTTTCCTTCTTTCTAGAAACAATTACGACCAAACTTATTTTTTTTTTTTATGGTGTGCATAATACAGAGTATTCTATCTATCTATCTACCTTAATAAACTACACAATAAAGTGTTCTACAACTCTTAGGTCCACCATTTTTTGTGAGAAATTCTCCGTAATAAAAACAAGAGGACTAATAATGAGGTATTTTTCTAAACAATATACAGGGTGTAATTTTAATCACCGCTATCCTCATAGCTTAAAAAAAATTTGCTCTTCCCTATATTTCTGATCGCATAACTCGTCAAAATTGAACAGCAGATTTTTTTCGCGATTTCAGGATTGCTCCCATAGTAAAAGTTATTCATAATGATGAGTGCAATGACCCCTTAAGAGGGTGATTAAAATTACACCCTGTATAAAGAAGTCCAGACAACTCTGAAAATGTTTAGAAGATTTGTGAAAATATTAAATGGCCAAGTTTCTTAGCCTTGATTCGCTCTTATATTCTTTACGTAAAACTTGGTAAGAAAATAATGTGTTAGAATGAAAGTATTTTGTATAAAGATTCAACGTCGATATAATATTTCGTTAGGTTGTATTTTTAAGAGCCGGTTTCTTGATCTGTAGTTAACTCAACCAATGGTATAAACATAGTAACTAATGGTTGAATTTAGGCTAAATGTGAAAGGCTAAACATGAATGACTTAACAAGTATGTATTCATGTAACTCATTCATGTTAAAAAACAGTAAATAATGGCATTTTGGCAAACATATTTAGCCAAAATTCAACCATTAGTTACTATGTTTAACCATTAGTTGAGTTAACTACTAAGCAAGCACGTGTAACTTACTTAAATTGAAGGTTCGATCACTCAAGTGTTATTGTATTTCCTTTAGAAAAGTCAGATGTGGCTGTGTTGAATTGAAATACTGCCATCATTCCAATTTCTGCAGCACTTGAGAAATGAATGAAAACAATACTAAAGAAAGACTAAAGCATTTTTTAGGGTTCCGTACCAAAATGGTAAAAAAGGAACCCTTATGGTGTGACTCAGTTTGTCTGTCTGTCTGTCTGTCTGTCTGTCTGTCACAGCTGGATATCTCAAGAACTACTAATGCTATCAACTTGAAATTTGGAACAGTTTCAGATGACGTTTACCCAAATATTCTGCAAATAAGAAAGAAATAAAAATATTTATATTTTTTTTGCAACAGGGACTGAAAGGGAGTCTTAAAATTTCAAAGTGGGGCTACTAGGGCATGTGGGGTATCATATAAAAGAGCGCTGTTTGCACATTCTCAAACATTTTTTTTTTCTTTTTTTTAAGCCGCATAGTTTTCAACTTTTGATGAAAAATGTAAAAAAAATGACCGTACTGGTATTCAGCTGCACCCGGTTAGACTGGAGGCCGACCCCAACATGGTTGGGAAAAGGCTAGGCAGATTGATTGATTGATTGATATTATTATTCTATTCTATTCCAACACGCACACTTTCAACACACCATAATAAGTTACGGTAGTACATCTTCATAGAAAACGCGCGGAACGACGCACTTCGAAATCTTAATGTATGTAAGCAAACATAGATATAAGAAAGAAGGAGATGTGCCCAGTATGTTAAAAAACTTTTTTACAAAAAAAAAACGACTTCCAAAAAAAACACTACAAAGTGAAAAATAACTTTAATTTCGGAAGTCGGTGTCTTTGGATCTGTATTTTAGTTTTTTGCCACCGACTTCCGAAATTAAAGTTATTTTTCACTTTGTAGTGTTTTTTTTGGAAGTCGGTTTTTTTTTTTTTAAAAAAGTTTTTATTTTTCACTTTTTAGTGGTTCAGTTTGTAATTTATCTAAGTTACAATAACCCAACGTCAACTGCCCATCACGTTTTAAAAAATATTGCTTTTCCCGATGCAGGGACGTTAATTGTTGAGGAGTTATCCTAGTAAGAACCAGGAGAACTGGAGCTCATGGTGAAGTCACCATTACCATTATGCATTTTGACGAGCATAAACCATATTAAAGTAATCGGATCGCAACCTGTGATATACTTAGATATAATTGAGTATTTCCGATGGCCCTCTGTGGTCTTCATCATCAGTTCAGTTCCAGTTCACCGAATGGTACTTTCCGAGAGCAAATGCACGAGTTACTATAAAAAATACCGAAATCGATATAGGTGTGCCCATAAAATTTGAGGGTTTCCCTCGTTTGTCATGGGATCCCATCGTCAGATCCTGACTTGATGATCATGGGACCACTTAGGAAGTATACCCTTTCGAACAAAAAAAGAAAAATCCAAATCGGTCTAGCCATTTTCGAGTAATCGGGGAACATACATAAAAAAAAAAATTAAAAAAAAAAGGTTCCGACGAATTGAGAACTTCCTCCTTTTGGAAGTCGGTTAAAAATGTATCGGAACCCTGTGTCTCCACTTTTTCCATTTGTCACTTTCATGATTTTAAAGACAAATACGGTAAAATACTTGTACAGTCAGCCGCAAAAAGATGTATACATGGACAAAAATGTATTTAATTGTCTACAATCTTATTACATGTAATAAGATTGTAGACAATTAAATAGATTTTGGTCCATGTATACATCTTTTTGTGGCTGACTGTACATACATATGGAAAGAGATTTCATGGTTTACATGGCTTCGGTTTTTACAAGAAACCACTGAACAACACGGCATTATTATAAATTGTCACGGTCACAGTCGAAAGCGCACTAGTTCTCCGAGACGGAATTTGTACTATGAACGGCTCATACTGAGCAAGTGAGCATGTCGCGCGGACATAGATTCGCCCGCTTGTCACTTCTCCTATTTTATTATTTGGAGTGGGCGGCAGTTACCATGACAACGGATGCGGATGGATTTATCTACCGAGCTCTGGCCAGACGTACTACTATAACTTTATTGTTCTGTGCTTTCAATGGGGGGGTCTAAAACGGCCACTTTGGCAGAATCATAATAGGATAATATTATGAATAATATTTGAAATCTTAAAACGGTCACAAACTGACAATTCATAATATATTGTAAATTTGTGACCGTTTTACGATTTTAAATATTATTCATAATATTATCCTATTATGATTCTGCCAAAAAGGCCGTTTTAGCCCCCCTGGTGAACTGCTTTGGCCCGTGGTAAACTATGCTTCAACTGCATTAAAAAAACTTATCATTAGGGTTCCGTACTAAAATGATAAAAAGGAACCACTATTTTGTAACTATAATACAATAACTATTTTGCAAATAAGAGAGAAATAAAAATATACAAACCTTTTTTTGCAACAGGGACTGAAAGGGGGTCTTAAAAATTTGAAGTGCATGTATAGTGTGCTAGGGCATGTATCATATGAAAGAACGCTGCACATTCTCAATCATTTTTTTCTTTTTTTTAGGCTGCATAATTTTCGACTTTAGATGAAAAATGTAAAAAAAAATACTGCCCCCTAACTTAAATTAAAATTAATTATTGAAACACCGTAGTTTTTTTTTTATTTCAGGTTGAATAAGATCGTAAAGATTTTTTTAAATATTTTTTTTTTAAAGTGTACTATCTTATTTTTTAAGCCTAATTTGAGGGAAATTCCGAAGTATTTTAATCACCTATGACTACCAACAAATAATAAAAAAAACTACTAAAATAATCCAAAAAAAAGTTATGAATCTTTGAAGGTCAAATTTTGGAAAAATCTCACTATAGTATAAAAATTTACATATCTCCCAAACTATAAAACTTTAGCTAGGGAAAGTAAGGTTTAATAATTAGTAAATGATCTCTTCTATATGTGACCTTGCTATGGCGGGTCCAGATCCAGTGACCCTGTATAAAGCATTGTAAAGTAGGTAGTGGAAGTGCCAAAATATTGGCCAGCTCGCGGCCAGCTACAGTCTAATTTGTATGTTGAGTGCAACATCTCCTTACTGCAGAGTTTGAAGAGTTTTCTTTCTAAAAAGGATGCGGGGAAATGTTGTCTTGTTATTGTTAAGAGTTGCAGACCGGCTGGGGAAACCACTGGCTTTACTTTGAACTGGTATTACCGCACGTTTGTGAGAATATGACGTTGTTTTAAACATGCTTAGTTCCTATTATTGAAATGGTTTTCCATTCCCCTTCAATCAATCTGCCTAGCCTTTTCCCAACTATGTTGGGGTTGCCTTCTAGTCTAACCGGATGCAGCTGAATACCGGTATTTTACATGGAGCGACTGCCTATCTGACCTCCACAACCCAGTTACTGGATAATACGATACCCCTTGGGAAGATTGGTTGTCAGAATTTCGGGCTTCTGACGACCAGTAACTACTGTCAAAAATCCACGAATGACAGCCGGGACCAACGACTTTCTCTATGCGTTCCTCAGAAAAATGGTCTTGACACACTGACAACTTTGAAAATATTTTTTTATGTGATAGAATTAACAATTTTCGGACTTTTTCCTATATTTGTGTTGTGAGACCTTGCTTCTTGCCAAATTTCATGATTCTAGGACGACGGAAAGTACCCTATAGGTTTTGATTTACTTGCGAGTGTCAAAAAATGTCGCATAAATGGCCGTATTTTTTTATTGCGTTGACTTAGAAGTTTGATCTTTTTAGAACTCCAAGGCACCATAGACTTACGTATTTGATATTAATTTTAGCTTGATACCTTCATGCGTTCCTGAGAAAAACGGTCTTGACAGACTGACAGACAGACAGACGGACAAACAAGTGATCCTATAAGGGTTCCGTTTTTTCCTTTTGATGTACGGAACCCTAAAAAGGCGAATATTATTTGACAACAGCAGCAGGATAGCAGAGTAAAAGTGTACTTCTTTCAGCTTATAAGAATCTACTTAATGCTATCACCTATACACCTGTCAAACGAGATGATTATCATAATATTTTGACTGCCTGCTCGCAAAGCTAAGTTCTTCAGTGAACTCTTTCTGGTTCTACGAAACAAACCTTTTATCAGACTAAGCTGCTGCTCCTCAACTAGTTTTAAGTAAGTGTAAGGCCGTTTGTCCACCGCCACGTCAACGGGACGTCAACGAGAATGAGGTGACGATGCTGAAGTAGCGATACACTCATTTACTACCACGTGTATGTTCAGCCTTTACCATTGCCATTCGCGCTGCCGGAAATATTTCCCTAAATATTACAGTGGCAACATCAAGGGAAATTAGTATTTACATTGCTGCGTCACATGTCTTATCAACAATGGAAGACGTAGAAATTCGACAGCAAGTGAGCGCGAGAGTAATACCTACATAAACACTCGCGTTGCCGGCCCTTTGATGTCCGCCAAAAAACCACCAAGTTGGGGATCAAGCGGCAACGTCAACGACAAGGGAAGCGACCTGTTTACACATTCACATTATTCACATATTTCACATTTCCTTGCAAGTTGCCGTGGAAATGGGCTGAATATAAACGGGGTATACTATGGCCGCGTGTCCACCGCATACCGTCACCGGGATGGAATAAACTCGTTTCTCGTTGACGTACCGTTGACGTTATGCGGTGGACAAACAGTATAAGAGTAGATTCGAGTACACCCGCGGAAGTCTGCACTTATAACCTACACCAAAAACATTCGTATTTTGGTATAAATATAGGAAGAAATGGCGTAGGCGTATTTTATTTCAGTCAAGCAGGATTCCGTTTCCTATAAAAGGAAAAAATACGAGCAACAAGACGCTTCTAGAAAAGATTAACAGTTTAATTGCATTACAGTCCCTTTTTATTTTAAACGGCCTAAAAGGTTTATTTCTTTGTTTCAGTTCTTGGTAAATAACGTTTATTTTTTTAACGTTACGTCTGTTATTCATTTTGAGTCCTGCCTTGAAATTGTATTGTGGTACTCGTTGGTATTATTATTTGGATGCCTCGCTGATGGTGGCGCGTGTGTTGGATCATTTAACAAATCCATGCGTCAGGTTCGTGAACGGACGCTGTTGGTGGAAGCTGGTCATACCTTAGCTGCCACGGCTTATTTTAATTTAAATTTTTAATTGTTTTTTTATTACGGACGCTTTTAATGTTCATCGTTCTCACATGTATAATTTCAACATGAATGATGTAACCAATATTTTGTAACCATATTTTGATTTAAAAGAGTGTCCGTGGAGTTTCTTGCGCGTTCTTCTCCATAGATATCTACGTTTTAGAATGGGCAACTAGCTTCAACTTTCTGACTTACCTACTGACCTACTGACCGACTCTTTGACAATTCAAAAGTGCCTGTAATTGGTTTAATTGAAATAAAAGTTTGAGTTTGGAGTACACTAGTTCTCACTTGATAGCAGGAAAAAGGGGCAAACATCTACAATTTGTGCGGATATGTTAGATTGTAGACAAAATCAGAAAAGGGGCAAATGCCGAACAGATCTATATGGATCGTCCGGTGGAGTGACGGACGCATAAAAGCACAGGCATCTTCTTTGGTATATGGACAGACAGGATGATGTGATAGTGAGGTAGTGACGACTAAGATACTTTTTAATGAATTATGTCCTTGTCCTTCACTTTAAAAACCCAGTTCCGTGCCAACCAATCCTAAGTAATATTATAAATGCGAATGTGAATTTGTTAGTTTCTTTGTTACGCTTTCACGGCTAAACGGCTGAACCGATTTTGATGAAATTTGGTATGGGGATACTTTGAACCCCGGGAAAGGACATGGACTGGGATACTTTTTAACGACAATGCGTGGTATGTCGTTAAAAAGTAGCCTAAAGTCCTACTAAACTAGCTTCAACTAGATTCAATTTTCTGACTAACTGAACGACTCTTTGACAATTCAAAAGTGCCTGTAATTGGTTTAATTGAAATAAATGCTTTGATTTTTGAGTTTCGAAACAGCTGAACAAGAACGTTCCAACCGCCCGTATACAAAAACAAGATACAGTAAAGAAACTTTATGCTAAACCGAATGCACTCGCCGCCGTCGTCGCCGGCAAACGCCTAGAGTACGCTGTGACTTGAATACTGAATCACCAACAAATGCATACCTACTACCATATTGCAACACTATTCCACCGCAAAAACTCATTCCATATTCACACCTCCCAACACTACATCATACACTGCTGGCTAAGTAACATTTCATGAAAATTTATGTCTATACAACACCAGCAATGGAAAACGAACAACTCGATGTTCTCGCTGAATGCACGTTCTCACGACTCGTTGTGAAGGATTGGATCCCATTTCGAATTCCGAGCCCGTAATGGGCGTAAACAAAGAGATTATTACGAGCAGATGCAATTAACATCAAAAAGATACAAAGAAAGAAGCCGGGCTTTAAAAGTTTTATGAGTAAATACCGCTATAAAAACGGAGCAGGCGAAATTAGTGAGGAAATGTAAGTGCTTATGGAATTTCAAGACTGCGGTCGAGAAATGTTAAAAAAATACCTACTTACTCTAATTTGATCTAAATTAACTGAACATGTCTTTTAATAATATACGGCGGAATAAAATATGTAAGTAGGTAAGTAGTAATTTTTTTGAAGTTAATGTTTCTATAGATCGTGTCAAAAAAAACACTTTTAAACTAAATAAATTGTAGGTACAACATCTATGATAATAATAAAGCAGCTAAAAAGATAAGCATTTACAGGTTTTTGTAAAATAAAAGTGAATTGCAACAACAATAAATTTATTATCACATAAAATATTTTCACTCATAAACAACATTTATCTACTATAAAAAGTAAAAAGTCCACATAAACGACTGTCTGAGCAACGATCCACTATCAGGGGATTACCCGTTTTATAATGATTTATGGTCATCCATCGAGATGAAATAATAATATAGAAAAATTGTGCTCTCGCTATGTTGCCAACGCGGGACATTTATTATTAAAGAGGTTTTAATGTCACGAAATAAGATCATAAATGAATAACATTGGTTTGTTTTTATGGACACTTTGAAAACGGTAAAAATTTAATATTTATTTTTGGGCAAAACAATTTGTAACCTTTGTATAATACAGGTTTCGACTTTTTCAAGTTTGAAATAGATTAGAATCAATATCAAATTGGCACGATTTCAAACCAAATTTGAATTGATTCAAACTCAAAGACTAGTAGGTTCGCGACACCACAGTCTAACAAATACGTTAACATTACAAGTACAAGAACTCCAGTATCTTCATCAGCAACACAGCATCTAAAATACTGTTAACAGTAGGAGAGCAGCTCGCTAAGACTACAGGCCTTGTCACAGCACTCGTTGACGACGAACCTCTTGCCTCTTGAGGGCAGAGACATGCCCCTGGCTTTGTGAGGAGCCATCCATGGCCAGCCAAACTGGCCTTCCTGCTCTTTGTAGTAAGGTGACAGGATTGCATCTGGAAGAAGATTTTTGCTTTAAGGTGTAGAAATACCGGTGTGAACTCTAAAAGTAAGAAAATCCCGTTTTAGAATAATTTCATAGAGTGGACACAATAAGGTGATAAAACAGCAGCCTGCCAGTGTCTTCGTTTGTGTTTATGACAACTGCTATCACCAATCCTCTTTCCGTTATTGCAGTTGTAACTGCAATAATAACGTACGTATAATTTTTACTCGCGTAGGTATGTATTGCAACAATAATATGTTCAGAGGCGGATTTGCCTAGGGCGGCTAGGCGGATATTAGAGGCGGCCAATCTGACAAAAAATTCACTGACGATAACAAGAAATAACTGAAAGTACCTAAATATTCTAAAGGCTCGCGCAAATTATGGTGGGCCCATAGATACAAGAAAGAAGTTTTTAGGGTTCCGTACCAAAATGGTAAAAAAGGAACCCTTATGGTGTGACTAAGTCTGTCTGCCTGTCTGTCTGTCTGTCTGTCTGTCTGTCTGTCTGTCTGTCTGTCACAGCTGGATATCTCGAGAACTACTAATGCTATCATCTTGTAATTTGGAACAGTTTTAGATGACATTTACCCCACTATTTTGCAAATAAGAAAGAAATAAAAATATTTATATTTTTTTTGCAACAGGGACCGAAAGGGGGTCTTGAAAATTCAAAGTGAAGCTACTATGGCATGTGGTATCATATGAAAGAGCGTTGTTTGCACATTCTCAAACATTTTTTTTAGGCCGCATAGTTTTCGACTTTTGATGAAAAATGTAAAAAAAAATACCGTTCCCCCCCCCCCTTATCTCCGAAGTTTGCAAAGAGAAAAATCTGAAATTATATGATAGAAGTTTATGGAAGTGTATGTTATGTAAATAGCACACTTTTTCAGAAATCGGAACGGAACCCTCGGTGCGCGAGTCCGACTCGCTCTTGACCGGTTTTTTATATTTCAATGGGCGGGCCGCACTGCACCGCATCGTATAACAATAATCTTCCTAACCACTTTCGTAAATCTTAATATACAGGGTTACTGGTTACTGACCAATATCCTCTTAAGGGGTCACTGTACTCATCATTATGAACAACTTTTACTATGGGACCAAACCTGAATTCGCAGATATTAAAGTTAATTTCTGAATCGATTCCGATAAAAGTTGGCAATAACGTAAATTCGTTATGTGGAGTCTATATGATGGGTGCAGTGAAAGAGGCGGCTGGTAGGTATTTAGGCACTACATGGCCTGGGGCCTAGGGCGGCCAAGACTGCAAATCCGCCTCTGAATATGGTCCATAGGCTATGGAGGCCTGTTCTGAATATATCATTTGAGCTATAAGATAAAATGAGGGTGATTAAAACAGGCACATAAAACATTTGTTCATCCTAGTAAAGAAATTAGAAAAACCTGTGATAATGTTTATGTTAAGTTACATTTTTCTAAGTTACATTAACATCCAATACAGTCAAACTTTGACGGACCTACCTAATTAATACCAACTTTAACTATAAAACAATTCCAACTACCCTCCATCTCTTCCTGAATCAGCATTAAAACAATTATTCTTGCTCAATGCATTCAATCGGAAGATAAATTCTCGCTATACTATGAAGATACATTCAGATTGCATTAAATACTGACGGATCGGTAGACCACTTGGAATAAATCGTTCCCCTTACTCGACTTTTACAAATTGCAGCAGAAGATAAGCAGCTGGTAGCCTGGTACACTATAAAAGAGCTTTCTTTTATTGTGAGATGCGCTCCGGCTGCGGCTTGAGAGGGTATTGTAATAATCTTCATATTGATTGTACATTGTTGCTGTAAAACATTTCTGCATTGTAGAGTCAGTATCTACTCTTCGAGTACATAAGGAACGTGTTTACTTTGACATACCTACATTTTTAGGGTGCCGTACCTCAAAAGGAAAAACGGAACTTAACAATCATATTTTAAGGGTATCATAATAATAATCATAATGTCCCAAACAATATCAGGCCAGGCTCACTCAGCATTTTAGGTTTGAAGCTGTACGCGGCAGGCGGCGGTTAATTACCTACAGTTATATTCACCTAGAAGTTGTCTCTCTTTCTATCGCGTAACTCTTACACCTTCTGACCTACTGAATTAGCCCCGCGGACGGGGCCCGCCGCGTACTTGTAGCTTCATACCTAAACTGTGGATTGTCCCATCTGTATTAATCTGTGACCTTGTATAAAAGAGTAGAGAAACCCAACTTACTATACATAGATCCAGAATCCGACCGCTTGGTCTCCGAGCCTCCTTCTTCATAACACAAGAATGCTAGTGCTCTCGCGAGTGACCTGCCGCAGTAGACCTGGGGGTTCACATCTTGGTAGGCCACCTGCCCGCCCCCGATGTGCGCGGAACATAGCGTGATGGTGCACAACGTCACAAGGAGGATGGACTGTTGAGGATTCATCTGGAACAATTGAATTTAGCTGGAGTTAGTGAAGAAACTTATTACTTCGTATTTGACATATCTCAGGACCCTGATGGAGCCTTTCGAAGGCGTACGAAGGGCCGAAGACAACTCGCAGAGGCCCCTTAGACAATTTTAAATGACGAGGAGGCACCAGCCGACGATTATCTCTGTACGCACTATGCAAGTGCACCCAAGGACAACCCCCGGTTGGTGTAGGACTTTTGCAGGATATGGAAATAATGATATTGGACTATGGATTTGAGTGCTTACAGTAGACTGGTTACCTAGAAGTATGAAAGGACCAATCCAGATCAATGTTTTATTATACATGGAAAAAATGGCAGGGGGTGACTTACACACTCAGTAATGGACCACCGGAAACTGTCGCTAGCACATTACTTCGTATTATTTTTAAAATGATAATAATTTATAACAATATCTTTCTTTATTTACACTTCAAAGTCACAAACATCTGTGTAGCCCTGACTCTTGTACTAGGAGTTCCTGGTTCACAAGAGTCATGATACTGACTACCTTTTGAACTGGGCATATTTGGTGCAGTCACAGACTTAAAGTCTGTGGGTGCAGTCGTGAGGCACAAAGTTTTTCAGTTTTTTAACCGACGAAAAAAAAGGAGGAGGTTCTCAAGTCGACGCATATTTTTAGGGTTCCGTACCAAAATGGTAAAAAAGGAACCCTTATGGTGTGACTCAGTCTGTCTGTCTGTCTGTCTGACACAGCTGGATATCTCCTGCTATCAGCTGGATTATCTGATTTGAACGATTCTTGTTTTATTCGGGAAGGTATACCTCGATGTTGGATATCCGATTAACTTCGCTTGGGTAGTTTTTGAGTTAGCTTCAAAGAATACGTATTTTTCCAACTCCATCTACGTTATGTGGATGATGTTATTACCTTCTTGTCACTGCTATTTACGTAGCTGGTAGTGGTTATTCGAATTTGTGTGGGACAGTTACAACTAAAAACCGGCCAAGTGCGAGACGGACTCACACACAAAGGGTTACGTACCATATTATATGTTTAACAATGGCAAAGATAACTTTGTATTTCATAATGATACTGTGAATTACAAGGTTATTTTTTGCAGTTGCAGAAAATCGCCCCTATTTAAACAAAATACCTTAAGAATCGCCGTTTTTAGTATTTCCTGATTAAGTACAGTATATATAAGGTACATTATATAATTAATAAAGCTCGTACAAAAATGGTACAAAATTGACAACTTTTACGGCCCCCTATTTCTTCATTTTAGAAGATAAAAAAAATAAAAATATCTTTGTACTCTACTCGATGAGTTCTACACAATACACGCCACACACGTTAATTTTTTTTTTTTTTCAAATGAAAATATTTTTGTATGGGGACCGCCCCCTTTAATTTTAACTTTACGTTATTTTTATAATTTGTTGTTATAGTCGTAATAGAAATACACAATCTGTGAAAATTTCAACTGTCTACCTATTAAGGTTCATGAGTGATACAGCCCTGTGACAGACGGACGGACGGACGGACAGCGGAGGCTTAGTAAGTTTGTACGCACAATATTGAGATACTAGCTAGACTGCCCGCGGCTTTGCCCGCGTGGATGTCTGATTTCATGGGTTTTAATTTTCTTATTATTGTTTATTTTATATCAAAAGTTTAAATACTGAGTTTCAAGTTAATCGGACTGCGCTTTAAAATTCTTCCATACAAACTTTAACCTCCCTAAACCCCTTTTGAGGGGTAGTTTTGAAAAACTAATAATGTCAAACTTTATTACTTACATATGCAAGTATTTGTGCTAAGTTTCAAGTTCATTAACCAAATTAATAAGATTTTTCATATAAACTGTATCCCTGTTTTCACGCCCACAGGGGTAGAATTTCAAAAATCGTCTGGGATGTTTCCATAACTTGGCTCAAACATTATTTACACCAATTTTCGAGTTAATCAATCCCCAACAAAATCCTCCGCTGTAAAATTTACTACCCCTTTTCACGCCTTAGGGGTAGATTTTTGGAAAACCCTGATACACGTTAGTTAATCTTCATTTTTGGTCTCGAGTACAAAAACTGAGTTTTGAGTAAATCGGACCGCGTGTTAAAATTCCTCCATACAAACTTTGACACCCACCAATCCCGTCTTCTGGGGTCGCGGGTTGTTCGAAAGAGATACCGTGGCCCTGACATAGGCAACTGAAGGAACGCGGGTGGGTTTAAGTCAGTAAAAGTATGACACGCCCTTCCGCTCCACCCAGAGCGGGAGAAGTCATTTGATGATTTCCCATCCCCAAAAAAAAGGGGGTAGCTTAGGAAAACTAAAAATGATTAATTTTATACCTTAGATGAATATTCGTGTTAAGTTCTAGACTCAAGAGATAAGATTTTTCATACAAACTTTCATCCCCTATTTTATTCTGTTAGGGATGGAATTTCGAAAAATTCTTACTTATTGGATGTTAACACTATATAAGGTATCTATGTGCAAAATTTCATGTCTCTAAGTCCAGTGGTTTGGACTGTGCGTGCATTATTATCAGTCAATGAGTCAGTCAGGACTTTGAATTTTATATATATAGATTTATAAGACCATAAACTTCTGATAGGTTTTCCTGTAATCTATAGGTAAAGAACTATTTTCTGTATTTTTTTTTTTAATTTTAGGCTCAGTAGTTTCGGAGATAAGGGGGGCGAATGGTCAATTTTCGTCTATTTTCTTAAATAACTTCAAAACATTTTATTTTAAAATTATAAACAAAATATATTTGAGACCCTCACAGTAAGACCTTTCATTTGATATGTCACACGGTACAGTTTGCAAAACTTTTTTTTTAATCGTACTTATTTTCCCCCCAACAGGTTCACCCATATTCAAAATTCATTTATTTACGTTACATGTCCGTGTTTGGGTTACTAAAATACATATATGTACGAAGTTTCAACTTAATCGGTTCATTAGATTCGGAGCAAATTGGCTGTGACAGACGCACAGACGGACAGACAGACAGACAGACAGACACACGAGTGATCCTATAAGGGTTCCGTTTTTTCCTTTTGAGGTACGGAACCCTAAAAAGTGAAAAATAAAAACATTTTTATAACAAAAAAAACAACCGAGTTCCAAAAAAAACACTTAGGCCGGGTTCCCACTACGCCGGACCGGCAGATCTGCCGCGCCGGTAAATCTGCCGGAAGAGCTAGTGGCTGTACAATTTATATGAAGCTATTCACATTATCCCGGGTCCGGCATTTTTGCCGAGCCCGGCATTTCTACCGAACGTTTTGTCACTACGAATTGCCGGTAGAACGACCGGGCCCGGAGTAATGTGAACGAGTTTGTGCCGGTATCTGTCCCCCGCTCGCCCCGCTCGTGCTCCCCTCGCCCCGCCCGTGTTCCACTCACGTCATTCGGCTCGCATGTTCTGTCTAGTCGTCCCAGTAAATCGTCAAAAGTGGTTGCTGTCATTCGAAAATAATTGAAGAACTTTGATTCGTCTCTTCTAAGTTCACCCATTAATGTTTCAAATGTTCCAAGTGAAAATCTTTCCCGTAAAATAGGGTGTACCCAATGTTTTCTTTTATTTTGCCTTCTATTAAGATACCACCACAACACAACAATTTCGTCGTCCATTGTGCGCGCAGGTCCAAATTCAACTGAGGACTGTCTGAATTTCTTCCGGGATCCGATGTAATGTGAACACTCTGTCCGGTGTCCGGTTTTCGGCAGATCTGCCGGTCCGGCGTAGTGGGAACCCGGCCTTACAAAGTAAAAAATAACTTCAATTTCGAAAGTCGGTGGCAAAAAACTAAAATACAGATCCAAAGACACCGACTTCCGAAATTAAAGTTATTTTTCACTTTGTAGTCTTTTTTTTTGGAAGTCGGTTGTTTTTTCTTTTTTGTAAAAAGTTTTTTTCTGTGTGAATGTTTTATGCATAAACCTGGGTCAAATTAATTTATTTTACTTCCTTCTTTCTTTCTTTCTTTTCTTTATCTCATTGGTTTAGCGTGCGCAAGCGCTACTGCTAAGCTTGAGGTTCTTTGTCAAAGTCTATTGGGTATTTCTATTGGATAAATTATCAGCAGCCTATCACATGGGACTTATAACTTGCTAAATATGGGTAAGATATAGTTACTAACCTACACCGCTGCCTACCCTTCGGGAAATACAATCTATAATGTAGTTACGTTTATGAAATTGAATAGAGAAGTTTTCCGTAACTATCAAACGGGGGTTTCCCGTAACTGTTAAACGAAACGAAAGAGTTATTTTCCTTTAGTCGATTCAATTTACAGGGATCTAGGAAGTGAACCCTGTAAATTTTACGTTTCATGTCTGTAAACGTACACTCAGATACTCTCTCTCTCTCTCTTATCACTTACATTTTTCTCTGAAATGTTGATTCGAGCCTTTGGATCACTCAATCACATTATAGACTTTAATATTATTGCAACAAAATATTAATTTCGTTTAAATACGAGTATACCACCACAAAAATTTAACAGCTTTAAATTTTAATAAGTACTTACACGTACAGGATTCAGTAAATTTTCGGCGATACACGCTGGTTGTATTACCGAAATAAGTTGTACAGAGTATCAAACGCAATAAATTCACATTGATATATAAACGGAGCCGAGCAGCCAACTGGCAAAGTAAATGTACAAGATTAAAACGAAATATCGGAACTGGAAAGGATTCCCAACAGCTATGAGCAAATAAATATAAATAGTTTTCTTTTCCCACGTTCACTCTCGTCATTGGCATCAACATCAATGGCGAGTACGTCACTCACCTTCGGTTTGCCGACGATATAGTAGTCATGGCTGAGACTCAGTCAGTACAATACTCGACGAACTCAGTAGAGCTTCCGAAAAAATGGGTCTTAAAATGAACATGGACAAGACAAAGGTCATGTCAAATGCCCATGTATCATCCACTCTCATGAAGATCGGAGACGCTACACTCGAAGTTTTGGACGAGTATGTTTACCTAGGACAAACTGTCCAGTTAGGTAAGTCCAACTTCGAGAAAGAGGTCAATCGAATCCGACTCGGCTGGGCAGCGTTCGGGAAGCTACGCAATACGAGTATCTTCTCGTCTCACATACAGCAGTGGCTCAAGGAAGACGAAAGTTTTTGACCACTGCCTGTTGCCAGTGATGACCTATACGGCTCTAGAACGTGGTCACTCACAATGGGGCTTATTAGAAAGCTAAAAGTCACCCAAAGGACGATGGAGGTTCCCTACGTGACGGAATCAGAAATGAAGAGATCCGCAGGAGATCCAAAGTAACCGACATATCCCGAAGAATTATCTAAGTGGCAGTGGGCAGGGCTCAATTGCTCGCAGAACAGATAGCCAATGGGGCTGAAAGGTTCTGTAGTGGCAACGCGTACCGGAAGACGTAACGTTGGAAGGCCACCCACAAAGTGGACCGATGACCTTGTGTACACCGCAGGAATCCGCTGGATGCGGGAAGCACAGAACCGGTTGAAGTGGCGGTGCTTCGGGGTGGCCTATGTCCAGCAGTGGACGTCTTACGGCTGAAATGATGATGATCGTCACTGAAAGCCGACCCCAACGTAGTTGGGAATCTTCACACTCAAACGGCTGGACAGATTTGGATGAAATTTGGTAAGTAGATAGCTTATACCCTTTTTTTTTTTTTTTTTTTGAGGGTGGGAAATCATCAAATAACTTCTCCCGCTCTGGGTGGAGCGGGAGGGCGTGTCAGACTTTTACTGACTAAAACCCACCCGTGTTCCTTCAGTTGCCTATGCCAGGGCCGCGGTAACCCCTTCAGACAACCCGCAACCCCAGCGGCGTCGGCCCTATTGGGCCCCGTCACTTGCTGACATCTCTTTGAGGCGCGCGTGGAACACAACGCGCCGTCGACTCGGGCCTGGTCCTTACCGGACGGCGATAAGATAGCTTATGCCCTGGATTAACACATAGGCTACTTTTTATGCGAAAAAAAATTAGTGTTCCCGTGGGATGAGCAATTTATTGCCTTTAAAAATGTGAATGTTTTTCTCACCAATTAAATAATACACGTTGTAGTGTACTTATCTCATAAACCGCGGGTAACACCGCGGTGCGCAGCTAGTCATTTTATAAATCTAGTCTTAGTATACCCTTTTATGACGTATTACTGACTGTTTTACTAATTCAGACAAAGCACAACAAAACCACTGATAATACAATTTGGAAAATAATAAGTTAATAATATAAGATGTGGAGATATCAAAATAATACTCCTAAATTAAAATCAAATAAACACTAATGTACACTCAACAAAATTAAATTAATCAAAAAGTTATCACATTAATATTATCCACATTCATAATCAATTTATTACAAAATTAAAGAAAACAATTTACCTTTAACACTTTACTTTCCCAGAACGCACCTTGCTCGAATGTGGGAGCCTGAAGCAAAAGTTCCCGTTTTATACCGCTGTAACGTGTGCCCACGATAATAATTAATATTCCTACATGTCAATACAATAACACTGGTTAACGAAATTTGATGGGTGACCTTGTATTTGGGTAAGGTGTTGTAGGGTGGCTCCATTTCTCACCTTTGGAATGTAGTCATGTAGTTCGACAGGGTTAACAAGTTAAGTAATAAAGCACCGCCACATTCACTGGTGTAAAACTTGGCGTATTTTGAAAATAGCTTTGAACCAGAAAATTTCTCTGTTACTTTCAAATGAAAACTACCAGGTGTAAGTGTAAACAGTGGCAATCTTTTAGGAGGTCATTGTACTCATCATTATGAACAACTTTTAATAAGGGACCAAACTTGAAATCGCGAAATAAAAATCAACTGTTCAGTACACTATGTTCGCATAATTCGTCAAAATGATTTTTTTTTTCGCGATTTCAGGTTTGGTCCCGTAGTAAAAGTTGTTCATAATGGTGAGTACAATTACCCCTTAAGATATTGGCACTGTTTACACTTACACCCTGTATAAGCTGCTGGATGATTACGTAACACACTTACAGCAGCAACGGCTTTCATTTTGACAGTTCAACAACATTCATTGCGTTGTTTACGTTGTTGAGCAGACACATTTTTCCAACATATGAAGCAATGGATTAGCAATATCCTTCAAAATCATTCAGATGTTGATTTAAAGTGTGTTACGCAATTAGGGCAATGAATGTTTACCTTGCATTTTATGATGCTGTACATTTCAAGTTCAACCAAATTAAGTTAATTTTCATTAATTTCATTATTCAATTTTAGATTTTTATATTTTACTAATTTTCGTTCGGGGGCCCGTATCAATGATACGGCTGATACGGCGACACTCTCACAATAATTCCTAACAGTATCCTCCCCATCAATCAACCCCAAAATTATCTTCAAACTTGCCACCTTGCCTAAACAGGGACCTA
Source organism: Cosmia trapezina (assembly GCA_905163495.3). Classification (NCBI taxonomy): domain Eukaryota; kingdom Metazoa; phylum Arthropoda; class Insecta; order Lepidoptera; family Noctuidae; genus Cosmia; species Cosmia trapezina. The sequence goes on from LR991024.1 coordinate 27,828,747, forward strand.
TGAACATTAGTCACAGCAAGGAGTCTATCTATCACAGAAGTGCTCACACATCATCGGTTCGATAACTGAAGACGCATTACCTCTGACTCGAAGGGCTTAGAGTGGAACTGTCATTGCCGAATGACCCTGTATCAAAGTATACTTCTCAAGATTTAGGTCCACTCGCTCAAGACAATTTTCACGACGGCAGAATTAGACCTCGTAATAATGGGTTTTTTAATTTTTGTGAAAATGAAAGCGTCGTTAGCAACGTAAAGTGTAGTATAGTGCACAATCAGTTATCAAAGCTTAACTTACCGACTGCGAAACATCGGGTAGGTGTGGCACATGGCAACAGCGATATCCCCACATCTCCCAAATTGTCTGGAAAAAGCAATACACTATCTAGAGCATCCATATTCAATCGGATTGTCTAAATAAATGTAGCAAATTCATCAGGTGTCCTGAAGCCTTAATGCTCCAATTTCACTATGGCGTCGCACTGGCGCGAATTCCAATCTGGGGCGCACTTAAAGCGTCAAATAAGATGAACCCAAGTGGAACATTGGATGTGACGTCCCCCCTCAACCCCCCCAAACACAACGTTTGCTGTCGTACACTTCATTTGTTATTAAAAGTCTATTCCGCTCCGCTGAACGATTTAATGGAGATCAGTGAGTATGACGTATTTGAAATGCAAACAAAATTGTTATACAAACTTTCGCTTTTAGCTCCATTGAACGACAAACGGGCGCGCTTTGAAGTTTCCAACAGCCTAAATGTTACTGGTAATTGCTGTCCTTATATAAATAAATAAGTAAGTAAGTTGTGTGGATGTAACGGTAAGTTTTCATCACGCATGTGCAATACCTATGTATCATCCGTGAAGGTAGGTAGGTACTGTAAAGGTTGTCTGCAAACGGGAACCTTACATCATTCAGGTTAGTAGAAAAATGACTCTGGTTACATCCGATCACTCAAGCGAGTTTAGAATATTAGTCTTTCAAAATTGAATATTCGGCGATTGTTTCCAAGAAACAACAGTTTGCAAAAGGCGCGTAAAAGTGAGCACGTCCTCTTGTAATATACCTACTGGATGACTATATTTAACGTCTTAAAAAAATAGGGTAAGTGTAATAGGTTAACGGAGTAAAAGTCAGTGGCATTACTAGTTTTTCTTTTTTTTTTAATAACTTATACAAAAATTCAGATCCAGAGCAGATTGGAGAAATGGCAACAGAAGCTGGAGAATGTTGGCTTGAAAATCAGTAGAACCAAAACTGAATATACTGCGATTTCGGCGGTATCTCCAGTTCTGGAGCCCTGATACTTGATGGAGCGCTTCTCCAAGCCTGCTCCGACTTTCGGTATCTCGGTTCACTCGGCGAAGTAGATCGTCGGACGGTTAAGCACAGGATTAGCACTGGATGGATGAAATGGCGGCAGGTCACGGGAACAATCTGCGATTCCCGTATTCCCCTTAAACTTAAGGGCAAGATGGGTATATAAAAGAATGGTTAGATCTGATGTCTTGTGTAGTTGTGTGGATCACAATGTTGGGCCACAAAAGGGATAAATGAAAAGCAATTGCATGCAGCTGAGATGAGAATGCTAAGAGGGATGTGTGGTGTTACACGAGTGGATAGAATAATAAATGAGTACCTACATAAGAGAAAGTTTGTAATTGGCACCGGTGACTGAAAAGTTGTGCGAAAATCGGTTGTCATTGTATGGGCATGTGATGCGGAGGAATGAGGAAAATGTCGTGAGGAAAGTTTTGAGTATGAATGTCGATGTAAGAGTAGGGGAAGACCAAAGAAACGATGGATGGACTGTGAAAGATGACATGGCTAGAAAGAGGGTAACTACCGAGATAACGACTAATAGAGAAGTATGGAAAAAAAAGGGACATGTTGCGCCGATCCCAATTAAATTGGTATAAGGGCTGGAGAATGATGATGATGTGCTTAGACAGAAATTGATCTAAAGTATCAATAAATACTACAAATTCAAAGTAAACTTAAAAAAAAACAGAAATTTTGAAAAAATAATAATTCGTTAAAAAATATCGAAATTCAAATCATGGTCGGTGTCAGGTTGTATGTTGATATAAATATGATTCGTGACAATAAAAAATATGTAAGTAGGTACCTACATATTTACATATTTCTTAACGATTAAAATTATGTAAGTAAGATACATACAAGATAAGATAAGGTAAGATGTAGTATTTACATATTTTTAACCATAAAAACCGGCCAAGTGATGAATAAATGACTATTACTCGTAAACTTGAAAAGCCTACTTAGCTGTGATAGTTTTCCTTTTAACTTCGTTATACAGGGTGTAAGGGACAGCCCTCCGCAAACTGATAGGGTGAATTCAGTATGTCTTACTAAGATGACCGGTACATGAAATTTTTTCAGGAACGTTAAGGGAATCCAATAAACCTGATTTGTTTGTGTTTTTGTGCACAAATCGGAATGTCTATTACTGGTTGGGAGGGGTAGGTAATAGGTATGCGGTGAGTTCGATGAACTCTGTAGCTAGACAGAAAGTGAACAGCTGATTACTCGCGTCGTTGGTTAGAGTATTTCAACATCCATTGCTGGTTTTTTTTTTTGCAGTTTTTTTTTACATAGATGGAGTGCTGCGAACACACAATGCAATTTTACATTGAAATAATGAAAATGTAACGGAAAAAAAATTTAAAAAATGAAAATTTTCCTGAGAAAATTTCCGGTGGAATATGATTCAGAATGAGGAGCTGAATGCACCCTGTTAGTTTGCGGAGGGCTGTCCCTTACTGCCCTGTATACATATAGATAGATATATATAACAACAGAAGACCTTTGCTTCTCCTTCAATCTGGCGAAAGCAAAGCGCGGAAAAAAAACCGGTCAAGAGCGAGTCGGACTCGCGCACCGAGGGTTCCGTGCCGATTTCTGAAAAAGTGTGCTATTTAGAGACATCGTTTTATTTTTCCTGTAATCTTTACATAAACTTCTATCACACAGAATAATTTCCCAGATTTTTATCTTTGCAAACTTCGGAGATAAGGGGGGGGAACGGTATTTTTTTTTACATTTTTCATCAAAAGCCGAAATTTATGCGGACTAAAAAAATAAAAAATAAATGTTTGAGAATGTGCAAACAGCGTTCTTTCATATGATACCCCACATGCCCTAGTAGCCCTTTGTATTTGTACTTTGAATTTTTAAGACCCCCTTTCAGTCCCTGTTACAAAAAAAATATAAATATTTTTACTTCTTTCTTATTTGCAAAATAGTTGGGTAAACGTTATATAAAACTGTTCCAAATTTCAAGTTGATAGCATTAGTAGTTCTTGAGATATCCAGCTGTGACAGACAGACAGACAGACAGACAGACAAACAGACAGACATACACGTGGACATTTGCTACTCCGTGTCACCTATGGTTGGATGATTGGTTCTGTGCCCGAACAATATATGAATGACAACACGATTTGACAGTTATCGCTACTCCCGATGTGTTTTTGCCCGTCCGAAAAATTTAACTTTTACACTTGTTTTGATGGATCGTTAATATGTCGGACGGACGGACTTAGGGAGTAGGCCCCACGAGCCGTAGGCGAGGTTGTTTCTGAGCCGAAAACATTCTCCACTTGTATCAAAATGTACTATTTTAGGGTTTACCTTCCTTCTGCACACGTTATGTGGGGATGTTTTTAGGGTTCCGTACCAAAATGGTAAAAAAGGAACCCTTATGGTGTGACTCAGTCTGTCTGTCTGTCTGTCACAGCTGGATATCTCAAGAACTACTAATGCTATCAACTTGAAATTTGGAACAATTTTAGATGACGTTTATCCAACTATTTTGCAAATAACAAAGAAGTAAAAATATTTATATTTTTTTTGTAACAGGGACTGAAAGGGGGTTCTAAAAATTCAAAGTGGGGCTATTAGGGCATGTGGGGTATCATATGAAAGAGCGCTGCTTGCACATTCTCAAACATTTTTTATTTTTTTTTAGACCGCATAGTTTTCGACTTTTGATGAAAAATGTAAAAAAAAATACCGTTCCACCCCTTATCTCCGAAGTTTGCAAAGATAAAAATCTGAAATTATTCTATGTGATAGAAGTTTATGTAAAGATTACAGGAAAAATAAAACGATGTCTCTAAATAGCACACTTTTTCAAGAATCGGAACGGAACCCTCGGTGTGGGAGTCCGACTCGCTCTTGGCCGGTTTTTTTTTCTCGTCTACCCTCTTGTGTGGGGTGTTGTTGGATGGGTCTATCAAAAATATTGCGGGTTTGTGAAAACAATTTTTCGATGTAGGGATCCGTTTCTGAAATAGTATGTTCTACGATTTTTAGGGTGTGACTCAGTCTGTCTGTCTGTATGGATATCTCAAGAACTACTAATGCTATCAACTTGAAATTTGGAACAGTTTTAGATGACATTTACCCCACTATTTTGCAAATAAGCAAGAAACAAAAATATTTATATTTTTTTTGCAACATGGACCGAAAGGGGGTCTTGAAAATTCAAAGTGAAGCTACTATGGCATGTGGGGTATCATATGTAAGAGCGCTGTTTGCACATTCTCAAACATTTTTTATTTTTTTTTATACCCCATAGTTTTTGACATTTGTTGAAAAATTTTAAAAAAAATACCGTTCCCCCCCCCCCCCCCCCTATATCTCCGAAGTTTACAAAGATAAAAATCTGAAATTATTCTATGTGATAGAAATTTATGTAAAGATTACAGAAAAATTAAACGATGTCTCTTAATAGCACACGCGTGTGGTGTGAGGGCCACTTTATTGAAACTCTTTGAAAATATGCTTAGGATTTAGTGAACATTCCCAAACAATTGTGAAAGTTGGAATCAGATTTTGTGAAAGTCAACTTTGCGAGATATGGACTGTAAAGTGGGGCCCTCAGTTCTCACATAGAGGATTGAGGGCCCGCCTGTACCTGACAAACTATGGACACTACAGATAAAGTCTTTATGCCAAAATCTAAGCTTATACCAAACAAAATTTGTGAAAACAAGATATTATCGCAAAACACTGTCCTACTTGGTATATCTTCGTTCAAAATGGTCCCTCAATCCTCACACACGTAAAAGTTTATCACGCAAATACAATGAAACCATTAACTTATAGCTATTGTTTGTAATCCTATAAGATACTAAATAAATTGTGAAAATTTGTGAAAGCAAGAGCAGGTCACCATTTCTTGTTGTTTGAAAGTTATGACCTTGACAAAATCCGGGCCCTCAATCCTCCATTTATTTTGTTTTCCGTTTGAATACGCTTATCGTATGAAAGATTAGACAAATACAAAATAGTCTCTTTTTGTGAAAAAAATTGTGCAACAAATTCGATACTAGAAAACAATTAAAAGACCCTTTATTGTAAATAAAAATCGTGTTTTATTTTTGTTCCCTGAATTAGGAAATAGGGTGACCACGATACGGTATTTTACTATATATGAGAAAAAATCTTAAAATATATTATTTAGATAGATTAGGCAAAAAGCAGTCGGAAAATATTAGTTTTAGTTCAATAACAATATAAATTTTAAAATTAAATTCAAAGTTTTCAGGTTTTTTGAATGTTTTCTCAAACCATGAAATAGTAGCCGCCATTTTATGACGTCATTCGGCTGTGTGAATTAAAAAAGTGTCAACTATTAATTGATCAGTGTATCTCTTAGAGCAGGTATAGCTTTCACTTTAAAATCAAAATCTTTACCGTCCATACGTATTGTGTGTATAGAGTCATGAGGAACAGGGTGTAAAGTTCACTCATCCTTTATTGAAAAGGGAGGACCCTCCGACCAGATGGGTGTTGTCTCTGGTGGGCAACTGCCCCACGGTTAATGTGGGGTTGTTGTATACCTATATGCTAGTCGCGCGGTAAACTCTCATTGCGCGATGCAGGTTGCGGGACGTCATGTCCTTGTGATGCGTAGTTCGTATGTGGCGATGTAGATGCCGCCACATGTGTATTACAAGAAGTAACAGGCTAGAATGGAGATGTTACAAGCATTAAAACAACAAATGTGAAAATTAAACTTTTTATTCACTATTTATAAATTACTAGATAAAAAAAAAAATCCTAAAACCCTAATAAAAAAAACAAAACTATTTTTGGGCACTCGTGGTAACACGTTAAGGTCAGTGTAAGGTTGTATCTTAGTCAAAATATGATTCGCGACATTAATAATTATGTATTTACATAATTTTAACAATAAAAATAATTAATTACCTACGTAACGCGGCCTTATATAATGTGTGTGAACGTGCACTTAAGCGCGGCAACGGGAGTATACACCCCGCCCGCGCCCCCGCACTAGCCCGCCAGTGGACAAACTAACGCGGGAGCGTACGTCACGCTCGCTAAAGTTTAAATTTAGTCGCCTAATTTACCATCTTAGGTAAAACTCTGACATTGTTGAATACATTTAAAAGAAAGACCAATCTTTCGTATTGAATCTTATTGTAACACATTTACAAAAACTTATTTGTTTACTTTGTGGCGATTAATCTCCCACAACTAGTTTGCAGAAAAATCATCGCAGAGTCAATTTCAGACTCATAAATCTATCATTAACATTCATAAATTTTACTTTTAAAAATACATAAAGCATCAGAAATACCTATAATTTTGTTGACTTTTAATGTACTTGAATATCGATTATTAATAACATTAATTAGTAAAAAAATAAAGTCTCGGGGCAATTTTTACGTTTTATACCGCTATTTAATCACGATTTTTTGGTTTGAATAACGCGTAATTACATATAAAAAAACATGTCAAAATAAACTATGTTGTACAAAACTAATTCTAAAGTTTTATTAAAATCCCTTCATTTATTTAGACATAATAACGTTATTAACATCACTCTAAATTCGAATAAATTACGTTGCATAAGCGGACACTGATTATTACAGCGCGAGTGCCCATCGAGGAAGGACCTGTGTCATTTTTTCCCGCCTCCTGATGTCCGAGCTCACGTATCGTGAACGCATTATTTTACTACGACTGCAATATTAAAATTTTGTGAAATGGCTCTTAAACGCTTTTTCCGGAATTGAGTTCAGTTCTCACCGCGAATTCTCCTTTATTTATGTGTTCTACCGAACAAAACGGGTGCCACGAAGTGGTAATTTGAGTTTAGGAAAAAGAAAGAAGTCGGCTATCTGCGGGTGTGGCTATAGGGGTCAGTTATCTGGTGGATAAGGTATTTGCTCGATGGTATTTGTTGAGTTTTTGGTCAAAAATTCGTTCACCAATGGCCTTGTGCGAAGGCGCATTATCGTGGTGCAAAATCCAAGAATTTTCTTTCCACAAATCTGGCCTTTTTCGTAGAATTTGCTGTCTTAAACGCCGCATAACGCTCAAATAATATTCTTTATTTACTGTTTGACCTTCCAACAAAAATTCCGAATGCACAACACTGCGATAAGCAATGAAAACGGTCAACATGACTTTGTCTTTTGATCGACTTTGGCGTGGTTTTTTCGGTTTCGGTTCAGTTGGATGGCGCCACTCCGAAGCTTGTTGACTAGTTTGCATGTCAAACTCGAAATCCCACGTCTCGTCACCAGTAACAATGCGTTTCGTGAATGCTGAGTCGGATTGGAATTGACTTGTTCTAGCATGCCCTCAGCGACTCTTATGCGATTGAGTTTTTGGAGAAAGTTCAGGACTTTTGGGACTATGCCGCTCGGTTAGTCCCAAAAGTCCTCAATTTTCTCCAAAAACTCAATCGCACAAGAGTCGCTGAGGACATGCTAGAACAAGTCAATTCCAATCCGACCCATGGTAAGACCCATGTTGCCGCTCGGAAGGAAGGAAGTACTGGAAGGAAGGAGTTACGCCCCGGCGTTTTGCCTCCTCGCGCCACTCCCACACGGCACGGGAGTGCGTGCAGGGCCTTACCGGTGTCTGCGGTAAAATTTAGGGTTTACCGACTGAATACCGGTAAAAGTCCGAAATTAAAGATAGTTTTAGAATAATTCGGGGTTTTACTGGTGAGATTTGGTAAATAATAGGATTTACCCGTAAATCCTAATATTTACCGCAGTTCGCGGTTTTACACTAACATATAGGTAGATGAGTATATATCAAAACAAACTTACATGTACTTATTTGTATGACTATAATAATATTTCCGTAGACAGAGAATTCTAGTAACTATTTTCGTAGTTTTCTCAATCAATTGACATGACATATATAATAAAAAGAACATCACTGTACTTTTTCTTTGTAGTAGTCGCATAGACAAACTAATGAGGTTGAACTCCAAAACTCCTCGATTTTATGTGAAAATGTTTGGAACATAATAATCCTTAAATAAAATTAAATATCAACATTCACTACTCCAAGATAATTACCCATACAACTATGTGTATTATAATATACAGGGTGGAATTTTGTAATGACACCTGGAAGGAAGTACTCTTAATAATGCAGATAGAAAATTTTACTCAAAACATTCCTTTATTTTTGAATAGAAAGCAAACTGCATTCAAAGATTTTCGAAATTTCTCTTCTCCCACAACCGGGAATCGAACCGGCTAAAATCTGAAACAATTATACCCTGTACTTTTATTGCATCGATCGTTAGGGTCAATTATAAGGATGAAATCTCTCTAACAAACATGATAAATTAAATGAAAGGAAAACCAGGAAATCTTAAATTAATTTAATTTTTTACAAAAAATGGTAAACTAACTAATTAGTTGCTCGAAATGGGCTCCATTCTCTTGGATACACAAATTTATTCTTTTAACGAATTCATTTCTAGTAACCTTTAATAAAGTGTTGTGGTGAATATTATAAATCGTATTCTGAACTTCAACTCTCAACTCGTTGTCATTCGCATAAGATTTCATGTAAATTTGATTTTTTACATATTCCCACAAAAAAAAATCTAATGGGGTGAGATCTGGCGATCTCGCAGGCCATCTGATTGTGCCGTTTGTACCAATCCAGGTATTAAAATGAAAGTATTGTCACCCTACCCTGCTACACACTTCAAAAATAGTTGATTTCGGTATCTATTAAGATTTTTAGTTTAATCGTTATTCTTATTAGTAACAAATAACATCAATTTGTTGCACAATTTTTTTCACAAAAAGAGACTATTTTGTATTTGTCTAATCTTTCATACGATAAGCGTATTCAAACGGAAAACAAAATAAATGGAGGATTGAGGGCCCGGATTTTGTCAAGGTCATAACTTTCAAACAACAAGAAATGGTGACCTGCTCTTGCTTTCACAAATTTTCACAATTTATTTAGTACCTATCTTATAGGATTACAAACAATAGCTATAAGTTAATGGTTTCATTGTATTTGCGTGATAAACTTTTACGTGTGTGAGGATTGAGGGCCCATTTTGAACGAAGATATACCAAGTAGGACAGTGTTTTGCGATAATATCTTGTTTTCACAAATTTTGTTTGGTATAATAAGTATAGCTTAGATTTAGTAGCATAAGTAGTATAAGCTTAGATTTTGGCATAAAGACTTTATCTGTAGTGTCCATAGTTTGTCAGGTACAGGCGGGCCCTCAATCCTCTATGTGAGAACTGAGGGCCCCACTTTACAGTCCATATCTCGCAAAGTTGACTTTCACAAAATCTGATTCCAACTTTCACAATTGTTTGGGAATGTTCACTAAATCCTAAGCATATTTTCAAAGAGTTTCAATAAAGTGGCCCTCACACCACACGCATATCACACTTTTTCAGAAATCGGAACGGAACCCTCGGTGCCCGAGTCCGACTCGCTCTTGACCGGTTTTATTTGTATAGATTATAATAATATTTACTGTGCAATTAAACCGCCATTGTGCTCCAAAGTGGATAACTGAAATATTGGAACAGTTCTTTACAAGTCCCCCAAGTAGGTACTTCGTTGAAAATGTTGGTTTTCAGTTTTCCACTTAAATTATAATAAATATTACAATCTATTTAGTACTTACCTATATAGTGCCTATTCAACACTAAAATCATTTAGCTTGTTTTTAATTCAATTTTTGACCAATTTCAAGTGCTAAAATTCCACAAGAGGAAAGATTTAATAAGGTGCAAATAAGATCCAGAAATATAGTGGAATGTTTATTTGGAATGTGGGAAAGACGGTTCCCATGCTTACAAAATGACTTGGCAACTAAACTATCAACAACAGCCAATGATATAGTGGCTTGTGTAGTGCTACATAATATTGCAGTGGAAGTCAACAATGTTTTTGAAGATCACGATGACATGGTGAACATTATTTATAACAATAATTCTCAGCCATCCAGTATGAGCACAACAAGTAACAGTGATGGTTTGGTACTTCGAGCGAGTATAATTTCATGCTATTATACATTTTAAAGAAATAAATGCTTACCTATACAAAATTAACAGATAATTTAACTACTTAATTATTATTTAATTCTTTTAACTTAATTTCTAATTCTAACATATACAACTTTTCTTTGTGTTCCCTCTCTAATACTTTAATTTTAAGTTCCTTTCATACATTTTAAAGAAATATATGCTTACCTATATAAAATTAAAAGAGAATTTAACTACTTAATTATTATTTAATTCTTTTAACTTAATTTCTAATTCTAACTTATACAACTTTTCTTTGTGTTCCCTCTCTAATACTTTAATTTTAAGTTCTTCTCTATGTAGTTCTTTTTTAAATTCTAACTCTTCCTCCAATATTTTACATTTCAATAAATCTATTTTAGTTTTTACATTATATTCATAATTTTGGTGAGAGTTTTTGATGGGAGTTTTGTGCTCCATGTTATTTTTTTCTTCCTCCATTGTCTCCTGTTTCACTTGCATAGTTACAACTCGTGTTTTACACCAGGCTTCGTTATTACTGTCTCCTAATATGAGAACACTTCCTGAAATTAAAAATAAGTTTCTCACTTATAAAAAAAAAACTGCAATAGCGTGTCATAGTTGCACAAAAATGTTCCGTACAATGAAATTAAGGATAAAAATATCAAAATGCAACTATAATAAACTATTTGTTTATAATTGGGTATAGATAGTATAGACTGACACCAAAGTTATTCTATCCTTACGTGTTTGGTTTTCCAAATTCGGTTTAGTGAGAAAAACTAAAAATATAATACATGCCCACATCTTTGTACTAAATGGATGTATCTAGGTTATTGAGTGGTACAAACTGATCTATTTCCATGCCAATTTACATCTGAAGGAAACACTGTGACAATGTAGGTACTTATGATAAAGTAATAAAGGATAATCTCTTACCATCATCGTCACAATCAATTTCCAACTCAACATTATTAAGGATATTTGTATCTATATCCATCACCTTGGCATCAATAGGATCCATGTCCATGACAGATGCCCCACCACCAGTTAAGTGGCGAATATGTTCCTTTGTTTTGGACTCCTTCGCTTTTGCTTTCATGTTGTACCATAATTTTATTAATTGTTTTTTAGATGCCTGAAAACAAACAAAATAATTAGGTAGGTACCCTCTTACTAAAAATAACACTTGATATAAACATAAAGCTGAGGGTCCACTGGTCCGCAACGGCCGCAACGCACGCACGGCACGCAACGGATTCTGGTTTGTTTGTATGTATGAAGAAATGCGGTACCAGTAGTGGATGCAGTGCCATAAGAATTCAAACAATACAAAGCCTCAAATCAGTTGCATGCCGTGCGTGCGTTGCGGCCGGCGTGGACCAGTGGTCGCTCACGTTAACACTTCTGTTTGGGCAGTCGTGTAAAAAGACCATGCTACACCAGAAAGGTTTAGGTGGTAAAATAAAGGTAAACAATCTTGATGCAACTTTTTACACAAACGCTTATTAAACAAATAAACTACTGCTTAAATTAATGGTTCAATTGATTTAGTATCATTATTGTGTATTTACATTGGTTTTTACTTGCATTTAAATATTTAAACCGAAGTTTTAAAATAAAAAAAGAAAAGACATATCAAGATAGTTTACCTTTTTTTCACTACATAGACCTTTCTTAAATAGGCAACTAAATTATAATAAATCGTAGTACCTAGGTATACAAAATACATTACCCTTTGACTAACAATAGAGGCCTTATTAAATTCCTCTTTTATTTTCTCCCATGAATTTTTCTTCTTCAAAGCACTCGTAGCGTTGGTTTGTTTCGAATTTAAAATAGCATCATATTTTTTAATAATATTTAGGAATAAATTCTTTTCCAGACTCGAGAATGGTTTTTTCCTGTCTATTTCAGACATACCTAATTATTTTTTTTATATAGAAAGGAATTTAAATAAATAAATCTTGAAACCGCCAATGACACCTGACATGCACCTGACTTCAAAACCTGGCTATGAAATTAAAAATCATATGTCACAGTAACTATTCAAGTGTAAAAAGTGAGGTAAAAAGATACTTTCCATTTTTGTTGGGTTATATCATTTCGAACGTTTTGTTTCTCCCAAGAATCACTTCTTTTCTTTAGAAATAATTAGATGAAATTATTAATTAAAATTAGTTTTTTAAAAATAGTTTTATCAGAATTAAAAAGTAAAATAAAATTTAAGTAATATTATATATGTTAAAGTAAAATAATCCACATCTTAAGTATGCCTTCTTATGAAACAAAACGTAGTAACTAACGAGCATGGACCTAATGAGTCACAGAGTACAATAAAATTGTTCTGAGAGTAAAGTAATATAATACTACTTAATCTGTGAGTAATATTATGTGCTATGCTGCTGGGCTAGAGAGTAGCAACCTCATAGCAACATACGTAGTATAAATACTACGTTACGTAGTATCTATACTACGTATGTTGCTACTCTCTACGGTAGATCTACCATTATTATACTGTATAATCTATGGTAGTATCCCTAAGTAGTCTGTGGTAGCAACTCTATCTAAAATGGCGGCACAAACGTCAAACAAAGCGTGTGTTTTCTTGTAAAACAAACCAATTAATCTTGTGAATTTGAAAATAACTATTTATAATGTCTCGTGACCACAGAAAAGACCCTAGATTTTACAACAGAGATAGAGATTGGGAAAGGGAGAGGGACCGCGATCGCGATCGTGAACGTGATAGAGACAGAGACCGCGAACGAGATCGTAATGATTATAGAAGCCGGCCACTCCGTAAGCGAAGCCGTACGCCTCCTCGGAGAGATGACAACGACAAGCGCAGGAGTCGGTCACCGCGGAAGAACGATAAAGACCTCCTTGACGAGAATATTTTGAGTGAGATATCCAAGTTGCCAGAGCCTAGTGAGCTGTGGGACAACCAACAGTTTCAAGAGACCGTAGGGTTCCCTACACAGCCGCCCCCTGGCTTTGTGCCACAAGAGGTACTGTATTACACTGTAATTTTCTCATTAAAATTTGTTTTGTTGTAATGTTTGTAAGGCTAGAAGCCCACTAGGAAGGTAATGTATCAGTAAACTCTGATTCTGGCCGGTTTTGGAGCTATATCTAATAAAATCAGTTACAAATGGGACTTACCTATATACCTATTTGTTAATAAATCAGTAAGTATGACATGCATTTACAGTCTGGTAAAAGTGTATTCAAAGTGGATGTATGACTGACGTCCATACATTTTCATATTATTTTGACTAGTTCACTTGGATGGAGAATAGATTCGATATGATTTTATTTTATTGTAAGTAATAACAATACATCTAAGTAATATCATAATAATTTGTTTACTTATATTCTTTTTTAATTGGATAAAATTGTAGTGACAAAATTTCTATAAATCATCATTGATTGAATTGTAAAACAGCTCCATTTAAGGTGAGAATAAATTGACGACACTTAATACATAAGTATATTATTATTGCTATACAATAAGTTATTGTTATTATTGCTATATATATATTAACAATATTGTTTTCTATTGTTCAATACAATGCCATGAAGACTGTTTAATCGAGTTGCAGGCACCAGCCCATATTACCTAACTTTTGCATTGAAGTTTGATAATGCTTAGAATTTGCCTTCTACTTAATTGGTTGCAGGATACTGAATGAGACAAATGTTATTAAGTCTGGGGGCGTTTACTATGCTGCAAATTGTTAAACAAAAATAGTTAATTATTATTGAACATTGACCCGACAGACATTGCCATGTCCCAATTTCAACTTTTACAATTTTTTTTCAGCGTTTAAACCTTCCCTGGACTACGACAAACACTTCAAAACCAAAATCAGCTAAATCGGCCCAGCTGTTCTCGAGTTTTAGCCAGACAAACAAACAGCAATTGATTTTTATATATATAGACAAGCTGCATTCATTTAAATCAGGCATTGGCACACATAAAATTAAAATTACCTACCCTGCCTGTATTTGTGTATTGTCAGCATGACATGGTCCAACAGTGTGCAATTTTGACCATATCCATTGTGACATTTATGTGTAATTAGCAGACCTAGACCTGATAGAAGTTCTCCTGGCCAAACCATAATTTAAAAAAAAAATACCATAGAAAAAAGGATATTCAGTTTTTCTTATGTTTGAGAATTTGCCAGAAAACTTTTCCAATTTTTCTTTCCATAAAAACTTAATACAGACTATTATGAACATTTTAACCCTTTGTATGTGTGAATGTGGATTCACTTTAATTGTGTCTGTAATTACGGCATTTGACTCATTAAACAAAAAACATCCAGTCCAGCCATTCTCAACTGATGCACTTACCAAAGAACAGCATTTCATTTTTATTATACATTGAGAAATAAACATCTGACATCATCATTATCTTTCACATCTATACATTATTATAAATTGAAATAGCCCTTCATGTCTGTCTGTGTGACTGCGTTGTTCTTCTAAACCATGCAATGGATTTTGATGCAGTTTTCAACATCATTATTTAAGAGAATTTATTCCAGAAGGTTTATGTACATAAAACTTAAACGCTTTGTGTGCCGGACCGTGGATCCACACAAGACATAATTGTTTTTTAATTGTGTCTAATTACGGTATTCAACTAGTTAATAGAAATCACTAAAGAAATCTTGATGTTTTGTTTCGAAAAACCGTGCGAAGCAGGGGTGGATCGCCAGTTAATAATAATACCTACTCATAAACTCATATTCATAATATGAGAGAGATTATTTAATGATATAAAACCTAAAAACCTACTTTAAATTTAAAGGGAGTGACAACACTAACGGCACCTGCAAACTACACTGCTAACTACCAGCCATCATACTCCGGTATCTACGATGACTTCCCATCGGTGGGTGGAGTGCCCCAAGCACCACTTCCCCCGGACATGGCAGCATGGAACCAGATGTCGCTACCACCACCACCACCGCAGGCAGCCCCACCTGCTCCCTTCATCAACAATGTTGAAGATCAGATCAAGAAAGAAGGTATGGCTTCTATTTTCTTCTTACTCCTTTAACGATTTTTCTTTTCAGGTTGTTAAGAAGATTTTTTTGGTTTTCTTACTGCCTATTATGTTGTTATTTTTCTAGAAAAAAAGCTGAAAGAAGTATGTTTAAGCTGGTGTGATGATTGTGTTAATATGTATTAAAGACTTTAATGTCTTTAGATTGTCTTGTTGTTATGTGGAATTCGGTAAACCATTGAAGAAGTCAAATTCTCATATAATTATTTATATTGTATTCAAATATTCATCCATTGTTCATTCTAACCAATGTTTATTATTTTGTCTTGTTTGTCATTCACATTATGAACTAACCTTAATTCTGTCAGTACATAATAATATTGTTATGAATTCTGATATTATTTTAACTTGCTTTAAAATAACTTACACTTAGGGAGCATTGGAAACTATTCTTTCTAAATACTGAAAACAAAGCTATAATTTATGAAAAATTTTGACATAATTTTATAGTATTTACTCAAGTGCACAAGCAAAATAATTGAGTTTTGATACATGTACCAATGCGGACATTTTACTCACTGCGGTGAACCATTTTTCGACCTTATTCTTAAGGAAATAAGGTTGAAAAGTGGTTCACTGCAAATGTCCGCGATGGTAAATAAATGTTTTAGATTTTCCAAATGCATGACTGTTATTAATACAGTAGTACAGTTCAGATACACTTAAATAGTAGTTTGGCTGGTAGTGAAGTGTTTTTTTTTATAAATTATTTTGTGATTATTCAGACTGTTTTTGAAAACATAGGATTTCAGTGTGCCCTTAAGCTTTTGTATGTACTTATTTCAAATATTTTATAATATATTGTATTGTGTCATCCTACTCCCAAAAAACCTATTACGTTAAATGTTCTATTTCAGGTTCTTTTGATTTATCTGGTACCACTTAGCTTGTAAAAATAATAGGAAAGTGCTCCTACAAGATACATTGTTAAATAGCGGTGTGAAGAAACCAGCAGATAATTGCAGAAGAAACATTCTTACTGCTTTAACTAATAATATAATTACTGTTCCGCCTACAACCACATTCTGCTATTTCTTGCGATCCCTGCATGATTTTAAACTGAGTTAAAATGTTCTAAAATACAACTTGGAACTGCCTCTAGAGATAAATTAGCAGAATTGGGTCCATGACAGCTAAGAGAAGTCTTGTTTACATATTTTTGCTTTCATTAAGTGTATTGTTGTATTGAATTTTTTTGTCAAGATTATGAAACAATTAAAAATTTCTTTTCACCAGTTCATCATATGACAGTACACTTAATCTGCTAACCTAATATAGTTTATAAAATAGCAAAATATTTTCGCAGCGGCCATTGAATCGGAAATGCGTCAGCAGAAAGCGGCATTGTCTAAACAGAGAGAAGACTACATAAAGAAAGCCAACATACTCAAGAAAGAGATGGACACGTTGAAGGATCAACGGAACGAACTGCGGGGCGACGCCAAGCGATCGCCGAGCCCCGACACCAAGAGGTTTCTGAAGGAAAACACCAAGTTACAGGTTTGACTTGCAATACACAAAATATGTCTTATGTTTTAAGACTTACAGCTCATTATTTGTCTATACTTACTAGTCTTCTGCTTTATTGTAAGGCTTGTTCTACAAGATCTATAATGTTTGGCATCAATGCGTTCCTTATAGTTGGAGATACAGAATAAGTTGAAGACGATCTACAATGTAGTGGACATGCTGAACGGCATCATCGGCGAAGAAGCGCACGAGATTATCGACGACGAGGCCGACTCCACGGATCGCAACAACAAACGTAAATCTAGGTGCGTGGCTTTCCTAATTTTATTTTTCCTTTTAAATGATTATTAAAGCTTTGAAAGTTTATTTCTTTCTTAAAGTTCTGAAAGTGATTGTTCATGGAAATGATTAAATTCATAGCGATAAACTTTCATACCCAAGCATTTGTGATTTTATATGAGAATGTGTGTATAAACAAATAGTTTTTAGTTTCTATACCTCTCTCCCAAAAGCAGGACTGCACCGCTTTCGCGTGCCCTGGCGAGCTATTCGCTTTGACATATTAGTGATCTGCCTACCTCAAGAAGGAAAAAGCTTGAAGTGTTCGCCGATGGAATCTGCTTATACATGACATTTTGTAATGCGTTTAATAATATTGTTTCAACCTAAGACACTATCTGTTGGCATGAACAGGTAAAAACAACAAGAAAATAACAATAAAATGCTAAGGAATAATTTAATTATTTTGTATAATGTAAGCTTTTGTAACATGTTATTGCTGTTATACATTAAGGTGAATTGTAACTGACATCCTAGAGAGATACCAAAGTGCTAAATCATTTTGATGCTTCTGTTCTACTCTCACTCGAATTTACATTTACTGTTTGTGAGCGAAATGAAAACAGTGATAGAGGCGTCGCCATTTCGTAAACCGAATGTATAAACCTTTTTATATTTATTTCCATGTATGTTATTGTTTTATTTTCTGTCAACATTAAATGTGGTTTATAGTATTGTTGTTTTAATGAACTTGCAAAAAAAAATGACAGTTGGAAAATAATTTCTCGGAGACAGCAGTGTCATCGGATTCATTATTCTACACAAGAAAGAAGAAGAAATTGAAGAATAATTGTTTCTATTTACACGTTTTATACCGCGCGAGTGAAGACCATTTATACAACATTAGTTTTTGTTTACACTAAACCCGAAAAGGGGTCATTGTACTCATTATTTTGAACAACTGTTACTATGTGACCAAACCTGAAAAAAACCGCGAAAAAAAATCAGCTGTTCAGTACATTTTGACGAGTTTGATGTAGTGAACAGATGATTTTTTTTCGCGATTTCAAGGTTGGTCCCACAGAAAAAAATTGTTCAAAATTACGAGTTAAATGACCCCCTTTCGGGGTTAGGGTAAACAAAAACGAATGTTGTATAAAAACAAAATAATAAGTAATTTATGCATTTTAAAAACATTATTTGGTAACGAAATTACAATTTGGGACCATCCACCGCGAGAATTTTCAACTGTGAGCAAATATAACATCCTCTTGCATCTATTATAATTTCCGACGCGTTTGTATAACATTGTGGGGCATTCCTCAGGTCTCCGAACAACAAGAAGTTCAACTATGTGTACTACGACCCTGAGATGCACTGGTGTCGAGTCTGCAATGAATTCCCGCCGACTGCTAAGGATTATCTGAACCATTTACACTCGCCTGCCCATCATAAGTAAGTTTACAATTATTTTTTTTTGGTTATGACTCCATCAATGATTTTGCCAATATCAGGGTATCAGATGGTATACCTAGACTAAGTATTATACAGGGTTACTTGTAATTTGACGTATTCCTTGCAGGACTACAGGACCCTACTATGAAGTAGGGTTAAAATGCAACAAATTAAGCCACTAAATGTTCTACCGAAATTCAATAGTTTTTGAGTTAGTTAGATTTTTTTATGAAAAATACAATTCTAAAATTATTTACGGTGCAATTTTACTGGAATTTAAGTTATTATCATAGCTGATGCCGTAGCAGATCTTTGTTAAACATTCAAAGTTTAAAAATGCCTAAAACTTTGGCAAAGATCACTAATTTAACATTTTATTTTTCGTAATTTATATTTTTCTTAGACAAAAATTACAAAAAAAAAAAACTGAATTTCGGTAGAACATTTGGTGGCTTAATTTGTTGCATTTGAACCCTACTATGACGTCCTGCAAGGAATACGTCGAATTACAAGTAACCCTGTATACAACGTGTAACGTTAAATGCGCAAAACCTCGTAAGGGGTCATTGTACTCATCATTATGAACAACTTTTACTATGGGACCAAACATGAAATCGCGAAGAAAAAATCAGCTGTTCAGTACATTTTGACGAATTATGCGAACATAAATGTACTGAACAGCTGATTTTTTTTTCGCGATTTCAGGTTTGGTCCCATAGTAAAAGTTGTTCATAATGATGAGTACAATGACCCCTTAAGAGGTTTTGCGCATTTAACGTTACACGTTGTATACCTAGTGGGTTTTTAAAAGTAATAATAATATAAGTATAATGTATTGTATGTATTCAAAGTAATTGATACTCCCACAGGAAACATGTATTTTCCGTGATAATAAGTACCTAGCCTATGTCACTTTCCGGCCCATAAACTATTATGCTACAACTCCATAAGTTAGAATTGACCCCAAACCTCATGATTTCATGAAATCGCTAGATTTGAGGTCAATTCTAAGTTATGGAGTTTTATTGCTGATTTTAATGATTATAATAGGGATGATGCCTGGGTAAAAAAAAAGAAATTCTATTTAGTCCGTCAGTCAGATAATAAAAAAATATTAGACACGTATTTTTGGCTTTATCATATTAATAAAAAAATACTTAGCTATCACGCATTAAAGTTGGGGAGTGGGGGCTCGCTACGTCACTTGTACGTATAAAACCTAGCTACGCGTGACGTCATGCCATATTTTAACTCAATGTATCGCCGTAATTTATTGATTACGTAAAAAAAGAAAAAATACGTGTCCAATATTTTTTAATAATCTCTATGACGGACTAAAAATAAATTTTTAGTCATCATCCCTATTCTACTCAGGTACTCAGGAGTATTGTTAATGCGCCCTGGTATATAAGAAATGACGACCTCCATCGTGACCTAAAAATGGAACCCGTTACCAACATAATCAAAAAATTTGCTGAGGCCCATGAACACCGTCTCCACCAACATGTGAACATCGAGGCAATTCAGCTGTTAGACCAGACAAATATAGTGCGAAGACTAAAACGAACAAAACCTTTTGAGTTAGTGTAGTGTAAAAAGTGTAGAAATAATAGTGAAAATGACACTCATATAACACATGAACAAAGTGTTTATATTATTATATCAGACTCTAAGAAAGTGGAACGGACTTGTGTAAAGTACAATTAACACTATTTAAAATAATTATCACGTAAAAAATTAAGTTAGATTAAAATTGCTTATTAGTCTTGTAGGCTAGATTGTAATTAATTATTAAGAACCTGGTTCTTTTTAATAAAGGATAAAAAAAAAAAAAAAAAAAATCATCCCTATTCTGTAAAGCCATATTAGTTACGGCCGCGAATCATATTTTAATCAACATACAACCTGACACTGACTTGCAAATTGCAAAAAACGTAAGAAAATTTGAATTTCGCGGGCTACCTTAGCGCATCCTATTTAATTGGGCTGACCCCGATCTTGTCTGGTACTTATATTCATCGAATCTAAATCTAATGGTTGTTTTGGAAGAATGTGATGCATATTTTCCCATGTTTATTTTATTTTATTTGTTGTGCTTTATTTTTATTCTCATCGCAAATAAACGTATTTTCTTTCTTACTAATGCAAATTAGACTTGATTTTAAATAAGTAATTGCATAGAAAACTTTCAATCGCGTTGAAGGATGGCTGCAGCGCATATGGAAGCACCGTGGCACTCTGTATCGGGCGTCAACGAAGGGTTCCCTAGCTTTCCTGCGGCGCCAACTAAACGGACGCCTATCAAAGGTTAGTTTTCTATTATATAACCTTAAACAGGGTGAATTCTTAGGGTTCCGTACTCGAAGGGTGCCAAACTTCAGAATGGACCATGTTAACCGCATTTACCGCCAACATTTTAAAGAAATAATCTTGAAAAAATAAATGTCATGAATAGTTCTTTTGTACGATATTAAAGGTAACCCGATAAAATTGGTGTTTCCACTTTTTTTTTTTACCTTTGAAAAAAGTACCTCTAAATGAATCACCCGTTATTTGTGATGTTTCCAATTTACTGGGATTTTTGTCAAAAGCAGTAAAGCAATGACTAAGGGCCTATTTCACGATGTCCGAATAGCCACTACTCACCAAATAAATTCAAAACTGGAACAGAATTTGTATGAAATTATCTGCCAAGTAGGAACTTAATCGTAGGTGATGAAACAGGCCCTTAGATGACTATACAGGGTGTAAGTGTAAACAGTGGCAATCTTTTAAGGGGTCATTGTACTCATCATTATGAACAACTTTTACTATGGGACCAAACCTGAAATCACGAAAAAAAATCAGCTGTTCCCTACATTTTGTTATTTTTCTTTAACTCTTTTGTGTCCCAAAGGTCTTCAATTCTTCGTGCCCTCCACCGCGTGGTACTGCAAACTGTGCGATCAGTTTATTGGAGACCTGCACTGTGCGTCTGCGCATCTCAAATCTGTCGTACATTCCAAGAATTATACTGTGAGTATTGATAAATTAATTGCAATGCAATGATATATCTATTAAAGACAATTGACAGGAAAATGGGCTTTATCATGGGTCGCAAATTACCACAGCAAGTTGCTTATAGAGTGGGAGTGAGCGGCTGGTGGTGAAATGTGTCATTCGAGAGTGCTAAAGACTTAATTATGATGAATGACAGGTATATAGGGTAACTGATAGGTAATTAATGACCTTACTTACCTTAGTGATACTTAAACATATGATTTACTGTACTCATGATAACAAACAACTTTTATAAACTAGAACACGCGAAAAAGAAAAACTGCTGTTCCCTACATTTTGACGAGTTATGCGAACATAAATGTAGGCAACAGCGGATTTTATTTTCGCGATTTCAGTTTGGGTCTCTTGTAAAAGTTGTTTGTTAGCATGAGTTTATGTGTTTAAGTATCGGTCACTCACTAATTACTAGTCTATATCTATAAAAGGAAAGCGTTACTGACTGACTGACTGATCTATCAACACACAGCTGAAACCACTGAACGGATTGGGCTGAAATTTGGAACACAGGTAGCTATTATGACCTAGGCATCCGCTAAGAAAGGGTTTTTGGAAATTCGACCTTTAAGGGGGTAAAAAGGGGGGATATTGTTTGTATGAAAAATCTTATTCCTTGAGTTAATAAACTTGAAACTTGGCACGAATATTTATCTAAGTAAATTATGATTTTTGTGATTTTTTGTTTTTCTAAACTACCACCTAAAGGGGAACTGGGGGCTCTCAAAGTTTGTATGGAAAAATTTTAACGCGCAATCAGATTAACTCAAAACTCAGTATTTATACTTAAAACCAAAAATAAAGAATAATGTGTGTCAGGGTTTTTCGAAAATCTACCTCTAACGGGGTGAAAAGGGGTAGTCAATTTCACAGGGGAGGATTTTACTGCGTGGCTTGATTAACTCGAAAATTGGTGTAAATAATCTTTGAGTCAAGCTATGGAAATATCTCAAACCATTTTTTTAAATTCCACCCCTGTGGGGGTGAAAACAGGGAATACAATTTACATGAAAAATGTTATTCATTTGGTTTTAATTGACTTGAAACTTGGCACAAATATTTGCCTAAGTTTGTCATTATTAGTTTTTTTAAACTACCCCGGAGGGAGGGTTAGAGGGGGAGGGGCAAGGGAGGGGTGGTGAGGAGTGTGAGGGGGAGGATGATGGACGCAGGGAGAAAAGGCAGGAATTGGTGAGGAGAGGAGGAAGACATGGTAAGGCTGAGGGGTGGGGAGGGGTTGGTGAGCCGGAGGTGGAGGAGAAGGGGAGAGGGAGGGGACGGAGTGGTGAGAGAGAGAGAGCGAAGGGGAAGTGGTGAAGGGGGTGTGAGGGGGAGGGAGAGGTAGCGGAAGGGGATGTGGTGAAGGAACTAGCTAAACTCTGGAACTACCCTACCAGTCGGACTTTAAAAAATCTTTTTGCATTAATGATAGCCCAAATCTTATAGAAGGCATATTTAACATCACTCTAGGACCCTTAGGTGCCGAGCAAAAAGAAAAAAAGTCTGAAAGAACGCTAAGTGAAAACGAAGTAATAGCGCGGATAGGCAATGCGATGCGACAGGGTGGGTCGAGCAAAAAATAAATTTCACGCGGACGAAGTCGCGGGCAGAAGCTAGTCACCCTATATATTTTCAATCGTCATTAAATAAAATGTCAGGAACGCTATTTGTTATTAACTTCTATTTTGTAATTGTTTTCAGAACTTCGTAGAACAGAACCCACACTGGGAGACAGACTGGATGTCAGACCGTCAGAAAGCCTTCGAGAAGAACCGCGTAACCAAAGTCAAATCTGAATCAGAGAAGCCAGCTCAGTACACCTCCCATACCATCACTTTTAACAAAGATGGGTTCAGCACCAAGAGGAAGGAACCCGCCACTCCCACGCCAGAAGATAAGAAGAAAAAGAAGGATAAAAAGAAGAAGAATAAGAGAAAGAGTAGCAGCAGTTCTTCTAGTGATTCTAGCAGCTCTGACAGTGAGCCGGTCAAGAAGAAGAAGACTACTAAAAGTATGTGTGAAACTCACAAATAAATCTTATATTTAAAAAACAAAGTCGGGTTATTTACACAATTTATAACTCAAAACGGCTGAACGATTTTTATGATTGATTGATGATTGATTTGTTAGATTTGTCTCCGCCCCAAATAGCAGAACAACTATTAAAACAGGAAAAATTCACAAAACAAAAAAATATGAAAAAAAAAACATTTTCTCATACCTACATGAAATTTGTACATGGAAACGTCTGTGTGGTCAGCTACTAAATAATAATAAATATTTATTCAGAACTAGCTGATCCAACAGACGTTGTACTGTCCAATTTTCAATAGTTCATACTTTTCGTATTGGACATTATTTTATAATTTATGACATTATTATAGTAACTCAAAATTCCCATAAAAAATGCACTTTCAGTTTTCCCGAATTTTCCAATTTTCCCGCCAACCAATTCAATTTTTCCAATTTTTGTCTTCATAAGGACCTTCCTCGAACTTCAACGAATATTTGAAAAAAGAAATGACCGAATTGGTCCAGCCGTTGTAGTATAGTAGTTGTTTTAATTCAACTTTTCAATAAACTTCCTATCCAATGATATTATAAGTAAAAAGGTGTAGATAGGCCATAAGGGCTCAGCAAGCGGCACGTTAAAATGTAGACAAGTGACCAAACTGGACCTCAGTGTCGCGTCGCCGACGTCAACGGATGCACTTCACGTACCGAATGCATTAAAAGTGACCCAACAACACTGTTGTTCGACTGTTATGAGATATTGCACAAATTATACAAGAAAAATTTCTAAAACTCAAGGAATCACATATCATTCGTTAGTATACTATTTATCTTAATATTTTCAAAAAATCAAACATTATATTCGTAAAATATGGCGTCAGAAAAGAATAGACGTCAAATAGAGATAGACGTCATTACTGATCATAGAGTAAAGTTATGCTTAAGAACAGACAAGTCGGCCTGACAGTAGGTAGGTATAAATGGTGGCACATTGTTTAGACTTAAATGTAATTTTTATTTTTGTTATGATAAGGTAGGATAAATTAAATACATACATATAGTGTATGTAACACTATTATATTCAAATCGAAACATTAATTGTTTACTACCTACTTTCAATGCAATTTTCCTACTTTATTACTTTTACTACATGAACTCATGAGTGAATCAAATTTTTAGGCAAAAATCACGGTTTTGCGGTAAAATGTCATATCTGATTATTATTCTATAAATAGTTTCTAGTACACGAGACGACGCACTGTCGCAAATTATATTTGTCTCTTTTTCGCCCGCGATAACTGAATCGTGCCATCCAAATTTGACGTATAAACGTAATTTAGTGTGCTATTGAAATATTAAGTTATTTATGTGTGCATTAGTGTGCCGATTATGAATATCGAATGTTGTATATGTAACCTATCTACACCTTTTTACTTATAATATCATTGTTCCTATCATTGAGAAGTGACAGCTTTTACACTAATTTTTGAACCGACTTTCCTAACTGCTTTTCCATTGTTTTTAGCAATATGTATGACTCATGTACTAGTAATTTCAACTTATCACAACTTGTCGGGTACAAAAAATGTGTTATTTCCAGCAAAAAAACAAAGAAGTAAGGCAGAAAGTCGAGACGAGAAGACCCTTACAGAATGGATGTCCAACATCCAGATGGACAGACTCAACGATAATGACAGGAAACTTCTGGACACGCTCAAGAGCAGGTAATTATCAATTATTTATTATTATTTACTTCAATTCAGGTTTAAGTAATTAGACTGGGAATAATATAAATAATTTAATTAGGAGAACACATCATCCTAAACTAAGAACTTTAGTTAACATAAAAAACCTTTACATTACCTAGATGTAACAATACATATGGTATGAGAACATACACCTACATACTACCAAAAATAGTAAACGAACTCCCTGCGGACGTATACAAAGTAACCCTAAAAAAGCAAAATGTTTACTAAAAAAGCATTTTCTGCAAATTACTAACTATGAATATGTACTTTAATTTGATACACTTACTACCTCTTTAATTGTGATATTATTAGTTTGATACACTTAATACCATACTTTTTTAAACATTAATAAAAAAAATATACAGAGAGGAATCAAATCAACACGATGAGTTATAATATCTCATCGTGTTGATTTGATTCCTCTCTGTATATTCCTTAGAAATAACTCATATACTGCATGGTCTGCATATTTTAACATACTGAATTGGTCATTCCTGTGCTTTTTATTTTTCTTTATAATCGTTATATTTTTATGTATCCTGTTAACTAGGATAAAGAAAGAAAAGGTGGATGATGATAAACGTAGATCACCAGACCGGAACGACAGAGAGCGAGCTGCTGAAATATCTAGGAAAGTGAGGTATGTGACTTCATATTTGAACCCGTCATTACTATAAACGAGCGGACAATCAAGACGCTTCCAACTATACCTCACTTGTCAAATTATGATAAGTACTTTAAAAGTTATGAGGGAACAGATGAACATACATACATACCTACCGGTCAAAATCATAACCCTCCTTTTTGCTTCGCCGTAGTCGGGTAAAAAGGGCATGAGTCACTGAAAAAGGCATTCGCCCAAAAATTTTAATTCAAAATATCTGTATCTCAAAAATCATGTATGTTTTTTATTTATCAACCTCTATTAATCAACGGGGAAGAAAACTGTCATATTAGTTCCGCGTAGATGGTGCTAAGTGTTTGTTGCTTTCATTCGGCTGCCAATTTAGTTCCTTGCTGAAAACTTTGCCGCGAGATGGTGGTAAGTGATTTCTCTTGTCGCCGATTGGTCGCTTTGTCTTCAAGATGACTTAGTGAGAAACACATAGCGCTCTCTTGCGGCGAAGATTGCGACAAGAAACATAATTTTTGTTGTTTCTGAAAAGTTTTAATAATGTTCGTTGAAGTCCGAGGAAGGTTTTTATGAAGAGAAAAATAGGAAAAGTTGGAAAATTAGGGAAAACTGAAAGTGGATTTTCTGTGGGAATTTTGTATGAATTATTGAAATTTGGACAGGACAACGTCTGTTGGGTCAGCTAGTGTTTAATAGAAATACTAACTCTAGCGTTCAACTACCCTTGTCACAACTTTTTAATGCTTCGTAATGTAGTTTTTTGTAGTCTAGGGCCACAAACCACTGTGTGAATCACGTGTTATATTATCCAAGAAATCATTCAGTGGCATGTTTAGAAAATAATATCGTCACATTATGCTACAATAACATAAAACGTAATGTACAATGCAACACACTGAAATAACAATTTTCACAAATCAGGTATAGGTTTCATGGAAAAAAAATTCGCCGATACAAAAGTTATCCCCAGTTCGATCACTGACGTCATACTTTTACACGCTTATCATTAAATTCCCCACATTTAGAGAGAGTGAACGCCGCGACTCTCGTTCTCGCGATGAGAGAGACCGGGACCGTCGCGACGACTCGCGGCGACGAGACGAGAGACGAGACGACCAGCGAGACAGGGAGACTACGCCTCGACTTGACACCAAGAAACCTGAGATCAGGAAGATGCCTTTTATAGGTAATAAGAATTACACTTTTACAGTATACAGGGTTACATGTAATTCGACGTATTCCTTGCAGGACGTCTTATTAGGTTTAAAATGCAACAAATTAAGCCACCAAATGTTCTACCGAAATTCAATCGTTTTTGAGTTAGACAGATTTTTAGTTTTTTTTTTTAAGAAAAATACAATTCAAAAATGATTTATTGCGCGACTTTACTGGAATTTAAGTTATTATCATAAAAGTTGAAAATTGCCTAAAACTTTGGCAAATATCACTAATTAAACATTTAATTTTTCTTCTATAGACAAAAATTACAAAAAAAAAAAAAACTGAATTTCGGTAGAACATTTGGTGGCTTCATTTGTTGTATTTTAACCCTACTATGACGCCCGTCAAGAAATACATCGAATTACAAGTAACCCTGGAGACCGTCTAGTTATTACTCCGCGCTTCTCGATTACATTTGCACACATGCAAAGTATGGACGTACTCAACTAATAAGGCGCGTCGTGAATCTTCGTTCGCACAGAAAAGAAACTATGGCCCCGAAGATTAACGAGAATACTTAAAACTTACAATCAACCTTAGATCACTATTATAAGGTTCATAATACACTGCAGCTGTTAGTTCCGTCTCACTCGCAAGTATGGCGGCTGTCAAGCGGCACGCGCTAACATGGCGGCAGCTACCGACCAATAGCGGTACAGGAAAAAGCGTGGAGCGTGCCGATTGGTCAATAGCATTTCCCGCGCTTTGAAAATTCATCTTCTGCGCAGGTACATCGATAAGCCATATTACTTGGGTATTCCTGTAACATGTTGAGCGCCAAGCTTAAAAACCGTGTTGCACTTTGGTGTTTTATTTCAGACTTATCTTTTGATCAAAAAGTCGTACAAAAAACCCACATAATATACCGAAACACCGTGGAGGCTAGAGGTAGTAGAATTCATAGTAAAATGTATTAAAATGTTTCATGGCGGACACACTGGCCTCCGAATAAACCACTGCCTCGTTGCCTGTGTTTCCAGAAGGATACACATGTCGCTTAACGTGTTAAATGCTAAATCTGTATTATGGCTCTGAGTCAGAGGTGAGAGGCAGACTTCGAGGAATACGGACGAGATGTTATGTATAGAAATACTCCGTCACCTACACTCTGCAGTCACTATGGTACCTATCTGCCGTTTTGACATTAAGGCGAGAGTGCAACCAACTAGCGCCACCATTGAGAAAAAAATCATAAGTCTGGAGATATGGAACATTTTGAAATTTCCCATGCTCACATTGTTAGTCATATGAGGATGAGGTGTGATTTTTAGTCTGACTAAAAATGTGAGCATAGGAAATTTCAAAATGTTTCTTATCTCATCAGACTTATGATTTTTTCTCAATGGTGGCGCTAGTTGGTAGCACTACTCGCCTTAACACTGTTTGTCCACCGCACCGCGAACTGGACGTCAACGAGAAAACGGATGACGGCGCCGCAGTAGCGACCATAGAAATATAAAAAACAGGAGAAGTGGCAAGCGGGCGAATCTTGTGTCCGCGCGACAAGCTCATGAGACCTTCATAGTACACATTCCATCTCCGCGAACTAGTGCGCTTTCGACTGTGATCGTGACAATTTATAAGAATGCCGTGTTGTCAGTGGTTTCTTGTAAAAACCGATCATGAAATCACTTTCATGTAAGTACAAGTATTTTACCGTATTTGTCTTTAAAATCATGAAAGGGACAAAGTGGACAGTACATTTACTATGGCGCCGTCATCTGTTTTCGGGTCTTCTCAAAAAGAATTATGAATTTCCTTAAAAATCCTTCGGATAATGAAATGATACAAAGTGTGTTCTTCAATTTGGGTGCTGTTCCCAAAAGCTGATGCGATGGCAACTCTGACCTCCTTCCTCTAATTTGAATGTGTCTGTATAATATATTTGCTATAGGAAAAATGCCTGTTTACAAGCATTTGGGAAAGAATTCCAAAACCGAGGAACAGAAAAAGGAAGAACAGAAGAAGAAAGACGAGGAAGAAGTGAGCAAGAAGAGACGAGAGGAGATGGATGCTGAAATACAGAAGAAGGTACGTGTGATCACTTGTTTGTAATTTATCTAAAGTTTGGTTTAATTTAGACCAAACGAGCGAAGTCCCACCTTACGTAAATATTTTTATTATAGCATTATATCGTTGTTCATCTATACTTACTAAAACGTCAAGAAAATCTTGTAAATAATGCTGTTAATCTTATTCTAGTTCTATAATGTTCGATTGGTTTAAATCCGACCTGTAAATAAGAACAATAATGTACAGACGCCAGCAGGTCAAGCCACCCGAAACTGTCAAATTTTCCCAATCAACCTTGAACCTAATGCTTTAGCGATAAAGATGAAAATCTATTAAAGAAATTTGACAGATTGTAGTAGCTTGATGTGCTGGCGTCTGTGCACTACGGCCCAAATATCTTGGCG
Source organism: Cosmia trapezina (assembly GCA_905163495.3). Lineage (NCBI taxonomy): Eukaryota > Metazoa > Arthropoda > Insecta > Lepidoptera > Noctuidae > Cosmia > Cosmia trapezina. The sequence continues at coordinate 27,858,451 of LR991024.1, forward strand.
AGTCTGAACATTGGCACATGTCACCATTTGGTTCCTAAAAAATATGCGCAGCTTCCTATGCGAAGTTCGGGCTCGCCAGATATTTCGGTCGTAGTGTATTTTAGATACGATATTATTTCCTGCATTTGAACTTGAAAATAGCGTACTATGTATTAGCACTATAGAATCTAATTGAGACACTTCTCAAAAAATGGTTACTACCCTATTAATCTCCGCCTGAACTGATAGGTTTCGCAATGCCTTCATCCTCTTTCATTTTGTTTGTGTTACCTTCGTAAATATACTAAGAGTGGTTGTTGAAAGGCCTACATTGTCCTCGCATACCTATTAACACTGTTATTTGAAAATAGTTTAAAAGCCAATTATTTTTAAAAGAGTAACCATGGAGTTTCTTGCCGGCTCTTCTCCATAGGAAACGACCAATTGGAACCGTGTACACTTCTGACGTTTCATAAGAGCCCGTGAAGGTTTATGTGAAATAAAATATTTTGATTTTGTGATTTTGATTTCTCACTGCGCAACCTAAAGGTGGCGGAGTTTAAGGAGAAGATAGCGCGCGCGCAGCTGGAGCGGCAGGCGCAGGTGGACATCGGGCCGCCGCCGCTGGCGCTGCCTACGCAGCTGGCGGCTGCGCACGCGCCGCCCACCATCAGCTACATGCCGCCCGCGCAGCCGCCGCCTCCACAGCTCATGCCGTGAGTCACTAACATTATTATATCAAACTAGCTTTTGCCAGCGCGTGGATGTCGGAAAATATTCCTCGGGAACAGACTACCGGGAATTCCTTCCTTATTCCTTGTCAACATTATAAAGGGAACCTCTGTGCAAAATTTTAGATTTCTAGGTCCAAGGATTTGGGCTGGGCGTTGATGAGTCAATCAATCATTCAGTCAGGACTTCTCTTTTTATTTATATAGATAATCTACTACTAAAAATCTCAGGGGTCCCCGAAACGATCAATTGCATTTGATCAATTGCCATCAATTTCTATTGTAGTAATTTTGTCAATCGCTTCAATTGCATTTGGTAGACGATCAATTTGCGCAGCAATGTGTAAAAATTGACAATTGCAATTGATCGTTTCGGGGTCCCTTTAAATTAATTCACTGTCAGACAACGCACAGCCTAAACCGCTTTCCGCAACCGCGATCTGTTTCCTTTGAAACGAACATGCAATGCAACATAACATTTCATGTTGCTTTGCATATTATGCATGTTGGAGCATGTTCGTTTCACTTATGTATACCCACCATAAGACATCGGTATTCGCTAACGAGCATCATTACTGTTACAGACCTCCGACCCCGCAACCTCCGCAGCAGCCCACGCTGCCAAAAGACTTCCAGGACGCTCTCGACATCATCTTCCCCACGGATGTGAAGCCCGACCTCTCTCAAGGCGACGGCCTGTTCCCCCTGCCCCCAGGCTTCGTACCAGGCCTAGGGGGAGTCATGCCCCCCTTCCCGCCCCTCCCCCTCATGCAGTCACAAATGTCGCAGATGTTCGGCTTCGACCTCAACGGACCACTCTTCCAGCCGCGCACACAACTCTACGACACTCACGTGCCCCTGGTGCCCAGCCCCAAACCTAGACAGCAACACAAAAACAGACCCAAACCCAAACCTAAACATGACCCCAGGACTAAGAATGTAGAACAACAAACTGCGCAACAGCAGAAAATTAAAGAAGAGGAGAATGGAAATGTTGCCAGGAAGAAGGAGGAAATGGATGATCTGGCGATGTTGGGCATCGATGCTTCGGATGTTGGCTGCAGCTAGGAGAGGAAACAGAAATAATACTTCATAATCTTGTAATAGAGAAGTATGGAAGAGAGATATGTTGCGCCGACACCAAATAAATTGGGATAACGGGCGGAGAATGATGGTGATTCTTCTTCTTGGTATAGATGCGAAACGGGGCATGACTGCACTGCAATAGCGTATTTTTTGCATGAGCTTCTCACCTATACCACAGTTTAATACAGATGGGACACTCCCCAAAATCATTTAAATAAAAACCGACTCTTGCTACGACACAATAAAGTGCAATTCAGGTCGCACAACGCTTATTACCTACAGTTATATTCAACTACAAGTTCTCTCTTTCTATCGCGTAACTCTTATACCTTCTGACCTACTGAATTAGCCCCGCGGACGGGGCCCGCCGCGTACTTGTAGCTTCTTAACTAAACTGCGGAGTGTCCCATCTGTGCCTATACGAAGTATTATTGCTTTTTCTATGGCCGCCCCTTATGTTTCCCTTTAGCATTGAAGCCAAAGTTTTTATTGAATGAACGACCTACTATATACTACTACATAATATAAAATATGTACCATAGCGGACATTTGCAGTCAACCACTTTTCAACCTTATCACTTAAGTAATAAGGTCTTCAATCACTAGGCCTATCGAAGTCTATTACTGTTATAGAACTCTCCACATACTTTTATTGGCAAAATGTGTATTTCGCTAAAATAGCATTATCAATGTTTAATGCCGAGCGAAGGAAACGAGAGTTAGTTTAGTTTTGCATGTTTTTTGTAGCTCTGATGGTTTTCAGAAGTTCAATAATATAAACGGGTGTGGTCTTTGGAAATATAGTACAGTCGGCATCAAAATATCGGGACGAACAGACTGTTCAAAATGATCTCAACAACTAAAAAAAATAAACTTTATCTCAATTGGATAAAGTTCTTTTTCAGAATGACAGTTGTCGTGTACTGTCTTCATACTGAAACATTCCTTGTGTCATTGAGTTAATATTACATTTTCATAGTTGTTTAGATCATTTTGTCAGTCTGTTCGTCCTGATATTATTGACGCTGACTGTACTTAGATCTTAATAGTATGCTGGTATTAACTCTATTGAGTGTTTAATTAATTGACATTCATTATTTGATGTGGTTTTCAATTCCCGAAGGCGCAATGTAGGTATTTCAGTAATGTGTCAAAATTATGTGTTATTGCTAATAGATACGTATCGCTGCGATTACATGGGGTTGCAATCACTAAAAAGCATTTTATACTGTCACGGTTACAGAGTTTCTTCATGTCTTAAGAATAATATGTATTATTGAAATGAAGGTGTAAAATAGAATTGTGTTTTATGTATACCGAACCGAAATCACTAAATTTCCTTCTATTATATTAATATAATGTATTAAGCTATATTTTTTATAGTGTAGTAAATTCTCTATTATAATTGACTAAAGGCTACGTGAAATATCAATTTAACCCTTTGTGTATGTTAGAATAAGGTCCAAACTTCTAACAATCATTTTAATTAAGTTGAGAGTATGTTTGCATGATAATTAAATGTCATGTTAAAATATTGTTGTATTTTATTTACCCAAAAAGAACAATCAGCTCAGGTTAACACTTGCACTTTGAAAACCGCTCTTACTGCTTCGGAATAAAGGCGCTGTCAATGTCAAATTGAGTTGTTTCTCGGAAGCTTCGCCGCGAGGAGCGCAGTGAGCTCACTTTTCAAAGATATCTTGAAGACAAAGCGACCAATCTGCGACAAGAGAAAACACTTAGCGCCATCTCGCGGCAAAGTTTTCAGTAAAGAACTCCATTGGCAGTTGAATGAAAGTAACAAATATAGCGCCATCTACGCGGAACTAATTTGACAGTTTTCCCCATTGTTACCATACATCTATACATATAATAAAACAGTAACGAAAGAAAAACTGTACATTGAGAATTTTCGAGAAAAAATAAGTGGCTTTTGTTAGAAAAACGTAACTGATGACAAAAAGTGACTTTTTAGAGTTTTTGTCTGTTTGTCTGTATGTATGGTACGGCTTCACGCCAAAACTACTGGATAGATTGAATTGAAATTCAGCAAAAATGTTCTTTGTAAACCAAGGAAGGCTTTAGGCTACATAATATCACGCCGTATGTTATGGGAGGTAAGCAATATTGATTTTAAAAGTTTTTGTTCGTAATTGAATGCAGAAAATGACATGTTATTTAGTTGATCAAAATTTAACTCTGGGAACATAATAATCACGCTATTTTTATAAAGGAGCGGGGCAGTAATATTATAAATTGCAAGGGAACAGCTATTCAACAATATGTCAACGGAGAATTCAGCGGTAAGGTCAGGCGACCGTTTACCGCACTACATGGTGCGAGTTCAAATCCCATAATATTGTTTTAAAAAATCGTAAAATTCTTTTTTTTTAGTTTTTGTAATATAATATAATACGAGTACCTAATCAGACCTAATCATAACAACTTTTAAATCAATCTGGGTTTCACTTTATATTTAGTAAGCAGAGCTTTGAGCTTTGAGTTTAACCATTGTATCCGATAGATGGCGTTCAGCAAATGTCTTTTTCTGAATGGTTTTTCGCAGAGGAATGACACTCTTTCGGTCTTAGAATTAAATAAAATATTTTACAATAATCTTAATGAAAATTGAAAATAGTTTCGGTTTCGGGTAGATCATGAATTGCTATTCTGGTCTCTGGACAGGTCCGGGCCCAGGGGTCGCGAGCGCCTGGGCACGCCACAATTGCGGCGATAAGTCCCCTCTTTGAGGAGTGGTTAGAGAGGCGCCACGGCGTCCTCACCTTCCGCCTGACGCAGGTCCTCACCGGACACGGTTGTTTCGGGAGGTTCCTGTTTCACATAAGGCGGGAGGAAACGCCCGGGTGTTACCATTGTGCGGATCGCCCGGAGGACACGGTGGAGCATACAGTGGAGGTCTGCCCGGCTTGGGCAGAGCACCGCCGTGTTCTCACGGAGGCGATCATCGGCGGCGATCTCTCGCGTCCGAGCCTGGTCCAGGCCATGGTGCGGAGCGAGAGTGCATGGGAGGCCGTCACCTCCTTCTGCGAAGCAGTGATGCTCGCAAAGGAGGAGGCGGAACGCGTGAGGGAGAGGCAGCCTCACGCCCTCAGTCGCCGCAGGAGACGCCCTGGGCGGCGGGAATCGCGGGGCGATTTCCGGCCACCGTAGGCGCGGGCCTGCGGACGGTGAGCAGCGGGTAGCTCGCCGTCCGGTAAGGACCAGGCCCGAGTCGACGGCGCGTTGTGTTCCACGCGCGCCTCAAAGAGATGTCAGCAAGTGACGGGGTCCAATAGGGCCGACGCCGCCGGTCGCGGATTGTCCGAAGGGGTTACCGCGGCCCTGGCATAGGCAACTGAAGGAACACGGGTGGGTTTTAGTCAGTAAAAGTCTGACACGCCCTTCCGCTCCACCCAGAGCGGGAGAAGTTATTTGATGATTTCCCAACCTCAAAAAAAAAAAAAAAAAAAAAAAGGGGTCGCGAGCGCCGCCGGGGTCGCGGCTTGTTCGAAAGAGATGCCACAGGAGATACCGTGGCCCTGGCACAGGCAACTGAAGGAACACGGGGGTGGGTTTTAGTCAGTAAAAGTCTGACACGCCCTTCCGCTCCACCCAGAGCGGGAGAAGTTATTTGATGATTTCCCACCCTCAAAAAAAAAGAAAAAAAAAAGGGGTCTAGGAATATTTGGTTTTGAATGTCTCTCTACAGGTCGAGACGAGATTGTTTGAAGCAAACCGACTTCAAAAAGGAAGAAGTTTTCAATTCGTCTGTTTTTGGTACATAAACGGCACATAGGAAGGGAACTCTTATCATTTCGTCCTATCCGTCTGTCCGTTCGTATGTCACACCTTTACTATGGTGAAGATCTGACACTTGAACTCATCAATAATGTACAGTAGGTAAACGTACTGTGATTTAGTTATTGTACAAAATCAAAGAAAATTACTGGTTCGGTAGTTACTATCCGTGGTAAACTAATTATGGACTTCGAAAATAAGAAGGTAAATACCTACTTAACCCATGGAACTCCAGTAGTACATTATTGTGAACGGGTAACCGAACGGAAGATGAAACACAGTAGGTTAAGTACCTAGCAGTGGTCAACTGATCATGGACTGCTAAGAAACCCTACTGTCACGGAACTCCTCAATGACGAGCAGTATCTATACCTACCTACATATTGTGACATGGGTTATCGCGCGGGATGTGAAAAAAAGTTGCTGAGTATCGATTTAGAGAAGTAGGTACTTACGCGAATTAGTGTGAGGTAGGTAGGTGTAATACGCGCCACGAAAGATGAGACTTGACAAACGGTGGCGGCGTACCGCGCCTCCCGCGCTGCGCGATGAGGCGACGACGCCCGATCCCTTCCCGTCTCTACCTCATACCGCTAAAGAGACCTATAAGTCGTCTACTGCGCAAGTCAAACCAGGTGGTGTATCAAGTCTCTTAGTGGCACGTATTGTACCATAATGCAAAATAATTATTAGTGTTTATTAAAGACCGTTAAAGTTTCGGTAATTCGCACGGACGTAAAAATATCGCGGCGGGATTTTATCGCGCATTGGATTTTCAACTCGCGGTGTTTAGTCGAGCTTCGAGAATCCAACCTAATAACAACAGGGTGAATCCTAGCGCGTCGAAAAAACATTGTTGGATTTTCAACTCTTGATTAATGCGCAAGTTCCTTGATATTTATTTATTTTCAAAAATCAAAGTGACACTTCGTCGCTTTGTCATTATAAACCGCAGTGACTGCACTCGAAAGGGCTGTGGTAGAGAACCCCAGGAATGAAGAATCTTCCGATCTTGCCTGACGGGAAGCACTACGTCCCACCAGGCAACATCGGAAGATTCTTCATTTTCATTGGAGGGGTTATAATAGGTTACCTACACCTTATCTATGCGATACATTATTGTTTTCCGACATGCACGTGAACGAAGTCGCGGGCACAGCTAGTACACTATATAAAGTAATAATTGTTACCACCGACGCGACGTGAGCAAAACGGACGTCTGTCTGTCTGTATGTCACTATTGTAAGCATTCTTTTTCCTACTAGGTCTACAAAACTCCGTATGTCATAAACAGAGATTTACGTTTTCCAGGCAGCGCATGTACGATCGACAGAAAAAGAGTCGTTTTGCACACTACGAATGCGCCAACATGAAAAGAGAATAAGATCGACCGAAGAATACCCGCCTACTTTAAAGAATGGCTAGGGGGTGTGCGTACGCGCAGCGGAATGTTGTTGAATTTAAAGATTTTAATTATGCAGATATTTAGTGTATGACGTCGTATAATTGTGTATGGTAAAAACAAATTTGTGCACGCAACCATTGTGGAGAAATTAACCAAAAACTGATTCCGCTGGGCGAACGTTGTCCTGGCGGAACTTTTTTTAATCCATAGACTTTAGAAGAAAAGATATGTGTCCAAAAATTAGTGTGTATTTGTGTGTAATTGTGTATGTATGAATAAAACTAGTGCATGCATAAACTTCGGAGAAATTCAAGTTTCCGCTACGCGAACGTTTGGCCATTAGCTAGTTTTCATATAAAGCGCTTACATAGAGAGCTGTAGATTTTTACATACATTGTTTTGAATTTGTTTATATTTGTTTAAAAAACAGATTTAGAAAAAATCGTAGGGCTTAAAATATAAAAATATAAACGTAAAATACGCTTATTATGTCTTAGTTCTTAAAGTATGAACTTTGGGGTCTAGATTTTCACGTTTATACAAACCTTGTAAGTGTCTGCAACATGTTGCCAAGTATCAATGATGTTCCGATAGTAACTAAAGAGTTATAGGACAAATTTACCATGAACAGATCACTGTTTACAAAGCAGTCAAATATCACGACGTTCTGAAGGAATTGCATGGTAATATGTATGTCAATAATTAGTGTATTCATTCAACTATTCTTATGCAAAATTTCATGTCATTAAATTCAGTAATTAAAGAAAAACAATTATAATACTGACGAAGCATCGAAAACCTACATAACCCGACCAAGTTCGGATGGCTACAAAAAAGCGGCCGTGCAATATATTTAGGTAACATCCCAAAATTTACAGTATAATACCGGTATTGAATTGGTATAGGTGATAAGGATAACACAATTGTTGTTTCGATATAATTTATAGGTCATTTATTTTTGTACACCTACTTTTTTAAATGTATTTAACTATGACAGAAAGTAGGGTGTGCGTACGCGCAGCGGAATGTTGTTGAATTTAAAGATTTTAATTATGCAGATATTTAGTGTATGACGTCGTATAATTGTGTATGGTAAAAAAAAAATTGTGCACGCAACCATTGTGGAGAAATTCACCAAAAACTGATTCCGCTGGGCGAACGTTGTCCTGGCGGAACTTTTTTTAATCCATAGACTTTAGAAGAAAAGAGATGTGTCCAAAAATTAGTGTGTATTTAGTTACTAACGGAACATCATTGATACTTGGCAACATGTTGCAGACACTTACAAGGTTTGTATAAACGTGAAAATCTAGACCCCAAAATGCATACTTTAAGAACTAAGACCTAATAAGCGTATTTTACGTTTATATTTTTATCTTTTAAGCCCTACGATTTTTTCTATATCTGTTTTTTAAACAAATATAAACAAATTCAAAACAACGTATGTAAAAATCTACAGTTCTCTATGTAAGCGCTTTATATGAAAACTAGCTAATGGCCAAACGTTCGCGTAGCGGAAACTTGAATTTCTCCGAAGTTTATGCATGTACTAGTTTTATTCATACATACACAATTACACACAAATACACACTAATTTTTGGACACATCTCTTTTCTTCTAAAGTCTATGGATTAAAAAAAGTTCCGCCAGGACAACGTTCGCCCAGCGGAATCAGTTTTTGGTGAATTTCTCCACAATGGTTGCGTGCACAATTTTTTTTTTACCATACACAATTATACGACGTCATACACTAAATATCTGCATAATTAAAATCTTTAAATTCAACAACATTCCGCTGCGCGTACGCACACCCTACTTTCTGTCATAGTTAAATACATTTAAAAAAGTAGGTGTACAAAAATAAATGACCTATAAATTATATCGAAACAACAATTGTGTTATCACTAGAGATCGGATAATCGGATGCATATTAACCTAAAGTTGAGGTGTTGGCTAAGTATGGAGTGGGCTTTTGGATTAAAAAATCCCAGAATTCCGGTATCGGCCAATTTTGACTTCTGATTATAGAATCGAAAGTATAAGTTACTTAAGTTCAGATGTTAGTTAATATGGATTGCACTTAAAAAAAAAACCCGGGATTCCGGAACGATAATTTTTAAGTTCTGATTTTGGCATCGAATGTTTTAGTTAGGTACTTGCGTTTAGGTGTTGGCTAATATGGATTGTAATTATGTATTTAAAAAATCCCGGGATTCTGGGATTCACAAATTAATAGTTCTGATTATAGAATCGAATGTATATTTACTTACGTTTAGGTTTTGGCTACTATGGAATGCACTTTTGTGTCGATCGTCAAAATGTCGCGATTCCGGAATTGATAAATTAAGTATTTTTTGAAAGGGTAACTTTTATGGGTGTTCTACTCATGAACAACTTTCACTATGGGATCAACCCGTAAATCACGAAACATAAGTCAGCTGATTCATACATTTTGGTCGAGTAGGTATTGAACTTTTGTTTCAATCATCGTAATTTTTTTTGTGATTTCAGAGTTGGTTCCATAGCTGCTGAAAATGTAAATCCAAGATGGCGGCATTAAATATTTTCAAATTTTTCGTTACGGGTACTATTCATGGTTTTCGAGGCTGTTACAGCTGATAGTGACATTAAAATGTAAATCCAAGATGGCGGCTGCGAACATTTTCTAATTTTCGTCATGGGTGTCGTTTTATTGGTTTTCGAGGGTGTTAAAGCTGATAGTGACATTAAAATGTAAATCCAAGATGGCGGGTGCGAATATTTTCCAATTTTTCGTCGGGGGTGTCGTTTTATTGGTTTTCGAGGGTGTTAAATCTGATAGTGACATTAAAATGTAAATCCAAGATGGCGGCTGCGAACATTTTCTAATTTTCGTCATGGGTGTCGTTTTATTGGTTTTCGAGGGTGTTAAAGCCGATAGTGACATTAAAATGTAAATCCAAGATGGCGGGTGGGAACATTTTCTTATTTTTCGTCATGGGTGTCCTTTTATTGGTTTTCTAGGGTGTTAAAGGCGATAGTGACACTAAATTGTAAATCCAAGATGGCGGCTACGAATATTTTCTAATTTTCGTCATGGGTGTCGTTTTGTTGGTTTTCGATGGTGTTAAAGCTGATAGTGACATTAAAATGTAAATCCAAGATGGCGGCTGCGAAAATTTTCTAATTTTTGTCATGGGTGTCGTTTTATTGGTTTTCGAGGGTGTTAAAGCCGATAGTGACACTAAATTGTAAATACAAGATGGCGGATGCAAATATTTTTTTTATTTTTCGTCATGTGTGTCGTTTTCATGGTTTTCGGGGGTATTAAAGCTCATAGTGACCTTAAAATGTAAATCCAAGGTGGCGGCTGCAAACATTTTTAAATTTTTGCTATCGGTGTTGTTTTCATGGTTTTTGAGGGTTGTAAAACCGACCGAAATGTTCGCAGCCGTCATCTTGGATTTACACTTTAATGTCACTATCAGCTTTAATACTCCTTAAAAAACCATGAAAACGATATCCATCACAATTTTTTTAAGTTTTCGCAGCCGCCATCTTGAATTTACATTTTAATGTCACTATCAGCTTTAACAGCCCTGAAAACCATGAAAACGACACCCATGACGAAAAATTTAAAAAAAAATTGCATCCGCCATCTTGGATTTACATTTTAGTGTCACCATCGGCTTTAAAACTCTCAAAAACCATGAAAACGATACCCATGACGAAAAATTAAAAAATATTTGCATCCGCCATCTTGGATCTACATTTTAGTGTCACTATCGGCTTTAAAAACCTCGAAAACCAATAAAACGACACCCATGACGAAAAGTTAGAAAATTTTCGCAGACGCCATCTTGGATTTACATTTTAACGCCACTATCGGCTTTAAAACTCTCAAAAACTATGAAAATGACACCCATGACGAAAAGTTAGAAAATTTAGCAGCCGCCATCTTGGATTTACATTTTAACGCCACTATCGGTTTTACAACCCTCGAAAACCATGAAATCGTCACCCAGGACAAAAAAAAAAAAATATTGGCAGCCGCCATCTTCGATTTACATTTTAACATCACTATCGGCTTTAACACCCTCGAAAAGCATGAAAACGACACCCATGGCGAAAAATTTTGTAAATTTTGCAGCCGCCATCTTGGATTTACATTTTAACATCACTATCGGCTTTAACACCCTCGAAAAGCATGAAAACGACACCCATGACGAAAAATTTGAAAATGTTTGCAGCCGCCATTTTGGATTTACATTTTCACGTCACTATCGGCTTTAACATTCTCGAATCCCATGAAAACAATCCCACCGATATAGTGACGGTACCTTCCAGGGACAACCATTTTCATTCGGCAGCTTTGTATTTCTCGCGGGGATCACGTGTAACAAACGGAATATTTATGTGATCCCGATTTCCCGGTATTTCCAAATAAATAAAACCACGTTATTTATGAAGTCGTTTCCATACCATGTATCCGATTAGTTGTGCATTCCCACATTTTCTTGGATCCCGGGATTTATATTAAGAAAAAAAATGCTAAGAAGCCGCTTCCATACTTTGTTAGCAAAATATTAACTTTAGGTTAATATGCATCCGATTATCCGATCTCTAGTTATCACCTATACCAATTCAATACCGGTATTATACTGTAAATTTTGGGATGTTACCTAAATATATTGCACGGCCGCTTTTTTGTAGCCATCCGAACTTGGTCGGGTTATGTAGGTTTTCGATGCTTCGTCAGTATTATAATTGTTTTTCTTTAATTACTGAATTTAATGACATGAAATTTTGCATAAGAATAGTTGAATGAATACACTAATTATTGACATACATATTACCATGCAATTCCTTCAGAACGTCGTGATATTTGACTGCTTTGTAAACAGTGATCTGTTCATGGTAAATTTGTCCTATAACTCTTTAGTTACTATCGGAACATCATTGATACTTGGCAACATGTTGCAGACACTTACAAGGTTTGTATAAACGTGAAAATCTAGACCCCAAAGTTCATACTTTAAGAACTAAGACATAATAAGCGTATTTTACGTTTATATTTTTATATTTTAAGCCCTACGATTTTTTCTAAATCTGTTTTTTAAACAAATATAAACAAATTCAAAACAATGTATGTAAAAATCTACAGCTCTCTATGTAAGCGCTTTATATGAAAACTAGCTAATGGCCAAACGTTCGCGTAGCGGAAACTTGAATTTCTCCGAAGTTTATGCATGCACTAGTTTTATTCATACATACACAATTACACACAAATACACACTAATTTTTGGACACATATCTTTTCTTCTAAAGTCTATGGATTAAAAAAAGTTCCGCCAGGACAACGTTCGCCCAGCGGAATCAGTTTTTGGTTAATTTCTCCACAATGGTTGCGTGCACAAATTTGTTTTTACCATACACAATTATACGACGTCATACACTAAATATCTGCATAATTAAAATCTTTAAATTCAACAACATTCCGCTGCGCGTACGCACACGGCTAGGGGCTACTGCTACAAAGTGCAACAAGTAAGATATTTATCCCCAACTCTAGAACTTCCCCAGAATGAACAAGTTCTAAGAAACCATTGATGTATAAATGTAAGAAGCCGTAAAAATCTGAAAAGAATAATCAACAAAGAAAAAAAACCGGTCAAGAGCGAGTCGGACTCGCGCACCGAGGAGAAACTTCTATCACGTAGAATAATTTCAGAGTTTTCTCTTTGCAAACTTCGGAGATAAGGGGGGGGGGGGGGGGGGCGGTATTTTTTTTACATTTTTCATCAAAAGTCGAAAACTATGCGGCTAAAAAAAAAGAAAAAATATGTTTGAGAATGTGTAAACAGCGTTCTTTCATATGATACCCCACATGCCCTAGTAGCCCCACTTTGAATTTTTAAGACCCCTTTCAGTACCTGTTGCAAAAAAATATAAATATTTTTATTTCTTTCTTATTTGAAAAATAGTTGGGTAACGTCATCTAAAACTGTTCTAAGTTTCAAGTTGATAGCATTAGTAGTTCTTGAGATATCCAGCTGTGACAGACAGACAGACTTAGTCTCACCATAAGGGTTCCTTTTTTACCATTTTGGTACGGAACCCTAAAAACGAACATTTACATGGGTTTTTTCACATAAAATCTTCTAACTTCGGAACAAAAACTTGTTATAATAATGATAAGGCGGAGTTCACGCATCCCCGATATAACATAACAACGCTATCGTAAACGTGACCTAATAATTGGTGATAACATCTCGGCAATATCTTAAACACGTTACGTCGTCGCGATGACAACGTACATTTACCATAAATTGATAACGAAATAATATGTACGGCCATGGGAAACAAATTAGAGCAGTAAAACAAGAAATTATAATCGATTGCAGATTTATTGATGACCTAGTCTGCAATAAAAGTTTTGACTTTGCTGATTCGAATCATTCATTAGGTATTTCTAAAAAAAAAATCTGCAGCTTTTTGTATGGCCCTTTCCATAAGATACGGCAGAACCCGTCAGGCGGATCTTATGGAAATGTCCATACAGAAAGTATTTTACAGTTCCGCTTTCAGCTATATTTTTTTTTTTTTTTTAAGGTGGATCCGCAGTGGTAGCCCGCGAAATTCAAATTTTCTTGCGTTTTTAGCAATTTGCAAGTCAGTGTCAGATTGTACCTTGATCAAAATATGATTCGCGACAGCAACAATTAATATGTATGTATATAATTATAGCCATAAGAATCGTCAATACATCTCTAATAATATACAGATAACTAATAGAGTCTCAAAGATCGCACGTGGACTTTACTTTGTTAAGTAAGCGTCGCGTACGAAATTACGAATGTGAACATTATTTGTATTATAATACTGTTCATATTTGAATGAAACGCTTGCTCACTTTCACTTGTACGAATATGAACATTATGACTAATACAATAAGGTTTATATTTATATGGAACGCTTAGTAAATGATCTGTGAATCTTGCCCTAACTCTACTTCAGTTATCTGCACTGTCATGCCTACTTTATTCTAAAACCCTGTCTATTTATTGCTTTTATTAGCACGCAATATGTATGTTATCGTTATTTTTAAGGAAATGGCTGACTATCCTACACGAGGTTTCTTCAAGAAAAGGTTCGAGGTTTTTAAGAGTGGATTCGTTTTTATGGTCTTTACTATGTCCTATCTACCTGATTAAGGCGGTACTATGCAATGTGCATTTTCTGAACATTCTTCTTTCACAATAGAACATTCTTTTACGAAATAATGACCAAAATAACTTAGGTAAGGTTGCAAAAATCATGGAGAATTAGGATTTGCAGCTGCCGGAATCATACAGCAGCTGCAAAGTGTAATCTAAACATCTAGAAATGGACCGTTGGAACATACATCAATGGTTGGAACGAAACTTAACGACGTGTCAAAATTAAACTCATGTCAAGTGATCTGATTGGCGATTGATAATTTAATCAACCAATCGCAACAGTTGACATGTGTTCGATAATTTATTACTTAACAAATTGTTGTGGTAGAATTCGAACTTTAGGCTCGGCGTAACTGAGCCACCGGTAGACCAGCAACAAGCAGTTCACATGATGTTTCATACGTTTTGTACGGATTCGTCGTACACAGAGGCGGATTTGCAGTCTTGGCCGCCCTAGGCCCCAGGGCATGTAGTACCTAAGTACCAGCGCCCCTTTCTCAGCACCCATCAAGACTACCTACAATGCATTTACTTTATTGCCTACTTTTATCGAAATCGATTCAGTTGTTAGGTACCTACTGCTAGATATTTACTGATTTTTTTTTTCGCGATTTCAGATTTGGTCCCATCCTTATTAAAAGTTGTTCATAATGATGAGTGTGACCCTTTAAGAGGATATTGGTCAATAACCAGTAACCCTGTGTATGTACGAAAGTGATTTAGGAAGATTATTGTTATTCGATGCGGTGCAGTGCGGCCCGCCATAATTGTGCGAGCCTTTAGTTAGAATATATAGGTACTTTCAGTTATTTCTTCTTATCGTCAGATTGGCCGTCCTAGGCCCGGACTTACGGTGTCTTAGGGCAAATCCGCCTCTGGTCGTACACGTAAAAGCTAAAGCAGTATACATACCTGTTCAACAGTCTCAACACCGCCGCAGCAAGATGCGACAGCCACGGCCACCGGTGGCTGTGGTCGTGGTTGGTGGCTCGTTTGCGCCTAGCCTACATTGCAGATCTCCAGTCATTGACCAGCATGCTGAAACCGAGGAAAACTGGTCAATTTTCCTTATTTAAAACACATGACTACGAAAACCCTACCCTGATACTACCTGTGATCTAATAACCACACTGCAAATCATACCTTCTCTGTTTGTCATAGGGCTTTATATCCTATAGCAACATCCGGAAATACCTGGCTAGACGGCACCTACTATTGTATACGAATTCGTATACAATAGTAGGTGTCGTCTAGCCACTAAGCCACTAAACACACTAAACCACTTTTCGACCTTATTAATATGCTCATAAAGTTCAAAAGTGTTCACCGCATGTCCGCGATGGTATTTAGGGTCCAATTAAAATAGATGCACTTTTCATAGGGTGTTCTACCCATGAATATGAACAACTCACTATGGGACTAACTCTGAAATCGCGAACTCGTCAAAATGTAGGGAGCAGCTGATTTTTTTTACGCGATTTCAGGTTTGGTCCCATAGTAAAAGTTGTTCATATTCATGGGTAGAACACCCTATGAAAATTTGTATATATATTTTAATGGGGCCTTGTATAATATGCTCGTGACTGTACCGATAATATTATAATAATTAATTTTCGTTACACTATACATTCGGTTTCTACTAGTAGTGTTTATGAAAGCGTTCAAGTGTGCACATAAAACGGTTATAATTCGTGTCGTCTGAGGAACGCAATCAGTCAGATTCGCGACGTCTTCGCGAGCGGTAACCGACCTTGTAAGTTACCTCTCACTCATATCGTGACATAATAAAAACGAGACAAACATATTAGTGCAAAGTTCTGAATTAAAGGGCACCCGTTTCGTATTTTGTAAGAGGTAGGTTATGTAATGGTATTCTTTCTACGTTTGGTATTGGACATTTGTTTTCTATAATGTATTTATTTACCTATCAACATTCGTTATAGAAACTGATGCAATGTGTTGTGAGTTTACATGTGCCACGTTGGGGTGATACCTACTCCATAGGCCCTAACGCCCATAACAGTATGGTAAATTAATAAAATACTTAGTGATATTTATTTCAATCAAGAATTGAACCTGTGAACCTACGACGACTGTTGTTAATATTTTGATCATTGACGTATATCGAATGAAGTTTTTGAATGAAACTACGCATTTATGTAGATATTGATTGTAGGTAAACAATTAGGTATTCAAATTCCGCGAAAACATAAAATTAGAATTAAAAGTTCTGAGTTTTAGTTATGGGCTCATTCATTTATGAAGGGATCGATTAATGATTAGCTGGAAAATGGCCGGTCACAATAACAATTTCTTTCCAAGGTTCTTTGTGATAGGTAGGTAGTCTTCTAATGTCACGTGTTGTTAACCCACACCGTGCAACAGGCGGGAGCCGAACTCGCTCACCAGCTTAGGCGAGTAGTGCTGCCTATAGTATAGTTAAAATCTCGCTGCAGACTCGGTCATAAATCATTTGAGTGTTTCGCTCTCTGTCCCACTCACGGGCCTTATGGGCAGGCCACGCCCACACGTAGTCCTCTGCATTATTGCAGTCGATGAGTGATATCGATAGTTTTATATATTTATAAATGGGTGATAGAAATAAATACACATTATAGCGGCACCATTAAGATAAAACTAATAAGTCTGGAGTTATGGAACATTTTTAATCAGAAGAGTTCGGCTTCGAACTCATCTGATTAAAAATCAATAGGTGACAAAGTGTGACACTGACAGCCCTTTAACAGCTAGGGCTTATTTTTAATTTTATATTTTGAATTGTTTTTAAAAATCTACGTATTTTTCGAAATGTTCCATGTCTCCAGACTTACGATTTTTTTCTCAATCACTCGCCTTAGAACTATTGAAGGTCATACTGCATACCTGCATGAAAATTCTAGTTCACACATAAAAATCGTAGAAACCAGACATGTGGCACCTATGTAGGTAGGTACCTACATACTTAGATATTATAGTTGTTATGAAAAGGAAGCAGCTATCGAAAACAATATTAGTAGCACATATCTATCGAGTAACATCAACGTTCGAGCGGTAAATCTGTTATCATGCTGATAAGAGAGAAAAACATAATATTATGCTCGTTGCATCATCTTGCGTCATCGTTCTGTTAGTTGAATGAAATGAAGCGATTATGGTTTTTAGAGCCTGTTAGTATCAGCCCGAAGGAGTAGTGATGTAGGTACAGTCAGCAACAAAAGTCGATTAACACTTGTATTTTCTAAATCTTAATTATTGAGAAAAATACTTCATTAAAATCGGAACAGATGTAAATTTTAAAGAAAATTAACTGTTATCTAATAAATGAAATGCTAAAAAGCAGTTTAACGTATCATTTTGTGTTAATTTAGATGATGTCAAAAAGTGACAGTGTTAACCGACTTCTGTTGCTGACCGTACCTACACCTACCTACTGAAAGAGCTTTGGTTTAGATGGCCATATTATTACTTATCTACATAAACTGGAGATTGCGTACTTCGTCAATTTATGTCCGTCAGGTTTCAGCAAATATCTACCGTATAGGTACTTACCGTCGACCTTTGCTCAAAAAAACCTCTTTCCCCAGTAAACCATGTCAGCCGATCAAGTGTTCCACTCAAGATCTGAAGGTATACCTTCCGAGGGTGTGAAGGATCAGTACGCAGACGGCAAGGCGGCCAGGACATGGAACAAGTTCATAGGAGACAGCAACCAGAGGACTCAGAACTACAAGGACTTCTTGATCGGACTCCTCAAGAAGAATGGCTGCAAGAAAGTGCTTGACACAGCATGTGGGACTGGGTAAGGCCAAATTACTATTTTGTTGACTAAGTCACCTAATTTTTGTCCTATTATTAGATACTAGCTTTTACCCGCGACTTCGTCCGCGTTTCCGTCGTTTTTCGTAAAAAAGTACCATATGTCCTTCCTCACGGTTCAGTGGTTTTGATGTAACAGACAGATTAACTTTCGTATTTTAGTAGGGAAATATACTATGTCAATCCACAATACTGTTGAAAAATATCGCAATAAGGAACCGCAGAATATTATTATTAATAGCTGTGCCCGCGACTCCGTCAGCGTGTAACTCCTTGTATGTTATTAAGTTAATGTATTGGACTGCTAAGCTATCGGGAGTTACACGTGTTATTGTGAGTCAACCATAAAAGATAGACATATGCTGTTGTGGGATATTTTTTTGATAATTTTATGTAGAACATTTCCGTAATAAATGATTTCTATGTAGCTTTAACCATTAAGGCTGCACTCGCGACGGAAGCTTAAAAAATGGAGCAACTTCTCCCATTTTCCCAACATTTCCCTTCACTGCTCTGCTCCTATTGATTGTAGCGTGATGAAAAGTATACTATAACCTCCCCAGGAGTATGAAGAATAATTGTACCAAGTTTCGTTAAAATCCGTCGAGTAGTTTTTGTTTCTATAAGGAACATACAGACAGACAGACAGACAGACAGACAGACAAAAATTTTACTGATTACATTTTTGGCATCAGTATCGATCACTAATTACCCCCTGATAGTTATTTTGAAAATATATATCATGTACAGAATTGACCTCTCTACAGATTTATTATAAGTATAGACTAGAAAGGTTTAGGTAGTGAAATAAAGCTAGATAAACAATCTTGATAATTATTTGTAACCTCAATGTAAATACAACAATAATGATTACTAAATCAATTGAACCATTAGTTTAAGCAGTGTTTGTGTAAAAAGTTACATCAATATTGTTTAGCTTTATTTTACTAACTACCTAAACCTTTCTAGTACCTATAGGTACTATTTTCTCCTCGTACTTTTCACTAGGTACTGTATATCTACTAGATATACCTACCTACTGTAACGTACCTATTTGACAGAAGATTCGGGGCACAGAAGGAGTAGGTACCTACATAAGCAGGAAAATTTAACCTGCATCTATTTTTGAAAACATTAATTAATTAATTCGGGCGATATAGTACCGTAATGGGGTTTGTAGCATTCGTATGGCCAAAAGGAGCATAAAGAAATGTAAAAATATAAAATTCTATATGCTCTGTTACATTAAAATAAACCCTTATGTCTTTAATGATGAACGTGTAGAAGAAATTTTATTGAAATTGCTTTCGATGAAAGCAGTTTTTGCTCATAGAAAATCTTAAATTTTTGTAATCATGAAAAAGAGGCTTTTTGAGGACAAAAACTGATTTTGCGTGCAGCCGAAATGCGTCAAAATATCTTCTTTATAAATACCATATAACCTACCTAGGGCGAAATGGGGGCCATTTCGCCCTAGGTAATATCCTGAGCAAAACGAATGAAAGTTTTTTCAGGAAAGCTTTTCTGAAAACTGACATTATCTGATGATATTCACTTTGCTTAGATTTCAATATCAGAATCTCTATCAGCATCCCATTGTTATCGTTATTTTGTAATTATTATAAGTTAAATTACAGCAATACCTATGTCGATGTTATGACGTATTTAAACACTTGTTATCTTTTGAACTTTACAAGTCATTTGCCACAAGATTTTGCTGACGAAATCTGGTATGGTTATCATCATATAATCATGCTATTTAGTTGACTATAGTTCCGACATTAATTATCATTAAAATTTTTGCTTTCTGTAAAGATTCAAACTTATAAGAGCTAAATATTTTTTAAAAATCTTAATTCTTAAATGCAAAAAATACTAAAAAATAATTTTGCTCGCTCGCTCCATTTAGTAGTTAAGCTCGATTAGGTAAGTACTTAACTTAATCGAGGTTAACTACTTAAATGGAGCCAAAATTATTGTCGACTTGACTGTACCTGCATGGTATGCACTCACAGCTAACCTCCGAGCCACAGAGTACTTTTTTATCTCCGAGCCGCCATTAAGTTTGAATTGAACATACGTCATTGTACTACGTTATACTCTGGTCTTCACTCAATTTTGCAGTTTACTTATTATAATGACGAAGCAAGAAAGTTCATAACATCATTGATTGATATTATGATGTAACAAATATCAATCAATATGATGATATCAATGATGTTACAGATAGTGAACTTCTTTGTACAGTAGGAATTGCAAAAATGAGACCTTGATGTTGCTAAGTTCTATGACCTGACAAGGTTTCAATTTCAACACTGAATTTGCAAGACAGCCAATGTTAGTGAAAGTATTTTTTTATAGCCTCGATAGCATATCTATGCTAACCATTTTCTGTGGCTGTTAGGCGTCCGCGGTCCTGGGTTCTATTTCAAACAGAAACTACTTACATTTAAAGGTTAGGGATTAGCTACCTACATATTATAACACTCATCGATAGTCATGAATGATAGGTACCTACTTGGAACTCCGTTTTCAACAGAATGCGATAGGCGATAGCAAAAAATATTTTGTAGGTAGGTCCTGACCTAAGGGAGATCGACTCAATCTTTTACCATTACCACAGATTAATACAGACGGAACACTCCGCAAAATCATATAAATAAAAAGCGACTCTTGATACGACACAATAAAGTGCAATTCAGGTGGCACAACGCTTATTACCTACAGTGATATTCAACTACAAGTTGCCTCTCTTTCTAGCGCGTAACTCTTATACCTTCTGACCTACTGAATTAGCCCCGTGGACGGGGCCCGCCACGTACTTTTAGGTTCATACCTAAACTGCGGAGTGTCCCATCTGTATTAATATGTGGCATTACTTACCATGAATTCAGCACATTTACGCGTCGATGTCCCTGCCACTTATTTGAACTGAATTATGCTAACCATATACTCGTACAATCAACGATGTTTAAGTAAGTAGTTCAGTTATTCAGTAAGCTGACGTTCGCACGGACGTCAAAATATCGCGGCGGGATTTTATCGCGCACTGGATTTACAACTCTCGGTGTTGAGCCGTGTATTGAGAATCCAACCGAGTGCATCCCAGCGCGTCGAAAAAACTGTTGGATTTTCAACTCTCGGCGCTAAGCAAAGCGTTGAAAATCCAGTATGCGATTAAAAACCGCCGCGATATTATTACTTCCGTGCGAACGTCAACTAAGAAAGCGTTAAATTGTAATAAGTACCTAATTACATAATATAACGTTTCAATATACATATACCTACCTGTCGTAGGTATATTGGGGTCGCGGGTAGTTTAAAAAAGATACCGTGCCCCCGGCATAGGCAACTGAAGGAACACGGGTGGGTTCACGGGTCAGTAAAAGTCTGACACGCCCTTCCGCTCCACCCAGAGCGGGAGAAGTTATTTGATGATTTCCCATCCTCAAAAAAAAAAAAAGTATATTGAGACATATTTTGGGGAAAGCCCCGCGTTATGATTTTACTTCGACGCTAGAATAAATAGTGAATGAATAGTAGAAAAAAAAAATGTTTAGACATTTGCGTCCTCTCTGATCCATTCTAAATAAAGTACCGTTATCTGAATTATTTTTATGTTTCCGAACGTATGTATTTCAGAATAGACTCCATGATGCTGGTAAACGAAGGCTTCAACCTGGTGTCGGTGGACGCCTCCGACAAGATGTTGAAGCACGCACTCAAAGCGCGCTGGGACAAGAGAAAAGACTCCAGATACGACGAATGGAGTACGTACCAACTTGCTAACTCATCGCCACCTCCTGCGCAGCATGTCCTCTTCTTCGATAATTCTCCACCTATTAGCCATCATCTGTGAAGTGATGCTTGCCACAACATCTTCGACACAATCCATCCATCGTTTCTTCAAGAATGAGTGAGTGTGTGTGAGTGTGAGAGTGAGTGTGTGTGTGTGTGTGTGAGTGTGAGAGAGTGTGTGAATAATGGGAAGAGTCCCATTATTATAAAGCCAAATCTTCGTCACAACATGTTCCACCAAGCAATTTGCTTACTAAAGCACGTAATACACATGACTTTAACTGACGCATAAATAAGTATGCAAGTAACTTGCATGCCATTGCTACATTCACGAAACAAAAGTTCGTATGGTATATTATGGATGTAGGCAGCAGATGTGAGTGGAAGGAAACGCCGGGAGGGGACGCCCTAGGACATACTCTTATTGTCTCTTATAATGCCTATTGGTGATTTTCTACAGAACGGTCAGGTGTGTAGTACAGTCAGCAACAAAAGTCGATTAACACTTCAGTTTTTTAAATCTTAATTATTGAGCAAGACATATTATTTAATTAAAATCGGAACAGAAGTAAAATTTAAAGATCTACTACCTAGACTCTTAGGTAGTTTAGGAAAAAAGGAGATTATCAAATCATTTTGTATCAATTTACATGTTGTGTAAAAGTAGCAGAGTTAATCGACTTATGTTGCTGACTGTACCTAATCGCAAAAGGAGTATGTAGTGGCGTTCTGTAGTGTCTGCCTACGCCGTGGGGAGAAGGCGTCAGTTTTATGTATGTAAGATATGCATGCTTTTTTGAAGTTAGGGCGAGAATACACATGCCTGTAACTCGCACAAAAGTATGCATGTAGCTGGCATGCCGTGTGCCATAACAACTTCTGATTGGTGAATGGCACAATGGCATGCCAGCTACTTGCATACTTTTGTACCAGCTACAGGCAAGTGTGTATTCCTGCCCTAACATGTAGGTATAGTTACTATTATTTTGTTTAAATCATTATTATTGTCACCAAAAGCATGCCGAATTTAGTAGGCGGATTAGGATGAACTATTGTGTACATAAGTAAATCCGTAAAAATACCTTAATTCAAGGAAATAAATGAATCTGTCTATCTATCTACTGCCTTGTTGGTCCAGTAGTCTTAAGTGTTTCTTGCTGAGCCAGACTCCTGGGCTCGTTTTTCGGGTCGATAAGCCGACGTTTGCACGGACGTAAAAATATCGCGTCGATTTTTTTTTCGCGCACTGGATTTTCAACACTCTGCTTATCACCGAGAGTTCAAATCAAACAGTGTTTTTTCGATGCTCTGGGATGCACTCCGTTGGATTCTCGAAACTCGGCTCAACACCGAGAGTTGAAAATCCAGTGCGCGATACAATCCCGCCGCGATATTTTTACATCCGTGCGAACGTCGTCGGCTAAAAGTGTTATTGGTTTTCAGTAGTAGGTACCTTCTAGTAGTCAATCTTTTTCTAATGTGGTAATCATTAGGGCTTTACTTTTATGATTGATCCCATGAGGGGGCAAAAGAGGCTCATCAGCTCATGTATTTCTATTTTGATACCGATTTTTATCAATGTATTCATTGTATATTATTATCGCTTAGCCTTTCATAATGTAGTAGCAGGTTTTACGAGTTAGTATTATTTATCGGTGATATTCATTCAACTCCCCTAAGACAAATATTCCATTTTCCTCATTTCTAATAGGTAGGTACTCTACTACATACTGCATTGTTTACAAGGAAAACATACAAAAATAAAAGTTCACGAATGAATTTCCCGTGATTCATTCAAGCGGGCCAATTAGTTTATTAATTGCAACAATTTACCTAGGTGAGTACCTACCCACGGATGCCCCTCAAGTTAAAGAGGATCAAGTAATCACGGATTTACCAATCCGTGATAAGGTCTGTCGAATTTTGCCGATGCTACATCTTAGTTGTGTCGTACTGTACCTATGTATTACGGTATGCAAGAATTTCATTTTCATTTCAACCAATTCATAATTTCCTATCCCATTTCAGTTATAGAGGAAGCAAACTGGGAATCCTTACCTCGTGACATCGAAGCCTTCTTACCCGGTACACAGTTCGACGCAGTCATATGCCTCGGGAACTCGTTTGCCCATCTCTTGGACGAGTTCGGAGACCAGAGAGTGCAGAAGATGTGCCTTAGGAACTTCGCTACGTGCCTGAAACCTGGTGGTCTGCTGTTTATTGACCATAGGAATTACGATGCGATGATTGAAGGAGGGGCCACGCCAGGACACTCTATTTATTACAATGTAAGTATATGCTGGTTGTTCTGTTCGGCAGTAGTGTATGATTGAAGTGTGGAGTGCTACAAGGATCCTTTGGGCCTCGAATGACGTAGCCGACGTTCGCACGGCCGTAAAAAAATCGCGGCTATTTTTTTTCGCGCACTGCATTTTCAACGCTCTGCTTAGCGCCGATAGTTGAAAATCCAATAGTGTGTTTTTCGTCGCGCTAGGATTCACTCTGTTGTTGTGAGGTTGGATTCTCGAAGCTCGGCTCAACACCGAGAGTTGAAAATCCACTGCGCGATAATATACCGCCGCGATTTTTTTACGTCCGTGCGTACGTCGGCTTAGTGTCGTTTTTGCTACAGTCCGGCCGTCGAGAGAATGCGTTTCTGACACCTGTCAATTGGACAATTTCTAGTAGTAATAAAGATGAAATTCGCAAAACACATTCGTTAGTATGAAACTGACGTGTGTCAAGAACGCATTCTCTCGGCGGTGGACTGTAAACATTGTGAAATTGAAAAAAAAACATGGCGGTGTTTGTTCCGATTTCGTCCGCGCCAAGAGTTCCTTGAACGAACTATACCTGCCTTTAATTTAAGGATTTATGAAAATCAAAAAGTTGTCTTTCGTTTTTACCTACTTAAATAATTTTGTGAATTTTCTTGGTCGTCTTTATAAAATTAACAAAGTAACATACGAGTATGTGACTAAAACGATGTTTATGCTTAATAAGAAAAACATAAACGTTTAAGTAATCTTATCGGTAGATATTCTTGTTCGCAATCCAGTTTACACCGGTTTAGAGCAGTATTAAGTTAGGTTGCAGTTGGTACCAAAGATATAAAAAGGTTGGTACTCACCTATACGACGATTAAAATGAAATTGTTTTCATTCATCGATATGACAAAAATACACTGTTTCCATCCGATATTTCTGTTTGTAGGCAAGTTTTGTAAATAATTTCGTAATGAGAAATGTTTATATACATTTCTTTGATAAATGAACCACATTATTTGGTAACAGCTTTATCTCGCTATCGATACGATGAATTTATTAAATAACAGGTCAACATATAGTTTTCAATTTTATCTGTATGAGATGATAAACAAGTTCAGACGATGACAACCACATTGGTTATGTTAAATCAAGCGAACTTGTGCAGTTCAAGGATTTCGTTCGCGTTCAATAATAACATCACGTGTACGGTAAGTAAGTAATAATTGGCGCTGTATCGCGTGCGGGTTCGATTCCCGCACAAAACTAATTTGGCGACGAAAAATAAAATCGGCGGCGAAGTTGGCCGATAGGTCGCGTGCCTAACTGCCTAATACATTGAGTTAAATAACATATAAATAAATATATATCAATGGCCTAATATGTTGTCACTTTTTGTTGGGAAAACCGGAAAGCGCCCTCTGGCGGCGCGACCACGCGTTCACCGAACAAAAAGTTCGAACCACAGATTAAGTAGTATTCGAACGATCGTGTGCGTGCGCGACGATCGCTTTTAACTAGGAGGCGGGATAAAATTATTATGATTACGTTAGTAAAATTAGCAACTTATTTTTATACGAATAAAGTCTGTTACTTATACAGACATCGACTCGCAAACTATTGCTATTACCTACCATGAATTCAGTAAGTAGTAGGTAGGTACCTAAGTACCTACATGATTCTAAACCCACCAAAGCCTTTACATTTTTCGTGGGTTCAAAAATCAGCTGTTCCATACATTTTGTGTAGATATTGCTTTTTTGTATGAAACAGCTATTTTTTTTTAATCCGACGATAAATCGCTACGCGGGGGTGTCTAGTATCACGTGCTGCCTTTATGGTACAGACGCCAGCACATCAAGCTACTACAATCTGTCAAATTTCTTTAATAGATTTTCATCTTTATCGCTTAAGCATTCGGTTCAAGGTTGATTGGGAAAATTTGATAATTATAAGTAGTAGGTACTGAATGTAATGTCTAATTTGCGGTAATTTGTTTAATTTCCAGAGCAAATACCCAGTAGACATTAGGACATCGGTGTTAGTGGTCGGCGGCAAGGCGCAGCTGGTTGCGTTGGACTACTGCATCACTACCGACAACACCACCAATGAAAGGAGGTGAGCTTTATTCATGTATTATTATTTAGTGTGACTGACGCTGGCATGGCCACCATCAGGGATTTTAATTTTGTTAACAAAAAATTAGTCGACTCCTTATACAGGGTGTAAGGGACAGCCCTCCGCAAACTAACAGGGTGCATTCAGCTCCTCATTTTGAATCATATTCTACCGGAAATTTTCTCAGGAAAATTTTCATTTTTTCAATTTTTTTTTTCAGTTACATTTCCATTATTTCAATGTAAAATTTCATTGTGTGTTCGCAGCATTCCATTTATGTAAAAAAAAACTGCAAAAAAAAAACCAGCAATGGATGTTGAAATACTCTAACCAACGACGCGAGTAATCAGCTGTTCACTTTCTGTCTAGCTACAGAGTTCATCGAACTCACCGCATACCTATTACCTACCCCTCCCAACCATTAATAGACGTTCTGATTTGTGCGCAAAAACACAAAGAAATCAGGTTTATTGGATTCCCTTAACGTTCCTGAAAAAATTTCATGTACCAGTCATCTTAGTAAGACATCCTGAATTCACCCTATCAGTTTGCGGAGGGCTGTCCCTTACACCCTGTATATCTAACTACGACTGAATCTGTGACTTGGCGAAAAATTGCGACTAATTAGCAACTAAATTTGGAAGAAAACAGTACAACAGCAACAGAGAATTGGATTGAGCGCTAGCCACACAAAAGTGAACTCTCACTCACTCTAGAAAGAGACAAAGCGAATTTGCTGCCAATATCTGTAGTCCAAATACCCTAGACAATGATCTAAACTTTCCCTAACGGTGAAAAGGCTAAAAAGGAAGGATTAAAATTTGCTCTAAAAAAGCAGTCGAGAGACTGGTCTCTTCGCCTAAACGTCATATCCACTTAACCCATCTTCTTAGTCTTGCGACTGATTGCAGATTAAACATGAAAAAAAAATCTGTACCTACTACTTACCTATCTACTAATAGACTACTGGCCGCAAATTCGCTGTCTCTCGTAGTTTTTGGTCTGTATTCACTGCACAACTGAAAACAGAACGCTCAGTCCATTCTCTATGTCTATGGTAGCAGACCCCCCCCGGCCAACTCCCCCCACCCGAGTAAGTTTAGATGTTGATGAATATTGAACTTTCTTTCATACATAAGAGAGTAATTTGTAAGTAGGACTATGTCTCGCATTCAAGAATTTGTTTTAATCAGTCAAGCGGGAATCGAACCCGTTACCCACCACTGAGCTATCCCGATAGATATCTACATATCTATCTGTAATATGGTGCCCCTACATAATAAAGAGAGAGAATCTTCTTGTGTCGATGATTTCTTTTTCTACAACTTTAAGGTGTATAACTTAAATGAAGCACAATCTCTTAAGGGGTGATTGTATTTACTCATAATTATAAACAACATTCCTCTTTCTTTTTTTTTCTATTCTATTCTATAAACAACTTTTACTATGGGATCAAACCTGAAATCGTGAAAAAAACCAAATGTTCCCTACTACATTTAAGTTTGCATAACTCGTCAAAAAGATGGAAACAGCTGATTTTTTTATCACGATTTCAGGTTTGGTCCCATAGTAAAAGTTGTTCATAATAATGAGTACAATGACACCATAAGTGGTTATGACCTTCCACCATAATTCAGCCACGTCCACAACGTTACCATTGGCCTCGCGAAGGACTTTCATGGTGCAGGTTATTGCACAGAGAGCAGGACAAGAGATATTGGCATAGTTGACTTATATTGCTTTGCTTTGTGATTTCAGCGAGTTCCGTCTGTGCTACTTCCCTCACAAATTGGAGAAGTTCACGAAGATGTTGGATGAGGCTTTCGACAACCGTGCCAAACACTCCATCTACGCAGACTTCAAGCCATTGAAAGATGTTGCTGTGCCCAGTTTTTACATACATGTGCTTGAGAAAGCCAGCGATTGATAGTTACTTGCCTATATTTATTAGAAAGATAATTGTAATTTTATATTTTACTTTACCTACAGTTTCCTGTATAATTTTGACATTACCTTCGCAAAAAGTAAGTTTGGACCAAGTCCTTTCTAATTATTCCTAGTTAAAAATTAAGACTATGTTATAGTTTTACATTAGTTTTCAAATTTATTGACTAAGATGTTCAAAGAATAATTAGTAATTTAATAATATAACTTTTAGATTCGATCTAAAATGTTAAATGTGTGAAAATGACATTTTCAAGCAGGTATAAAGAATGACAAATATTGTGATGAAATTAAAATTGTTACTTTGTTTTTCTGTTTTTCTCTGATTATTTACCTACCAAAGATGACAGCTACAACACAAGACAACCAGCTAGGATCAAACTTGAGGCGTCCAATCATTATCAGGATCACAGGGTTACATACATATAACGCGGTCACATTAACTTGACGCTTGGCGTTGATGACGTCATTTTGGTAATATTAATATAACAACAACAGAAATCTAGCCAAATTATCGACGCGCGTATCGGTGACAAAGATGCTGACCATACTGACCCTTGCCGGGCGAGCCAAGGGAATGCGGGGGCAAGCGGGCTCGCATTCCAGAGATGCGTCAAGTTAATGTGACCCGGCTATAGATACACAAACTCACAAGTCTTTTCACATGCCATAAGCAAAAATTTCAGAAACACACCTTCTATTATTCCAATACTCCTTTTCTATGGGGACTACTCTCAATTGAAAGAAAAAAAGTAAATCAAGTATTTAGACAGTGTAATAGAAAAATCCAGTGAAATATAGATCTAATATATTTTAATAAATATATAATTTATTGTAATATATTACACAGACAAATCAATAAAATACATTCCATTAAATTCGGATATTTAACCATTCATTAATTCATGCACATGGGTATAAATTAAACCTATGAAGTTGCCAGTGAAAAAGTAAAGAAGTATGAAAAGAATAATTTATTTAAGAAACATTTATAAATGAAATTGACGACTGTTAACTTATAGAGTTGTTGAGGGCCTTACATGTAGAATTACGTCTAAAATTATGCTAGGCAGTCTATGATCCGACAATGATGTTGTTGATAGGAATGTGTATCAGTTTGACGAAGAAGCCGATGAAACCCATGATGCAGAAACCAATAGCCGTGGCAATCGCGATCTTTTGGAATTCTGAAAATAAATAATAAGTATTGGTTAATAAGACATTACAAAAATATGGTGGGGGGAAGATATGTATAAGAAAGGCTTGATCCTTTATGTGTAGGTATCAGCAATAAATTGCTGGTCTACAAGGCCATCAATAAACCAATTTGGACCTGAGTAGTAGAACTATGGGGATCTGCTAGCAATTCCAACCATACTTCAGTGACTCCAGAATGTTGCACTAAGAACGGTCTCCAGCGCACACTGCTTTGTAAGAAACTCTAAAATACACGAATATCTAGAAATGCCGACCATAAGAGAATTACAGCAAAAACAACCACCAAACAAACATAACAACACATTAGCTAAAGATCTACTTCAAGACAAAGACCTCATAAAATGCTTTAAAAGATGCCACATACTGGAACTTGACCAAAGGAACTGAAGTGTTCCCACATGTAATTGGTGCCATTCGCTGGAATGGCAATCAAAAAAATCCACCCCAGACCACATCTAATTATGGCTAAACAGCCGATTGTAGTTGAGAAAAGAGAAAGGAAAAAAAAATGTGTACGTATTAACTCTCACTCTCATTCAAAAAAGTACCAGCAAAACTAAAGACCTTGGCATCATCTCATCTAGAAAGTCAAAATTCTGTTCTTTAATATTGTGGAGTTTTGACAATTTCTCTTAACCTGAACAATTTATGAAACTAGCAAATAGTAGAATATGACTGGAACTGAATGGTACCCAGGATAAGGACATCATTACAGATTCACAAATAGTCTGGGCAATATTATAGACATTGCAAAACAAGCTTGCTTAGCGTGTTTGATAGACCTCCTAACTTCCAAGGTAGACTGGATATGTCAGGCTGAGCACCAGCCTGGATAGTGAAATAACTCGGGCAAGGCCAGTAGTGAACTATGCTAGACTGCATTCACAAGTCATATCAACAATGAAACAAAATATGTCTAAAAATAAAAACATAAATTAGTTTAATGAAATGGCAATCATTTTTAGCAATAATCAGCTAAATCAAATAATGATAACTTCTAAAAAGATCTAAGTACTTCCCTATAATTAAATTTAAAATTTTGGAATCTGTATACAACACCCTCGGGAACCAAATAACAAGTAAGTACTACATAGTACAGTCAAGTCATATTTTACTAGAACATTTTGGACATGGCATAGAAGAGCTACTATAAAACAACAATCAGCTGATTATAGATGACAGACACATCTAGAAACAAAGTTTAACTGAAATACTGCTATTCAGTCAAAGCCAGATTGAGTAGCTACACTTTACAACACAAAAATAGCTGAGAAAGGGCTGTGCTGATGATCACTTTACAACACAAACATAGCTGAGAAAGGGCTGTGCTGATGATGGTATAGAAGACAAAGTGTCATCATTCATCACAATATGATGAGGTGTCAACATTTAAATCTTTTATCGTACAAAACAAAGACTATACATTGAAATTTTCATTACAAACAGTAGGATATCATACAGAATATAACATAGATACTGCTAGAAAATTACTTTCCCTTCAAGTTTCATAGCTAGCCAAAGAATTCTTGTAACATATGTCCAGAAGCTAACATTTTCACAAGGAAACCGATTTATTACAGTCATTACAGTGAAAGTAGATACAAACAAGTAGAGTGAAACTTTCAGTTATCGTATATAGATTAATTAAGATACAACCATGTAGAAACAACGGGACCTCGGTGGAACACTGCCAATATCTTAACATTCTTAACTGTACACATATTATAATATTGTCATATCAATGATAAACCTACCTTTCCTGTCTGGTTTTGTGCATCTCCTGACCAGTCTGATGGAGTCCTTGGCGAACTGCTTGCCAGGCTCGACGAACTTAGCGATTTGATCCATTATTCTAGAAATAGGACAAGGAACAGTTAGATAAAACTCGCCTTTCCAATAGGATTATAATGGCAGAACGGTAAACAGATCACAATTACTTACTTGTAATTATTATATTAATGGTTTTTTATGTAATGCTAAGCACGGCGCAATTTTAGCGTAGTATTAGCGGCAACCGATATTGGAAATCACAGAGAGAAAACTGACAAAACAACGCAAACGTCAGCCACGTTTCGAGATTCACGGCACGTCACCACACATTGCGCGTTCGGATATTTGGTTTTGGTAACGTGTTCTCATTAGACTCATTAGACAGTATTTGGTCAACACCATCCACCACACTCCACAGGTCAACACAAGAATATAATTATATATTTTTTATTAAGGTTTTGAAAAATTATTGTTTATTCCAATAATAAATATTTAGATAAAACTATTTTTTTAAAGTTGGATTGAAAGTTTAATGCGGTTATTTCTGCACGGGTCCAATGGT
The DNA here is from genome assembly GCA_905163495.3 of Cosmia trapezina. Lineage (NCBI taxonomy): Eukaryota > Metazoa > Arthropoda > Insecta > Lepidoptera > Noctuidae > Cosmia > Cosmia trapezina. The sequence goes on from LR991024.1 coordinate 27,890,139, forward strand.
ACAATCTACTGATCTAGCCAATCAATATACATATTATACCCACTACATAGGCCACTGCTCTTGCCCATGCAAAGTGTATGTACAGTAATTTAGTTTCCCATGTTTTTACCAGCCGACCCGCGAAAACGACCTCATTTCGAAGTATCCCATAGGAATGTACAGTCAGCTACACATCAGTGGCAGCAATTTGACAATGACAACAATAATTTTATTTTGTGTGCCTTTTAGTCTGTGCTAAATAAAGGTAGGTATTTTCATTATTTCTTGTTTTCTTTCTTTCTTTAACAATAACAAACAACAAAAATCCATCACTGCCATGGTTTACTCTCCGTTGAGTACTTAGAGCAGTGTTTCTTAAAGTGGGGTCCACGGAACCCTTAAGGGTCCGTAGCATGTGCATCAGGGGTCCGCAGTAGGTCAGATGACACTTTAACATTTTATTAGGAAATTGTGTAGTAAACTCAGCATTTCTCGACCAAGCCACGAACTCGCGGCTCGGGCGGCGAATTGAATAGGTAATCACAAGTGATTTATTTATTGAAATGCTTGTTTTCTTTTCCTAAAATATTCTTTGACAGGGGTCCGTGGAATTGTTTAAATTATGAAAGTGGTCCGTGACTGCAAAAAGTTTAAGAAACCCTGACATAAAGCATGTATGTAAACTCCCATACTCTAAGGTTCATATGGTCCAATCTTAATCGTTATTATTGTGCCACAAACTTATTAACTGGCTACTGGGTGCCATCCTTTTACATGCCTCTGTCTACGACTTATGCCGTCTGTCTATTTGTCACATGGCTGTTTTTTTGTAACCGTAGGTTTTCACAAAATACGTACACGCATAGGTATAGGTCATCATGGCAAATATTATAGAGAACGTAAAGTAAACTAATGTTGGTGGTACGGAACCCTTATTCCGTAGTACATACGACTTAAACTTGGCTGTTTTTTTACATTAATTTGGCGATTTGTAAAAATCGACATGACTTTCGAGAACTCTATAAAACTGGCATAGTCACATTCACAGCAGCTGATGGTAGAAAAGTCAGCCATACAAAATGGAAATGTAAATAATGGAACGCGATAATATTTGACTTCGGGTGGTATTTCATTAGTCAAATATCTTTGTCCAATGTATATTTAATCAAAGAATTTTTTTTTTTTTTTTGCTGTTATATACATTTATTAGATATCAGTTAATTTTCTTTACAGAATATACAAAAAAAAAAACTAAAACTAAACTTATAAATTACTTATTATAAATCTATGAAACCGCTACCAGTTGGCAACGTACCCAAAATGCTGGCAGCATTGCCACGCTGGATGGCAATGCTTAATCTTTGTGCAAAATACAGGCCAGCATTTTGGTCACGTGTAGCTTCGACCAAACGTGCCGAAAGATCTTTGAAAATTTTATGTGCTCCCGGTCCCCACGGACCCAGCGTCTCTACCCCAAAAGGCTCAAACATGTATCCACTATCAAGGGAACTATATTTGCGCCTTTTGAGGTTCTCCGCTGATTCCGCCGCCGCACCAGTCCTATTTTGTTCCAGGAAGATGTGACGGCGCAAGAGTGTCTACACAAGTAGCGTCCCACACTAAAGGCCACCCCATCTTCCACGGAATAAGGGTCATTCCGTCAGGTCTTTTACCGTCGTCACGTGAGAGACCACGAGGTTCTAAAATAGCCGCACAGTTCGCGGTGGTAAAAGCCCGACGGATGATATCATTAAGGTTAGCATGGCGGGGAATTCGTCCAGCACTGCTTGTACAAGACAAGCCGTGGTGACCGAGGCGGTCGACAGCAGTGCCACACTGGCAGCGGTGTGGAGCACACACGATGCTCCCAAGCGAAGCGACGCAATACAATACAATTTAAAGAAATTGGATGACTTCATCCAATTTACATGAAGTCATGTTTGATGAAGTCATCCAATTTCTTTGATCAGACGCCAGCAGGTGAAGCTACCCGAATCTGTAAAATCTCAATCAACCTTGAACCTAATGCTTTTTTAGAGATGAAAATCTATTATAGAATGACACATTGCAGTAGCTTGATGTGCTGGCGTCTGTACATTTGTTTGTATATTAGTTCCATGATTTGGACAAAGATATTTGACTAATAGTCCAGTAAAAATAGATCGATTTGTATGGAGTAGATTGCAATAAATGCTCTTTGGGTGATAATTCAGAATTAAATATATAAATAGCTGAAATACATAAATTGACAGTAATCCCCGATATTTTTTTTTATATACAGGGTGGCCGGAACATTGACGTCCAAAAATAAAATTTCGGTCCCTCGTATCGTGGGGTATTCGAATCACCCCCATGTATGTTCCGCGACTTTTCATAGTTTTCGAGTTATTAATTTTTTTCTGAATGTTTGAAAATTTTCGACCTGACCAACCTAAAAAAATTCTAAAAAAAAAGTAGAGGGTTTTATCGAGTTTCTTTTTTTGCAACTGAATTTTCATAAGTAGTACTTTTATGCATAAAATAATCAGCTTCGTAACTGTGATGAAAGTTATGAAAATGTTGATCTAAAGTGAAAAATTTACGTTCGGTAAATTATGACTTAAATTTTCAACTTCAAATTAAAAATCTAAACAGGTGACTTCATGGTTCTCAAGTAGGCTTCAAGAATGCGCCAGACTCTCAGCTTTCATAATCATTAAACAACGTAGGACTTAATGGGGCTAACTTTGGCCTTAATCGGCCTTCAAAGACTGCGAGGTGGAAAATTCTTAAAATTAGCTATCTGATTAATTTTTTTTTTTTTCATTTTCTCGCTCCTAAGGTTATTTAGTTTGCTAACCAAAAATGACTGCAGGAAAGCTAAGATTTAAACACGGAGATTTTTTTAAATGTTAGTTTAATGAATTTTGCGCGATCCGTTCTCGTGGACTATGGGTTGTAAACGAGGGTGCAACTCTTTTACCTGCAATAAAAATCCACTCGAAGTGAGAGCTTCGACATTTCAACATCGCTTCAGCGTTAACTTGTGGTCTGGTATCCTCAATGGCGAACTAATTGGTCCATTTGAACTGCCGTCCAGACTTAATGGAGAAACATACAAAAACTTTTTGGAAAATGAACTTCCATTGTTGCTGGCAGATGTGAATCTCGAACTCAGACGAACCATGGTGTTGCAAAATGACGGCGCCCCGTGTCACTATGCAACCCAGGTCCGAAATTACTTAGATGAAACATACCCCAACAGATGGATCGGACGCAGCGGACCAATTAGGTGGCCTCCACGCTCACCTGATCTCAACCCCATCGATTTCTTTATTTGGGGCTATTACAAGGAAATAGCATACGCCCGAGACTGTTCAAGTGAACAAGAGCTGAGGCAGTTGATTGCAGAAGCTGAACGTGTTGTGAGAGAGAACAGAGACGCTTTTAGACGATTGCCAGACAATTTCTTACGTAGGTGTAGAATGTGTATTGCTGCTAGTGGTGGCCACTTTGAAAACCTTTTGTAAATGTTAAAAATAAATTAAGTACTTTTTTCACATTATCATCTGTGTTTTATTCAAAACCACTTTTTACGTAAAACTTTTCTTACCCAACTCTGAAACTATTTGTTGGTTAGTTTTCAGTATTCTTATCCGTTCCTTCCTCGTGGTCAAACTTAATGGTCAAACTGATTTAACCACGAGGAATTCTGTTCCGGATAGTCAAACTACTTAGTTTGATGAAAAATATACACCCTTTGTTATAGTTCGTAAATATACTTGTACAGTCATTAACAAAAATAATTATCTTAGTTTATTTAAAAAGTACCCAGCACTTATACCGCCATGCATTAATTGCAGCTGACACTTCATTATGAAATCCTTTTAAAAGAGATACTTTTTCATTAGAACATTTTTCTTTTTGTAGTTTCACGTAAACAAGCAACTGTAATTGGATTCTGACATTTCATGGATTTGTTTAGTTGGCCGTTCCAACGTTGGACCACATTGTTTGTGCGATGTCTCTGGCCATCAACAGACCATTGTTTTCGGAATAATTTATTGTTATTTATTAATTTTCTTTCTTATTCTATTTACATTTTTAAATATTTCTTAAAAAAGCATATTAAAAAAAAACATTTAAAAAAATAAAAAAATAGCGGTCCGCCGGTGTCGGGAGCGGGGTCCAAGCTACCGGCGGTTAGGGCTGCAGAGATAGGAACCTCTTCACAATACGAGCCGTATCGAGGAGTACTGCCTTCTGAATCTGGCCCTTGATCCAACCGCCTAACGAGAGCCGCGAAAGATGTTGGTCGAGGCTTTTGGCTATCATGCCGTTGGCCGTTACTACAATCGGCACAATGACAGCCGACCTCACACTCCACATGTCAACAACCTCGTGGGCTAAGTCGAGATATTTTATTTGTTTTTTTTTTGCAGCCATAGACTTATGTTTTGGTCATGTGGAATGGTAACATCGACAATCATTGCGCGGCGCGCTAATCGATCTATCACCACTATATCGGGCTTATTGGTGACAATGGGGTTGGCTCCTTAAAACTTTTGGCAGATGACGCTAGCATAGCTTTCACCTGTCACGTTTGTTTACTCAATTTGTGTGTTCGGTTTTGTAAATTTTTTCATCAAAATACCAGGATGGATGATAAGATAAACATGTACTCAACATGGAGAATAAGCGAGCTAAAGGCTGAACTGAAAAAAACGAGGTGCTTCTTTACAAGGAAGAAAAGCAGACCTTATTGAAAGGTATACTCTTATAATTATACATCAAGCTATTTTATTTATGAAATAGTTTTGTTTGTAGGAAGTATACATTTCATAATACTTTTCGCCAATTACATTACTACAAAAAGCCAAATTAGACCACTTTTTTTTTATTACTTTTTTTAACCACTTTTTTTTAATTCTACAGCTATCGGAAATTGGTGTGCTTTGCAATAAGGCACTTCACATTTCTTAGGCATTTTGTAAAATCAAACCAAATCAAAAAATTCATACAAATGAATTTAATTTTGGTTAAAGCTATGCTAGCGCCACTTTGACAGTAGCCAACCCCATAGTCCCGTCTGTAATGATAGACCGATCCCAGTACAACGTGACATGGTAATTTTCGAGAACTGGGTTGGGCACATACTTGTTTTGTAGGATGGAAGAATTGGTTGGTTTAGCAGAAATAAACACCTTCTAATTTAAATAAATCAGCTTTTATTTTTGCACACTTTTCATCTTTATTACCGCCTTTTATTTCTGCTAAACCAACCAATTCTTCAATCCTACAACTTATTGTTATTGTTATTATTTATTTAATTTTTTTTAAATAATATTTCTATTTATTATGTAAACACTTGATAAAAAGTTTAAATAGCCACCACTAACTTTGACCACGAGGAAGGAAAGTACTTTTGTTAATGACTGCACAAGTAAACAAAGGGTGGATATTTTTCGTGAAACTAATATAGTTTGACTATTGGGAACAGAATTCCTCGTGGTCAAATTAGTTTGACCATTCAGTTTGACCACGAGGAAGGAACGTTCTTATCATTAATTAACCTTAGGAACGAGAAAATAGCCAAAAAAAAATAATTACTCAGATGGGTAATTTTAAGAATTTTTCCACCTCGCTGTCTTTGAAGGCCGATTTTAAACAAAGTAGCCCTATTAAGTACTTCATTTTTTTTATGATTATGAAAGCTGAGAGTCTGGCGCATTCTTGAAGCCTACTTAGGAATTATGAAGTCACCTGTTAAGATTTTTAATTTAAAGTTGAAAATTTGAGTCATAATTTACCGAACGTAAATTTTTCACTTTAGATCAACATTTTCATAACTTTCATCACAGTTACGAAGCTGATTATTTTATGCATAAAAGTACTACTTATGAAAATTCAGTTGCAAAAAAAGAAACTCGATAAAACCCTCTACTTTTTTTTTAGAATTTTTTTAGGTTGGTCAGGTCGAAAATTTTCAAACATTCAGAAAAAAATTCATAACTCGAAAACTATGAAAAGTCGCGGAACATACATGGGGGTGATTCGAATACCCCACGATACGAGGGACCGAAATTTTATTTTTGGACGTCAATGTTCCGGCCACCCTGTATATTGAGTTATTAGCAATTATAGCAATAACATTAAGTGGGAACAAAAAATGGACCACTGGTGATTTTGTACATGACTGCTTATTTTCAAAAGTTTTAATTATGGAAATAATTATCCCCGGTCAAAATCAACATATTATGTAAACCGTACTGGTTCAACACTCAGAAGTAAGGATTTTTTAAATATAAAACACTATTTTATAAACACTTTCAAGATCAGCTTTATTACTATAATTACAGCAGTACAGTAATACAGTATGATTTAAACGATATGCCAGTGACTAGCACCGATGTCGAAACACGAATGGCCGAACATGGCGAGCGTATCCCAAATATATCGCCGACCATATTTTTTTACCCCCGCCTTTGACTTGCTTGTGATTGGTCGTTGATAACTGTCAAAGTCTCGACCAATCACATGAAGTCAATACAACTACTTTTACATGATACAAGTTCAATTTAATTATTGTAATTATTCAACAAACGTAATTAATTGTAGGTATAATTTAAATATTTATAACAGCTCGGCCATCCGGCTTACAACGAGTCCCTCGTTGTTATGTATTACAAAAACATTTATATTTCATAATTAAATTACAAATGTAATAACCTTTAACCTATTGAACATATATTATCTCATTAGTCCTTAATTAATCATTTCGACTATAATTCATCATAGTAGTATATTTTAGAAAAATCTATAATTAAATTATTTTACAATATATTTAAATAACCTTAAAAAAAAATTTTTATAACCCATGAGGATATCGGTTACATGATATCCCCAATTCAGAGTACCTACTTTCTTATCAGATTAAATAGATCACTATAATCATCAATCTCAAAACAATAGATTTACTCCTAAATGTATTTATTAATCCATGACCTTGATTAACAAAATGCTTATAACCTTGAAGGGTGTCGGTTACCTGACACTCCTAACTTAATCTATATCTTATATCAGCAGTATATGTATTGGTCCATGACCTTGACCTGTAGATATACTGATGTAATGTATTAATTGCTAAAATGAGAGGTATCCGTTTCCTGATACCCCCCCCCAACTCATTAGTACGTGACCCTAACCAATGAATCGGTATTTACTAGTCCATGACATTGACCAGCAAATATTTCAGCCAAGTACTTAGAGTAATTTAGACGATACATGACATTAATCGTCGAGACTTTAGCTTTTTAACCACATTAGCATTCCTTTTTACTATGACATTGATTTCATAATTATAGTTCTTGAAGTGTACATATTACAAATACATATTGTAATTGACGGCGAAATATACATATTCAAATTCAGTGTCCTTAATTGCCTGCTTATTTTAATTCTATGTACAATGTTCTTCTTCAATAGTGTGAATGAATTTACTAAACATCTATTTACAATTCTTCACATTCAGATTCGCAATCATTACGCTCGGATTCACAATCGGTTGATACGGGTTCGTTAAAGCAGATCCATGGGAATATTTTGTCAATCGCTACCACAGCCTCGTACCTCTTGCTAGTCTTTGTTAGAGGTGTGTCCTCCACCACGAACCTATCGTTGGGGAGCACCTTCTTAATTCTATAAGGGCCTTTACATTTAGGTTCGAGCTTCTTAGACTGCCCCTCTATTCCTGTCACAGCTCTTACTACTCTAACCAAATCACCTTCTTTGAAACGTATTCCCAGTTTCCTGTACCTATCATACCGTTTCTTGTCCTTGTCCTGTTGTGTTCTAATAAGCTCACCGGCCGTAGCCCTAACATCGTCCAGACTCTCCCCGACCTCAGATGTAACTTCGTTTATTACGTCATTCAACAAACCTTCAGATGGGTTAGTTAGATTTCGCCCGAAAAGAAGCTCCGCTGGAGTCTTTTTGGTGGTGGCGTGTACAGTGGTATTGATACCCAACTGTATGTCTGGTAAGTGTTCATCCCATAAACCATTTGGTTTGTCGTGGTTCATTGCCCCGAGCGCTGCCAAAATGGTGCGGTTGTACCGTTCCACTTGGCCATTCGCTCGGGGTGTGGCGACAGCATTGAGCACGTGCTTTATACCACATGATTGAATAAATGTTTTAAACTGCCTACTAGTGAAGCTTGTCCCTTGATCCGTAATCAAACGGGTTGGCACGCCGAAGTAGCTAAAATGATCTCTGAATACCCTAATGCTTGTAGCCGATTTGGTATTTCGCACAGCGGTAATATCAACAAATTTTGTAAACGCGTCTATGATAACAAGGATGAATGTATTTCCACGCTTGGTGCGGATAAAAGGACCGAGATGATCCGCATGTATGGTGTGGAATGGTATGATAGCTTTAGGGATGGGGTGTAGTTCACCGGGCTTGGCACCACTTGGCAGCTTGTGATGTGCGCACTGAAGGCAAGCTGAAACATATTTTTTTACAAACCGTCTCATCTTTGGAAACCAATAAGTAGCTTGTAAGCGTGCCAAAGTTTTGTCAAACCCGAAGTGTCCCACATCATCATGATTGGCTTTTAGCAGTTGCCATCTAGTGCCACTTGGAACGACCCAACGGATAGTATTTTCGTCAATTATACGATATACCCGCCCATTTACAAGCTTGTAATTTTTGAATATGTCAACGGCATCTTTACATTTGGAATCGGTTAAAATATTCGCGATATTTTTAATGTCTTCGTCCGTCTGTTGCACCGTTGCAAGCCAATCGTCAGTACCTATTGAAAGCACATCAATTTCTGGAATACCGTCTATAGCACCCCTACTAAGGGCATCTACATGTGCCATTTTGTCACCAGGGCGGTATTCTATTGAGCAGTCGTATTCCAAGAACTGTAGCCACCAGCGAGCAATTCTTGGGACTAAGTCACGTTTACTTAAAGTGGTACGCAAAGCGTTGCAGTCTGTAACTATGGTGAATCTAATACCAAGTAAGTAATGCCTAAACCTATTCAATGAGGCAATAATAGCGAGGGTCTCTAACTCGAAGGAGTGTAGTTTTTGCTCATCCGGACTGGTTTGCCTGCTATAATAAGCAATAGGTTTGAACGCCCCAGACTTGTCCTGTTGCATTAAAATGCCGGCTACCCCGTACTTGCTAGCGTCGGTGTGGAGTTGGGTTAGTGCATTAGGATCATAAAGTCCCAGGACCGGTCTTTGTACTAAAATCTGTTTTAATTTCACAAACGATTCCAATTCTTCACTACCCCAACTCCAAGAACAGTCCTTCTTTAATAGACCAGTCAGAGGACGTGCTATTAAAGCGAATCCCGCGACAAACCTCCTAAAGAAGCTAGCGAGTCCTAAAAACCTTCTAACTTCGTGAACATTTGTTGGCATAGGGAATTTGGATATGGCGTCCGTTTTGAGCGACCCTGGTCTAACACCTTCTGAACCGACTTCGTACCCTAGGTAGTCTATTTTGTCATAAAAGAAATTACATTTACTCATTTTGAGTGTTAGACCACTTTTTGCCAGTAACCGCAACACCTCCTCCAAACGCACCATCCCCTCATCGAATGACTTGGCAGGAATCAGGATATCGTCCATATAGACCAATGCATACGATGAAGCAGGTGAATTGTGGATGATCTTATTCATTGTACGCTGGAAGACTGATGGTGCGTTTACTAACCCAAAGGGCATCCTATTGTACTCGTATTGACCCTGAGGGGTCACAAACGCAGTCTTTTCTCGAGAACCTTCAGCTATTGGAATTTGATAGTACCCAGACGCTAAGTCAAGGGTAACAAATAGTGAACTACCTGACAATAAGTCTAACTGATCCTCGATACGAGGGAGAGGGTAATGCTCTTTCTTTGTTTTACTATTTAGAGCACGGTAGTCCACACATAACCTTTTCTCCCCAGACTTTTTGTTTACTAGCACTATAGGGCTCGCGTACGGACTGTTAGACTCCCTTATAATGCCACTTTCTAACATTTCCTTGATCATATCTTGAACTAGTTGGCGTTCGTTAATGGACAACCGGTATGGGCGGTAAACGACAGGATCGGGGTCATCCAGTTGAATCACCATTTCAGTCTCCGTTGTAAACCCAAGATCTTTTAAACTACTGGAAAAACAATATTTATATTTATCTAACAAGACCTTTAACGACTCTTTTTGATCTTTTGTTAAATTTTCTCCGCAACTGATTGGTGATTCATCTATGGGTGACCGATTACTAAAATCTAATTTTTGAATTTGTAGGCTCTCAGCTAAAGTGTGGCTCCTAGTTATAAGACTACCCTTCTCTATAACCAGGTAGTTGTCACTGATATTCTGAACGAGAATCCTACCCACACCTTGTGTTAATTGATACTCGCCAGGCAACAAGTAATGTTCATGACCTTCAATATTGCGCACGGTTCCATTTACATAAATTTTTCCCGAGAAAGAATTACGCGAGCTAACTGGGATCGCCTTTAATTCGCCGCGGCCTATGCGCGTCTCCTCCATGCATAAAAGTGGACAAATCAAAACTGACTCTTCACTAACCCGCTGAAAAATTACATCTGATTCTGTCTTTACTATTTTGACTGAGGGCCTTTCAGTGAAAGTATGGCCTAGTAGTATAGGGCAATTTATTAAGTAATCACCTACTACCAATACCTCCACGTGTTTTTCTACTACACCTTGCACTTCGATCGTGACTTTAGCCTTGCCAAGGGGGTTATATGGTACGTTACCTATTCCTCTTAATAGTGGTACTTCTCCTACCTTCCAGTCTAGTCCTAAACGCTGAGCTTCACTGAGACGGACCAAAGTACCCTCGCTTCCCAAATCAACAAGGCATTCTGAAAACAACCCATTTATTTTAATAGGCATTTTATACTTGGCACTTGAATCGCCTGTGTTTTCTACTTTCAATATTGCTTTTGGTTTATCGTTGGTACTTTTCTTTGTCCCAGGGCACTCAGTGTCTTTATGTCCTAATAAATTACATTTAGAGCATTGAATCTTCGGTTTTGTGCATCGAAAGAATGGGTGACCGGGTTCTTTGCAATTTTAGCAGACCATGCTAGATCCTGACTTCTGGGAACTGTGACCCACTTTATTACCGGTAAATGCGTTATTTTGTGATCGCCTATCTCTATCCTTAACCTTCTGTTGCTCGTTTGTGGACCTGTCTTGACCTACTTTTACCGTCTTTAAAAATTTAAGTAGCAATTCCGGTTCTGTAAATTCTGCTCCCTGTGCTCCCAACCTAACACCACGATCTTCTATACCTGCTATGACACAATCAACTGCACGTCTTCCTGATATTTCGCAACGATTTAGAAGGTTCATTTTAGCATAATAATATATCTCTAATGACTCCCCATAGCGTACCTTTTTATTCAGCATTTCCGTTAGTAAATCTGAATAATTATCTCTAGTTGGAAAAGATTCCTTCAGCTTTAACTTCCACTCTGGCCAAGAAAATAGTAGTGAGGGTAGGCCCTGATACCAGGTTTTAGCTACCCCTGTTAATTTCGGTAGGGCATAGTGGACTATTTGTTTATCGTTTCAACCATAGATCTGTGCACATTCGTCAACCTTATGAAGCCACGTATCAACCGTTTGTTCCTTACATAACGGGTCAAAATCAGGAATTACATTATTTAAAACAGGAAACCTATCGCGATCGCTTGTATTATTCATACCCTTAAGCGCATTAATAAAGTTTTGAATAAACAGATTATTAATTGACTCACACTCACGATGTGTTTCTTCACGGAACGGTGTACGAAGGCGAGAAGCTCTGCTCCTAGGTGAATGCCTGGATTCCGCGTGGCACGTCTCGTACCGTCCTGGAGTGCGCGACCGTGTCCTGGAGCGCTCAGCACGACGACTTGCCCTTTCTGAACAGTGCGGCCGGGAAGGAGACCGACTAATCGACAGTCGCGATGTTCTTCCTTTCGACCGCCTGGACTGCGGCAAACGGTTTCGGTTGCCACAATTTTCTTCAGGTGAACGCGCATGCCCTCTACCCCGGCTGCGGCTTCGAGTTGCATCACGACATCTTACTGGCGGCGTCAGCGTCTCACGAGAACTCCGTCTAGGGCCATCACGTTCTCTTCGAGAACTAGACCTACGTTCATCCATGTTCTCTCGGCCTCAACATAAAAACAAAAAGAGACACTCATGTTAATAAACCGCGCTGTACTAAACTTGTAAACAATACTATTGACTTGCACATATATAATATAGACTCAAACATGTCCATCTCCAAGGGATGTTCCTCAAATTACATACCAAACTATCATACATGTTCATCTGCAGGTAGTACCCCAGCAAGATAAACATGCATGACTAACCATATAAACCTCCGGAATGACTCCGTTACGGCAAATACAGTTCAGTTCCTCCAATTACATACTGAACTATCATACATGTTCATCTACAGGGAGTACCCCTGCAAGATTAACATGCATGACTAACGATATAAACCTCCGGAATGTCTCCGTTACGGTAAATATAGTTTAGTTCCCCCAATTACATACTGAACTATCATACATGTTCATCTACAGGGAGTACCCCTGCAAGATTAACATGCATGACTAACGATATAAACCTCCGGAATGTCTCCGTTACGGTAAATATAGTTTAGTTCCTCCAATTACATACCGAACTATCATACATGTTCATCTACAGGGAGTACCCCTGCAAGATTAACATGCATGACTAACCATATAAACCTCCGGAATGTCTCCGTTACGGTAAATACAGTTTAGTGCCTGAAGTATTTTTTTTTAATAAGACTATGTACTCACTTAGTAGTCTGGTAAATAGAGGCAGGCAATCGTGAAGGTAGATAAGAAGGAAAGAAGAAAAAAAAAATACGTTACAGGAATAAACTTGTAGCCTGCTTTCTTTACTTTGGTATCACAAATTGCAATAATATGATTAATGAGGGTAGGCAGCACAATTAAAATAAAATAAACAAAGGATACTTACGTTTTCTTCGTACGCAAAACACTTAAGCGTATCTCCAATCCTTTTGTGGGCACAAGGTTGCAATCCCACTTCTGAGATGTAAACCGTACTGGTTCAACACTCAGAAGTAAGGATTTTTTAAATATAAAACACTATTTTATAAACACTTTCAAGATCAGCTTTATTACTATAATTACAGCAGTACAGTAATACAGTATGATTTAAACGATATGCCAGTGACTAGCACCGATGTCGAAACACGAATGGCCGAACATGGCGAGCGTATCCCAAATATATCGCCGACCATATTTTTTTACCCCCGCCTTTGACTTGCTTGTGATTGGTCGTTGATAACTGTCAAAGTCTCGACCAATCACATGAAGTCAATACAACTACTTTTACATGATACAAGTTCAATTTAATTATTGTAATTATTCAACAAACGTAATTAATTGTAGGTATAATTTAAATATTTATAACAATTAGTACCATATTGACTATTTTATATAAAATAAATGATAACTTCAAAACAGTAATTGCCTAGAGAGTGAAATTTTGTCAAAGTATTTAAATAGTTACTACAAATAACTACGTAAATTATCACCAAGGTGACTATTATACTTTTTTTTTCATGAAGTTAAATTTGTATTTAACCCTTGTACATTAAAGACACCCAGGATATTTTTATGAATCTTACTACCAACAATTTTTGTCTACTCAAATTGGAAGAAATCCCCTGAATATCTGTAAAGCATTTCTAATAATTAAATGAAAATCAAACACTCGCGAGAGGGTGCGCGCGGGCGGCGTGCGGGGGGCGGGTGGCGGCGGGGGCGTCGCGATGCATCAAGCGACCGCGTCTATTACATAAATTTTATTTTGGATTCGTGTAATTAGACCACATGAGTAAACAAAGATGTGGTGTTTTAAAATGAAATATTACGCACGGCTACAGATCAAGCTATACATTTCCAGTATATGCTGATCTCGCATTGTATAGGATTTCCTAACAATGAGTGGTCAGTGTAAACTGGAAATGTATAGCTTGATGTGTAGCCGCGTGTACCTACTTCTAGGCAAAATATTAATACCAGCAAAATTTAAAAAAAAATATTTTGGAACAATAACACAAGAAGTAGGTACACAAGTAAAACGATGATAGCTGCAAAAGTATAAACTGTAGCGCAGCTAACAACGTCCTTCTCAGATACAGAATGGAATAAATGTTCCATGCAAAAAGAGACTAATAGGTAATTTTAGTACTTTAGATAGTTAAAAAAAAGGGCGATTTGTACCAATAGCCGTCGGATTTGTACTATTACTCGTCAAAAGGACCCAGTCGTGTTAAATTTTTTGTGTTAATGTGAACTCTCAGACCTTGAACATACTGTACGTGTTTGTTAAGAGTCTAAGAAACAAAAGGTAGGTAGAAGACTGAATGCTAAGATTTACTAAAGGTTGTAGCAGAGCAGGAGGTAATAAAAACAGCAAGGTTAATTAAATTGTAACATATTTTTGAGCCGATCAGACGTCAACTCCATGCCCAAAAGCTCTAGGTGGTCGGTAACTAGTACAGATGCTCCTCGGAAAGTAGGAGATAACTGAAACTGGCTCCTTTTGGCAGTGAAAAGACACGCCTTTATTTTCAGAGCATTGAATTTGACCAGATTACCATCTGTGGCATTGTGGAACTACAGTGGGGTATGTTAGAGGCCGCATCAAGGCGTGAATTTTCGGCAAAGATAAAGGCTAATAAGTTTGCACTCTCTTGCGCGGGATGAACCAGTGTTCCATCAGACTTAAGCATAAGAGGCAGCAAATGGCAGAAATTTGTCTAGACCGATTTAGACAGCGATCAGAACTCCTTGCTATCAGGAAGGTATAGGATGCCAACTTGGCCTCAATTCGTCCAACATGGTCAAAACGCGCCTTCCGTAACACCCGTTCGCAATACTTGGCGGGAGAATTGAACGCTCTTTTAACATTGCGCGAGCACGTTGACTGTCGCACCTCATTACGACATTACGGGCCGAAGCCCAGGCCTGGTATGCCTGCTCTGTTTGCAAATCTGCTTGTGCACAAGACGCGTTGTACCAGGGCTGAGGCTCGCTGCCAAGTGGAACGTCAGAGAATTGGATAAAATATTGCATTCCCTGACATATCACGTATACGGGCCGAAGCCCAGGCCTGGTATGCCTGCAGTTTTACCAGCACCTGAGCAATTGTTGAAGGTTAAGTTCAAAATTGAATGAGATTTACAGTTTGTAGTAACTTGACCTACTGTTATAATATAATAATATTTTACCTGGACACCGTAAAAACGTGTTAAGAATTCACTTGCTTCCTTGCCAGACGCTTCTGTTTTTGCCAAAGCTTTTGCGACAGTCTGTGTGCCTTCCGGGTTGCCCTCCGACATAGGTAACAATTTTATTTGCTATATTTCGGTTTTGCCGAAGATATACGCTGGAACAATGTGGCTCAACGCATGACATGTTCTTAATAATTTTCTCTTTGGAATCAACTGGCTTCTTTCCAGAATCAACAAGATTAGGGCATGTGAAGGACCCACTGGATCCAGTGGACCAGTTCGGCCCAGTGGTGCTAATCATTCTAACAACTTGCACACCCTTTATTACCCATAAATTTATCTTAGGAAGCAAATTCATTATGACTTAAACTAAACCGTAAATGTATTAAGTAGTTTACTATTACAAAATATAATTTTCTAAAAATTTAATTAATGTTGTGTGTACAAAAGCGTTAACAACTATGTTGAGGTCACAATAATAGTTATTATTCGCATTTTGGGGCATAAAACACTAAAATACCTAGAATTTGGCGGGTTTAGAGGCAACTATTAAGCGTGTCCCAGTAATCGTTACAATAGTACTTAAAATGACGAGATCTGGATCAAGTAGGAATTTTTAGGTACCAATAGATGTCACGTTCGAAAAAAAATACTTTTGTGATTAAAGTGTTCCAAATTTCAAGTTATTCCTGTCGTTAGCAAATTAACTTAACTAATTCATCAAATAATCAGACTTACCGTAGACCCAACTGAAGTTTCACAAATCGAAAAACAAAACTACGTGCCGACTTCACATTTAGCAGCTGAACTTGCAAAAAAATTAAATTTTTGTCGGACACACTTTTCAAGTAAAATATTTCAGACGTTGCAATATGTTACCAAGAATAGTTTGCCATAAAATTGGCAAGTTTAATGTTTAGTCAATTAGGTATTATAATACTAGAGGCGCAGCGTCCTACAAAATAATTCAGAAAAACGTACCGACTTACCGACTTGTACGAGTTTAAACACGTAGCTTTGAAACGGATACATAAATATGTCAATCTGTCAAAATAATCTATGTTTGTCTCACTTCTTCTACCGTCAAACTAATTACGTTGGAATGAGACAAGACATTGTTACCCGAAAAACGGCCAGAGTTGCCAACGATCAACATCATTTCCCAAGAATTTAATTAAGGTTTTCATTGAATCAATTATAATGAAAGATTGTAATATGGAATATTTCCATATGCTTCTGATCTTTAGGTACCCTGGAAAACAAATAAGAGATCACTCTGTCTAGTACTGCACCTATTGACGCGTTTATGATGAATGTACATACGTTGCGATGAAAATTAAATAACGTAAATTACTATAGTTCATCTGTTTCGATCCATTTTAATAGTAATAAAAACCGGCCAAGCGCGTGTGGGCCGCGCAAAATGAAGGTCTCCGTAATTGAAAAGAATGTATCCAAAAACAAACTTAACATTTGTAGCTGAAAAACAAGAAATCCCAAAAAAAATGTTTATGCGATAAAATGACAAAATAATGGTTTTCGGACTTTTTCCTTTACTTGTGCTCTGAGACCTTGCTTCTTGCCAAATTTCATGATTCTAGGTCAACGGTAAGTACCCTATAGATTTTGATTTACTTGCGAGTATCAAAATATGTTGCATAAATGGCCGTATTTTTTTACTGCGTAGACTTAGAAGCTTGATTTTTTTAGAGCTCCAAAGGATCATAGACGACTTACGTATTTGATATTCATTTTAACTTGATACCTCCACGCGTTCCTGATAAAAATGGTCTTGACAGACATTCAGACAGACAGACGGACAACGAAATGATACTATAAGGGTTCCGTTTTTCCTTTTGAGGTACGGAACCCTAAAAAAGTACGTCATTTAAAAGAAATTACGACGACTGTTCTGGGTTTCACTACTGAGTTAGATAAGTTTGTCAATCTTAAAAATTCTGAAAGGTATCTTGGATTTATAAACTGACTTGTATTTGATCGTAGTTTAACAATTCGATTTAATAATCGATTACTAATCACAGTAATCACATCACACTAATATTATAAAGGCGAAAGTTTGTAAGTGTGTGTGTTTGTATGTTTGTTACTTCTTCACGCTCAAACGGCTGGACCGATTTGGATGTTTGGTAAGTAGATAGCTTATACCCCGGATTAACACATAGGCTACTTTTATCCCGGTCTACGCGGGTGAAACCGCAGGGCGCAGCTAGTTTACTTTAATTGAAAATGAACCGGTTTATTTTCGCACAGCACACTACTATATAACACAATGTGATCATAAACAATCTATTATTTTTCATTTAAAAATATAAACTCATAGTCATTAGTCATTACGTATAAGATTATTTATTGCTAATAAAATTAATTTTGGTGGACGATGTAGTGATATATTAGGTTTAAAACCTTTGACATACTTACACGTGACATGTGTTACTTTTGTATTCAGTGACTGTTTGGGTACTTTTCCATTCAGTGAGTGTTTGGGTACTGTACAGTATGTTTAATCCAAACAGACTACAATAATAATTTAGACTTACAGGAACATACATTCGTCATTCACTAAACTCCCAAAAGTCGGGCAAAATCAAAATCGTTTTTACTGGTAACACTGATGGCAAAAACAATGTTTGATAAATTTTTGGATAATCTGAACAAAATGCAGCAAAGTTACTTGTGAAATGTATTACCACTTGCCTTAGTAATCTTTTCAGACCGTGACATACAAATTTTAATCGCACGTTTCACTATTTTGATATTTTTATCGCTAAGCAATTGCTCACTTGAAGTCAAGCTGACAACTGAACTCGGATATGCCTGTGGACATATACGATGTAGTAACGCTTCGGCGCCGTACACTACTGATCTAGTACTATTAACATCATTGTGTTTAGTAGAAAAAGATATTGATGTTTTTAGATAATTAGACGACTACTGGGTCACTGTCGACTTCACCCGCGTTTACCTTACATGATTCGAACCAGAAGTACCGGTAGTTGATAGAAAAAATGCGCTTATCTTGAATGTAAAGCGCATTTATTATATCCCATAGGTATAACTGTGTACTGAGTTTATTAAAATCCTAACAATAGAATAATTTCAGATTTTTCTCTTTGCTGACGTAACAAAAACAACGTCAGTTTCGTGTAGTCGGACAATCCTGGCTTTTCGTTCCGGTACAGTTTCGTGCAATTGTCGCGCGAGTGGGTAGATTGCAGAGTAGGCATGGTATTATACCTTTCGCATTTTTGATTTGTGTACTGTTTTCGGCAATTTGTATGTAAAATCACTGGCACATTATCCGAGAAATGAAATAAATTGTCTTTCCGAAGCTCACTAAAACATAGAGTTTTAAAACCTTTACTGCCAACGGTGACAGAATCACCATCTAAGGGCTTTCCGCATATTACGCAAGACATAATAAATAAGTACCAAAAATCCGGGTGCATAGTAAACAATCTCATTGCGTAATGAGAAAAAAATTTTCAGTAATTATTTGAGCAGTTAAACAATAGCTCCATCTTTTTCACATCCGATAACTTCGTCCCTCTCGCACACCGACGCGTTGGATGCAAGGCGCTCGGTCAAGGTTGGCATTTTATATTGTGTATGTAATTTAGGTTTTATGCATTTTGCGAAGAATCCTTATCACTTAATCAGGGATTATGACACTTACATATGAAGAATGAAAATGTTAATGCACAGCCTAAAAAATATTTCAAGTGTCTTTTATGTACAATATACAAAACATGATAAAACACTTTTTAACTATGTTCCTGAGAAGTCACCAAGGTGAAAACTGAACATAGGTTCGAGGCTAACGTTTGGAATGTATAAACAGAAAAATCCCCGAAAGTGAGATTTTTTAAGTCTCATTTATCACACCATGAAAGAAAAAATCTCGTAATGTTAAGAATTTTGTACCCAAACCGAGGGATTTCTTATGTACTATAATTTTAGGCTGGCTGTAGACGATAATCTTACTTTTCACCTAAAGTGTGTTTTTTGTTTAACGTTAAACAGTAAAAACACAACTTTAGGTATTTCTGAGGTTCCTCCGACCATATGAACACAAAATTGCTACGAATGCATACGTAAATAACTATACTATTATTTCAAAACCAATTTACTAAAGTGTCTTCAATGCAATCTCAAACACTATTTTTACTGGACTATAATGGAATCAATGAATGGAATACCACCCTTAGACATTGGCCATTGACATTGGCTTGACAATGACATTTTATTCGTTTCGAACCTGTCACGTCACTGTCACCAGTGTCACCTTGTATAAAAGAAAATATTTTCAATTTTTGACCAAAGCAAAGATCACTGTAGTAATAATTTGCAATTTGTGTTGTACGGGCCATGCAACTGGTTTATTATATTATAAAGTTCAGTGGAAGATTAAGGTTTGCTTAGTAGAACTTAAAATTATCATCCAAAATGTATGCAGTAGAGAAGAAATTCGAAATAGAAATGAAGTTACGAAAGGTATGTTTAAGCATTGAATTTTCAGTTATTTTACGTTCATAATATATTTAAATGATCATTAATGTCTTGTTATGTTATTACCAAATATCCAGCTACATTTTAAATGAATAACATAATAATTTAGTGACATGATGGCTAAAAACATTAACATTTTTGGGGGCGTGTCAGTTTTTGTTTGTTGTGCCTAGGTACCCAGATTAAGTGCTTACTTTATTTTGATAGATATACTAATTAGGCCAAATAACATTATTTTATGGTGTAACATGCTCTCACAATAAATGAGGTACAATATGAACCTTCCACTTTCCAGGAGATGACTAATATCCAAGAGCTGAAAGCTGCAGCCAACCGCGGCTCCACTCTTGCCAGTGACGTGTGCAACGTGCTCGGCGCGTGTGAACAGAGACTGCAGCAGCTGGAGACAGCTGTACTACCTCTCTATGGAGATACTGCTAGACTGCAACATATTCATCAAAGTAAGAGTGTACTGTGTAGATTTTGATTTATTTAATACATTTTTCTGGCACTTTTGAAAGGATAAAAATAATAATAATATCCTTGGACATTTCACATAACGCCATGTAGTCCCAAGCTAAGCAACCTAATGCTTGTGTTATGGTAACGAGATGGCTGATAAACTACTTATATACATTTTTTTTTTTGTAAATACATATTATAGATAGAAAAACACGCAGACTTGGAACAAATACTTGTAGGTCTTACAAATATTTGTTCCGTGAGGGAATCAAACCCGCGACATGCTGCGTAGCAGTCTTTCAAGAAGAGCTGGTTCTGGTTTTGTTGGTTGTTGGTTGTGGTTCACGTATGTAGTGCTAACAACCAGTGCATATTAAGATGCGATAGATGTATTAATGTAGACAAAGGTAAAGGAGTACCTAAATATTGCAGCAGGTTGAGTTCTTTACAATATTGTCTACCCCTCTTTAAAATACATATTATTATATAGTTCATCTTGTCTTCTTCTATTGCATTTCAATCCCTCCTTTAAAATAGTTCATCTTGTCATCTTCCCTTTCATTGCAAAATCCCTCCTTAAATAATCTTGTCATCTTCTATTGTATTGCAATCCCTCCTTTAAAATAGTTAATTTTGTTATCTTGTATTTCATTGCAATTCCTCCTTTAAAATAGTTCCTCTTGACATCTCCTATTTCATTGCAATCCCTCCTTTAATAGTTCATCTTGTCACCTTCTATTGTATTGCAATCCCTCCTTTAAGATAGTTCATCCTGACATTTTCTATTTCAATGCAATCCCTCCTTTAATAGTTCATCTTGTCACCTTCTATTGTATTGCAATCCCTCCTTTAAAATAGTTCATCTTGACATTTTCTATTTCATTGCAATCCCTCCTTTAATAGTTCATCTTGTCACTTTCTATTGTATTGCAATCCTTCCTCTAAAATAGTTCATCTTGACATTTTCTATTTCATTGCAATCCCTCCTTTAATAGTTCATCTTGTCACCTTCTATTGTATTGCAATCCCTCCTTTAAAATAATTCATCTTGACATTTTCTATTTCATTGCAATCCCTCCTTTAATAGTTCATTTTGTCACCTTCTATTGTATTGCAATCCCTCCTTTAAAATAGTTCATCTTGACATTTTCTATTTCATTGCAATCCCTCCTTTAAAATCACATCCTTAATCAACATGTGGTTATCATCTTGAAGGATGCTTTATAAGGAAAACCCACCGTAATGAAATATCTGCCTATTCCAACTGCATGTCAAAAGCCTATTCACAGAAGAAATAAGCATCAATCACACCCATGTTTGTATTAATCACAGTTTGTAAAAAGAAATGTCCAGATATACTAATCAACACTCGGCCCAAACCCTAGGACACCTAGAAAGATGAAATTTTGCACAGAGGTTCCCTTAAGATGTAGATAAGGAATAAAGCTGGATTTCTATTTCTCACAGGGTAGGGAAATAGAGGGCGGACAAAGTCACTGGAAGTGCTACTTTAAAAAAAAAGTTGTGTGTTTCCAGACATGGAGCGTACAGTGCGTTCCCTGGACCATGTAATCAACTACTACATGGTGAGCAGAGAGCTAGTAGACCTCATCCAAGCTGGCCCTCACACCAGCACTACTGAGTCCCTCAATGTTTATCTTGAAGTAAGTTACTACTGACGGTAGGTATCAACCTGGTAATTGCTGTACTCATTGTTGTTTTTGCAGCATCAGTGTCCTTTGGGGGCCTATGTCAACCCCATAGGATCAAACATATCATTGCACAATTTAATAGCATGCAGCCTGCAGTGGCAGCTAGGCTAACATACTACCAGTTGAACCATACTAGCACTCACATCTATTTTAATCTACTTTTACTAATATTATAATTTTTTCCCTCAGATACTTTCATTTCTTCCTTTCGTAAATAGTTTCAGAATATTATATTGTTCAGACAAAGTTTGCTAGTAGGTGTCTAGTTACAGTAGAATGATTTTTAATCAAACCTCCTTCGCAGGCACTGGACAAACTAGCTGATGCACAAGGATATTTCAACAAGAACAACCCACAGAGTGTAGAATTGGAAAACATTGTAAGTACATTTTTTTATCGGTATACTAAGAACGAACGCGCGTCTATCATTGTAATTTATACCTTAAAACAATGGCATAAGAGTCACATGATGCATGTTCGTGGGCTACAAGGACTACAGTCCTTTGACAGTTATTTTACCTCTCATTTTGCATGACTGTCAAAATCACAGTGATCTATACATACAGAATGGATGGAGCGTTTCGTATTCAGTTGTGCCGTGAATACGAAAAGTACGAGAGAGACAAAGTGAATTTGCGGCCAGTAGTTGTCTCTTTAGTAGTAGGCACTGACTACAGAGGCCGTACTATGACGTGAAAAAAGGTCATGGATCCGTTGAGAAAAAAGGATGGTGGTCGTATATAAGGTCAACTTTTAGTAACTACAAATATTTAAACAGAACATCTAACTATACACTAGAAATACGGCGCGCCGCTAAAAAATGCTAGCGCCGCGGCGCTAGCATTTTTTTTTTCAAATGTTCAGGCTAGTTTTTTTTTTAATTTTTCGAACAAAAAACAATTAGATTTCTTATACTAAGGTTTATCATTATCACCTACAAAAATATGATTTTCAACTTGGGCCTAGTTTTCGAGAAAATGATTTTTATGTACTAAGGTCAAAATTCCAAATTTAGGGTTTCATAAAAAGGTCAATTGGCTGTTTTATGATTAATTAAAATTAATTATTTACTACTACTAAATTTACTACTACAAAAATTTTTTAATTATATAGGTCAAAATAGTGGCACCCTAGCACATATTTTTGAAAATCATTTTCTCAAAAACTAGGCCCAAGTTGAAAGTAAAATTTTTGTTGGTGATAAACCTTAGTATAAGGAATCCATTTGTACCAGACAGAGGTTCTACTTCAACCTAGAAAAAATAAAAATAAATAAATACTGATTTCGGTTCAACATTTTTTTTTGTGGGTTCTATTGTCATTTTTATGTAAAAAAATTTATGTTAAAATATGCGCCTAGAATTGTTTCATAGAAACCGCGGCGCAACTATAATCATCATTTGTTCAACAGAATCAGCTGTACAATACTGGTGTGTCTAAGCTAGAGAACGCGTTTGAGGAGCTGCTGAATCGCAACACGAGGCCTTTATCACCCACTACACTCATGGACATGATAGCTTTGGAAGAAGGCAAGTGCAGTTATTTTCATAGACTATAGAAACTTTTACTGTGGCATAACAGTCAGTCAGTCTGCGCGCGCACTCATCGCTGATTGACGTGCTTTAAACGCGAGCATACTCGAATTCGGTTGGGATGATGACGGAGTC
This sequence comes from Cosmia trapezina, assembly GCA_905163495.3. Classification (NCBI taxonomy): domain Eukaryota; kingdom Metazoa; phylum Arthropoda; class Insecta; order Lepidoptera; family Noctuidae; genus Cosmia; species Cosmia trapezina. The sequence goes on from LR991024.1 coordinate 27,913,795, forward strand.
ATCGCAAGTGCTAAAATGTTCGAGCTGTAATATTGTGATCAATGAAGTTCTTTCTTTTATTTGTAACAAAATAGAAGTCATGGACAATGAAAGTATTAATCAAATTTGTGTTAGTGCTTTTACTGGAGAAGAGTTAAAAAAGGCAAAAAGTCTTTTGTTCGAGTCCGTTCCTGCATCGAAGCGTAAGATCAACAGAAAACGAGAAGGGAAGACACAACGTGACATAGATGATATAATATGTCTTTTAAAAGAAACGGATCCCAAAGCGATACCAATTTTTGTTGCACGGGATCTTCAAAAGCTTCCACCAGTGCTGTTTGATCATGTTGACGTGACGAAGCTTCTCAAAGATTTACTTTTGATCCAGAATGAAATCAAACAAGTGAAGGAGCAGTACGCTACCACTCAACAGTTAGAAGTGGTAAAAATGGAATTAGAAAACCTAAAGATAACCTCGGTTGTTAATTTGCCACATTTAAGCACCAAACGAGGTGGATGTAGGCTGAACAGTCCGGAGTTTGATGAGTCATCTAGCTGTGATACTGTTTTGCGCGCGCCTAATAGCCCAGTTATGCACTCCTCACGGGTGGAGGGTAACCAACAAAAACCAGTTGAGATAACCTCGGTTGTTAATTTGCCAAACGTAAACACCAAACGAGGTGGATGTAGAATGAATAGTCCGGAGTTCGATGAGTCATCTAGCTATTATACTATTTTGTGCGCGCCTAATAGCTCAGGTATGCACTCTTCTCGGGTGGAGGGTAGACAACAGAAACCAATTGACGGTAGAAGCACGGAGAAACGAGCGCCGTTTGTAAACACTGTGTACGCTGACGATAACGCGATGACGCATCGCGCTCCGGTAGGTGCGCCTGAGCGAGTGACGGAGTTGGGACACACTGCCGTGCCGAATGAAGTTCAAGTTGGGAACCAGCAAACTTTTGCAAATGTTTTACGGGGCGGGGAGCAAGCGCCACTGAAAGGCTATGATGACTGGATATTGGTTCAGAAAAAGAAAAGATTTACGGGTAATAAAGGGAAAGCTACTATAAACCCGGATGGAAAATTTAAGGCCGCAGATATTAAGATACCTATATATGTTTATAATGTTGATAAAGCGGTATTGAAAGAGGATATAAGTACATATATCAAAGAAAAATCTAATTTGCAAGTGCACGTGGAAAAGATGACCATGAAAAAGGTTAAAGAGTACAATAGTTACAAAATCTTTGTACCGAAACATAGTGAAGATATTTTCATGAATGACGAGTTCTGGCCGGACGGCGTATCGTATCGTCGATTCATACACTTCAAAAGTAATGTAAAAGACTCAGGGGAGACACAGAATACTAAAATACCTAATATAAATGGATAGCTCTGTAAAGATGATAAGCTTTAATTGTAAATGTGTGAAAACGTCGGTTGACTGTATTAGCCGGCTGTGTGTATCGGGTGACATAATAGCTTTGCAAGAAACGTGGTTGTTGCCTCACGACTTGGCATTTCTTGGCAGTATACATGATGATTTTGCTTTCACCGGGACTTCTGCAGTAGATACATCGGTTGGTGTACTTCGTGGGAGACCATATGGAGGAGTAGCACTGCTGTGGAGGAAAAGTTTATTTTCTTCGGTGTCTGTTGTACCTTGCAGTAGTGTTCGTCTGGCAGCTATTAAAGTGCAATTATGTGAGCGAGAAATTCTAGTTTTTTCGGTGTATATGCCTACTGACTGTAATGACAACTTAATTGAATTTACGGACTGCCTGAGTGAAATGAGCGCAATTATAGAAAGTAGTAATATCCAATCGGTGTTTATGTTAGGAGATTACAATGCTCATGTTAGTGAATTGTTTAGCCGTGAGTTGTTAAAATTTTGTGATGAGCAGTATTGGACTTGCGCGGATATCGAACTCCTGCCGCTAGGTTCGTTTACTTTTGTGAGTGAAGCGCACGGGTGCAAACGGTGGCTCGACCATTGCGTCGTAACTGAAGCCGCGCGTCGCACCATCGTTAGTGTGGAGGTATTATATGATAGTTATTGGTCTGACCATTTGCCTTTATTAGTGGATTGTGATTTAAAAATAATTGAGCCTAATATTGTACCACCGATTGCTAGTGTAAATAATGTTTTATGGGGGGAAAGAGACTTAGAACAAATTAAATTGTACGAAGAGTTATGTCACACCGCTTTACGTGAAATAGATTTTCCCCTGGAACTAAGCAACTGTGCGGAAGCAATATGTGGGGACCTAAATCACAGATCTATTTTAGATGATATGTATAGGAAGATAATTAGTATATTAACTACATCTGCTGAACATAGTTGTATATTTATTAAAAAAAACAAGTACAAACCTTTGACAGGTTGGAATAAGCATGTTAAAAGCGCTCACGGTGAGGCCCGGCTTGCGTTTCAAATGTGGAATTTATGTGGAAATCCGATTTCGGGAAATATATTTAATAAAATGCGCGAAACCCGGAAACTTTTTAAATCTAAAATAAAATGGTGTCGTAATAATCAAGTGCAAATCAAGATGGACATAATAGCCGAAAACCACAATAAAAAGGATTTCAGTAAATTTTGGAAAAATACCAATAAAATGAATCCCAAGCAGAGTCTCCCTGTGAGCGTGGCAGGTAATTGCAACCCCATGTCTATAGCGAACATGTTTATGAATCACTTTAAAGTTGATTCGCCACTGAACCTAACTTCGTCCGCGTCGCCGTGTGTGTCCAGCGCTGAGAGGGCTTCCCCGTTGATTTTCTCTGCCAGGGAGGTTGCAAATGTCATCAAAAACATGGTAAGGGGTAAATCTCCGGGATATGATCACCTCAGCGTTGAGCACCTACGGTATGCGGGTGTACACTTGCCGAGGGTATTGGCTATGTTTTACTCATTGTGCATGGGACACTCCTACCTACCGAATGACCTTATGAAAACCATAGTTGTCCCAATAGTGAAGAATAAAACAGGGAATGTGGCAGATCCTTCGAATTACAGGCCAATTTCCTTGGCTACTATTACAGCTAAAGTGCTGGACTGTCTGCTTGATACACACATGGCCAGCCGCATAAAATTGCATGATGCACAATTTGGCTTTAGGCCCGGTCTATCGACAGAAACTGCCATTTTGTGTCTCAAGCGGACCGTCCAGTATTATGCAGATAGGAAGACACCGGTCAATGCTTGCTTCCTCGATTTATCGAAGGCATTTGACCTGGTGTCTTATGACATTCTATGGGAAAAGCTGTGCCGGGAAACTGAGGTAGAAAATGCTGTTACATCTTTGCTCAGATACTGGTATCAAAATCAGACTAACTTTGTCAAGTGGGGGGGGGCACTGTCTGAGGAGTATCGATTGGAATGCGGGGTGAGGCAAGGGGGAATAACCTCACCTCGCCTTTTTAATCTATACATCAATCAGCTGATTGTTGAACTCAGCAACACAAATATCGGTTGTCACATTGATGGGGTTTGTATTAATAATATTAGTTACGCTGACGATATGGTGTTGCTGAGTCCTTCGATCAGTGCTCTCAGGCGCCTTTTGCAAATTTGTGAAAGTTATGCGGTGGCTCAGGGACTTAGGTATAATGCTGAAAAGAGCGAGTTACTTGTGTTTAAAGCACGTGGCAAGTGTTACTCCAACGTGCCACAAGTCACAATTTGTAATACTCCTCTAAATAGAATCACACAATTTAAATACCTGGGTCACTGGATCACCGATGACTTGAGTGACGACCTTGACATTGAGAGGGAACGCAGGGCGTTGGCTGTCCGATGTAATATGCTCATTCGCAGATTTGCACGGTGTAGCAAGCAGGTAAAAATAACACTGTTTAGAGCTTACTGCCAGTCATTCTACACCTGCAGTCTGTGGGTTAGGTATACGCAAAGGTCATTCAACGCCCTGCGTGTACAGTATAACAATGCGTTCAGGATGCTGGCGGGGCTCCCGCGTTTTTGTAGCGCTTCGGGGATGTTTGCAGAGGCGAGGATTGATGGCTTTCATGCCATCATCCGAAAACGGTCTGCCTCGATCCTTCACAGAATGCGTGCCAGCTCCCACAGCATCCTGAGCACGTTGTGCGGTAGGTGGGATTGTCCGATGCTGCGTCATTGGGTCGGACTTCATACGTCTACAAGTATGTACTACATACTACGTGGATAGTGTGAGGTTCGACTCCAGGCTATAGCGTTTTATAATTAGGATACTAACATTAGTTGTAAGTTTTTGTTTTTTACTAACACTGTATGGATCCCTGTGGTCTGAGAATAAAGGTTTAATAATAATAACGTGGATACTGACATAAGAAAGAAGGAGATGTGCCCAGTATGTTCAAATGTATCGGAACCCTGTGGCTCCACTTTGTCCCTTAGTCACTTTCGTCATTTTAAAGACAAATACGGTAAAATACTTGTAGGTACTTACATATGGAAAGTGATTCCATGATTTACATGGCTTCGGTTTTTACAAGAAACCACTGAACAACACGGCATTCTTATAAATTGTCACGGTCACAGTCGAACTATGAACTACTCACTAGTCGTACTATGAACGGCTCATACTGAGCATGTCGCGCGGACACAGATTCGCCCGCTTGCCACTTCTCCTGTTTAGGATGGTTACGTGAGAAACATGTACCTTACTTGGTCATTTTCTGTGCAAGATGCTTCAAACACTAATTTCAACTTTACCTTTTTAATAATATTACTTACTAACACTAGCTATAGGTAACATATTACTAACACTACGATCGTTTGTTGTCCGATTATTATTATTTTTTTTATTTTTTTTTTTAAATATTTCTATGATACTTACAGTCGGGCTGGTCTACAAATCCAAGGTCGCACGCGTGCTATGGAGGTATTTCTTTGAAGGATAACCAAAGTTAACCTTAAGCGAAGTTACCGACATAGCCTGTTCATTTTGGTTTCTTTTAACCAAACAGTTGCGTTTCCCCCAGATTCAAGCGTGGACAGTGTGTCAGTGAGCGGCAGCGGCAGCACGGCGGCCACCGCGCTGGAGAGCATGCGCGCGGCGGCCGCCTGGCTGTCGGCGGCCGGCGTGCCGCCCGCCAGCCAGCTGCTGGCCATCAGAGCGCCGGCCGCCAAGAGCTCGCTTATGGCCTTCAAGGATTATCTGAGGTCCCGCTCTATGGCTGCCTCGCCGCTTATGGTAAGTGTTTTTTTTTAAATTTATTTATCATCAATAGGCAACTTTTATTTTAGTAAAAGAATTAGGGTTCCGCGCAAATAAACCCATGAAATTGTGAGCAAAATCTGATTGAAATAGGGAAGTATTGACATCCACGCGGGCGAAGCCGCGGGCAACAGCTAGTGGTACAAAAAAAATAATTTAAATAATGCATTTTGATTTTCAGAGAGTCAAGAATCTATTGCATAGATCAGACAGCACTCAGAGAAGGACTAGTAAACTACAGAAAGTGTAAGTTCTAACATAATGTACTTATCCATTAACTTCATCTTCAAAGATACTCGTATGCCTTCAAAAATATTTTATTTATAATAAATTCTACTTGTCCCGATCACTTTACTGTGCTTGACATAATTTTTAAATTTTAAATTCTAAAATGATATGTGAAAAAGCTTAAAAAATGCCCCAAGTTATAAACGTTTTAAAATAACTGCTAGACAAAGACGGCACTATCACAGAAGTGACGTCACAACTATTTAACTTCATACTAGCGCGATACATTGCCCGTACCGCGCGACAAGAACGGGAACAATCCCTTCCAAAAACTTTTGTAGCGCGCTTCTCCATATTTCCTTCGATTTTACAAATTTTTTCGATTATCTTATCTACATCGCCACATACGAACTATCATCACAATGACATGACGTCACGCAATCCTGCATCGCGCGATCACAGTTTACAGTTGCCCACCAGACACGACACCCGTCTGGTCGGAGGATCCTCCCTTTTCTATGGAGGATAAGTGAACTTTAGACCCTGTTCCTCATGCCTCCAAATCTCATTTTACTCTGGTTTCTTTTTTTGGTTTGAAATTACGTTATTTTTGTTCGTACATTTTTAATATTAGTCAGCATCCCCATTTTGTCAACTTACTTTTATGGAGGTTTTCAGACTGACGCGAATAGTCACGCGACTTCCTAATCATTAAAACAACTGACGCGCGCACTCGGGTACCGCTTCCCGCGCAGTTGGGTACCGCTTCCCGCGCAGTTGGGTACCGCTTCCCGCGCAGTTGGGTACCGCTTCCCGCGCAGTTGGGTACCGCTTCCCGCGCAGTTGGGTACCGCTTTCCGCGCAGTTGGGTACCGCTTCCCGCGCAGTTGGGTATCGCTTCCCGCGCAGTTGGGTATCGCTTCCCGCGCAGTCGGGCACCGCTTCCCACGCAGATTTCTCCTCAGTGTGACGAAAACTTTATAATACCTTTTTAGTTGCAAGACGTTTATGTATAAGCTGGGGTACTTATAATACACATGGATGTTTTTTTTGTTCAGTATTGAAAAACGTGCGAACAAGATAATGATGAAAGCCTCCCAGACTTTGGAAAACTCCACTGGCTTTGCTATAGGACCCAGGAAATCCATATCTGAAGCTTGTAAGTATGATTGGGCAATTAAAAAAAAAAATCATTTCAATTTTTGCCGTCTTTTTTTTATTTTACTTGCGATGGCAATGCTTTTATTTCTGTTTCGGACTTTGAATTTGGTATAAGTAGTAAAGTAGGTACTAGTATAGTAGAAAAAAAAATGTATCTGAGTCTTCTATATCTCGAAGTCTTCTTGATTTCTTTTTCTGTCTAGCATTGCGATCCGAGTTGCACCACGGACTGTATTTCAAACGTTTTAGAGAGTGCTTCCGCTGCCAGCGCCGACACCCAAGAAAAACCCAACTGGAAATCAGCGGTAACTGATTGTGTATATCAATGGGATCGTATTATTGAGCCTACGCCGCCTGTTTGTCCGTCTGTTTTGTAGGAAGTAATAGCTAGTCAGATGGTCACAGAATTCATGAAGCAATGGCCGCTATCATGGTACGCATGGCTACAGATTAAACTATTCATTTCCAGTATAAGCCTCGCATTGTATGGGATTTCCTTACAATGAGAGGTCAGTGTAAACTGGAAATGTATAGCTTGATGTGTAGACGTGTGTACATCGTATCATAGAATACATTATAGTTAGGGAGGCGAGTAAGGGAATTTCGGTAATACTCGAGCGTGGCAGTTTAAGATATGAGAGATACCTTAGACCTAATAGAACAACCTTGTAAAGTATTTAGCTCTATATGTAGTGACGCGCGCCTAGGATAGACGATCAGATTAGTAAAAAAAAATCGATAGTCTAAAATACTCGAGCGCGTCAGATTAAGATATTGGGGGTTGATTTTAGTGTTTTAAGACTAAATTTAACTAATCTGACGATAAGTCCTTGACGCCGCCGAGTTATAGGGTCGCGAACTTGTAAAAAAAAAACGTTAATCCGGCATTCTCGAGCGCGATTTTTTTATTTTTTATTTTGAAGAATATAATCTAAAACTTACTAAAAATACAAAATCTGCCGGTTTCCGCATGACCCGAAGTGTGGAGGAGCCATTTCGTCTTCCGAAAAACGCCTTGCGGCATATAAGTCGCGAACGATACATTTAACAAAAAAAAAGTTTAAATAAACAAAAAGGTAATTTTATTTTACACAAAAAAGGTCTCTTTACATTTTTGTCCAAAGTTAAAACTTTTTGACTTGAAGCATCATAAAAACTCAAACTCCCGGTTTTTTGAGTATATCTCGAAAACTGAGGGTGTTAAAAAAAATTGATATGAAATAACGATGATTAAATTATGTGACTTTTATTATATCTCAAAAAAAAATTTTTTTTTTCTAAAGCTTCTCGACAATTTTCATGCCAGTCAGAGCTATACCAACATTGCCTCAGAACTCGGTACATCGCCAATTTGTGGAGGAATGCTTACAAATCCGACATCACTGACCTTGCACCAACCGATCATGGGTGGAATGAAAATAATAATAAATTCGAGTTCACGTGGTTTATCGGGAATCAATTACCCGATGCGTATGAAAATGTTTTTGTATCGCCGGATATTCTGGGCAACGAGAATGACACTGAGGACAGCAATGACGAGACGCTTGATTCAGGTAAATTTTTGTACTTCTATAATATTCTCTCAACAAAATTACTGAATAGAAATAATTGTTACGGATGTTGCAGGCACTCAGCAGGAAAGAATTGTGGATGAGGAGCCACAATATGAAAGTTCCAGTGAAGAAGAAGATGAATTGTATTGAGCAAAAATGTAAAGGCCATAACAATACAATTATAATACAATTTTTATATCATTTCATTTTTTTATACAATAAATAATACAATTCGTACTACATTTCATCTACATTTACGTTGGTTGTATCTATCGCTTTATTGTCATTCTTAAATTCCCTGTTTTATCAAGGAGAAAGAAAGGAAAAAAAAGAAACCAAAAAACCTTTTTCGGTCAGATTAAGAGAACCCACCAACATTTTTGTCAGATTAAGAAAATATGCTTTCAGGATACCGAGATAAACCTCCCCTATGAAAATCTGACGCGCTCGAGTATTTCAAAAAAACTTTTTTTTTTTGCATTTTCAAAAATTCATCGTAACTTATCGTCACGCCGAAATCGTCAGTTTTTTTAAAGGGAGCTTCCTTGGGGCCTACTTAACACCCCTTCCGAAAATCTGACGCGCTCGAGTAAATTTTTTTTTTTTGCATTTTTGACTACTTTATATGCCTACCCCCACCACGCAAACCGGCAGATTAGTATACCGTTGTTATCAGAGGCACTTGGGGCATACGTAGTATGAATATCTGACGCGCTCGAGAATGCCCAAGTAACTGTTTTTTTTAACATTTTTGAAAAACCGTACACGCCAAACCCACCGCTAAAATGGTTTTTACCATAAGAGCTTTTCTTTTCGAAATTATTTTATCTTTCGATTGTGATAGGTCTCGACGGCGCCGTTGAATTACGCCATTTAGCTACCTCGCCTCCCTAACTATTAGTCATGGCCACTGGCAGATTGTATAAGGAAGATAAACTATACAGGGTTATTGGAAAAAACCGGCCAAGTGAGTGTCGGACCACGCACAATGAAGGGTTCCGTAGTTGAAAAGAATTTATCTCAAAAACAAACTAAAAAACGTATTATTAAAAAAATTGTAATAGAACTACAAATGAACAATTTTCGGATTTTTCCTTTACTTGTGCAGTAAGACCTTGCTTCTTGGGACTTGGAACTCTAAGGGACCATAGACCTACGTCTTGATACCTTAGCGCGCTCCTGAAAAAGGGTCTTGACAGACAGACGCACAACGAAGTGATCCTATAAGGCCGCGTTTCCACTGACGCGGAGCTGGGCGGAGCGGAGCGGAGACGTGCAGGAATCGTCCAATTACAGACGAGGCAAGAGACGCGATGAGGATTTCAACCATTATGATTGGTCGATTCCTGCACGTCTCCGCTCCGCTCCGCCCAGCTCCGCGTCAGTGGAAACGCACCCTAAGGGTTTCGTTTTTTCTTTTTGAGGTACGGAACTCTAAAAATACCAAAAATCTCTTAGAATTAACTTCGTACGTATCATGATCCTTTTGGAACCATTAGCGTGCGAGTCCGACGTATTTGCTGTTCATTCATGATGTCTTGATGTTTTTTGCTTTTATATTAGGTTGGTTGTCGTTGGTTGGGTTGAGTGGTGTTGGTGGAAGCGAGAAATGTCGGTTTTCTTTTGATCATTCATAATATCATACAACTACAGGTCGAATTAAAAAAAAAATGCAGCGGCGGCACTCTCAATTTAATTTTGTGACACACATTCATAATTTTTAATGTTTTACGGATTTTATTGATGTATTTATTTATTTGAGCTTTCCTGAAGTTTCGGCTCAGAACGGTGCATCCAAACCGCGGTCCATCGACGTCGTCTATTGCATCAAAATTTCACCTCATACATTATATTATCATATATCATACTAGCGAGCCGCCCCTGCTCCGCACGGTTTTTACAACTTGACAAAACATAGAGATTTCTTTATCTTAATAACCGCTCGCAGTCGCACGCCAAGTAGCAGACACAATAGATTTTCTATTGTTATCTGAACCTGGGTGTGCAATCGACGTTTAAACAGTTAATGTATTATACACAAATACAAAAACACTAAAAAAATAAAAATAATTAATAATATAATTTGGAGTAATTCACTAAATGATGGTGAAAGCCGCACCAAAATCCATTACGCAGTTTAGAAGAACAACGCGGTCACATAGACAGACACAAAAAGTTGCTTTAATTTATAATATGTATACAGGGTGACTGGTAATTAGTGACCGATACGTTGTCTCAAAATTAGACACAATATCGTCGATCAACGACGGTCTGGTTGCACCCTTAGTCATACGCAAAAAGGTTGGGAACCGTCGATTTGAACATGACCTTTCTCCAGACACAGAAGAAAGCAGCGAAGCGTTAGACGAGTGGGAGGCAGAGATAGCTGGCAACGTCGCGGCCGCGGTGTGTCGCCTGGCGCGGCACGAGCAGCGCCACCTGCTGGGGCTGGTGCCGCTGCCCCGCCTGCCGCCCCTGCTGGCGGCCGTGCTCAAGGACTGCTTCACTATACTCGCGAGTGATGTTGAGGTGAGGCTAATGAAAGTTATTTTAACGGTCAGCAACAGAAGTCGGTTGCCACAGATTAATACAGATGGGACACTCCGCAAAATCATTTAAATAAAAAGCGACTCTTGCTACGACACAATAAAGTGCAATTCAGTTCGCAGAACGCTAATTACCCACAGTTATATTCACCTACACATTGCCTCTATTTCTATCGCGTAACTCTTATACCTTCGGCGCGCGGCATTTCTACTGAATTAGCCCCGCGGACGGGGCCCGCCGTGTACTTGTAGCTTCATACCTAAACTGCGGAGTGTCCCATCTGTATTAATCCGTGACACTGCGACTTTTTGACATCATCTAAATTAACACAAAATGATACGTTAACCTGCTTTTTAGCATTTCATTTATTAGATAATAGTTAATTTTCTTTAAAATTTACATCTGTTCCGATTTTAATGAAGTATTTTACTCAATAATTAAGATTTAGAAAACACAAGTTAATCGACTTTTGTTGCTGACTGTACAAAGAGCTACATAATCAAGCTATACATTTCAAGTATAAGCTGATCTCGTATTGTATAGGATTCCCGTACAATGAGAGGTCAGCTTATGCTGGAAATGTATAGCTTTATATGTAGCCGTGTGTACATTCAAGAAGCGATAAGCAATTTTCAATAATTATTTATCTATTGAAACTTTATGAATAACCGTAGGTATAAAGGCGGACTTAATGTCCCAACCGCTGCGGCGATAAAAATACGCTTATTGCCAAGTGCGGGACGGTTTTCGTCGCGAACGCTGATGGGCGTCCTCGGCACCCCACAAGGATAATTTAAAACGCCGATCGGCGTTTTAAGCACTGTTTAAAGAAATTGATCATTCTTACGCTAAAATCTTAGAATATCAGAGGTAGCAAACCTTTTTTTACTTTTATACTAACTACTACTACTATTATTTATTTACAGACCTTATTTTTATAGATATCTTTGTTAACTTGATATTAGTATGAAAATAAACTTTTGTTGAGAGAATTGATGCAATTAGTCGAAACTATAGAGAACGGACAAGTTTAACTTGTAAAAATTTGAACTTCGTAAAATTTTCTCTAATTTATATAAAAATGAGTAGATTAATTCATACATATTTATTTATTTGTTTCCAAACACGTTAAAATTTGTTGAACAGACAGTATTACAGCACGTAGCTGATCACCATGAAAGCAAAACAGAAGTGTTGGTGGTGAAAACATTATTAACCGTCATTAAGTGCAAACTGTGCTCTTGCAAACTAAAGTGTAATCTGTGATTCCACAGCGATAAGACTAGTTTTGTTATTGAGTACCTACTTATTTGTTCAAGCGTGGAAGTTAGAACTCGTTTTGTAAGGTGGTTAACATTATAATTCATTGACTTTACGTCTTCTAGAGCCGGCTTATCAGCACAGCACACTTCATCTGGCTATGCTCGTGTTCTTTGCACTAATGTAATATGTATTCCCCAGCGCGCCTGCATGCGTTCCCGCCGCGCTGCGTCTCGCTGCGGAGCTGCCGGCGGCTGCTGGTCGGTGCTGGCGCGCCTTACGCGGCTGCAGCCCGAGCTGGAGCGCGCGCTGGCACCTGCCTCGCCGCAGCCCTATGCAGTGATACTGCAGCACTGTCAGCAGAATGTGAGTATACAACCAGTGTCGTGGGGCGGAGCGTGTTCAAATTGACAGTTATTGTATACCTCCTTTATGTGTCAAATAAACATTATTTCTCTTTCAGACTTAATGTCTAATGTCATTTAGTATCAGATTTTAGATTTATTATTAAGTTCTTGTGCGTATCAATCATCTTTTCTTTCAAAATTACTTTCGGTAACTTGGACAAATCCAAAACTGTATACTGCATTGTTAATTTATTCATTCACTTTTTATCATCTGTTTTCCCAACTATGTTGGGGTCGGCTTCCAGTCTAACCGGATGCAGCTGAATAGCTAGCTAGCTAGCTTATTCACTCACTTCTATGTTACATTTAAAATCTGAAGTTTTTCTTCTCTGCAATTCTTTTACAACTTCAAGACAAGTACCTACCTACTTCCTCTTTATTTACTTCCAAATCCTTCTACCTCGTTACACTCGGTACAATGTCTAGCAACGTCTCCCTGCAAACATATCCAGATCATTTTCCCAACTTATAATAAAGCCTTATATCCCAGTGCGTGAAGTCCCTGGAGGAGTGGGTGGAAGGGATCCGCTCGGACGCGGCGGCCGGCCCGGTGGACGGCACGGTGCACCAGCTAGCTGCCGCCGCGCTTGCGCACTGTCAGGCGCTCGCGCAGCATATACATACTATTGGTGAGCAGGACACATAATATATTCAGTTTACAATTTTCAGGCCACCAGAGAAATAAGAACCTCAAGTTAGAAGCGAAATTCCGACCGACTCATTACAAAACGAGTTCTAACTTTGCTCCAAGTTTAAATCTTTCAGCCAGTTTTTGTTTTGGAACCTTATTTCGCGCTGAGATAAAGTTCTTAATTGAAAATTTACAACTTTAAAGTTCGAAATTAAAAAATGGCTCGATGGTTCTAAAGATAAATCTTGTTTTGTAGGACGTGAAGCTTTTCTTTCAAGACTGCTCTTTCCATGTCTTCTTCGCGTATCATATTTTCCACACGGACCTGCAAATTGCAAAAAACCCAAAAAAAAAAATGAATTTCGCGGGCTATCACGCTGCATCCCCCGTAATGCGTTAAGTTAACAATTACCAACACACCCAGTTTCACTTCTAAACAGTATTATTATAATGGGATATAAGCACGCATTTCTGGAGATATGAACCAAGTCCTAAAATACTAAAGTATAATGGTGTGTTTCCACTGACGCGGAGCTGGGCGGAGTGAAGAGGAGCGGACCATGAATTTACTAATACACAGTGCTCGAAATCTCTACTCCAGTGGAAACAGTGTAAGTAGAGCGGAGCGGACTTTCATATAAAATATTATGAACACGCGACCCGGAGGCCGACAGAACTGAGTTCGAACAGGGCGGTCTGACCAATCACAGTGCTCGAAATCTGCACTCCGCAAGGCACCCTTATGGCTCGCAAAACTTCCTCGTTTGTGTTCCCATTGTTCTAGTACCAACAATATAACGCAATTCAAATAAATAGTGATGAAAGGATCAAAGAATAATGCTATGGTTTTACTAACTGTTCCAGGTCCAGCGCTAGCTACGGAGCCGTCGTACAACCGCGCAGTCAGCCAGCTGTCTGGCGTGCATGACAGGAATGCAGTTATGTTGGCTGTATATATGCGTGAGTTTTATACATTACTGTCGTAGTATTGTTATAATCATCTATGACGCATGAAGGAGAAGGCTCGTGTCTAGATAATAACAGCCGCAACGGGTCAGATAAGCAAGCGGGTCGGATAAGCAACACTTGCTGGTCGGTCCGTGGATGGGTGACCATCTATACCGAAACCCGTCCGTGCCTCGGAAAACACGTTTAGACGTTGGTCCTGGCTGTCACTCGTAGTTCTTTGACAGTTGTTACTGGTTGTCCGTAGCTCGAAAGTCTAGGTTGACAACCAAGTGGGTATCATGTTACCCAGTAACTGGGTCAGATAGGCTGTGGCTCCAATTGAAATTACTGATGTCCGGCTGAATTAGTTTATGAAAATTATATTATGTGGACATTTTTTTTTTCCCTAAAGGTTTCTAGAACTTGTCCACTCTGAAATGACGCGCTTCACTACCGCATTTACCGTAGCGTACGTATAGAAATTTAAGTAGTGGGGCGCGTCATTTCACAGTGGACAAGCTCCACATGTCACGCGAAAATGTCTTGATAAATATTTATGTTTCGTTTCATTCAAGTTTTTAACTCTCCAAATTGAACTTGTTTCAGGCAAAGTATTGGCCCAGCTGAATTTCGCCTTAAGAAACAAGAGTGAGCAGTATCCTGATGCGTTGAAAGCTATATTCTTACTGAACAACACTTTATACTTACTACAGGTAACATTAACCCATTCGCTGCGGCGATAAAAATTACACTTATTAGCCAAGTGCGGGACGATTTTCGTAGCGAACGCCTATGGGCGTCCTGCCCACCTCATAAGCGTACTACATGATTAAAGTCCTCATTATTACCTTAAAAAAAAGTCCGCGAGGCAATATATCTATCATAGTTAAGTCACAGCAGCAGCAGCAGCTTTTGTGTTCTAACATTTAATCAGATTGCCGCTAGAAACAAAAGTTGGTTACAATCGTATCGTAGTCTTAATTCTTATTCAAATAAATAGTTTTATCAGCAAGGGTATGTATGTAGCAGTAAAATACTTTTCATTCGAATCGGACATTTAATTTCAAAGTTACAAGTACATGTAAAAATGCCATACGCGTTCCGTTCGACGTCGCGCCGCGATTAACTCAGTATTTATAAACTTGAGAGCAAAAATGAAGAATAAAGTGGGTTTTTCGAAAATCTACTCATAACGGGGTGAAAAGAGGTAGTAAATTTTTCAGGGGAGGATTTTACTGCGGTGCTTGATTAACTTGAAAGAGGGGGAGAGGGAGGGGGCTGGTGAGGATAGGAGGGGGGCTGGTGGTGGGGATAGGGGCAGGGGTTGGTAAGGAGAGGAAGGGGTCGGGGGGAGGGGAGGATGGTGAGAGGGAGGGGAGGGGGGAGAGAGGGGAGAAGTGGAAGTGGTGAAGGGGGTGTGAGAGTGGGTGAGAGGGGCAGGGAGAGGTTAGCGGGAAGGGTATATCGTGAACGTGAACGAACGTGATAATTTCTGGAACTAACAGACTTTGAAAATTTTTTTTTGCATTTGATAGCCCAAAAATCTTAGGACCTTTACGTGCCAAGCTTAAAGAAAAAAAGGCAGAAATAACGCTAAGTGAAAACGAAATAATAGCGCGGGCAGGCAATGCGATGCGACAAGTTTGGTCCGGGGGAATAAGAAATTTCACGCGAACGAAGTCGCGGGCAGCAGTTAGTTTTATACATAGATGTGACGTAGCGAGCCCTCATTCCCAAGTAATGTTTTATTGTGTGCGTTACTGCAGCGGAATGTTGTCGCTTTTCAGGATTTCGTCTTGACAGGAATTAGTACCCAATCTCGTGTAAATGTGCCCGAAATTTAGAATTTGTGCGTCCAGCCGATCCAAAGATATTCACGAAAAACAGATTCCGCTGGAGTAACGTTACTGCAGCGGCATGTTTTTTTACCAGTGGTCGTAGCTGGATACAAACTAGCTACTTAGATAGATATAATTTGTGCCTAATTGTGCCCAAAAAATAGAATTTGGGCGTCTTGAGGTTTCAGAGTTATTCAAGATGCCGCTGCGGTAACGTTTAGCAAATTGCTGTATCTCTTAAACGGCATGACATACAACTTACGATTTTTTTTACTACGGCGGGTCTTAATTTGTGCTTAATTTGTGCAATTTTATTTTTTGTATAATCGACACCATTGGAAAATTAGAATTTTTTTTCCAAAAACCTTAAAATCGATCCTCGCGCTTCAATGAGAAACCCTAGAAACTTACCAATTGTGGTGGTTTGTACCTGTCATGAACTCAAAGCATCATGTGAAATTAGATGTTTCTATTCCAACTCCTTAGAGATTTATTCGATTTTAATTAAAATCTGGATACGATATAATGTAACGCTCCAATACATGAGTTATTATTAAGTGACTGATATTCTGATTATACTAATAATTAGTACCTTTATTAAATTGTTTATCCTTAAAGTTTCAGCTGAAAAAACCTTCTAACTACTTAGATATAAGAAAAAAACGATAGGAAAAGAAATCACGCGATTAACCGAACAAATTCGAATTACTACATAAAAGCGGGCTCACAGTACATTGTGCCAACCTTCTTAAATATGTAGTACAACATTTCGTTTTTTGAAACAGTCTCGCACAAAAGTGTTACTTATAATTTATTGTTTTGTAAGGCATTGTTCAGACCAAACGTATTGTCGGCCGCTGACTGTGAGCGTCTAGTCCAAAATTAAAAAAAAAAAAACAACTTCGGCCGCCGATTAACTAGCCTTTATTTTCCATATCTCACAGTCGACGGCGGACAGTACGTTTGGTGTGAACAATGCCTTAAACACGTAGGTATTACGTAAGTACGTAGTACATTATAACTCAATGGGTATTACGTACACACAGTGTGTAAGCCATAAATGATATTGAGGATTTGCAAACCTTTAAACTTTCAGTCAAATGTTAGTAAGTACAGCAATCTAATAAAGACAAAAGGTTTATTTGACGAGAAAGTGTATTTTTATTGCCAAAAAAATAAAAGAAAAAATACCGTTTATAGATTTAGTTTTGAATTGAAATAAAATAGCATGATTGATAACTCTGTAAAATTTTGTTTTATTATTTAGTTACCTACTTAATAGAAATATTCACAAATTGAGGAAAGTGGATGTCCATATTGTCTAGATCTCAGCCAATTCGTCAATTGGAACTATTACACTCATACATTAATATATAAAATACATCTACCCTATGCTATGCCGTCAGAACGACCGGGATAATAAAACATTACTTGGGGGGAATCCCCAGAGCTTGTCGTTGCTTCATTCGAAGTTGCCGTATGGAATGGTTTTTTGTAAACATTCTTCAATGAAAAACAATGGTACCAACATTCGTGAAACGCACTTTTAGTTCGGTTCGGTGTTAACTTTGTTTGACACGAGTAATTGGCCGCCAATCTCGTGTGTGGAGAGCTTGTGCACATTATCTTTTTCCCAGTAATTCAAGGAATTGTGTGTATAATTACGACGCGTGTAATTTCGGCTGGACAATACGCATTGGTTTTGTGGTACATTGTGCTTATGGTGAAATAAATTAACTGTTCAGTGATAAAGAAGATCGACACACATGTATTTTCTGTGCGTTAGAGTAGAGCGGTTTTCCGGAACTATTATGTTATTTTAATATTTGTACCTAGTTCTGATTTTAAGGTAAGTTTATAATTTTTATCATTTCGCAATATAATACGTTGGAAACCCGCACTTCAGCCCGGCCGCGGTACTATAGTAACGGAGCGAGACCGGGATGATGCACAGTGGTAGCCCACGAAATTCATTTTTTTTTTAGTTTTTTGCAATTTGCAGGTCCGTGTCAGGTTGATCAAAGTATGATACGCGGCAATAAAACATAATTATGTATTTATATAATTTTAACCATAAAAATCATCAATACATCTCTCTAAGTTAGATTTCGTGCAGATTCGTTAGATTTCGTTTGTTTGAGGAATCTGCACAAAATCTATTTTTACTTATAAAGATTATGATATGATTCGCGACCGTAACAAATATGTATTTACAAAATTATTCATTAGAATCAATCATAGACTTATAAAAAAAGATGGACTCCGCGCCACGCATATCGAAAGTGAAGCACAGTAAGTATGCCGGACCGTTTGTACAAACACGCCTCGCGCACACATTTACATCACAGTATGCCGACCGGCCGCCATTACGAGCGACGAGACACGAGCGACGACGTCTTTGCAGGTACTCAAATCATGCACACATAGATCGGTACGGTGCTTCACTTTCGATATGCGTGGCGCGGAGTCCATCTTTTTTTATAAGTCTATGGAATCAAAAATACAACTCCTTAAGTTAATAGGTACCTATAATGCTCAAATGTCAAGATTTCTTGAAATAGTAATTGAATAGGATTACGGTCATAGAGTTGTATTGATGACTTCAATGATTATAATTCTGTAAAACTTGTTACGGTCGCGAATCATATTTTGATCAACATACAACCCATTACTGACTTGAAAATTGCAAAAAACGTAGGTAAAAAAAAATTAATTTCGCAAGCGTGGCAACGGGAGCCGGGTGCTTCACTTTCAATATGCGTGGCGCGGAGTCATCCTTTTTAAGTATATGGTGGTAAAAGTGCATATTCATACATAATAATTTAAGGCAAGTGACGTCATCAGGCCATACGAACCAATATCGGTATGGAGTTATTAATATTTTTTAAATCTACTAAGTATCAAACTTTCGAAACATTATGTTTGTAATAAACTCGACAATAAGCGGGCGAGCGCGCACTGAGGTGCGTTTACGTTAGTTCTGCCGCACTGGGCGGGGCCTACAGTAACAAAACGCATGACCGCAGTGCGCGCACTTCAAAGACATTCCATACTTCACAGATTATGCGTTACAAAAACGCACCGCAGTGTGCGCTCGCCCTTAGGTCACTTCCTACTCTCTGATAACTCTCTACGTCACATATTTATGTAAAAGTAAATAAATAGTTACCTAATTAAACCATTTGTACGCACCTGTACCCATCAAAATTCAATTATAATACTACCAATTTAAGAAGGTGGGCATAATGTACTGTGAGCCCGCTTTTATGTAGTCATTCGAATTTGTTCGGTTAATCGTGTGATTTCTTTCCCTATCGTTTTTTTCTCATATCTAAGTAGTTAGAAGGTTTTTTCAGCTGAAACTTTAAGAATAAACAATTTAATAAGGGTACTAATTATTAGTATAATCATAATATCAGTCACTTAATAATAACTCATGTATTAGAGCGTTACATTATATCATGGCCAGATTTTAATTAAAATGGAATAACTCTCTAAGGAGTTGGAATATAAACATCGAATTTCACATGATGCTTTGAGTTCATGAAAGGTACAAATCACCACAATTGGTAAGTTTCTAGGGATTCTCATTGAAGCGCGAGGATCGATTTTAGGGTTTTTGAAAAAAAAATTCTAGTTTTCCAATGGTGTCGATTATAGAAAAAATAAAATTGCACAAATTAAGCACAAATTAAGACCCGCCGTAGTAAAAAAAATCGTAGTTGTATGTCATGCCGTTTAAGAGATACAGCAATTTGCTAAACGTTACCGCAGCGGCATCTTGAATAACTCTGAAACCTCACGACGCACAAATTCTATTTTTTGGGCACAATTAGGCACAAATTATATCTATCTAAGTAGCTAGTTTGTATCTAGCTACGACCACTGGTAAAAAAACATGCCGCTGCAGTAACGTTACTCCAGCGGAATCTGTTTTTCGTGAATATCTTTGGATCGGCTGGACGCACAAATTCTAAATTTCGGGCACATTTACACGAGATTGGGTACTAATTCCTGTCAAGACGAAATCCTGAAAAGCGACAACATTCCGCTGCAGTAACGCACACGTTTTATTATCATGATAAAGCAAAAAAAACGTGTTTAATTTTTTTTTTTATTATCTGACGGCTTAAATAGAATTTCTGTTTTTCTACTCAGGCATCATCCCTATTTACACGATGCGAGCTTTACGCTTACATTTCATTGCTTTTATTTGATACTCCACGCACCGAATAATTATCTTCGTAGCAGAAAACATTGACTGCTAAGCGTGCCTTCGTGTCGGACTGCAGCCCGTGCTGCGTCTCCCGTACCACGCGTGTTGACCGCACTAAATAAGCTCGTGGTAGCCAATCCGGACTGCGATCTGTTCGCTAATAAATTCACCAATTTAAGTGCATAAATTATTGTGAGCAGAATTGTATTTAATTTTTGTTATTAGTTTATGTTTTATGTTTATACTTCTATACGTTGACTTATGTAATTGGTTTCGTAAGCCGTGCAAATCAAAATAAATAGAGTTTGTGGAGTTATTTCGTTCTTGGACATGTTGTCTCGATTTTGTATTCTTGTTGTGAACTACTTTTGTACCAGTTAATCAATTTGACGGACTTTCCAGGGCCTCCAACGCAGCGGTCTGCTAGACGTGTTGATGCTCGCCGAGCCGGAGTGTGAAGCTAACTACAGGGACATGATACAGGAACACAAGAATTCCTACTTACAAAGGTAATGTGCAGTCCTTTCACAGTTTATTTTACTTCTAATTTTGCATCACGGTGATCTTTATTCTCGTTGCTTGAAGTAAAAGAACTGTCAAAGTGTAATTTGTAGATTATGCATTATATTCAAATCATAAACGAAAGCTCAATGAAAACAATCTTGGGCACATACAGTGATTTTTGAGCTCTCCTAATAGGATTACAAATCATGTAAGCACTAGTTCACAACATCACAAAATGGTCACCCAGCCGCTTCTTTACTAAATGTACCATGTGGGGATGCCAGTGACGTCACGGATCCTGAGCGACTTCGGATATAGTTAGGAGATTAACAACCGTCCGAGGTCGATCCATCAGGTTAAGCTACGCTTGCCGGGGGTGGTCCGTGGATGGGTGACCATCTTTACATACCGAGACTCCTCCGTGCCTCGGAAAGCACGTTAAGCCGTCGGCCCCGGCTGTCATTCATGGATCTTTGACAGTCGTTACAGGTCGTCAGAAGCCCGAGTCACAAACAGTCTTATCAAGGGGTATCGTATTACACTGGGTTGTGGAGGTCAGATAGGCAGTCGCTCCATATAAAATACTGGTATTCAGCTGCATCTGGTTAGACTGGAAGCCGACCCCAACATAGTTGGGAAAAGGCTATGCAGATTGATGGCATTTTGGTGTGACCACCGCGAAATGTAAGACCCCGCTACTCGGGGTCGCAATCTATGAGTCATGTCATCGTAATTATGTAGGTCGAGCTCGTGAGTGATTCATGTTGATATTACTTAGGCCGTTCTTACATTACGATACTCGCAAGAGACGATACTGCGACTCACCTTATACACTTGCGTGCAATAAAATCGATCCACCCCATTCTCTTCGATATGAAACGTGAAAATTTAACAAGTTTAATTAACAATAGCCTAATATATTGTGTACTAAAACCTTCCTGACTGTATGTAGATTACGTAAGTGAAAAAATATCAAAACTGATTCATTACTTTTTGAGAAAAACGCGAATTTAAAAACATACAGATCGAATGAAAAACCTCCTTTTTTTCAAGTTTAAAAAAAAAATTCAAGTCAAATGATCAATAAACGAAGAGTAATAAACAAAATTAAGCTTATGTCAACTTCACTGACAAAAAAAAGTCACGCAGTTTTTTCAAACAAAAGTGATTGATGAGAACATCAGAAGAATCGAGTCGATCTTGTCAAGAATATTGCTTTTATCAAAGTATATGTGTATGTGTAAATAAACTTTATCTTACCTACCTTCACACAGTATAAAATAATTAAAATAAATACATTAATATCTTTGAGCTATCGTCTCTCAAATAGAGAGCATGGGGTGGGCCAATTTTTTTGCACGCAAGTGTAGTTAGTGCAATACACGAAGACGCGCCCCACTCTTCCTAATCGCTTAGAGTACAAGTATAGAACATTGTACAAGTGTTTGCACTAATTACCTATACCTATAGTTAATTACCTGCAATTAGTGTGTATATAATTTTTTTTTCGCGATTTCAGGTTTGGTCCCATAATAAAAGTTGTTTGTTATCATGTGTTTTAGGTATCGGTCACTAATTACCAGTCACACTATATAATAAAGTTTAATGAAATTAAAATATCTTTACAAAACGAAGACGCGGAACCGTATACGAGTGTCAAGTTAATGTCGTCAAAGCAGCGGCACGTTGTATACGCCTTAACCTAAGTATTGATTTATTTATTGTTGGTATTACAGTTGGAACAAACTTCTAGCTCACACCGTGTTAGACGAGCCTCTACCTGCTAAGTTACGTGACAGGGACAGGCAGATACTCAAGGATAAGTTTGCAGTAAGTAATATTCTATTGCTAACTAGCTTTTGACCGCGGCTTACCCCGCGTGGATGTCGGAAAAAATCCCACGGGAACGTACTACCGGAAAATCCTTCCTTATTCCTTGTTTACATTATAAAGGGAACCTCTGTGCAAAATTTCAGCTTTCTAGGGCTGGGCGTTGATGAGTCAGTCAGTCGGTCAGGACTTCTCTTTTTATTTACAAACAATTTCTATAAAATCTAATCATTTCTACCCTCAGTCGTTCAACCGGGAATGGGAAGAATGTTCCCGCGTGCAGCGTACATACAGCGTACCCGACGCGGAACTACGAGAAGCGCTGAAGAGAGACAACAAGCAAGCCCTGTTGCCACCGTACACCACCTTTTACGACCACTACGCGTCGCTGCCATTCTCTAAGAACCCCGACAAATATGTCAAGTACAGTCCTGTGCAGGTCAGTACATGTTATTGTCGCGACTTATGTTAGTATGTACGGCTAAAATAAAGTGGAATGAATTATCGGGAATTCTGATTGTAAAGCGACAAAGAATTCGACTGTTTGTCCACCGCACCGGGACGTCAACGAGAAACAACATTATTCGGCCTTAGTCAATGTACTGTCGCTACTTCGGCGTCATCTGACTTCTCGTTAACGTCCAGTTCCCGGTGCGTTGGACAACAGTGTAAGACTCTCAATCGCGATTTTAATTTTCGCACTGGCATCCCTTTATCTGTTACTTCTATCAATCAGTAGAAACTTATCTACCCATTCGCTGCGGCGGACTCCTATCGGCGTTTTTTGATTTAATATTCAGGTGTGAAATACGCCCACCGGCGTTTTTTTTTTAAATTGCTTGGCAAAAGCAAGTCACAAAAAATCATACTTGTAATATTAGGTCTTTACCTATGAAATTGCCGTTCTGCAGTACTGGCCATTTCAGATCAAAATAATTTTTGTTTGGCTAAGAATTCTAATTTCAAATTAATTTTATTTTAAAAACATGGATTTTTTTTTTCCAAAAGTAGTCATTTGTTTATTGATTAGTGTTACATTTTCATCGCATTTCAATCTTTTTCGTCATCATGGATACGTTAAAAATTCGAGTAATTATGGAATATGAGTACCGTCGTGGCAGCAACGCGGCACAAGCGGCACGCAACATCAACGACGTTTACGGAGCTAACACTACAAACCAACGCACCACCTGTTATTGGTTTGCTCGCTTCCGTTCTGGAAATTTCGACCTGAAAAATGAACCTCGCGGTCGTCCGAAGAGTTTGGTCGACAATTACGAATTAAAGGCGATTGTGGAAGCTGATGATACACAATCTACGGCTGAATTAGCAGCAGCTTTCGACGTTAGCGTCAAAACAATATTGGTCCATTTGCGTCAAATTGGCAAGGTAAAAAAGCTTGACAAATGGGTGCCCCACGAACTCAATGATCGCCAGCGCGAAGTACGCGTCGAGACGTGCCTTGCACTGCTCAACAGACACACAAATGAAGGAATTTTGAACCGCATTGTTACCTGCGATGAAAAATGGATTCTGTTTGATAACCGCAAGCGCTCAGCAAGTTGGTTGGATCCTGGTTCAGCACCTAAACAATGCTCTAAACGAAAACTTACCCCTAGAAAAGTGATGGTCACTGTTTGGTGGTCTAGCGCCGGTGTGATTCATCACAGCTTCTTACCAAACGGGGTGAGCATTACTGCAGGTGTGTACTGTGAAGAACTGAACACAATGATGGAGAAGCTGGCACATCTCCAACCAGCATTGGTCAATCGCTCGTCTCCGCTGCTCCTGCACGACAACGTGCGACCTCATACTGCACAGCAGACGGTCTCCAAGTTGCAAGAACTGGGGTTGGAAGCTCTCAGTCATCCGCCCTACTCACCAGACCTTGCGCCTACAGACTACTACTTTTTCCAGAATTTGGATAACTTCTTGGCGGGAAAAAAATTCAATACCCGAGAGGCAGTACAAAATGCCTTTGAAGAATTTGTTGCCTTCCGACCAGCTGATTTCTTTAAGAAGGGCTGATGCCCTTACTGCCACTGCGTTGGCAAAGATGCATTGATTGCATGGGTGATTACTTCGATTAATACAAATAAAAAATACATGAAAAAAATTCGTTTAAATTTTTTCATACAAAACGACAATTTCATAGTTAAACTATTATATGCACATTTTCTAACAGTGGGTATTATCTATTTACAGATCGCTACACAGCTGGAGGGGTATTTCGACGAAGCTGCTTAATAAAATACACTATTTGTATATTATAGGATAATGTACTAGAACAGAAAGACACTATTTATTTAATCACACGATTTATAATCAAATGATTATTATTATACATGTAATAATTATATTATTATGAATAAATTATGTAAGTTTTATTAAATAAATTGAGTTTCATTTAGTTCATCATCTAAATACTCTATTTGTATATTAGAGGAGAATGTACTAGTATAGACAAAAATACACTATTTATTTAAGGTGAATGCGCAAAACTATCAACGAAATTAAAATTTTCTTGTATTTCTTGCAATTTGCAGGTCAGTGTCAGGTTGTATGTTGATCAAAATATGATTTGCGACCTTAACAAAATAATATGTATTTACATAATTATTGGACAAGTAATAACAGCCGCACGGATCAATCGATCAGGTTAAGCTACGCTAGCCGCGGTCAGTCCGTGTATGGGTGACCATTTTAGCATAGCGAGACTCCTCCGTGCCTCGGAAAACACGTAAGCCGTTGGTCCCGGTTCTCATTCTTGGATCATTGACAGTCGTTACGCGTCGTCGGCAGCGTGAAAGTCTGACAACCAGTCTTACCAAAGAGTATCGTGTTACCCAAGTAACTGGGTTGTGGAGGTCAGATAGGCAGTCGCTCCATGTAAAATACTGATTACTGTATTCATCTGCATCCGGTTAGACTGGAAGCCGACCCCAACAAAGTACGGAAATGACTAAGCAGATGAATAATTTAATTTCGCGGGCTGCCTTTGCGCATCCACTTTAATCGACTGACACTGGCATGTGTCAGTCATGGCCACCATCAGGGACTTTAATTTTGATAAAAATTAGTCGCTAATTAGTCGAAATTTGCCGCCAAATATCAGAACTTGTCGGTCACTGATTTAAAAGTCATACCAATGAACCCTTGGTGGCCGATCTGGAGAGCATCTCCCCAGCTTGGCCACATTTATATCTCAAAAACTAGGCCACATAGCAATGATATGTTTGCTCCCAAAATTAGTCGCTAATTAAAGCGTAAACTCTTTGATCTAGCTCTTGGACTATACTTAAAAATTGAACTCATATCTTCTAAACTAAGCATCGACTAAATCTTTGACTTGGCGAAAAGCAACTAAATTTGGGAGAAAACAGATCTTCGCTAGATGGCCTAGTTTTTGAGATATAAATGTGGCCAAGCTTGGGAGATGCTCTCCAGATCGACCACTAATGAACCCTTAACTCGCTCTTGACCGGTTTTTTCTTTTAAGTTATGGATGTAAAAACTAAAATAAAAACCCATAAATTGAGATAATACTGCACCTAGTTTTAAATATAGTTTCTATAACTTTTGAACCAGTGACCGACAAATTCTGATATTTGGCGACAAATTACGACTAATTAGCGACAAATTTTTCATGTTATCAAAATTAAAATCCCCGATGGTGGCCATGCCAGTGTCAGTGCACACTTTAATCACACGATTTAGAATTAAAAGAATGTCTTTAAAATTAATCGTAACTTGAACCAATTTATCAAAACTGCTGCTCTACCACATACAGGGAAGTATTATGAAATTTGGTATTCTATAGCTACCAATACACTGTGCGCTACATGTAGAAAAACGTGTCGTCAAACCTTTAAAGTTTTGACGCTGGCAAAGAGCAATATTTGATAGAATTTAATAATATTTAGCTGTTATGTAGACGGTGGAGGGATAAACTAAACCAAACACTGAATAATCATATTATTATGAATAAATTATGTAAGTTTTATTAAATAAATTAAGTTTTCCTATTTATTATCTTACTTCTTCTTGGCCCTCCTCTTGGGAAACTGAAACAAAAACAACTCCGTAACATTCGCATTTAGTTATAACATCAAAGATAAACTCTGACTTGTCTACTCGATTAAAAACGTACGTTTGTTCTAGCATTGATTTCAATATTGATTAAAGTTACAGCCAAATCACTTGTTTTATTACAGTCTTGCCCTAATATATCACATTAGTACATTCTTTACTACTACTGAAATACATAATTAGCATGAACACAAGCAAGTTTCTAAAATTTGTTTTGAATTACTATTATTACAATAACAAAATTATACAAGATGTACTTAAATAACGCACAGACTCATAAGGGGTCCAAAGTTGAGGTATTTGTTCATAATGATGAGTACAATGACCCCTTAAGAGGTTGTGCGTTATTTAAGTTACATCTTGTATATTAAAAAAAATCTAGGACACATCCTAGATTTATTAAAAGGTGCCTAATAGTAAGTATATTATCACTTCTACGATAAGTTGTTGGCTGTAACATAAATAAGACATATTTTAATAGTATTTTCAGTTAAAATTTAACGCGAACAAGTCAAAGTATAATCTTTTACTTATAATAACTAAAACCGTTTCCAGTATATCTAAAAACATTAAATATCACATGTCTTTGAATGTCCCCTAACATTGGGAGTGATAATGTGTATCTCCTTGAAAGTGATGATAAGGGAAATGAATAATCACAGTGGCGGATATGGTGTTATTCAGGAACACAGCAGCAGCCCTATATGCTGGAATTATGCCTAGTATAGGGCAATAGGCTCATCTCCTATTATATGGAATTTCAGTATCAATGAAATTGGTGAAGAGGAGTAAAATTATCAAAGGCAAAAAAGGTTGGTTGGCAGAGTAAGAGCGAATTTGTAACCTTTTTTTTTGTGACAGGTTATTATTTATACACACTGACAAGCTACTGTCCACATTTTGGGCATGCGGCCTCCCCTGAGCGTTTCAAGAGCTCCGAAACTCAAGTTTAATTAAATGTTTCAAGCTTCAAACACAAGAACCACACATTTTAATGTGATTTTTTAATGAATTTGTGTAAGTATTGGGACTTCGGTACCTTAACAAATAAAATTATTATTATTAAATAAAAGAGACACACATGACCAGCAGTATGGTTGCCAGATCTCGAAAAATCAATCTTAACTTTACCGAGCTAAAAATAAAGGTAGTCAAGGCATCAGCGGTGTTGCTGTTCTGGTTGGCTAACGCCGTATGTTACCGTGTTCTCTGGTCTGTCCCTGGAGGGGAACCTCATGAGTCAGGAGGTCAGAGTGCAAGCTTGTGCCTGCAGAGTCTATCATTCGATCCGCCACTGGATAACCCACTTCTGAAACTCTCAAGCGATGAGAGGATGTTTTAC
Organism: Cosmia trapezina; assembly: GCA_905163495.3. NCBI lineage: Eukaryota > Metazoa > Arthropoda > Insecta > Lepidoptera > Noctuidae > Cosmia > Cosmia trapezina. Next base: position 27,941,553 of record LR991024.1, read on the forward strand.
TTTTTGGCCGCCAAACCTCCATATGAGAATTTTCTTTAGATTTTACAATTAACCATATAAAAAGTATTCTTTTTTTATGATAATGTAGGAGGTTGCCGTCTAATGATGTCCAACGCGTGGCGTGGCAGTTGGTAATCATTGGAAGGCAAGCGGACAAAAAAATTAGCCCAAAACCTACATGGTTTTGGACAAATTTATTTATTTAAACGTCTCAGAGTTCTAACTCAATTTCAGCGTCAAGACACTGAGTGCATAATATATATAGAATAAGATACTGTACAATCAACGGAGGGATCGCGGTGGAAAATTGATGACATTCATTACTGCTTCAGTTCCAAACGACGTAAGTCAAACTAAGAAATGAATAAGGTGCTATTAATGATCAGAAACATAAATTCACAAGACAAAATAAGGCTCCCGGGAGTTTGGCCACAATAGATGATTGTGTCGATCCTGGATAGGTTAAGTTAAAAGAAATATGCAAACTTTAAATACGGAAAGGGTGTCTAATTGCCGGTGATCCCGAATTTCATCAGATCCAATAAAATTATACCTTCATGCATGTTCACTTGCGTTATGTGGAACCGAAGCAGCGATCAGCTAAAATACCGACTCCTTAAATATGAATCAAATGTAGTTCCTGGTTGCTTTATAAGAAATAAGCCGACGTTCGCACGGACGTAAAATTATCGCGGCGGGATTTTATCGCGCACTGGATTTTCAACTCTCAGAGCGTTGAAAATCCAGTGCGCGAAAAAAAATCGCCGCGATATGTTTACGTCCGTGCGGACGTCGACTAACTATCCACTTCTGGTGTTGCTTTTAATACCTTATCCGTTGAATGTGCTAGTTAGTTTTGAGTGACCCGTGTCCCGTCTTAGCCCACGTTCCCACGAACATAATAAAATCGCGGCGAAATAAATCTGCGAGCGCAATTTTTCCCGGTTCAACAGTGTTCGAACGAGCGTTACAAAATCACTTTGAATTGATTCTTCATGCAGTGAGGGCGTACGATGGATTCCGCAATATTATTCGCGGTAGCTATTTGTGAGGCTAGGAGACGACAAGAGTAGCAGAGATTTTGGGTACATCTCTTGGATAATGAACTATATTTAAAAGGCCAATTTTTGACGCCGTACAATGAGTTTAAGAAATATCTTAGAGAATTATAATAATTATCAATTAATAGCATGTTTATTAAATATTATTTTTTCAAATTAAACCTATTTAATGTTTACTTACTTTCTTTAGATGAACTTCACCCATATATCTATGCCCAAAACTATTTTTAGAACCGTCGCCGTCGGCGCGCAGCACTGACCAACGCAGACGCACGCGATTTTTTCACGCCCGTTTGAACACAAACACAGAACTTCGTATGTCGCATGCATTCAACGCTCAACGCTAAGCGTTGAAACGTCCAACACGATAAAAAACTGTGGCCGTGCGAACAAATGTACCGATTTCTGTTTGTACCATTCCAAGCGCAGCACGCGATTTTATCCCGCCGCGATTTTTTACGTCCGTGCGAACATGAGCTTACTCAGCAAACTGACATACATTCAGAGATTAGTTCGATAGTTCTACTCGGAAATCAAAGGCATAATTCTAGACATGCAGTTTGAAATTTTTTAAATAAAAAATTTTAAGCCACTCAGCTGACAAAATAAATACTTACAGTAAAAATTTAAAACGCCCAAAAATATTAAATGCTCAAATCAATTTTGAAATGGGTGCCCGAAACAAAAAATAATACTTAATAATATTTGTTTACATATTTTGTATAAAAGCGTTAAAACGAATCAAAGCATTTGCTAAACTAAAAATTAAAACTAATAGCAGAACCCAGTTGAACTATGCCGCTAATCTCTGTAAGCCAGGATGCTGCATATTGTCATACTTTACGGCGGGTACATTGTTTAATTCGTCGAATAACCCTTCTGATACCTTTCGCCGAGGCCCGTTATCCTGCTGCTCCGCTTGCAACTAAACAAGTAGATTTCCACATTTGAAACAAACAAACACCCAAGTACTTTTCTTAGGACTGTTTGTGGTAGAAACCTGTGGGGAACTGAGACAGGGAACGTTTAAAATGTGCCTACGTTATGGTATTTGTTGACGAACTTAGCTTTGCCCGCAGCTTCGCCCGCGTGATGAAACTTGTCGCGGCATGTTTTATTTTTTAATTCAGTATCTAGATAGTGCAATTGTTTTTCAGTAACTAAGTTTAATAATCATCAAAATATAAATAAATAATTAAGTTAAAAATATAATATCCTAACCTAACTAAAACTATTCAAAAAACTAAAATATGGCATCGAAAAATATTCAATATCTACTTATACAAAAATAATTTCATACTAATAATAAATAGCTATGTTTCATCGAGCATGAATCAAACAATTAAAAGTAATTTAACGCCATTTTAACGTACGTTTGACGAGTTAAAGCAATGTTAAAGCGATTATTTGTGCAGGCATTTTTGTTAGTAAAGTAGTTAATTAAATAAATATATTATATAATAGGTCTATTTGTTAGGTCAATGTTGAAGTACAAGTTATTATAACCGAATAATTCATATTTTACATTTTAAAATTTCAAGATAATTATAGGATATTACATAAACAAAAAAAAAATGTTTAATAGAATTAGTATTAATATTTTAGTTAAATACTTACAATGTCTTCAATTATCTTAATTATTTTTTGTCTGGTTAAAATAATATAAAATCTTAAAACATTGACCATTCTTATACATGGAGAGTTTCTTGAACACTTGGGCTATATCGTACGTTTTGAGAAACGTCCATAACCTTATATTCTAGTAAATCTAGTGTTCAAAATATAATTGGGTCTCCCTTGCCAAGACAAAGTTTAAAGATGATATTAGAATATTTATGGATTTACACGACATGGCGAGTGGTTTATTTTGTGTGCCTTCTAATTATATTTGTGGCAAGAAACTACTATTGGTTTGAGAGTTTGAGTCATCCACGAGGACGAAGTCACGGGTGGTCCCTATTTAAACTGAAAAGAAAAACACAAAACATAATTTTGGCAGTCAAGACGACACTACGTGGTCACAGGTGCGCCCCTTCGAACCTAAGCCTGCTACTGGCGACCTGCGGGAGTATAAACGTCTACCTCACCCCTCGGGGGTCATTGACCTGACGTTTATAAAGGCACATTTTAAACACTGACTCAGTTCATCAAATTCTGATGTTCCTGAAGAAACACCTGAAAATTCATGCCGTGTTTCAGGCCGGAAGGAACATTAGCGTTGTTATAAGAGTGAGAGAGAAAGAAAGTTGTTTTTGTTACAGGTTTATTATTCAGCGATAGCTTTTCGTACAGTGACAGAATGAAATGATGATTAGGTATGGCATTAAATATGAACCATCTGTGCCATGTTTTTCGCAACAAAACAATGACGGCTTCACTTCACAATGGGGTTGGCTACTGTCAAAGTAGCGCTAGCATAGCTTTAACCAAAATTATATTCATTTGTATGAAGTATTTGTTTGTTTAAGATTTTACAAAATGCCTAAGAAATGTGAAGTGCCTTATTGCAAAGAAATAGGTGCACACCAATTTCCGATAGCTGTAGAATTAAAAAAAAAAAGGTTTAAAAAAGTAATCAAATTAATTGGTCTAATTCGGCTTTTTGTAGTATTGTATAATTGGCGAAAAGTATTATGAAATGTATTCTTCCTACAAACAAAACTATTTCATAAATAAAATAGCTTGTTGTATAATTTTAAGAGTATACCTTTCAATTAGTTCTGCTTTACTTCCTTGTAAAGAAGCACCTCGTTTTTTTCAGTTCAGCCTTTAGCTCGCTTATTCTTCATGTTGAGTACATGTTTATCTTATCATCCATCCTGGTATTTTGATGAAAAAATTTACAAAACCGAATACACAAATTGAGTAAACAAATGTGACAGGTGAAAGCTATGCTATCGTCATCTGCCAAAAGTTTTAAGGAGCAAACCCCATTAAATTACATTTTTTTTTTATTTGCACTTTTGCAGGTCAAGGTGAAGTGGTCCATTATAGTTAGCAAGATTTGGACGAACATGTGTCGCAATTCTAATTTGCTGTTGGCAACTTTTCATTCATTTTTCTCTATTTCTTTAATTTTAAAAGACTTGAATCTTTCTATATAGAAAGATTGAAGTCGATACTTGAAGCTAAACAAAAGTTTGTAAAAATGCCAAACATCTCTCTGTGGTCGAAATTCAGAGCTTTCGCAAAATAATCTAACCGTAATAAAAGTTTCTTTCTTTCTGTTTAATAGGTTAAACAAACAAACTTACAAATACATACTTTATACCCGAATACTTGTGAGTAAAACCCGACATATCCACGTTATGTCTTTAGTTCATACTCAACTCGACAGATGTCGGTAGTTCGGGTATATTCATGTTTATCTTGATTTAACTCTGGTTTCGCTTCTGTTCACCAAAACGATTAGTGAATCAATATTTTGGTAAAGATTTTTTGATGATTAGTTGAACGCTGAACTGTTCTTAAAACTTTCAAAATTAATTGATATGTTTTTTAAAACATTAAAATACTCGTTGAAATGATGAGATTTTTTTTGAAGTGAAAGCATAGAAGTTTACGCCCTTACTTGCATTGCTTTTGATGACACAATAGTTTATACCCGGAATCGAATCCGGGGCCGTTCAAAACTACGTTTTAAATCGCTATCGACCGCTGCCGATATGAAAATTAACTACGGACGTAACGTGGATAAGCCGAAAATGAATTAACTTCATTTATCCGATGAACTTTACCAATACACCGCCGTGGGTTTATTTTAACTTTTCCTTTTGTTTCCCAACGACGCATGATGTATTTCGAAAATAAAATTTTAATGACCCGGAACAAATATCTGTATTACAAATATTTGCACCGTGCGGGGATCGAACCCGCGACCCTTAGCTCAAAAGGCAAGGGTCATAGAACCTTATGAATTATGATTGAAGCAAAAATACAACTACAAGGTTCTTTTGGCGCGCGGCTGAAATTGGAACTAACGCCGCCATCTTGTTTTGTCAATACAATTTTTGTGACAATTTCACAAATGTTTACCAACAGCGCCGCCCCGTCAATGTCATTCAGGCGCCAAAACAGCCCTGTAGCTCTCTAAGCACTGCACCGTATTAGGATCGCTTGTGGAATGTGCGAGACGAAGCGATGGTGATAGAGTGCAATGCATGTACACCGGGAAATCATTCAGTTTTTATCTGCGTGGTGAATCTGTTTGAGAAGTACTTAATGAGCGCACAGCATTGTAAAACTTTCAATGTAAAACTTGCCTTTAAATATTTTTTTGTAACTTTGTACGGAACATAGTACTTATGCAATGCAGTAAAAAGAGACAAAAAGATTGTGACGTAGCAGCTTGCTACCTCTCTCTCTCACCTATAGACTCTGTACATGTCCAGTTTGCTTCGTATAAAATAAAACAAGTTTTAATAGTATTGCGTATATTTTATTACAAAAATCATCAGGTTACGGGGCCAGACATTCCAGACTGAATAGTTACATATACGCAAAAAATAAAAGTTATTAAGTACTGTGGATACTGGAGAAAAGAGATAAAACTTGTGCAAGTTGGCGCGTCTGAGGAGATTGGAACTCACTCTCACACTGGAACCATGGTTCCATGGTGAGAGAGAGACGGAGACGACCTAGAGCACCATCTTTTTTCTCAATGGTATCATGATGGATTGATCATGATCTTTTTTCATGCGTAGTTACTTGGGTAAAAAAAAACGGTGGGAAAGCTAGCATTTGTGCCTACTTGGAAAGCTTATGAAACCAGTTAGTCATTTTACTCATTTGTAATAATAGAAATTATTGCTACTAAAAACCTTTTATAGTATTTTTTTTAAAGATCACTATTTTTCAGCTTTCAGAAAAGTATCAATTACTTAAATGTTTAGAGTGGAGTAGTTTTATCATTATTGTTTTTGGTAACAAGCCATCAAACAAAAACATCGAAGAACCGTCATAGCTCGATAACCACCCAGTTTTGACCCCTAGTTCATCGGACTTAATTTGTTGCTAAAGACCTCTAGGTATAACCCCTTTCAAGGAAAAGGTCGAATTTCCCTATCGCCCTGTATATTTTGTGTTTAAAAATAAGCATCTGAGATGTTGATTTTTTGGTTGAAAAGGTTTGTAGTCACAGTAAATGATTAAGATATAAAATGATATTGCGCGAGCTCTATTTATTACATTGAGGAGGGTGTATAGCTTGTCCACTCGAGACGCGCCCCACTACTTAAATTTGTATTGAACACTACGTTAAATGCGGTAGTGACAAGTAGAGTGCAGAGTAGACAAGCTATAGAACGCAACGTAGTATGCAATGTAATAAAAAGAGATAAAAAGATTGTGACGTAGCAGCTTGCTATCTCTCTCTCACTTATGTGTAGACTCTGTACATGTCAATTTGGATTGCTCCGTATAAAATAAAACAACTTTATAGTATTGCGAATATTTTATTACAAAAATCATCATGTACCGATGAAAGGTGTAATGGAAATATCTTAAAACCCGAAAAGTGATCTTTGAACTCATGATTTCGAACAAATTTTACAATGGGACCAACAAAGAGAACGTGAAAAAAATCACCAGATAAGTTAAACAGAACTTCATAATAAAACTGCCCTATAAAATCTGAAATTAATTCACCAAACCGGGATAAAAACTAAAATTTCCCGGTATACGCACTCCTTACCACTCTTCTGATGTTAAAGAACATTTTATTTACGTTTTTTTGTCCGTTTCCTTACCTTGATGGCTTGTGGCGGCGGTTTCTTCTTGGGCTGTGGTTTCTTGGTTCCTTTCGCCACCATGTTCTCGAACGGAGTGAAAGCGCAGGGTAGCACTCTACGGTGCCTATGTGGAAGTAATAATGTGTTTAAAATCTTCGTACAAGTTAGGGTGGTCACACGGCGACTTATTGCAGCGATTCAATCTGCATCGCGATACTAGCGGTGAAGCAAACAAAACAAAACTGCATTAAGTCGCCGTGTGTAACCGCCCTTATTGCTGACGGAAAATACTTTTGACTAGTTTAAATGTGGAACAGAGTGACACACATATGATCATAAATATCCCAATCAAATTCTCGAAAGGGATACTGCACAAACCTCTAAAGCCAAGCGCAAATTACTGCCGCAACGCATTAGGCTGAGGCTTCATTAGTGCGTTGCGTTGCGTCGTCGCATTTCAATGACGCTTGCTCGGTTCCAAAGTACATTAAATCCTCATGTCTTTTAGAACGAGCAAGCGTCATTGAAATGCGACGACGCAACGGACTAATGAGGCTTCAGCCTTATCGTACAGAAAAAGCGCGGTGTGGCCCGCCTGTATGTGTTGGTTCATAAAAAATATACGGAAGTGATCCAGGAGAATTTTTGATATGCGTTGCGTTGCTGTGCGGCATGCCCAAATTTGCGCTAGCCTTTACAGGGTTAGAGCCGCAATATGTTCACAACAAAAAAAATACAAGCATAAAAAAACAATGGCGACATTAAACAAACAAATGACGATCAAATGATGATGAGAGGACCCCATTCCCAGGTTCCATGTCTTCACCAGTTCTTCTTGCTTTGCTCTTTAACACCCATCCCTCTAGAGCTAAGACCCCTCTCACATTGAAATTTGGCGAGGGATGAACACGCTCGCCAAAATTTCAATGTGATAGGGCCCTTTTTATTGCTAATGGATGGAGAATGGCAGACCTGTGGCTGCAAGTGATATATAAATGTGGCGATAGGGGCTGAGGTCAGAGGAAAAGAACTTAGAATATCACCAACTGGTTTATTATTGTAATCTAGCTGACCCGACAGACGTTGTCTTGTCCAAATTTCAATAATTTATCCAAAATTACCATATAAAATGTACTTTCAGTTTCTCGAATTTTCCAATTATCTCGGCAACTTTTAAAACATCTTCTTTCATACAAACTTTGTCCTGACAATCACAAACACAACAAAAACAGAATTAGCCACATAGGTACAACCGTTCTAAAGTGACCCGATTACATACATTAGGCAATTAATTTTTATTTATACAGATAGATAACTAGTATAGAATATAAAATAACAACGGTCGTTCAAAAGCAACTGTCATTCTACCTTTTTAAGTATCTTCCACGTCACCCCAAGCTTACGTCATCTGCCTCACATACACCTTAGCATCCAGCTCTTTCACACAGTCATGCATTCATCAACGTTCCATCCCTACATAAATGTGTGGTTCTACTCATTGTCCTTAGTTTACCAGTGCACTTTATTTAAATAAAGTGCCAGTACACATAGACGATATTCCCGAAGCGCATGCTTATCTTGGGATATCTGTACAATGTTTTACAAATCGGCCTTTTTTTTTTTTTTTGTGTATGGGAAATCATCAAATGACTTCTCCCGCTCTGGGTGGAGCGGAAGGGCGTGTCAGACTTTTACTGACTAAAACCCACCCGTGTTCCTTCAGTTGCCTATGCCAGGGCCGCGGTATCTTTTTCAAACAACCCGCGACCCCAGCAAAATCAGCCTGAATACTGAACTGAACTTACTTGTGATAAGGTAACAGATCAGCGGTGATAGTGGGCGGCAGCTTGGCCAGTTGTGCCTCATCCACCTCGATCAGCTGTCCGCTGTCGAAGTTGAGCTGAAGTACGTGTTGCTCCCTCGCTGATCGGGGACACATCAGCATAGCGTTATGACCGTGACTTGGCTGAAAGAAAGTTATTTAAAAAATTTAATTGGTAAACTTAGAAATTGTGTTTATTTTCAAACATGATATTTACTAGCGGACCCGACAGACGTTGTCCTGTCTGAATGATCCTAGAACCCGACTGCAGCACCACCTACCGGGTCCAATTGTGTTTTCAAACCATACAGGGACCCATTGAAATATACACACAACTAAATCGATCCAGCCGTTTAGGACGAGTTAGGTGACAAACATACGTACAGAAGAATTATACAGAGTTGATATGACAGAGGGGCGTTAAATTACACTACGTATACTATACGTGTTTAGTATTAATTCGATACGGTATAAAAATAAAAAGCACCATAATTGAGAATTTTTTTTCTTCAAACAAACTAAATAGCTTACAAATCAGAGTAAAACGTAACCACCCTTTGTAAATAAAAACTGACCTTAGTAGGTAACAAAGCGGCAACGTCGCGCGCGAGCGCGCGCCACTCTTGTCAAGGCGGGCGGCCAGCGCGGCGATGGTGCGTCGCGCTTTTATGTTAGGAAAGGTTTTGAAGTACGCACTCAACAACAATCAAAACAAAAACACTAAATCTTTAAATTCTCGATGTGTCCTCCATTCACATTAATGCGCAAATTGTACCGACCGAGAATATTGTTATTTATTTTTCTAATTAAATCCGTCCGTCGCTAAGCACTTTAATTTGTGAAATGCTAAAATAATCCTATTTTTTAGTTCATCAATTATTATTGTATTTACCTCTGAGGCATACACTTCACCCTTAATGTACCCCTACACAAAGAAATCCATGGGAGTGAGGTCTGGAGATCGCGGTGGTGAACAGGTCCGAATCGACCGATTCATTGCTGCCCAAACATTTCTGTGAGCCGCTCCCTGGAAGCCATCACAGAATGTGGAGGCACTCCGTCCAGCTGGTACCACAACTTGCGATGAACGCATAAAGGCAGTTCGTTAGTGTACTCGGCCACAGCACCACTTAACAATTCTAAAAATTTCGCCGCTGTAAGGGACAAAACAAAAGCGAAGCTTCCGTGCGTTCCGAAAGGATAGCGTCGGCGCACTGAAAAAACAAGTTTTTTAGAGGCCTGCCCCGCTTACCGATCGCAAGGATCTAGGAGGATGCAATAGCAACACACTGACCTATTTCTATTTCTTTTACGCGCGGGATGTTTTGTTATGATTGTCACTCTCGTAATGAAAGTGAAAGTGTGTGCGTATTTATTGCTTCCTTGATGCATTGCCATCTTTTTAGCGAAATATTTGGTTGTACTTGTGACTTGCGTCAGAGCGGCAACAACGCATCGTAGGTTATACTCAGATTTATCGTTTTAAAGTGGATGACCGACGTATAGACATAATCAGTTAGGAAAGATACATCGTGTTCAAACGGGGCAAAAACTTAAAAAATAATTTGCGACTAAACTACTGCTCCTATTTAATTGATTTTTGGTACAGAGCTTGAAAATGGTGCCTAGTATAGGCAGTTTAAAGGAATGCCCCTCTGTCGTATCAACTCTGTATACAACATTAGTTTTTGTTGACCCTAAACCCGACAAAAGGTCATTGTACTCATCATTTTGAACAACTTCTTCAATGGGACCAACCTTGAAATCGCAAAAAAAAACAGCTATTTCATACATTTGTGTTCACTTAAATCGACAAAATGTATGGAACAGCTGTTTTTTTTTTAAACTGATGTTGGATACATCAATACCCATGACGTCTGCGTAGTTTCTCTAACTAATCTAATTTGACCCTGCATGTATTCAATAACAATCATGAAACAAGAGCAAAGGACTATATCTGATGATACCTCATGCTGCAGCACGTAGTGCCCGGGCTTCAGGTCCTGTAGCTGGCTGAGCGCGGTGTGCACTGTGTTGAAGACCTGCTGCGTCACGTCAGGGTGTCTCTTGGAGAACGCTTCGGAGGATAGTTTATCGAAGGTCACCACGTCACCCGTAGGACCGTCTACACGAACTGTGAGGAAATTGATAACAACTATATCTAAAGGGTCTTTCAACAAGGACGGGTCGATGTTGAAATTAAATAAAACAAGCTGTATGTGAGATATTAAAGAAATTATTTTTTTATTTTAAGGGCCCATTTATGCCATTATTTATGAAATATGACATCGTTTAAATGTCCACCGCGGCTTCGAACTTTGACACGGATCCGAGAGGTCCAACTTTCAATTACTCTACTGCCTAGATCCGGCTGAATCTGAGCGATGGCCTGCGTAATGTTGACTTTCAGGGCATCGGTTGATTGCGGATTATTGGATTAGACCTGCGACTTGAGAAAACCTCACAAGAAAATGTATAGCGGGGTCAAATCGCACGATCTTTGTGACCAATTCACGTCACCAATAAATTGTTATTCATTGATCTTTAGCGCTCGCCGTTGACAGTAATGGCCTCGCCGACATCGTTTTTGAAAAAATGCGGACCAATGACGCCGCCTGTCATATTTCATAAATAATGGCATAAATGAGCCTTTCAAATAAAAAATAATTTCTTTAATATCTCACATACAGCTTGTTTTATTTAAATTCAACATCGACCCGTCCTTGTTGAAAGACCCTTTATAAGATGTAACGTATTTTTGTAACACTACCACAGATTAATACAAATGGGACACTCCACAGTGTAGGTATGAAGCTACAAGTACGCGGCGGGCTCATCTCACTGCGTCAATTCAGTGTGGGCGGCCGGCTCGCACGTTAGTTCGATACTCACTAAGAAGACAACCCTAACGAGTCAGAAGGTATAAGACTTACGCGATAGAAAGAGAGGCAACTTGTAGGTAACTGTAGGTAATCAGCGTTGTGCGACCTGAATTGGACTTTATTGTGTCGAAGCAAGAGTCGCATTTTATTTAAATGATTTTGCGGACTGTCCCATCTGTATTAATCTGTGACACTACTGATACTGGTGAAATTCGTTTTATTTTTAACTTAATTTAATGAAACATTTAAGTATATAAATGTTAGGGCTAATTTTGCCGTCGTCAGGTATTTTTACCGGTGGAATGAATAAATTGACGTCTGACAGTTTCTTGCAGGCACGGATAAACTGTCAAAAAATCAAAATTACTCCTCGCAAGATATTTGGCGTTGGAAAAATCAGACCTTATTCGTGTGTGTAGTTGAATGAAGAAATAAATACAATACCGTTTAGTAAAGCAGCGTCTTTCCTAAGCGCGAGCGACAGCGCCGCACTGCGCACGGCGTCTGGTGACTGTTCGCTCGCTCCCAAGTCCAGCTGGTACTCTGGCAGCGGTTCCAGTAATAGCTCGCCTGTTTTATCCTGTACACACAAAATTAATAAGGACCCACGACCGAAATAGCCGTCTATACTAGAAAGGTTTAGGTGGTCAAAAAAGGTAAACAATCTTGATGTGTCTTTTATCTTTTTTTATTTTAAAACCTCAGTTTAAAAATAAAATGCAACTAAAAACCAATGTTTATATTGACGACACGGTTGGCGCAGTGGTTGAGCGATTGACTACTGCGCACCATGTCGCGGGTTCGATTCTCGCACGGAACAAATATTTGTACGACCTACAAGTATTTGTTCCGAGTCTGGGTGTTTTTCTATCTCTAATATGTATGTATTTACAAAAAAAAATGTATATAAGTAGTTTATCAGCCATCTCGTTACACAAGCATTAGGTTGCTTAGCTTGGGACTAGATGGTTTTCTGTGAAATATCCAAGGATATTATTATTATTATATTTCTTTGACCTTTGGAAGGCATACGAGGGGCCGAAGCCAACTCGCAGAGGCCCCTTAGACAATTTGAAATTATGAGGAGGCACCAACGGACAATTATGCCTATATGCACTATGCTTCTCTGCTTGCTCGTCTCCGTGGCAGTCCCAACACTATCTTGAGTTTTCTTTTTTTTTCAGATGCTGCGTCATTGGATGAAACTCCACACACAATTTTTTAAAGTCTACTAACACTAGTTTTTAAGACCTTTGTTACTAACACTATGGGCGTATGCCTGACATAAATAAATATCATATCATTTAGATCCTGAGATAGTGGCGCGTAGTGTTCCACGCGCGCCTTTCTAAGACGTAACGGGAGAGTTCAACACCTCGGGCCCCCTATGGGACCCGCCCCCCCCTATGCCCCCAATATGGGCGGACCATCACCAGTCCAGCAGCGCAAGTCACACTCGCGCCCGCAGCCCCCGACGCAGGTGTACGAGGGAACACCGAGGTGGTTTTAGTCAGTAAGTGTCTGACAGACAACTCCGATCACCACAGGGCGGAGGACATCCCGTCAAAAAAAAAAAAAAAGGCGGCTATTTAGGTCCCAGGTTCTATTCTCAGGTCGGGCAGTGTTATTAGGTTCGCCAATTGCTGGATGGCAGTGGCTCGCCTCGTATTACATCGGACTTGAAACATAACTGGAGAAATGTGGGTGTACTACCGTACACTATGACGTGAAAAAACATCATGGATCCGTTGAGAAAAAAGGATGGTGCTATAGGTCGCATATAGCTCCGTCTCTCTCTCACACTGGAACCGTTCAACTTCTGTCCTGCTTTAAGAGCTGGCTATAAGAGATAATCCCCCAGGCGTTATGTTATGAAAAGGCGGAGACTGACTTGTACGATTGTTTGTAATGTATCATATGAGCTTGGATACAAACGGCGATACACAAAACGTGCAGTGAACGCTCGCTTCGAGCACTTGCCTTCACCGTGCTCCATTTAAATTCAGAATAGCGGACGTAGAGGTTGTGTGTGCTTCATTCTTTTTATTTAGTTATAATTATTGGAAGAAGAAGAAAAAAACTGCACCGCTCGCATCGAGCGGCTCGGCTCGCTGCACTGACTACTGTAACGCGTTACAAAAACTGCACCGCTCGCATCGAGAGGCTCGGCTCGCTGCACTGACTACTGTAACGCGTTACAAAAACTGCACCGCTCGCATCGAGCGGCTCGGCTCGCTGCACTGACTACTGTAACGCGTTACAAAAACTGCACCGCTCGCATCGAGCGGCTCGGCTCGCTGCACTGACTACTGTAACGCGTTACAAAAACTGCACCGCTCGCATCGGGCGGCTCGGCTCGCTGCACTGACTACTGTAACGCGTTACAAAAACTGCACCGCTCGCATCGAGCGGCTCGGCTCGCTGCACTGACTACTGTAACGCGTTACAAAAACTGCACCGCTCGCATCGAGCGGCTCGGCTCGCTGCACTGACTACTGTAACGCGTTACAAAAACTGCACCGCTCGCATCGAGCGGCTCGGCTCGTTGCACTGACTACTGTAACGCGTTACAAAAACTCGACACATTACAAACAAACGTTACAAGTCAGTCTCCGCCTTTATGTTTTGTGAATCTAGGCGAACTAGAACAGTAACACGGATAACATTTGTACACTCACCTTAGCTTTATGTGGACTGTGGATAATTATGTCAAACTTTTCAAATGTTCCCTCTTTTTTGAACTGCCACTTCCTGAATGAGCGACGTGGAGGCTTCTCATATAACGTGTCTGTAGAGAAATAATAGTTACAACACTACGTAAATCACACAGTGGAATTGAAACAGTTTGAGACATGTCGGTACCGACTACACTATTTCATACCGGGCACTCGTGGGTTGATTTGTAGCTGTACCTATCACTACCAACCTTTACCGACAAATCGGGACCGGAATGTAGGTTCGGCCGAATATTCGGTCCAAAATGTACCGAGCCGAATATTCGGTTCAATTCTTCGCGGTAAACAGGTTTGTACACGTCGCGTCGGTGCGGCGCTCTGCAAGAGCCGGGCGGCGTTTGCCACCGCCCCCTTTCTGCCCCGCGCGCAACCCGCGGCAAAAGTTGTTACTCAAAGCAGTGTTCTTAAAATTGTTAATTTCATAGAAATTTAATTTAGTTTAATTTATCATTAATAGAAAAAAAAACCAGAAGTTTATTTGATTAAAATTTTATTTAAATTGATTGTAAAGTTAATCTTTTTTATGTTGTCAATAAATAATTGGTACAAAAAGTAGTTTCTTTCATTTACAAAAAACTATGTACAAATAAACCACCACACTTATTTAGTAATTAGTTAACCTTACTGTTTAATAAAATGTTCTTTTTTTTAATATTAACAATAATTTAAATATTCGGTAATTATTCGGCAAATCAACCGAATATTCGGCCGAATACGAAAATGAAAAAAATATACTGAATGTACCGAATAGGAATATTCGGCCGGAAATTGGCGCATCTCTACTAAATAGAATTTCTTTTTTTTTTACCCACGCATCATCCCTATTGTAATTATTAGGAACAAAAAATTTACATAGCTACGCATGCAAATCCTAAATAATTTTATGCGAGAACCCTTCAAGTACAAAGTAACAAGCTTTCCTACCTTGACAAGTGCAGCTGTACAGTCCAATATCGGGCACTTCGAGGTACTCCTCACTGGTCGTCATACTTGCAGCCCTCGTGGGGCAGTCGGAGCTCTCCTGGACAGATAGACGCGCCGACCTCCGTAGGTTACCTTCAGTCTTTCCTCTCACATTTTGATTGGCTTGTGGTGAACCAAAACTAAAGACATTTGGTGATAAACTTGCATGGGGTGACTCAAACCCTGCTTTAGGCGACTGTAAAACTACTTTGGGTGAACCAAAACTTTCATCGAGTGAACCAAAATCTTCACTGGAAAAACCAGCGAATGCCGGTTCAGCCATTTCTCCATCCTCTCCTGAAAGTAAAGTAAATATACGACCATTTAAACATTATATATTCAAGGTATGTTGGATTATAAATAAGTGAGTACAGATAAACCATTCTATAAACGATCGCCCCTCCACAACGGTTACGCTCAAATGCAAAGAAGTGTATAGACGCAATACACATAATTAGTCTTTATCATTGGTTGCTCAGTCACCGGCGAGTACGGTCAACAACTAAACTAAATAAATACCTTACAGACTAACATACTTACATCTAATATGCACAATAACACTGATTTTTTTTAATGCAAACGGTACCTACTCGACTTGCCCAAACGTCAAACAGTCGGATTTGTCGGCCAACTAGTGTATAAATGACACGAACGCGCGACAGAGCGAACGTGTCGTTCCATACAAAGCGCATGCTCCCCGTCGTACAATGTTGTTACCTGGACTGATCGCACGATTAGTTGACCTCTAAGTACGGCGACGAGTCCATGTTCACAGTAAAGTCGCCGCACGCACACAAGTAAAGTGTTGCAATAAGTATTTCCTGTCACACATTGGAATAATCACGTTTTGTGGAGGGGCATTCATTTTTAGAATGGTTCATCTCTACATAAGTATTTATATTGCTTTGCCGTTACGACGTAAAATATTGGCTGGATTGCTTAGACAAACTTTACTAATAAAAAAGTTAAGCAAAAAGTAGGTACTGTGTCTAGTATGTTGGAAAGAGACAAAGGTATACAACAGCCTAGTGCACAAAAAAGACCAAACATACCTGTGTCAATAAATAAGTGGTAGTCCTCATCATCGCTGCTCATATCCACGTCTTGTGCGATGGGTATGGCGCTCACATTAAGTTTTGGAGGAGCAAGTGAAAATTTTTCTTTCTTTATAGCTCTACTCTTACGAATTCCCCATATCCTCTCTTTTTCTGATGACCTGGTAATCACATTATATAATTATCACCATCTCTTTACTTACAATATAGAATTAAATGGAATAATTCAAAGATTTTATTATACTAGCTTTTCCTGCGGCTTCGCCCGCGTGGATGTCGAAAATTATCCCACGGGAACGTATTAGCGGGATAAAAAGTATCCTATGTCCTAACCCAGGTCATGGTCTACCCATGTGCCAAATTTCATTCAAATCCGTGCAGTCGGAAAAGCAGATTTTTTTAAATTAGATTGTGTTAGGCCAATCCAGTTAGTACTAAAATATACACATAAACAATAATAATAATATACACATGGTATAGGATCAAGTAAGATCGACCCATCTGTTTACCGGATGAAAAATATTTTTTATCCGGTATCCGGTCCTTTTTATTTTTTATTTGTCAAGTTCATTAATATATTGGACGTTTCTGGCTTACAGAATATACGAACGTCAAAAAAGTTCAAAATATTGTGACAAACGATGGAGCCACTTATATAAAATTGGAATTGGATTGGAACTATATAATAAGTATCATAAATTGTGGTCAAGACATCGTCACCTTTATGGTAAACTTACGAAACTGAAAAAAACACATTTTACAGGGGAACGTTTTGAAACATTAAATTGACAATAACTTTTTTCAAGAGACAGATGTAATAAACTCTGCGATACATTTGATTTTCAAAATTCCTCTGCTTTTATATACCATGAATGTATTATTCTTATATTACAAAAATAACAAATAAATGCATATTCGTTACTTTTCACCTTCATACATGAGAGTTTATAGGTATTATATTACACTGTAGCAAACTTACGGAAGTGGCAATTTCGTAAGTTACATAAGAAAAGTATCAAATATATACTTTGGTAAACTAACGAAAGTACCACTTTCGTTAGTTTACTAAAAGATTATCACGTCTTTTAAAGGAAAATAAGTTCCTAAATCAAAATGTTTTAGAAATAATTCAAGTGAAATCACAAAATTATGTTTGGAGTAGGAACACAAAATAAAATAATAAAATACGTATTAAGAAAAAAATCAACTAATCTACTTTTACCAGTAAAACAACAAAATAAAAGATAATAAGTAACAAAAATTTTCCAAATAAATATTTCCTTACGGTTTTACTCACGTCATTTGTGGAGTTGCGACTTTATCACAAGAGCTCACTAAGGTCCTGGTCCGTATTACAGAAGGAAACTCAAGCACTGATCTTTGTTTAAATTTAGTTTAAAACTAGTTTCAACCAATCAAATGGCTTGAATCTAATTTTAAGTAATACTTGAGTATTGAGTGACGTTCTGTAATACGGACCTAAGATTTCCGTACAAGATGAAAACTAGTCGGGCAAACCCGAAGTAATGAGGCGAATAGAACCGTAAGCAAACGTTTTAAGTTGTATGAAAACATTTGCTTACGATAGAAGACACAAAATCAAAACTTACAAACGAATACAATCTTACAATAAAAGTAAGAGGAAGAACTTGATAATTGTAATTTTCAAGTACCTACAGTTCCTCTTCGTCTTCAGCATCTGGTTCAGGCAAGCAATCTTGAATTGCTTCCGAATCGTGTAGGTTTTCATAAAAAGAATGGTAATATTTTGGTATCTGGTTATCACTACATAGTTTTAATAAATCTCTTTTTTTTGCTTTTGAAATCGGTATTCTTTCAGCATAAATATTACTTGGTACTATTGCTGTACTCTTTCCTCTTTTTGATTTTATTTTAAATTCTTTAAAGGTCTCGTCATTGTAGTCAGTTTTAATAAAGATTGATTTAGGGTTGTCTTTACGGTATTGAATCCACATAGCATCTTGGAAATTTATCTTTACTTTTGGTCTTGTCTCGTCTAGTTCTCCATTGTCTTCTTGTTCTTTTGTTCTTTTCTTTTTCGAACCTTGCTTTTTCGAAATTTCTTCCGGAAACTGACAATGATTGGGATTGAAATCTAAAAAATCGTCACATTCAAATTCAATGGATGGGGATTTTTCTGGCTCGTCTCATCACTTAAATCCACCCGTCCGGAGTGTAAATTGCTGTATTTTTACATTTCTGTTCCATTTTAGAGTGAATAGAGTCACATTCCATGTGACTATGTCCAGACTCAAAGAAAACATGTTCAATTATGTTTACTGTGAAATGATTTGTCACCAAGTGCAGCAACATACAGCAAAAACTATAATTTATTTGCTGGCCGCCACAATTGTCTGACATCATTCTCACATGTGTTATGCCTTGTTTGTGACTACAAATATATTTGCAAACACAGGTTGCACGATCAGCACTTCCCCGTTTCGTCCCATGTAAAACAGTCTACGTCTTGATCGCCAAAATAAAAGGTCAAATTGTATACAGCTAATTTTCGAACGTAAAATAATGGTCCAGATGCAGCTGTAGGAGTTTGGAGGACGGCCTCTAGGTCAAAATTAAATGCCAAAGTCTTCGGATCAATCTTTGCTGCTGCTTTGTCAGCGTCTCGACGCAGGTAAGCATCGTCGCGTCGCTTAAGATGGTTCGAATGATTTTCCTCTTCAGGGCTGCTCGGGTCATGTCATGTGTTTTTAATCCCTTGTAAGCGACGCACTTTTTGCAGAGATCATTTTCCGGTACATGGAATCTTAACATATAAATTAAGATTCCATGTGCCGAAAAAGGATCTCTGCAAAAAGTGCGTCGCTGACCTGAAGACTGTCCGGTAAGTCTCTACTCCTGCTGGGATTGCGCCTTAGTCTTCACATTTTTTCTTGTATATGAATACATTATGGTCACATTCAGTCCAGAATCTAGATAACTGAACTCGGAATTATTTCTGCAATAATGACTCCATTGCAGGAAACGAAAAAATATGTTTTTTAATTCGATCAAGTCTCTCAATTTAGAAAGTTTATTAGATGAACGTTTTCAAGCTACCAATGTAAATTAACGAAAATGCCCGATTCGTAAGTTTGCTATGGGTTACTTGAGTCCCTTGAAGAATATATTCTACCAATGTGAACTTACGAATCTTCCATATTCGTATGTTTGCTGTGAGTTGCTAAATCGATTTACTAAAGTGTGCTACGATGTAAATTCACGAATATGGCAGATTCGTAGGTTGACCGTGGTGCATTTGTCTTGGACTTGGATATATTGGACTACGCCAAAACAACTGATATCAATTTCGTAAGTTTACTTTTGGCGTATCAACAAAAAAATGGAGATTCGTAATATTGGATTTCTATAACCGTTAGAGACAGAAATTTGAAAAATTTACACCTTATGTAGTACAACATAAGGTGTAGTTTTTTATAAAAATGTCAAATTTACAAAAACTGCAGATTCGTTCGTTTGCCGTGGAGGTGACGACATCATTAATATGCGAGTGCTTTTGTTTTTTCGACTTTTCCTATTTTCGCTTTTCCTTTCGACTTTTCCTTTCGCTGTATACACAGTATACATGTTACTGAGAAAAAGCAGTCACATATTAATGAATCTAAATTTTAACCACAATTTAAAAAACCGGTCAAGAGCGAGTCGGACTCGCGCACCGAGGGTTCCGTTCCGATTTCTGAAAAAGTGTGCTATTTAGAGACATCGTTTTATTTTTCCTGTAATCTTTACATAAACTTCTATCACATAGAATAATTTCAGATTTTTCTCTTTGCAAACTTCGGAGATAAGGGGGGGGACGGTATTTTTTTTACATTTTTCATCAGAAGTCGAAAACTATGCAGCCTTAAAAAAAAAAATTTGAGAATGTGCAAACAGCGTTCTTTCATATGATACCCCACATGACCTAGTAGCCCCACTTTGATTTTTTAAGACCCCCGTTCAGTCCCTGTTGCAAAAAAAAATATAAATATTTTAATTTCTTTTTTATTTGCAAAATAGTTGGGGCAACATCATCTAAAACTATTCTAAATTTCAAGTTGATAGCATTAGTAGTTCTTGAGATATCCAGCTGTGACAGACAGACAGACAGACTGAGGGACGCCATAAGGGTTCCTTTTTTACCATTTTGGTACGGAACCCTAAAAATAATCCTGATATTGCTCATAGTACATTTTGAAAAAAAATTAAAGATTTTCTTTTTCCAATCATTCTGCGACTACATAAGTACGTACGGTATCAGCGCCTGTTCCAGCAGATGTCGGAACGCCTTGTACGTCCTCATGGGCGCGGCCTCCTTGTGCACGGAGAACTCGCTGTCCAACACCAGCACGTTTACTCTGTTGCCGTCTGGTGACAAAAACAACGCAAGTTTGAGAAAAAAAAGGGTGCCTTAACATACATCAGAAGTAACGTAAAGTTTTAGATATGTAAATAGTATTAAAAAAGGGTGCCTTAACATACATCAGAAGTAACGTAAAGTTTTAGATATGTAAATAGTATTAAAAAAGGGTGCCTTAACATACATCAGAAGTAACGTAAAGTTTTAGATGTGTAAATAGTATTAAAAAAGGGTGCCTTAACATACATCAGAAGTAACGTAAAGTTTTAGATATGTAAATAGTATTAAAAAAGGGTGCCTTAACATACATCAGAAGTAACGTAAAGTTTTAGATGTGTAAATAGTATTAAAAAAGGGTGCCTTAACATACATCAGAAGTAACGTAAAGTTTTAGATGTGTAAATAGTATTAAAAAAGGGTGCCATAACATACATCAGAAGTAACGTAAAGTTTTAGATCTGTAAATAGTATTTTTTAAAAAAACCGCCCAAGTGCGAGTCCCGACTCGAAGGGTTTCGTACCATTATCTATAAAAACGGCAAAAAAATCACGTTTGTTGTATGGGAGCCCCCCTTAAATAATTGTTTTATTTAATTCTTTATTTTTAAAGTGAATAGTAACTAAATAACTAAATATTCTGTGAATATTTCAAGCGTCTACCTGTTGCCGTTATCAATATCGAGCAAAAAATAGAAAAAAAAACACGTTTGGTGTATGTGAGCCCCCTTAAATATTTATTTTATTCTGTTTTTTAGTATTTGTTGTTATTGCGTTGGTTTGTGTCGTACCTCGAAAACCGGTCACAAAGGGTTGTGGTTAATGGTGACCAGCCTGTCTCTGTTAATATTACTTTCGGAGTTCCACAGGGCTCTATTCTGGGACCGCTATTATTCATTATTTACATCAACGATATTAAGAAATGTTTTAAAAAGTCCAAATTCTTGATGTACGCTGATGACTTGAAGGCGTTTAAAGTGATACGTACTATGGACGACTGCCAGTCATTTCAGGAGGACCTGGACAGACTAACTGCCTATTGTATTGTCAATAAGCTGCATCTTAGTATACCCAAGTGTAACTATATACACTTTACCAAGAATAATTTTATCTTCAATTTCAATTACAACCTTAACTGTGTCCCCTTAAATTATACTTCTATAGTGAAGGATCTAGGTGTCCTTTTTGATGGCAAACTGTCCTTGAACCAGCATATTGAAGCCATAGTCAATAGTGCTTTTAAAATGTATGGATTTGTGATGAGATCTTCGTCAGAATTTAAGCGTACCTCAACCTATCTCAATCTGTATAAGACGCTCATTCGCTCTCAGTTAGAATATGCGGTCCCTATTTGGAACCCCTTCTACCAAAAGTACGTAGTTGGAATAGAAAGGGTCCAGCGCAAGTACCTCCGTGCTATGTACTACAGATGTTATGGGACTAAGACTTATCTGTCATACTCCCAACTTCTTGATAAGTACAAGCTTATTAGCTTGGAGAACCGGCGCAAATACCTGGAGGCTAATGTGCTTTTTGATATTGTCCACAATCATTTTGATGCCATTGATCTGACGAGTAAGCTGTGTTATTCTGTCCCCCGAACAGTTCATGTGCGTCAGGTTCGTGCACGTACTCTGTTCGCGCTTAGTTCTTGTCGTACGAACTCTGGCTTACGCTGCCCTATTCATAGAATGTTGGAGTCGTATAATTCAAATATCATTGATATTGATATATTTGCATGCTCGAAAAATAACTTTAAATCTAATATTATGAAAATTTTATCTGAATCTGAATTGTTATCTTACTATTATTATTATTTATTTATTGCATAATTCAAGTAAATTAAATGAAATTGTTTGTAATTGTATCTGATCTGATTTGGTTTTGTAGCTATAGCTAGCTTTATAGTACTTAACTTATCTATTTAATTCTCAAATATTTGTTTATTTTATTTTGGTATTGCTCGCCTAGTGGCAACAATTTATCATCAAATAAGTTTTATCTGTGGATAATGCAGTGGACTGCAACATTACTACTCAAAGTTTTGTTAATCGTATGTGTATATATGTTGTAGTTGTTTATTATCCCTTAATAAATAAAATAAAAATAAAATAAAAATAGCGGCAACAGAAATACCTATATCATCTGTAAAAATTTCAACTAACTATCACGGTTCATGAGATACAGGCTGGTGACAGACGGACAGTGGAGTCTTAGTAATAGGGTCCCGTTTTACCCTTTGGGAATGGAACCCTAAAAAAGTCGGTTTTTCGTCTGTCTGTGTGACTGTGTTGTTCTTTATAATCTACGCAACGGTTTTGATGTGGTGTTCACCATCATTTAGAGAATTTATTCCGGAAGGCTTACCAAATGTTCTACCGAAATTCATTCGGTTTTGAATTAGTTAGATTTTAGTTTTTTTATGAAAAATACAATCCAAAAATGATTTACGGCGCGACTTTACTGGTATTTAAGCTATTATCATTGCTGATGACGTAGCACATATTTGTTAAAAATTAAAAGTTGAAAAATGCCTAAAACTTTGGCAAAGATCACTAAATAAACAGTTTATTTTTCGTAATTTACATTTTTCTTAGACACAAAAAAAACTCAATTTCCGTAGAACATTTGGTGGCTTAATTTGTTGCATTTTAACCCTAATATGACGTCCTGCAAGGAATACGTCGAAGTAAAAGTTGTTCATAATGATCAGTACAATGACCCCTTAAGAGGATAAAGATGATTACAATTACCCCCTGTATATCCAGCAGCTAGAACTTACCAGGTCCAATGGTGTCACAAACAGAGAGTGGTAACAGCCAGTGTCTGTTCCACTGCGTCAGGCACTTGAGAGCGTTCTCACTTGCTATGTGATGCGTTTCATTGTTTAGAGCGAATGTTGCCAGCTCACGGTGTATCTCTGTGATGGGTAGCATCGATAGTGCGTCTTCATCTGTAAGTAGACAACACACTCATTCACTGCAATTCAATCTAAATACTTATTACTTACAAATGATGTTTGAAGTTTTTTTATTTGTATTTTTTAAAGAGCTTCTTGCTGGTGTTGTTAGAAATATTAATTACTAGCTTTTGACCCCCCGCTTCACCGACAAGGACGTTGGAAATTATCACACGGGATTGTACTACCGTGATAAAAAGTATCCTATGTCCATCCACCCATGTGTCAAATTTCATCCAAATCCGTTCACTTTCGAATTTTTTAAAAACTATTCACCATAAAATGACATTAAGTTTAAAATTTTGTGGATCACTGCCACAGAAAAAAAACAAAAATATGGTATACTTACTTGGCAAAACAATCTGGTATGGATGTTTCTGGCAAGGCTCTGGTACCGTGCTAGGTTTGATGATGCTGAACTGCTGCTCAATCTTGTGTGGAACCTGAACCTGTGGCATCTCTGCTAGGGTGACCTGGAAGTGGACAACTTTGCTTGAGTAGGGCTAGTGTTACCTGTCATTATATTTGCTAAAAAAAAATAGACATTGGTTACTTTTTACCTTGTTCTTTGGCCATGGAATTAGAACATTGCATGTAAAATAACAAATAATATACAGGGTGGAAGGGACAGCCTTCCGCAAACTAACAGGGTGCATTCACCTCCTTATACCATATTCCATTGGAAAATTATCAATTTTTTTAATAGCTTTTTTAGTTAGGTACTATTTCTTTATTTCAATGTAAAATTACATTATCTGAACGCAGCACTCCATTTATGCAAATAACAGCTAAAATAAAAAAATCAGCAATGGATGTTGAAATACTGCATGAGGCCGTGGCGGGGAAGGCTCGCTGCGCTGCCGTTCGCTACGTGCGTATTACCACGGTAACGATACATTGCGTATGAGGTAATAAAACAAATCAGGTTTATTGGATTTGCATAACATTCCTGAAATAATTTCATATACCGGTCATCTTACAGTCATATACTGAATTCACCCTGACAGTCTGCGGAGGGCTGTCCTTTACACCCTGTATGTATAAGTTACGAAGTATAATGCCCGTTTTCACTAACAGTAGGCGACAACTAAGTGAATACCTACATAGTTTATTTTTGTGTTTTTTATAAATGTGTATGATAGTCTCTAAGGTATTTATGTTATGGGTCATAGTTACCCGAAATAAATGATATATTATTGTTATTTATAAAAACGCGCTATTGGATTATCCACTTTCGGCGCTGAGCCGATAAGTCTACATGCAAATCCACATACTTACTCTGTAACGCGTGAACATCAACTAATAGGTACATGAAATCTGAAGATTACAGTATACTCACTCTGATCAATTCCTGTTTAAGCACAGCATGACAGTTGCTACTCCCATTCTCTAATGTTATATGAGCCACTACATCATAGTGTTTCGGTAAAGCCTGCATCCGTTGTGCTTTCATTTTGAACTCGGCCTCATACACTCTCTCCACATCGGGCTTTGGCCGTAGCGCACGGATACAATGGTCGGTTATCCAAAGGGTCTTTGCCCATTCTTTGTACGCTTTTTGTTCATTTAGATATGTTTCTTTGATAGTCTGAAATTGTTTTAAGGAATTACAACAACATAATAGCTTGTTAGTTAAATTTGTCAAAAAAACAGATCTTGCAATTATGGAATGCCAATCTCGACTGTCGAGATTGGCAACTCGAGATCTTGTGTCTAAGTCTGTAGTCGAGATCTCGCCCGATAATCTGGCGAGATCTCGAACACGAGATTGCATCATTATTTTGCAGTCCTGTGTCCTTAAAGACCTGTTAAACTTGTTAAAAATTATTTTTGTTACCTAATTATTTTTGTGTTATAACACTTATAACACAAAAATAATAAAACAAAACAACATTATACAAGTTTGATTATTGTATCTATTGGTGGCCATTTAAAGACAATAGTTACAGCAGGTACCACTTTAATGGCATATCCAAATTAGGTAGGTTAGGTATCCTTGAATTAGAAATGGCTAAATTACAGAATAACTACATTCGTTTATTCAAGATCCCTAAAAATAGGTAACATACACACTTTGCCCAGCTCAAACAAAGTATCTATAGCATTTGTAACTTTTTTTGAGAAAATGTTTAACTGATTCTCTAAAAACTTATAGACCTCTATGTTACAGGGTTTGATTTCCGCAAGTAGGCCTTCAGGTGGACACACAGCAGCAGGTCAAGTTACTACAAACTGTCAAATTGTCTCATTCGATTTTGAACATAACCATCAACATTTTAAGGTTCAAAATCATTTGGAGTAGACAGTTTGGTATAAACTGATGTGCTGTTGTCTGTACGTGGGCGATAGGGCCGTCGGGGTTATTCCAACCAGCCCACCTCCCTCCAGAAGTTAATCAAGTCTTCTTGTTTGTTTAGAATGTCTGCAAAAGATCTGGGTGACCCAAGGGTTTCTGTTCTAATCTGGGTGACGCCTATGCATTCAAAGTGCACATGAGCCTCCATGCATGCCCTGCACAGAGGACTGTCTGTTATGCCTATTGTGTGCAAGTGTTTAGCAAGCAGTGTCCTGTGATGATCCCCACCACCAGACACAGGCCGTTCCTGTCCAAGTGTAATAAGCGCCTGGATAGCCTGCCGCGACAAACTTATTGACATTCTAATGATGTATACTTTTTTTTAAATAAATAAACCTCTTTTTAAATTTCTGACCTTTTCTCACAGTTGGTCACAGTAACTAAGAATATCCAAATGAAACCGGTTAGGTTTGAAGTGTGACCAACCGCATCCAACATCCAAGTTGGTTGGAATTACTTGGCTATTTAGTGTTTTAAGGACACCAAAATAGCAATGATTGAAGAGCTTCACAAAAAAAGCCCAACAAAATGCGAATTATTTGAGGTTTGATTAAGTACTATATACCGTTTTTATGTCCATGCTGATTCTCAAGCTCACAATAACCAAATGCAATTAACATATAAAAAACTTACTTCAAATGATTTGAAATCCTGTCTGGTGGGTTTGCCTAAGAACAGATCTTCCAAAACGTTTGGGCACTCATCACTCATAATTCTTAATATTGTGTAGTGTTGGCGCGCATTCAGTTCTGATACCTTTGGGTACGGGGGCACTGGTCGGAGACATGGCACAAAACTTTTCAATTTATGTGGCTGAAAAAAGAACATGGTGATATTAGTGTGACACTAGATGACCAGATCTAAGTTGCATGGTTGGTTAGAAGTATTATTACCATGCACTGTATTAATTACCCACCAAATCCACCTCAACTAAATAAATCCAGCACTTTCTAAGATTAGGAGATAAGTTATAACTGGTGCTTGTTCTAAGGGCACAAAACATGGCTAAATTGAAATAAAATTAGGTACCTGTTTATTCTTGAAGATTTCATCCCAGTTTATTTTGTTAGGCGGCTGATCATCGTCAGAGTCGCTGGACCACAGAGGGTTCCTAAACTGGTTCCTAAGTATCCTCTCTGTGGCACAGCGGTCGATGTCTTCCTCTTTTACGAAATAGGTCTCCGAATCAGAATCGGCAAAATTATCATTCCTAAAAAAAAGTTTCATGCTGTCTAGTTTTAAAATTAAGGTTTACTCAGGTTTACTGCAATATCACATGTTCAGGAAGTGTCTTGACTGCTGGTGCCATTGAATGCTTGTTATTATATTCAATGTATATGTTGCAGCCAACTAGTTTAATTAGCCCTTTAGTTAACCGCTTAGCCTTTTCACTAAACAGTGCCGTTCAACTAAATAAATAACTAAATAAAAATATACTTGATAGTGTTTGCATGATTCTCAGTTTTCTATCTGCATTAGAAATAGCTATGTTTAAAACAAATAAGGCAAATAATGGGAGAATATTAACATTGTGATACTGCCATCTTCTTACGAATGTGCTCGCAAACTTTACGGTTAATCAGTTGGTTGCCATACTGATTTCCAGGGGGAGCTTATTCCACAGAGAGATAGACTGAACGAAGATGGAAGAGTGAATAAAGTCTGTGCAGTGAGTGGAACATTGAAGAAGGCGATTATTTGGTGAATGTAGATTTTTATTGTGGTTAGCACAAATGTACTGAAAGTAGGGAGCTAGATAACTAGGGGAAGTGGGAGAGTCAAGAAATGAAAACAAGGTGGCCACCACCCTTTGCTCTCTGCGCTGGTGTGTCGGCAACCACTTTAGAAGCAACCGATGCACAGAGACATAATCATAATATTTATGCAGATCGAAAATAAATATAAATAAATAAATAAAAGTTTTATTCACAAGAAAAAGATACAGAAACACATTTAAAATGTACATTACAGTTCTTATGATGCAAAATCTGTATAAAAAGCATATAAACCCTGTCTCATAGACTAGGATAGCCTGTATTCTAAAAGACAGTCTGTATGAAAACAAAATGAATGCAGTCATGCAGTGGTGCATGCAGTTACTGCATTCATTTTATTTATTTATATAAATAAATAAATAAAATGAATGCAGTAATTGAGAAGATGGTCAAGTTGGTCGAGCAGATCTGCATTGGTCACAGTAGCACACATCACCAAGATCGATGATAGGGAAAATTAAGATAACTGCATAAGCATTGTCTTTATACACGTGCAGTCTTTGGACCAGTTTTACGCAGAGGACATACAGCGATCTGCGTGTCCAATACAATAATGCATTCAGGATACTGTTGAGGTTGTCGTAGCGTTGTAGTGCGTCCGGTATGGTTGTGGAGACGCACGCATGACTTTTACGCCATAATAAGAAAAAGGACCGCATCCATGGCGGGCCCACTGTGCACTGCCACTAATAGTATCCTGAGTGTGTTTCGGGATCGGTGGGACTCCCCTCTGCTGCGCCATTGGGTAAGGATCCACACCAGTTGAGGATGTATACCTTTTCTATTATTATTAGTTTTATTAGATTACTAACACTAGTCTTTAAGTAATTTTGTTATACTAACACTGGACTCATGTCTGAAATAAAGAATTTGAATTTGAATTTATACTTGTTGGTAATATTTTTTTTAGTCTGACAGAGTCCTCAGCATTCCAGTAACCTTCTGGCTGACCCCAGCGACTTTATTACGCCAGTTCAGGGCACTATCTATGAGCAAGTCTAGGTCCATAACATCAATACTAAATGGAATAATTGTACCTACCATTGAAGAGAACTGGTGGCAAGGATATAACAATAGTTGCTACTCATAGGTTAACCTGTTAGAGACTAGCTTTGCAATTAAAACTAGCTTCTGCCC
Source organism: Cosmia trapezina (assembly GCA_905163495.3). NCBI lineage: Eukaryota > Metazoa > Arthropoda > Insecta > Lepidoptera > Noctuidae > Cosmia > Cosmia trapezina. Next base: position 27,970,402 of record LR991024.1, read on the forward strand.
GCGTGGTTGTCAACTATACTTGTAGTATAAAACATACCCTATGATGGGGATACGATGGCACCCGGCAATAGTCTTTCTGCCATTGAATCAATGACTACTGACGTGCTACTGATTGCATGTAAACAGTGAGAGTCAGTTCTCGGCGCTAGTTCTGACTTCATTTGAATTCAGCTACTAAATCAGCCAACTCTTTACAGGCGGAATTGAAACCCTTAGTTAAAGTAATATTATGAATAAGCTTACCAATGATCAAGCATGAATTCTAACATGGTGTATGAAGAATTTCTTGTATTATAAAACTAATACCACATTTGCACCCAAATACTATTTTCCGAGTATTTTTAATAAATATCGAAAGAAAACAACCAACAAGATCTACCACAGACAGATATCTAAACCATAGACTATACACTAAACCCAGAACCTTACAAACTCTATGGTGTATTATCTATATTTGCATCCTGGATCGTGTTGGTTTGTTTGTTTTTCACTTTTCATGCTGGGGCCACATTAACGTCAACGTCAATGCACCTAAACGCTATAGACATAGCGGTATTTAAATTCAGTCAAGATTCGGCACATAATAAGTTATTTACATACTTTTCCATAGCTGCTGCTTCAAGCTGATCTTACAATGTTTAGGATTTCCATTCAAATTATGGAAATGTACATTGAGAGGTCTTATGTTCTGGAAATGTATAGCTTGATATATAGATAGCCATGTGTGCATTATAAATAAATGTTTAAGTACTTACCTAAAAAGAGTTGTGTAAATATAAAAAAATATGTGGAAATTTTTGTTGGAATTACAGTCAAAAAAATTGTTACAAAATAATTTGAACCTGTCTAGTGCAACATCTATTTTTAAATGAACGTGTTGAGCCTTTATTACTCTACTAGTAGGTACTAAAGGCTTATTTACACAAGGTCGGTAGCTGACTCCAAATGAAGTCAGTGCTGGCGCCGAAAAGACTTTCACTGTTTACTTACCTCCCGCATTTTGGAAAAAGGCGCACGTTATCATAAAAAGCCTATTTAATGATCTAGATTATTATACAAAGTATGTTCACAATTATATCATGACTGTTACATCATAATGATAGAATCCTACTTTGTTGCGTTAGTGTTCAGGTTGGAGATAGCATAGCCAAGGTGTAATAATTTTAACACGTACTATGTGTCATTCCTTCATTTTGGATATAGTAAATACTAATTCCATGCGTAAAATCCATCAAATGAAACGGAACCTCAAGCCGATGTTGCTATGATAAAAAATATTTTTGTTTTTAATAACTTGCTACATCGTTATCTCGCCGCGAGAAAAAGAACCTAAAAAAAAGAACTATCATAAACCTTCATTTTTTTACAGACGGTTTTTTTTTCGAATTATGATTTGAGTTTGAAAGAAGAAGACAAAACACTTCTATAACTAAAATAGGTATAAAGAGCGTTTTAGGTTTTAAAGGTTCCGTAGCCAACAAGGAACCCTTACGGTCTAAAAGAGGTTTTTCTTCTGTCATGGTTTAAACCATCGAGCCCGTTTTTGTAATAAGAACCTAGCTGTGATAGAAACACAGAACATGTAAATAGAAATATAGTTTCTCTAAACAAAACTGACAACGTAGTCCGGTAGGAACTAAGTTTTTTTTTCTCATATACCCCATGGTGTGGGGTGTTGTTGGATGGGTCTTTCAAAAATATTGCAGGTTTGTGAAAACAATTTTTCGATTTAAGGATCCGTTTCTGAAATATTAAGCTTTAAATTCATTGATATAAAAAGTATATATAAGTCAATGTTTAAATTGCTAATTTTTGATAGTCAAGTGTCCCCCCCCTGCCAGCTAAACGGTTAGGTGAAAAAAATCACGGTAGGAGATTCACGGGTAGGTAGTCCTTTTAACTTCGTTTATTATAGATAGCTATACCTATATAATATAACGAAGTTAAAAGGAAAACTATCACAGTTAAGTAGTAGGCTTTTCAAGTTTACGAATAATAGTCATTTATTCATGAAAGAACAAAAATCCCTCTTAGTCCGCATTATTGTGCAACTACGGAACCCTATTACTGCGTGTGGCCCGAGAAAGCACTTGGTCGGGTTTATATGAATCCTTGGGGTTAGAATAGATTATTATATATAATGATATGTAGGTCTGACTGATGTAGTGATTGAGTACGTTTGCGTATTTTTTTGCATGCTGAAGATGCTGTAGCCACCACACATCAAATAATTTATTTGCCTGAATATGGGTGTATAAGGTGATACACGTTACATTAATGGCCTTTTAACCATATCCTACCTCAATAGGTGTGCAAATATTTAATATAATTAAAATAAACATAATTACGTAAACTAAACACCACAACTCAAACGCCCGCTGTGAGAAATATTTCTTACATTAGGTAATCCACAATAAAAACAATAGCAAACATTATCTATTACAAATATTAATATTAGAGTATTCATTGACATTTACTAATTATATAATTTTATTATCATTGCTTAATTTTAAAATTTAATTACATTTATCATTTAAATAATCATTAACTTTATAATATGCTTTATTAATCAAAAAAATCTTTAATTTGTTTTTAAATGATATAAAATTCGTTGCTTCCTTTATATTATTAGGTAATTTATTATATATTCTAGGGCCCATACAGAATGCACTCTTGTCAAACATAACTGTTCTATGGCGTATTGCTCGAAGTGTACTGGCCAGCCTGGTACTTTTTAGTGTTTCATACTTATTTATATTATTTCTAATGTCTAATGCTAGTTCATAAATATACAGTGATGGGAAAGTCAATATTTTTAAATTTATAAAATGTGGTTTGCAAGTATCTGTAGGTTTTAATGCACATATTGCCCGGATACATTTCTTTTGGGCTTTGAAGACTGTTTCTGTACCAGTGGCATTCCCCCAAAACATTATACCATATCTTAATGTCGAACCAACGTAAGCATGGTAAGCAGATAGAAGAGCACTTTGATTTACCACTTTACGAAGCATATAAACTCCTTTGCAAAAAAAACGGGCACCTTACAGTCATTGGCTTTTCTTTGGATAATATTTATATTTTTAGTATGTCATTAGCATAAATGACTAGAAATTTCTTATTATCATTGAGAATATAGTTTTTAACCCTTAGATCCTGGAATCGGTGTTTTAGTCAAATAAACAGAGAGTCGTGTTAAAATGAAAATTTTTAGGGTATAATTAAATTATGACTACGAGTATTTTCATGGTATTTTAATAAAAAAAAGACATTAAAAAATAAAAATTAATAACGAGTATGACCTCCCCTTGCAGCGATTAAGGCATGTAATCGTCTTGGCATGCTTTCCACCAGGCTTTTGATGGTGTCCTGTGGAATGTGTTCCCACTCCGCCGAAATCACACGTTTAAGCTCCCTGATGTTTTGTGGAAGGGGTTGGACAGATCGTACTCGCTTTTTTAGGAGGTCCCAGACGTGCTCAATGGGGTTAAGGTCGGGGCTCCGCGCTAGGCAATCCAGGCGACGAATACCGACCTCTTGCATATAAGCATCTACGTCGCCAGAACGGTGGTACCGAGCATTATCGTCCATGTAAATGGCATCTTCACCAATTACAGTCAGTGCGGGCTGTGCATGTTGACAAATTATTCCTGTTATGTACCTTTGCGCATTTAGTGAGCCATTTTCAATGAACACTATCTCGGTACGATAGCTGGAAGTTACGCCCGCCCAAAACATAACGGACCTTCCACCATAAGGGGTGATATCTTCAAAACACACGTCGGCATAGCGTTCCCCTGGTCTTCGTAACACTCGCCGACGTCGGTCCTCACCATTCAGACAAATTCGATCCTCATCTGAGAAGAGTACGCTACTCCAGTTACATAGTGTCCAAGATAGACAATTTCTAGTGAACCTCAGTCGAGCAATTCGGTGCTCACGGAGTAACTTGGGGGCCCGCGCTGGTCGTCGACTGCGTATATCAACCGCTAAAAGCCTCCTCCTCACTGTCCATAGGCTAACTTGTGCTCCTCGTACCTCTTCAAGGTTTCTTTTGAGGTCTATGTAACTGCATTTGCGGTTCCTCAGTGCCTGAGTCACTAAAAAGCGGTCGTCTCGTGGTTGTGTGCAACGTTTTCTCCCAGAACCTTGACTTCTTTGAACGGAACCTGTCTCTTGGTATCGAGTCCAGGTTCTTTGGACGGTGGAACGACCCACGTTTAACCGCTGTGAGCCGTAACATTGACTACACCCCACTTCCCGCAGCGCTATAATTTTACTAGCTCTTATTGCTTTTTCTGCCATTACAATCGATACAAAGATATCTGTTTTAAGTCACAATAAGGCAGGATTTTGCGACAAACATAAATTATTCTAATAAAAATAACGAGAAGTTAGTTTTAGTTGCCTGATAACCTTTTAACCGCAAACCCGCGAATAGCAAGTAAAAAGTCATAAACTGAAAAAGGGATTATTATTTTTAAAAACAACAGTTTCGAATTTGAAATTAACTTTTTTTTTATACCAAGACTCTGTATTAAGTGCCAGTAATATAGTTTGGCTATTAAAACCTCTTTAGAACTGAATGATTACTAATAATGTAGAAAAATCCAAACCGCCCATTTTTTTTGCAAAGGAGTGTACATGGCATATGAATATCGATTTAATCTTGTACATACTTGTTCTATTTGTGTACTCCATGTCATGTCTGAGTCTATGTGTAGTCCAAGAAATTGTGTAGTGTTAATATTTTCTATGTTTATTTGTTCATAATTTATATCGAATGTACTTAATTTTGAATTTTTATTTCTGAAAGTCATTAAATATGTTTTAGTTAAGTTTATTTTAAGATCATTTAAATTTAGCCAGTTAACTATTGATGATAGGGTACAGTTAATTTCATGTTCATGTGTCGTAGGGTCTTCAGATACAACTATCGCAGTACTATCGTCAGCATACAGAACCATGGATGATTTGATGGATTTGGGGAGGTCGTTAACATAAATAATAAAGAGTGGAGGACCTAAAATACTCCCTTGTGGTACCCCTTTGCAGACTTTTATTGGTGTTGACAAGTGCTTTTTTTCGACTTTTGTGTTATGAGAAATGCTAGATATTTCAGTTTGTTGTTTTCTGTCACTTAAATATGATTTAATGAGATCTTTAGCATTTCCCCGTATTCCATACGCTTCTAATTTATTTAATAATACTTCATGATTGACGCAGTCAAAGGCCTTCGTCATATCCATATAAAGTGCTGAGACATGTTTTTTACTATCCATGCCTTTTAGTACCATTTTGAAAAAAGTGTAAAACGCGTTGCTAATAGATTTATTTTTCCTGAATCCCATTTGTTCTTCCGCAAGGATATTATTTTTTTCCATATAGTTATGTAAATTGTTATAGATAACCTTTTCAAAAACTTTTGATAAGACAGGTATTAGAGATATAGGTCTGTAACAATTCATATTTTCTCTATCTTGCTTTTTAAATATTGGTTTGACAACGGATAATTTTAATTTTGTTGGAAAGACCCCATCTTCAATGCATTTATTAATTATATAACACAATACCGGCGCTATTATTTCCGCCGCTACCTTAATCATTTTGGTACATATTCCATCATACCCCACACTATTTGTGTTTTTTAGGGATTTTATTATTTGAACGATATTCTCCGGGGTACACGGGCTCATGAAGATTGAGTTTGAATTATTATATGTAATTCCATAGGGGGGGCTTTGGTTACTAAAGTGTTTATTAGGTACTTGAGTTGTAAAAAACTTGTTGAATTCATTAGCTATAGTAATTGGATTTGTGATGGGTATATTGTTTACATTTATTATGTCAATTTTTTTAAACTGCTGGTGCACACTTGTCTTATAATTATTTATAACCTTCCATGTAGCTTTCGCTTTATTTACCGAGGTTTTAATATAGTAATCGTTTTGAGATTTCTGGGTTAGTTTAATTATTGTTTTTAATCTTTTATTATACATTTTGTATGAATCTTTAAATAGTAGGCTTGGTGATTTCCTGTATTTCCAAAGTAATTGACGTTTACGCTTGGAGCAAACTCTGATACCTTTTGATATCCATTGTGGTCGTTTGTGTATAGGGACTTTGACTTTTATTAAAGGAAAACAGAGATCATAAAATAGTGTTAATAAATCGTGGAATTTGCTAAAAGCTTCATCTGCTGTTTCTGCATTGTAAACTTCATCAAATGCGAGATTTTGGATACATTCAACGAACTTATCCGTGTTAGAGACACTGTAGTCTCGTTTATATGTGTACCAATGCGTTATGTTAAAGCTTTCTTTGACGGGGTATTGCAGCAGTTGAGCAGTATGATCGGACAGGGCTAGTTCTAGTATATCATACCTGGAGCCCCTTTTATTACAAATAAAGTTGTCAATACACGTTTTACTACCCAATCGCGTGGGTTCATTGATCATTAGTTTAAGGTTATAGCTTGCCAGCAGTTGCTCAAATTCTATTACCATTTTGTCTCTTTTTAGTCTATTGATATTAAAATCACCACATACAATAACTTTTTTATTTTTTAAACAAGTTTTATTAAGTATTTCGTTAAGTCCAGAAAAAAATATGTTTACGTTTTCCAGTTTGTTGCTGGGGGGTCTGTAAATGTTGATTATAATAATATTATGCTCTAGGAGTTCAATGGCACTACATTCTAAAATATTTCTCATAGTATGTTCCTTTATGTCATAGATTTTAGCTTTCTGATTATTATGTACCAATATGCACGCACCTCCATTTCTATTGTGCCTAGAATAAGATGAAATTAATGAGTAATTGGGAATTCTCAGTGAATAAGTATCCTCATTTATCATATTATGTTCCGTGATACAAAGGACATCAACATGTTTATTGTTACGTCTTAACTCATCTAAGTGTAACGAAAGTTCATCTGATTTACTTATTAGGCCGTTGATGTTCTGATGTAATATATATAAATGATTATACACGAAAAAAATTGTTATTTTTTGGTGAAATCGATGGAGTACAACATTCAGAAACTGTGCTCACTATGATTTGGTTTTCATTTTGCTCCTGTTTGCTATTTGAGGTATTATTATTAATAACATTACAATCAATGAAGTCTGTTTGTGTGGAACTATTCACCATATTGTCGGACATTTTTGTATTATTATATATAATTAATTTTAATTTATAATCTATACGCAATATCTCTCTTAACCAAGACCTGCATAAATTGAGACTGAAGTGTATGCCCCTCGGTAAATGCTTTTCAAAATCTAAGTCAAGGTAATGTACATTGTTAAATTTGCTACACATAAACTTCAGTTCATAGTTAAGTTTCTTAATATTTAGGGACCTATTGTATGGGATTTCCGTGAAAATCACGTTTGTGTTTGTTACAGATTCAAGCCATTTCATAGTGTTAAATTGAAATTCACGCGGGTTTACATCGTTTGTTCCACCAGCTATAATTAGATAATCGTCCTTAGATAACGTTAGTATTTCACTTTTAAAGCTGTCCAACACATTTCGTAGTTTTGCTCCTTGTTTCCACATACACGTTACATAATAATCATCCCCAACCAAACGTTGTAATAAACTCTGGACCATTTTTCCTTGGTGATCTGCCATAATTATAATGTTCTTTCGTTTTTTCAGTGACGCTTCTATAACGCTACTTGTAATTTTTGTGGGAGATTCAATGTTGATATGGTGATTTGACCGTTTTTTTTTAATGTTCATTTCTTTCACACAGCCCGCTGTTTTTGGTTGTTCAGGAAGAGTTATCATTTGCTGGGTCTGCAGATCACTGGTATTGTTAATCGGTATTTTAGGGGTGCTCATGTTAAAGGTATTAAGTTTTTTTGAATGAGTTGAGTTCTTTCCTGTAGTAGGACTGTTATGAATGCTTTCGCGGGCTGTAATAGGACTGCTGTTGATAGAGGAAACTTTCTCCTTACAGAATGATAACCCCGATGATGTTTTGGCTGTAGGAGTAAAAATTAGCGGTGTGGATACATTGCTTAAAGTTTTCTTCAATTTGTTTTTATTTTTCCTACCAGACTGAGGGGTAAGGCATTTATTAGAATCATACAATCCTATTTTTTTGTATAAGTCTATGACCTTGTTTGACTTTTCTAAGTCTGATTTTAATCTAGTGTTTTCGCAAAGTAGATTTTCAATTTCCTCATCTTCCCTTTTCTATGGTGGATGAGTGAACTTTACACCCTGTTCCTCATGCCTCTAAAATGCCTACAATCTGCCTAGCCTTTTCCCAATATATTGGGGTCAGCGCGGTCAGCTTCCAGTCTAACCGGATGCATCTGAATATTACATGGCGTATTTTACATGGAGCGACTGCCTATCTGACCTCCACAACCCAGTAACTGGGTAATACGATACTCCTTGGTAAGATTGGTTGTCAGACTTTCGGGCTTCTGACGACCCGTATCGACTGTCAAAGATCCATGAATAACAGCCGGGACCAACGGCTTAACGTGCTACCCGATAACCCGATGCACGGAGGAGTCTCGGTTTATAAAGATGGTCACCCATCCACGGACCAACCCCAGCAAGCTAGCTTAACGAGTTCCGGAGATTAGCGAAATCAAACCAAAAAAAAATAAAAAACCTGGCCAAGTGCGTGTCGGACCACGCACAGTGAAGGGTTCCGTAGTTGAAAAGAATTTATCCCAAAAACAGAGTTAACATTGTAATCCAAAAAAAAAAATTAGTAAGTATGTTATAAAATTACAAATTAACAATTTTCGGACTTTTTACTTTACTTGTACTGTGAGTCCTTGCGCTTGCGTCTGTCGTTCCCTATGGGTTTTGATTTATATTTACAGCGAGTATCGAAATAATTATGTCGCATAATAGCCGTATTTTTATTGCGTTGATTTGAAATCTTGATTTTTAAGGTATTTTTAAGTAATAGGGTAAACGCATCTGGGGGCACGGGAGTGCCCACGCCAAGACGAGCCAAGCGAAGCGCAAGGGCACTACCTACCTTTTCTCGTAGCACTTCGTCGTATTTTTGAACCTTCTTAACTTGGGTTTGGATAATACCAGATAAACAAAATTTTCGAGATATGATGTCAGTGGTTGACTTATTAAACCTATAAAGTTTCAATTGCATAGCTCTTATACTTTAGATTTTATTGATATCTAAAATACCCCGATTTCGTCACTGACTCACTGATGATCATAAAAATTCTTAGAATACTTCCTGAAGTCCTAGAAAGCTGAAATTTGGTATGTAAGCTAGTATTAGTACACAAACAACAAAAAAATTCTAAAAGTTGGAACTTTTACCCCCTAACCCCTTAAACCAGGGGATGGAAATTAGTATGAGACTTCCGCAAATAATAAGTACATATACGTACGAATAATATTAATACACTTGTATATACTTCGATAAGTGTTTATCAATTTCCTACCTATCAACCTAACCCCAAAAAAAGAAAGAAAAAATGAACAACAGAAAAATACTCGTATAAATATCATAAGCAACTTACAAAAAGAAATGAAATCCCACCAAAAACATTTTCATGTAAAATGTTGCCAAGACGAGACCACATATAGCTCGCACTGACAAAAAGCTATCAGATCTCATGTAGAGCCAAGCTTCTAACTTTACACGCCCTAACTCTCCAAGCCCTAACTTCACAAACTCTACACCTTAGTCAAAATATGTGGCTTGGCCGTTTCCCTACCATCGCATGGGCGCAAGGTGAAAAATGTATTCACTGTTCATTACTTTTCTGTTATACAATAGTTCTTGTAGTAACGAAACGGCCAAGCCTCATATTTTGACTAAGGTGTAGAGTTTGTGAAGTTAGGGCTTGGAGAGTTAGGGCGTGTAGAGTTAGAAGCTTGGCTCTACATGAGATCTGATAGCTTTTTGTCAGTGCGAGCTATATGTGGTCTCGTCTTGGCAACATTTTACATGAAAATGTTTTGGTGGGATATAATATTACTGCGTATTACTTAGACTCCGCTGCCCATCCGTCGCGTCCGTCTGTCACCAGGCTGTATCTCATGAACCGTGATAGTTACACAGTTGAAATTTTCAACCTACCTATGTATATGGTAAATACATATACGTATATGTTATATATGTATATGCTTGTTGATTATAATGGTAACAATCGAGAGCCATTTCAGAAATCTCCTTGCAGGCGCTAGGCGGGGTAATGCCAAATGAAAGTCATGTCGATAACGCGGTCGGTAGGTACTAGCTACACAGTCTACGGGGAATCCCCGTAGCGGGCGTAACGACCAATGAAACTCATCGGTCGGTAAAAAGCATGCATGAAAATGACAAAAACGAAAATGAGGCTCCAAACGTCAAGTTCAAGTGTGCGGTGCAGGTTTTCCGTATAACCCAATCGTTCCCTATCGGCTAGTGAAAACTGTTCCCCGAATACGGCCCCTAACCACCTTTAACTATGCATGTTTGACAGAAATCTCCAGCACCCCGCTTGCGGTCTAATGAAAATGAAAACGGTTCCCTATGGCATGCGTTGCAGAAATCTCCCAGACCCCGCACTTATCGACCATTGAAATGTAAAGAATATGTATTGGCACAGGCATTGGCAATTTTTTGCAAACGTACCTAGTAAGAAACTAAGAAATCGTTTGTATTTATTTTCATGTAGGTAGGTACCTATTGGCAAATCAACTTATTTTAGCAACTGTTCTGATTTCAATCTACCCTCGAGTAACCCCAGGTTTCACGTTGGCACATAAATCGTAAAATTGTTGTCAAATAAAGTTACGCGCTGTCTATATCAATTGCCCAAAAATTGTGGGCAACTGTCTCAATAAATTGCAATATCAAACCGTGAAAACTGCGTGAAACGCATTATCGGTTGACTGGGCTACACGCGTTGTAGGTACTGGCCATTTCGGCAACAATTTCGCACTTCACCTTTTACCTTCACCTTCATTGCATCGGGGCGAGGAAGTGTTAGCGCGGGCAGTATTGGGTCGTTGCACTTCGACGGCGGGGAAGCAAAACCGTCGCGTCTCGTAAAGCGCAGCCATTACCGCGCAGCCGCACTGAACGCATGCGCGGATATATCGCGAATTGCGCGCCAAAACATTTCGCGATCGCAAACTTTGACGATTATATTTATTTGCATTATTATTTATTATGAACGAGAAATATTATTTTTTACCGTAGAATATTTTGATTGTTATTATTTGTCATTGTTGGTGTTGTGATTTTGTTTAAAGAAGACGAGTTTTATTCAAAATGAAATATAAGGTAAGCCTTTTTTATTTTTTTTAGCTTGTTATGATGGGTAGGTGTAGGTGTAGCATTAAATAATTATTATACTTAGTATTTTTTTTAAGTTTATCATAAGACCTATTATTGCAAATAACGTTTTAGGTACCTACCTACCTACTTTAATCGATGAAATCTAAACAATCGTCTTCAAACACGTAAATTAGATATCTACAGTCGATTTATTATTCATTAAACAATTAGGTACACTTTTTCTCACTTGAGCAGCTTATGAAATATTCATAAATTCAAGAAATTTCGAGAAGACTTCTATCAATTTACAATTTAGGTTAAGTTTATTCGTAGAAGTAGGTAAACCTTACAGCTAAGTTACGTCTCTACTTTGTGTTTTTCATTGATTTGAAACTGACTGCCAACATTTTCAGAGGTCCCTAAGGAAGAGAGAGTTATTTGCTTTTTTTTAACCGACTTCAAGAAAAGGAGGTTCTCAATTCGGTTGTAGGTATTTTTATTTTAATGTTTGTTACCGCGGCGCGGTAGGTAAGTACTCCGTCATTTATAAACCGATTTGGAAAATTCTTTTTTTTTAATTATCTTCAAATGCAAATATACATTATGTTATATACCGGATGACTTTTTTTACCGTCTGGAAAAAAATTGGGTATATTAGGTGAACAGAGTAGAAGTCTATGGCATACCTAGTTTTTTTTTTAATAGCTTAGACAGAAAAAATTATCTAAGTACCAATAAATAGAACAAATTCGATTTAAACTTTTCACTTTTGTACCAGAAAAACAGAAATTTTGAAAAATAAAAAATAATACATCGTTTAATAATCATCATCGTTTAATTTTATGATTTGAATTTTGATTTTTTTTTTGAAAAAAAAAAAGTTAGGTATGCCTTAGGCTTCTACTCCGATCACCTAATATACCCAATTTTTTTCGAGACGGTAAAAAAAGTCATCCGGTATATTATCTTCATATTTTTATATAGTCTTGACTCAATCATTTGTGGCATGTCACAATGTGTAGGTACTTAGCTGGTTACTTATTAAAATATGATGAGATCGTCATTATGGATCCTATCGGGAACAGCAAAGTAGCAGGAGAGAGGAAACTTTAACACTAATGATCACCAAACTAACTAATAATTTACCAAAGAAATAATTTTAATTTGAAACAATTAACGAAAGCTGATTTTCGAAGTACCCGCAAAATTAATTTAACTGCAAAAATGTAAGAAGGTAGATTTACAGCATAAATTTTGCCTAAAAATTGTGTTGCGTAGCATAGTGCTACGCGCTACGAAGACATCATTTACGCGTAGCACCGTTTTTTTTTTTTGTGTATGGAAATCATCAAATGACTTCTCCCGCTCTGGGTGGAGCGGAAGGGCGTGTCAGACTTTTACTGACTAAAACCCACCCGTGTTCCTTCAGTTGCCTATGCCAGGGCCACGGTATCTCTTTCAAACAACCCGCGACCCCAGCGGCATCGGCCCTATCGGACCCTATCACTGCTGACATCTCTACGCTGATGTCATCCCTAAGCTGATGCACTTGCTAGATAAGAGATAAAAAAACTAACTCAAATTGTTTATTTGGTACAAAGGTAAAAATATGGTGTTACAGTTTATAAAGTGAAATTATTGTACTTATGCCTAAAGGCGGGTCATAATGTAGACCCGCCTTTAGGCATAAGTACAATAATTTAAAGACTTTGGCAACATTATAGTAGTAGTCAGGCTTGTCCGTTGCAAAAAGCGCGGTCTGTTGATTAAACTAAAAAACTAATGACAAGAAATCATTCCATAATAGTTTGTAAAGAACTGTATAAAATTAACACTTATAATGAAAACTGTAGGAGTAATAATTATGGTAACAATTCGAAAAATTAGACCGAAATCGACCTGGATTTAGGTTTTTTTTTCCTTAGTTCTACAAACTAAAATAGATTTCAGGACACATGAAATCACTTCTTATGTATTGTAGATTGCTGTGTATTTTTTCCTATCAGAATGATGCTATAGTTACTGTAAAAGATGGTTACAAAGTTACTTAGTTTCGCCGTATTTTAGGAAGGAGCAGCCTTAAATAATATAAAATGAATAAGTAGGTCTATCAACATTTTTGCTTGGTATGGTTAATATGTAACCAACATAACAGCTTTAGTATCAAAACAATGGGTAATCTCATAACACACGTAGGTACAACGGATTCGTTTTGACAGTGGGCTTAGTGCGAGTTTCTATACTTACTCGATCGCGTTTACGTTATCGTTACTTCGTATGGAATTCAATTCAATTCGTATGGAATAATTGTGTTTTCCATTATAGTCACCAGGCGGCGCTTATTCATTTTCAGTACAAACTGACGTTTACGTTAACGTGATCGAGTAAGTATGAAAACTCGCACTAAGGCCTCAGTTCAACAACATTCGTTGCGTTATTTACGTTGTCAAGCAGACAATTTTTTTGAAAATATGAAGCAATGGATTAGCAATATGCTTCAAAATCATTCATAGTGTGATTGATAGTGTTACGCAATTATTAGGGTTCTGTTATCATTAGGTAGTACCTAATGATGCTTTTGCCCGCGGCTTCGCCCGCATTGATGTCGGAAATATCCCACGGGAACATACTACCGGGAAAGCCTTCCTTATTCCTTGTCTACTGTAAAGGGAACCTCTGTGCAAAATTTCAGTTTTCTAGGTCCAAGGGTTTTGGCTGGGCGTTGATGAGTCGGTCAATCAGTCAGTCAGGAGTTCAAGACTTGTCTTTGTATTTACCTATATACTTATATAGATATAGATTATAGATATTCTCACCGCCAAGCGTCACCTAGCCAGGCGATCTCAACCAGTCTTCATTCATTGAATACCTATAGTTAGAAACGGACCTACGTTCGAAATATAAACTAGTATACATAATAGCTAATAGTGTGCAATGTCTGCACGCAATGCTGACTAAAATCACCGAAGCTCTGTCATTGAGTAATTGTAAATTGTTTGCAGGTCATGATAGCCTGGTCAAAACACCTGCCGTTGAATGTATGATCGAAACATCTTGTATAACATAATATTAGAGCGCGTTTTACGGTACTTATTGAATTGTAGGTGTCTGTCATTCATTCATATCGGAAGTCGCAAACGCACGATCTAACGGCCGGTTCACACATGTCTCCGTTTTACTGTTCCGTTTTATCGTGTACATCATCCATCCCCCTCTCCCTATGGGGGATGGATAGTGAGGGGGGTGAGGGGACCATGGGGAGGGTGAGAGGGAAGGGAAAAACGTACACGATAAAACGGAACAGTAAAACGGAGACATGTGTGAACCGGCCGTAAGTACTATGACTGGCGCGTTACACGTGATATGTGATAGGTTCATGTCAATGTGTGCTCGAATATCAACGGAACCCCTCTTATGTTCACAAAACTACTAGGTACAAGGTGTAAAATCAGCTAATTCCAAATCAGCTGACATTGGATCTTAAGAAAAAAATAACGCACAACCTCTTAAGGGGTCATTGTACTCATCATACCCGATACCCGTACAAACTTATTAAAGTTTACATCGGTGATTCGTGCAGTAAGAATACTCAATAGGTAGTGACTTTCGGCGTTTGGACATATATTTTTTTTTTAAAATAAATAAATAATAATCTTTAAATAAATAAATAATAATCTTTATTTATATAAAACAGATTGTAGTACATGTAACCTTTTCTAACAAAGTGGGTAGTGTTGAATCTCTAACAATCATGTGGTTGACGTGCTGCTCTCCTTGCTAGACTATGAAATAGCCTGTACATTTTCTTGCACGTTGTGCGGATTTCCAAACGGTGACACTTAGTATGTTCTCCACTGTGTAACTTGTGCTTCTACCCAGACCCAGACTACTTGGGATTGGACAATTAGCAATAATTTCATGACTACTTTTGTTAGCTTGGGTATTACCTGTTAAAACAAATGTAAGTATGTGTTAATGAATAAAAATAAATAATTATGAACAACTTTTACTATGGGAACAAACCTGAAATCGCGAAAAAAAATCAGCTGCTCCCTATATTTTGACGAGTTTGATGTTGATAAATGTAGGTACTGAACAGCTAATTTTCCTAGTACCTACATAAAATAATAAATACATACTTACAAGAATTCAATTCGATTCAGGACTAAATATGTTGAAAATGAATCCATTGGATTCCGCAAATCTGTTGATAATGATAAAATCTCGTTAGGTTAGGTTACTCTTGTAAACTCCATAAACCATTCACGGAAATATTCAGATTTGTCTGTCAATACTACAAATAAGTTCGAAGTGTAAGTGGGTACCTACTTACTTATTAAACAGCACCAACCGTTATTGCATTGTGTGGGGCACAGAACAGATAATCTGTTCTGTGGTTTGGGGCACAGAACAGATAATCTGTTCTATGGTTTGGGACACAGAACAGATAATCTGTTCTATGGTTTGGGGCACAGAGATAATCTGTTCTGTGGTTTGGGGCTTGGGGTGTCACTAATATTTTCTCTTACCCCTAAAATACAAGGCGTAGCTTAAATATTTCACCACCTCTTAGGAGGTCATTGTACTCATCGTCTTGAACATTAACTTTTACTATGGGACCAAACCTAAAATCGCGAAAGAAAAATCAGTTGTTCCCTACATTTAAATGTAGGGATACTTTTTTTGTTCGGCAGGTAGGGAACACCTTTTTTTCGCGATTTCAGGTTTTGGTCCTATAATAAAAGTTGTTCATAATGATGAGTACAATGACCCATGTGCGTTATTTAAATTAGGCCTTGTATAAAACACGTCACCATTGTGTAAATGACTTCTGCACAAATGATCGAACCTCGCCCTGACCCGCACGGGTCAATATGATACACTTTTTCAATTACGATTTCAATACTAATAGATAATATGTACCTACCTACATGTCATAATAAAGATCATTTACCTACTTACAAACTCATGCTAGTGAATGGTCAAATCTTTAGCACAAACTGCGAATCTTATTAAAGCCATATTATTATGTGAAACACATTTTTTTGGGTTTGTGGCTAAATCATAATAGTACGGGTCGATTTTTAAGGTTAAGCAACGTTAGCCAAGGTCGGTCCGTGGATGGGTGACCATCCATTATATACCGAAACCCCTCCGTGCCTCGGAAAGCACATTAAGCCGTTGGTCCGAAGCCCAAATGTTTGACAACCAGTCTTACCAGTGTATTTATCGTGTTACCCAGTTACTGGGTTGTGCAGGTCAGATAGGCAATCGCTCCATGTAAAACCTGCATCCGGCTGAAAAGACTGAAAGCCAACCCCAACATAGTTAGGAAAAGGCTAGGCAGATGATAATGTGAAACACATCTTTTATGGTGCTATATAAAACACACACTCGATGCAGTGTACCCATGTCGGTCTACATTTATAAAAGTTCTCCATTACCTACCATGTAACTGAAAATCGGCACAATTATTCACAATCAGATAAGTAGTTAGTATAAACAGTCACAGATAATTGGCGTGTTGTGTAACCGACCGATTTGTAATTATTTCGTAATAACATTTCAAATGACTACAAAACCTGATGGACTGCACAGTGCATCAGCGACGAAAACCTCGCGCGACGAGCGAGGGTTCCGTTCCGATTTCTGAAAAAGTGTGCTATTTAGAGACATCGTTTTATTTTTCCTGTAATATTTATTTAAACTTCTATCATCAATATTTTTTCAGATTTTTCTCTATGCAAACTTCGGAGATAAGGGGGGGAGTGTTATTTTTTTACATTTTTTATCAAAAGTCGAAAACTATGCGGCAAAAAACAAAAAAAGGTTTGAGAATGTGCAAACAGCGCTCTTTCGTTATGATACCCCACATGCCCTAGTAGCTCCACTTGGCATTTTTAAGACCCCCTTTCAGTCCCTGTTGCAAAAAAACAAATACTTTTATTTCTTTCTTATTTGCAAATTTCATCTCCATTCAAGTTGATAGCATTAGTAAGTAGTCTGTTCTTGAGACATCCAGCTGTGACAGACGCACAGACAGACAGACAGACTGAGTCGCACCATATGGGTTCCTTTTTACCATTTTGGTACAGAACCCTAAAAAAGAAGTGTCTATCCTACTAATATTATAAATGTGAAAGTTTGAATGTTTGGATGTTTCTTACTCAATCACGCAAAAAACGGCTGAACGGATTTGGATGAAATTTGGTATACAGATGGTTTATAACCTGGATTAAGACATAGGATACTTTTCATTCCGGTAGAAGGTTCCCGTGGGATAATTTCTGACATACACGCGGGCGAAGCCGCTGGCAAAACCTAGTGTAATATATAAGGTTTAATAAAGTAAGGGCATAGACTACACGAAGAGCATTCTGTAAGTGAGATAAGTACTATCTGGTACCAAACAAGTACATTTGTATTTCAGCCTCAAGCATACAATACTTTTTGTATTTTGTAGCCTCTCTGTACTTTGTAGTTGTACATTTTCGTGGAGCTATTTTTCAACATTGGTTACAAGACGACCAGCAACTACGCAGAAAGTAGGGCAAATCCATAGCTGCTCCAAATTCATAGACAAAAATAACAAAAGAAAGATTTTTCGGTTCATTTTCCTTTACTTTGTGGGAATTCCGCGAATTAAAAAAAAATAACGAGTTTTTCGTTTGCATAGGTAATCAGGCTGATTACAGAGCCATGGAATTTCAAAATGGTATGGTAAGTAGGTTTTTATGGCAAGAGCAAAGCCTTTACTACGATGGGATGATTATAGTATAGTTAAAATCTCGCTGCAGACTTGGTCATAAATCATAATCGGAGTAGGGATGTGCGCTAGTTGCGCGCGCTCAAGGCCATTATCGATAACAGATGATGACGATGACTCAGACGAAGAATTTTAATTTTCTATTTTTAGTTTTATATATACGTTCTTTTGTTTATATGTATATTTAATATGCTTTGTAGTAAATTTGGTAACAAAATAAAAAAAAATGTGTATTTATTTCTATCGCCCATAAGGCCCGTGAGTGGGAAAGAGAGCGAAACACTCGAATGATTTATGACCGAGTCTGCAGCGAGATTTTAACTATACTATAGTCATCGAAAAGCTATCAAACAGGGTACTTAACAACTTGATTTATTTGATTGAGAACTCTACAAATAAATCTTATTATTCTATTGTTGATCCATGCGTCATGTTCGTGAACGGGCGCCGTCAGTTGGGACTGGTCGTCTCTTAGCTGCCACGGCTTATTTTTATTTTTTTTATTTAGTTGTTTTTAGTTTTTATCTTTTTTTTTTATTACGGACGCTTTTAACGTGCACGTCTTTCTACATTGTTCTCACATGTATATTTTCAATAATGAACGATGTAACCAATATTTTGTAAAATATTTGATTTTAAAAGAGTGTCCCTGGAGTTTCTTGCCCGTTCTTCTCCATAGGATCTACGCTTTGGAATGGGCAATCTAGCTTCATTTTTCTGACTGACCGACCCAAGACCAACCCTTTGACAATTCAAAAGTTCCTGTAATTGGTTTATTTGAAATAAATGCTTTGAGTTTGAGTTTGAGTTTGAGTTGCAGTCTTCCTTAGCATAATCGGCCTATAATGTTCCCACTGCTGGGACACAGGCCTCCTCTCGGTGAGAGGGAGCGGGCTGCAGTCTTCCTTAAAAGATACATATTTTTCACATACCCACAATAAAGTCTTGTGTTGGTTGAAATAAAACAAGAAAATGTTTGCAAAAGTAAGTATTCGTAGTGGTCATTGTTAATATGCGTTATTTTAAACAGGAAGGAAACGAGAAGCTCTTTCTTTGTATATTTTTTTAAACTTATTTTTGTGCTCTCAAAATAATATAATGCCGATGACATACACTGCGAATATCTTTGGTAGTTTCCGTGTTTTGCAAGAACAAAAACTGAAGATGCGGTTGTGAAAATGTATACTTAACTAGTGCATGATGCATTGTCACTAATCACAGTGGGTTACGAAAACTCTAAGGGCGAGCGCGCACTGCGGTGCGTTTTTCTACCGCATAATCTGTGAAGTATGGAATGTCTTTGAAGTGCGCGTCATGCGTTTTGTTTCTGTAGGCCCCGCCCAGTGCGGCAGAACTAACGGAAACGCACCGCAGTGCGTGCTCGCCCTTAGCCGACGTTCGCACGGACGTAAAAATATCGCGGCGGGATTTTATCGCGCACTGGATATTCAACTCTTGGTGTTGAGCCTTGAGCCGAGCTTCGAAAATCCAACCTAACAACAACAGAATGCATCCCAGCGCGTTGAAAAAACACACGGTTGGATTTTCAACTCTCGGCGCTGAGCAGAGCGTTGAAAATCCCGCGCGCGAAAAAAAATCGCCGCGAATTACAGTCACAACTAAGAACAATGAATCTGAGGTGTATACCATCCAAGATAATGACGAGCATATACTCTTATACAACGTGTCGTTTTGCATTCTCGACAAAGAACATCGGCCAAATTTCTATAGAAGCTGGACCTGAGTTTTATTTTCAGTGTACAGAAGCAAATTATAGTGAGATTTGATTGTTTTATGTAGTAAACACCATCCCTTTCGAAAATAATATCTAAATAGCCAAGATATTTCAATAATGCAAAAAATACTTTTGAGGTTATCGGTGTCCGGAAATCAAAAGCACAGAATAATCGTCACAAGCGGTACCTAGTTATCAGTCTGTAAAACAATGCCAAGGTCAAACAACAGAAGGAAATCCAAAACAGTACACAATATTCACACTAACAACAACAACACAACAATGCGAGATCGCCGGGTTCAAAGACTACACAATACAGTAAATTAGTGTCAAATTGACACCCGTTGTAATTGACAGTATTGACACAGTCAAACCATGGCGCGCGTCGATGACATGAATCTTCCCAAAAAGAGCTTGCTAACCTCATGGCAGGTGCAGTGGCAAAATTCAAGTAAACGGAAAGGTGCTTTTTATCATGCAATACAACCTAATGTAAAAGCCAAACCTTGGTTTTATCCATATAAAAAAATATCTAAGAGAGTTATATCTATTATTTGTCGTCTCCGTATAGGCCATTGTTGTTCTCCGGTTTTTCTCCACAAGATCCGGGTCAGAGATACATCGCTCTGTGAATGTGGGTTGGATGAAGGTACTTTGGTGGAACACATATTTTTTAACTGCTCCAATAATAATCCAGCCCATGACTTGTATAGCCATCTTCCTAAATTAAAAATCCCTGTCCCAATTAACTTTCCATCTTTACTAACACATTCTTCCCCAAAGCTTTTTGAGGCTTTGATGTTTTTTATCCGCGAGAATGATATTAAATTATGATTATATTTATTTTTGTGTGGTTTGTTGTATGTCACTTGTACATGATATATATATTAGTATTTATTCTATTCTATTTTTCACTATGGCAATGGTGCCGCTGTCGACAATTCTGGCAATGTCAGATGTGTTATGAGAAAACGTGCGTGTAAAAAGAAAAAAAAATAAAATAATAATTCTAGATTGAATTTAATGTGAGACTTGTTGACAGGTATTAGTACACTGAAACAAACACAAAAAATATTATTAGTTAAATATTAAATACTAATATATATATCATGTACAAGTGACATACAACAAACCACACAAAAATAAATATAATCATAATTTAATATCATTCTCGCGGATAAAAAACATCAAAGCCTCAAAAAGCTTTGGGGAAGAATGTGTTAGTAAAGATGGAAAGTTAATTGGGACAGGGATTTTTAATTTAGGAAGATGGCTATACAAGTCATGGGCTGGATTATTATTGGAGCAGTTAAAAAATATGTGTTCCAAAGTACCTTCATCCAACCCACATTCACAGAGCGATGTATCTCTGACCCGGATCTTGTGGAGAAAAACCGGAGAACAACAATGGCCTATACGGAGACGACAAATAATAGATATAACTCTCTTAGATATTTTTTTATATGGATAAAACCAAGGTTTGGCTTTTACATTAGGTTGTATTGCATGATAAAAAGCACCTTTCCGTTTACTTGAATTTTGCCACTGCACCTGCCATGAGGTTAGCAAGCTCTTTTTGGGAAGATTCAACAAATCGTAACCCTGACAATGGAAATATTTAAGATCAACAGCTTGGGACGTAACAGCATCCTTAGCAAGAGCATCGACGTATTCGTTTCCTCTTATGCCACAATGACTCGGAATCCAAACCAAGTGTACGGTTTTATGATTCTTGGCACAAGAGAAAAGAGACTTTTTAATTTGAAGCAGGATTAAACTGTGAAGTTTGCTCTTGAAAGGATTCTGCTCCAAAGCTTGCAAGCAACTAAGTGAGTCTGTAAAGATGACACCAAATCGTATGCTATGAGACTCTATAAATAAGCACGCTTCTAATATGGCCACGCACTCACCCGTAAACACTGATGATTGTATAGGACATTTGAATTTTAAGACAATTTTGGAGTTTTGGTAGTATAATTTAACTAATAATATTTTTTGTGTTTGTTTCAGTGTACTAATACCTGTCATACAAGTCTCACATTAAATTCAATCTAGAATTATTATTTTCTTTTTTTTTTCTTTTTACACGCACGTTTTCTCATAACACATCTGACATTGGCAGAATTGTCGACAGCGGCACCATTGCCATAGTGAAAAATAGAATAGAATAGACATATTATGACGTTCCGTTGTACAAAATGGGGTTGGCTCCTTAAAACTTTTGGCAGATGACGCTAGCGTAGCTTTCACCTGTCACATTTGTTTACTCAATTTGTGTGTTCGGTTTTGTAAATTTTTTCATCAAAATACCAGGATGGATGATAAGATAAACATGTACTCAATATGAAGAATAAGCGAGCTAAAGGCTGAACTGAAAAAAACGAGGTGCTTCTTTACAAGGAAGTAAAGCAGACCTTTTTGAAAGGTATACTCTTAAAATTATACATCAAGCTATTTTATTTATGAAATGGTTTTGTTTGTAGGATGTATATATTTCATAATACTTTTCGCCAATTATACAATACTACAAAAAGCCGAATTAGACCACTTTTTTTATTACTTTTTTTAACCTTTGATTTTTAATTCTACAGCTATCGGAAATTGGTGTGGTCCTATTTCTTTGCAATAAGGCACTTCACATTTCTTAGGCATTTTGTAAAATCTTAAACAAACAAATACTTCATACAAATGAATATAATTTTGGTTAAAGCTATGCTAGCGCCACTTTGACGGTAGCCAACCCCATTGAACAAAATGCTGATACTTACTATGAACCCACATAATTATTTTTATGACGAGAATCCAATACTAAAAACAGCACTAGTTGGTTTCATACACAAGTATATAGAATTGAATTACATCTAATAACTATTCAGAAAAACGTGAATAATTATAATCTTTGAGTACTAAATCATTTCTTAAGCAAAATGAATCGTCAAAGGTGCGTTCTGAACATGTTATTCTAAATAATTTGCAAATTATGCTATTAAAAAAAATGTGTTTGTTCTTTTTTTTCTGGCGACTTAAATATCTATTTCTTATGTTTTTTAAGACCTTAAAAAATACTACATTTTTTCATATACAACGTGTAATGCTAAATGCGCAAAACCTCTTAAGGGGTCATTGTACTCATCATTATGAACAACTTTTACTATGGGACCAAACCTGAAATCGCGAAAAAAAAATCAGCTGTTCAGTACATTTATGTTCGCAAATTTCGTCAAAATGTACTGAACAGCTGATTTTTTTTTCGCGATTTCAGGTTTGGCCCCATAGTAAAAGTTGTTCATAATGATGAGTACAATGACCCCTTAAGAGGTTTTGCGCATTTAGCATTACACGTTGTATATGGCATATCTGTACACCACCGCCTCGTAGTCAGGTACGATTTGGCCGTCCTTCTTTTAGGGTGTGGTAATAGACCATAAAATCGAACAACTTTTTCCATGGCATTAACATCGTAATCGCGAAAAAATATCAGCCGTCCCATACATTTGCGTCGAGTATGTATTGAAATTTTCTATGGGACACTTGAAAATTTTTTCGTGAATACGATGTTGGTCCCATGGAGAAAGTTAATTGGTTTGATGTTCTGTACCACATCCTGAAATTTGACGAGGATGCAAAACAACACGTTGTATATAGGGTGACTGGTAATTAGTGACCGAAACCTAAACAAATGATTGTGCTCATGATAACAAACAACTTTTACTATGGTACCAAACCTGAAATCGCGAAAAAAAAATCAGCTGCTCCCTACATTTTGACGAGTTATGCGAACATGAATGTATGGCAGCTGATTTTTTTTTCGCGATTTCAGGTTTGGTCCCATAGTAAAAGTTGTTTGTTATCATGAGCAGAATCATGTGTTTAGGTATCGGCCCTGGCTGGCATAGGCAACTGAAGGAACACGGGTGGGTTTTAGTCAGTAAAAGTCTGACACGGCCTTCCGCTCCACCCAAAGCGGGAGAAGTTATTTGATAATTTCCCACCCTCAAAAAAAAAAGGTATCGGTCACTAATTACCAGTCACCCTATATATGTATGTACTTACATAATATGTAGTTGCTTTGCAGTTAGGACTTTAGCTTCATCCCGCATCTGCAAAGTGCTCAAAGAACAACTAACTACATGAATTGTATATCTAGCTTTAGGTACCTATCTCTCATTGTCATCGTTGAACATGCGTTTCTGCCCTTGACCCCTTAGTTTAAACGATCCTCAAGTGATATAACAATCGTCGTGATTGTGAGTTTGTTCGTCTATTTTGATCCACTGTGTTCATCTATACTAACACTAGCTTTTGCCCGCGGCTTCACCCGCGTGGATGTCGGAAAATATCCCATATCCCACGGGAACGTGCTACCGGGAAATCCTCCCTTGTTCCTTGTCTACATTATAAAGGGAACCTCTGTGCAAAATTTCAGCTTTCTAGGTTAGGTTAGGTTTCAGGTAGGCTAGGCGTTGATGAGCCAGTCAGAACTTTTATTTTTATTTTAGATTTATTATAAAGAGAGAGAGAGAGACCGAATTTTGTGAGTTTGTGTATATGTGGAGAGAAATCTCCGGAACCACAGCTCCTATTTGAAAAACTCTTTCACAATTTGAAACATTATTCCAGGTGGACACAGGCTATACAGAGTGTATCAGAAAGTTGTGGTTAAAGTTAAGGGTGTGTGGTACGATCATTAAACTGAACAACTTTCTTCATGGGACCAACATCGTTATCGGGAAAAAATTATCTGCTGTCTCGTACAAAGCTTCAATATCTACTAGACGCAAATGGCGGCTGATAATTTTTTCTCGAGTAAACGATGTTGATCGCATGGAGAAAGAGGCTCAGTTCGATGGTCTGTACCACACCTTTCTGAAACACCTAAATAATATAGATATACCAACGAAAAGGGTACTTACTAGTACCCTAATAATACAAATGAATACTTACTATCTTAAATTCATGCAAACCTAGTACCTACTTAAGTAAGTAGATTTTGTTAGGTAATTGCTCAGAAGTTCAGAACTTGTGCACAACGTGTCGTAGTGATCGGAATACGAAGCCGGGGCGCGTCGCTAGTAACAATACATACAAAAGCCAAGCACTACTAGTAGTGCGCACATTATAGACCAATACTATAGTACCAGGTATAGTAAGTAGTATTCAATGACATCACTTCAATTCTACGACCTACGGTAACACGGTAAGTGTGTTTGACAATAAACTCATAATACAAACATTATTTGCGGTGCTCTCCTACTTTTTATATTTTCAGTAGCCCGTCTTTTATTACGGCCCCATGAAAGCCACATAAGTAGATACCTACTTATGTGGCCATTAATTTTTGTCACATGACATTCAGGAGTGTCGTACTTACATGGATAAGTCAATTTCTATAGGATTATTTAAAAAATATTTATTGTGCCACCATTCCTAATGGTTTAAATCCATACTGGCAGAGTCTAAGCTGTTGAAAATGTACCATCTGTAATTTAATTTCTATCATCTTTCTTCAACCTCTATGTACGCAGTTTAAAGTTTTCCACTTTCCCTTCCTCCTATTCCATACCTACTTATTTGAAAAAAATCATTATATACTATCTTTTACACGAGTTACGTGAAAACACTGTTCAACCGTCAACACTAACGAGACAGGATAGAAGTTTTATTGTTATACTGATATAGCCGTATAGTGTCCTTCAAAGCGTTTTGGGGACCTTTTAGGTCTTGCTAAGAAGCAACCTTTCATTCATAGTTATTCAACCCAATCAACTCTATCATTATGTATCTGTATACTTACCTATCTTTCTATCAAACACCGGGGACACCACAATACGAATTACTAGGTCATGCACAATTTACTCCCATCCAAAGTATTTAACGGTACCTTATCCTTTATCAATCTGGTCCCGTTTTAAATATATCATAGTTTAAGCACCGTTACAACCTAGGAACTACCAAACAATGGTTCGGTCAATTGTCATCATTGTCATCCGTCATTTTTGACAAGATCTGATCGGTCATTCACCCGTGTTACTCCTACCATGGGTGTTTGATTGTACAGTTATACTCGTATGTCGTCTTGACCGAATTATTGTATTGTTGTATTTTTTGCTTGCAGATTTGACCATGGTTGTGATTTTCGCTCGCTTGTTATTCATAGAGTATATGATATGAATGGGCATTCATTGTTAAATACCGTTTACACAGTCGTAAATATGCACACAACATTTTTTATGATCGTTGGTTAATTGAATGATAATGTCACTTTTTTCCATTCATTCATAACTGCTCGCATAGTTACATGATTGTTGGATAGCTCGCGTTCTCTTGACAGCTGCTTTAAACGGTCCCCTGCATTAGATTTTACCACCAGATGAATGAATTTCACAATTTCACAATTTATGTATTTTTCTGTTTATTATTTTAAGAGTATCTTCGGTCAGTCCCTGACTCCCTGCAATCTATATTAGGGTCTTTTTGCCGAGTTGGTACAGTCGAGTTCAGAGAATACAGGGCTATTTTTAAATGACTAGCTAAATTTTCATAGGGTGTTCTACCCATGCATATGAACAACTTTCACTATGGGACCAACTTTGAAATCGCAAAAAAAAAAATCAGCTGTTTCATACATTTTGATCGAGTAGGTATTGAACTTTTGTAGGAAACCGCTGGTTTTTTTTTATAGCCCTGTATATTGGCCTTTTCAGGCTGCAAAATATATGAACGTCAAAAAAGCTCCTATTGTGACAACTTAAGCATCATTAAATTGTGGTCAAGATTTAGATTCATTATGTGACTGCTTTTGCTTTTTGAACTTTTCCTTTGTTACTGAGAAAAAGCAGTCACATTTCAATCAACTCAGCCTATCGCAGTGCACTGCTGGACATAGGCCTCTCCCAGGCTGCGCCACAACACCCTGTCCTCCGCCTTCCGCATCCAGTCTGTCTCAGCCACGTTCTTCAGGTCGTCGGTCCATCAGCTGGTCCATCAGTCCATCGTCCCACACTACGCTTACCGATACGCGGTCTCCACTCCAGGACCCGTCTGCTCCACCGGCCATCGGTCCTTCGACAAACATGGCCAGCCCACTGCCACTTCAGTTTGCTTATTCTGTAAGCTATGTCGGTTACTCCGGTTCTTTTTTGTTCTTTTCAGTCACATTTAATGAATCTAAGTCTTGACCATAATTTAATGATGTTTATAGTTGTCACAATATTAAGAACCTTTTTGACGTTCATATATTTTTGCAGCCTGAAAGGACCAATATATTAATGAACTCGACTGTACCTACTTATTCTTCTAAGCACTTTCCAGGCTATAAACCTTAGTGTTATCTACGTTAGTCGTAGGTAAGTAGTATTGGCTAATCCAATACCTTCAATCGTACTACTTTTACGACTATTCGTTACTACACGTCTACGTATTTTCAATCGAGGAAATTCAAAAGCTGG
This sequence comes from Cosmia trapezina, assembly GCA_905163495.3. Classification (NCBI taxonomy): domain Eukaryota; kingdom Metazoa; phylum Arthropoda; class Insecta; order Lepidoptera; family Noctuidae; genus Cosmia; species Cosmia trapezina. Next base: position 27,997,623 of record LR991024.1, read on the forward strand.
TATTTTATTATCTATCTTTACTTTTCTCACCTCAAACATTCCACAAAACTGCAGTTTAACACAGCACACTAAAAGATCTTATAAATGTTGCTCTTACACAATCGTTCTGCAGTATAGTGTAAAACCTCAATAGTTTTCCAAATAGCTCTGGAAAGGTGCCTCAGACGATGATAGGGTCAGCACCTCTGTTAGCTGGGAATTTTGTTTTGAGACCCTACCTTAGTAAATATCTATTATTAAAGGCTCTTACAGACAGAGGCGATATCGCGAGCGATATTGCGATATTATCGCGTCGCAACACCGCTACGCGACACGTCGCGACGCGATATCGCCTCTGTCTGTAAGAGCCTTAATATTGTTAGTTTGTTTGCACAGCTTTCTTTAGCGCCGTGGGAAAATTTATAAGTTAGATTTGTGTCTACCAATCAATATTTGTATTGATTAAATCTTGCTTTTTGTTGTCTTGATAATGTGGTATGTCATACTACCCAGCTGTAGTAAAGTTTCAATAGTCATTTCCATTGCTGAGAAAATTCTACTGCATCTAATTGTAGATTGTGCAAATCACCGAGTGTTTTGAATGTATTTTCTCCGAAGTCTAACAATTTTCAGACAATAATAAATTGAATCCACAAGATAAGTTGGTATATATGTTGCGTTTCATTTTACTGTTAACAACGACTTCCTGGCTCCCAGATTTTCATCATCTGCACCTAGTCTAAGTTTCTATCGATCTTCTACTTAGAACTACTACTACTACTACTTACTTACTTTTTTTCTTCTTTCTTTTTTCTTACTTTCTTTCTTTTCTTTTTCTTATAATGGACCAGTAACGGGTTGTCTAGGAGTGTCAGTTTCTTTTAATTGATTGCACAGCAGCCCTAAGCTAAGCTCTTGTCCTTGCGTAACGGATGCGTTTGCGCAGCGCACCGCCCGATTCTTACTTGTGTAGTGTACCTAGCTAGCAAGCACGCTTCCTGCATCACGAGCTAAGGAGATCTAAGTTAGCACGATTTAGAACTGTTCTAGATTAAGGATCTTGTCTTTGTGTTGATGGCATTTTATTGTATTGGCCCGGATGGTGGCAATAATGTGTTTTGGCATGCACAGTGAACAATGAGTAGGTACATTGACGGAATGCGTTGATGATACCGGCAAATTGTGTTCGTGCTACGACACTTAGAAGATTATTATTAAAGTCTCGCCTCAGTAAAAAAAATGTTTGGGATATAAGATGCAATTTTAATACTCCAAAATTGTAACGGTTTTCGGCAGGTTTTGGGTCCCCAAACCCAATTCCAATTGAAAATTGAACATTCAAATGTTATTGAGAGAGTTCAATGGTGATCCGAATATAGAAGCGGAGTTTCCTATGAATCCGACATAAAACCAGTTACTTTCTTCCACTAAACAAAATATAATTGGAAGCGTTTACCGCACTGATAGGGAAGCCGCGTCTAATGCTACGTCATTAATAAGGTAATTATAGCTAAAATTTCACTATCCATACGCTCGTGCTACTGGCTTCTAGGTACTGGTCACAGTCGTAAATGCGCCACTTCCTCGACATATATATTGTGCCTCATTTACCTTCGTAGGGATCAAGGGTCCGTTTTGACGTGATATAATTATGACAGGGACCTACTTATCATCATAAGTACGCTTTTATGGATCCCAAGCTCATAACATATGTTGTGTTTACAGTTTATCATGGTCGTAATTATTTGGTTTCTTTTATTTGTAGATATGGTTGCTTTACTTTCTTAAATTGTATTTGTTTTGCAAAGTTGTAATTTTTTTAAATCACTAAAGAAACCTTAGAAATCGAGCTATATTAATTTAAAACACTATTACCCAAACCAATTAAAATTATCACTTCATATAACCAACTCAAGATAACAATTAGAACGACATGTTTATAAAAACTAATGACTCAAGAATCTCAACATGAGATAAAAACTGCACAAGCTTTTTACAAAACGTTTATCTCACGTTTTTCTATCTTCCATAGTGTTAAAATGAACAACAATGAAGATACAACCTACTAAATAAAACACGAACTCATATTTTATTCATGTGGTTGATTTAATTACTTATTGACGTTTCACTGTTTCATAAGTTGTGTGTCTTGATCTAGGAAGATGCGCTTTAAATATGGAAATGGAAATATTATATTGTTGCAATGCGGTAATAATTATCAATTAGACATAAATTGTAAAGGAATGTTATGGGAGGGGTTTATGCTAATTTTCCGTTACGGTGCAATAAAATAATAATGGATCTTTGTTAGGAATACATGGATTTTTCAATGGTAGGTAAAAAGTACTACATCCAGAATACAGCTGTACGTCTGTAAGTTCAGGTGTACTTCAAGAAATATAGGTAGGTACCTTACACAAGTGTCCTGTGCAAATTATGTTGCATAATAGATAGTCCAACAAAGTTTGATTACATCTATCTTCCATATAAATAAAAAGAGGTTGACTGACTCATCAACGCCCCGCCCAAACCCTTGGACCTAGAAAGCTTAAATTTTGCACAGAGGTTCCCTTCATAATGTAGACAAGGAATAAGGAAGGAATTCCCGGTAGTACGTCCCCGTGGGATATTTTCCGACATCCACGCGGGCGAAGCCGCTGACAAAAGCTGTTATAATGAACTGAAATGTTACTTTACCTAGGTAAGTAAGTACTTAAGTACTTACCTATCTACTTGAGTGAAGTATTTTTATTGAAAAATAAAAAAGCCATTTTATTGCTAGCCTAGGCCGTAAAAGGCGAGGAAAACCTAACGACTCGAACTTTATATTTTCTTTCTTGTTTTAAAGTATCGTGGCATCAATCATAGCAACAAATGTATTATTCACATCACGTCTTTAGTTTATAGCCAACTTTTCTACAGATATTCTCTGGAATCCCGGCCATTACATTGCACACATTAGATTTTATTACGAATTTCTTTATCTTTTATTTGTAGTTGGCAGACATTTTTATCATTAATTTATGGTGACGGGAGACCCGTGCCGGAGATGAGCTTGTTGAATATTTGAATGTACCTATATACATACTATATCCAATGATGTATAAAACTGAACTATCTAATGGTTCAAGAGGCAGGTGATTATAGTTCTTCGACAGTTTTATTCAAACTTCTACTACATACTTAGGTACTTCTATATGTTCTACATTTTATTATTTTGGGAACATCATAGTTTGGGAAGTACATTCATATTATGTATGTAGTAACACATAATATAATGTAGTGACATCATCAATCTCCTTGATGAGTCGTACAGTCTAGCCACAAACACAAGTTCGCTATCAGCTTTGGTTCGCTTCAAAGAATTTTTATTTGAACGTCCGTAGGTATGTCCAATCTGGAAAATTACTGAGAGGAAATTAATAGTGTTTACACCTTTTGCTGAGGTAGGCTTCCAATCTAATCAGACGCTTCTGAACATCTGAATTAATAATGGGCAAAGTTCAATCTGACCTCCGGTTCTTGTAGTTTATCACATTCTTGTCTTTGTATATGTGTTCAAATGTCATTATATTTTATTCACTACATTACTTTTTATCGAAACTTTCGATCTAAAACCCATCTTCATTGCGTCATACCATAGCACGAATCATGTATGAGCCCAGCGCTTTCCCTCCAAAGATAAGCCGTGTTACTGTCTATGGTCTTGTTATGAGCCTGTTACGTCAGCTTCCGGTTGTCTATGATATTGTTAATTCCTACGTACAGGACATTTCCGTCCGCCTGTGTTTTAGTTTAATATGTATAATGCACTTATTATTGTCTTATCTGTTAGTTACGATGTGGTTCACTGATTAATTAGAATTTTAAATTAGAGGTCCACAGATAGAATTATTTACTTTTTATGGTTCCGTACCAGAAGGGTACCAAACCGAACCCTATTACTAAGGCTCCGCTGTCCGTCTGTCCGTCTGTCACAGGACTCAAAGGGCTGTATCTAATATTTTTCTCTAATAATTTTCTCAGATTGTGTATTTCTATTACTTACAGCTATAACAACAAAAATAGTGAAAAAAATAAAATAAATGGGGTCCCCATACAATAAATGGGGTCCCCATACAATCAACTTTTCAATTTTAAAAAAGAAAATCTTACCGTAGCATGTGGGGTTTCTTTGTCTAGAACTCATTGAGTAGAGTACAAATATATTTTTTATTGTTTTTTATTTTCAAAAGTGAAGAAATAGGGACCCGTAAAACTTGTAAATTTTAGACCATTTTTGTACGAGCTCTATCACAACAATCAAACAAGATAGTAATTTGAATCTTCTGTATATCATGTACCATATATACTGTTTATAAACGACAAATATTATAAACGCCGATGCATAAGGTATTTTGTTCAAATATGGGCGATTTTCTGCAACTGCAAAACATTAGGTACCACACACACAATAACAGTATCATTATGAAATACAAAGTTATCTTTGCGATTGTTTAACATATATGGTAGGTACAGAACTCTTCTTGTGCAAGTCCAACTCCACTTGGCCGGTTTTTTACTTTTACATGCGAATCTATTTTCCTAAATTATTCTTGGTCCTTGAATAACGTTTTTACCTCCAGACAATGACTAATTTCCCTGAAATGACTTTTATCAAAGGATATCTTCATTGTTTCTTATTAAAATTTTAAGAATAGTAAATGTTAACAACATTACCGTGGATAGAATTTACAATAGAATGCAAGTGTGCCAAGGAGGCTGTAGCGTCTTCAGTCCTGGTTTACATAATATGTTGTTTAATACGAGCACTATGCAATTACGCTTGCAAATACGATGGAAACGTGTTTAGTGAGTCCACGATACGAGAAACATAATGGACATAGTTTACTAACTGCAGTTATGGAAATGATTAGGAAGATATTAGAATTAATTTTCGAAGCACGATCTCTTTTAGTAAACACTGAGATGGGTTGACTGGACCAGCTTGCTGAGAAATAGGGTGGTCTCTAACTGAGCTTTGTGAATGAACTGAGAGAAAAACGACTCCTTTCGAATTAATATTATAAAACCTGCAACCCGTGTAGTTAATATTCTGAACGTAAGCACTACGACAGTTAACATAGGTAGGTAGGTACATAAGTAAAGTGCTTTAAATTCGTAAACCGGCAAGAATTATACAATATACAACGTGTAATGCTAAATGCGCAAAACCTCTTAAGGGGTCATTGTACTCATCATTATGAACAACTTTTACTATGGGGCCAAACCTGAAATCGCGAAAAAAAAATCAGCTGTTCAGTACATTTTGACGAAATTTGCGAACATAAATGTACTGAACAGCTGATTTTTTTTTCGCGATTTCAGGTTTGGTCCCATAGTAAAAGTTGTTCATAATGATGAGTACAATGACCCCTTAAGAGGTTTTGCGCATTTAGCATTACACGTTGTATAATTTCATACTTTGTTGTTCTATAATAACAGCAATGTTGCAATATTGGCAGATACAAATAAGAGATAAAAACTTTTTTACAAAAACAAAAACCGACTTCCAAAAAAAACACTAGAAAGTGAAACATAACTTTAATTTCGGAAGTCGGTGTCTTTGGATCTGTATTTTAGTTTTTTGCCACCGACTTCCGAAATTAAAGTTATTTTTCACTTTCTAGTGTTTTTTTTGGAAGTCGGTTTTTGTATTTGTAAAAAAGTTTTTATTTTTCACTTTTTAGTGGTTCAGTTTGTAATTTATCTAAGTTACAATAACCCAATGTCAACTGCTCATCACGTTTTACAAAATGTTGCTTTTCCCGATGCAGGGACATTAATTGTTGAGGAGTTCTCCTAGTAAGAACCAGGAGAAATGGAGCTCATGGTGAAGTCACCATTACCATTATTTTGACGAGCATAAACCATATTAAAGTAATCGAATCGCAACCTGTTATATACTTAGATATAATTGAGTATTTCCGATGGCCCTCTGTGTTCTTCATCATAAGTTCCAGCTCACCGAATGGTACTTTCCGAGAGCTAATGCACGAGTTACTATAAAAAATACCGAAATCGATATAGGTGTGCCCATAAAATTTGAGGGTTTCCCTCGATTTCCATGGGATCCCATCATCAGATCCTGATTTGATGATCATGGGACCACTTGGGAAGTATACCCTTTCGAACAAAAAAAGAAAAATCCAAATCGGTCTAGCCATTTTCGAGTAATCGGGGAACATACATAAAAAAAAAAAAAAAAAAAAAAAAAAAAAAAAAATATTCCGACGAATTGAGAACCTCCTCCTTTTGGAAGTCGGTTAAAAACATGATAGAAAATAAACAAAAACTGCTTTCGGGCCCTTTTGCACTTTCCAGTCATTGAACTGCCGCCATTTTTAAACACCCACAAAATGTTTTCAACAGAATTACGCTAATATTACATTTACCATGAACTTGAGGTTTCTTTTGGAAAACTTTACTACTCATAATAGTTGTGGTTTTCGCTGTTTCTTACTGAAGTCAATGGAGCGATCGAACGAAACGTAATTTGGCGCGAAAATGTGGAAAATGGCGATTGCGACAAATATGGCGGGCGATTGCAATGGCGCGAATTTGGAGGTCACGATCGGACGGACCGAGAACTTGGAAGCTGAGGTTCTTTTTGACTAAAACTGGTGTGCATTTAAAATTTTGTTGAAGTTTGACGGTCAATACTTGTACCTACGGTTTTTATGGAAACAGTGGAGTCCAAAAGTATTCTCTTATTTACTAAGTATATAAACAATTTTGAAGGCATGTTTACTGCTGTGCAGTTAGTATTATGTAAATAACAGGCATGTAGTAAATGATTAAACAAAAACAAAAGAGCTTCCCACGCGAGCATAGCTAGGTGTTAATTGTTAGTAAGAAGCTATTCACATAAACAACGGGCTAGAATAATGCCAGTACCTAATAGTCTGTCATTATTTAAGGCATTTGCCATCAACTAATTATTTTTAAGTGTGACTAACTTAAAAGGCCCTGGTACAACTGGTAGGGCTTAGAATTTACCTTTGGGCATTGGGCATATGCCTGCGTAATTCGTACTAAGAATAAAGCCATTTTCAAAGTAGCAAGTAGTAATTTTAGTAAGTACTTTTTTTGCACATCCTCCTAAAAATTCCAGTGAATTCTGTGTAAAGAAAACATCGATGATTTGCACTAAAAAAAGGCTCAGAAAAATAAGGCTAAGGCTAGTAAGCAAGACAATACGGAGCTAAAGGGAAAGTTATCAATAAGAAATGGCTGCACCCTCCCACGCGGAGAAACCTTGCAGTGTTGCAATATTGTCGCACTACGCTCCCACATTGTTTCATAATGTGTGGTAAACGCAGGGTTTTTGAGTGCTTTCTGACAAACGTAGACTAACTTCATCAGAGGATTGAAATGGAATTTGTTTTTTTGCTGATTTAATAGTGTTGTCTACATGATTGTGTAAGATCTCTTGCTCCGTAGCAGCAACAATATTTTTTCTAAATTAATGTATTGGTAAACTGGATCACGGATTAGATCGACGTTCAAAGGAAACGACGTGCGGCGTCCACGTCGACATGGACGTCTTCTTCAAGCAAGACGACGCGATGCAACAAAAAAAACGGTTTCCAATGGAGATGAAGAATTTTAAATTAAGGATTTAGTGTAGAAAAAAATATAAACTAGCACCAAAAAATATAAAAGCCAATACAAAAACTAGCACCTAAATCCTAACCTAATCTAATAACTAAACTGCCTCTGAAACTAAAATAGCAAAGAACGCACCGTCATAATACCAAAAGTCGTACGTATAAATAGTCTCCAAAAGATGGTACAGAATGCACCGCCAGACCTTTCGAATCCGATCCGAGCGACCTGCAACACAAAATAGACAAAAACGGTTTGCACGCCAATTGGGACAACACACTGCAAGTGGAACGTTATGACATAATAGCACTCGATTCTATGAGCCAAGAGCCAGTGACCGCTATACTTACAATCACGTGGCTTTGTTTTGTATGGAATCGTATATTGGGATCTGCTTTTCTATGATAGGTATTACGTAACATAGACTATGATTTTTTATTTGAGGAGCGAAGAAGCAACCTTTTTTTTACTGCAGGCTTTAAGAACCTACAAATTATGATACCGAATTTCTATCAATTCAATAGTAATTGTCTGATTGAAACCTTTTTTTTTGTCGATGGAAAATCACCAAATGACTTTTCCCGCTCTGGGTGGAGCGAGAAGGAGTGTCAGACTTTTATTGACTAAAACCCACCCGTGTTCCTTCATTTGCCTATGCCAGGGTCACGGTATCTCTTTCGAACAACCCCCGACCCCGGCGGCATCGGCCCTATCGGACCCCATCATTGCTGACGTCTCTTTGAGGCGCGCGTGGAACACAGCCTTTGACCCGGGCCTGGTCCTCACCGGATTATCGCGGTAAGTGGTGGCTACACCTACGGTTGTCGTCCTTCTACGCGATAATCAACGGCACATCCCGTATAATGTGGCCTCTGCCTAACCCAGTGCGGGTACAGACGACATTGGACGAAGCATTGACTGCACGCGATCGGATACGCGTTTGTTCGCATTCGATCGAATTATCTAACTTCCTACAGTTAGTACCTACTTTATACTGGAATAGTGGAACAATTGTTCGATTTATTTATGTAAAGTCACGATTTTTTCCCTTATTATACTTGAGGACATTGAAGTAATATTATTACTTGAGGTGCATATTGTTCTTATCCGAGAAGTTATATTTTATGAGGTGTTTTGTATTTTTAGTTCGATACAATAAACAGGTCACGTACTAACTGTAGTTAATATATTGTATTTAAAATATTTTATGTACCTACCTAAGTAATATTTTGATAACAAGTTAGCAATTACGAGTACGTGATTTAATTCATGTTTTTAAAGGGGTTTTATGAGGATGATTCAGACGGACAATATTTAATGGTCTTAATCACAAAGCGTTATGAACTAATGACCCAAAAAACGTTTACATGAGTGCACTATATGACTTCCTACATTAAAAAGACAAGATTAAAGGCGAAATCTTTTTTGAATGATAATCATAATTGTTCAACCCATCATACAGTTAATCTTTTGTTATAAAATATCTTTATGTATTGTAGTGTGTAACCTTGGAACGAAATCTAATGACCCAGGAAAATCTAAGTAAATGTTAATAAATACGTTGTTGTTTAGAGTCGACCTTAACCACTTTGATAATATTGTAAAAACTATGTATGTCGAGAAAATGTTTTAACATAAATCACAGCCTATATTGTTTCCAATGCTGGGACACAGGCCTCTTCTTTCTGTGAGAGGGAGAGAGTGGGCCGTAATCTACCACTCGCGCCCAGAGCGAGCTGGTGGATATACAAAATTTAACGTTTTGTGATAAATGATGGAACAAATCTCAAAATTGAGCATTTTATCTGCTATAACGCGAACCTTTTTCTAACCGCTCCCGCCACAATCCGCTCGTCCAAGGAGGATGCGGTTCTTACTTTGTTTAACCAGGCATGGGGTCATAACCTGGTCAAAAGGGGGAGGATATAACGCGAACCTTTTTCTAACCGCTCCCGCCACACTGCTAAAATTCAATCAATCTGCCTAGGCTTTTCCCAACAATGGGGGGGTCGGCTTCCAGTCTAACCAGATGCAACTGAATATCAGTATTTTACATGGAGTTACTGTCTATCTGACCTCCACAATTCAGTAACTGAGTAAAACGATACCCTTTGATAAGACTGGTTGTCAGACTTTCGGGCTTCTGACGACCCGTAACGACTCTCAAAGATCCACGAATGAAAGCCGAGCGAGACCAACGCTTACGTGTTTTCCGAGGCACGGAGGAGCCTCGTATGTAAAGATGTCACCTATCCACGGACCAACCGTGTCAAGCATTATTACTTAGCCACGAGCTCCTCTGCTAAAATTATGCTTCGGAATATTGATGCAACATTAGATGCGATAACATAGACCACGCAATTCAATACCTAGAACCTAACAATATCGAAAAAAATATCTATTGTTCAGCTCAGAATGAGGTTACTCGCTGTGCACTGGAGCTTATACAAACACTTGCCCAAGTTGTGAAAACCAATTCGCTCCATGACGCTTCAATGAAGACCATCAGCTGATCACTTGATTGATTTGTAACCGGTTGCCATCTGCTGATGACTTGGCTTCGATTAGTTTGCAATCAGAAGATACTAGGTCTAGTGTTGAAAGATGTTTCTAATTGTCGGTATTGAAGTTGAAGAGCTGATCGCTAACTGTGATAAGAAAATGTTTTTATTAACAGTGTTAGATATGGACGTGACCAAATCATCTTTTGTAACCTAAGCAGTTATAGTTATACTGTTGGCAAGGAAGACAATTTGATGGGAAATAATGTACATACGATTTTTTTAAACTATTGTCAAGGCTTCCTTCGTTTTGAGGAAATAGTTAGGCTCATTATAGCTAATGTGTTAGTTCCTTCACCCACATTATGGGAAGTTTGTTTTACAAGAACATCTCTTTTTCATCTATCATGATATGACATCCTTAAGAATGGGTCTATGGGTTGATGCTACAGCCCCCGCCTGGATAATAATCTTGTTGTAACATTTATAATACTCTCCTGGCTGTGATTAAGTTATTTTCAGTCTGTTAAATTAATTAGTCCCACGTTGGGTCACTGTCCGTCGTTATTCGTTATTTAGTTCTTTTGCAACATTACTCCAAGCAATTGTGTATTGATCACTTTTGCAATAATAGTTTCACTGTTTTATTGTAGTTGTATTTATTTATATTAAGTGCTTACTCTAGTGGAAATGAATATTTCGATATTTGTGATCGAGTAGTTTGGAGGTTTTCAAGTATTTATCTCCCGTTTGAAATTATCTGAATGTAACAGTTGTTGTTCATTGAGAATTACTTACATTTTGTTTAGGTTCTCCATTATTTTGATACATAAATATGGGCTAAGGAGGAGCTCCTGGCTAAGTAATAACAGCCGCACGGGTCAATCCATTAGGTTAAGCTACGCTTGCCGGGGTCGGTCATTGGATGGGTGATCATCTTTACATACCGAGACTCCTCCATGCCTCGGAAAGCACGTTAAGCCGTTGGTCCCGGCTGTCATTTGTGGATCTTTGACAGTCGTTACGGGTCATCAGAAGCCCGAAAGTCTGACAACCAGTCAAGGGTTATCGTATTACCCAGTTACTGGGTTGTGGATGTCAGATAGGCAGTCGCTCCATGTAAAATACTGGTATTCAGCTGCATCCGGTTAGACTGGAAGCCAACCCAACAAGTAATATTTTGTCACTTTTCCTCTCTGTTGCATAGCAAGTCTTCGCAAAATTATTCTAGTGGCCTAAATTACTTTCAACAACAAGACGCGTTGGTATCGGTAACATAGAAAAGTGTCAATTATATGCTTAGCATAGATAAGGTAGGTATACAATGTTGTACACAGTTGCACGAAATGGCAGAGGAAATCCACCTCATGATAAGATGTGTCTTCTTTTTAGGTCATGATATTGTTTCAGTCTTGGTGCCCTTTACAATTATGTAGGTAAGTGGTTGCTAATAATTAACTGTCTCGAGGTTAGGAATTAACTTCACACATTCGTCCAAGGTGACGGATTCTTGTTCAAGTAAGGATGGTGCGAATGGGAAATGGGTGTTATGATTAACTAGCTGCGCCCCGCGGTTTCACCCGCGTAGACCGGGATAAAAGTAGCCTATGTGTTAATCCAGGGTGTCAGCTACCTCCATACCAAATTTTATCAAAATTGATCCAGGCGTTTGAGCGTGAAGAAGTAACAAACATACATACATACACTCGTGATGCCATGAGATTATATTTTTACATTCATGTTCACTCCTGAAGAATTTTAAAATGAAAAGATTCGACTGTAGCATGATGTTACGAAATGGACAATGCGAGGGCAATTTCTCTAGATAAAAAAATACCGAAGTACCTACAGTAAGAAGTAAGGCACTACGAATTAGTAATTTTGTAGTTACTTTGATGTGCTTAACCCGAAACAACTGTACAGGTAATTGTATGATGTAAGTAGGTGCACGCCACACTTGGCAGAATGTGATGATACCTGTTACTAACCTTAAAACCATTTAATGTACCATGTTCTGACAAATAAATAAATGATTATGATTATGATTAGGTGTAGCTACTTACTTCCAAAATGGAATAACTGCACCGCGTGAAAACGATATAGTTATTTATGCTACACGTGCGGAAAGTAGGTGATTTCCGATGAGTGGAATTTTTATTCATGAGCGAGCGTAACGAGCAAGCGACACGAGTCGGAAATCATCTTACGACCGTGTATAACGTTCTACTATGCATGTGCGAGGAAATAAAAAAATATACGTATGTTGACAAAGTATTTTTCTTTTGATTTAGCCGGTAAGAGGCTGTTGTTGGCATTTTGTGCTTCTTGAATAACATTTTCTGGTGTTAAATTAATTGATTCGTCAGTTGAACTCAACCTTTTTAGAAGATTTACACAGATCGTCTCCAAACTAAGCAAGAAATTAGTAAAATGGCGGGCTTATTTTAAATACATGCGCGCTCAGCATATGATCTACTACTGCGCATCTGCAAATAGCTGCTACGTCGTATCGCAAAAAGGCACGAGCAAAATATACCTTAGTTTCATTGTACCTTCTCTAAGAATGATAATCTTGACTAATTTGTAAAACTTTTCTCAATAATGAAAACTCTGCGTCGGGCTGACGACGGAGTTAAATATTTAAAAAATACTGAAAAGTATAAAGCACTTGTGTGAAAAAGTGGCACTTTCCGCACAATTTGGCTGCTTGGAAAACGCTCTTTTGGAACATAATGCATTGTAAAAGATTTAACAGTACACATAATTATTATTATTATTGAAATAACGGCGTGTACTCACGCGGCATTGTTTATATTAGGTGTGCTGTCACAATGAGTTCATTGTTTCGGCCATTCCTACCGGTGCTGATATTGAGATCCACATTCACCGTTACATCACGGTGGAGTAATATTACTCATTTTAGTAAGGTATACATAAGGTCTAGTTAAAATAGATGGACAAATTTTCCCTGTGTGTTCTACCCATGAATATGAACAACTTTCACTAAGGGTAGTCCCTTAGTCTCTGTTCTGTTCAGTACATTTATCAACACCAAACTTGTCAAAATGTAGGGAGCAGCTGATTTTTTTTCGCGATTTCAGGTTCGACCCATAGTAAAAGTTGTTCATATTCGTGGGCAGTCATCTACTTTAATGGGACCTTGTATAATTATGAAGTATTGCATGTGTATCATAATATTGTATCTCATCATCCCAGTTGCCTTGTTTCCTACGATTAGAACTATCATCGTCTACATCTTTTGTGGTTGGAATAGGCTGTATATCCAAAAAGAATACATGCATGCTGTTGTTAGTTGTAGGTCGTTGAATTTAGAATTTTACACAGTCAGACTAACGTGGCTATAAGTATAAAACTGCCGCACGGGTCGAGCTACGCTTGCCGGGGTTGGTCCGAGGATGGGTGTCCATCTTTACATACCGAGACTCCCCGTACGTCGGAAAGCATCAAAGCACGTTAAGCCGTTGGTCCCGGCTGCCATTCGTGGATCTTTGACAGTCGTTACGCATCGTCAGAAGCCCGAAAGTGATAACCAGTCTTACGAAGTGGTATATTATCATGTTACTCAGTAACTGGGTAGTACTGATTAGTTAAAATTTTATCATTTGACTTGATTTTCATTATAGTTTCATTTGGCAAATTATGTTTATTCTTGTTTTTGTTGACAACTTTCCATGTTGCTTTACACAGATTCTGAGCTGAGTGTATAAAGCGACTGTGATGGGCTCGCTGTGTGAGATTTATAACTCTCTTTAGACGATTGGATAGATTTATAACTCTCTTTAGACGATTGGATAGATTTATAACTCTCTTTAGACGATTGGATAGATTTTTAAGATTTGTTTTATTTTGCTTATTCGGCAATAACCGGTACTTCCATAGCAATTCCCTTTTTCTTTTACTACATATCCTAATGCCACGACTAATCCATTTTGCTTTTTCTTTAGTCGATATCCGTATTTTTATATTTGGAAAGCACAAATCGTATAGCAACCTAAACAAATCATAGAACAACTTGAATGCTTTATTGGGATAATTTTCCTCATATACGTCAGCAAAAGTGAAGCAGCAAAATGTGAAGCAGACCCTTTGATCCCAGAGTAAATCACTGGTCAGTACAACCTTAAGGGTCTATACTACCTTAAATAGCTTAGCGTGATCGTCCGTTACGTCGAAAATACTGCAGCATTATTTTGTAATAAATACATATAATGGTAATGTTGAGCATTAATGTTAGGTAGTACCATGCATGTTAGACGAAAACCGAATCTATAAAATTTTCTCGACAGAAAAAAAATCCAAAGTTACCTCCAAACCGAACAATAAACCGCTGGTATTCAAAAAATACTTCAAATTAGATCATAAAACTTTGCATACTAACTGAAGTAAATAGAAAGTAGGTCTTATGTTTTTTATTTATTTCAAATTACCATTATTTTCACCGTAAAAAGCAATTAGGTACCTAAACTATTGGCGCCCAGCACCGCACTCGTCTCGCTCTCACATAGTCTGCGAGCAGTATCGTGTGAGTGAGATAAAAACCTGTGGTAGTACAGTGGCCGAGTCCTTATTGTCTTTGATTACCATAGACTTATAAAAAAAGATGGACTCCGCGCCACGAATATCGAAAGTGAAGCACCGTACCGATCTATGTGTGCATGATTTGAGTACCTGCAAAGACGGCGTCGCTCGTGTCACGTAATGGCGGCCGGTCGGCATACTATGATGTAAATGTGTGCGCGAGGCGTGTTTGTACAAACGGTCCGGCATACTTACTGTGCTTCACTTTCGATATGCGTGGCGCGGAGTCCATCTTTTTTTATAAGTCTATGTTGATTACCTACTTGTGCGATGAAATTAACCTGGCATTGAAAATTCGACATTTAATGCATGTTAATAAATCGCCGTTTAACTTGTTAACTTTAACACGCACATCCAAATCTTTATGTTAGTGTACAGGATAATTTATTTGTAATGATGATTAATATTTATTAGCATTAAATTAGTATGATACTATAAATAAACCAAATAATCTGCACTTTTCTAATATTCCCGCTTGATCGCCATACTTCCAAGTGAGGTTCAGAAGGTTTTTTTATGTTTGACAGCCCGTGGGCGCCAAACCGCCACAGACAACAAAACATCACTTGGGCACATGGCTACAACTTTACAAAATAAAATATTAAAACTCCAAATACCTGAATAGGCAAATAAATAACATTTACAGTATTGTTTAACATTTATTCACAAAATAATAACGATGGCTAACAGTCGGCCTTTCCTGACAAATTCACGTCCCGTGAATCTAATTACGTCGTATAAGATTACTTTTAAATAAAATATTTAATCAACAAATAATTTGACCACATTAACTATCTATTATCATGGGAATAACAAAAAAAAAATCAACAAATAATCATATTAGACAATACCTGATTCTAAATTCTAAATGAACTAGTATTGTAGCCTCTAAATATCTACAACAAATATCTCAATTAAATAATAAACTGAAGACGAAATCCCTTCATGTTTTCGCCTCAAAGTATTAAATTAGGTTAAACAGCCTTTACATATTCGGAATACAATCAATACTGAAGCCCCTTCATGTCTTCAGCATTGTCAAATCATTCCACTGAAACCTCTACATATTTTCAGCGGTTTGACGATTACACTTTACTCAAGTTGCTATGCAAAGCAACATTGAATCATTACAATGTCTGATTCTGAAATAAAATAATATTCGTTGTAGCCTCTACATATCTACAACAAATATCTCACATAGGTACATTATGGTCCGAAGACGAAACCCCTTCATGTTTTCGCCTCAAAATGTTAAATTAGATCCACAATACAATCAATACTGAAGCCCCTTCATGTTTTCAGTATTGTCAAGTCATTCCACTGAAACCTATGTACCAGTACATATTTTCATTGGTTTGACGACTACTTGGAATGCATCATTAACTCAACTGGTACGCAAACCAATATTAATTTAAGTGAAATCTGCTTTATAATCATAAAAGTTAATTAGTTTAAGTCAATATCCATAAATACACAAAATATTAATTTGCAACAATCAAATAGGTAAGTAAAATAATATTTTTTTTAGATATTATCATCGTTATTTATTATCATCAATATTTTGGTCATTACTAAAATCATTATCAGAATCATTATCTGATTCATTATTACTTCTATTAAATACCAACCATGGGTGGATCTTATCTACGGAGAAAATACCAGTAAAAGGTCGGTTACCTTTTCGAGACAACGGAGTATCCTCAATAACATATCTATCATTATCCAATATCGTTACTATGCGATAGGGACCACGAAGTTTTGGAACAAGCTTTCGACTTTGACCACAGGAAGGAATCTCTCTTTCTACTCTGACGAGATCACCTACAACATATATAACCTTCTTCCTATGTTTATCGAAAGATTCTTTCTGTTTATCCTGATTTTTGGCTATATGTTCGGACACTTGATTTCGAATGGTTTCTAATGTACTCTCATCACAATATTCCTCGTTATTAGTGCTAAGGGAAAGAGAAGAATCATTCGTCCCAATTAATTTTAGGCCAAACAACGCCTGTGCTGGAGTTTTTCCTGTCCCCTTATTAAGTGTATTATTTAATGCCCATTGAATTTCGGAAACCGCCTCGTCCCACAATTTTTCGTTTTTATTCAATATCTTGGCACTAAGAGCAGCGAGGACAGTTCTATTGTACCTCTCAACTTGCCCGTTTGCTCGCGGCGTAGCTACCGCGTTTAACACATGTTTAACACCTAATGAATTAAGAAATTCCTTAAACTTTTTGGAAGTAAAAGAGGTTCCTCTGTCTGATACTATTCTTTGCGGGACACCAAAAGTATGAAAGTAACTCTGTAATGCTTTTATACTCTGTAAACTTTTTGTGCTTTTAACCGGATCGAGAATTATGTATTTAGTAAAGGCATCTATTATTAACAAAAGATAAGAATTCTTTTTCTTACTACGCACAAAGGGGCCCAAATGGTCTACATGAAGTGTATGGAATGGGCGATCAACTTTTGGTATTGGGTGCAATTCCCCAGACCTTTTGCCAGCGGGGATTTTCGTATGAGCACATTCAAGACAAGAATCGACATATTTTTTAATAAATCTTCTCATCTTGGCAAACCAATATTGACTTTTTATTTTATCATAAGTTTTATCAAAACCAAAATGTCCCAACATATCGTGATTTGTTCTGAGTAAATGCCACCTTATTCCTTTAGGTACAACCCATCGATCGCCCTCAGGCGTT
Source organism: Cosmia trapezina (assembly GCA_905163495.3). NCBI lineage: Eukaryota > Metazoa > Arthropoda > Insecta > Lepidoptera > Noctuidae > Cosmia > Cosmia trapezina. The sequence continues at coordinate 28,015,057 of LR991024.1, forward strand.
TTCCTGTACAGCATCCCGCGTTTAACGACAAAGTTGTTTTTAATTTCAATAATATTATTCGTTTCTTTATCGTTAAGTATAGTTATTATTCTTTGTAATTCAGAATCATTTTGTTGAGCAGTAGCTATCCAATTGGTATTAATTAATCTGACTTCTGTATACTCATTTTGCTGTACAGGATTACGACTAAGGGCGTCGACATGACACATATTTGAGCCTGGTTTGTAAATAATATTAAAATCAAATTCTTGTAAAGCATTCCACCATCTTGCAACGCGTGGCAACATGTCTTTTTTTTTCAAATGTGGCTCGAACCGAGTTACAGTCAGTAACTATCGTGAATTTGAGTCCTAATAAATATACGCGAAATTGTTGAACCGACATTACAACAGCCAAAGTCTCTAAATCATAAGAGGTGAAGCGAGCCTCTTCGGGGGAAGTCTGTCTGCTGTAATAAGCAACAGCGCTAAATGGGGAATCCTTTTTAGACCTTTGCATTAATATCCCAGCAATTCCTAACTTGGAGGCATCCGTATGAACTTGCGTTTCATAGGTCGGATTATAGAAGGCAAGAACGGGGCGTTTTGTTAGTTCTGTTTTTAACTTTTGAAAAGACTCTTCCTGAGAACTTTCCCAATGCCAAGAGGAGTTTTTCTTTAAGAGTTGAGTTAACGGTCTGGCGATTGTGGAAAACCCCCTTATAAAGCGCCGAAAGAAACTAGATAAACCAATAAATTGACGGACTTTATGTTGATCAGTTGGGCGGGGAAAATTTTCTACAGCCTCTATTTTGTGCTGTCCAGGCCTTATTCCCTGTTCATTTACTTCAAACCCCAAGTAATTAATGGATCGCATAAAAAAGTTACATTTTGATAGTTTTAAAGTTATTCCAGAAGTTCTGAACAAGTTAAGTGTATTCTTTAATTTCTCAAAACCCTCTTCAATAGTTTTTGACGGGATTATGACGTCATCCATGTAAGCAAATGCGTCTTTAAAACGGGCGTTACCAAGAATATTATTGATGGCTCGTTGAAAATTTGACGGAGCATTAGCTAAACCAAAAGGCATCCTGTTAAACTCAAAATGGCCATCAGGTGTAACAAAAGCTGTTAAATGTTTGGAAGTTTCTGACATACAAATTTGGTAATAACCGGACGCGAGATCTAATGTCGTATAAAACTTAAAGCCTGATAGATTGTCTAATTGATCGTCAATTCTTGGCAAAGGATAATGTTCTTTAATTGTTTTCTTGTTCAAGGCCCTAAAATCTATACAAAGTCTGTAATCGCCAGTTTTCTTTTTTACTAATAAAATTGGGGATGCATAGTCGGACGTGGATGGTCGTATAATTCCTGAATCCTCTAATTCTTCAACCATTCCTCTAACAACTTGTCGCTCCGAATGAGCCAACCTATAAGGTCGGTATACAATAGGACTATTGTCACTTAAATGGATATTCATCTCTATTCCTTTGACACATCCTAATTCTTTGGTTGAAAAAGCAAAGCAATCCCTATAATCGTTTAATAAATTAAATAACGACTCGCGATCTTTTTTTTCTAATTCATCACCTACGTTTATTAATGAGCTGTCTATAGTAGGATTGGGTAAGTCTTCGTGGTTACCTACAATTCTATTAATGCGGTATGACTGCATTTCTGTAAATGGAACTGCACGAACTAATAGTGTACCTCGTTTCAGGTCAAACCCTAGCGAGTTCGATCCGTCTACTACAACCCGACCTCGACCGTCCGTCAGTTTTATCAAACCTTGAATGACTTCGTACTCCCTATTTGGTTCGCGACTTAAACTGGGTTCTATAAGCACATCACCATTATATTTAGTTTCAGAGTAAATATCGACACCGGTATATCCATGTATTTTAATATCGTCTAAAACACGTAACGTAATTCTTTTAACCATTGACATAGTTTTGTCTTTAATTTGAAGCATTTCGTTAGTTTTAATGACGATGATGTGATCCTGTTCTGTAAAAGTTTGCCCCAATAATAAAGGGACTTGTAATAAATGATCTGAGACTATAAGTGTTGGTACTATTGCCTTCACGGAATCTATTTCAATGTTCATATCACATTTTCCCAAACAACTAACCACAGAATCTCCAAACCCTCTCAAAACTGGTAAGTCATTCATTGACCACATAGTAGTAATTATGTTACGGGCAACTGATTCTCTCAACATAGAGCATTGACTACCAAAGTCAATAAAACAATCAAGTGTTACACCATTTACAGAGGCTTCTTTAAAATATTTTAATTCATCATTATGTTCTGTAGAAATACGTAAAACCGTTTTAGGAGCCGCATCCTTTTTATTAGAGCAGTCGTTAACTAAATGTCCTACTTTATTACAGTTAGTACACCGTTTGATTGTTTGTTTACACTTATAATACGGGTGACCTTCTTCACCACAGTTATAACATTTAGTTGTAGATTCAGTGGTGTTAGTCTTAGTACTATTAGTTTTATTACGTTTATTATTATTAATGCCTGCCTGATACACTGTTTTGTCGACTCTCTTATTAATTTTAACTCCCTTTAAATACACTAGTAGTTTGTCAAGATCGGAGTACTGTGCTGCTTCCGCACTTGTTCTTATAGAACGATCTTCAATCCCAAACAGAATGCAATCAATGGCATTCTTTCCGAAAATATTGCATCTATTTAATAACACCGTCTTATCATAAAAATATTCCTCTAATGAATCGCCAAAACGTGCTTTACAAGCAAGCATATCTGACAATAACTGAGCGTAATTCTCGTCGCTCGGAAAAGCTGAGCGTAGTTTGTTTTGCCATTCAAACCAGGAAAACATGACACTGGGAAGCCCTTGATACCATTTTTGTGCAAAACCTACAAGTTTCGGCATTGCGTAATGAACCGTTTGCTTTTCTGACCAGTTATAAATTTGTGCACACTCATTTACTTTGGTAATCCACATTTCTATAGTTTGATTTCGTTTTGATGGATCGAATTCGGGAATAACATTAAAAACGGAAAAACGTTCATTGCTTCTATCAGTTTTCATCGTCTGCACGACGTCTTTTAACATTTGAGCCAATAATAATTTATCACTGACCTGTTCGGCAACCTTACTGTCACCTTGGGATAGCTTCGTATTGTTGCGGTCGCTCCCGGCCCCGCAACTGTGCCTGGTATTGCGCGCAGTACTACTGCGACCGCGCCTCGTACCGCTCCGGTCGCGATGCGTAGTACTCCGTTCGCGTTGCGTACCGCTCCGGTTGCACCGCGCATCACTTCGGCCGCGTTGCGTACCGCACCGACTGCGCCGCGCACCACTCCGATTTCGCCGCGCACCGCTGCGCTTGCGCTGCGCACCGCTCCGACTGCGCCGCGCACCGCTCCGACTGCGCCGCGCACCGCTCCGACTGCGCCGCGCACCACTCCGGCTGCGCCGCGCACCACTCCGGCTGCAACGCGCACCGCTACGGCAGCAACGCGCATCGCTACGGCTGCGTCTAGCACGGTTCCGGCTGCGCCTTGCGCAGCTGCGGCTGCGCTTGGCACGGCTCCGGTTACGTCTCGCGCCGCTCCGGCTGCGCCTCGCGCCGCTCCGGCTGCGTCTCGAACCGCTACGGCTGCGCCTCACACCAGTACTGCATTGGCTGCGTCGGACACCACATCGGCGGCTACCTTGGACACTGCTAGTATTATGCCGCATGACGCTGCGGCTGCGTCTTTTTGATAGTATAGATTCTCGGGATTCTAAACCGAAAGGCAACTCGGAATCAGGAGTATCCAAGCGCCTCCCTTGTTTGCACGTCTGATCACCCATTTAGTTAGGTTTAATATTGCGCTTTGCTGGGCGGTCGGTAACACTGAGATCTCGTAAGAAAGTGTTCTCAGTGCTATTCCACTTCTGAACTATAAATAAACCAAATAATCTGCACTTTTCTAATATTCCCGCTTGATCGCCATACTTCCAAGTGAGGTTCAGAAGGTTTTTTTATGTTTGACAGCCCGTGGGCGCCAAACCGCCACAGACAACAAAACATCACTTGGGCACATGGCTACAACTTTACAAAATAAAATATTAAAACTCCAAATACCTGAATAGGCAAATAAATAACATTTACAGTATTGTTTAACATTTATTCACAAAATAATAACGATGGCTAACAATACTAATCTTAACATGCTAGGAACTTTTCATGAAATAGAATATTGTAGGTCACGCGATATTTCCAAGCATTACCTTTCAACCTCTATCCATTTTACTCTTTCATACATCATACCTAACAGCTCTCAGTCCTCATAATGAAATAGTGCTATGCAGCCTGCGAAAACAGATCCAGTTAAATGAATGAAACGCAATGAAAGAAGACTGTGGCTGATAGGATCTCATCCCCGCTTTGGAGGTCCTTTATTTATCAGTCATTTTATCATTTAATATGTATTAAAATATAATTTTAATTTCCATTTTAATTTTAATTTCAATTTCCATTTCAATTTTGACTTATATCTTAATCTTGTCATTTTGCATAGAACTAAATTATTTTTATTTTATTATTTATTTATTTAATTATCGAAGGTGAGCACTAAGGAAGACTTTTTTAAAATTAATACAAACATAAACACACGCCTTCCTCCCATGGGCGTAGGCAGAAACTACAGAACGCCACCTGCTACGATCTTTACATACTCCTTTTGCCTCGTTTACGTGCATACGTCATACACATACGCACTTGACCTTAATTGTTTTTTTAAATTCGCCTCCTAAATAGGGCATGACACTTTTGATGGAAATTCGTAATTTTTGCCGATAGGAAATTCCATTGCGCACATGGCTTGTTATTTTTAGGGTTCCGTACCAAAATGGTAAAAAAGGAACCCTTATGGTGTGACTCATTCTGTCTGTCTGTCACAGCTGGATATCTCAAGAACTACTTATGCTATCAACTTGAAATTTAGAACAGTTTTAGATGACGTTTACCCAACTATTTTGCAAATAAGAAAGAAGAAAAAATATTTATATTTTTTTTTGTAACAGAGACTGAAAGGGGGTCTTAAAAAATCAAAGTGTGGCTATTAGGGCATGTGGGGTATCATATGAAAGAACGCTGCTTGCACATTCTTAAACCATTTTTTATTTTTTTTTAAACCGCATAGTTTTCGACTTTTGATGAAAAATGTAAAAAAAATACCGTTCCCCCCTTATCTCCGAAGTTTACAAAGAGAAAAATCTGAAATTATTCAATGTGATAGAGGTTTATGTAAAGATTACAGAAAAAATAAAACGATGTCTCTAAATGGCACACTTTTTCAGAAATCGGAACGGAACCCTCGGTGCCGACTCGCTCTTGACCGGTGTTTTTATAATAGTGATTGGTTTTATTGGACTATCTTTAATCCCACGTATACATGATCTCTGCAATCTCAATGGATTTTCATTATATGGTGTTTTATCTTTACAGGTCAAGGACATAGATGCGGAGAGCCACAACTCCGGGAAGGTGACGGCGAGCTCCATAGAAGAAAAATTGTAAGTTTATTTTTGTCTTTTTACTATGAGGGCCTCGTAATTGACCCTAACATAACATTGAATAGTTATTTTAAATAGGCGGTTAATGCTGTTACACATTAGGAACATTTTTTTTTGAACATTTTGAACATTGTGTACATTTACACAGTTATTGATCCACTGCATAAGCATATTAATCAGCCTATAATGTTCCCCCTGCTGGGACACAGGACATCCACTACGCGGGCCCTGTGCGGGTTGGTAGATGTTACATATCTTCGAATTTTTGATGTTATGACATGCCAATTTCCTCACGATGTTTTCCTTCCCCGTTTTGTGAGCAGCGGTGATAAAATACTTTACACAAAGTAAAGCGCCGGTCAGGGTTCGAACCTATGACCTACAGCTCATAAGTCGTGGCTGTTACCACTGGGCCACCAATGCTCTCCTCAAATTGATTCACTGAAAGAAGTTAAAACTGATCACGCTCGATTAATTGTTCAATCACAAGTGTGTCAGCGTACAATCAAGAAAGAAAGAAAATATTTGCGGTAAACATGACGCAAAGAACAACAAAATAAAATAACTATATAGAAAACAAGTTGGGTGAAAATATGCGTCACATCTACGCAAAACGGCCACATCAAATCATAGAAATATAAAAAACAGGAGAAGTGGCAAGCGGTCGAAAATGTGTCCGCGCGACATGCTCAGTATGAGCCGTTCATAGTAGAAATTCCGTCTCCGCGAACTAGTGCGCTTTCGACTGTGACCGTGACAATTTATAAGAATGCCGTATTGTTCAGTGGTTTCTTGTAAATACCGAAGCCATGTAAATCATGGAATCACTTTCCATAGTAAGTACCTACAAGTATTTTACCGTGTTCTTATTTAAAATCATGAAAGTGACAAAGGGAAAAAGTGGAGACACAGGGTTCCGATACATTTTAACATACTGGGCACATCTCCTTCTTTCTTATATGAATCAAATAAAACCAATTTAATCAGTAGACGTATCTACTTAGTTTCAACGCCGGCTCATCAATGCGCCGTATATGGGCCAGTGTGTACAAGACCTTTCACATTTACCATTCATTCATAACCACTATCAAAACATGTCCACATAACAACAAAGTAGTGCATTTTTCTTACGCTGTAAAACTGTCATTAGCTACCTAATAAAGGTTACAAAACTGCGTCAACTGAGTGCTGAGTCGTGCAATATCTGATTAAACCTGCAACACTGTAAGTGTTACGTAAACTCAATAGTTATAATGTTACCATATACAAGAGTTGCCCAAATAAATGGTGCAAATAATAAAAAAGTCCAGAGGGGCTGGTATTTATGTAAAGCGCCTTTCTTTCTTCCTTTCAAGTGCATGAGGTTCTGTAACTATTATTATTTTTCACGTAGTCAATAGACAGGGTGTAAGTGGAATCTTTTAAGGGGTCATTGTACTCATCATTATGAACAACATCTACTATGTGACCAAACATGAAATCGCAAAAAAAAAATCAGCTGTTTAGTACATTTATGTTCGCATAATTCGTTAAAATGTAGGGAACAGCTGTTTTTTTTTACGCGATTTCAGGTTTGATCCCATAGTTAAAGTTGTTCATAATGATGAGAACAATGACCCTTTAAAATATTGCCACTGTTTACACTTACACACTGTATAATATCTACTATATTAATTATAACTATTTATCTACTCGCTGATATTGTGAAAGCACTTTTTCAGCAGCGAATAATATCCCAGCTCCATACAGTATTTTATTACCGCAAGTAAATCAGACAGTCGTGTAAAATATCAAAATTAAAAAGTGGCTTTAAAAATATTTAAATTTATTCAAAAATGCCTAAAATCTCGCTAAATTCAATACAACAATATAGAACCCACGACCGACTGTCGCCGAAGGTTTAATATTGTCTAAGAAACTATAAGTGACATCACAAGGTGATAATTTATCTTGATGAAGCAGCTACCGTGTGTCCGGTTTTTATATTGAAGTGCACGGAACCCCGAAAACGATGTTTTAATGTAATGACCTTCGTTATCGCGATAAAGTTCGGCTTTCTTGTTACAAAATTAAATCTTGTGAACAGAATTCTCAAGAAATTAACAATACAGTATTGTTACAATTGTTCTGCTTACACCTGAGGGTTTCATGTAAACTCACGCCACCAGTTGGCGCTACTTTGTCAAGAGGTCTTCCATTTCGACAATGCCGAATTCCGATGTACCGGGTGTAAAAAGACTCTTGCTGAAGCCGAAAGCCACATATTCTAACCATTATTTGAATCGTTTTTTAGGGTTCCGTACCAAAATGGTAAAAAAGGAACCCTTATGGTGTCACTCAGTCTGTCTGTCTGTCACAGCTGGATATCTCAAGAACTACTAATGCTATCAACTTGAAATTTGGAACAGTTTTATATGACGTTTACCCAACTATTTTGCAAATAAGAAAGAAATAAAAATATTTATATTTTTTTTGTAACAGGTGCTGAAAGGGGGTCTTAAAAATTCAAAGTGGGGCTACTAGGGCATGTAGGGTATCATATAAAAGAGCGCTGTTTGCACATTCTCAAACATTTTTTTATTTTTTTTAGGCCGCATAGTTTTCGACTTTTGATGAAAAATGTAAAAAAAATACCGTTCGCCCACCTTATCTCCGAAGTTTGCAAAGGGAAAAATCTGAAATTATTCTATGTGATAGAAGTTGATGTAATGATTACAGGAAAAATAAAACGATGTCCCTAAATAGCACACTTTTTCAGAAATCGGAACGGAACCCTCTGTGCGCGAGTCCGACTCGCTCTTGACCAGTTTTTTTCCCCCAGACCATACCTGGTAATCCACTGGTTCTGGAGATATTGAAGGTCAAAGTCGCATTTTTGTTTTTACTAAAACGTATTCCAAGTGTTATTACTAAACTTTTTCCGATAAGTACCTACGTGTACCGTAGAGCGAAGGAATTTGGCTGGGTTCGCGTAATATATATATATTTTTTTTTATACCTAAAAGAAGTCGTTTCCCAGCAATAATTTTTGTGCAAAGCTAAGTAGTTAGATGTACAGTAGGTATGCATAGTTGACGGCTTTGTGATGTGTCTTTTTACACCCTGTATATGTATATAAATTATGTACCTTACATCATCGTTTATCATTCAGTCCGACTAAAGAAAACATAGGCGTTATGACACTTTTGACAAGTTGTCGGACCTGACGTCTCAGTGCTGCCACCTAGTAAACGTTATTTCAGAAAATCCTCATTATGAGCAGATATTAATATCATGTCATGTGTGTGCATTTCTTTACAAAAAAAAGCCATGTCTCATTACCATAAAGACCTCCTAATAAACTAACAAAAAAGACCTATGGACTTATAGCATCATAAATATTGGTAGTCGTATTTTTTTAAACGTGTAAATATATTGCAACTTTCTACCCTCTTTACATAATCTAATCAAATCAGGAAGGAATTAAGTTACCCATTCTTTACACGGCGTTTTTCCTGTATTGTAAAGTGAATGTTCCCAAGTTTATGACCAATTTTAATCTCAGTTAATAGTTAATCTGTTACCTATATATAAGCACTGAAGATAGCTAGGTAAAGGAAATTCATCGCAGCTCCAAGTTTTGTAAGCAAAACGACTCTGACTGATTCAGCATTTGTCAGATTGAGACTCCAGTCTGACTTTTAATTAGCTGCATTAAAATTACACTTCTTATCTGTGATTTCGTTAAAAAATGTTCCCATTTTGCAATGACACCCCCCCCCCCTTCCCCTTTAGACGTTGCCTGCCATGATTACAGTGTGAAGTGTGAAAGTGAGACACATATATATGAAATTAGTAGGAAAATTGAGACAAGGCATCGTATCTTCTGTCTCTTACGGCGTGCCGTATTTTTGCTTCGCGAACTTTTGAATGTTAGCCAAACAATACTTTCACTGTTACAAAATTTATCTTGCGTCGATTAATTTAACTTTTTTGTACAGTTTTTGCATTTTGACATGGGTTACAGTCCAAAATATGGAAGATTTCTTACGTTCAACTTCATTTCTCATACCACATAACCTAGAAAAAGTACTAAATTGCTGTCTCATAACCGGCCACGCGGTGGCTCGATCTAGATGTCTATTATCTAAGCCATTTTGTAATGAAATGACAGTAGAAGTGTCATTTTTCCGCAGTTAATTAAAAGTCCGACCATAGTATTATTTGACTCAAATACTTATCTATTGTTTCAAGACTCAAACTATTGAATAATTCCATCGATACCTTCACGGCTTTTTCAGAACAAACTGAAACCTTAGTACGTAAGGTATATATGAATAAACCGCTAACTATTTATTTGATTGTCTTTGTTGTGAGGGTGACTGTTTACATTTCTGTTAATTCTGCTGACTCAATGACCACAATGATGATAAATCCAACATGTAGGTTTGCAGATAAAGCTTGATAAAGATGAATATCTGATGACGATGATGATGTCTCTTGTACAAGTACTTACAACAATCTTTGCATTTGTTTAAGTAGGTCCTGTACGTCGATTCTGTAAAATTCAAACAACAACTCTCATCTCACATCGCTAAATCACTCTGACTTCGCATCACTTCTTCTCACTTGTTTTTTATTTGACACTGAATCGGCAGTGCTATTCTGTACAAATCTCCCCGTGAAAATTTAGGCGAAGTGAGCGTGGAGTGAGCTGTCAGTAGTGTCAATCCCTAGCATAAGGTAGAATGACAGCTCACTAAACCTAGGTTTTCACGGTGAGATTTGTACAGAATAGCACTGCGGCAGTGCGATTCTGTAACCATCTCACCGTGAAAACTTAGGTGAAGTGAGCGTGGAGTGAGCTGTCAATAGTGTCAATTTCTAGCAAAAACAAACTCACTTCACCTAAGTGTTCACGGTGAGATTTTTACAGAATCGACCGGCGGGTTCGAAGTGCGAAGTGAGCGTCGAAGTGACAGGGGACCTTACTGAATGCCACTCCTTACGTCATCTCATACTTTATCTGTCAAAATCTCATGGTCAATTTAGTTCAACTCGCTGACACGCTCGCAAGAGTAGCGCTACTGTAAATTCGAATTATCAAACTCAAACTCAAACTCAAACTCTTTATTGCATTCATGTGTAGTTAGTTGTTAGGTACAATTAAAATAGTTCCAACATGAAACCCGGTTAGGGCACGGCAACATAACAACAATTTTAAATAATTATGTAATACTAGTAATAACATAATAGTAAGATGTATGTAATTACTTACTTACTTTATGTTACCACTACCATTACCATTACTTTAAAATGCTATTGACATAATCTCGAGACCCTGGGGTCCCGGACCTGTGGAAGGCGTACGAGGGGTCGAAGCCAACTCGCAACTCGCCCTTAGACAATTTTAAATTTTACACCTTAATTACAACCGAGTTTTTAGAATGCCAATCAAGAAACTCATAGCGGATTCAGATTCGAAGTTTAGAATGAGGTCTTACAAAATCACACGGCTGAAAAGACGAACAGTATATTTTTTGTTCACAAACTTATACACCAAATAGATCTATTAAATTCTCTACAACATTAATTAATTAAAACCTGCATTTTAATTCTAAACAAATCACTTTACCAATCAACAAATGAACAGCGTCTAACTCTAATAACAATAAACGCAACTAAATGCATATGCTGGATAGACTTTACATTTATGTTTATTAATAAGTGTTGTCTGAAACAGCTTACGATGCTGAAATGTAGGAAGCTGTGGGGTCGCGACCGCAGACACAACGCACCATCTCGTCTTATACAACTCTAATATAATAAATATACAGGGTGGAATTTTGTAATGGGAAAGTACTCTTAATACTGTAGATAGAAAATTTTACTCAAAGAAAACATTCCTTTATTTTTGAATAGAAAGGAAACTGCATTCAAAGATTTTCAAAAATTCGCTTGAAATTTAAGATTTAAAAAATATTCAAAAAATAAAATTGAAGATTTCATGGTTTTCCTATCATTTAATTTATCAAGTTTGTTGGAGAGATTTCATGCTTATTTGATCCTAACGATCAATGCAATTAAAGTACAGGGTGTAATTTTTACAGATTTTAGTCGGTTCGATTCCCGGGTGTGGCAAACGAATTTTCGAAAATCTTTGAATGTAGTTTTCTTTATATTATTAAAAAATAAAGGAATATTTTCTTTGAGTAAAATTTTCTATCTACAGTATTAAGAGTACTTTCCCTTCAGGTGGCATTACAAAATTCCACCCTGTATAATACTAATACCCGCGGAATGTTTATTGCAGACTGCAGTTTACACAAATTGAGCATTGGTAATGTAATTCCATGTTTGAGGATTGATAGTCTGTTAACTACATAACACTGTCGTGATTTACTGGTTTTGCTTTAGACGTATCTTTTTTGTTGAATAATACAGAGAGACAGACGTCGTATTTCATAAAAACAACATTAACAACAACTTACAGTTACGACAGTTAGTAAATGCTCCCTGGTACGTCACAAATGACAGAATTCACAAAGATTTAAAGATTAAAACTGTCAAAGAGGAAATAAAAGCTAATATTACCACATACTCCACCAGATTAAAAGTTCACCCAAATCAGTTGGCAATGAAGCTGATGTCAAACCCAGTCACCTTCACTAGACTGAAAAGAAGGGCACCTCAGGACTTACTCACAAGTACTCACAACCAGCAAGAATGAGCTGTAGTATCGATCGGATGGAGCAGTGGCTTCATACCGAGCAAGTTCAGAATCTTTATCTACTGTAAGCTCAAAGGACTAATACTCCGAAATTGATATTATGAAAATATAGTTTTTGGGTGTTGGCGACACGAGGAAGGTGCCAACACCACAGAACTGGCCACAGACACATCCATCCCGCCATTCCTATGTTTTTGGCTAACTATTTTTATAGACACAGCCCAGTTTTATTTACTGTAATCTTATCTGAATACAAAAAGATCTTCATTCGTCACATACCATCACCCTAGTTGTTTTATTTATACTACCTATTGCTGAATGTCCCAGGACAGATTGCATTAAACAGAAGGAGTTTAAAAAAAAAAAAAACAACAACTTTTTCAAGAATGGAAAAAGCCGCTGTTTTCATCGTCTTTGTACTGCATACTTGTATACACAGCTACTACAGCTAAATTCTTTCACTGTTTTTGAATTTTTATTACGCACGCAGAAGTTCTAAAATTAGTTCTAGTTGTAAAGTCTGTGATACAAATACAACTCGCGTGTTGGTCTGTAATCTTACAAAATAGCATGTAACACACGTGACATAATAAATATGACTGTATAGTTAACTGCTTGTTATGCAATCGTTGCGTTCTTTTTAATAACTATTATTTTAACTGGTTGTTTATTTTTATTTTAGTACTTCTGTATTGGATAGCTAGTTATCATTATGATGAACTGTTTATCGTAATAAATAAGATATTTTTATATAATACTAGCAGCACCACGCGGTTTTACCCGCGTAAGTCTCGAACTCGTCAGAATATAGGGTCAAAAAGTAGTATGTGTTAATCCAGGTTATAAACTATCTGTGTGCCAAATTTCATCAAAATCCGTTCGGTAGTTTTTGCGTAAGAGAGTAAATAAAAAGAAAAACAACCATCCATCCTCACAAACTTTCGCATTTATAATATTAGTAAGATATACAACAAATACAATAATAAACAAAAGCATGTCGAATGAAGAAATTGCATTGCAATCTTGGTAGGTACAAAAGAAATATACGCTTCGACTTGAGAACTTCCCCCTTTTTTCCTTGGCTCGAAACTCAAAGTGTATGTTAGGTACTATAGAGTAGCTATAGCTTAAAAGTAGTGTTTTTAGGGTTCCGTACCAAAATGGTAAAAAAGGAACCCTTCTGGTGTGACTCAGTCTGTCTGTTTGTCTGTCACAGCTGGATATCTCAAGAACTACTAATGCTATCGACTTGAAATTTTGTGTTAACAGTTTTAGGTGACGTTTGCCCAACTATTTAACAAATAAGAAAGAAACAAAAATACATATGTATGTTTTGCAATAGGTCCTGAAAGGGCGTCTTAAAAATTCAAAGTGGGGCTACTTGGGCATGTGGGGTATCATATGAAAGAACGTTGTTTGCACATTCTCAAAAATTTTTTTTCTTTTTTTTAGGCCGCATAGTTTTCGACTTTTGATGAAAAATGTTAAAAAAAATACCGTTCCCCCCTATCTCCGAAGTTTGCAAAGCGAAAAATCTGAAATTATTCTATGTGATAGAAGTTTATGTAAAGATTACAGGAAAAATAAAACGATGTCTCTAAATAGCACACTTTTTCAGAAATCATCAACAAAAATTACATAAAAATGATGGTACGGAACCTTCGGTGCGCGAGTCCGACTCGCTCTTGACTTGACCGGTTTTTTTTTTCCTGGGCTTGAAATCGTATATTAGGTATTATAGAGTAGAGCTATAGCTTAAAAGTAGTGTATTTTAATACATTGAAGAATGCAAACGACAAGCCAGCAGTAATCTGCCAAGTTAACCTATTTAACTATAAGGCTCTATTTAAAACGTTACTTAAAATAATAAAAAAAAAAATAATAAAAACTTTATTGTGCAAGAATTAAGCACACTACTACTACTACTACTATTATTACTTATACTTTACTTTGCCTAAGCGTTATACCTGTCACTGTCGCACAACTGGCAAACTGCAAGTGCAAGAGAGAGATGGGAGCATTGTCTAAGTCAAAGTATAAAGGCCCTTGTTCCCGATGTAAATTAATTTTGACAATTTATTGTCTCATGTCTTCGCAAACAGCACCATCATAACACGGTATAATTGTCACGCTGTTGCATTCATTACAAAATATGACACTTCAGAATTAATTCAATGTTAATGCTTTTGTATTTACATTTTGTAATCTCAACTGAATTTCTGAAGGAGAGTGCCACCCTTGAGTAGGGTTGCCAGATGATAATTTGATAAAGGAGGGCAGATGTGTCTAAAAAGGAGGATTTTCTGTAAAAAAAGGAGAATATTCACAATTAAACGAATTTTTCATATGATATTTTACTTTATTTTAATCATATTTAGCTGAGCTGCCAATTTTTGCAAGAAGTTCTTGGTTTTTCAACAAATAATTATGAAAATCTTCACATGGCATGTTTTTGAAATTGTATCGAGTAAGAATCAAAGATTTAACTGACTGCACACTTAGTCTCTCTTTGCTCCACTGAGTATTAATCAGTGAAAAAACTCTTTCTACATAGGTATTTGCGTTATGTGCGCTTATACAAAAAAAAACCGGTCAAGAGCGAGTCGGACTCGCGCACCGAGGGTTCCGTTCCGATTTCTGAAAAAGTGTGCCACTTAGAGACATCGTTTTATTTTTCCTGTAATCTATACTTATAATAAATCTGTAGAGATGTCAATTCTGTACATGATATATATTTTCAAAATAACTATCAGGGGGTAATTAGTGATCGATACTGATGCCAAAAATGCAATCAGTAAAATTTTTGTCTGTCTGTCTGTCTGTCTGTCTGTCTGTCTGTCTGTCTGTCTGTATGTTCCTTATAGAAACAAAAACTACTCGACGGATTTTAACGAAACTTGGTACAATTATTCTTCATACTCCTGGGGAGGTTATAGTATACTTTTCATCACGCTACAATCAATGGGAGCAGAGCAGTGAAGGGAAATGTTGGGAAAACGGGAGAAGTTGCTCCATTTTTTAAACTTCCGTCGCGTGTGCAGCCTTAATGGTTAAAGCTACATAGAAATCATTTGTAACGGAAATGTTCTACATAAAATTATCTAAAAAATATCCCACAACAGCATATGTCTATCTTTTATGGTTGACTCACAATAACACGTGTAACTCCCGATAGCTTAGCAGTCCAATACATTAACTTAATAACATACAAGGAGTTACACGCTGACGGAGTCGCGGGCACAGCTAATAATAATAATATTCTGCGGTTCCTTATTGCGATATTTTTCAACAGTATTGTGGATTGACATATTATATTTCCCTACTAAAATACGAAAGTTAATCTGTCTGTTACATCAAAACCACTCAACCGTGAGGAAGGACATTATGGTACTTTTTTACGAAAAACGACGGAAACGCGGACGAAGTCGCGGCTTATAATAAATCTGTAGAGAGGTCAATTCTGTACATGATATATATTTTCAAAATAACTATCAGGGGGTAATTAGAGATCGATACTGATGCCAAAAATGCAATCAGTAAAATTTTTGTCTGTCTGTCTGTCTGTCTGTATGTTCCTTATAGAAACAAAAACTACTCGACGGATTTTAATGAAACTTGGTACAATTATTCTTCATACTCCTGGGGAGGTTATAGTATACTTTTCGTCACGCTACAATCAATAGGAGCAGAGCAGTGAAGGGAAATGTCGGGAAAACTGGAGAAGTTGCTCAATTTTTTAAGCTTCCGTCGCGTGTGCAGCCTTAATGGTTAAAGCTACATAGAAATCATTTACGACGGAAATGTTCTACATAAAGTTATCTAAAAAATATCTCACAACAGCATATGTCTATCTTTTATGGTTGACTCACAATAACACGTGTAACTCCCGATAGCTTAGCAGTCCAATACATTAACTTAATAACATACAAGGAGTTACACGCTGACGGAGTCGCGGGCACAGCTATTAATAATAATATTCTGCGGTTCCTTATTGCGATATTTTTCAACAGTATTGTGGATTGACATATTATATTTCCCTACTAAAATACAAAAGTTAATCTGTCTGTTACATCAAAACCACTGAACCGTGAGGAAGGACATATGGTACTTTTTTACGAAAAACGACGGAAACGCGGACGAAGTCGCGGGCAAAAGCTAGTCTTTACATAAACTTCTATCACATAGAATTATTTCAGATTTTTCTCATTGCTAACTTCGGAGATAAGGGGGGGGGAACGGTATTTTTTTTTACATTTTTCATCAAAAGTCGAAAACTATGCGACCTAAAAAAAATAAAAAATAGTTTGAGAATGCGCAAACAGCGCTCTTTCATAGGATACCCCACATGACCTAGTAGTCTCACTTTAAATTTTTAAGACCCCTTTCCCTGTTGCAAAAAAAAAATATAAATATTTTATGTCTTTATTTTTTGCAAAATAGTTGGGTAAATGTCATCTAAAACTATTCTAAATTTCAAGTTGATAGCATCAGTAGTTCTTGAGATATCCAGCTGTGACAGACAGGCAGACAGACAGACAGACAAATAGACAGACTGAGTGACACCATAAGGGTTCCTTTTTTACCATTTTGGTACGGAACCCTAATAAAACTCGCAGATCTTGAGCAGTTCTGAGAAACATTCAATGTTTTTTCAAAGATATTTAGCAAAAAGGAGGATTTACAGTAGGTAAGAGGACGGGAAGACAAAGCATGGAAAAGGAGGACAAGTAGGTACTCCTTTTGGATACCATTTGGCAACCCTACCCTTGAGACAATACTACAGATCATTTCGACACGCAACGAAAGACAAAAGCAAAAGTGCGTGCAATAATAAGCGTGTATGTATAATAATATGTGCGGATCTTAATGTTCCATATTGCGTATAATTACGCGAAACCTTAAGCGCATTTTGAATGCTGAGGTGCGCGGCGCTTATGATTTCGCTTACAAACACACAATAATGACTTGAAATCGTATTGAAGTGGAAGAAAAGTTTTGAAATTATTATTGTATTGCATTAAAATGTAATTTTTAAAAGCTCTAAAAATTGCTCAAACAGTTGCTAAGTTTTTTAATTATTTTTAAATTGAGAAATACCTGTTCTTAATTTACTTGCTGTTCTTGGATTTCCAAAATTATAGCTTACTGACAACGCTTATCTCTAATCACAAAAACGTGTGCGCATTGCATTACTTACATTCTTTCTCACACATTATATCAACAAGTTTCTACAAGATCATACGCCATATACCTTAAACAAAACTGTAAAGTTCCCAGACATGTTAGTCCGTATTAAAAGTTCCATGATTTACTTAATTAAATTATTTAATAAATAATAATACATGTTTTTTATTCACAAAAACATACATTTTGACAATAAGTATATTAGGTATACAGAAAGGTAAATAAACTTATACAAGTAGAATTATACAAAGATTGCAGATACAAAAGGTAGGTAGTGAGGTCGAAAGTCCCAATAAGAATATGTATACTGCCCCCCAAACTAGGAAAATCGTGTATCTTGGGAGGCAGTGTTTATATATACTTTTAAGAAAGAATTTGCGATATAACAAAAAAAATCAAAAACAATTTATTATGAGGTACTTCTTCGCTTGATTCTTTTTTAAGAAGTTGATTAGCTCGACCTTAATTTAAAATTGATTTTCATATTATAATTTAATGACGACTTTTCTGAAAATATTCTACCAATTCATCATAAAAAATATCCGCAATGGGATTACTCAAAGTTGTTTAGAGTTATCTTATAATTTTGTATTCATTTATCCGCCGTAACTGACACTTAGCACATTTGCAGTACAACGACACAAACAAAAAAATTCAGATCATCAGATAAAAAAAATATCAAAAAATAAAAACGGTCAACCATATTGCATGACACAGCGTTATGCTAATACCGCGATTGCATACAATTGCATCGAACACCTCACCTGTCTCATGCGTCTGTATGATTGATGTGTATGACTTGTATGAGCGATGTTGTTCTTATGTAACGAAACACAATGGCGTTCACTGATTTCCTATGTTATTTTGTTGGTATGTCGGTTTATGGTGATTTGAGGTCTCTGTGAGTCTGTGTGATGTCATGGTATAGTCATAGTGAATCATTTCCACACACACACAGACTGTCTTGCTGTTTGGTAATATCTATTACTGTTATATATCAGGTAATATTTTGAGAAACAATAAAACAAAACAAACATATTTAATTCTCAAATCATTAAGGATATTATATGCTGAAAAATTTCAGCACTCATTATTATGAAATAAATTTGATGAAAATTACAGATGGTTTACCAACCCTTTAAAAATAAAATAAAAAATAAATTCTTTATTTCACCAAAAGCTCATAACAAATATCCTTAAGACTAACACTTATTAGGCTTATTACAAAGTTCAAAGTTTAAATACTCTAACTCCTAAACTAGGTGTAAGTTCCTGTGTCTTTGGTGAAAATGAAACTTTGACACTGCTTCACTACATAGTATTTAAAAACAAAGTCACTTGTGTCACACCCGGTGTCTGTCTGTCCCTATGTCGCACGCTTAAGAGGACATGGGGGCGAACAATTTGGTATTTTAAGAAGGTATTGCTGTCGCTCTGCGAGCGCTCCATCCTCGAATTCGTGCGATAAGGACAACTGCAGATTCGATACTAAATAGCCTGTGTAAAAAGTCACATTTCGAGGTTTGGCTCTCGCCTATTTCCTCCTCCAATATTGGACCAATTTAAAAGATATTTCATAAACTGAATAAGAAGGATATAGACTATGCCCCTATGTTTTTCTTTTTTCGTTAATAGTTGTCAAATTGGTACACTAGGCGTCTGTTTACAGCGGTCTGAATAGGCAATTTTGAGCATTTTTGGAGGGTTCTAGTTCCTATAAAAATAATATATCAACAAAAAGGAAAACATAGGGGCATACAAGTGACTGATATTTATATTTCTGTAAAAAATCATTGCTTTATGCTCATTAACCAGAAAGAAAACAGGCGAGAGCGTTTGTATCTTTTTGTATGGAGAAAAGAGCACCCACTTTTCCTCTTAATGGAATACTGACTTAACTCAAAAAGTCGATTTTTGGGAAATCGCAAAAGAAGATCTTTCTAAGAGACTTATCCTATTTGTTGATGCATAAAAATAAAACTGATTTATTCATCATTAATGCTTGTATTTTGAACGTCTATAATTAACTATGATGAGATCTGAATAATAAAAAAAACCTGTAATAAGTTGTATCTATTTTTTCTGACCTATCTACTAATGGGTCAATGTTCCATTAAGCGTGCCATGTATGCTTAGATCTTTAAAACTCAATAAATCTGCCCAGCCTTTTCCCAACTATGTTGGGGTCGGCTTCCAGTCTAACCGGATGCAGCTGAATACCAGTATTCTAAATGGAGCGACTGCCTGTCTGACCTCCACTACCCAGTTTCTTTAAAACTACGCAACGGATTTTGATGCGGTTTTTCTTAATAGATAGAGTGATTCAAGAGGAAGGTTTAAATTATATGTATAATAAACGCAGGCAAAGCCGCGGGCAATAGCTAGTGAAAATATAAAATCCACATTCATGTAATAAATTCAAAAGATGTTTAAGTCGTAAAATCAGTATTTTTATAAGATTTCAAAGAAAAATAATACGCGATTTACACATTAAATCTCAGCAAAATTCAGTTCAGCGCGTTGATGTCTTTTCCACGGCGAGTTTTGACAGTTGGTCACGTGACTCAAAAATTTTATTTTATAGGCTTTTATATCACGTTTTATGGACAATAACTTAATTACGTGCTTTGATTTAATGTTATTGTTGTTATGTAAGAAGTTAAAATGTTCAGAGTAATAAAGCTGGGGTCAATGACATTTGCTCTAGCGAGATGTGATTACGATAACTCACGTTAAATAATTATAAATCATCAATAATAATAATATCATCTAAAAATATGAATATTAAACTTAATTAAAATCTATACTCTGGACAGAGAGAGGTGGAAAGAGAGTAGGAAGGCCCAGCCCAGCTGTGGGGCAATAATAGCCAGTAAAAAAAACCGGTCAAGAGCGAGTCGGACTCGCGCACCGAGGGTTCCGTACCATCATTTGTATGTAATTTTTGTTGATGATTTCTGAAAAACTGTGCTATTTAAAGACATCATTTTATTTTTCCTGTAATCTTTACATAAACTTCTATCACATAGAATAATTTCAGATTTTTTGCTTTGCAAACTTCGGAGATAAGGGGGGGCGAACGGTATTTTTTTTTACATTTTTCATCAAAAGTCGAAAACTATGCGGGCTAAAAAAAAGAAAAAATATGTTTGAGGATGTGCAAACAGCGCTCTTTTATATGATACCCCACATGCCCTAGTAGCCCCACTTTGAATTTTTAAGACCTCCTTTCAGTCCCTGTTGCAAAAAAAATATAAATATTTTTATTTCTTTCTTATTTGCAAAATAGTTGGGTAAACGTCATCTAAAACTATTCTAAATTTCATGTTGATAGCATTAGTAGTTCTCGAGATATCCAGCTGTCACAGACAGGCAGACAGACAGACTGAGTCACACCATAAGGGTTCCTTTTTTACCATTTTGGTACGGAACCCTAAAAATCTATACTAATAATAAAACTTTAGAGTTTTTTTGTATGTTTGAACGCGCTAATCTCTGGCTAGTTGGATATTCAAAATTCTTTTTGCATTTGATATCTCAATTCTTGAGGAAGGATTTAACATCACGCTAGGACCCATAAGAGCCGAGCAAAAAGGAAAAAGTCAGAAAGAACGCTAAGTGAAAACGAAGTAATAGCGCGGCCAGGAGATGCGATGCGATGGGGTGGGGCGGGGCAGCAAGAAATTTCACGCGGACGAAGTCGCGTACAGAAGCTATAAGAAATAAACATCAAAGTCAAATAATTTATTTTAATTAGACATGCTGTTTTGAAAGTCGAGCAATATTTTTCACCAAAAAGTGAATCACCACTTAGACTTGTATCATTTTCTCTTCCCGAGAAGCTAGATCATGTACCATCGACAAACTCCAGGCCTTTCTAATTTTTAAACAATTTTGCAATGATTTTACTTATGACAAAGTAAAACAAAGGACTATATAGGGGCAGGGTTTTTTCAATGAATCAGTGTAACAAACAACTTTAGGTGTAAAGGCGTTCGTTTTGTCGATAGTACGTGATACGGTAGAACAGCACCCTACCTTGCAGCATTTTCACCGCTATGTCTCATAACTATATGATGACTATGTATTTCTAGCAAATAACCGTTTGATTTGATTTATAAAAAAAAAATTGCTCGTGCCATGTTATTAATTTTATTAATGTCAGCCCGTCATCAAAGTATAGCAGCAGGGTTTACCAGCAGTACGTTATTAAATTTCGAGTAGGGAACCTGTACCCTAAGGGCGAAAGGGCGGATCATACTATCGGCCAAACTTCCGCATGCTCACCTTAGGCGATAATCGCATAGCACGGCTCACGACTCGATCGCCTGATGCATGCGTTTTTACCAATAGGATGCACTTTTCATTTTTTTTGTTTGTTGCTAATATTGTCTCTAATTGGGCGAAACCAGGAAGGGGTTTGCTCTTTCACTAGCTGCGCTTCCGCAGAAATATTTTCTAAACTGAGCATGCTTAAGTTTTGCCGATAGTTCATTTAAATATCGACACTTGTGGAGGGCATTACGATACCAAGACAACACTGAGGTCTCACAAACAATCTGGACCTCTGGACCTTGTTAGTAACCAATTAGCCATGCAGTAGTAATAATAAGTAAGTAGGTATTTAGTTTCTTGTCTCATCAGATTCGTTCGTCTCGCTGCACTCGAGATACGGCCTCTGAACTCTTCCGTAGTTAAAAGAAGGCCGTCATTCATAGCAATGGTTTTTATTTAAATCTCATGGAATTGTTATTTTTTTTTGTTTTGTCTTGATATGGCCTCATGGCCAACACTGTTCCAAACTCCTTGAAATACCCATGTATTTCAAGCAGTTTGTACCAGTGGTGATATTTGCAAGGTTGAGTTACCCTCCTTGGAATACTGTTTTGTTATTTCCTTTCATCAAATAGAACATGTCTGGGACATGATTGGACGAAGGGTCAGGGCAAGAAATCCAGTCCCTAGAAATGTTGAAGAGCTGAAATTGGCGCTGGTTGAAGAATGGGACACTTGGCCTCTGGAAATGATTGAAGGTGTCATAAGGAGCATGGGTAGACGTGTCCAAGCCCTTATAAGGGCACGAGGAGGCAACACGCGCTATTAATTCTTTTTAATTTGCTTTTTCTTTTAATTTTGCTCTGTCGTCACAATTTTTCATTTAAGACCACTTTTACTGTTTCTTTTTAAATAAATCCTAAAAACCCTAAATTTCGTTTTCTTCTTACATAAAATAAACAAACAAAGTCAAATGAAGCGAAAACAATAATTAAAAGACATTAAATCTCAAAAACGAATGTATTTTTTTTGTGTTCCTCTAATTTTGCCGGTGTGTGTAGATACCAACACCATGTACTATTTTTTATCGGCTTTAGCGATGATTTTACAATATGGCACAAGACATGGGCGATAACTCAGTGGCGGCATTCAAGTGTGACCACCTCAATTTATCGCGATAGTTATCGGAATAATTACCTACCGCGATGTTTATGGCGATGATGGGCGTTGACGTTGGTGTGGCTCCGACATTAGGGATCTGTCTAATTAATTTAAACTCAACAACCGAACATGCCATAAGTATACTTTACTTAATATACATGCGATGTCAAAAATCTTGCATTAAATAAATATATACAGGGTGTAAGGGACAGCCCTCCAAACTAACAGGGTGCATTCAGCTCCTCATTTTGAATCATATTCCACCGGAAATTTTCTCAGGAAAATTTTATTTTTTTAAATATATTTTTTTGTTACATTTTCATTATTCCAATGTAAAATTACATTGTGTGTTCGCAGCACTCCATTTATGTAAAAAAAAACAGCAAAAAAAAACAAAACTGAAAACAAAAAACCAGCAATGGATGTAGAAATACTCTAACGAACGACGCGTGAAAGCAGCTGTTCACTTTCTGTCTAGCTACAGAGTTCATCGAACTCACCGCATACCTATTACCTACCCCTCCCAACCAGTAATAGACGCTCCGACTTGTGCACAAAAACACAAACAAATCAGGTTTATTGGATTCCCATAACGTTCCTGAAAAAATTTCATGTACCGGTTATCTTAGTATGACATACTGAATTCACCCTATCAGTTTGCGGAGGGCTGTCCCTTACACCCTGTATATACTTATTCATAAAATTCTCGTGTTGTGATGTTTCGCCATCAGCTGTTATCGGTATTTCATCAATTTCTATTGAATCAGAAACAAAAGAAAAGGGCTTTGTTGTATTGTTCTCAGAATTCCAGTCGGTAATTCGATAAAGACAGTCACTTATCTTGATTACTCTGAGGTACACCTCTTCTTAATTTAGTCAAATATTATGAAACTACAGTACAAAAAACTGGTCAAGAGCGAGTCGGACTCGCGCACCGAGGGTTCCGTTCCGATTTCTGAAAGTGTGCGTGTGTGTGAAAAGTGCGCTATTTAGAGACATTGTTTTATTTTTCCTGTAATCTTTACATAAACTTCTATCACAAAGAATAATTTTAGATTTTTATCTTTGCAAACTTTGGAGATAAGAGGCGGGGGGAACGGTATTTTTTTTTACATTTTTCATCAAAACACGAAAACCTATGGGGCCTAAAAAAATAAAAAAATGTTTAAGAATGTACAAAACAGCGTTATTTCAAATGATACCCCACATGCTCTAGTAGCTTCACTTTGAATTTTTAAGACCCCCTTTCAGTTCCTGTTACAAAAAAGATATAAATATTTTTACTTTTTTCTTATTTGTAAAATAGTTGGGTAAACGTCATCTAAAACTATTTCAAATTTCAAGTTGATAGCATTAGTAGTTCTTGAGATATCCAGCTGTGACAGACAGACAGACAGACAGACTGAGTCACACCTTAAGGGTTCCTTTTTTACCATTTTGGTACGGAACCCTAAAAACCTTCTCTAAGTTTAGGTGTTATAGTGGCAGTATGTTCGGCAGAGTATTCTTTGGAAACGAGGCAGACACTTTGAGAAATCGCACGATAATCCATCTTCCGCATCTAATCTGCCCTAATTATACTCTTCACATTGTGAACTGTCGTGGCACGTAAGTACCTACTCATATACTACTAATATTCGTATAGCTGTTTTATAGTCAGTGTTCTTTAGATCTTAGTAGAGCTAAAACCGGCAAAGTGCGTTTCTGAATTGGGATGAATTTATCCCAAGAACAAACTTAACATTGTAGTTGAAAAACATGTTGTCCCATACATTCCAACTGTAAATGTAAGTGTGTACTCACAATATTGAGAGATTTACCATGTTATTTTAAGACCACAGACTTCTTATAGTTTTTTAAGTAATCTAAGTAAAGAACTACTTTCTGTATGGAAAATTCAAAATTTCGGTATGGAATAGTAAATTTTTGTCTATTTTCTTAAATAAATTTAAAACGATTTATTTTAAAATGATAAAAAAATATATTTGAGACCCTCATACTAAGCATTTGATCCTATTACTAGTTTGCAAAACTATTTTTTTAAAATTTTCTTTTTTGCCTCCAAAAGTGACCCTCATATTCAAAATTCATTTATTTACCTACCATTTCATTATTATTTTTTTATTTATTTTTATTTACCTTCCGTATTTGGGTCACAGATTTTCATATATGTACCTTTCAACTTAATCGGTCCATTAAATTTTGAGCCAATTGGCTGTGACAGACGGACAGGCAGACACACGAGTGATCCTATTAGGATTCCGTTTTTCCCTTTTGAGGTAAGGAACCCTAAAAACTGAGTTCCTAAATCGATAACACCTATCACAATTATTAATTGTACAGCTTTACAACGGCCATTTTATCAGCAGGAAGTGTAAATAAACTACTGCTCCTTACTTGCCTGTTGTTTCTTATCTGTTATTAATCACCCCACATCATTGACGCCGGTGTCTTCTGCAATAAACTATCCTATCTTATTGTCTTTGTCAATAATGACTCATCACCTTCTTGACTAAGATATTCACCACATCTTCGCACATTCATAGAAAATCCCTTTTCATTGCAAACAAATCGCGTAATTAACATTCAATTAGGTACTAGTAGCTAATAATGACAAAGCGTTTACGTATGCGTACAACGAAACGACACATTATCTGCGCCCTTCCTTCTCGTAACAGCCTATAACTCATTTAACAAAGAAAGCTTTGCAATGGTGATTATGTTTATTTATAGTAATATCACAGATTAATACAGATAGGACACTCCGCAGTTTAGGTATGAAGCTACAAGTACGCGGCGGGCCCCGTCCACGGGGCTAATTCAGTAGGTCAGAATGAATAGTTACGCGATAGAAAGAGAGGCAACTTGTAGTTGAACATAACTGTAGGTAATACGCGTTGTGCGACCTGAATTGCACTTTATTGTGTCGTAGCAAGAGTCGCTTTTTATTTAAATGATTTTGCGGAGTGTCCCATCTGTAGTAATATTCAGTTTTTCCCTTTGTTGTGAGGTGAGATGGCTCAAGTCTCTACACTTCCGTATTCGGCAGATAATACTAACTGCATATTGTTTTGATGGAAATTATGCGCGTTTGAGGATGATTAACTTGAGTGCGTGATGTGTTAGTAAATATGGTCGGTAATTATAGGTAGGGTACTTAATAAGGCAGTCATTTGGTACTTACCGTTTTTGGTGTTAACTGCTAAGGTTTCGAACCTTGGAGGTTTAGTGTTAGGTAACCTTTTTTTTTTGTGGATGGGAAATCATCAAATGACTTCTCCCGCTCTGGGTGGAGCGGAAGGGCGTGTCAGACTTTTACTGACTAAAACCCACCCGTGTTCCTTCAGTTGCCTGTGCCAGGGCCACGGTATCTCTTTCGAACAACCCGCGACCCCGGCGGCATCGGCCCTATTGGACCCCATCATTGCTGACATCTCTGAGGCGCGCGTGGAACACAACGTGCCGTCGACCCGGGCCTGCAGTGCGATTCTGTAACCATCTCACCGTGAAAACTTAGGTGAAGTGAGCGTGGAGTGAGCTGTCAATAGTGTCAATTCCTAGCAAAAACAAACTCACTTCACCTAAGTTTTCACGGTGAGATTTTTACAGAATCGACCGGCTGGTCCTTACCGGACGGCGAGCTACCCTCTACTCGCCGTCCGCAAGCCCGCGCCTACGGAGGCCGGGAATCGGCTCTCGATTCCCGCCACCCAGGTCGTCTCCTACGGCGACTGAGGGCGTGAGGTTGTCTCTCCCTCACGCGTTCCGCCTCCTCCTCTGACTAAAAATGTAAGCATAGGAAACAAAATATTCCATATCTCCAGACTTATGATTTTTTTCTCAATGGTTGCTATAGTTGGCAGCACTGCTCGCCTTAAATATTTGTTTGTTAGCTAACGAAAAAGGCGCCTTGGAATAGATGATAATTGTATTGAAAAATACGTGTCATGATGGAAGTAGTTCCTGAATACTATTAATAAGGCTGTTATCACTATCACAGACAATTAAATTGTTGGATATAGAACTCTCTCAAGTTACTCAATACTTCAGCAATAATCAATCTAAAACAATATCGAGAACGGGTCGCGATCTTCGATTCTTATCGCGATCTTCGATTCTTCTTCTTCTCTTCTTCTTCTTTTCTTTCTTTGTTCTCGATATTGTTTTGTAATGTGTACAAATCGCGAAAATTTAAAAAGTTTAATAATCAATCTGCCTAGCCTTTTCCCAACTATGTTGGGGTCGGCTTCCAGTCTAACCGGATGCAGCTGAATACTAGTATTTAACATGGAGCGACTGCCCATCTGACCTCCACACTCCACAACCCAGTAACTGGGTAATACGATACCCCTTGGTAAGACTTTCGGCTTTCGGACGACGTAATGACTGTCAAAAATCTACGAATGACAGCCGGACCAACGGCCTAACGTGCTTTCCGAGGCACGGAGGAGTCTCGGTATGTAAAGATGGTCACCCATCCATGGACCAACCCCGGTAAGCGTAGCTTAACCTGATGGATCGACCCGTGCGGCTGTTATTACTTAGCCACGAGGTCAATACTTCAGCAATATTGATCATATTTATGCTTGATAAGGATAAAACGACTGCCATTCTATTTTGTGATTTCAGTTTTCCCTCACAAAGGTTTCCTTGGCAATGATTCCAAGACATCCACCCATTTTGCCGAAAAGAGCATGAGTACATTCATATAGTTCAAAGTCACGTACTATAGTAATTTGTAGCTATAGTAGATCACTCACGCGCAGGATATCGTAGCGTTTGCCTCAATTGAACCTACTAGCTTAGAATAATGAATAGTGACATGACACGCAAAGATTACTCGTAAACAAATGTTGTTTCATTCATAAAAGTACTTCTTGTTTATATATTTAACTGCACTTAGGTATACACGGCTCCATTAAATTCTTACCCCCCAAAACACATGTGGGTTCAAATCCGTGATAGGCCGCAGTTGTTTTTTGTATTTTGCAAAAATACAAAAAACAACTGTTGTGTGTTGTTGAAGGTGTGTTGTTAGTGCATTTTATTATTAATTGTGTTTTATTGAAGAAATAAGTTTGTTAGTATTTATTTTTTTAAAGTCTGTCAGTGTTTGTTTGTGTGTGTTGTCTGTGTGTGTCTGTCTGTTTGTGTGTGTTGTGTGTATGGTTGACCTAATAAAGTCAAAAAATTATCATGTATTCGTAACCCTAGCGATTATTTTCAGTGTTATGTATCGTACAGTACCTACCTACAGCTAATCTGTGAACACTGTTGTGAGCTGCTATATTGTCTATAAGTTTTGTATATTTCTTTAAGTTTTATATTGTAGCTGTTTGATGAATAAAATAAAGCGTAGTGAGAAAATGTTATGGCAAAATCCTCTTTGAGTATATAGTCGTCGATTCGTAATCCCATACAGTCGTCGAACAGACCCGCTAGAGAAAATTTCTAAATTTTCACTGTTAAAGTTGCGTGTTGTAAAAATTAATTAATACTGTAAAATAAAAATGATTTACCAATATTTTCGTCGCTAAACCGTGAAAATATCACTTGTAGTGTAGATGCAGTAGCGAATTTAATTTTGAAAACAACCTTATTTCAATTTTTTTCTTGCATGGTATTTAATGTTGCTTAAAATTTTCAGATAGCTAGTAAGTTTTCAGAGAAGTACCTATACCTAGCAAAGTTTCATATAAGTATATTTTTTTTTTAATTTTCTGTCTCATTTAAAAGCAATATTCTAGGCTCTCAAAAACGATCATTTTTCACGACTATATACAGGGTGTCCGGTAATTAATGGATAACGTTTTAAGGGGTCATTGTACTCATCATTATGAACAACTTTTTCTATGGGACTAAACCTGAAATCACGAAAAAAATATCAGCTTTCCCTACATTTTGACTAGTTATATTGCGAACATTAGAGAACAAAAGATTTTTTTTTTGCGAAATCAGGTTTAGTCCCATAGAAAAAGTTGTTCATAATGATGAGTGCAATGACCCCTTAAAACGTTATCCATTAATTACCGGACACCCTGTATAGGCCGTCCTCTACCACAGGCTGCTATGAAAACAAGGAGTAAACATGTTCTATCCCTTTCTTTCTTTCAGAGGACGGGGTTGATACCAAATGTATATTGTTTTACTATCGTAGCTCTATTATACTATTTAATTTTAAACCAACATAATATGTTGTACCTGTTCTTATTTTCCCTTACCACGATCTAGGTTCTACCAAAAAACGTCAATTCCTTTCCCAATAAAAAGATACGGATATTAAAACTGAAACAAAAATTATGACATTACCTTTCTGAACTGAACCTAGGTCATCTCTTTAAATATTCAAGTATTTTGCCACCAATTATATTCACTCGATTTCGTTCAAGTAATTGCACAATTTATTGAGCAATTGACCGACAGATATCCATCTATTGTATTATTGCTAACCTGATTATGTAATAGGTAATAAATCACGAATAGTTACTAGTATAATAATTAGGAAAAATAATTATATTTCGTAATACGTCATGAACTCATGAGCTACATCTTTGTTTAAAAACAAAATGATTTACAGGCAAGTTCTAGGTTAAAAAAACCGGTCAAGAGCGAGTCAGACTCGCGCATCGAGGGTTCCGTTCCGATTTCTGAAAAACTGTGCCATTTAGAGACATCGTTTTATTTTTCCTGTAATCTTTACATAAACTTCTATCACATAGAATAATTTCAGATTTTTTTCTTTGCAAACTTCGGAGATAAGGAGGGGAACGGTATTTTTTGTTACATTTTTAATCAAAAGTCGAAAACTTTGCGGCTTAAAAAAAAAATAAAAAATGTTTGAGAATGTGTAAACAGCGTTCTTTCATATGACACCCCTCATGCCCTAGTAGCTCCACTTTGAATTTTTAAAGACCCCCTTTCAGTCCTTGTTGCAAAAAAAATACATATATTTTTATTTCTTTCTTATTTGCAAAATAGTTGGGTAAACGTCATCTAAAACTATTCCAAATTTCAAGTTGATAGCATTAGTAGTTCTTGAGATATCCAGCTGTGACAGACAGACAGACAGACAGACAGACAGACAGACTGAGTCACACCATAAGGGTTCCTTTTTTACCATTTTGGTACGGAACCCTAAAAACAGTGAGTTATTAATCAATTTTTGTAATTGCAAGTCTAATTGATTGGTTGATTTGATCATGAAATGATCTTGTTTTCGTGCAAGAGTTTAATAGGTCAATATTTTAAAATAAATTCAGCAAATCGAAGTAATGTTTGTCTTGTCTTCGTTGTATCAATGATAAAGATTAGCAGATTTTTATCTTAATTATCCTTATATACAAAAGCTTCTCTTTCTGTCTGCTGAGATTTTCTAGTGAAAATTAGAATTATTATTTACTAGGAAATATTGAGGGTCTAGTAGCTAAGTAATAACAGCCGCAAAGGTCGATCGACCTGGTTAAGCTACGATTGCCGCGGTTAGTCCGTGGATGGGTTACCATCTTTACATACAAAGACCCCTCCGTGCCTCGGAAAGCACGTTAAGCCATTGATCCCGGCTGTCATTCGTGGCTCTTTGACAGTTGTTACGGGTCGTCAGAAACCTGAAAGTCTGATAGCCATATTTCTTACCAAGGGGCAATGATTTTAATAGTAATACCTCATTGCCAAGGGGTATCGTGATTACCCCAGTAACTGGGTTGTGGAGGTCAGATAGGCAGTTGCTCTATGTAAAATACTGGTATTCAGCCGCATCCGGCAAGACTGGAAGCCGACCCCAAAATAGTTTGGAAAAGGCTAGGCAGGTGATGATTTGCGAGGAAATATTGCTAAGTAATTTAAATCAAATTGTTTTTATTTATTTTTTTGTCTAAAATTAAGAAACGTATAGAAACTATGATACGATAGATAGATAGATAGTATGAATAAATAAATAAATAACTTTATTTTATACAAAACCTTCAACAATGCTTAAAAACTAGGTCGCATGAATTTCAGTGAATAAAGGTCATACAGATAGAGTAAACCCAGGAGATCCTGTGACTTAGGTAGGAGTCAGTGTTCTGCTGTGATTATGGTACCAAAAATCTTTAGTAAAAAACTGTGTTATATCGAATACAAAGACATGGCAAAAACAGGTTTGAAATTTATACAATGAAAATATTTCAAAAGAATAAACTAGGAGTAAAAGAATTTATTAAACGGAGTTATAATTGTAATATAAGTGTGCATGTGTAATTGTGTGTGTGGACGTGTAGGTGTGCATGTGAGAGTGTGTAAGTGTGCATAAAGGTGTGTGTATGATTGAGTTTGTATGTAATTGTGTGTGTGGACGTGTAGGTGTGCATGTGAGAGTGAGTGTGTGTAAGTGTGCATAAAGGTGTGTGTATGATTGAGTTTGTATGTATTTGCATTAAGTATATATTGTTGTAGTGTTGTATAAGCTATAATTAATACTATTGAAAGTAGGCTTCAATTACGGTTCACCCATAACTAAGAAGACCGTGACTAAAACTAAACAAACACAAATAATTGAGCGCTCAAAACATGACGTCATACGTACACAAACCGATGATTCACTTTGATGCAATGCACATCCACAAAAATGTCCTAATCTGGCATCTCTTTGTGTCCACTGGCTGCCAGTACTGGCTGATAGTGCATTAGATAGAGCCTCGTTTGTTTGCCTTGAGCCTTGACATCCATGCTCCGTCGACGATATCTCTGTGAGCATTTTTTGTTGTAGTTTGTGGCTTTCCCGGTAAATGGTCAGGCTGTTTTCACCTATATTCATTTTTGACTGGTGTTTCGTTTAATATTTTCATCTTATATTGTAAAATAATGTTGACTTTCAGTGTTTCGTCCGTTTTGGTGTGCCTATTACATTTTTGGCATAATGGTTTTTAGGGTTCCGTACCAAAATGGTAAAAAAGGAACCCTTATGGTGTGACTCAGTCTGTCTGTCTGTCTGTCACAGCTGGATATCTCAGGAACTACTAATGCTATCAACTTGAAATTTGGAATAGTTTTAGGTGACGTTTACCCAACTATTTTGCAAATAAGAAATTATAAATAAAATATTAATATTTTTTTTGCAACGGGGACTGAAAGGGGGTCTTAAAAATTTAAAGTGGGGCTACTAGGGCATGTGGGGTATCATATGAAAGTTTTTTATTTTTTTTTAAGTTTTCGACTTTTGATGAAAAATGTAAAAAAAAATACCGTCCCCCCCCTTATCTCCGATGTTTGCAGAGAGAAAAATCTGAAATTATTCTATATGATAGAAGTTGATGTAAAGATTACAGGAAAAATAAAACGATGTCTCTAAATAGCACACTTTTTCAGAAATCGGAACGGAACCCTCGGTGCGCGAGTCCGTCTCGCTATTGACCGGTTTTTTTTTTACATCGTGAGGAAACCGGCAGGACATGCCGGAAGCAAAAATTCGAAGACATGTGGCATCTACCAACCCGCACTGGCCCCGCGTGGTGGATTACAGCCCGCTCCCTCTCACCGAGAGGAGGCCTGTGTCCAGCAGTGGGAACATTATAGGCTGACTATGCTATGGTTTTTCTAAGTTAGAAACGAACCATATTCATGGTTACTAACCATAAAATACCATATATTAATTATACTAAACCATGGCTATCCATTGGTTAGCTATGGGCCATAAAATATTTAATTAATTAATTCATACTTTTATATACTTACCTAATGAGGAGGAGCTCGTGGCTAAGTAATAACAGCCGCACGGGTCGATCCATGAGGTTAAGCTACGCTTGCCGGGGTTGGTCAGTGGATGGGTGACCATCTTTACATACCGAGACTCCTCCGTGCCTCGGAAAGCACGTTAAGCCGTTGGTCCCGGCTGTCATTCGTGGATCTTTGACAGTCGTTACGGGTCGTCAGAAGCCCGAAAGTCTGACAACCAGTCTTTCCAAGGGGTATCGTATTACCCAGTTACTGGGTTGTGGAGGTCAGACAGGCAGTCGCTCCATGTAAAATACTTGTATTCAGTTGCATCCGGTTAGACTGGAAGCCGCCCCAACATAGTTGGGAAAAGGCTAGGCAGATTGATATACTTACCTAATGTCTTAGGTATTACGAAATAACCTGCTCGATAACACCAGTCGAAAGTCCGTCGCTTGTCACACACACAATTAAAAGCGAAAGTGACATCCTTATTAAGAGCTATTATAGTCAACGCTACGGCAAATCACAATGATACGGTTCATTCGGGTAGAGCGTGAGCGTTTGAACCCACGTGGAGGACACAAGATATGAGCGAAAGCGGTGTGAAAAAACGTTACCAAGAATAAAAGCGGCTTCAATGAGAGCAAAAGTCGATCTTTTAAAGTGTGTTTGAAAGCTAAAGACACGAGTTTAAAAAAAAATAGCTTTGCACAGCGACGTCTCTGCCAATCATTTATTATCTTACTAAAGCTCGATACCTGAAATTATATATAACTAGCTTAGGCCCGCGGCTTCGCCCGCGCTTGTATTATACATATAAACCTACAGCTTGAATCACTCTATCTATTAATGAAAACCGCATAAAAATCCGTTTTAAAGATATAAGCATACATAGGGACAGACAGACAGCGGGAAGCGACTTTGTTTTATACTATGTAGTGACAATACAGTGACAGAAAAGTTGAAAGGAAATCGTTTGGCTTGGTATGGGCTTGTGATGAGGAGGGACGAAACGCATGTGACTAAAAGAGTGATTAAACTTTTTAAACTTTCGCGATTTGTACACATTATAAAACAAAGAAAAAAAAAAGAAAAGAAAAAATATCGCGATAAGACCCGTCTTTGATAGTGTTTTATAATGTAAACGAGTGATGAATATACATGTTGATGGATGGAGAGGCAGAGGAAGGCCAAAGAAAAGATGGATGGATAGTGCGAGGAATGATATGAAAGAGAAGGGAGTGAATGATAGCGTGACGGTTGACAGGGGAGAATGGAAGAAGAAAACGTAAGTACCTTAACAACCAACCAAGTTCGCTAACCTCCTCCACCTTAACCCTCACCCCCCAATGGAAAGCCTCGGACGTGCTTCGCTTTAATTACATTATCAGCGCGCGCGCAAGTCCGTGGCATTGAACCGCCATGAACCGCCATTGGCCAGTATTTAGGAAGCGGTGCTATATGCCATTAGGTGGCTTATATGCTCGTAATCGGCTTTCTATTAATGATCAGGTGTTAGGGCTTCCGATATGGTGCTTATGGGGCTATGATGAGCTTGGAGGAAGGTGGTTATAGTTTATGCGAGTTATTACATAAATTAGTTTATTACTAGATACTTCTGTTTTCGAAGATTATTATTTGTTGATCAGTTGATCTGTATGAATTATAAAAACAGTCAACTATTATCCTATAGTCTCTACTCTACTGCACGCATATCTATCGCTAAACAACTACACTCTTTTGCAAAAAAAACGGGCAGTTTGGATTTTTCTACATTATTGGTAATCATTTAGTTCTAATGAGGTTTTAATAGGCAAACTATGTTACTGGCACTTAATAAAGAGTCTGGGTATGAAAAAAAGTTAATTTCAAATTCAGAACTGTTGTTTTTAGAAATAATAATCCCTTTTTTAGTTTATGACTTTTTACTTACTATTCGCGGGTTTGCGGTTAAGTGGTTATCAGGCAACTAAAACTAACTTCTCGTTATTTTTATTAGAATAATTTATGTTTGTCGCATAATCCTGCCTCATTGTGACTTAAAACAGATATCTTTGTGTCGATTATAATGGCAGAAAAAGCAATAAGAGCTAGTAAAATTATAGCGCTGCTGGAAGTGGGGTGTAGCCAATGTTACGGCTCACAGCGGTTAAACGTGAGTCGTTCCACCGTCCAAAGAACCTGGACTCGATACCAAGAGACAGGTTCCGTTCAAAGATGGCAAGGTTCTGGCAGAAAACGTTGTACACAACCACGAGACGACCGCTTTTTAGTGACTCAGGCATTGAGTAATCGCAAATGCAGTTACATAGACCTCAAAAGAAACCTTGAATAGGTACGAGGAGCTCAAGTTAGCCTATGGACAGTGAGGAGGAGGCTTTTAGCGGTTGATATACGCAGTCGACGACCAGCGCGGACCCCCAATTTACTCCGTGAGTACCGGATTGCTCGACCGAGGTTCACTAGAAATTATCTATCTTGGACACTAGGTAACTGGAGTAGCGTACTCTTCTCCGATGAGGCTCGAATTTGCCTGAATGCTGAGGACCGACGTCGGCGAGTGTTACGAAGACCAGGGGAACGCTATGCCGACGTGTGTTTTGAAGAAATCACCCCTTATGGTGGAAGGTCCGTTATGATTTGGTCGGTCGTAACTTCCAGCTATCGTACCGAGATAGTGTTCATTGCAAATGGCTCACTAAATGCGCAAAGGTACATAACAGGAATAATTTGTCAACATGCACAGCCCGCACTGACTGTAATTGGTGAAGATGCCATTTCATGGACGATAATGCTCGGGACCACCGTTCTGGCGACGTAGATGCTTATATGCAAGAGGTCGGTATTCGTCGTCTGGATTGGCTAGCGCGGAGCCCCGACCTTAACCCCATTGAGCACGTCTGGGACCTCCTAAAAAGGCGAGTACGATCTGTCCAACCCCTTCCACAAAACACCAGAGAGCTTTAACGTGTGATTTCGGCTGAGTGGGAACACATTCCACAGGACACTATCAAAAGCCTGGTGGAAAGCATGCCAAGACGATTACATGCCGTAATCGCTGCAAGGAGAGGTCATACTCGTTATTAATTTTAATTTTTTAATGTCTTTTTTTATTAAAATACCATAAAAATACTCGTAGTCTTAATTTAATTATACCCTAAAAATTTCCATTTTAACACGACTTACTGTTTACATTGACTAAAACACCGATTCCAGGATTTAAGGGTTAAAAACTATATTTTCAATGATAATAAGACATTTCTAGTCATTTATGCTAACGACATACTAAAAATATTAATATTATCCATAGAAAAGCCAATGACTGTAAGGTGCCCGTTTTTTTTGCAAAGCAGTTTATATACAGTATGTCCGGTAATTAATGGGTAAGCTTGAAATAGCACTAATAAATAATAGACCCTTTTGGCCGTTCTAAAAAAAAAAACAAAAAAGTATATATCCCAAGTAGTACCTAAGTACGGTACTATTTTTTAGAAAAAAATACCTGCTATTTTTTAGTCACACTATTTACTGCCCCTCTCTCGGTCGGCTTAATCAACGTACAATATAACAACAAATTACCGATGGAATTCATTCATTTTATAGTCGTGGTGAAGAAAAATGTAAAAAAAAGTTAATATCTTTATCTAAAAAATCGTAGGTTACTACTTGGGACTTTTTTTGTTTGTACATTTTTTAGAACGGCGCGCGGCCGTATAATACCCATTATAATGATATTTCAAGGTTATCCATTATTTACCGGACACCCTGTATACCATTCAAGCAGTGAAAGAGCATTGTGTCCGTGAAAGTCCCATCAAAATTCATTCGACGATTGTTTTTCAACCTACGTGATGTTTTTTTTTTGTACGAGACAGGGAACGAGAGTACATGAGAGTACACGCATGAGAGTAGGTATACAGTACGAGAAAGTACATGTACTTTTCCCTGCCTGGTACGTTTTAGACGATATGTATATTTGTCTAAAACGTCGCTAAAACTGATAGAATCGGAAGTGGATCTCCAAAAAGATATTATTTGCATAATTAACTAGCTACACTAAAATCATGACTGATCATCACGAGCTCTTTATGTGCGCTGGCTTTTATCGCAAATTCGCAATATAGCGGTATCAACAGACCAGCCAGGAAATAAGTTAAAATAGACCTAGTCTAGTCTAAAGGACAACTCTAATTTATCAACAGGCTAATCTAAATTAAAAATTACTAGTAGCCACATTAATTGAGATAAGTTTGTGGCGGAAGCTAATGAAAGTTAGTGACGTTGACATATAAATTCTGATACCTATTATAAATATTTAGTTTGGTAACAAAATAAATCTTATTATAATTCCGGCTACTACTTAGATTTCACTTTGCCTTGATCAAACAATTTTTTTTCGCAATCAGTTCCGAAATATCTTGCTTCCTAAATATAAATCACTAACAAAAGTTCCAAATGTACCTACTTATCTAATGAAAACAAGGAAATAGAATCTTACAAGCATCTTACAAGTTAGTAATATTTTATTTAATTGTTTTCGTTAGATAAGTATGTACCGTGAAATGGGGTTACTTTTGATACTCCGGGTTTACTTTGATAACAACTTTCGACTTATAAAAAGTAATTATAATCAGTGTGTGAATAAGGTTTTGTTGGCGTACCGGTTACTGGGCATTTTTAAGGTAAGAAAAACCTTTGGATGCCTCCAAAAATCTGTAGGTACCTACAGATTTTTTCATAAGACGAAAGCTGTTATCAAAGTAAACCCGTACTATCAAAGTAACCCCGTTTTACCGTACCTACATTTGGCACTTTTCATCTCTAATTTCAGCCCAAATTATGAGTAAGATCTAAAGATCGGAACCCTTGAAGTATAGGTACCTACGTACCTAAGTAAATAAGGCTTTTTAAGGAAATTACGAAAAGGTTGGTCGACGTCACAGGAGACCGAAGAGCTGGCAGCTACCTCGGACAAAGATTAGTCTAGCTATTCAAAGGGGGAACGCTGCCAGTATCTTCGGAACCTTGCCTAAAGGGACTCCTTTTAATAATATATTTTAGTTACTATGGTTTTTAGTTTTAGGTTCTTTGGTCTAGTATATATTTTATTTTTATTTCTTAATTAAATTTGTAAGTAAATAACAATATCACATAACAGAATATTTAAAAACCATAATTTTCGAATAAAAAACTCTTACGATTATCTGTTTTAAAACAGTTACAATTTATAGAACTAGGAAATCAACATATTTACCTCTTTTTACACAAGAAATGACAACCACTCAACAAAGTTCACCTATTAACCCCAAAGACGCAGATGTGTACCATATTTAGTACAACCAACACCGGAACCAATACAGGCGGTTGACTAGAAAGTGTCAAACATGGTGTCCAATTGTCCAAACACATTCGGCATTTGTTTCGTCCTTTAGTTATGCTAATGGCGTGAACACAATGTGTCAATGGAAACTGTACTGTGTCATGCGGTCACTCACTATTAATGGGTTAACATGGGTTACATGCAGCTGATCTGACCGTTCTTTTTCGGAGAAAAAACTGTTACTGATTAAAAAATGTTACTGATTAAAAACTGTTACTGATTAAAAACTGTTACTGATTAAAAACTGTTACTGATTAAAAACTGTTACTGATTAAAAACTGTTACTGATTAAAAACTGTTACTGATTAAAAACTGTTACTGATTAAAAACTGTTACTGATTAAAAACTGTTACTGATTAAAAACTGTTACTGATTAAAACTGTTACTGATTAAAAAATGTTACTGATTAAAAACTTTTACTGATTTAAAACTGTTACTGACTTAAACACACAACATAACATCACGCCCGTATTCCCCGAAGTGTTAGGCAGAGGTGTAGACCCACACCCACACCACCATAGTTCACCCACATTTAGCTACTTGTGTTTAAATCCCATGTAATAGGAGGGCTATTATAACTAACGTGAAAATTATAGCAATGATGTTACTGAAATTGCATTGGCATACTGATTATGACATGAATTGATGAACTTGGTAGTAATATTATGATTACCTACATAATTATTATGGTTATATGTATTAATGATAGGTATAATGGGGAAGAACACGACATGTCGTGCTAGAGTGCGGCCAACCTGCACTGCCAATGAAATGCTCATGACCTGAAAAAATAAACAGACTCTGCCAATACCTAGCAATACCTTTTTTTCTGTTGGGGTATTTCATGGATACCCCCGGTCTAGGCAGAACGGAGGGTTATGTGTCGGACTCCTAAGCTACCACTTAAAACCCCACGGTTCCTACCTCTACCATGAGTCGGGGGGCCGGGAATAGTACTTATTTTTGTTCGCAATTCCTTTTTTTTAATTGGATATCTAAAGATGAAGTTAATTTTTGTTGACTGTTGCGAGATGAAAATAACTCTCATACGAGAAAACGAAATGTTTGTTATAAAATGCAGCTAAGTACAAACAAAACAACAAACAAACAATTATAGTAGGTAATGTCTGTCATCGATGCATTCACAATAAACCGGAAAAGCGCTTTACATAATGTGTCACGTGACAATGCATCGCTTGGAAATACCAAGCTTTTATTGTCATGTCGGAGAATCATTAGATGCTATCAGTTTTCCTTTGCATATCATGATGACACAGGACAGTCATTCCCTAAACATTCGTGGTAAATAAAAGACACATATTGTGGTCGGGTTAACCCTTAGTTTACTTAGAAGTTAACGCT
Source organism: Cosmia trapezina (assembly GCA_905163495.3). Lineage (NCBI taxonomy): Eukaryota > Metazoa > Arthropoda > Insecta > Lepidoptera > Noctuidae > Cosmia > Cosmia trapezina. The sequence continues at coordinate 28,054,344 of LR991024.1, forward strand.
TGATTTTATGCTTTAATAATTTCGTTTTCTAATGTGAATATATCGGAAATAAATTACCGTTTCGTGAACTACAATTAATGCCAGATACTGATCGGGTAAAACTATTAAGTATTAAGGCCGTTAAAATAATTACTTAGTGCTGTTGTAGGCAATATTGTTATTAAGTTAAAATTAAGTAAATAAATAGACAGATAAATAAAACTTTTATTACTAGGTACTCCTTGAGATATCCAGTTGTGACAGACGGACAAACAGACAGACTGAGTCACACCATAAGGGTTCCTTTTTATCATTTTGGTACGGAACCCTAAAAACAAGGTGCCAATATGCAAATATGAAAACATACTAATATCCTAATAAAAGAGTTGCTAAAAGAGTTACCTACTATAGTTAATAGAACCAGTTTGAGGGCCTAGTTGCGTAATCTATCTAACGTTTTCTACTCAGATGAGGAAGAGAGTAATCGTGTTAGTAGTTGTAGCAAAATATTTACTACAGCATAATTATCTACATAACATTTTATACCTCTCCAAGTTGTGAGGAACAATGCAGTTCCGAATGTGTGACTAACATACCTAAAAACCCATTACTTTTATGGTCATCAAAAACAAAAAAACATCTAACACTCTGCGGCTTCTTTTAGGCTTACTCACGAATTTGACCAAACTGTAAATCTTCGCGACGTCTCCGTAGGACATGAGCAGAATACCTAATGATCTACCAGGGCGGAAAGCACGGAGGTTTTACCGTTACTCTTTATTTTCCGAAGTCAATGCCTCGCTTCAACTCCGATGCTCGTAAATATATTTGCACATATTGAAACTTTTTGCTGAGGATAGTATGCATAGGAATTTCCGATAAATATCGAGCGAGGGCGAAGTTTTGAGGTAAAGTTACAATAAAAATGGAAATGTTGGCTTTGTTTTTGATAACTTTGTTGTTTCGTGGAAATTGTAATACATAGGGTAAGGAAAGGTGTTTTGGTGATATAGGTAAGTATGGTGACATTTTTTTTAAAATTTATCATACAATCACCGGCACGTGCACAGTAACGAGACAGCGCAAGCGAGTGGCTGCTAGTGTGAGGAATATAGACATACCTACGTCACTCGTTTCGGTCAACCGCTTTATATTCTAACGCAACTTTTTTTTGATGTCACCAACTTATGTATAGCACCAATAAACCTTTCCTTACTCTATAACCTACGCGTTCGGAATTTATAAAACGCATTATATTTTTCGAATATTTTTCAACCTATTGCACCACTAACAGTAAGGAAGTTATATTTCTTAAATGTATCCATAGACCTACACAAAATATTCCATGTAACCCAGCGAGTCAGGAAAAAAGAAGGAGTGACATGGTAGCTCACGCTCCAATGGTACCTACGGCTTTTGCAAGACGCCAGTATGTAACTCAATCAGCCTATATTTACAATAAGATCAATGCAGAACTAGTAATCTACCCTAAAATCCTGCACGAATGCAAAAAACTTATAACAGAGTGGTTGAAGACACTAACATATGAGGAAACTGAGCACATCTTAGTCAGAGTTGACTAAAACCATATATGAGTACTTACACACTTACCTCATCAGTTACTCACATACTTATACACACACCTACACACACTACACAATACACCCACACAAAACACGCACACACACACTCTCTCACATACTCCACTCCCACATACGCACCATGACATACACATCCACAAACAACACATACACAAAGATTGTGGGAGACACATACACTCATTGAGCTGCTTCCTCTATTATCTTAGTCATTAGTTTTTTTTTCTTTATTTATCTATTTATTTATTTATTTTTTAATTTAATTTGGTTTTCATTTTGTTTGTTTTTTTATTTTGTTTTCTTTTCTTTTCATTTTGCACCATGTACAGTCTCAACATTGTTACTAGTGAAGTACGTAATGGGAAGAAGCGAGAAGGGAGACAGCCCCAATACAAGTATTGTTTAATTACTTACCTGCCTTAATTTTATTAAGTTTGATGTAATAATTTGAAACACAATAAACATTTTATTTTTATTTTTTTTTTATCGCAGTCCACTCCTGCAATGGATCCTGGCCTCTCCCAAGTGATGCAGTGCATTGCTTCAAAATAATAAAACCTTTTCAATATCGATAAGTATATTTTAGGTCACACTAAACGCCTACTACTTTCGATACTTAAGAGGAAATGCGGGCGGCCAGACTTTTGACAATTAGGTATTTGAAGGAACTATTGCTGTCGCTCTGCGAGAGCTCCGCCCTCAAATTCGTGCTAACTGCAGATCCGACTAAATAGCCTATGTAAAAAGTCACATTTCGAGGTTTGGCTCTCGCCTATTTCCTCCTCCAATATTGGACCAATTTAAAAGATATTTCATAAACTGAATAAGAAGGATATATACTGTGCCCCTATGTTTTTCTTTTTTCGTTAGTAGTTGTCTTTGTACAATATGCCTCTATTGACAGCAGCGGTCTGAATAGGCAATTTTGAGCATTTTTTGAGGGTTCTAGTTCTTATAAAAATAAAGTATCATCAAAAAGGAGAACATAGGGGCATACAAGTAGCTAATATATATATTTCTGTAAAAAACCATTGCTTTATGGTCATTAACGAGAAAGAAAACAGGCGAGAGCGTTTGTATGGAGAAAAGAGCACCCGCATTTCCTCTTAAATAACTTTGAATCTGAACACTATGTTAATAAAACATGAGCTTCTGTTCTGTTGTCTGTAAGAGGTCTATGTCAAGACTGTGTTATCTTGTATTGTTTACAAGGTAACTGTTCCTTAAAAGTGGGCTAACTAATTAGCATTGATTAGCATGGGAATCGTTTGCAGTTAAGTCATTATGTTTGCACAGTTATTTGTATTGCTGTCTGAATGCACTCTTTTGAGTGGTAAGTACTGACAGTTTTGTACCCATTATTATTTCAAATATAGGTATACCTACAGGCCGCTGGGGTCGCGGGTAGTTTTAAGAAGATACCGCGGCCCTGGCATGCATAGGCAACTGAAGGAACACGGGTGGGTTTTATTCAGTAAAAGTCTGACACGCTCTTCCGCTCCACCCAGAGCGGGAGAAGTTATTTGATGATTTCCAAAAAAAAACCTACAGGTTTATTGGTAAAATACCAGTAACCTCTTAAGGGGTCATTGTAATCTCGTTATGAGCAACTTTTATTATGGGACCAAACCATAAATCGCAAAAAAAAACAGCATTTACATCAAACGCGTTGATAATATCAAACGCGATTTTTTTTCGCGATTTCGGGTTTGGTCCCATTATAAAAGTTGTTCATTATGATTAGTACAATGACCACTTAAGAGGTGGCTGGTGTTTTACCAGTAACACTGTTTAATATTAACAACAAAATTATCATATCACTTTTTCCATACATGCCTATAAAAAAAAAATAAGATGGTTTATTTTCGGCAACGTTACAAATTTTATTTTATTTCTGACATAAAAACAAAATGTATGCCCTACGAACATACTCTCCGGCAAGAAACGCTTACACCAACTCCATTCATTATCTCCTACAAGATTACATACTACGTCGTCCCATTTGCTAGAACTTCCCTCCTCAGCGCACGGCGCTGCTTGAGGAGGAAAGTGAAACGGTTCCGATGCGCGATAGCAATTGTTATTTGTTGAGAGTTCCGCGCCTGCGCGCTGCGGGCGCGCCGGAAGAGTTTCGAGTGTCGACGACGCCGTTTATACATCGTTTACAGACTTGGCGTTTATAGAATTAATGTGTTTGATTTCTTATTTTAAGTTTCTCTAGCCTGCTTTGTTATTTTAGTGCTCACAACTCTGACCGTTTGGCCAAGGGATCCAGGCCTGATTTTATCGGTGATTAGAAAATAAATGTATAGTGGGCGTTATTTAGGTGTTATAGGGCCTATCTAGTGAAAGGAATCGTTGTTGAAAGTCTACACTCATCACTCAAGTTGAATCATCTCTGTAGGTAATATGTAGTTACTACAGTCTTAAATTAATATAGGTACCTCGGGGTTTCTAGATTAATAATCTTCGCAATTTCGTAGCGGCGGGTACCAATAAATTAGGGCGCTCTTTTGGCAGGCAGCCGAACTAATATCAATCTTACTGATTGGTTTATAGGTATCTTTTTACCATAGCATGAGCATGACATTGAGCAATAAGTTTTCGTACACGAGAGAAGAATGGGTGACTTGCATACCTAGGTCGGATAACTGCACTGTCGGCTGTAACATGTAGGTATAAGAATGGTAATTTAGCATTATGTCAATGAGTTTTGCAAAGAAGTCGTTATGCAAGTAAGTACCTAGGTATGAATGAACTTCCACGGTTCGCTGAATTCAGTTTCGATTTCTGAATTACGTGCAATCTTTCCTGATGGTTTTGTTTATAATTATAAGATCTATAATCTGTGTGATAAGACAGAGTCATGTCGTTACGCTTGTGTGGCACTCTTTACATAGTTCTCAATCTCATACTATACCTACTTGATACTTCGTAAGTGAAAGAACTTTTCTAATAGGGAAATTGATTAGGTACTTAGACCTGTTCAATAACCATTTATTGAGCAGCACGGTGACTATGTCACTTTTATTTTTAATTTATTTTTGTCTACAATAAAGAGTATTCTATTTGCGAAAGTATTTTACAGAAATTATACTTATGTATCGTCATTAAGATACACATACAAATCATATAATTCAATTTCTATTTGCATAACACTACTTACATCAAAACCAACTAAAAATTACAGCACAAAATTAATAGGGAATTACTCTCAGTAGTTAAAATAAAACAATTTCAACCACAACTTATGACAATTCTCAACGTAATAAGTGCATGGTGATGGTGAAATTTCCATACAGATTGCATTACCTGGCGGAAATGACTCGCAGTTTTTACAATCACTAAGCGGTAGGAGAAAATACCTTCTTGTAGTAACGTTTTGTATATTATAATTTTAGAATTAATTGTGGTTGCAAAATAATATTTAGAAATGATTAGGAGGGTCAGTGACGTTAGATGTTAGTAGCATCAATTATATTATCAATGATTTCATATATCATGTATATTATAATTGATGCTACTAATCTTGATATAGGTACATAATTGACTATATCACCATGCCGTCTATGTTATTCGAACGAGATGCATTCTGGGGTGCACACATTACCTATAGTTTGTTTGGTCGCAGAGAAGACAGTCATTTTCCTCAAGAACCACTCCATCATAATAACACAAAAGACTAAGAAAACGCACATTTTCACATAATTTATTGATACGTGTGCATATAATACTAGCCCAGATTAGTTATTTTTACTTACCTACTTCGTCCCAATCAAAATATTTCAGAACACAAATTACATAAGAGTCACGTCGCGTGTCAGATACGAATCTAAAATATAGGAAACACTATACTATGTACTATCTATCAAGTAGAGAAAGTGATCTTACTGTACAATATGTACCAACATAATACCATGTTTAATATATACAAATAAACAGAAGTCTCCTGCTCCTTACCATCATTTCGGCAGACAACCTGAAAAGTATGATTTATTTCTATGCTACAAGTAGTACGTGATAAAATACAATATTGACACTGTGTGGCGCAGTCATGAAAATGTTATAGAGATTGTGGATAATAGTTTTTGTTTCGATAAAAAGGAAAGTTTGATGCCGAGCCCGATTATATCCCATGTAGTTATTAGTATATCACCGCACTTTTGTGTTTGTGCATAAAGGTATGAATAATTAAGTTTCTCCCCAAAACTAGTTCTGTTTAAATTACTTGCAGACTGTCAACAGAACACTAGAAATAAAACATTATTTTCGTGCAAAATCATTGTACGTACATTTGAAACTAATTATACTTTCTTTTCTTTCCAGAGAACGCACAGTTCGTTGTTCATCAGTGCTCATCGGAGCGCTAGGCATCTCCTTGATAGCCCTGGCCGTGTACACAGCTGTGCTGGTGCTCACTGAATACCGCAGTCCTCGGCCCTGCATTAGCGAACAGTGCGTCGGAACCGGTGAGTGCTTATATAATACCTTTTTAGGGTTCCGTACCTCAAAAGGAAAAAACGGAACCCTTATAGGATCACTCGTGTGTCTGTCTGTCTGTCTGTCTGTCTGTCCGTCTGTCCGTCTGTCACAGCCAATTTGCTCCGAATGTAATGGACCGATTAAGTTAAAATTTGGTACACATATGGATTTCTGTGACCCAAACACGTACAGCTAAAGTAAATATATGAATTTTGAATATGAGAGTTACTTTTAGGGGGAAAATAAGAAAATTAAAAAAAAAAGTTTTGCAAACTGTACTGTGTGATATATCAAATGAAAGGGCTTACTATGAGGGTCTCAAATATATTTTTTTTTATAATTTTAAAGTATATTGTTTTAAAGTTATTTAAGAAAATAGATGAAAATTGACCATTCCCCCCCCTTTATCTCCGAAACTACTGAGCCTAAAATTTTGAAAAAAATATGGAAAATGGTTCTATACCTGTAGATTACAGGAAAACCTATAAGAAGTCTGTGGTCTAAAATAACATGGTAAATCTATATATATAAAAAAATCAAAGTCCTGACTGAGTCACTGACTAATATATCAACGCACAGCCCAAACCAATGGACCTAGAGACTTGAAATTTTGCACATAGGTACCTTATATAGTGTAAACATCCACTATGGAAGGATTTTTGGAAATTCCATCACTAAGGCGGTGAAATAGGGGATGAAAGTTTATATGAAAAATCCTATCCCTTGAGTTAATAGACATGAAACTTAGCACGAATATTCATCTAAGTAAATTATAAAGTTTATCATTTTAAGTTTTCCTAAACTACCCCCTAAGGAGGGATTGGGGGTGTCAAAGTTTGTATGGAGGAACTTTAACACGCGGTCCGATTAACTCAAAACTCAGTTTTTAAACTTGAGACCAAAAATTAAGACTAATGTGTATCAGGGTTTTCCAAAAATCTACCCCTAAGGGGTGAAAAATTAATTTTATAGCGGAGGATTTTATTGGGGGCTTGATTAACTCTAAAATTGGTGTAAATAATGTTTGAGTCAAGTTATGGAAACATACCAGACGATTTTTGAAATTTTTATCTGTGTTCGTGAAAACAGAGAACTTGAAACTTAGCATAAATACTTGCATAATTAAGTAATAATGTTTGTCATTATTAGTTTTTCAAAACTACGCCTCAAATGAGGTTTAGGGATGTTAAAATTTATATAGAAGAATTTTAAAGCGCAGTCCGATTAAAAAATGGTACTTTGAGTTAAGTTAGGAAACTTGCCAAACGAATTTTCACCGATTTTGACGGCATAGAGCTGATGTTTTAAGGAGTAACTTAGGCTATTTTTATTTTAGAAAAATAATTAGGGTTCCGCGCAAGATTAAAATCCATGAAATCAGACAACCACGTACAGTCCAGTACAAACTTACTAAGCCTCCGCTGTCTATTACGGCTATAACAACAAATAATAAAAATAAAGCAAAGTTAAAAATTTAAGGGGTCGGTCCCCATACAATAAACTTTTCATTTTGAAAAAAAAAAAAAAAAAAAAAATTAGCATGTGGGGTGTCATCGTCTAGAACTCATTGAGTAGAGTACAAACATATTTTTTTTTATCTTTTAAAATTAAGAAATAGGGGGCCCCAAAAGTTGAAAATTTTAGACCATTTTTGTACGAGCTCTAGCGCAACAATTCAACAAATTAGTAATTTGAAACTTCTTTATACCATGTAGGTACCATGAATACTGTATTTAATCAACAATACTGAAAACGGCGATTCATAAGGTATTTTGTCCATGGGTGATTTTCTGCAACTGCAAAAAATAACCTTGTAATTCACAGTATCATTATAAAATAAGTAAAAAGTTATCTTTGCGATTGTTAAACAATATGGTACGGAACCCTTCGCGCGCGAGTCCGACTCGCACTTGACCCGTTTTTTTTATAATAGATACCGCAATTATCTGCCGCTAAAAATAATGTTGTCCCCACAATCGAACCTTGAGGAACTCCAAACAACAGTGTATGTTCTGCAATTATATGTGAACTTATTTTGATATTTTGGGTTCGCTTCGAAAGGCGGCTCTTTAAACGGCTCGAACTTTCTTTTAGGCTGTTTAGGGTACAATTCTCTCGAGGTCAGAAGAAAAAATGACCAAATTATTAATATGTGTAAGATTCTTCACGGAAAAATAGATCGTCGCTGAGCGTGCAAGACCGCGGAAGAGCAGTTTGTAAATACCGCGTAACAACAAATGTCGCAACATTGACATATCGTGCCAACAGATCCTTTAATCTAATTCGCTTATACTAGATCTCACGCAATTTGAATTAGCCAATAAGAAGCCTCGTTTTTGACATCGAAACAATACCGCGTACTAGTAACATCCCTGAAGTTGGCAGCAATTCCGCGTATTTACCAAATCAAAGAAGAAGCTACAACACGATCAGTGCGTGCTCCCGAAAATTATTATTTGTTGTGAATAACTACCATGTAAGTATTTTTATGTTGTTTATAGAGTATCTTTATCAATATTTTTATGCATATATGGTGTAGCCACGCGTTATTCTCTAAATAATTTAGTAATTCCAGCTCATAAAACTTTAAAATGTAGTTACGCGGTCTTGATATTACGGCGTTTTGTTAATTTTGGTAATTTACGCGGTATTGCATTATACTTAAATTAACTAATTTTATTTATTTTTAGATAAGTACTTTGAATCACCACACCGACGAAGTATCTAAATGATAATGGATCAAGATAATGATCAATCATTCTTAGAAAATGCAGATATTAACAGTGACGTGCTAATCCTGAAAGAACTATGTGAAAGGAGAAAAATATTGCTGCAAAAAAAAAGGCAAATATTAAATAAACGTAATAATCTTAATCAACCTGCATTACAAATAGTTTCCACGCCTTTGACAGAGGAATTGGAGCAAGTACGTAAATGTGAAAATTTAACATCCGAGTTTGCTACACTTACAACAGTTTTCGATCCCGTATCAACACAAGATAAAGATGATATTATTACTCCTATTGAAATAAATGTAAATGTAATAGAGCATCATAGTAATGACCTTTCATCAGACGATTCAGTCGCTGATCCTTCTTTTGTCGCCCTATCAGACATAACAAATTTGAGGCCATTATCGCCAGAAAATATGGAATGGTTTCCCGAAAGAGAAATAGAAGAAAAGTCTAATAAAACTAATAAAAGAAAGCGGAAAGGAAATCCAAATAATTGGCAAAGAATAAAAAATAAGCGACAGAGGATGATGGGAGAGGAGTATGTTGGATTTAAAAAAGACGGTACTAAATATGTTCAAAATGATTCAAAACCAGCAAGAATAATGGGTCCTGTATGTATGTCTAGGCGATGTTTCAGTGGTAAAGCTATGTATTGTTCAAAATTAACAGAAGAAGTTCGATCAGAAATTTTTAAAGCCTATTGGAAAATGAGTTGGCAAGAAAAGAAAATGTATGTATCTTCAATGGTGGATAAGAAACCTACGACAAGGAAAACTAAGAGCTCAAATTCAAGACGAAGTGATACCAAAATTTATTATTTGAAAGTTAATGATAAAAAAGAAAGAGTTTGTTTAAAAACATTTTTAGAAACATTGGGGATAAAAGAGTGGACTGTACGTTATTGGCTAGGAGAGAAGAGTTATAGTATTATTAGTAACGAATCTGAAGCAAGAGATGTCCAAGTTAAAGAATCCAAAAAAGAGATGGTTAAGAAATATTTAACTGCGCTGCCAAAACTACCATCGCATTACTGCAGGCAGTCTACTTCTAAGTTGTATTTGGAGCCCATAATTCAATCAAAATCTCAATTGTACCGCCTTTATGTAGACTATTCAGAATCAAGAAATGATTCTGTGGCTTCGAGAAGATTATTTGAAAGCGTTTTATCTGAAGGAAATATTGGACTGTTCCAACCAAAAAAAGATGCATGCGACCTGTGTTGCGCTCACAAAGCAGGTAATATATCGGATGAACAGTATACTAAACATATTGAACTAAAAGACATGGCTAGAGCTGAAAAAAACTCAGACAAAGAAGCAGCACAGAATGGAATTATACATGCATTTACGGCAGATCTTCAGGCTGTAAAACTGTGTCCTTTCCTCAACGCCAGTGCACTTTATTTCAAAACAAAACTCGCTGTGCACAATTTTTCAGTCTACAATCTCGGAAATAATAGGGTCACATGTTACTGGTTCGACGAGACGGTATGTGACTTAAAAGCCACAACATACGCGTCATTTTTTACAGATTATTTAAGCAAATTATTAAATGATGATCCTAAGGATGTTGTCATATTCACAGATGGCTGTACAGCCCAAAACCGAAACAGTGTTGTATCGAATGCATTGTTGCGATTGGCTATGACGAAGAACATAGTAATAACACAGAAATATTTGGAGAAAGGCCATACACAGATGGAGGTGGATTCGGTGCACTCCGTGATTGAGAGGAAGTTGAAGAATCGGGAAATCTTTTTACCCTCACAGTATGCCACTATCACAAAAGAAGCCAGAAGTATACCATGTCCTTACGAAGTTATTACACCTGATTACACGTTTTTTAAAGACTTCAGTATTAAAGATTACCAGATCTATGAATCAATAAGACCTGGTCGTGGGGCGGGTGATCACTGTGTCGTTGATATAAGAGCACTGAGGTATAATTCAAATGGCACAATAGACTATAAGCTTCGCTTTGCAGATGACTTTGTTCCTTTGCCTAGAAGACCAAAGAAAGTATCATCTTTGATTGACAGCGTGCCTTCACTTTATGAAACAAGACAATCAATATCAAAAACAAAGTACGATCATTTACAGGAGCTTAAGAGTGTCATACCAGGAGATTGTCATAGTTTTTATGACAATTTGAGTTATAAGTAATGTTAACTTATTATAACAAATATTTTAAATGCTGTGATTATTTGATAATTAATTTAAGAGCTACCAAACTGATTATTTTTTGTTATGTTCATTTTAATATTGTTAATGGCTTTTAATATCAGACTTAAGAATAAAAAGTGTTACCTAATGTTATGAAAAACATAGAGTAACTTACCTTTTAAGTACAAAACGATTGGCAAAGACTTGAATGCTGTGATTTTGATGAGAACCTAGGAGACCATTCATTTTTTGTTGTGATTAATTGTAGTACCTAACATTGTCATAATATAAAATTTTATGACTTTAATACTTGTTTGACAATACATAGTATTATTAAGTGATTTTTTTTTACTAATGAGAAGTTAACATCTTAAAGATGTTATGTTTTAGAAGTTATTTTTTGTTATTTTGTCGTAATAAATTCAATACTATAATAAAATGTTTCATTTCAAATCCGCGTACCTAGTAAAACTCTACTACATTTTCTATTATTTATCGCTACAAAACCGCGTAAATGACTTAACACGGAATCTAAACAAGCTATTGGTAAATTTACGTTATTTTCCTATAAAATAAGTCGCAAGTAAATAGTAAACAAGTTCAGTCGGAAAAATATATTTGAATGGCTAAGATATTAACTTTTTTCTTCTTCCTGTAAAATCGTAAAAACGCAGATACGCGGTATCAACAAACTGCTCTTACGCGGTCTTGCACGCTCACCGACGAGATGCTCCTGAACTGCACGACGAACTATTCCATCTTTTTGCTCCAATAAACTATAGCCGGTGCAGGAGGCACAGATTGTTCGCCGTGCCTCGGAGTCGAACCGTCGCTCGAGCCCAGTCTCCTGTACCTCGCACGCTCACTGCGCTCAACGCTCTCTTGGACGCTAAGCCTGACTGTGATGTGTTCGCGGATGAATGGAAGAAGACCTTGTCAGTATGTCTGGAGTATTGTGAGAACAGCGTATGACTGTCGTGTTGTTGTATACTTTTCTTATTGTACTTAAATAATGTGTTTGTGTCTTAACTAATGTAACTGGCCTTGGCCGTTTTATGTTAAAATAAATAAATAAAATAAATTAAAATAGTAGAGTGCATAGCCTCTTATTTATATTCTAATCACATTAGACATCAAGGTAGGGAAAGAGATGGTGTCAAAAGCTTTGGACAAGTCAGCTCAGTGTTTAGTCATTTCTTGGCATACAACTTGTTAAAATTCAATTTTAAAATATACTTAGAGATCGCGCATCACAGTAGAATAGGAATTAGGGTAGGTAAGTATCCAATAGAACTTGTTTCTTGTGACGTATATCAAGCTATTAACATCTCGGTAATTAAGTCTACGCGTGCGCTAATTATGCTGAATAACAACAAACAAACATCAAACAAACATCCTGCTGTAATTAGTCGCTTCGCTATGGTAAAATGCGGAGATTACCACATTTTACTATACGTTTGCCATAACATGTACCGCGACACGTGTCGATTCCCGCAGTCGTAATTAGCCCATAATTTTTCATTGGTATGTAAATAGTGTGATGACTGTCTGATAGCTATTTAACATATCACTATGAACACCATGGCATCTCCATGGGAATGTCTACCACGGAAGGATGCTTCAGAGTTTTTGTATCAGTTTTAATTACGAATGTACATTTGATTGCCGTGTTAGAGTAATTAGGAGTCTCATTCACGATGCGAGTAATGTTGCAATTTGCATATGCAAATAGTGTAGACTCATCCTTTTAGATTGAATCTTTATCGTCAAGTAATTAGTATTAACATGTCTTTGTCTAGAAATGCCGTATCAGGCTGCAGATATGCAGAACTCTTGTTCTTATGTGAGAGAAATCTTAAAAAAACCGGCCAAGATTACATTAATCTTGGTGTTTGAGGCTTTTTCAATAAAACCGTGCTATTTACCTATACTGCGGTTGGAAGTAAATATTTTTGTAACTACCATTATTGAATCCGAATACCTGATGATGTTGTTGTTTTTCTTGAGGTATTCTGCCGGCACCACAGTGATTGATGGCGCCTGTCTATTTATAATGTTTATTCGCCTTATGTAATTAACGTGTGTAATTGCTCAGTTTTCAAAGAAACGGCGCATTTAACCCCTGCATATACGTATCGCTCCATTTAAAATACAAATTGTCGCATACATTTTGAAATTAAACGCATGTTCTGATTTAACCCGAAGTAGTTCTTACATCACTTATTTTGCAGTCCACGTGTTTTCTCTATGCAAGGGATAAACTGCGCCACTTTGGCGAGAAAATTGTTGTACGAATTAATTATTTTGAGTCACACCTAATTACCTAAAGGTACAACAGACCGCACGTTGATCGTCGTAACACTTTGACTTTGAGCTGGTCTAGCGTAGTACGGAGTTTCAAAAGAATACGAGGCCAGCTTGTACTGGTTTTGTTACCACTGACTTGCGGCCTACTGTACTTAGCTACGTTTTTCTTTAAAGGGTTGAGACGCATTTTGTATATCGATACTAGGTTTGTATGCGCAGTTACAACACGTGTTGTAAATTTAATGCAGGACATTAGCACTTAGGATAACAATTGTGTTATTTGTTATTGAATTTTTAATTATTTTCATACATCAATAAAAACATCAATCCGTTCGATAGTTTGTTAGACTGTGTCCTGCTGTCGTTTGGACAAGGAAGATTACATAATGCAGTTTTATTTGCTGACTTATAATTTCGCTTTCAAAATATTTTTGTTAGTATTTTTGTATCCAGTGCTCGTTGTTGTTTTGTCAAATTTCGGCGTTGTTGATGCCAGAATTGCTTCTGAAGTGAACAAGGATAATGCTATCACTAAAAAAACTACTCCTCTTGAGGATACAGGTTTGTTAAATTAAAACTTTCTCATTTTATTTTATTTTCTTATAAACAAAATTAGGAAGAAATGCTAAATAAGTTATCATGGCTTTTATTTAATTACTTAATTGAATATTCAATTACTTTGCAATAATTTTAACGAGCATCTTGATAATAATAAAAAAATATTAAACTCATTAATTTCATATTTTTACTGCATCATCTCACTGCGGTGGATAGGCGTGGTGTTACATAAACCAAAAGTTATAAAGATATTGCGCATATTTTATGCATTCGTAGAGAAAGCTAGCAAGCTTCCTGTTTTCCCCTCTCTCCTCGAGGCGTCGCGAATTATAGGCTGCTTTGTTGATTTATTTTTTGGAACATTATTTATGAGCTGTCCTATTTGTTCACATACTATACACATGCCAGTTTATTTAAACATAGGCACGACCCATTTTTGTTTTAAGTACCTAATAGTTTTTTAAAGTTTCGGTAATCTAATAACAAACCAAATAAATTGATTTAAATATTACTAAATACCTAATATTGTTAATGAAAAAACAACTGTCAGTTGTTTATAATGTCATAAGCGGAACTCGAACCCGCGACCTACCATGCCTTTTTTCTGACCATTGAGTAGATATCAGACGCTTCACTCGAGTCATCGTCGTTTTCCGTCCGTCCGTCTGTCTATCTATCTGTCTTTCAAGACCCTTTTTCTCAAGAACGTGTGGAGGTACCAAGTTGAAATTAATATCAAATACATAGGTACGGTCCCTTAGATTTCTAAAAAAATCCAGCTTTTAAGTCAACGCAATAAAAGATAGGTACTCGGTAATAAATCAAAACCTCTATGGACCTACTTCCCGTTAACTTAGAATCATATTTGGCAAGAAGTAAAGTCTCACAGCACAATTAAGTATTAAAGTAAATGTGTCCGAAAATCATTAATTTGAAGTTTTATCAATTTTTTTTAGGGTTCCGTACCAAAATGGTAAAAAAGGAACCATTATGGTGTGACTCAGTCTGTCTGTCTGTCTGTCACAGCTGGATATCTCAAGAACTACTAATGCTATCAACTTGAAATTTAGAACAGTTTTAGATGACGTTTACCCAACTATTTTGGAAATAAGAAAGTAATAAAAATATTTATATTTTTTGCGTCAGGGACTGAAAGGGGGTCTTAAAAATTCAAAGTGGGGCTACTAGGGCATGTGGGGTATCATATGAAAGAGCGCTGTTTGCACATTCTCAAACATTTTTTTTATTTTTTTTATGCCGCATAGTTTTCGAGTTTTGATGAAAAATGTAAAAAAAAATACCGTTCCCTCCCCCCCCCTTATCTCCGAAGCTTGCAAAGAGAAAAATCTGAAATTATTCTATGTGATAGAAGTTTATGTAAAGATTACAGGAAAAATAAAACGATGTCTCTAAATAGCACACTTTTTCAGAAATCGGAACGGAACCCTCGGTGCGCGAGTCCGACTCGCTCTTGACCGGTTTTTTACGATTTGTTTACTACTACCTACCTACTAACTTATATTTGCATTTGGAGAATTTACCATGACGTATATTGTTGTATGAGAGAACATTTTTTCAACTACAAAGTTAAGTTTGTTCTTGGGATATTCATCCCAATTACGGAACCGGTTTATGTTTCATTCCACGTGAACACGACACCGACAAAATTATACAAGTAAGTGTAAACAGTAGCAATATTTTAAGGGGTCACTGTCCTCATCATTATGAACAACTTTTACTATGGGACCAAACCTGAAATCGCGAAAAAAAATCAGCTGTTCAGTACATTTATGTTCGCATAATTCGTCAAAATGTAGGGAACAGCTGATTTTTTTTCCCCATAATATATTTTTTTTTTTTTGGTCCCATAGTAAAAGTTGTTCATAATGATGAGTACAATGACCCCTTAAAATATTGCTACTGTTTTTATTTACACCCTGTATAGGAATAAACGTTCATCCGCTCTTCGATCATTCGGTACTTAAAGCTAGTGAAAGATGTCAAGTGCCGAAATCCAACATTGTTGGATCGGTTCACTAATTTAATTAATTTTTACTTTGGATTAATTTGGTTTACAGACGATTTACTGCGAGTTGAGGAAACCAAATGAAAATCAAAAATTAACAAAAAGTTCTTCTCATTCACAGCTTCAAGAGTTTTACAAGCCCTAAACAAAGATGTGGACCCGTGCACAGATTTCTACGAGTTCGCATGTGGTGGCTGGATCAAACAGAACCCGGTGCCCGAGTGGTCCACATCCTGGGACCAGCTGGCGAAGCTGAGGGAACAGCTGGTCAGTGATCTGAGGGAACTCTTGGAGGCCAAGGATGACGAGGGACTGCCTACCAGTGTACTGAAGGCGAAGAGCTTGTATAGGACTTGTATTAATACTGGTGAGTATTGATGGAGCTGATTAGTAGTTGTAGTAGGTATGTACATAAGAAGCTTTGCGCAATCGTGATCTTTATTTTTTACTAGCTGACCCTACAGACGTTGTCCTGTCCCAATTTCAATAATTCGAAAATCCACTTTCAGTTTTTCCGATTTTTCCTGGCGACTATTCCAATTATTCTCACCTTCCCTGGACTACGAAAAACACTTCAAAACCATAATTAACTAAATCGGCCCAGCCGTTCTCGAGTTTTAGCGAGACACGAACAGCATTTGATTTTTATATATATTAGATTAGATAGATAGATAGATATATATTTTTTATTGTAATAAAATTATGGTAATAAGAATTTAATAAGATTAAATTATTGCCATTATTAATTTTGTCCTACACACACATTTAAAAATATTTTTTTATAAAAAATAAATAGAAATATAAAAAATAGGGATCCACCGATGTCGGGAGTAGGGTCCAATCTACCAGACACAGGAACCTTCTCATAATGAGAACTGTACGATCGAGGATCATTAATAAATTCTGCCCGCGACTTCGCTCGCGTAGATGTCGTTAGACACCACAGTCCACAATATACTAAAATAACAGCCACATTTCCCGTCCGCGCTATTATTTGAAGATGACATAATTATCATTATTTTATTCTATTTTTACTAAGTACTTACATATCAATATTTTGTACAATTTCCGACAATAATCTGTCTTCTTTGGAAGAAACTCATTGGCCTTGGGTGTTCCAGCTATAATTTTCCGTTCTTAATATTCCAGAAAAACTAGAAAGCGATGGCATCAAGCCGATTCAAAAGCTCCTTCAGAAGCTAGGTCTTCCCCCCCGCCCCCCCGCGGAGGCGAGCGCCAACTTCACGTGGGAGGAGGTGGCGGGGCGGGGCAGGAGGCAGCTGGGGCTCAACGTGCTGCTCAGCGTGCAGGTCGCCGAGGATGTCAGGAATACCAGCAGGAATCGCGTCGTGGTATGTGAAGTCTTCTTTTACTGTTTTTTCTTGGGGAAATCATCATAGATCCTTCTCCATCAGGGGAGAAAACGGATGGTTATTTCGGACTGCTGCATTGCTTCTCCTACCAGTGTTATAATGTTTTATTTTTCGGCAGAACTGTTGGGAGAATGGTCGTTAACGACAGTACCTATACAGGGTGTACCTGGAAGTATGGATCAAATCGAATAGGGACGTGGGGAAGGTCATTTCCAAACTTTTTAACCCTGAGAATGTCGGTGCAATTTTTTACGGTTCAAAAGTTATGTCCAATTTTTGTTTTTTTCCATCACTTCGCATAATACTCAAAGAAAAAATCGTAAAAAAAAAACTATCGGGGCTATCAATTTTTTTTTTTTTTTCAGGACGTTGTAGAAGAGTGGGCCTTTCTTGTGGTAATACTTTTACGCAGCTATAAAACAAGTCTTCAATAAGAAATAAAACATTTACTGCAAAGGGTTCGGTCTCACAAAAATTTTATTCAATTTTCGAGCGATTTTCAAAAAAAAATTGCACCGACATTCACAGGTTTAAAAAGTTTGGAAATGACTTTGCCCACTCCCCTATTCGATTTGATCCATAATTCCAGGGGCACCCTGTATATTAATAAAAACACTGAATTGGCAAAGTAGCATAAAAGTGGGGAAGCCGTAACTTATCTTTAGGTGAACTAAAACTGCCCATGATGATGAAGATTGTTAAGGGTAAATTGTGCTTTACAACCTTATAACAGGCACGCTCTAGAGCTATTGAGGCGTAAAAAATCTCGAAACAAAATAGTTTCAACTTGTGGTATTGCCCCAGTCTTAATTTGTGTCAAATATTGAAGTTAGATGGTTATGGTACATTAGAAATGACGACCTCCACCGCGACCTTAAAATGGAACTCGTCACCACCATCATCCAAAAATTCTGAAGCCCACGAACACAGACTTCACCGACATGTGAATGTCGAGGCAATACAGCTGCTAGACAACACGGACATAGTGCGTAGGCTACAGAGAACTAAACCATTTGAGTTAGTTTAGTGCGTGAATGAATAATAGTAATGCCACAGTCTACATATCATACAGTCGTCCGACGACGCCCGAACTGCTTACGAAGTTTGGCAAAATAAGTAAGCAGTTCGGGCTTTCGTCGGACGACTGTATGATGTATAGACTGTGGTAATGCTGTGCTATACGTGTGACACATGAACAAAGTGTTTTTATCAATATTATCAGACTCTAAGAAAGTGCTACGGAATTGTGTAAAAGTACAAATTGACACTATTCTTAGTTATAACAAAATGTTTCACGTAAAATAATAAGTTCGAGTTAGATTGCTTACTAGTCTATTAGGCTAGATTGTAATCAATTATTAAGAACTACTTAAGTTCTTTTTAATAATGAAAAAAAAAATAATAATATTGAAGTGACGTTTTCGTTCCAGATCGAGCAAGTGTCCCCAGGGTTCAGCGACCGCTACCTGCTGCAGCCGGAGCAGTTCTCGCACGAGCTGGAGCAGTACCACAAGTACATCAAGTCCATGATCAGCATCGCAGACAACGAAACCGATGCTGAGCAGTTTGCTGATGATATCGTGGAGTTCAGCAAGAAGTTGGCTAAGGTCAGCTACAGTGATGTTTCTTTAGTTTTGTCATGATGAACCTGAGGGCCTACTCCCTAAGTCCGCCCGTGTTCCCGTCCGTCCGTTCATCCGTCCGTCTGACATTACGATCCATCAAAACAAGTGTAAAAGTTAAATTTTTCGGACGGGCAAAAACACATCGGGAGTAGGGACAACTGGCTAATTAATCATGTTGTCATTCATACTTCGTTCAGGCCCCGAACCAATCATCCATCCGTAGGTGATACGGAGTAAGAAACGCCCGTAACGAAGGCCAAAACTACGGGCTTCGTGATCCAGGATCGTAAAATGTTAAATTTTACCCAGTTAGCGAATTTAGTAGTTCGTTTCGGTGAAACGACGTGCATCTCGTTATTCACGCTTTTTAAAGCTTGCGCAAAGAAAATAATTGAGATTGATAATTGATTGTGTCGATACTCTGAAATAACAATATTATATCTATCTACTTATCTACTTTTACATTATTATACCGGATGACTTTTTTTACCATCTTGAAAAAAATAGGCTATAATTAGGTGAATGGAGTAGAAGCCTAGCATACTTACATAGTTTTTTTTTTTTCAAAGAAAAATATTTAAAAATCAAAATTCAAATCATATTATGCAGGTTACATATTATTATGATTTGAATTTCGATTATTTTTTTTTTTCAAAATTTCTGTTTTTATTGTTTTAATATGAACAGATCATTTGTAGTATTTATTGATACTTAGATCATTTTTTCTGTATAAGATATTTAAAAAAAAACTAGGTATGCCATAGGCTACTCCGTTCACCTAGTATACCCTATTTTTTTCAAGGCGGTAAATAAAGTCATCCGGTATAATAGTTAGAAGTTATAGTTCAGGTAAACTTACCCATTAGAACAATAGAGCAACGTTAACTGCCCTACTATAACCCTACGTTTTTCTGTCATGAAGGAATTTCTCACAAAGTTTCAGCGTCTAACCTTGTCCAACACATTCCTCAGATAATGACGCCCGTGGAGGTGCGGCGCAGCGGCACGCACCTGTTCCACGAGGTGTCGGTGCAGCAGCTGCTGCAGGGCTCCGGCGGGGGGCCCGCGCAGTGGAAACAGGTACCAGCACTTACATCTTTGTTTTTGTCAAGTTGCTTGAATTAGCTTGAAATAAGAACTGCCTCTCAAACTTCATCGTCTAGATCTATCCGTGTCTGGCTGATTAATTGATTGGCAAACGGAGAAGGCCACGTAGGTACTGTAATTGCTTACAACCTACCGGGATTTATCAATGAAAAGTATTTAGTATTAATATTTGTCATAATTATTTCTGTAACCCGATGCTTCTTCTTTTACATCATGATGCAAAACAATGAGATGAGCAATGATGATGTCAGTTCTTCAAGCTTCAAAACATATAATAGTGTCTATCTTATAGGTACCTACATATAAAATACTCCCGGAGGTTGAGGAGGAAGGAGGGTAGAATTGATCGACCGCTTTTACTACTTACAGCTGAAATATGAGTAAAATATTTTAAGCTATTGTTACCTTACCTACCTACCACCTACCTACCTACAACCTTACCTACCTACCTACAACCTTTTTACCTACTTACAACTTAGCTGGTATTTTTATCTCACGATTAAGCGACACGAGCTTTACTTGTGTTAACCAAGTGTACAAATACGCTGGGAAGGTGTGCGTGAAGACCAGTAGCGTCAGCACACACACAAACGCAAACGTACACTTCCGACTTCGCCATTGTCTCTGACGGTACCGCTGTTTGTACACTTGGTAAACACAAGTAAAGTTCGTGTAAAACGTAAAACGTTATTGTTTTATCTAAAGCCTGATTTAAGGTACGATTTAATCGCCTGTGGCATACTTGGAGTGAAAGTAACAATGGAAGTAGCACCGCCTTTGGATGAAATTTGGTCTGTAGATAGCTTATACCCTGGATTAACACATAGGCTACTTTTTATTCCGGTCTACGCGAGTGAAACGTGTGGCTGACACTGGCTTGGCCACCATCAGGGATTTTACTTTTGATAACACAAAGATTTAGTCGTTAATTAGTCGAAATTTGTCGCCAAATATCAGAATTTGTCGGTCACTGGTTCAAAAGTTATAAGGGGTCATTGGTGGCCGATCTGGAGAGAGTCTCCCCAGCTTGGCCACCTTTATATCTTAAAAACTAGGGCACCTAGCGAAGATCTGTTTTCTCCCAGATTTAGTCGCTAATTAGTCGAAATTAGTCGCCAAGTCACAGATTTAGTCGGGTCTTAGTTTAGAAGATACAATGAGTTCAAATTTTAAGTATAGACCAAAAGCTAGATCGAGGATTTTATCGTAAACTCTTCAATCTAGCTCTTGGTCTATACTTAAAAATTGAACTCATTATATCTTCTAAACTAAGACACGACTAAATCGTGACTTGACGACTAATTTCGACTAATTAGCGACTAAATCTGGGAGAAAACAGATCTTCGCTAGGTACCCTAGTTTTTGAGATATAAAGGTGGCCAAGCTGGGGAGACTCTCTCCAGATCGGCCACCAATGACCCCTTATAACTTTTGAACCAGTGACCGACAAATTCTGATATTTGGCGACAAATTTCGACTAATTAACGACTAAATCTTTGTGTTATCAAAAGTAAAATCCCTGATGGTGGCCAAGCCAGTGTCCGCCACACGAGTGAAACTGCGGGGCGCAGTCAATCAATCTTTGCTTTTTCTCCGCAACTAAATCCCATTGTCATCCTCAGCACGACTGGGACCGCTACCTGAAGCTGGTGCTGTCCAACACGAGCGTGGAGCTGCAGCCGCACACCGACCGCGTCATCGTCATGGACCTGCCTTACCTCCAGAAGCTGGCCGTGTTGCTGGCTGACACCAAGCCTGTCGTTATTGGTGAGGAAACTCTTTACAACCTCTAGCTACTTGTGTTAGAGGAGCTCGTGGCTAAGTAATAACAGCCGCACGGGTCGATCCATCAGGTTAAGCTACGCTTGCCGGGGTTGACCATCTTTACATACCAAGACTCCTCCGTGCCTCGGAAAGCACGTTAAGCCGTTGGTCCCGGCTGTCATTCGTGGATCTTTGACAGTCGTTACGGGTCGTCAGAAGCCCGAAAGTCTGACAACCAGTCTAACCAAGGGGTATCGTATTATCCAGTTACTGGGTTGTGGAGGTCAGATAGGCAGTCGCTCCATGTAAAATATAGGCAGATTTATTGATCATTTCACTGCTAGACATCAACACATTTTCCATTTTTATTTCATTTTCTAACAACAAGCATATTCTGCAGAACGTTTTCTCTGGTGGAGCGTGTTCTCCACGGTGGCCCCGATGACGCTGAGCGCGTTCCGCGAGCTCGGCTTCGAGTTCTCGCGCGCCGTGTTCGGGCTGCAGCAGCGCACGCCGCGCTGGAAGAGCTGCACCGCCAACGTCAACGCCAACTTCGGAGTGGCGCTGAGTTATCTGTATGTGAAGAAGCACTTCGACTACACTTCGAGGCAAAAGGTATGGATTATGTTTCACTTAGGCATGTAGCTACTGTTTATCAAACTCAAACTCAAAGCATTTATTTCAAATAAACCAATTACAGGCACTTTTGAATTGTCAAAGAGTCGGTCTTGGGTCGGTCAGTCAGAAAAATGAAGCTAGATTGCCCATTCCAAAGCGTAGATCCTATGGAGAAGAACGGGCAAGAAACTCCACGGACACTCTTTTAAAATCAAATATTTTACAAAATATTGGTTACATCGTTCATATTGAAAATATAGATGTGAGAACAATGTAGAAAGACGTGCACGTTAAAAACGTCCGTAATAAATAATTAAAAAATAAAAATAAGCCGTGGCAGCTAAGAGACGACCAGTCCCAACTGACGGCGCCCGTTCACGAACATGACGCATGGATCAGCACCAATTAGCTCAACCATTTTGAAGGGAACTTAATGATCCAACACACACGCCACCACCAGTGAGCATGACATACTCTCAACCGCCGAATTATCTTCGCCAATTATCAAAATGTTTACCCGTCGAGTGTCGCGTGATACCCGGGTGATATAGGTTCATGTCAAAGTATGCTCGAATGACAATCGAACCCCACAGGTTCATAACTACTGTACGCCCGCGGTCCCTATTGAATGATGGTATTTTACGTTTATATAAGGTATATCTATTCATACACGAAATCTCTTAAGGGGTCATTGTACTCATCATTATGAACAACTTTTACTATGTGTCCAAACCTGAAATCGCAAAAAAAATCAGCTGTTCAGTACATTTATCTACACCAAAGTCGTCAAAATGTATGGAGCAGCTGATTTTTATTTCGCGATTTCAGGTTTGGTCCCATAGTAAAAGTTGTTGATAATGATGAGTAGAATGACCCCTTAAGATGTTTCGTGTATGAATAGATACACCTTAAAAGAAAAATCTGAATTCCTCATACCCACGGGAATTCGAAAATACCCCATGTAAATACCTATGTTCCGCGACTTTTTTCGAGTTATTTTTGTTTTTATAATTATTAACAGTTTTCTGCCGGTGGAGCGTCTAAAATTCATATCTTTTTTACTGGGTATTTTTCCGATTTATTTTGTAACATTGTCGTCTATTCACTTTATACTAAACTAAAAACACTTAAACTTATAAACTTTTATGTCACAAAAAAGATATGAATTTTTGAAGCTCCACCGACAGAAAACTAATTTAGTGACTAGAAATAGAATAGAAATCATTTATGCTTATAATGAAATACACAGATAAGATGGATTTTTTTATAAATAATCTGGATACATTTTACCTTACGGCATGCAAACTTTTTAAATAATACAATGAAAAGATACGATTTATATGGCATGGTACCTAAATCATCATCAATATTAAAAATCTAAAATCACTGAAAAAGTTAAGTACTTTATTTAAAACTAGCGGCCCCGAGAGACCTGTCCTGACTGAACGATCCTAGAACCCGACTGCAGCGCCACCTACCGGGTCCAATTGTGTTTTCAAACCATCCAGGAAAATATACACACAAAATTTCATTTAAGCCTGGGCCGCACACATCGCGATGACATTCGGGCGATAAACTTCGTCTTCGGTCTACAGCGAAGCTGCGCGGCCACATAGTGCGTGTTGTCAAGTTTATCGCGATGTACGAACGAATAAAACAAAATGGACGCCGCGGTTGCTCTGTATTTTATGGCAGCAAATAATTATTTTTTACAATTATGTCATGTAAAAAACAAATTAAAAGCAAGAAAAAGGAGGAAGTGGATGATAACTATTCACAAATCAAGAACTATATTAGCTATATTATGCACTGTAGTTTAACTTAACGCGTCCACTACGCACGAAGGGTGGGGGCCGACTGAAGTGTGGCCGCGCAAGCGAAGTTCATCGCGATAAACGCTTTGATCTGCGAGAGTTTACCGACAGCGGAGCGAAGTCCTTGCGACTACGCACGAAGCTCCGAAGTATACGCGAATACTTGGCTACATACATCGCGATTACGCGAATCTTCGGGTTATCGCGATGTGTGCGGCCCAGGCATTAAAGATTTTGAGAATTAGTCCACTGCGTAGCGGATCGGTTAACTGCTACGCCACTGGTTGTCGTAGCGCGCGTAGCCCTGAGTCCCTTGCTACGCCGTAGCGAACTGTTTAGGATGCTTTGCTTTGCACAAGTCGTAATAAATAAATTCGTTGCAACAATGGGATATGGGATATTATTATAGTACATTATGATATAAGTGCGGTAAGTTGAAAATTACAGCCGAGGCGATATTGCTAGCCCGAGCCCTAGGCGAGGGCTACAAGAAAGCAGAGGCTGTAATTATCAAAGCGCACGTATGTCATACGACGTTTTATAACATATTTGCGAGGAAATAAATAAAACTCGGACTTTCTTAAACGAATAAATCTTTAAAAACACACTTTCTGAAAATGAATTTGCGTCTTTGCTTGTTTTCCATACGATGAAATTTTGATCCGCTTGTAAGTATCTATCGATCGATTTTTCGGGCAAGAGGCTTAGAGTAGCCTTTTTCGCTGCCTCTCAGACTTCTGGCGGTGTCGAATGAATAAATTCATAATTACTTGACGACATTTTCAAATAAAAACAATACAGCGAAAAGGAAAAGCGCGCGGAATAATTTTTACTTGTTCACAAATTAGCGATGCGCACGCATCAGCGCTTTTTTTTTAAAGGCAAAGGCACAAAAACAGCCAGTATTATTAAAGTAAATTAATATTTTTTTTTGTTTTTGTTACAGATAAATGGTTGTAATTTATTGCCAAAATTAATTAAATCAAAGAATTAAATGTTTAACATTTAATTCTTTAATTTTATTTTATCCCAAAGTTAATTTTATTCATAAAATGTTGACCACTTTTCTGACATAAAAACTCTTTGCTTTGCTTTCTTTGCTTTTTTTTTTCTTAAGATTTAAAAAGTACCGTTGGTTTTAGACATCATGATAAACCGTACGTGTTACCTTATTAGAAAGAAACTCGTGCGTTTTACTTTACGATTACGCACAAGTACGTAATGACATACATTACGATATTGAAATTGGTGAAATAAGAGGCCCTTTACGAGCAAATGTGTTATAAATATAGTTACAGTGGTGGTTTGTTTGGCCTGACTCTGCGAGAAATACATACAAGCTTAATGTTATGTAGTGGTTTGATTTATTTTTACCGTACTCTGAAAAAAGTTCAAAATACAATACCGGGCTCGAAGGCTTAGGCGAACTCATATTTTACGGTCTCCCGATTTTTCCGAATAGCTACAAACAACATTTTAAGCGCATGAAGCGTAAAAACTTTTTTTGGACCATTTCAAGCAGTTGCAGGTGATTTAAATAACGCACAACATCTTAAAAGTTGTTCATAATAATGAGTAGATACGATGTACCCCCATCGTACCTACTCATCATTATGAACAACTTTTACTATGGGACCCAACCTGAAATCGCAAAACAAATCAGCTGTTCCCTACATTTATGTTCGCATAACTCGTCAAAATAGGGAACAGCTGATTTGTTTTCCATAGTAAAAGTTGTTCATATTATGTGTAAAATGACCCTTTAGGAGGTTCTGCGTTATTTAAATTACTCCTTGTACCTATAGGTTAAACAGTTTTCAATTTCAATGAGTTCAACCAGCTATAAAACATCCTCCTCCAGGCTATAGAGATGGTGGAGGACGTGCGCTCGGCCTTCGCCGCCGCCGTGCGGGAGCTGGACTGGATGGACTCCACCACCCGCCTCAAGACCCTGGACAAGCTGAAGGCGATCAGGAACTTCGTGGGCTTCCCCGCCTGGCTCCTCACGCACGAACAGCTTGATAAGCATTATAAACACGTGAGTATTGTACACTAATCTGTTCACAGTAAATAATCTGCCTAGCCTTTTCCCAACTCTGTTGGGGTCGGCTTTCAGTCTAACCGGATGCAGCTGAATACCAGTATTTTACATGGAGCGACTGCCTATCTGACCTCCACAACCCACTTATTCGGTAACACGATACCACTTGGTAAACTGGTTGTCAGACTTTTGGGCTTCTGACGACCCGTAACGACTGTCAGCATCAGAAAATCCACGAATGACAGCCGGGACCAACAGCGCTTTCTGAGGCACGAAGGGGTGTCGATATGACATGTAATGAATGCTCACCCACCCACGGACTGACAAGAACCGTGCGGCTGTTATCATGTAGCCACGAGCCCCCCATATTAATAAACAGTTATTAAAAAGTGTTGTTGCTGTAGGTACTGCTGACACATGATTGTACGATCAGCAACGTAAGTTAATTAACACTGTATGCTCTTGTACTCATCATATAAATGAATACAAAATGATTTGATTATATCCTTTTTTCCTAAAATACCTAAGTCTAGTAGACCTTTAAATTAAGTATTATACGTCTGTTCCGATTTTAATTAAATATCTTGGTCAATAATTAAGATTTAAAACTGACTTTTGTTGCTGACTGTACACATGACAACAAACAACTTTTATTCTGGGAACAAATCTGAAATCGCGAAAAAAATTCAGCTGTTCCCTAACATTTATGTTCAGAGATTTGGTCAAAATGTAGGGAAGCTGTTTTTTTTTGCGATTTCAGGTTTGGTCCCAGAGATAAAGTTGTTTGTTATCATGAGTACAATCATGTGTTTAAATATCTAGCTAGGGAGAATTTTTTAATTATCTGGTAAAATATTCCATCCACGTGATTTTAGACTTTATGAGGGAAAACGTAATCTCCATTCTGAGGCAATTTACTTAGACATAACGTAAGTTATGGTGCGTTATATGCCACTCTATGATATGGTACTTTTACCGCTGATGTACCTACTAATTCGGTATGAAACGTTGAAACTGCCATTTCAAGGGTTATCATAATTTCTATTTTCCGTTTCAAACAGGTTCGTGGAAGATTCTGTGACCGTCTTGCTGTGCTAAGAAGCACTCCAACAGTCATTGTTAAACGTCTCCCCTTTTGTCACCTTCTCTTCACATCAAAACTTGGCTCATTAATTTATTCTCCATGTCCGTCAGGCGGAAGTAGTAGAAGGCAGCTTATTCGACACCTACCTGAAGCTGACGTCGGCGGCCGTGAAGAAGTCGCTGCAGTCGCTGCGCGACAAGCCCGACAGGAACCGCTGGGTGGCCACGGCCACCACCGTGAACGCCTTCTACTCCGCTACCCTCAACTCTGTCAGTAAGTATACCATCTGATACGACACTATTTTAAAAGGCTAATTTTCTCCCCTTAAGGAGGATGCGCAGTGGTAGCCTGCGAAATTCAATTTTTTTAAAGAGATGTATTGATGATTTTTAAAGAGATGTATTGATGATTTTTAAAGAGATGTATTGATGATTTTTAAAGAGATGTATTGATGATTTTTAAAGAGATGTTATGATGATTTTTAAAGAGATGTATTGATGATTTTTAAAGAGATGTATTGATGATTTATATGGTTAAACTTATATAAATAAATATGTTTTATTGCCGCGTATCATATTTTGATCAAGATGACCTGACACAGACCTGCAAATTAAAAAACCCCAAAAAATAATTGAATTTCGCGGGTTACCACTGCACATCCTCCATAAAAAAACATTTTATTTCGGACAGCTAAAATATCCATATTTTGTTAGTAACTCAAACTAAAGACTAAATGGCAGAAACTTTTACTCAGATCACACTAGACAGACTCAAAAACAGCAATCTAGATGATCAGTCAGAAGATCCCTAAAAAAAAATTTTCTTTGGATCTAGTCTCCAATACTGTCACTGAAACTGCGATAGTACAAACAGTGACCTAGATAACCCAACCCCTCTTCTTTGTGAGGGGTCAGGTAATGCAGAACACTGCTTTGATTTTGTTTTGGTAAATAACCAGAAAAATTTACATTTCCAGCTTTCCCCGCCGGAATATTGCAACCACCGTTCTACGGAAATGGAATTGAGTGAGTACCTCCCTACCCTCATATTTTAAACTATTTAAATCTTACCAAAACGGTTTGGAATGGAAGAGATAACTCAATATGTTTGTTTCAGAGCAATCAACTACGGATCCATTGGTGCCATAATGGGACATGAAGTCACTCACGGATTTGACGACCAAGGTAATGTACCTACCTACTTGCTAAAAAGTATATACTATCATAAATAGTCTATTTTTTCAACGAGTTCATTGCTTAAATGACTTCCTGCCGGCAACGAATTAAGAATGATAATTCGTTGCCTGCCGGTCTATTCTATAAAAATCTCACCGTGAAAACTTGGGTAAAGTGAGCTTAAAATTAACTGTCATTCCATCTGATGCTAGATGCTAGGGACTGTCACTATGACAGCTCACTTTAAGCTCACTTCATCTAAGTTTTGACGGTGAGATATTTACAGAATATACCGGCTGTAATACTTATTCATTTAGAGTTGTTATTATCCACCTATTACCAATAAACGACCGAAGTAAATACCGACTATTAATCACTTAAAAGCCGTTTGGTCTCCAGAAGACTCTTCACAAAGAGGACTCCTACTAAAAGTTGTTCCTTATCCAACGTCAGGTCGCCGCTACGACGAAGAAGGCAACTTGAAGCAGTGGTGGTCTGCTGCGACGCTGGAGCACTACCACAGCAAGGTGCAGTGCATCATCGACCAGTACAGCAAGTACCACCTGCCGCAGCTGCCCAACTATACCGTAAGTGACGGCACTAACTATATGAGAATAGTTGCTAATGCCGTGGTAGAAATATGAGGCAGTCAGCAAGGTGGTAGACTGGTAGCAGGCTGACTGTTCAGGGTTGCCAAATGGTGCACTCGATGCAGTGTGGCTGACACTGGCTTGGCCACCATCAGGGATTTTACTTTTGATAACACAAAGATTTAGTCGTTAATTAGTCGAAATTTGTCGCCAAATATTAGAATTTGTCGGTCAATGGTTCAAAAGTTATAAGGGGTCATTGGTGGCCGATCTGGAGAGAGTCTCCCCAGCTTGGCCACCTTTATATCTCAAAAACTAGATTTTATATGTTCAAGAGCTAGATTGAAGAGTTTACGATAAAATCTTTGATCTAGCTCTTGGTCTATACTTAAAAATTGGACTCATTAGGTATATCTTCTAAACTAAGACCCGACTAAATCTGTGACTTGGCGACTAATTTCGACTAATTAGCGACTAAATCTGGGAGAAAACAGATCTGCGCTAGGTGCCCTAGTTTTTGAGACATAAAGGTGGCCAAGCTGGGGAGACTCTCCAGATCGGCCACCAATGACCCCTTATAACTTTTGAACCAGGGACCGACAAATTCTGATATTTGGCGACAAATTTCGACTAATTAACGACTAAATCTTTGTGTTATCAAAAGTAAAATCCCTGATGGTGGCCAAGCCAGTGTCAGCCACACCTCGATGCAACCCTCATAATCTGCCGTTGCAGTGCTATGGACACTGAATTATATCCATTAACTTGCGACTACCGTAGTCCATTTCATAAGACGTACGTACTGATATCTTATACTCGCAATCCTGTATAATTTTATGTGAGTCCATCATAACTACATTCCACGTGCCAATCATTTAGTCTATGAATGTAATGTTGTTCATACCTAATGTTGCCCATTGCATTATTTATGCATAATGTCTTGTGTATATCTCGTGGAGGTCAGATAGGCAGTCGCTCCATGTAAAATACTGATATTCAGCTGCATCCATTTAGACTGGAAGCCGACCCCAACATAGTTGGTAAAAGGCTAGGCAGATTGATTGTCTTGTGTATATCTTTTGTTGGAGATCCTAAATAAATAAATAAATGAAACTTCACTTCACTCTCCAAAAGAAGGAGAAATCGAGTCCTCCAAAACTTAAAGTGCATTTTCAGCAGTATAGCATTTGCCCTGTCCTGTCCAATGCGATTTCTTTTAGTTGCCTATTTCTTCCAAGTTAAATTCCTTCACAAAGTACTAAGATTTATATCCCCTGTCCGCCAGGTGCACGGGTTCAACACGCAAGGCGAGAACATCGCCGACAACGGCGGTCTGCGCGCTGCCTTACACGCCTACCAGCTGTTCGCGCAACGGACGCCCGCCGACAAGAGAGTGTCGCTGCCGGGCTTGCCCGACTACAAGCCGGATCAGCTGTTCTTCTTAGGATTCGCACAGGTAATGTAGTCAGAACAGGATATACAGCAGTAGCAGGAATAATCGTTTGAAGTGATAGCAATGATAGGGTAAACCAGTTGGATATGACTCCAGAAGAGTAAGCACCAGCCTTGGGCTCTAAGCTCTTTATGCCAAATATAAGCTGCATTGCACAGGGCACATTGCTGGTAGAACGTATGGCTGATGGGGCCGAAAAGTTCTAGAATGGCGACTAGTATCAGCGCGACAAAGCGTTGATAGGCCTCCCACAAAGTGGACCTGATGAAAGTCAGGGAGTTTGCTGGATACGGGAGGCACACGATTGCACGAGAAATTCATAGTGTGGAGCAATAACAAACATAAATTACATGCTTGTTATGAATATGAATAAGAATAATTTACTTGCTGAAAATACAGGTTTTACCAGATGTAAAAATTGGTGGTCTAAGCACAGTCCATTTATTGCCTGTTAGGGCATGCAAATTAGTTCTTGATAATAGGGCAGCTATAAAATTGCCAGGATCTCGACGTAACGTCAATTGTCATGCATAAGACACGTCCACTGGTCCAATAAAATATGAACCTTCCTCCAACAGATCTGGTGCGGCAACTCAACAGTAGGCGCTCTAAAATCCAAAATGGTGGAAGGCGTACACAGTCCGAACAAGATCCGTGTGATAGGCACGCTCAGTAACTCCGCGGAGTTCGCGGAAGCTTGGAGTTGCCCCGCGGGGTCGCCCATGAACCCCGAACACAAGTGCGTGCTGTGGTGACACTGTGATTTAGTATAGGACTACCAAAGACTATTAGGGCCAGTTACTCGCAAAATTTATGTTACAAATTATCGCAAAATCAATTTGACAAATTGTCGTATAATGAATGTGACAAATTATCGCAAAGTTAATGTGAAAAATTGACAAGCGCGCGTAAACTGGTGTGATTGGTTGAATAATTTATCAACAGCCGCAGCAGTTGACAATTTGTCGCATTAATTTTGCGATAATTTGTCACATTCATTTTGCGACAATTTGTCACATTCATTTTGCGATAATTACCGTTAGAGAAACTGGCCGTTAGCTTACTGAAAGTTACCGCCTTAGGTTATACGTACAACTTTTATACTGTGATGCGCTCAAGGTATTATGCAATGGACGTATTATTTTTAAGTAAGTAGTCATTTTTTATGAAGAAATGATATTATGTATAGTAGCCGACCAAGACAATTTAGAAAACTGTGTGAATGCGGCTTATTACCACGCGTTCGCCTTGAGCGTCACGTGGTGGAACTAGTGTTGCCATCTGAAATTATCCTGAAACTCTTTCGCATAAACATTCCTTTTCTAACATTTTCTAAATCTGTAAAGTATTTTGTTTAAAATGTGCAAGCCGCAATTTTTTTTTTTTTTTCATTATTTCTCGAATATAGACGCCAACACATCGAGCTACTACAATCTGTCAAATTTCTTTAATAGATTTTCATCTTTATTGTTAAAACATTACGTTCAAGGTTGATTGGGAAAATTTGACAGTTTCGGGTGGCTTGACCTGCTGGCGTCTGTATTTGTGGATGACGTCACAAACGCCAGTTGTCTAATTTATTTGGTTGGTTAGCATGTTTTTATTGTAACGTTCCTGACAATGAGTGATAAAACCCTCCAATTATTAGGAGTCGGTTTTCGTATAATATTATGTTAAAAGCTCAATGCGAAGAATTTGAACTGAATTGTTGATCACCAGTCAGCGCCTTATCCATTGAGCTATTGTATAAGTTATATTATTATCATAGACTTATAAAAAAAGATGGACTCCGCGCTGCGCATATCGAAAGTGAAGCACAGTAAGTATGCCGGGACCGTTTGTACAAACACGCCTCGCGCACACATTTACATCATAGTATGCCGACCGGCCGCCATTACGTGACACGAGCGACGGCGTCTTTGCAGGTACTCAAATCACGCACACATAGATCGGTAGGGTGCTTCACTTTCGATATGCGTGGCGCGGAGTCCATCTTTTTTTATAAGTCTATGATTATTATATAAGTTATATATTAAGTAATATTTTATTTTTATAATGATTAATCAGGGACCTATAAAGTTATTTTAAAAAAAAAACTTAAAACATATTTTAACTACATTAACTTGTAGTTAAAACATATTTTAAGTTGAAAACCAATTTTATAGTAATCAATTTCCAAATGATATTATTTAATTCGATGACCATTTTGAATTTCTAACTAATATCATTATATCGCGCAATAGCTTGGGTGCATCTCTAAATGTAATGAAGAAAAAATTATTTATTACGAAAAATTAAAACGAATTTAAACATTTAATAGGTATTTTTATTTTTTCCTTGCTTTTTATTCCACTTGTTACTATCCCTCGTACAGTCAAAAGCGTAAAAATATTCAAAAGGTCTTATACAAACTGCAGGCAAACATTGATGATTTTAGCCTAAAACCCCCTTATTCATAAAACACTTAAACGCTCTACAAACCTACTTTATTTAAAATAGTGGTTTGTCAATTTCTTTCGGATTATGATTTGAATTTGAATGAAGAAGACAACACTATTTTAACTAAAATTGGTTTGTAGAGCGTTTAAGTTTTTTTATGAATAAGGGGGTTAATGTATTATTTATGCACAGAAAGATCTCAATCATCCTCTAGCTAGACTAGATTCTAGGGCCATTGCACCACAAACACAGACTCAACTCATTAAAAGCATTCAACACAAAACAAACATTTTAATTACAAATAAATAAAATTTAAGTGTCTGTTTGTAATGTTAAAATAACAGCTTGAATGATTATACTAAATGCACTAGCTGTGCCCGCGACTTCGTCCGCGTGGAATAGTGACTTTTCGGGCAGCATAATTATTTTGAATTACATATACCGTCGTTTGGGTAGCTAAAAATTTACTTTACAGTAATGCTTCTCTGTATACGATATTTGACGTATGGCCATCGGGGATGAAAGCATACAGGCTCCTAGGATTGCTAACCCGTGATAGAGCCACATACAACTGACCGTGAGAGAAACAGCTGATACTTAGATCTACACCCACAACTTTCAGCGTCTGACCTTGGGCTTTACTAATTGTCATCGCAAAACATAGGCTGACTGGAAACTGGACTCGTTTAAAACTAAATGGAAAATTGTTTGGAATGAGAGGAATCCGAGGAATGAAAACACTTTCACCTTTTCCACACCCTGTTAAAATCTCTGCTTCTATCAGATTTCGTTGTAAATTGGTCACTTTTAACCTGGTGCCATTACAAAGTTTTGGGGGGCTTAAATTTCTAAGAAGCATTATGGGTACGCCTACTTTTAATTTTATTATATGTGCTGGTAGTCCAGGAGCATTGAGGGATTCTAAAAATTCTACTGGGTAGCTTGTAGATTCTCCTTCTTCCATGACTCTGTTAATGGAGATATACTCAACATAATCCCCCGGAACATAGCTCAAAATTTCAGCGTTTATTGTTGCTGCTTGGTCGTTTCGTGGCGTCAAAATAGCTCTTTCGCAAAGCCAGGAATTTTCGCAAGTTGGAATTTGCGTTGCGTTTCCATACACAGATGATATGAGTTCTCGCATTGATGAAACTACGTAGCATAGGTTTTCATTAAGAACAACTTTTCCTTGTTCCTGCGGATACACACCGTTACCAATCTCAAGTAGCAAATCTGAAAATTCTTGAGCATTTTCGTTGCCTCCAATTTGCGCACGCATATTTAATGTCAAATGCAAAGGTATAATGTAATGCCATAGTCGAGAACTATTTAGGCAGGCTCTAACTTCATCAACCCTTGTTCCACGTGGTATTACAGGGAGAGTCTGACGAAAATCGCCACAAAAAAGCATAGTAATGCCACCCATGGGTTGATCATTTTGCTTAACATCACGCAACGTTCTGTCTACTGCTTCTACTGCTTTTCGATTGGCCATTGTGGACTCATCCCATATAATAAGGCTACAATCACGAAGAACCTTAGCTTTATCGCTGTTTCTTGAAATATTACAAACAGGGCTTTCTGTGCGGTCTAAATCAATTGGAATTTTAAACATTGTATGAGCTGTTTTCCCACCTGGTAACAATGTGGCTGCTATGCCTGATGAAGCGACAGCAAGCGCGATTTTACCTTGGCTTCGTACCTTCGCCAAAATAACTTTCGTAAGAAATGTTTTACCCGTTCCACCAGGTGCATCTACAAATAGCATTTCTCCCAAAGTACTATCAACGCTGCGGCACACCCGATCAAATATCAAACGCTGTTCATCAGTTAGCCTCGAGACATCAGTTTGTAAAATTTCGGCCAGGTCAATTGGATCATAGTTGGTTTCCATCGCGTAATCTCTATTAATACGTTCACCGTCAAATGATGCCTCCGGCATGCCATATTGAGAAATAGGATTACCCCCAATAGATGTAACTATATCTTGAATAGCCAACAAACAACGATTCAATTGACTTTCACGTAATCTCTCCTCAATTGGGTTGTTATCATTAAGTTGTATGTGCCTAAAAAAATCCTCAGCCAATTTGTTCTGATACTTATACCACAACTGTGAAGCGTCAGAAAGTGCACAAAACACCAGCATGACTGCAAACAAATGTCGCAACCGATGAGGACTTTCGCTAATACTTGCTTCTGACAAAGCATCATCCCAATGTTGATCCCCATCCAGCAAGTGACGTGCCCCTGCCCGGCAAGCGGCTTGGTATGTAGGGTGTACGATATTGTCAACCTTTCTGAGATCGGCAAAAGAAGTAGGCCCTCGGACAACGTGCAGCAGTAGGCGCAGGTAAAAGCATTCGGAGTTATTTGGATGAACCGTATAAACCCTACCAATGACATGATCTTTAAAAATACCTGGTTCACCTACTACAGCTGTTCCACGTCTTCTGCGGTTAAAAATACCCTGTTGTTTATTATAGGTATAATACGATGGAACTTCTAAAAATATAGGCGACCTACGCGCTGACATAAATACCCAGTTCTCAAACATAAATGTGAATATTGGTAATTTAAGAGATGACTTTAATACCCTAACAACAACTTCTTCACAAATACAAGCTGAGCTGAAGGAACTTAGATCAGAATATTCTACGGCAAAATTAGAAATATCTAGTCTAAATGCAAAACATTCTGATCTGTCTCAGGTTGTAACAGAGCTAAAGTCAACAGTAAATTTTAACTCTGCTAACTGCGTCGACAGTGCGAAGCGTATTGCTGGTCTGGAGATGAGTGTCAGGAACTCTGCGGCGATGTCCGTTGCTCTGCTGGAGAGTAAAATAGATGTGCTGAAACAGCAGGCGAGGCAGTGTAATATTGAGCTGGGGAACATTCCTGAAAAACGTGGTGAAAACCTGATTTCTGTGATGGAGTCAATTGCGTCAACAATTAATATACCGTTGGCTAAAAATGATGTAGTTGCGATTCACCGTGTTCC
Organism: Cosmia trapezina; assembly: GCA_905163495.3. Taxonomy (NCBI): domain Eukaryota; kingdom Metazoa; phylum Arthropoda; class Insecta; order Lepidoptera; family Noctuidae; genus Cosmia; species Cosmia trapezina. The sequence goes on from LR991024.1 coordinate 28,090,275, forward strand.
TCATGCACACGCGCAGAATAATCGTCCTAAGAACATTATAGTGAAGTTTGCGTCCCGCTTGCTTCGCGATAATCTACTAAGTGCGTACCGTCTATCCAAGGGACTGACAACTGATCGCATTGGCCTCTCTGGAACACCATTTCGTATCTACGTAAATGAGCACTTAACACTACGTAATAAGGATTTGTTTCGCAAATGCCGTGAAGCAGCCAAAGCTAATAAATTCAAGTATGTATGGATCAGAAATGCGACCGTTTTGGTCAAAGAAGCGGATGACTCGGCCACTTTTGCTATTCGTACGGAAGCCGACATATCTAGCAAAATCACTCCAAAAAAACGTTCTGAGAATATTGCTGATAATTAAACCTCCCCTATATAGTACATTAAGTGCTATTATTATGAAAACATTTTCTGTTATTATCGTTAGTCTAAATAAGAGTATGTTGTCTACTGCAGGTTCACCTTTACTTTATTTTGTTTGTCTCGTTCGTAATTATGTAAAAGTAACACTATTATCAAACAATGTGCCCTATGCTAAAATAAAATTGTCCGCTAGTTGTGCTGTGGTGCTACTGACGATCCATGCATTGTTGCTGTATTACTATAATTATATCTATGCCTTTATTGCCTATACAGGCGCCATATTGAACGTTGTAACCCTAACCCGCTTGATTGCTCTGTTTAGAGTGTGTCGTTGTTTTGTAATCTTACCAATGTTGTTTTTATTTAATACTATTGAATTGACTCGTTTTATTAATGGCTAATAATCATATATCTGTATATTACCAGAACTGCCGAGGGATCAGGACTAAGCTGAACACATTGTACTTGAACATTTTGGCGAATGCTTATGACGTTATTGTTTTCACCGAGACCTGGCTGACACCCGATATCTCAGATAATGAATTTATTGACCAACGTTACCTTGTATTTAGATGCGACCGGGATCGCATTGTTACCCAAAAAAAAGACTGAGGTGGTGTCCTTATAGCAGTCTCTCGTGAATTAAAACCGTCTTGCCTCGCACTATCGCCCCCTTTAACTTTACCTGAGCACAAAATAATTAAAATCCCTTCCTATCGTGATAACTATAATTTAATATGTGCTACTTACATACCACCGAACACGACGGAAGAAATATACATGCATTTTCTTAATTCTCTCATGCCTCTGTTTGATGATCCTCGTGTGGACAATGTTATTTTGACGGGCGACTTCAACATGCCACAACTTAATTGGGTTAAAAGAACTTCATTCATGGAATGTGCTACACATAATCCCTCTAATGTAACTCGTCAACTCATAAACATTTGCTCACAACTAAATATTAAACAATATAATCATTTAACCAATTGTAACGGTCGTATATTGGATTTGTTTTTCAGTAATGCACATTCCGTAACGTTTACTTCTGATGTTCCTCTCTTACCCATCGATACTTATCATCCAGCCTTTTACGTCCACGTACCGTTTGTACATACATCAAGTATCTCGATATGTAAAATTCCGAATCCGCTCAATTATTACAAAGCTGACTACTGCGAGATAAATAAGGATGTTAGTAATGTTGACTGGAGTGGTTTACTTGAAGGGTTGATACCTGAGGAAGCAGTGTCCGCTTTCTACGAAAAAATGTTCGCGATAATTAGATCACATACACCCACTTGTAAGCAGAGGAATTTTAATTTTCCCATCTGGTTCACACGTTCACTCATACGTACTTTTAAAAGTAAAACTTGTGCTTGGGTAAGGTGGAAGAAACGCGGCAATATAAGTGACTACGAAAAGTTTTCTGCTATTAGAACAAGGTTCAAGAAGGAAGTTGATAGATGTTATAAAAGATATATGACGTCAGTTGAAGATAATATTGCCACCAATATCAAGGCTTTCTGGTCATACATCTCCAACCGTAAAACTGCGAATAGAATTCCTGGCACGATAAACTACAAACATAATTTAGCCAGTGATCCTATTACAGCGTGTAATTTATTCTCTTCCTTTTTCCATTCTGTGTACGAACCCTCCACATTTAACTCTGATTCCTGGGTACCTCCACCTACAAGTGCTGATCATGATGTTAACTTATCTAAATTGTACTTCCCTTTGGAAAATATTCGTAGAGAACTAAAAATGTTGGATCCGACTAAAGGACCGGGTCCTGACGGTATACCTGCGTTATTTTTTAAAAATACCTACAGCACAGTATGCTATCCCATTTTTATACTATTTAACAAATGTATTTCTTGTGGAGTCTTTCCGGATGTATGGAAACGCGCAAATATCGTACCAGTACACAAAAGTGGTTCTAAAAATAATGTAGAGATGTATCGTCCAATTTCCATGTTATCGACACTGTCTAAACTCTTTGAAAGGCTTGTCCATGCTGAGATTTATCCAATTATTCGTCATGTTCTGATAAAGGAGCAACATGGCTTCGTCAAAGATAGGTCTTGCATAAGCAATCTCTTAATATTCACAACACAACTTTTTGAAAACATGGATAACAGACAACAAACAGATGCGGTATACACTGATTTTCAAAAGGCATTCGATAAAGTGGATCATAGATTGCTGCTCAATAAAATTGCGTACAATGGTATCAGAGGGGATCTCCTGCGTTGGTTTGTCTCCTATATAACTAACAGGACTCAAAAGGTTGTGATCAATGGCTTCGAGTCTAGCTGTATTCAAGTAACATCAGGAGTCCCTCAAGGCTCAATTTTAGGACCTTTATTATTTATACTGTTCATAAATGACATAAAATATTGCTTTCAACATTCAAAATTTCTCTTATACGCTGACGACTTAAAAGTTTTTAAGCAAATTTCAAATGAACAAGACTGTGTTGAATTTCAACGTGATCTTGATCGTTTTTCAGACTATTGCACTTATAATAAACTGTACCTTAGCTTGCCTAAGTGTCATAGTATAACGTTCACTAAGAAAAAAAATATTATACATTTCAATTATCGACTTGCTAAGTGTTCTTAACAAAGTTAGCAACCTTCGTGATCTTGGTGTGCAGCTGGACTCGAAACTTCATCTTGATATTCATGTAGATAACATTGTCACTAAGGCATATCAGATGTTTGGCTTTGTAATGAGAGCATCTAGAGATTTCCATCGTCCCTCCACCTTCTTGCACCTGTATAAGTCCCTAATTAGGCCACAATTAGAATACGCGGTGCCGATCTGGAATCCTTACTATGCTAAATATATTGAAATTATTGAATTAGTCCAACGCAAGTACCTTCGTGCTATGCAATTTAGATGTTTTCGAAAGAAAACATCATGCCAATCGCTTCTTAAAAAATACGACCTGCTTACATTACAGTCAAGACGCGTCCTCCTGGAGACAATGACGTTGTTCAGTATATGCCGAAATAAGTTTGATTGCCCTGATTTGGTGTCTGGTTTGTGTTACCTGGTTCCTCGAACAGTACACGGACGGGAGGTACGTTCCAGGCGTCTTTTCGCTACCAGCTTTTGTAGATCGAATGCTGGTGTTCGCTCACCACTATACCGCTTAGTCGACACATACAATACGCATTTTGGTGCAATAGACATATTATTCCTAGGCAGATATAAATTTAAAACTAATATAAGTAAAATTCTAAAGGATCAGCAGTGGGCTGCATAGGTTTTACTCAATCTGGGTATCATTAATAGTACATCTATAGAGAATATTGTTTATCTTTTCTTTTTTTTTCCTTTTAACTTCTTTTTCATTAATAAGCCCTGCTACAGTTATTGTTGCTAGTAGCTTGTTTTTAATATATAATGTAGTAATCCGTGGAAAATGTTGTGGGTAGTATATTTGTAAAGTTTTAATTGTAAGACAACACTGTTTATGCTTAGTATACTACTGTTTGTTTTCCCAAATGTAATAAATAAATAAATAAATAAACTTCGTTGTATAAGAGTGTCTTAGCAAATGCGTCTGTTTCGCAAAGATTAAAGAAAGCGAGCAGAGTGGTTCGTCTTGGGTTGTCCAAACGCTCCGTTACATTATCAGGGTTGAAGTATATTCTTTGTCCACCTTCAAGATGAACGTCAAGGTGAATGACGGGTGGATATCTCTCGTGGATCGAAAAACTTAAAATACGCCAAACTGCCTCAGAGGAGCTTATATACCGGCCCGACTGAAACCTTGTAACTTCATCGTTATCATTATTAGCGAACCCCACAGTTGCTTGGTCAGAGCCCTTATTCACATATTTACAAATATATTTGATGGATTCAACACTGTTACATGCCTCGACATTGATGTGAGCTTGAAAGGTTCGTGATAGTACCGGTGAATAAGGTACCACCCATCTATTGTCAACATCTATTTCCTGGCCATGTAATCTTATTTTAGCTGTGAAACCACCTTGTTGTGGTGACTTTCGACGGTATAATGGATACCCATTTTCTCCTTATATCGTTTGTTCTGAAAGGGCCCGAGGGTATCTTTTAGAGCAACGACCTTCTTGCATACAGGGAGAATTTCTGTTTAACGTGCCGCATGGTCCGTGAATCATATGAGTCTTAATAATATCGAATAACACGGGATCTTGGGTCTTATCGGGAAATTCAGCACTTATAACAGTATCGATAGAATCAGGTCTAAGTTTTTCTTCTAACCACAGTAGAATGTGGGCATGTGGCAAGCCCCGTTTCTGCCACTCAACGCTGTACATAAAACACACTGATGGTCCGAAAACCTTTTCTTTTGTAATTAGGTTAATCATCAGCTTGAGTTTAAGGTGAAACACTCGGGCTATTATGTCGTGCCGATCATGTGGCGCCTGGCCGGCAAAAAGCCCTTCTGAAATTTCATTCCACTTTGGGTTAGTGGTAAAAGTGATAAAAAGGTCAGGTCGACCGTACTTACGAACATAGCAAAAGGCGTCTTGAGTACGCTCGTGCATGTAACGTGGACCTCCTATAAAGCTTGACGGTAAGATAACTAATCGTCCCATGTTCTCCACGTTATTATCTTGCTGCATTGCGTCTCGCAGATGCACATAATCCTCAGAACGTAATCGTGTCTGGTTAGTGCGTATATAAATTAACCTCTCTGTCTCTATTTTTGCGTACATATCGACGATGAATTGGCTGAATAATCCTCGAAATCGTTGCAAATAATTAAAACAATTCCGTCTAATTTGTATCTGGTAAGAATAAAACTGTAGGGCTGATATTTTTTTATTGTAATTTGTTATTCTAGTCCTTGGATTAACTTGATAGAGTCCGAAATTGTACCCATCCTCACCATGGAAGTATATCAATGGATATTGCAGAGCGTCATAAGCTCGATGTGTTTCGTAAATGCGTTGTAAGCGATCATCATGAGTACGTAATACTATATCACGTCTGTCACATTCCTGATCGACTAAGATTACTGCAACTTCGTCTGCAACAGGAGCATTGTACCTTCCACGATGTTCTTCCACAGGACGTCTATCAGCCTTAATTATAACTTTGTAATTGTTATTTTGGCCTCGTGGGATGGAATCTATTGCAGCTTTGAAACTTCTGACATACGGATTTACTTGATGTAATATATTTTGAAGTTGAGATATAAGGTCAATGTTCAATCGAGGAAAGTTATCATGTCGGATATGAGCTTGTTCATTGTAATTTGATACAAAATAAATTTGAAGAAATTTAGGCTCATTTTGTGGAAGCAGAGATCCAATAAGGTGATAAACCTGGCCCTGCACCTTAAAAGTCGGCATGAAAGGGCCCGCTGTGATTTGTTTGGCACCAAAAGATGTCATTTGGAATGCACTATTATACGAACGGCTATTGTCTAAAAAATGTTTTGACTGAGGATGTTCCCCATTTAGTAAAGCTTTTATAATGTCTGGAGGCTCACAGAAATTTTCAATGAGCACTTTGCCACCTGAACAGCATATGCCATTTGGTTCTTTTTGCCATTTTAAGGCATCACAAAATTGACAACATACCACCATACCTCCTATAATGGCGAATTCAGAGTAATCAATTCTGGCCGAATATGAATAACCTGATTTCTCTTTGTTCGCCCATGAAAGGATTTCAATCTCCGCTCCACTTCCTGGATCTTCTATCGATCTTGACACCATTCTATTGATTGTATGTGCAACTCGATCGGCATTCAGCCGTGACTGGCGTTCGTCTGCAGTTTCTTCTTGCCGAATTTCCCTTACTCGTTCTCTCTCAGCTAATAAATAATTTTCCTCGCTCTGACGGGTTTGCTCATAGTTTTCTATAGCTGTTTGTAACCTTTGTCGATATTCATCATCATTTTCAAGAAGTCTATTATTGTTGTGTCGCTCTCGATCAGCTGTTAATCGAGATTCACGATCGAAACTACTTTCCAGCTCTCTAGACCGCAAAGTTCGTGCTCTTTGAGAGCTCAAACGAATTTCCCTATCAGTGAAAGTCTCAGACGCACGCGATAGTGTATGAGCTTCACGATCGGCAGTGAGACGTATTTCTCGTTCTTCCTGTGTTTCCTGAGACCGAGCATTTGCTGTCCGAACCCTCTGAGAACTCAGACGAATTTCCCTATCAGTGAAAGTCTCAGACTCACGCGATAGTGCATGAGCTTCACGATCGGCAGTGAGGCGTATTTCCCGTTCGTTCTGTGTCTCCTGGGATCGAGCATTTGTTGTCCGTACTCTCTGGGAGCTCAGGCGGGTTTCCCTGTCAGCAAAAGTCTCAGACTCACGCGATAGCGCGTGAGCTTCGCGATCGACAGATAAACGTGCCTTTCGTTGTTCCCCGTTTTCCCTATTTCGAGTTGTCATCATTCGAGAACGATTTAAACTCAGTCGAGATTCTCGCTGAGTCGAAGTTTCTGCAGCACGAAACCTAGCCTGATGTTCCCGAGTTGCAGAGAGCCTTGCCTCACTACCTTCCTCAGATTCCTGTGATCGAACTAATCTCATCCTTTTAGCATTTCTGCTACATTGGGAGAGGTTGGATCTTCTTCGAGGCATTCTTACAATAAAATAGTACTTACTACTTAACACACAGTTATTTAGTAAACACGTACTATCGTAAACAATTAAATTATAAATACTTACACATTATTATACAGTCTAAAATTATCACAGTTTAAGTAATAAGTGTTAAGACGTATAAACCAAACGTACTAACTTTATAAAACAAAAGAATTGCTAGAAAAATTAATTACTAACCCGAGCTAATGAACTTATACTTAATAAAGAAAACCAAGAAAAGAAATGCCTAACCTATACCAAATACTTATAATATTTATTTATATACAAACCCTTAATACAAATTAAGATAAGTATACCGAAAATCAAGGAAAGAAATGCCTAACCTATAACAAATGCTTACAATATTTATTTACAAACCTTAAATAATAAAAATTAAGATAAGCAAATACCCAAAAATCAAGGAAAGAACCGCCTAACCTATACCAAATACTTACAATATTTATTTAAAATTTTTTAAAGAAAATTAAGAAAAAGATCTTATCCTACAAACCATAAAATATAAATAAATGAATTATGCAAACAGTCAGTATTCAAGTGAATCGCAATGATCGAATACAACTATTCACCTATACTCTCCAGAATACGTGCGTTCGCTACGAATAACTGAATCCTTATGGCAGCGGCGCGGCTCTCAGCGCGCTTTATATAGCCACGGACGCGCCGCGCCGGCGCGAGGCGTGTACGTACTCTGATAGAATACCTTAACAAATGTTCGCCGTGATTTTGACATAACTTTTTTATTTATGAACCGATTGACATGAAATAAACACTAAATGTTAAGTGAAGCTTACTACAATATATTAGTGAAAACCGCATCTAAATCGAATAAGCCGTTTCTGATATTAGCGTGCACAAACACACAGACAAACCGACAAACAGATAAACAGACAAAAAAAAATTTAATTACTATCTCGGGTTCGGCATCGATATAGTAACAACCCCTGCTACTTTTTTTTATATATTTCCATTGTACAGACACCACTTTTCTACAATTTTATTATATGTATAGATTAGGACAGTACTTTTGTCTGTCTATCTGTCCCGGCTAATCTTTGAACTTTTACTGACAGATAGCCGATGTTATTAAGGAATAACTTAGGCTACTTCTATTTTAGAAAGAGAATTAGGGTTCCGCGCAAAAAAAAATTAAAACCCATGAAATTGTAAACAAAATCAGATTCAAATAGGGAAGTATGACATCCACGCGAGCGAAGTCACAGGCAACAGCTACTTTAAAATATAATTCTGTCTCTATCATATTCAAACAAATGACAGAAAGAAAATTATGTTTCAAAGTTTAGTGCTAAATTGATTTGTGGTGGTTTTACGTCATTACGGCTGAACGCAAGAAAATCCTTGGCTTCAACTCAAATAATGTGTAAAATGAAATAAAAGAAGTAAAGGCTATTACTTCTTCCTCATATATTGGAACTGATACACAGGTGCAGAACTCTTGGTCCCAGGTTTTAATCTCTTGGGTTTCATGATCTTCACATCTTGTAAGTGACGCTTCAACTCCATCTTCTGTTGGACAACTGTTAACTCTTTCTCCCTCTCTATCCTCTTTGAAAGCTCATTGTAGATCTTCTGTTTTTTCTTCTTCATTGATTGTAGTGTCTGGAATGGGAAATTAGGATGAGACTTCGTCCAAATTGTATTAATTTAGATTAATTATTGTACAGGTTTTTCTGTCGTGGTTTTCAGTGGATAATCTATGGAGGAGCTCCTCGTGGCTAAGTAATAGCAGCCGTACGGATCGATCCATCACGTTAGCTTAACGTGATGGATCGATCCGCTTGCCGGGGTTGGTCCGTGGATGGGTGACCATCTTTACGTAACGAGACTCCTCCGTGCCTCGGAAAGCATGTTAAGCCGTTGATCCCCGCTGTCATTCGTGGATTTTTGACAGTTGTTACGGGTCGTCAGAAGTCCGAAAGTCTGACAACCAGTCTTACCAAAGGGTATAGTATTACACTATAATTGGTTTGTGGAGGACAGATAGGCAGGCGCTCCATATAAAAACATTTCATTCGCGCGAGCGAACGGACGTGTTACGGATCGTGTGTGTCACTAACTCACAATTTTTTTTAAATATTTTACTATCGAAGTTTTGAATAATGGATAAAAAATGTAACGGCTGTGATGCCGTTATTGGTGATTCACTGTATATGGAGTGTTCGCAAGATAAATGTAAGAAGAAATTCCATATAAAGTGCCTGGCCTTAACAAAGGAAAAAGTAGATGCGTTCACGCCGGAATACAGGAGCCGGTGGATATGTCCCGAGTGTGCATGCACAATGCCGAAAAGGGGCAATACTGATACACCTGTTCGAGGAACTACACCAATGATCAGCTATGTGAACACCACCAAGCGAGGCAATCGTGGAAATAGAAGTGAATTAGTTGATGATATGGAGACCCTACTTCTCGACGAGATACGGGAATTCCGGTGTGAAGTGAAGTCACAGTTGGAGGAGCAGCGGAAAGAAAATATTTTATTGCAAACAGAGTTGAAAGAATTAAAACAAATATTGAGGGTAGTACAAGAAAAGGCAAATAAAGTCGATATACTAGAAACAAGAATTAGAATCCTAATGGAAAAAAATGAGAACCTAGCAAATCGCGAGAAAAGTCAGGCAAGAGTGCCGAATAAGATAGAACAAGGGCCTAAAGGGCCGACACTATCTTTTGCAAATGCCGTCAAAGATAAGCAGGTAGTTAGCAATAATGTACCAGCGAAGGAATGTGTGGCCACGAAACCGGCGAGTACAGTGTCGAATGAAGAACAGACGCAAGTATTAAATAGTGAAAGGAGATCTATAAATATTGTTAACGTGGATAAGGAAGAACCTGAAAAAGAAGGAAATTGGACTACCGTAATAAGGAAAAGAAACAGATATTCAAATAGTGAAGTAAAAAAAGGTGGAAACGTGAGTGCAATTGATATACAGGGAACTGAAAAGAAGAAATATTTACACGTATGGCGTTTGCAGAAAGAAACAACAGTAGAAAGTTTAGAAAAACATGTTAGGAACATTTATGGGGAAGAAGTATCAGTTAAAGTTGAAAAACTAAAACACAAGACTGAAAGGGATTATGCATCCTTTATCATAGGAGTTCCAGAAAGTAGGTATGAAAAGTTATGTCAACCTGAAAGCTGGCCAGTTAATATTGAGTTTACGGAGTGGGTGTGGTTTCGTAGAGCCATCAACAAACCGCGAAACCTTAAATAATACCGTTGAAATATTGTACCAAAACGTGCGCGGGCTTCGAACAAAGTTGGAGGAATGTTATACCAATATTTCAACCGCAAATGTAGACTTGTTCGCTATCACGGAAACAGGTTTCAATGACTCCATCCATGATGCAGAAATAATTCCGCCTGGATATACTATTTTACGGTGTGACCGAGCAGATGGGCGTAAACAAGGCGGCGCGTGTCTCGTGGCCACACCGCGTTTTGAGTTGCGGCGAGTGTCACTACCTAATGACGTCAACGTTGACGAGCAAGTATTTGAGCTGGTTTGCGCTACTGTGTACCTACATAACAGATTTATGTTTTTAGTTTGTGTTGTTTATATTCCGCCTAGTAGTAATGATAATGAATACATGTTATTATTTCGCACCATTGAACAGTTTTGTAATAAGTATAGGGATATACTGGTTTTAGGTGATTTTAACTTGTATTCTTGTTCTTTAGCCGTAAGTAATTATTATGAATACTTTCATACTTTTTGTGGATTCACTCAGAGTAACGCAGTGGGTAATTGCAATAATCGTCAATTGGATTTGGTGTTGAGTACACTGGCGGAGGGAGGGAGTGTGAGCGTGCGCGCGGCGGAGGCGCCGCTCGTACCGGTAGACACATATCACCCGCCGCTCGAGATGTCGGTGAGTACACGCACGCGCCTGCGCCGGCAGCCCGGCTCAGCAGGCTCAGCTGCGCCTGACAGTAACGCATGTGCACCTGAAGGTTGGAACTTTAATAAAGCCGATTTTTTGTCATTGTATTCTTTAATTGCAGCCGTAGACTGGACTCCGTTGTATGAAATGAACTTAGAAGCAGGTTTAGATTATTTTTATAATATTATAAATTCTATTATAGATGACTGTGTTCCGAAAAAAAAGCGAAGTCGTGTAAACTCAAGGTACATTTATCCTGAGTGGTACACTGTTGAAATAATTCGCGACATAAAATTAAAGGCTATTCTGCACAAACAGTACAAGGCAAGCGGGTCGAGGGTCGATTACGAAGCGTTTGCTCGGTGTAGAACCAACATTAAAAATATGTTAGCAGTGGCACATGATCAATATCGGAACCGTGTTCAAAGTCAAATGCTGAGTGATCCTAAATCTTTTTGGAACTATGCCAAGTCTAAGAGAGGTGGGAGAAGTCCGCAAGCGATTTTGAAAGACGGGGTGGCTTTATCTGGTCAAAGGTCTGTGGAAGAGTTTGCGGAGTATTTTTATTCTGTGTACAGGGCAGAGCAACCGGAGTTGGATGTAGACGCGGCTATAGCTCATGCAGGTAGCGGAAACGGAGCGGCGCGAGTGCACTTGGACCGATTACAGTTAGTAGACGTAGGTCGTGCGCTTCAAGATCTTAAGCCGAAACGGTCAGCAGGTCCTGACGGCATTCCACCTTACGTGTTCAAAGATTGTCAATCCGTGCTAGCTAAGCCGCTACTTCATATTTATAACCAGTGCCTAAAAGCTGCCGTGTTTCCGGAGAGGTGGAAAGTGACCCGCGTTGTTCCCGTTCCGAAGGGAGGGTCAGCTGAATCAGTAGATGGGTATAGGCCAGTCGCGGTATTGTCGACGCCGGCAAAAATATTTGAAACTGCCATCCATAAGAGCATATACCTTCAGGTGAGCGCACAGCTATCTGATGCTCAGCATGGATTTAGACCGGGCAGAAGTACCACCAGTAATCTTCTCTGCCACATGGCTCACCTGGTGCCGACGGTGGATAGTGGGGGACAAACTGATGCTGCTTACTTTGATTTCAGAAAAGCATTCGACCTAGTCGAAAATGACATGTTGCTTAGAAAGTTAGCACGTGTTGGTTTCACCCCACACTCACTACAGTTTTTTGCCAGTTATTTGAGGGATAGGCAACAATATGTGGAATATGCGGGACACGTGTCAGATCCTTATTTCACGAGGTCTGGGGTAAGTCAAGGTAGCAACCTTGGCCCTTTGGGCTTCCTTCTGATGGTAAACGACCTACCAGAAGTAGTCCAAGACGCTAACTGTTTGTTGTTTGCCGACGACCTCAAATTGTCCCTCGCGGTAAAAAGCGGTGATGATTGTGCCAGGCTACAGGGGGACATTGATAGGGTAGTGAGCTGGAGCAAGGAAAATCTGTTACAGTTTAATAACTCGAAGTGTGTAACCATCTCTTTTTCTCGCGCACACAATCCCATCTCGCATCCCTACCATATGGACGGGTTGCCTATGGCGCGGGTCACAGAAGTCAAGGACTTGGGAGTAGGCTTTAACACATGTTTGACTTTTCGGGATCACATCATGCGTCTCTGTAAAAGAGCATACAGAAATTTAGGTTTCATGCTTCGTACCGTCCGAGGGTTCACGAACGTGAAAGCTATTATTGAATTATATAATGCATTTTCTCTGAGTGAATTCACAAGGAATGCATTATTTATAATTAGTTATAGATGTTAACTTAGATTAGTTAGGATAAGTGCATTTACCGCATTGGGTTATATCCTGTAATGGTAGATGTAAGTAGATAAATAAATAAATAAATAAAATACTGGTATTCAGCTGCATCCGATTAGACTGGATGCCTACCCCAACATAGTTTGGAAAAGGCTAGGTAGATTGAATCTATCTAAGTACATAAAGTCCCTTATAATAAGAAGCATAGACTATTCCAAAAGTAAAGAGAGGTTGATAGCAGTAGATTCATTCAGATTGTGGATGATTATGTTGCAATTGGGAGAATTGGTATTCTAAATGAACGGCATTGTGGCTAAATGATAACAGCCGCACGCGTTAATCGAAGGTTAATCTACGCTTACCGCGGTCGATTCGTGGATGGGTCAGCATCCATTACATATTGAGACCCTTTCGTGTCTCGGAAAGCACATTACACCTATGCAGTTATTCATAGATAGTTAGAAGCCCAAAAGTCTGATAACTAGTTTCCAAAGGGTAAGTAAGACCAGTAAACCAACTGGGTTTTAGGGGTCAGATAGGCAGTCGCTCTCGCGTCTTTTCGAGCTAATTTAACATGGTGCAACTGCCTATCTGACCTTCCAACACAGTTACAGGGTGCCGCTGGGGTCGCGGGTTGTTTGAAGAAGATACCGCGGCTCTGGCATAGGCAACTGAAGGAACACGGGTGGGTTTTAGTCAGTAAAAGTCTGACACGCCCTTCCGCTCCACCCAGAGCGGGAGAAGTTATTTGATGATTCCCTCAAAAAAAAAAACACAGTTACAGGGTGACCCAACCCTGTGACTGGGTTGGAATGTCAGATAGGCAGTTGCCTAGTTATTTTTTCAAATTCTGTTCAGTGATTCAACATCGTTATTATATCGAAGTATTACAGTTATTTACTAAACGAAAACATTAAATGATTAAGTACCTAATGTAGGTAAATACTTACGTTACTTATCACAAGTTTTGTTTTTGTAACTATGCAATTACTTAATTAACAAAATTAACGGGTTTTAACAAAGTATTGCAAAAACATGCATGAGGCAATTAATAGTTATTCTTGACCATGAGCAAACTAATTTGAACTAAACGTAAATAAACAAACCATCAATGATATCTTTCCCTCGGTCAGTGCATTGTAATGCAACTACTTACAAAATCACGTGTTTATAGTTTCACTCAGAAAGTAGCTATTCGGCTACACGCCCATAACTAGTTCGGATATATTCGTGTCACCGCTCGGGATTTCGGGAACTCTCGGCTCATTCATTCGGTCACTGTATTGTAATGTAACTACTTACAAAAATCACGTGTTTATCGTTTCACTCGAAACTAGTTATTCGGTTACATGCCCCGTAGCCAGTTATTGTAACTAGTGACGTGAAATAGCGCCCATACCTACTGGCAAGTAATTGAAAGAAAGTACAGATAATAGATAACTAAAAATGTAATGCTAATGATAAACCTAATTAAATTAAAATACCAACCTCATCATTAACATCAGGCAGAACAATTTTATCCAAATCTGACATCCTGGGCCTGTTGGACTTTCTGCCCAACAATGCTGGGTGTGTGTCCAGTCTCTTAGCCAGGTCAAACTCTTTCTCTTCTCCCTCTTCTACGAAGAATGTGTGAGTATTAGGAGTTGCTTCTGCTACATCTGTCATGTGGATCTGAGCCTGTAAAGATATTAATTTGATGAATTAGAAAACAAAATATTTAGAATTTGATATTGTATTTTACTTTTACTACCTAAAACATCAAACACCCTTAACACCTCTTGCTGGAGTAGAGAGTTGGCTTGATAAATGATTTTATTTCTATAAGTACCTTTGTACTTGACTAACACTTTTACACGTAAATCATATTTTTTTTAAACTAGATGACGTTGGCATTTCCTATACAACTACTCTGAGAAGAAAGGCCGAAACAAACTAAGGGGTCACAGTCTCTTTTAAAGTCCAGACATAATCTTGGTCGTCAGATCATGTGAAGACCATGCAGATTGAGAGGACCTGTCCAGTCAGTGCACGCATTTGTCAGTAATTGTGCAGCTCAAGTCAGAACTTAAGGAGCTCAACGATTCAACAAACAATACCAAAGAAAGGACATTTGGGTAGGCCGCATAAATTACTTAAACTGCCAGACCATGATTAAAACTTTGATAAAAGTAGTTTACTTTAAATATTATAAATTACCATAGTTTAATATTATCTTTACTTCTTCAAATGGTGCAAGAAAACTGTCAAACAAAGAGAAGAAGCTTTTTAGAAGCTGAACAAGCCAGCGTTATTACCGAAAATATAAAAATCTGACAATAGACCAATACACACTTGCAACCTATTGATTCTCCTGCTCTCAATGGTCCTCTTCATGTTGATGTACTTGATGTCCTGCGTCTGCATCAGTTTCACCTGCTCCGTAGAGTGCTCGTCCACCTTCTCAACTTCATGGTGCTCCTAAAAAGTTATTACAAGGCTTGTTAAATCCGCTCATATATGTATACATTTAAGAACTAAGAGAGGAGCTCGTGGCTAAGGAATAACAGGCGCATGGTTCGATCCGTCAGGTTAAGTTACGCTTGCCGGGGTTGGTCAGTGGATGGGTGACCATCTTTACATACCAAGATTCTTCCTTCCCTCGGAAAGGTTGGCCCCGGCTCTTATGCGTGGATCTCTGACAGTTGTTACAGGTCGTCAGAAGCCCGAAAGTCTGACAACCAGTCTTACCAGGGGGGGAGGGGGGAGTTAATGGTATTACCCAGTAACTGGAATGTGGAGGTCAGATAGGCAGTCGCTCCATGTAAAATACTGCTATTCAGCTGCATCCGGTTAGTCTGGAAGCCGACCCCAACATGGAAAAAGGCTAGGCAGATTGATTGATTCATGTAAGCACTTTTAGGAGTACCCACTGACCGTATATTCGGTAAAACTTTGGTATCCCGTATATTCTTAGATATATTATCTACCGCTTCATTATTGAGTGCAGTCTAGAGTAATAGTAATAAGTGAAATATTCAAAATAATTTTTTTTTAGAGGTTATGTTTACAAAACAAAATGTAATTCTCACTAATACATGAACGTGCGATTAATTATTTGACAAAATACGAAATTTACAAGAAATTAAAAGGCATGTTTACAGTTCAATTCTTAGCTACATAATAAGACTTTAGATGCTGTATAGTGTAGGTCACTACTCACCCCGTCCTTCACTCGAGAATTGATCATATGAAAGTAGAACTCATCAGGATTCTTGTCCAGCGTCCGTTTCCTCAACAACTTCAAAGTTTCCCCTTTCTCATGATAATCGTCTGCGCGTTTCTTATAATCTTTCTTCTTCTCAAGTAAACCTAAGTGTTTCCGCGATTCTGGCTGATGACGCTCTTTGTGCGTCTTCTGGTTGGCCTTCGCGGCCTTCTTCCACGATGACATCTTTTATGATTAATGTTTTACTACTGTAATTGAATGTTGGAACAAAAAACAACACAAATTAAAGTACTGATTAACTGAACAGAACAACATAACCTAACCACGTGTGCTTGACATTGACAGAATGACATGACAGTTGAGTTAAGTAGTTGTCAATGACAGGACGTCTAAAAACTTCAACATGGAGTTATGGTTGCGTTCGTGCAAACATCAATAACATATTATTTGCAAAATTACATATTTCAATGGATGGATTGACAAAAGTATTTTTTTCTTGTGAGTCAATCAATAACTTAGGACATATTATTACATACTTAATGCATTTGTTGATGGCAATATTCTCGCCTTCTATTACATGATCCTCTAAGATTACATGGGACCTCTGGCCAATCCCTCCGGGAAATATAGGCGTGATGTTACGTTAATAACATTAAAACAACACTCAATTCAGATTTGAGTTGGTTTTAATTGCAAAATATAGTATTTTTACTCATTTAGGTAAATATAATAACTAAACAACTATTCAAAAACTAAGATTTATTCAAGTTTCAGTAGGTATGTATAATTCTCTTTTCAATCAAGTCACTTCTTAATAAAAATAGCTGTTCCCTATATTTACATAAAACATAAACTCACGCCTTCTTCCCATGGGGGTAGGCAGAAATTCGAGAACGCCAACTGCTAGGAAACATACTCCTTTTGCCTTGTTTACGTTCATACATCTGGCTGGTCATACACGCACGCCGATTGCGAGCACTACTTACGCACCTGACCTTTCTGAAGAACATCACCAATACGGTCACTATAATATGTCTTCCTACATAGGGCATAACGTAAGTAATTACTGTTCCCTACATTTTATGTTCGCATAACTCGTCAAAATGTAATTCTTTTTTTCGCGATTTCATTTTTGATTCCATAGTAAAAGTTGTTCATAATGATGAGTACAATGACCCCATAAGTTTTCAGTTACTTATTGCAATTACACCTTGTACCTATAACACAATTTTAAAACCACTACTGTAGGTAGTGGTTTTATGATTTTAATTATTAAACTTAATTAAAATGACACTTACAGTAACTGTTCATGGAAGTATAAAAATTGTACTTATTTTTTTTTTAATTATGCATTATAATAATTTTTGTCTTTTTAAATTCAAAATTTCTAATTCTAATGTGAGCTTTTCTTTTTCCATTTTGTGCCTCTGTAGTAGGAACTTTCTTTCTAGTTTAGCATTGCTTATTTTTAATTTGTAATACTCTTCCTTTGCTGAACTGCAGCATTTTCCGTTTTCAGGCGGCTTTTTCTTGGAAATATCTGGAATACCAAAACATATTATAAATGTATTAGATAATAATAATAATTATACACTATTAACCTCTGCCTTACCCCTCGGGGAAATCCGGCATCATGTTATGTTAGACATTAAGCCGACGTGCGCACGGGCGTGAAAATATCGCTTTCGATTTTCAGCTCTCGTTGTTAAGCCTAGCGTTGAGAATCCAACTTAACAACAACAGAGTGGATTCTGCACGTCGAAAAAACACACTGTTGGATTTTCAACTCTCGGCGCTAAGCAGAGCGTTGAAAATCCAGTGCGCGAAATAAAATCGCCGCGATATTTTTACGTCCGTGCGAACAACGAATTATACACACACAATATTTCAAAGGTGTCCAGTCACGTGCAATCTAATAGAAGGCAAGATAATGGCAGGAAGAAAGCAGAAATAGAAAATAATTTTCACTTTACCATGAGGAAACTCTTTACTGCTACCCGCCGCAGAAATGTTGTCTTCTTCAATCTCATGTTTTACAATAAAAGAAGGTTGTGCAGGCACAGTTATAGTTTCCATATCATCCCCTTTAACAAATAAATAATTAACACTAAACAGAGTAATTTTCTCTCCTTTTTCTCCCCTTATTTGCTATGGCCGATTGCAGGCAGCGAGCGACAACTCGAGGTTGTCTAACATTCGCGGCCGTCGCGCGCTTAATAATTTATTAGATAATTAACCCTTCGGGGAAAACAGACGTGATGTTATGTCTATTAATACATACACAATATTTCGAAGGTAGTGTTCAGTCACATGCATCTAATAAAAGGCAAGTTATTCAGTGGGCAGGAGAAAAGCTGAAATCTATACCTTCAGGGTCAAATTAAAGTTAGCGAGACTTCGCAGACGTGATGGGTATCGATATGTATCTAAACATGTTAAAACAAAAAATAAATAATTTGCTCTTTTTTTTTGGGTCATCAAACGCCACGCGCCGTTAGTGTAGTCTCTGTTTTTGTGTTAACTTCACAGACGAGATGGATATTACTTTTATTTTATTGGATGGATTTGCTACTATAGGAATGATCCCATGAGGCTGGCATAGTCACCTAGAGTGCACTGAAGCCTCTAAATATTAGATTTAAAAAAAAAAAAAAAAAAAAGAGATGGATATTGATATCGCAACACGATAAAACCGATTTTATCAATTCACACTTCAAGTAACAACACTACCAGCGGTCATTGACACCAAAAAAAATCATCAAATCTTATTTTTTTTTTCGTGTTTAAATACCGATCACGAATGCGGAGTTCCGCTAGCTTTTTAATTTGACCCTGTATAAATAAGGCGTACAAACATCATTATTATTATGAATTGCCAATCAAATTAATTAAATTTTATCATAATTTCAAATAAATACCTACAGCAATCAGTCTAAATCAATAAAATATTTCCAATATGTCAACAGCAAAATCTTATAATAATTTGAATTACGAAAACTTAAAATATAAACTCAAGAATGTCAGAACAGGTAACCTGAAGGAGGAATTACAGAATTGTCATCCAAATAGTCCTATAACGAGTAGTAACATTTCATTCTCCTGCCCTTATCCCAATCTATTTGGGGTTGGCGCAACATGTCCTTTTTTCCATACTTCTCTATTAGTCGTCATCTCGGTAGTTACCCTCTTTCTAGCCATGTCATCTTTCACAGTCCATCCATCGTTTCTTTGGTCTTCCCCTACTCTTATAGTCATCGACATTCATACTCAAAACTTTCCTCACCACATTTTCCTCATTCCTCCGCATCACATGCCCATACCATGACAACCGATTTCGGCACAACTTATTGATTTAAATTTTTACTAATACTTTTTTGAATTTGTCTAGATTTATTGTTGTTTTTGTGGAATGCAATACTTATTGAGTATTCTTTTTTATATTTTCGCAACCAAAGTCAGGGTAAGTTGGGCGATTCATATGCTGATTATACTATGACTGAATGACATTTTTTATTACCTGATACTGTTAATTCTATACCAAACTGCATGGGTTCTGTCTTTGGCCCAACCATTGCCTGAATCCATTTGTCAGTTGTATTATAAGCATCATCATCAGTGCATGATAATTTCTGCTGTAATAAAAAGACAGATAAGAAGAAACAAAAAATCTAGGATAATTATTAAACAATAAAAGTAATTTAGCATACAAACCGTATCATTGGATGCTTTGTTATTCAGCTCATTAATTTTCTTAACACACAACTGTGGCCTCTGAAATATAGGTAAGAACAATTTAAAGATATTATGGGGCTTAGTGGTATTTGCGTTGCTGAATTTGAGACAAAAAAAAAATAAAAACTGTACAGAGTATCCTTTTAAGGGGTGACTGTACTCATCCTTATGAACAACTTTCACTATGGACCAAACCTGAAATTGCAAAAAAAAAAGCAGCTGTTCCCTACATTTATGTTCTCAAATAACTTGTCAAATCAAAATGAAGAGAACCGCTGATTTTATTCATGATTTCAGGGTTTGTCTCGTAAAAGTTGTACATATTGATGAGTACAAACAGTGTGAAATTGGATTTATGGAAGGATGCCCATAAATCCAATTTCACACTGTATATTTTTTTCGAGTTATTTTTGGCATAGCTACGCTAAGAATAAGAAGAAGCATAGGCAGGGGTTCATTTATATGGTTAAAAAATAATGTAGGTACTTATATTTAAACAAAGTATTCTTACCTCCCTATGAGTTTGTCTTCTTCTTCTTTGTTTTAAATTCTCATACAAATTCCGTAGCTGAATCCAATTTCTGGGGCCAGTTACAGCCATTGCATTATAATGCTGGGCTATCTCATTCCAAGCTGTTCTTTTTTTTGAACTCACTACAGCATTTGTCTCTTTATTTTCGATAATTTCTACATTTCTAAACACAAATATCAAAATTATTAATGATCCAATACCACTCTTAATATTAGAAGAATACTTTATTCTCTATAATCACTACAAATCTCTAAAAAATAATAAATCGCTGAGTGAGCGCTTACTTCTTAATCAATTCAAGCAACATGGTTTGTTCTATGGGTGTATAATTACTACCGCGTTGTTTTTTCCTTCCGTTTTTATTCATTATTACATTTACGGTTATCTTTGATGTTTCATCCACGTTTTAATTAAAATCCACTCCCGTATTACAATTTTATTTACACTGTAAATAAACAAAACCCTCCTCGAGGACGAGGCTTGCTTGACAGCAATTTGACATTGACACTATTGACAGCAATTCTGACATAAATGTATAGGGATGCTACGGTAAGGCGGGTATCATACCCATGGACCTAATATACTATATAAACAGGACTGAGCTCTCCAAAAATCGTATCATACAAAAATTAACCTTAATAACTGCAGTTTAGGTTTACTTTTGATAGGATATCTTAGCTGAGGCAAAACGAGCCGAGAGAGAGGCCCCGAGTTGTTTATTGTTCTGAGAGTTGTGGAGTGTGTCCCTTTTGCTCAATTGCCAACAGATAAAAACGATAAAGATGGTAGAAAATTTTACCAACTACAAGTAGGTAAAATAAGTTACGTATATTTTTTTTTAGCATTTAGATTAGTTTTAAATAATTTTATTTATAGGTTTACAATCTGTATATCATAGTCAATAATTTTATAAGTAAGCTCCATGAGTAAAATAATCAAAATAATATAATTTTGATTAATGTTTGGTAGCTATCATATAATTACTCTGGTAACACTGAAATCTGACATCAATGGTTTCATGGCGGTTTTTTTCAATTTATATAGCGAAAATGGTGAGAAAGTGTTGCATCAAGAAATGTAAAAGTGAATGTTATGCTGGTTGTGGCATTTAATTTCACAGGTAAGGAACTTGTAAGGAATAACAAAGATTTAAATAAATCTCGATAAAAGACTTAAAATTGTTAGGTACTAAATAATAACATATAAGTAGTGTAACCATGCTCTAGACGTTTTGTAGACAGAAGACTTAGCGTCTACAAAAGCTATGAGTAGTGTATTTCTGATTAAAACTATTAATATTAGGCGTATAATAAATACAATTTGTACTTATGTATCGCATGATTGAAATAGCATTATTTTTAAGTAGTTTACAGCTTTCCATCCAAAGAAGAAATTCAACAAATATGGTTGGATGTAATTCCAGAATCATTTTAGTTCCCTTTGCTTCAATTACATACTTACCCAAACCAGCTCTGTACAGTAAACGAAAAAAGAGCAAGAAAGTACCATGGTCCCAGAACGAGATTCTACATGCCTACTTCATCATAAGCCACGTATACCTACGTGATCAAATTTGATGATTCGCCACAAGACGAATCTCACCAATATTGTAGTCCTTCCTTCTTGCCTCAAAACATGGGTAGGTACACGATTCAACACCGACACAGAACACAATAGTGTTCAGTTTCATAAAGGAGCTTTCGAAAAAGGTCTATTTCTTTATATTATTTCATTACAATATGTTTGTAATACAAACAATAATTTGAAATCACTTATGGTCAACCGGACGCAAATTATCTCTGTATAAACGAATTTTCCTGTTTGTCATAAAAATGTTTGGTCACCCTATTAGAAGGAGATAACTGCCTCATGTGACATATCTCTCTCTGCTCGTGTTTTTGGTATGAGAGCTCAGTCCAGTTTGTATAATAGGTCCATGATCATACCTCAGAACACCGCCGCGAAACCATAGCCTGGTCCCACCTGGTCCCCATGCTATCGAACGACACCCATGACGGAAGAAAATTTTCGAAGCCGCCATCTTGGATTTTCATTTTGACCTCATTATCATTTTAAGCGCCCTCGAAAACCACGCAAACGACGCCCCTGACGAAAAATTTAAAAAATTTCGCAGACGCCATCTTGAATTTTAATTTTTATTTTAATCGTTTTCAGCGACCTCAAAAACCTTGAAAATGACACCCATGATGAAAATTTAGAAAATTTTCGCAGCCGTCATCTTGGATTTTCATTTTGACCTCATTATCGTTTTCGGCGACCTCAAAAACCATGAAAATGATACCCGTGACGAAAAGTTTAAAAATTTTTGCATCCGCCATTTGGGACTCAAAAACCATGAAAATTACACCCATGTCATGATTATTATTTCCTTTATTTCATTTTATACCTACATGTTACATTTTTAAATATTAGAATATAAAAACAAAACACAAGGGTCGTGCGGGACGGAATTTCGTGACGGAAAAATCTTAAATTTTTTTTCGCTTAGCCCCCATCCGCCAAGTTCGTCCCGTCCGTCCAAAAAACATCCATTTGCAGGAGTACAACCCACGATAAACACTGACTGAGGTCTACCGAACAGACCCAGAGGTGGTATACATAACAGTGGGGTCTATTTCAGACGATTTTCTTATAGCTACCGGTAGCTTTGCTATTAAAAGGTACAGAAATTCCAACGCGCTGAATAGTCCCACACCCAGAAACATGTTGAAAACTCCACCTAAGGACGCTGAAACAAAGAAAATAAGGTTAAATTCATATTTTTTTAGTACAGGATGGTCCAGCTCTTGAATCGCCTGATGAATAGCGATGGATGGGGTCTACGATAGAACGAGTGTGCCCAGAAGATGCGTTTTCACTATTGCTATGCTTTGAAGGCTATTTATATCTCTAATTAGTCCACTCAACAAAGGAGTTGTAGAGTGCGTGAGCTGGGACGTAAGCAAATTCCTCAGAAAGTTGTTCAGGGTGTATCTACCTACCAAATTTCATCCAAATCCGCCGTTGATTTATCGAAACTTCTATCTACGGGAACCTACTACCGGGATAAAAGTATCCTACATGTTAATCCAGGTTATAAAACTATAGATAGTGCAATCCACGAAGAGGCGCCCCACTACTCCTCCTAACTGTTTATAGTATGTGTGCAACGGTTATGAGGAGTAGTGGGGCGCGTCTTCGTGGATTGCACTATCTATATCTGTGTGCCAAAGAACAATGGCAGCCGCCCTTACATTGTTTTAGCTGAGAATAAATGCTTGCGTCTTTAAATGAAAAATATCTTGTATAACTCAGCGTCACCTTCTGAATTACTTTGTGCAAGAATTTTTGTTCCAGAAGGCCGAGAATAATAGATAGAGTCTTGAACTTTTGTAGGTTATGTCTATGGTAACTTAAGGGTCCCCGAGACGATCAAAAATGCACTTGACAAGTCTTCGTGATTGAAGCGAGTCGTTTAACGCGTACACTTGAGGCTATCGTCAAGATACAATACACGGTACGTTATAGGTATCTACAACAGCTCTGAGGCTACCACCGTGAGCATTGTTTTAGGTATTGAGACAATAAGATTCAATCTAACATTCTAGGATTTTATAGCATAATCAGCCTATAATGTTCACACTGCTGAGACACAGGCCTCCGTTCTGTGAGAGGGAGTGGACTGTAATCCACCACGCCGGCCCAGTGCGGGTTGGTTCATGTCACATGTCTTCGAATTTTTGGTTCTAGGACATGTCGGTTTCCTCACGATGTTTTGTTTCACCGTTTTGAGAGCAGTGGTGATGAAATAAATTACACAAAGTATTACGCCTGGCTGGATTATTACCGTTTTGAGAGCAGTGGTGATGAAATAAATTACACAAAGTAATACGCCTGGCTGGAAAATATTGTTATCTGGAATTGATCCTTATCAGAGCCTTCCAATAACACAGAACCAAATTATTGTATCTATCTTGTACTCATAGCCAAAATCGCCAGTGCAGTTTTGGCTCAAAATGGCCAGTTCTTTGTCACATCTACAAATTGAACAAAATATAAACCAATGTGTTGTGGTATCTAAAAATGTAAAATATTAATACAGGTACATAATTAAGAATAGCTACTTATGATTCGGGTATGTACCCAGCTACACAGTAATGTAATCACTCTAGTATCAAGTTCCAAGGCATAATATCGGCGCAGTGTTTTAACGCATATATTACAGCTGATACACAGAATTCGTGTCGGTCTGCCACGACGACCTTCCATCTTAGCGGTATCTAGCAAACAACTAGTCCACTATTAACTAATCCAAACAATTAAGCAAGATCGGTGTCCAGTAAAGAAAAAGCACAATGTCATGTCACACAGGAAAATCTCGGAGTCCTTAAAGCGAAAGCGCCAGAACAGCCCGCGAAATTCAAAATTTCTTACGTTTTTTGCAATTTGTAGGTCAGTGTGAGCTTGTATGTTGATTAAAATATGATTCGCGGCCGTAGTGATATGGATTTACAGAATTATAATCATTAGAATCAGCAACTTACTGTTACTTATTGTTGCTACGCTTATTGTTGCTACGGCCGCGAATCATATTTTAATCAACATACAAGCTCACACTGACCTACAAATTGCAAAAAACGTAAGAAATTTTGAATTTCGCGGGCTGTCCTGGCGCATCATCCCACGCACAGGGTCACACAGGGAAATATCACAGTCCATAAGCAGTCCAGGTCGAGTAAAAATTAAAGAAAACGGGAAAAAACAATCGAAAGCAAAACACAAAACACAGAGCGCAAGCGTCAGTGGTTGAGTATGATCAACTGTCAACACACAGATTACTATATTAGTAGCTAGCTATGTCAACAGCAACCAATCAATAACCAAACTATATTTTTTTAGATTTGGGATACTAGTCTTTTTGCTATTCATTAATAAAAAGTAATTCATTTACTGTCACACCACAGTGTTTTTACCTCTCACTTACACTTACAAATAACACACACTTACAAATACACTTACACTTACAAATAAAACTGTATTGTAATTCACATATTCCGTTTAATTATAATAACAAAATAAAACTGATAACAATTCAAAAATGCTGCACTTACTGTCACTTGGCAGAATAAATATAAAATGGCAACACTAAACGGTAATGAAAAGATCAGATAACTTTTCATTTAAAGTATTTTTTTATCCGGCCTGAACTAGTTACTGTAAATAAATGAATAAATAAAATAAAATTCATTTAATTCAGATAACCGAGATCCATAAAAACAACAACCAATTCTGAATTAAAATATTAAAATTAAATTAAATTCACACACACACACCCCCACACACACACACCCACACACACACACACACAATAAAAAATACACATTCAATAAAATTAAGATTAAAACATTCAATAAAATTAAAATTATCAATAAAATTAAAATTATATCAAAATGATTAAATTCAGTCATAAAATTATACAGGCTGATTGGAAGATGGGTGCAAAGCTTTAAGGCGAAGATAGTACAGACAATTTAGAACCATTTAAGCCATGGTTGTCTTAGACGAAGTCTTAACATTTGTTTTAACCTAATTTTTATTATTTATATCGAAAATTCCCAACATTTTAACTAAACTTATTTTTTTAATCATTTATTATTATTTTTTTTTTAATCATTTATTAACTATACGTTCTTAGTCTAGTTAGTGGATGCCGTACTGTTCTCCTAGATAGGTTACAGTATAACCTGTGTTTAGGAGAAACAGTTCCGATCCCTGTCATAAATGGTTGACATAAATAAGCACGTGTTATGAAAGTTAAAAATATCTAAAAAGTAATCATTACAATAACCTACTAAAAATAGCAAATTCGGAAAAGACAAATTTATAAGTACCCAACTTAAAAAATAAAATTTAAAGAGCAAAATAATAAATAAATGTTCAGTATGTTGGTGTGGTGAGTATTTTGTTAGTGTGGTGAGTGTATCGTTAATTTATGTTGTGTGTGATGCATGTAAGTGTTAGAGTGATCACTTCTTTAGAAATTCCTCGGTTTCGTCGTAGTTTAAGTTTAGAAAGAAGGAGCGAACAGTCTTTTTGCAGTTAAAGTTTGTTAAGCCGTAAATTGGAATTTTTGCGTTTATTTTATTGTAGAGTGAAGGGCCCAGATAGAAGGCAAACTTTTTTATAAAAGCTGAACGTGTAGGTGGTATTGTGCAGATTAGGTCTTTGCGGCGTTTGGAGATAATTTTGAAAGGTGTTCGTCGGTGTTGTAGTAGGACAATATGTAAAATATATTGTTGCCTTACATTAAGTATGCTACATGATTGGTAGAGTTCAATAGTTGGTGAGAGTATCGGCCTGAACGTAGCCACTTTCAGAATAGCTCTGTGTGCGACCTCCAGAGGCTTAAGTATGGTCTTTGCAGCACCACCCCAGCATGAGATACAATAGATTAAGATGGACTGACAGAGGGCATAATAAACTTTTCGGATGATTAAGGGGTTGGCTACATGTCGCAGGGTTTTAAAAATGTAGATTAACTTTCGTATGCGACCAGAAAGAGTGTTAATATGGGATTTGAAATTTAGGTATTTGTCCAGAACTATACCCAGATATTTAACCTGCTCAACTGAGATTAAGGTAGGACATTGACAATTAAGATGAGTTTGTGAGGGACAAGAATGAGCTTTTATAAGGATTGAGGTTTTTGGCTGGGAAGTATTGGTCATTGAAAAAGTGATGAAGTTAGTTTTGTTGGCATTGAGAGTAAGAGTATGAGAGGAAAGCCACTTTAAGGCAGAGTTGAAGCCGTCTTGTGCAGTAACTTGGAGTTCCGACCATGAGTTTGCGGTGAAAGTGATGGCAGTGTCGTCTGCAAATGAAACTATTGTGGCATTTGGAATTTGGAGATTGCACAAGAAAGAGTGTGGGCCCCAAAATGCTGCCCTGAGGTACGCCATACTGAATAGGAAGTTCATCACTCTTACAATTATCAATATTCACTAACTGTGTGCGATCACTGAGATAACTCTTGAAGAGATTAAGTGAAGACCCCCTGACACCTAAAACTGCTTATTTATGGCCAAACTGAATGATAAATGAATTCATTTTTATTCTATTTAATTAAAGTAATGTGTAAGCAATCTAGCAAAACATGTTTTAGGCCTTTAATTAGTCTGCCTAAAATTTAAAATTTCTGCCTCAAATTGGTTTGTAGATCCTAATTTCAATAATTTGTAAGATATCTACGTAAATGATACCTCAAAAGAAAGAGCGATTATCAAGCATGTTTTCAAAAATGTTTGAACACAAAAAAGCACAACCCGTTTTTTTTTAAATAAAGTTTACAAAAAGTATTTATGAATTTTTAAAATTTTAATGAATTTTAAATGTCTGTAAAAAAAATTTCTAACGACACACAGGCTTAAAACATAGTTTTCTAGATAGCTTACACGTTAATTTAATTAAATACAATAAAAATGAATTAAATTATTATTCAATTTGGCCATAAATAAGGAGTTTAGTTAAAATTTTAAGAGTTTTGGAAAAAAAAAAACATAAAATTTGGTTTAAAAAAAATGGTAAGACTTCGCCTGAGACAACCATGGCTTAAATGGTTCTAAATTGTCTGTACTATCTTCGCCTTAAAGCTTTGCACCCATCTTCCAATCACCCTGTAGATCCAATAATACTGTGATGCTTTGAAAAAAATTAGAAAAAAAATGGATCTTCCTTCATATATAAGTCACTTTTAGACGCTCAAATTTATGTCAGCTAAAATTTCGCCATTGTTCTTTCATCCAAATCCGTTCAGCCGAAAGTGAACAACTTTATGAAGAAATCGCTTACGTCCCAGCTCACTTGCGTCATTTGTTGAGTGGACTAAATGGCTGGGCTAGAGTGCATCTAGCAACCGTGAGATTGAGTAACGTAGGTAGCTCAACTTGAGATGGACATTTTTCAAGCAGATAATTTCAGAACAAATGAATTTATGTATAGTTAAAGTCCGACGTGGCGGGCTCTATAAGAACGAGCGAAAATGAGTTGAGACCTAACATGGTTTTGACCGGTGTTTGTACATTTTCATGTCAACTCAAGAGCAATTTCGGGCTATAGCTGAAATCATGAGATCATTTTTTTTTGTGTTTTAGTAAGTACTAGCTTTTGCCCGCGGCTTCGCCCGCGTTTATTATACATATAAACCTTCCTCTTGAATCACTCTATCTACTAAAAAAAAACCGGTCAAGAGCGAGTCGGACTCGCGCACCGAGGGTTCCGTTCCGATTTCTGAAAAAGTGTGCTATTTAGAGACATCGTTTAAAGTCCGACGTGGCGGCGGGCTCTATAAGAACGAGCGAAAATGAGTTGAGAACTAACATGGTTTTGACAGGTGTTTGTACATTTTCATGTCAACTCAAGAGCAATTTCGGGCTATAGCTGAAATCATGAGATCATTTTTTTTGTGTTTTAGTAAGTACTAGCTTTTGCCCGCGGCTTCGCCCGCGTTTATTATACATATAAACCTTCCTCTTGAATCACTCTATCTACTAAAAACCGGTCAAGAGCGAGTCGGACTCGCGCACCGAGGGTTCCGTTCCGATTTCTGAAAAAGTGTGCTATTTAGAGACATCGTTTTATTTTTCCTGTAATCTTTACATAAACTTCTATCACATAGAATAATTTCAGATTTTTCTCTTTGCAAACTTCGGAGATAAGGGGGGGAGGGGAACGGTATTTTTTTTTTGCATTTTTCATCAGAAGTCGAAAACTATGCAGCCTAAAAAAAAAGAAAAAAAATGTTTGAGAATTTGCAAACAGCGCTCTTTCATATGATACCCTAACTACATGCCCTAGTAGCCCCACTTTGATTTTTTAAGACCCCCTTTCAGTCCCTGTTGCAAAAAAAACATATATATAATTTCTTTCTTATTTGCAAAATAGTTGTGTAAATGTCATCTAAAACTATTCTAAATTTCAAGTTGATAGCATTAGTTGTTCTTGAGCGCCGTCCCCAGCGAATAATATCGTAATCAACTATTGCGATAGAAGTGCTTTTATGGGGAATTATTGTTCTAGAGGTGCGATTACACCTTTTAAATGATATCTCTTTACTTTACAAAAAAATAGCTACCTATCTATTCAATTGGTATGTTAACGATCTTGCTATGTAAAACTGTTATGAAGTTATAATCTAAAAACGGTTTTTATTTTTCCTGTAAATTTAACTTTTTTTGATTACGATGTTATTCGTTGGGGACGGCGAGATATCCAGCTGTGACAGACAGACAGCATAAGGGTTCCTTTTTTACCATTTTGGTATGGAACCCTAAAAACCGCATCAAAATCCGTTGCGTAGTTTTAAAGATCTAAGCATACATAGGGACAGACAGCGGGAAGCGACTTTGTTATACTATGTAGTGAAGTCGTTGAAGTGCCACATCAATAAATAAGTAAAGATACTTACACATCAAAGTGAGCCACGTTTCAGTCGGTTTCAGTAGAAACACTCGAGAATGGCCCACGTTGACTCGCAAGTTCAGTACTATGGTTGGCGTGACGTTTAATCCAGAGCTGCAAGTAAGAGAACAGCTGGTCTATTCTGTGGCGTGAAAACTACGGTGAAGTGAGCTGTCATTCCACGACACGAGTCACAGCTCACTTCACCAAAATTTTCAAGGTGAGATTTTAACAGAATCGAGTCAGAGGCAACGGCAGATGATAGGAACTTTTGGTGCTGCTGTCATAGGCAGCGGCAGATGATAGGATTAGAAACTATTGGTGCTGCTGTGAGAGGCAACGGCAGATGATAGGAACTGTTGGTGCTGCTGTTAGAGGCAACGGCAGATGATAGGAACTGTTGGTGCTGCTGTCAGAGGCAACGGCAGATGATAGGATTAGGAACTGTTGGTGCTGCTGTCAGAAGCCACGGCAGATGATAAGAACTGTTGGTGCTGCTGTCAGAGGCAATGGCAGATGATAGGAACTGGTGGTGCTGCTGTTAGAGGCAACGGCAGATGATAGGAAATGTTGGTGCTGCTGTCAGAGGCAACGGCAGATGATAAGATTAGGAACTGTTGGTGCTGCTGTCAGAAGCCACGGCAGATGATAAGAACTGTTGGTGCTGCTGTCAGAGGCAATGGCAGATGATAGGAACTGGTGGTGCTGCTGTTAGAGGCAACGGCAGATGATAGGAACTGTTGGTGCTGCTGTTAGAGGCAACGGCAGATGATAGGAACTGTTGGTGCTGCTGTCAGAGGCAACGGCAGATGATAGGATTAGGAACTGTTGGTGCTGCTGTCAGAAGCCACGGCAGATGATAAGAACTGTTGGTGCTGCTGTCAGAGGCAATGGCAGATGATAGGAACTGGTGGTGCTGCTGTTAGAGGCAACGGCAGATGATAGGAAATGTTGGTGCTGCTGTCAGAGGCAACGGCAGATGATAAGATTAGGAACTGTTGGTGCTGCTGTCAGAAGCCACGGCAGATGATAAGAACTGTTGGTGCTGCTGTCAGAGGCAATGGCAGATGATAGGAACTGGTGGTGCTGCTGTCAGAGGCAACGGCAGATGATAAGATTAGGAACTGTTGGTGCTGCTGTCAGAAGCCACGGCAGATGATAAGAACTGTTGGTGCTGCTGTCAGAGGCAATGGCAGATGATAGGAACTGGTGGTGCTGCTGTTAGAGGCAACGGCAGATGATAGGAACTGTTGGTGCTGCTGTCAGAGGCAACGGCAGATGATAAGATTAGGAACTGTTGGTGCTGCTGTCAGAAGCCACGGCAGATGATAAGAACTGTTGGTGCTGCTGTCAGAGGCAATGGCAGATGATAGGAACTGGTGGTGCTGCTGTTAGAGGCAACGGCAGATGATAGGAACTGTTGGTGCTGCTGTTAGAGGCAACGGCAGATGATAGGAACTGTTGGTGCTGCTGTCAGAGGCAACGGCAGATGATAAGATTAGGAACTGTTGGTGCTGCTGTCAGAAGCCACGGCAGATGATAAGAACTGTTGGTGCTGCTGTCAGAGGCAATGGCAGATGATAGGAACTGGTGGTGCTGCTGTTAGAGGCAACGGCAGATGATAGGAACTGTTGGTGCTGCTGTCAGAGGCAATGGCAGATGATAAGAACTGTTGGTGCTGCTGTCAGAGGCAATGGCAGATGATAAGAACTGTTGGTGCTGCTGTCAGAGGCAATGGCAGATGATAGGAACTGTTGGTGCTGCTGTCAGAGGCAATGGCAGATGATAAGAACTGTTGGTGCTGCTGTCAGAGGCAATGGCAGATGATAGGAACTGGTGGTGCTGCTGTTAGAGGCAACGGCAGATGATAGGAACTGTTGGTGCTGCTGTCAGAGGCAACGGCAGATGTTAGGAACTGTTGGTGCTGCTGTCAGAGGCAGCGGCAGATGATAAGAACTGTTGGTGCAGCATAAAGATGCAAAATAAAGATATTCTATTCTATTCTATTCTGACAGCAGTCAGAATAGAATAGAATAGAATATCTTTATTTTGCATAAAATATGGTAGATAAAAGGTCTTAAATATAAAATTAGTTCCACATATTTTGCTTACTTATTTCAGCATGCAAAAATAACACCTTAAAAATAAAAATATAAACAAAAACACTTATTACTAGCCTACTGAGATCATGTGAACAAGAAAATATTTAAAAATATAAGTTATAAAATTACAAATGAGAATAGTGAGATCATAAATTGATGAATTTAAATTTAAATATACGTAGTTAAGTTAGCTTAATTATTTTATACTTAGCTTATAATTTAAAAATTCACTTAAAGTGTAGAACACATTAATACAGAGCCATTTCTTAAGTTTTATCTTAAAGGCAATGGCAGATGATAGGAACTGGTGGTGCTGCTGTCAGAGGTATCGTTTTCTCATCTGTCAAGCATGACCATGATTGACCCTTTGGCCGTTTACTGGAGGCCTATGTTCGGTAATGTATGTTTACAGGCCGATAGGAAGAAATAAGATCTAGTTTTAATGGCAAGAAGGTTCAAAATCTATATAAATAAAAATGCATGGATAAATGTTGCTAAGCACAAAACTCGAGAACGGCTGGACCAATTCGGCAATTTTTTTCCAGATATTCGTTAATGTCCGAGGAAGGTTTTGTGCCTTTATTATAGTTTTTCCTAGTATACTTACTATAAATGATCAATAGCATGCTTGATGACGGTCATCGGACTCGATTCTAGGGCCATATAAGTGGTGATCTTTTTACATGACGGCAAACACGTACAGGTTACATTCTCTGAAATCAATACATTATTAGTGGGCATTGAGTATCTTGTCGACTAGAATCGAAACTACGATTTAAGTTCAATGAAATCCTTGCTTCCATAATAACTTGATGTTATTTCCTCTTGCACAAATATGAACTTCAAACTAGTCTGAATTAAGTTGATTCCAGAATGTCCAGTACTATTGAAAGCCAAAAAAAAAGCTGCAGCGTAAACTAAACTTTATATGTGGGTTTTAAAGTTGTTTTTTCCAGAAACACATATTTGTTTACATGTTTGGAAACTAAATTGCGAACGTGTTATCTGTTTATTTGTTTTTATACAAACAAATAACTAATGTTTCGACTACCTTAACGATCAATTCAGTCTGCATTTTTTCCCGGTTAATGACATAAGCCCTATTACATGGGACTTTAACATAACTGGCAACATGTTGGTGCACTAGGGCCGTACTATGACGTGAAAAAACATCATGGATCCGTTGACAAAAAAGGATGATGCTATATATATATATATATATAGGTCGTCTAGAGCTCCGTCTCTCTCTCACACTGGAACAGTTCAACTTCTGCCCTGCTATAAGAGCTCATAGTAAGCCCCCTGTACAATTGTACTCTATCTAAGCCTTCTGGGTGAATACGTACAGGCGAGGCGTAAGGTCACGAGGTACTTACTGTACTTCTTGTACCCATGTGCTCTCAGGCAGCTGAGTCGCGTGGCGGGACACAGCGGCAAGTCACTGTTAGTGCTGTAATATTTGAACTGTAGCGGGTCGCTGCAACCACATGCTTTCTCTGCACATCTTTGCTGCCAAAATAACAAAATATCATGTGAAGCAAAATTGTGGTGTTACACGAATGGATATAATAAGAAATGAGTACATAAGAGGAAGTTTGAAAGTGGCACCGGTGACTGAAAAGTTGTGCGGAAACCGGTTGTCATGGTATGGGCATGTGATGCGGAGGAATGAGGAAAATGTCGTGAGGAAAGTTTTGAGTATGAATGTCGATGGCTATAAGAGTAGGGGAAGACCAAAGAAACGATGGATGGACTGTGTGAAAGATGACATGGCTAGAAAGGAGGTGACTACGGAGATGACGACTAATGGAGAATTATGTAAAAAAAGGACATGTTTCGCCGACCCCAAATAGATTGGGATAAGGGCAGGAGAATGATGATATGTGAAGCAAAATTCAATAAAGTATTAAAATGGCCATCGAATATCGGAACCACTCACAACAAACTCGACTCGAAAGTGACGCATTGAAATGTGAGCCTCACTTCAATGCTTCTCTTTGAGTCGAGTTTGTGTTCACATTCATATGAAACGCTAATTAAGAGGGAAGGTGGCCTACGATTCTCCATACAAATGTATTCCCCGTATTTCTTCCTGAATAATGCCTCTAGAGCAATCATTTTATTTTCATCAAATCTAAGTCTGCTGTAGTTAGTAAAGAAAATATGACCTCCAAAAATTACAAAAAATGCCCCATTTTTACCACCGTGATTAGGGACTACCAGACACATTCTAAAAGTTTTTAACATAAGAGAAAATGATAAGAACCTAGACATACCTACTCTTTCTTAAAATTTTAATGAAAAAAAATAATTTAATCGGCTCGGTTTTCGAGAAGAAAAAAAAAGGGGAATACGAAACGTCGATCTCGTCAAAATTTTTGTGATATAATCGATCTGAGCTGCAGCTGTCCCTATCGCACTGTCTTATCACTGTTCGGGCGCACCGCGACGGCAATAGTTTCTTCAAATACTTATTTTTCAAATTCCTCGTAGGTCACCTCCCCTCTTAAGTGACAGTACTCGTAGTTGCCAACACGTCGTCGTAATCTTCATGTCTATGGTACCTGCAGCCTACAGCTACGTGACACGAAAGCTCACTTCACAGCGCACATTTTAAATACTTTACTTTGCGTTGAGATATTTCGATGTGCAAAGGCCATAAGGTCTGAGAGTGTTCTGACCTTATTCAATCTGCCTAGCCTTTTCTCAACTATGTTGGAGTCGGCTTCCAGTCTAATCGGATGCAGCTGAATACCAGTATTTTATATGTAGCGACTGCCTATCTGACCTCCACAACCCAATTACTGGGTAATACGATATCCCTTGGTAAGACTGGTTGTCTGACTTTCGGGCTTCTGACGACCCGTAACGACTGTCAAAGATCCACGAATGACAGCCGGGACCAACGGCTTAACGTGCTTTCCGAAGCACGGAGTCTCGGAATGTAAAGTCACCCATCCACGGACCAACCCCGGCAAGCGTAGCTTAACCTAATGTATCGATGTTATTACTTGGCCACGAGCTTCTGTTCTGACCTTAGTTTCGAATCGCATTTTTATTCCTAAAACATTTTTCAAACATAAATAATTCATACCATACAAATAGCCCTGGAGTACTTGGTATCATGAACACAAGCGCTTTCCACCAGACTGGCGGGGTTGGTGTGGGGATTCTCTGGGATGGCAGTGAACCGGATTTGTCCCATGTAGTAGTAGCCGGGTAACAGGGTGTCAGGCTCCACCCACTCCTCGCCTTCGTAGTATGTTACTAACTGGAACGGAAGACCTGACTTATTTATTTATTTTATTTAGACAACGTGTAACGTTAAATGCGCAAAACCTCTTAAGGTGTCATTGTACTCATCATTATGAACAACTTTTACTATGGGACCAAACCTGAAATCACGAAAAAAAATCAGCTGTTCAGTACATTTATGTTCGCATAATTCGTCAAAATGTACTGAACAGCTGATTTTTTTTCGCGATTTCAGGTTTGGTCCCATAGTAAAAGTTGTTCATAATGATGAGTACCTAGTAGTGTCCTCATTAGTATTCAGTCCTGAATGGTGAGATAAACGCTAATAGTGATAAATCGTCTCTAATATCTAAGTGACGTAACTGATTCGAAGAAAATTTTGCAGGGCAAGCTTTTTTTTTTCTTTTTTTTTTTTGTAAACTGTAGATATATTGGTATCGATTTTTGCATTATCATGGGGACCGCTGTACTATTGGGACATTTCTTTCAATATATTTTCACCTGGCAGCCATACAGCACGGATCCATGCGTACATTGCAGCACTAAGTCTATCATTTGCGTGGTGTGAGAGCGAGCCAACAGACCCATTTGCACGTTCAATAATCTGAAACATTCACAAACAGTGTGTTAAAGTAGTTGAGTGGCATAGCTTAGGGGTAGGTTCAGTATCGATAAACGAACCCAGGAAAAATAAAAAAAAATCAAAATAAAAATTAAAAATAAAAACATTAAAAAAATTATTGCTAGATCAACCTAATTTAGTACCTAACCTACTAACTTAAGGGTTGTCCTACCTAAAATACGGCGAAAATAAGTAACTTTGTTTCCATTTTTTACAGTAACCATAGCATGGTTACTGTAAAAAATGGAAACAAAGTTAAGTACTCATTATAAAACACTATCGAAGACGGGTCTTATCGCGATATTCTTTTTAACGAGGTAAACAGGTATCTACTTGTTTCCCGACGTTTAAGTAAAGGTAAAGTTAAGTACTTATTTTTGATAGAAAAAAATACACAATAATCTAGAATACATAAGAAGTGAATTCATGTGTATGATTTCATGAGATTATTTTTTTAGTTCAATCTCTAGATTTTTTGTAAATCGGTAATTACTTCATATTTTGCAAGCGTTGTGTCATCGCGCTTCTCTTTTTTCTATGCAGTCCGACAGTAACCGCGCTTTTTACGGCGGAAAAGCCTTAAAATAGCAATCGTTTAGAATTAAAATTATTTTAGTATTCGGACGCGAGAAGTGAAGGACAAAATGACAACGCGTTCGATAGTAGGTACTGCATTAGGTTGATCTTGCAATATTTTTTTATGTTTTTTTTTTCTTCAACTACTTCAACTACTCCACTCACTTCACTACTCTCTACAACTACTTTTCTTAGTTTTCAACTACTTTAACCCCCTGTATAAAAAGAAAAGTCCTGACTGACTGACTTATCAACGCCCAGCCCAAACCATTGCCGCTGGGGTCGCGGGTTGTTTAAAAAAGATACCGCGGCCCTGACATAGGCAACTGAAGGAACACGGGTGTTAGTCAGTAAAAGTCTGACACGCCCTCCCGCTCCGCCCAGAGCGGCAGAAGTGATTTGATGATTTCCCATCCACAAAATAAAAGCCCAAACCATTAGACCCAGAAAGTTGAAATTTTGCACAGTGTCCATTTTATTTTTTTTAAAAGCGTGCCTATACAGGGTGAAATTGAATAGATGCGACAAAATTTAAGGGGGTGTTCTACGCATCAATATGAACAACTTTTACTATGGGACCAAACCTGAAATTGCGAAAAAAAAATCAGCTGTTCTGTACATTTAATGTTCGCATAATTCGTCAAAATGTACTGAACAGCTGATTTTTTTTTCGCGATTTCAGGTTTGGTCCCATAGTAAAAGTTGTTCATATTGATGCGTAGAACACCACCCTTAAATTTTGTCGCATCTATTCAATTTCACCCTGTATAGGAAAATCAACCATAGGTTTTCTTATCAAAGCACATTATCGCATAACACTTACTTATCAGGCCGCATAACACAACACAGTCCCCAATAAGTCAACTCCTTTTCAAACAGCTGTTCGCAGGGCAGCACTTTCCTCTGGTACCGACACCTCTTCGCATGCTCATTGCAACCAGGAGTGAAGTTCATCATCACTTGGGGCAGGGTCACGTTGTGAGAAGCCAGGAGTTCGTCCAACAATATTAACTGGTCTTTTGATGTAGATTTTCCAGTTAAAAGACGTGCAAGAGTCAGTGGTATGCGTTTTGTTTGGGATGAGTTGATGGATCTGAGAAAGATATATTTTAATTATCATACTAATATTATAAAGGCGAAATATTGTGTGTGTGTGTGTGTGTGTGTTTGATACTTCTTCACGCTCAAACGGCTGGGCCGTTTTCAATAAAATTTGGTATGTAAATAGCTTATACCCTGAATTAACTTACACAAAATACAAAAAGTTTATTTGGCAAAGAAAAGGTGATGAAACAGACTTACATAAACACAAAATTTCAACTTTGTATGTACATCACACAAAAAAAAATGGTTTGACCGTTGACCCACAAACTAAGCAAGGCTTGTATCTTGTGGGTCGGAGTGCGATTGAGCATAAATGAATATGTCATATTCAATTGGAAGGCTAGTTCAGTAAGGCATGTCTTGTGTTGTGTGTGAGTGTGGGGGTGTGTGTGTGGGGGTGTGTTTGTGTGAGTGACTGAGAGGGTGAAAGTGTGAGATAGGGATGTTGTATGCTGGCACTTTGGCTTGTCGACAAAACGTTAGACAAGTGATTCTGTTTCGGTGTATAGGCGGTGTATTTTTGCACACCTGCTAGGATATGGTTTAAAGAACTTTTGTTATAATTATGTATCACCTCATGTCGGTACCATAGCTATAGGTATTACCCTTATTATTTTTAGTTTGTGGTATATTGTCTCTAAGACCATAGGTGTTATAGTAATGTGGGATGAGGCAGATAGCTGGATGTAGATATGTACAACGGTTATGGTAGCAGCCCTTAATAATATATAATAAACCTTTATTTCAGACCACTGAGTATCCATACAGTAAGTAGTGTTAGTAATTAAAACTTAAAATTAATGTTAGTATCAAAAAAAACTATTCATGCCAGGTAGTCTGGTCTGTGGGGCTAAAACAGCCACTTTGGCAGAATCATAATAGGATAATATGTATTTATGAATCATATCAAAAATCGTAAAACGGTCACAAACTGACAATTCATAATTTATCTGCGTACAAATCATAGCACGCAATTCATCTGTTTGACAGTTTTGTATGGAGATTCGTAAAATGGTCCACAAATTATGAATTGCTTTATTGAAGTTTAATGTCAAATATGTCAATCATAATAAATTTCTGGGAATTCAGGAAATGAATTGCTTGTAGAGGAATTGCTTAATGTGGCCGTTTTAGGACCCCCGGTCTGGTAACTTCCCACTATCCACGCACGCCACTAAACCCCATCCCATATTACCGCCCTACCATAGATTAATACAGATGGGACACTCCGCAGTTTAGGTATGAATCTACAAGTACGCGGCGGGCCCCGTCCGCGGGGCTAATTCAGTAGGTCAGAAGGTACAACAGTTACGCGATAGAAAGAGAGGCAACTTGTAGTTGAATATAACTGTAGGTAGTAAGCGTTGTGCGACCTGATAAATTGCACTTTATTGTGTCGTAGCAAGAGTCGCTTTTTATTTAAATGATTTTGCGGAGTGTCCCATCTGTATTAACCTGTGGCCCTACTAAGAACAAGACCCAGTGTTTTCTTACAGTTTCTCCAGAAACATGTCGGCGACGCTCTCGGGGGGTGCGCAGATCGCCACAGCCGGAACTCTGGCCTCTGCATAAGTGGCTGTGCGCATGTCGTCACTCAGCGCCAGTAAGGCCGGTACTTCGAGGAACCGCGCCCACAGCACCGCGCACAGCACTCCCGCGCAGCACGCGCTTGCACAGCAACACACTAGCCAGCCGATACTGAAAAGGCAGCCAGGGTACGATGATTATGATAATTTAGTTATAATAATATAATTAAATAAATATAAATAAATAAATATCCTTGGACATTTCACACAACGCCATCTAGTCCCAAGCTAAGCAACCTAATGCTTGTGTTATGGTAACGAGATGGCTGATAAACTACTTATATACATTTTTTTTTTGTAAATACATACATATTATAGATAGAAAAACACCCATTATGTTAACTATGTTAAAGGTTTGTTTTTAAATTAAGAAAATAATTAAAAGTCTTTGCAGTAGGTACAACTCTTATTGGACCCGCGTGGTGAATTACGGCCCACTTCCCGCCGCAGAGAGGAGACCTGCAGTGCGATTCTGTAACCATTTCACCGTGAAAACTTAGGTGAAGTGAGCGTGGAGTGAGCTGTCAATAGTGTCAATTCCTAGCAAAAACAAACTCACTTCACCTAATTTTCACGGTGAGATTTTTGCAGAATCGACCGGCTGTGTCGTAGCAGTGACCTGACTATGCTTATACATACCTATTTTTGCAGAATCGACCGGCTGTGTCGTAGCAGTGACCTGACTATGCTTATACATACCTATTTTTGCAGAATCGACCGGCTGTGTCGTAGCAGTGACCTGACTATGCTTATACATACCTATTTTTGCAGAATCGACCGGCTGTGTCGTAGCAGTGACAGAATCGACCGGCTGTGTCGTAGCAGTGACCTGACTATGCTTATACATACCTATTTTTGCAGAATCGACCGGCTGTGTCGTAGCAGTGACCTGACTATGCTTATACATACCTATTTTTGCAGAATCGACCGGCTGTGTCGTAGCAGTGACCTGACTATGCTTATACATACCTATTTTTGCAGAATCGACCGGCTGTGTCGTAGCAGTGACCTGACTATGCTTATACATACCTATTTTTGCAGAATCGACCGGCTGTGTCGTAGCAGTGACCTGACTATGCTTATACATACCTATTTTTGCAGAATCGACCGGCTGTGTCGTAGCAGTGACCTGACTATGCTTATACATACCTATTTTTGCAGAATCGACCGGCTGTGTCGTAGCAGTGACCTGACTATGCTTATACATACCTATTTTTGCAGAATCGACCGGCTGTGTCGTAGCAGTGACCTGACTATGCTTATACATACCTATTTTGCTGATGACTGTACGAAGTTTTAAAGCTTTTTTACTTATAAAGGAAAATCTGTTTTTTATCGAAGTTCTTATTGTAACATATTTATACAAGGTGCTATTAAAATAGATGGACAAATTTTCACAGGATGTTCTAAAATAAAAAGAAAGAAAATACATTTATTTAGCACAGACTACATTAAAAAGCCACACAAAATAATAACAGCATATTAAAATAGCAAAAAAAAAGTAAATAAATAAAAAATCAACATTTGCTATAACAAAAACAATACCATTACAATGTAGGAATGTGTGCCTCACGGCTGTGCCAAAAAGGCCCAGTGCAGCAAAAATGCCAGACAACTAGTGCCTGACGCTGGAACCCACTAATATGATCTACCCATGAATATGAACAACTTTCACTATGGGACTATCGCGAAAAAAAAATTAGCTGTTTATCTGAGTACATTTATCTACACCAAACTCGTCAAAATGTAGGGTATTTTTATTCAGTAATTTCAGGTTTGGTCCCATATTAAAAGTTGTTCATATTCATGGGTAGAACACCCTGCCCTGTGAAAATTTGTCCATATACTTTAATGGGACCTTATATACTCCTTACGTACTTACCGATCGACACAATGTACTGAGCACAAATATTTGAAGCCGTGCAACGTTGTGTTTTTGAAATACTGCTGGACTGTTTCACTCACTTTTGAATTTCTCATGATTGGAAGTTTAAACTCACTCTTAATTCAGTTATTAATACTTGTAGGACTAATCAAAGTCTCCTCTAAATATTAAATAACACAACGAATTTTACGAACCGTTTAAATTAAGAAAGATGTAGGAAAGTATTACGGAAGAACCTTAATTCGGAAAAGTTTATCAATATTGCTATACTCATCAACTGACAAGAACGTAAGACTAAATAATAATTAGGGATATTTTTAACACTTTACACGAGTATTTTAAGATCGTATGGTCGCTCTGCTAAACACTGTTCCCAGTAGTGTTACAGTTTCTTTCTTTGACTAGATAACAAAGCTCGGCAAGTTTATAATAAACATTAACCTAAGTAAAGAGCCAAACCTATTCTACCTCGACGACCTGTTGCACTTCACCACCCGTTGTTCACTGCAGTAACTGTGGCATTTAGCGTGCTTTTAGCGTCCTTGTCATAGGCGGATTAATTATACCTATCACTGGCAGACAGACGTGTACCTAATGTACCTATTAACCGACAATTAAGGGTCAAACGGATTAATTATTGTGTCTGCCTTTAAACCCTATAATTATATCCCGTCGCGACACATTTTTGTCGAATTCTAATGGGTTCAGATTTGATCAGAAAAGTATTTTTTGATGGTCAAGAACGGGGTCAAGAATGTTTGGCTGGTATTTAACATTTATTATCATTAGCACTGGATTTTAAAGCCATTTTATTTAACCTTTATCTCCCATCAAGTTACCGTGATAGGTGTGGCCCATAGGCCACAATAATTATAATATCATTGAAACAAAATAAGGATTAAATAAATTGTTTCCAAAACGTTCGTTTAAAATAAATTAATGAAAAAAAAGTCCCAAAATAGGGGAAAAACCGGTCAAGAGCGAGTCGGACTCGCGCACCGAGGGTTCCGTTCCGATTTAAGAAAAAGTGTGCTATTTAGAGACATCGTTTTATTTTTCCTATAATCTTTACATAAACTTCTACCTCATAGAATAATTTCAGATTTTTCTCTTTTCAAACTTCGGAGATAAGGGGGGGGGGGGGGGGCGGTGTTTTTTTTTTACATTTTTCATCAAAAGTCGAAAACTATGCGGCCTAAAAAAAGAAAAAAAAGTTTGAGAATGTGCAAACAGCGGTCTTTCATATGATACCCCACATGCCCTAGTAGCCCCACTTTGAATTTTTAAGACCCCCTTTCAGTCCCTGTTGCAAAAAAAATATAAATATTTTTATTTTTTCTTATTTGCAAAGTAGTTGGGTAAACGTCATCTAAAACTGTTCCAAATTTCAAGTTGATAGCATCAATAGTTCTTGAGATATCCAGCTGTGACAGACAGACAGACAGACAGACAGACGGACAGACAGACAGACAGACAGACTGAGTCACACCATAAGGGTTCCTTTTTTACCATTTTGGTACGGAACCCTAAAAAAGAGATATTCTATTTAGTCCGTCAGTCAGATAATAAAAAAATATTAGACACGTATTGTTTGCTTTTTTCATATAAATAAAAAAAATACTTAAAGTTGGGGAGTGAGGGCTCGCTACGCCACAACTATAACAAACTACGGATACAATCTAGCAAGAGGTGACGCATTTTTTTAAAAAAAGAAAAAATACGTGTCATATATTTTTTAATACGCTACCTATATGACGGACAAAAAAAAAATTCATACGTTCGCTCGTAACTTTTTGACCGCTTGTGTCGCATTTATGCGACACATATTTCCGTCCCCCTGCCGCTCGTGTCGTATTTCTGCGACAGAGAACATGCATGACTTTTCGTTCTATTTTCGTCCTTTTAACTGTCATTTATTGTAGGTATTATTTTATCGATTTGTGGCTAAGTAATAACAGCCGCACGGGTCGATCCATGAGGTTAAGCTGCGCTTGCCGGGGTTGGTCAGTGGATGGGTGACCATCTTTACATACCGAAACTCCTCCGTGCCTCGGAAAGCACGTTAAGCCGTTGGTCCCGGTTGTCATTCGTGGATCTTTGACAGTCGTTACGGGTCGTCAGAAGCCCGAAAGTCTGACAACCAGTCTTACCAAGGGGTATCGTATTACCCAGTTACTGGGTTGTGGAGGTCAGACAGGCAGTCGCTCCATGTAAAATACTGGTATTCAACTGCATCCGGTTAGACTGGAAGCCGACCCCAACATAGTTGGGAAAAGGCTAGGCAGATTGATTGATTTTATCGATTTGTAACACGCGCGCTAGGGGCACGGCAATTGATATTTAGCCAAGCGGTCAAAAGGTTAACACTTTGCGGGACACTGAACGAAACACAATAGAAGTTATATTGTTATGAAGTTATGACGTCCAGTGTTAACCACCACATACGGTAGCGCGACTAATAAACGTAGCTGTAAACAAGTCTAGCAAACAATATTTGTTCAGCAGTTGTATTGAGACATGCTCGCAAAAACCCGACCCAACACAAATCTAATCGACATAGGAAAGTTCATTCAATTACCTATCGAATCAAATGGTAGAGAACCCACTCACATCACGAATAGTTAAAAAGAGAAGTCCTGACTGACTGACTCATCAACGCCCAGCCCAAACCCAAATAAAGGGAACCTCTATG
The DNA here is from genome assembly GCA_905163495.3 of Cosmia trapezina. Classification (NCBI taxonomy): domain Eukaryota; kingdom Metazoa; phylum Arthropoda; class Insecta; order Lepidoptera; family Noctuidae; genus Cosmia; species Cosmia trapezina. The sequence goes on from LR991024.1 coordinate 28,133,702, forward strand.
CAAAATTTCAGCTTTCTATGTCCAAGGGTTTGGGACATAGAAAGCTGAAATTTTGCACAGAGGTTCCCTTTATAATGTAGACAAGGAATAAGGAAGGAATTCCCGGTAGTATGTTCCCGTGGGATATTGTCCGACATCCACGCCGGCGAAGCCTCGGGCAAAAGCTAGTCACGAATAAACAAGGATGTCGAATGTCACAAAGTTAACAGTCAAGTTTTGCACAGAGGTTCCCTTTATTTGGGTTTGGGCTGGGCGTTGATGAGTCACAAATTTCAATTTTCAGCTTTCTATGTCCCAAACCCTTGGACATAGAAAGCTGAAATTTTGCACAGAGGTTCCCTTTATAATGTAGACAAGGAATAAGGAAGGAATTCCCGGTAGCATGTTCCCGTGGGATATTGTCCGACATCCACGCCGGCGAAGCCGCGGGCAAAAGCTAGTCACGAATAAACAAGGATGTCGAATGTCACAAAGTTAACAGTCAAGTGATTTACTGCCACGTGTCATGTATAGGTCGCGTCCTTCAGCAAAAGGTCAAGGTCTTAACCGGGGCTCCATGCGATCGGGCTGATACCATCTAAACAGCCCACTTAAGGTCAACCAAACTCATTTGTCTCTTTATTGCAACTGCAGCAATTAATACAACAACAATGCTCATTAAAATTGTATTTGATTAATTTATTAGCATAACAGATCATTTATATACAGAGAGTTATTATGTAATAAACACATAACATAATATGACGCTTGTATGTACAATGAGTTTCAACTAATAATAGGAATGACCTTGCGCCATATTGTGAAGATTTAGCAAAACAGCACCTCGTTTACACATTCGCAAAGTCAGTGACATATTTTAACAAAAACAAATTTTAAAAACAAAACTAAAATGGATAAGGATAACACTACAAAACTCCCATATAATAGGGGGCGAGCCATAAGTAGATATAAGAAAGAAGGAGATGTGCCCCGTATCACAGATTAATACAGATGGGACACTCCGCAGTTTAGATATGAAGTCCGCGGGGCTAATTCAGTAAGTGAGAAGGTATAAGAGTTACGCGATAGAAAGAGAGGCAACTTGTAGTTGAATATAAGTGTAGGTAATAAGTGTTGTGCGACCTGAATTGCACTTTATTGTGTCGTAGCAAGAGTCGCTTTTTATTTAAATGATTTTGCGGAGTGTCCCATCTGTATTAACCTGTGCCAGTATGTTAAAATGTATCGGAACCCTGTGTTTCCACTTTGTCTCTTTGTCACTTTCATGATTTTAAAGACAAATACGGTAAAATACTTGTGCTTACATAATAACAATAACTGATTCCATGAATAACGGCATTCTTATAAATAGGGATGATGCCTGGGTGAAAAAAAGAAATTCTATTTAGTCCGTCATTCAGATAATAAAAAAATATTAGACACGTACTTTTCTTGCTTTATCATGTTAATAAAAAAATACTTAGCTGTCACGCATTAAAGTTGGGGAGGGGGGGCTCGCTACGTCACTTGTACGTATAAAACCTAGCTACGCGTGACGTCATGCCATATTTTAACTCAATGTGTCGCCGTAATTTTTTGATTACGTAAAAAAAGAAAAAATACGTGTCCAATATTTTTTAATAATCTCTATGACGGACAAAAAATTAATTTTTAGTCATCATCCCTATTGTCACGGTCACAGTCGAAAGCGCACTGTTTCGCGGAGACGGCCATTTGACTATGAACGGCTCATACTGAGCATGTCGCGCGGACACAGATTCGCCCGCTTGCCACTTCTCCTGTTTTTTATATTTGTATGGGGCGAGCCCATTGCAATCACCCGGGCACAAGTCCAGACTCCGAGCTGCTGCTGAGTAAATCCAGATGGAAAAACTCAATAACATTTTGGCCAACCTGGGAATCGGACCAGTACTTGCGACCACTACAGTCTCTAGACCGTAGAGGCAGTCAATACGTTTCTTTTTACTCTAATATGTGATTATAATTATATTACTCCTATGAGTAAAATGTCAATAAATGCATTTATTAAGATAAAACATACCTGTAATTAATTTAATATACCTATTACAATTTAATGCAATTAACCTAAATTAATGATGTGCGACGTCGATTTCGATTTGATTGAAGTCCATTTTTCACATCACTATCCCTATGATATACAACATTATTAGTTTTTGTTTATACTAAACCTCTTAAGGGGTCATTGTACTCATCATTTTGAAGAACTTTTACTATGGGACCAAACCTGAAATCGCGAAAAAAAATCAGCTGTTCAGTTCAGCACATTTATTATCAAACTCGTCAAAATGTACTGAACAGCTGATTTTTTTTTTGCTATTTCAGGTTTGGTCCCATAGTAAAAGTTGTTCAAAATGCACAATGACCCCTTAAGAGGTTTATTATAAACAAAAACTAATGTTGTTTATGTACGCCACTTAAAGCGATATCTACACATTCAGAGTTTTATAGTATACATACATAGATATTTAGTTTATAGTGTAAAATTGTGTAATAAATTATTATTATTATCATCATATTAAAAAAATACATCCAAGGCGTACATTTTCAAGCAAGCTTGTCCGTGATAGTTATGTACTTTTAAATCTAAATTAGTTCTTTAGTCGAGTTTAGAAACTTGACCATGAAAACTTTTTTATTGTCAGTTTCAGAATCAGATATTATCTCGTTCAAGCCTACTTCAAATATAACCTATATTTTCTACAACACTTTAACATTTATATAAAGCGCAATAATTATTTGCGCTTTATATAAATTTTATTATTGTAAGTCTACTGTACAAAGAATATTATATAGATATCAATATTTATATACAGTATAAATGTATAATTATTGATTACTTCAATCCGAGCATTCAATACATAGCCTCCTTGGGCAATAATAAAATAATACATAGCAACAGTACATAATAGTAGTACTGATAAAAACATTTTTGCTAATATAAATAAATAAATAAATTTTCACTGGCCATCATCAACATTGCAAAAGGAAAATAAAAACTTTACAATTACATTGAAGTGCAAATACACTATTTGATCGAATTTGTTTGAAATCATGAGGCTACATAATTAAAACAATATTTTTTAATTTATGCAACACCAAGATCAATAAAAGATTGTCACATTAGTTCATCACTGAGAAGCCACACCTTCAAAATTCGCGGGAACATTTATAAAACCAGATGTTTGGTTACGTCAAAACAATATCAACACAGAATAAACAAACAATTTCTAACGAAGTAAAACATTTTCTCATCAGTTACATTAAAAATCTTAAATTCATTAATTCACTGATAGACAACGCAAAACCTATACCAGAAAGGTTTAGGTGGTGAAATAAATGTAAACAATCTTGATGTGACTTTTTACACAAACACATACTAAACAAATAAACTACTGCTTAAACTAATGGTTCAATTGATTTAGTAATCATTATTGTTGTATTTACAATGGTTTTTAGTTGCATTTTATTTTTAAACTGAGGTTTTAAAATAAAAAATGATAACAGACACAAGATTGTTTACCTTTATTTCAGCACCTAAACCTTTCTGGTATAGATCGCTGCAAATATACTAGAAAGGTTTAGGTAGTGAAATAAAGGTACACAATCTTGATGTGTCTTTTATCTTTTTTAAATTTTAAAACCTACAAAATATTAAATAAAACTAAAAACCAATGTAAATACATAATGATTACTAAATCAATTGAACCATTAGTTTAAGCTGTAGTTTATTTGTTTAAGGCGAAAGCGCCAGGCTAGCCCGCGAAATTCAAAATTTCTTACGTTTTTTGCAATTTGTAGGTCAATGTGAGCTTGTATGTTGATTAAAATATTATTCGCGGCCGTAGCTATTATGGCTTTACAGAATTATAACCATTAGAATCAGCAATACAACTTCATAAGTTAGCATTTACCTCAAACCTCATGATTTCATGAAATCGCTAGATTTGAGATAAATGATAACTTATGGAGTTGTATTGCTGATTCTAATGATTATAATTCTGTAAAGCCATATTAGCTACGGCCGCGAATCGTATTTTAATCAACATACAAGCTCACACTGACCTACAAATTGCAAAAAACCTAAGAAATTTTGAATTTCGCGGGCTACCCTGGCGCATCAACCTTAATATGTTTGTGTAAAGTCACATCAAGATTGTTTACCTTTATTTTACTACCTCAACCTTGCTAGTATAGAGGCATTTAATTTTGCAGCAAAAGTATTTTTGAAAATTCACCCCATAGAGAGCATGAAAGTTTTGTTATTTTTGCCGATGGGATTTTCGCAAAATAAAATCAGAAACAAAAGCTTGCACCTCTATCACTCGTAGCGTAGTAGCCGCGCACGCACGTTCACTTAGCGCCGGTAGATGGCGGTGACGGTGAGCAGGACGTGCGGCGGGCGCGGGCATCAGGAGCCCGCCAGCCGCGCCGGACACACGTCCAGCAGGCAGAGGGACGCGCGGCACACCGGGCACGTGGCGCGCCCCGCCAGCCAGCCCGCCGGCGGGCCCGCCGCGCGCGCGGCCCACCAGCGACCCATGCACGAGCAGCACCAGAGCACACTGTGCACATAATACATTCTAATTCAATTTATTTAACTTACATAAAGGAGCTCGTGGCTAAGTAATAACAGCCGCACGGGCCGATCCATCAGGTTAGGCTACGCTTTCCGGGGTTGGTCCGTGGATGGGTGACCATATTTACATACCGAGACTCTTCCGTGCCTCGGAAAGCACGCTAAGCCATTGGTCCCGGCTGTCATTCGTGGATCTTTGACAGTCGTTACGGGTCGTCAGAAGCCCGAAAGTCTGACAACCAGTCTTACCAAAGGGTATCGTATTACACAGTTACTGGGTTGTGGAGGTCAGATAGGAAGCCGCTCCATGTAAAATACTGGTATTCAGCTGCATCCGGCTAGACTGGAAGCCGACCCCAACATAGTTGGGAAAAGGCTAGGCAGATTGATATTGTTCTTAAACATACAAGTAACATGGTATGAAATTCTAACTAACAGCAAATATAGATTTACCACCAGGTCCCAACCTAGGCACAGCCTGTACCTTGGTGACCAGAGTGGGCAGAGTAGTGGGCACTTATCTGCCTATAAATATAATACAAGCTTTTTTTAGTCTGTAGAACCGCAGCACAGGGAATAGTGAAACCATTTTGTGATCACTATTCCCTACGGTTCAAGAGCTTCATCCTGGAAAATATGAAGGAACTGAAGAATGCGAAAATAATGAATATGAATAAGTTACCGGCAATTGCACTGGGTGCATGGTGGCGGGCCCCCCTCTAGGTGCGGGGGAGGGGGGACACATCGCTTGTTCAGCTTTACATCAGCGGGATACTGCATGCAACCGATGCACAGCTCTAGCTCCTAGGAGAATAATGTATTTTATGACTAGCGGCCAGTTGGTAATGAGCTCGTTCAACATAATTTAACAAAAAGCTCTGCTACCACAATGCATGCACAAAAATGTCACTATCCCTTTAACCGCTTACGTCGGATTAATCCGACAAATATTTTCGTATCCATTTCACCAGGGTCGTATATTTACGACAAAATACCACAGCTCCTATAATCTGCTTTTTTTTATTTCATTATTCTGTATTCTATCAAAAATATACGACAACTGATATGAAGTCTGGCGGTTAAAATGTTAAAAGAAAATAGAAAACTGATTTTAAATACCCTTCCAAAAGGTAGTTTCATAATGAAGAAGAATGGCCAATAAATAAGAAATAAGAAAGAAATAAAGAAATTCCATAAGAAATTCTTTTAAAATGTTTAACAATATTTGGTCAAAACCAGAAATGTTATCAGCAATCTTGTATAACTTCGTGACCTAGATTTAAGTTGGATAGGTACCCCAAATCTAGGACACAAAGAAAAAATATAATAATACAGTATAATCAGAAACACAACACTACTAACCTGATCAACATAATACACTGGATTCTGATCGACATATTGCTTGAAAACATTGACGAATCTCTCAATAAGGGTCGGCAACAGTGAGATGTGGTCGGGCACCCTTACCGCCTGCAACAGTCTGGGCTGCAAGTCTCGCAGGGCCGTGGTGGAGATGCGGAAGGAGAAGCGTTCTAAGTCGTCGCGAGTTGGGATGGCCTCTATGTTTACGTATTGGATTTCATCCTCGCCTGATGGAGTTAGGTTGTGACTGTCGGTCTGTTGAGGAAAGATACTAAATACTCAGTCATCTGTTGCATTGCACAATGTGTCTATAGGTGGTGACTTCAAATTTAAGAGGCCTGTCGCATTTTATCACCTCTATCGCTCACACGGGACCAAATTTTTATGCTTTTTTGAAAAATTTAATCTATTATTATTATTTTAAAATGTCTTTGACATAATTATCTCGGGACCCTGGGGGTCTCGGATCTTAGGAAGGTGTATGGGGGGCCGAAGCCAACTCGCAGAGGCCCCTTAGACAATTTTAAATTATGAGGAGGCACCACTGCTATGGATAAAAGGATACAACAGATCACTAGGTAACGACGCAGCTGACAAACTAGCTAGGAGAGCATCCAGCGCGTCGGTCTGTGGACCCGAACCAATCATAACCATCCCCTTCAACCAGCTACGAAGGTGGCTACAGGAGTTCACCCACAAACAAGCGGAGAGTTTGTGGTCCTATACACCGGGCTGTAGGCAGTCCAGGGAGGCTATGCCACCTCTAGATGGTAGGCTAACCAGGCGTTTATTACGCCTGGAATGGAACGGCCTGCGTCTGGTGACGGGGACCATAACAGGACACTGCTCAAAAACACAAACACTTCCACACAATAGGCATGCCATAACGGACGGTCCTCTGTGCAGGGCTAGCATGGAGGCTGAGGAAACCGTTGCGCATGTGCTCTTTGAATGCACAGGCGTCACCCAGGTTAGGACAGAAATCTTCGGGTTACCTAGATCTTTCACAGATGTTCTCAACAGACCAGGAGACCTGATCTACTTCTGGAGGGAGGTGGACTGGTTAGAATAACCGCCGACGGCCGCCATAGCCTACGCACAATGGTCCACTTGAAGGACTAAATGCGGAAACCAAAACTTCTAACATAAAACATAGCCACTATGGCTACGCCAATAATGAATCCATCAAATCGCGTATGGCATAATTTTATTGAAGCTAACTTTGATTTTGAATCAGGTACCTATTATTATTATCTAACAATATTTCTAAAAAAGAAAATAATAACTATCTATTATTTAATAGACTTACTGATAGTTATTTAATAAAACCTGTATTCACTTGAAGTAAATTAGTAAATAAACAAGTCTAAAAACATGTTACATAACATAACTCAGCATTAGCAGATGAAACTTTTTTAATAAAAAATAAGGTCATAACATAAGTCATAAGTAAAAGTCAGTGAATTGGTAATGAATGCAGAAAGTTTGAGATTTGTCCCAGATATTCAACTTTCTTTAATTCTTGAGCACTATATTGGTGTATTGAAATACACGCGGACGTAGTCGCGAGCAGAAGCTAGTATTTTCTATTTTAGTACTTTTATTGCTACTAAGAACAGGATAAGTACTTGTATTATGTTTGTCCTTATCATAATGATTCCATTTATCTCTTGACAAGTTCCTGTTTCTATAAAATTATCAATAGTTTGCCTAATTGTATCATATAATTAAACAACTAAATATAATATAAATAAGAATGAGTTTATAGTGAAATTGATTAAGAATTTGAACCAAAAACTCCAGTTGATAAGAGTTACTGTTATCAAAATACATTGAATGTTACTAGTAGAGATAAACTACGATAACATGGCGCGCCCCTCCAAATTACTGTTTCAATGTGTGTAGTGACGTGACTAGTCGAGCAACAAATCCGTGGATTTGTTTTTGTTTGACGGCCGTCTCATTACGCACACATGCGTTGTGAATCTTGGTGGTGCATTGTAAATACTTTCACAAATACTTTCAAACGTTTTGAATTTTGGAGGGCCGCGCCATGTTATCGTAGTTTATCTCTACTATATTCCTTCTAAAACGCTTTTTATTCTCAAAAGTCATTACCTATTTGATATAGCTAGCTTTTATTCTTCGAAAGAATCATCTAGATTCCTTGGTTCCTTGGCACTTCACAACATGAAATACTTAAAGTCATTTTCGTCACAAACTTAAGTAAATTACCACAAGAATTAATGGAATAGAAGAATGTATTTATTTATGAAACATAGTTATTTTCTTTATATGAAGATTAGATATATGCTCAAACGTAATAAAGTCATTATTTATTATTAATCATTATTATTACTACAATACAATATCAATCTATATTAATTAACTATTTTAAATTCATATTTAATCTGTAATTCATAATTATTAAGATTTCTAAACAATATACAAATTAACACTATACCAGTACTAAAGTAAATGACTAACTAAATATACAAATAAATACAAAAACAAAAGGACACTTAGGCGTCGAAGTACTCGTCCGCATCGATGTCATCCGGAAACGTGCCCAGGAGACTGCCAGCATTGCCACGTTGAATGGCAATGCTAATTCTTTGCTCAAACAAAGGATTAGCAGGATTTTAATTTTGACTCCACTATCGTTTTCATTGACCTCAAATACCATGAAAATGACTCCCATTGCCAAAAATTTGAAAACCTCTTAAGGGGTCATTGTACTCATTATTATGAACAACTTTTAGTATGAGACCAAACCTGAAATCGCGAAAAAAAAATCAGCTGTTCAGAGTACATTTTGATGAATTATGCGAACATAAATGTACTGAACAGCTGATTTTTTTTTCGCGATTTCAGGTTTGGTCTCATAGTAAAAGTTGTTCATAATGATGAGTACAATGATCCCTTTTTGCGCATTTAACTTTACACGTTGTATAGGCGCTTCCGAAAATTTAAGATTCCTCTTCCAACTAATTTTCCCTCTTTACTAACATATGCCTCTCCAGATATGACATGGTATGCATTATATCGACTGTTTCCGCTACAAAGGTGGTTGCAGTGTTTGTCTATCAGTCAACTAAGTAAGACTGCATCAAAAAGTGAATTTGGCCCAAAATGGTCTTTACACCCTTTGTAGCAGAAACAGTTGATATATTTTATGTTTTAACAATTATAATATTTATTTATTTTTGTTTGTTTCAGACCCGTACTAACCCTAAAAGATCTACATTTAGTTCAACTGTATCAATCAAAGAATTTTCGTTGTTTATAACTTTAATTTTTTTTTTCTCATGCACCCATTTTTCTAGCTCTCTTTTAGACATTGGAAGAATGGTTCACATCGGTTTTGCTTGCCATTTACTAAAAATAGAACAGTTAGGGCACAATTTCAACCCAGACAATGAACTGTAGGGCCTAATCCAAAGAATATAAATAAAGAAATAAATTCTTTATTGCCATAAAAAAGGTGCACAAGTAAATTAAAGCCCTGACTCCTGTGCTAGGTAGCAACACCTGTGTTCCAGGAGCCAGTGTCTTCTCACAATCAGTAGGTAGGTTATGGATTTTATGCCTTATTAATCTTATTAAACATTGTTTAAATTTATATTAATTTTTTTTTTTTTTTTTTGCAATCCAATCTGCAATCAGTCGCAAGACTATAAGCAGATGAGTTAAGTGGGTATGGCGTTTAGGTGAAGAGACCAATGTCTCGACTGCCTTTTTAGAGCACATCCTTCCTTTTCAGCCTTTTAACCGTTAGGGAAGGTTTTATTAGGTCATTGGCCAGGGTATTTGGATGAACCGAGAGCCGGTCAGCATATTTCCTTTTGAATTTGTCAATTTCAGACTGAACAGTGGGGACTTCAAGATATTTGTGGATCTCGTCATTTTTGGAGAACCACGGGGCACTTGTGATGGTACGCAAAATGTTGTTTTGAACACGTTGAATGAACATGACGTTGCTCTTGCTAGCAGAGCCCCACAGTGGGATTCCGTAGGTCCAGATGGGCTTTAACACGGAGTTGTAGATCAGTAGCTTGTTATCGGTAGACAGGACAGAGTTTCTGCCAATAAGCCAGTACAAGTTACGGAACTTATGATTAATTTCATCCCGTTTCTTCCTTATGTGATAGTTCCAGGTGAGCCTTCTATCTAAGTTAAAGCCCAAGTATTTTACATTCTCAGTATCTGGCAAAACATCAGTGCCGAGTTTAACAGAGGGACAATTTCCCCTTCTCAAAGTGAATGTGATGTGATTCGATTTCTGTGCACTGGGCCGGATGCGCCACTTTCTCATCCATGCATGGGTCTCGTCTAGTAGGTGTTGGAGCTTATTACTAGCCTCTGCTGGGACTTCATCACTTGCAAGGTAGGCTACATCATCAGCGTATGTTGCTACGGTCACGTCTTCAGATACCGGTAAGTCTGAGGTGAATATATTATATAGTACAGGTCCAAGTACGGAACCCTGTGGAACGCCGGCTTTAATTTTTCGTAGCGTGGATCTGGCATCTCTCTGCTTCACTTGAAAAAGCCTGTCTTCGAGGTAGGACTTGATAATGAGGAAAAGAGAATGTGGAAGTTTATCTTTCACTTTACACAGTAGCCCTTTGTGCCAGACTCTGTCGAAAGCTTGCTGCACGTCTAGGAATGCCGCCGAGCAGTACAATTTCATTTCAAAGCAGCGTCTAATCTCGTTATGGACCCGGTGCATTTGCTCAATTGTGGACTGCTGTTTCCGAAATCCGAACTGGTGCTTAGGAATAATGTCGCAATGGTCCATAAGTTCTTTCAAACGGACTAAAAAGATTTTTTCCCATAATTTCGAGAGAACTGGAGTTAAGCTTATTGGACGGTATGATGAAGCTTCATGGGGAGACTTTCCAGGTTTGTGAATCATAAGGATTTCCGAAACTTTCCAAATTTTAGGAAAATATGATGTTCTTAGGGTTGCATTGAAGAGTGAGGCAAGAAATGTTATGCATTTTCTAGGGAGATTTTTTAAAATTGTGGGAGTGATTAGATCAAATCCAGGGGCCTTGTTGGAATTCAGTCGTCTGATTTCTCTCGCGATTTCTTTTGGGGATGTGGGTTTCAGTGGCAAGCACAGCTGGAGATCCTGACTGAGTATGTCATCAACGACAGATTCATCGCCACCGTCGTTCGGCTTGAATACGTTTTCCAGATGAATTGCGAATACTTCCGCTTTCTCTGCGTCCGTTCGTGCCCATGAATCTGAGTATTTGAGGGGATGGAGATGATCTTGTGGCTTACCGATGGTTTTAGTGGCTTTCCAAAGCGACGTCTCTCCCTTTCCCTGAGGAGACAAGCTTTCTAGAGTATTTCGGAACGAAGAGTTTGCCGATTCCTGTAGTAGCACCTTCAGTTGTTTCGCAGCCTGGTTGAAGGCTGTTTTATCTGTAGGATGCTGGGATTGATGCCAGATTCTTCGTAGTCGCCGTTTTTCTATAAGATTTGCTTTAATATCTGCTGATTGGGGTGACATCGTTGGAAGGCGAGTTAAGCAGGGTGAGTTTTTCCATGCAGAAACCTGAATCAGGTTTGTGAGATACTCGCAAGCATTGTCAATATCTTCTGGAGTCTTCATCGGAATGTTTAACTGAATATTTTCATCCAGGAAAGTACGAAACCCCTGCCAATCAGTTTTTCGGTTTGATAAAGAGTCCAATGGCTCAACATATATGACTGAAGTGCTCAAGGTAAGGATCACCGGCGTATGATCAGATGATCCATCAAGGCTCGACTCTACAGAGGAGTAAAGATGACTGATCCCTTTGTTACAAAGAAGTCCAGCAAGTCCGGAATCTTGTTATGATCAGTTGGCCAACTCGTCGGTTCTCCAGAGGATATTGGTGTAAGGTGGTAAGCATCTAGACAGCTTTTAAGTGATCGACCTCTAGGCAGAGTCATGCGGGAACCCCAGTACGTATGCTTTGCATTCCAGTCCCCTCCTGATATGAATTTGTTTCCAAGTTGAGAAAAGTATTCTTCAAACATTTTCTGAGTGATTTTGTGTTTAGGTGGGCAGTAGACGGCGGACAATGTAATCGGGCCTGCTCGATCGTCTAATCTGATAGTAGTAGCCTGGATATTTTGTGTGGCGTATTCCTCCAGTACGGTGTGCTTGAGGTTTGATCTGATTACTATTGCAGTACCCGCATGAGCTTTGCCATCACCAGGATGGGGCGTGAAGTAAATGTTGAAACCTTTCATTCGGTAACAACTATTTTTGGAGGCATGTGATTCAGAAATTAGAACTATGTCAAGTTTATTACTATTGATCACTTCTTCAAGTTCGAGTATGTTTGACGATAATCCATTGATGTTCCACGTAGCAATACGTAAGGGAACTATGAATGTAATTTAGAGACAACGGTCGTCAATAGGTTCAGGAGGGTACCTATCTGTTGAATGAGTTGGTCTATCTTTTCAGATTGTTTTATTAGAAATGTTATATTAAAATAGAAAATTAATATAACAATTTTTTGCATTAGTGTGAGTGTGAAGTGTGAAGAGCGTGTGTGTGGTGTGTTCATGTGTGGAGTGTGGTGGTGTGGTGTATGGATGAAGGTTAATCACAAGATGTGCTCACGGGTGATATGCATTGATATATTAGAGGAAGATATGATATGCTCCAACATCGCTATCACCAAACCTGGACTGAATGAATGAAAGAATACCTAAATAAAGAAAGTAATAACCTAACAAAATATGTTGATACTCACAGCAGTAGCCACAAGAGTGCAGTCACTTTGCTTGACAACATTGAGTTTGTACTGCGTCAGTTTGATCAGCCATGTCTCCGTAGCCACAAACCTGCTGGTCGCGTTCAGCTGGATAGACACTTTGTCTACACTGTAACAACACTGCAATGGTTAACTTATTGAATGTTGGTATCCTTTAACCAGATACTTCAGTAGCAACATTTTTAATTCAAAGGGTAAAATAATAATACCAGCTTATTACTGTTTTTTTTTTATGCAGGTAGAGAACAGTTTCCTACATTGTTTTAAGTACTTAGTGGTTCCTCCATGTTTGGTCTTACCTATTTGGAGCAGCAATAATATTGTTGTTGTTTACTTACTTCCTGAACTCAACATTGAGGTTGGCAGCCACTAGTCTCCAGTCAGTGCCAGGGGTAACGTAAGCTATTAGAGACTTCACGACGGGGTGTCTCGCTTGACCATTTTCCCACCAGCATAACAGTCTATAGCACATGAGCAACGGAATGATGGCGGTCGCTGCCGCCGCTGCAGGCAACCAAGGGTTGCGTTCCCCCGCTAACAACAGGCAGAAAACGTAACCCAAAGGCAATGCAGAGTGAATCAAAGCCGTAATCGTAGTTCTCTTCATATGGTATCCGATAAAATTCATATTTTCCGATCCCAGGAAACTCTCAAACAGCTGAGCTATTGTAAAGCCGGCTGTCACGAACTCGGTGGGCGGATAAACGACACATATCGAGAATAGAATGTAAAATAACGTCACTAACACATCCATTGTGTATTTTAAAGTTTTAAAATATTACATAGACGATTTCTAATTTATTTTGTTGTAAAGTTCCAAAACGCACGCAAGTTGTGCGACGCGACGACGTCCAAATATTTTTGTTTGTCATAAGTCGTTTTGACTTTGACAATTTTGATATTTAAAAGTATTGATTTCAGCTTATTTCAGTGATTATTTGAAACCACATGACGAGCACACAAATGACTAATCGACTAAAACAACCAGGGAATTTGCTGAATTTTGGCCAAACAAAAAAAAAAACAGCAATATTTTTTTTCAGAGTTATTTTTGCCATTGACACGCTAAGAAGAAGAAGACGGTTTTTTAGTTTTTTTAGACTTTTAGAGACACGTTATTGCATCCTGAAAAATCATCATCCACGCTTTCAATCACAATCCGAGGAATTTAGAAGGAAATTCATAATCCATGCTCTCTATAGGTTGCTGGACAACGTACGAGAGCCCATGACCAACATTTTTGCCTTATCGTTAGATGACCAAAACCCAATTATGTAAAATACTGGTATTTAGCTGCATCCGGTTAGACTGGAAGCCGACCGCAACATAGTTGGTAAAAAGCTGAGCAGATCGATTTGTTAAAAGTCTAAAATCGTTTAAAATCGATGGATCTTTCGAGCAGACGAGTGGCATGTATAATCCTGGTGAGAATCAACGGCTTTCATAAATTTCGATCATTTAATTTTTGGCCCATTTTCGAAATCTGAAAGTAATTTGTTCAGATTTTTTCAGATACGAGCCCCTTGGTCAGGGATTCTCCCTGACCAAGGGCCCAAGGGGCTACAATCTGAAACTTTTCAAATATATGTTCGGTGTCCTCTACAAATGCCGCACCTACTCAGCTATAAACTTTTCACCCTGCTTGCTCAAAAACCCTCTGGGATTGGGCAAAAACCATTAGTGAGACTATTCTAATAATTCTGCTCCAAGCAAGGCCACATAACCTTAGAGCATTAAATAGGTTAAATGCTCTAAGCACACAACGTATACAACACTACATGATGACAAGGTGACCCATGATGAACAATGAACATCACTATTATTAATGTCACGTTGACATTTTAAGTTGTGGATGTGGACACGTATTATTTTAGTTTTGGGTTGTAAATTATTCTCATTTGCCCTGTGATTTCCAGATTTTTTCAGTGGTTAAACACAACAAGTGAAAACACATCGTATTGCACACATAATACCGTATACTAATATTGATTAAGGTAAGTAAATACTGATGTATCAAGGACCGACCGGACGCTTGTAATCCCAAATTACTTCATTATTTCAAGCATATTACACAGGTTATTGGATATATATATATCTCTTACCTCTTTGGAGACAGAAATCGTATTACTTTTCATATTTTGTTGAGTATTTTTGGAGATAATGGGTGGAACAAGTCATGAAGTCATCACACTGTTAATGATCGACACTTGCAACTTCTCAATCAGAAGTTCCAATTTCCAATCCAATAAGACCTTCATCATCGCTTGTATCTCCCTAACAATATCTCAATTTGATAATTTGCTTACTAAAAGTGTCAAAGCGGTACATTTCAGTGATTAAATACCAATTTATGATGCATTTGCAGCATGGCGGGCGTGGAACAGCCATGTTATACTCTGATCAACTTCCCGACGGATTCGGAGCCCTACAATGAGATGCAACTCAAGTTGGACCTTGGTAAGATGTACTATTGTGTGTAGCAAGTGTCTTTGAGACATATAGTAGATAAAGTATGTGTTAGAACCACCATGTTATATAGTTAGGAGGAATGGCACTATTAAACAACAACAAACATGGCTTTAACACTTTGTTTTATGATTTCAGTATAAATATTTGTAGCTATTTAGTAGCTAGTATTAGTATTATTCAGGTTAACTGAAACTACAATAATAGCTCACCAGAAACTTTTACTTCATCTCCATATTTTTTGCAAACAGAAAAAGGTGATATAAAGAAGAAGATAGAAGCGTTAAAGAAGACAATTGGCATTATCCTCTCGGGTGATAAGATTCCTGGTCTCCTGATGATTATCATCAGGTTTGTGCTGCCACTGCAAGACCATATGATCAAGAAGTTGCTGCTTATCTTCTGGGAGATTGTACCCAAGACCAGTCCTGATGGCAAGCTGTTGCAAGAGATGATACTTGTCTGTGATGCCTACAGGAAGGTATGTGAATGTTTCATTTGTTTCTCATTAAGAGGAAATGCGGGCGGCCAGACTTTTGACAATTAGGTATTTGAAGAAACTATTGCTGTCGCTCTGCGAGCGCTCCATCCTCACATTCGTGCGATAAGGACAACTGTAGATCCAACTGAATAGCCTATGTAAAAAGTCACATTTCGAGGTTTGGCTCTCGTCTATTTCCTCCTCCAGTATTGGACCAATTTAAAAGATATTTCATAAACTGAATAAGAACGATATATACTATGCCCTATGTTTTTCTTTTTTCGTTAATAGTTGTCAAATTTGTACAATATACCTCTGTTGACAGTGGTCTGAACAGGCAATTTTGAGCATTCTAGGAGGGTTCTAGTTCTTATAAAAATAATGTATCATTAAAAAGGAAAACATAGGGGCATACAAGTAGCTAATATCTATATTTATTTAAAAAATCATTGCTTTATGGTCATTAACCAGAAAGAAAACAGCCGAGAGAATTGTATGGCGAAAAGAGCACCCGCATTTCCTCTTAAGATCAAACAGACAATACAGATAGGTTGTGAAATTCCAAATTGTTTTTACTGAATATTTACAGTGTTCAATTTGGTGATATCTTTTTCAATCAACAACTGTTTCTGTTGAGGCTAAAAACAACTATGCATTGTTCAGAAACAACAATCATTACAATAGAGATTCTCTATTCTACTACTAACTACCTACTAGATTAAATGCTAAATTGTTGTTGACTCTAACATCACATCACACTAATATTATAAAGGCGAAAGTTTGTGAGTGTGTGTTTGTTACTTCACGTTCACGATCAAACGGCGTTACCGATTTGGATGAAATTTGGTATGTAGATAGCTTATACCTTGGATTAACACATAGGCTACTTTTTATCCCAGTCTATGCGGATGAAACCGTGGGGTACGTCCCGCGGTTTCATCCTGCTAGTAAAACATAATATTTTTTTTATTTACCCACTTGGGTCTCCCTCAAGTTCTTTCAGGTACTTAAACTTTTTGCACCACCTTGAATATTAAAAAAAAATGCAAAATATGACAGCATTCAATAAATCCTTTATGGCCTAGGATCTGCAACACCCCAATGAGTTCATCCGTGGCTCCACCTTGCGGTTCCTGTGTAAGCTGAAGGAGCCAGAGCTCCTGGAGCCCCTGATGCCTGCTATCAGGGCTTGTCTGGACCACCGCCACTCTTATGTGAGGAGGAATGCTGTGCTCGCCATATTTACTATCTACAGGTTAGTTGGTACTTTTTTTGGTTGGTTGGTTGGTATTATCAAAAGCACTACTAAGACTAGCATTTAGTACTTGTACAAAGCCCCTTTAAAACCTGGATTTTCAATGTTGTTTTGACATGAGCTATTATGTAATATTAAACATGCTTCATAGCAAAAGTGTCACATTTCCCATTAAATATACTTACAACATTAGTTTCTGTTTACACTAAACCCGAAAAGGGGTCATTGTACTCATCATTTTGAACAACTTTTTCTATGGGACCAACCTTGAAATCGCGAAAAAAAAATCTGCTGTTCCATACACTTTTGTTTTCACTTAATGTATGGAACAGCTGATTTTTTTTTAATCATTTGCTAATGTTGTATATATTATTTTTTATCACAGATATTTTATGTATGGCTAGGCTTAA
This sequence comes from Cosmia trapezina, assembly GCA_905163495.3. Classification (NCBI taxonomy): domain Eukaryota; kingdom Metazoa; phylum Arthropoda; class Insecta; order Lepidoptera; family Noctuidae; genus Cosmia; species Cosmia trapezina. The sequence continues at coordinate 28,151,058 of LR991024.1, forward strand.
GGCGAAAGCGCCAGGGTAGCCCGCGAAATTCAAAATTTCTTACGTTTTTTGCAATTTGTAGGTCAGTGTGAGCTTGTATGTTGATTAAAATATGATTCGCGGCCGTAGCTAATATGGCTTTACAGAATTATAATCATTAGAATCAGCAATACAACTCCATAAGTTAGCATTTACCTCAAACCTCATGATTTCCTGAAATCGCTACATTTGATATAAATGCTAACTTATGGAGTTGTATTGCTGATTCTAATGATTATAATTCTGTAAAACCATATTAGCTACGGCCGCGAATCATATTTTAATCAACATACAAGCTCACACTGACCTACAAATAGCAAAAAACCTAAGAAATTTTGAATTTCGCGGGCTACCCTGGCGCTTCAACCTTAAGCCTGATTTCCAATAGTCAGATTACTTATGTCTGAGGAATAAATATCGCTTTTGTATCCGAAATATGTGAAACTGATATATTTATTCTATAGATAACAGTTCTAAAAATATTACCCCTTAGGCAACAATAACACAAATGAAGGCTCGGGATGTCGCTGTCTCGGCGATACCGCGCCTCTCCATGTGTCTATTCGTCTTGAACTTAAGGCAACAAATAAAACCCTAAGCTCTATTTAGGAATTATTTAAATTAAATAATAAGTTGTAGTGTGTTGCATCTCATCCCTATTTATTTATTTACTGTCAATTTCTCAGGTATTAACCCATAACAATATGTATATAAATTATTAAAATTAAATTACATACAACTCAATTAAATTAAAATTAAGAGGACAAAACAACATTATTAGCGTCTTAGCAGGTACACGTAGTGAAATATAACGGACACTATTTGCTTAGTACATGCACATAATCTAATCAGGAAAGATGCTTTGAGTCTCCTCAATAGCCCATAAAAATCAATAACTGTGTTCTCAACGAACATGCCAGTCGCACTACACCGCTAAGGCAGCTTTAATATAGCTCTAAAGGCGTTATTGTATTGTACACGAAGAGTGTTATGAGCACTCTTTGTGTACCTGTACCAGAATTGACTGGTGTAGAACGACTGACAGTAGGCCTTGAACAGAGTTATTTTAACTTGGTTGGAGCTTGGTTTTAGCTTGGTTTGTTGTATATAATTGTACATAAGCATGTAAGTCGAAATAAAATAACGAGCATTTAGGTCTCCCGACCGCCCAACAATAAGCGTAGCGATTTTACAAACAATAGTAGTGACAATGTTAGTACTAAGTGAGACATTATTTTACCAGAAACTTCGAGTTCCTAATCCCCGACGCTCCTGAGCTGGTCGCCAACTTCCTGGAAACGGAACAAGACATGTCGTGCAAGAGGAACGCTTTCCTCATGCTGTTGCACGCTGACCAGGAGAGAGCGCTGTCTTATCTGGCGTCTAGGCTGGACAATGTGCAGGGATTTGGTGATATCCTGCAGTTGGTTATTGTGGAATTGATCTATAAGGTAAGATTGATCTGACAGATAGTTTCGTTCGCTAAATTCTCTGGGTTTGTTTCTGTCTTACAAAGTCGAGTGTAGCCACGTCATTCAAAACGTTTATTTTTTTAAGCAGTTCGCAAATTTTCACAGGGTGTTCTACCCATGAATTAAAAAAATAGATACAGGATATTTGTTTAAGCAGTGCGCAAATTTTCAAAGGGTGTTCTACCCATGAATATGAACAACTTTTACTATGGGACTAACTCTGATATCGCGAAAAAAAAATCAGCTGGTCAGTACATTTTATCTACACGAAACTCGTCAAAATGTAGGGAGCAGCTGATTTTTTTTTCGCGATTTCAGAATTAGTCCCATAGTAAAAGTTGTTCATATTCATGGGTAGAACACCCTTTGAAAATTTGCGCACTGCTTCAACAAATATCCTGTAAGTATATATTTTTTTTACCATTTCCAACCCCTCTGATTGATATTATGTCCAACATTCTTTAGGAGAGATACACGAAAAGAATTCTTAAGTCATATTTTTACACTAACTGCAACATTCCCAATGAGAAATAGAAAATTATAAATCACCAACAACGCAAACATTACAAAACAAGTAGGTGTAGCCACAACTTATCGCGATAATTTTACAACGGCATTCACATTGCCGATTGATGTGGCGATAACTAGGTAGCGGCGTTCAAGTGTGCCACTCAATTTATCGCGATAGCTACCGGAATAATTACCGCGACGTTTGTGGCGATGATGGGCATTGACGTTGACGTCGGTGTAGCCCCGACAGTTAGGATGCGTAAGCGCATTAAAAAAAGAAATTAATCTCCTTTTATGTGTAGGTGTGCCACGCGAACCCTTCAGAGCGGTCTCGCTTCATCCGCACAGTCTACGGACTACTGAATGCCACCAGCGCCGCCGTGCGCTACGAGGCGGCGGGCACGCTCGTCACGCTGTCCAACGCGCCTGCTGCTATCAAAGTAAGTATTGATGACTCTTTAAGTAGCCTTATTTCAGTTATCAAATGGAGCATTTTATAACTTTCTCCAAAGGTGAATCTATCGGCAACCTCTATGTCTACCATTATATAACTATGAATACCTGTTTGCTAACCAATAACATTAAGGAGGATGCGCAATGGTAGCCCGCGAAATTCAATTTTGCAATTTACAAGTCCGTGTCAGGTTGTATCTTGATCAAAATATGATACGCGGCAATAAAACATATGTATTTATATAATTTTAACCATAAAAATCATCAATACATTAATGTAAGTTAGATTTCGTGCAGATTCGTTAGATTTCGTTCGTTAAAATTATATAAATACCTACATATGTTTTATTGCCGCGTATCATATTTTGATCAAGATACAACCTGACACGGACCACTGCGCCTCCCCCTTAAAAGTAAAATCTTGGTCTTGGGTTTTGTATGGAAATATCTACGAGTGTGTGTAGTACACACGGCTACACATCGAGCTATACATTTCCAGTTTACATTGACCTCTCATTGTAAGGAAATCCTATACAATGTGAGATCAGCTTATACTGGAAATGTTTAGCTTGATCTGTAGCCGTGCGTACCTACATTTTATTTAGTTTCTAACATTATTCCCGACAAAAAACATTTAGTTAACTCGTGGTTATTTGTCAGGCAGCAGCAGCATGCTACATCGACCTCATAGTGAAAGAGAGCGACAACAACGTGAAGCTGATCGTGGTGGGGCGCCTGGGCGCGCTGCGCGAGGGCGCGGGCGAGGCGGCGGCGCGCGCGCTGCCCGACCTGGCCATGGACGTGCTGCGCGTGCTGCAGAGCTCCGACCTGGACGTGAGGAAGCACACGCTGCAGCTGGGTTAGTGTTGCAACATGTCCCGGAATTAACACTCACTATGAAAGTACTTTATTATAGAAATATAATTTAATAAATAAACAATGAGTTATACATAATAATTAAAAATTCAGTGTGTGTAAGTATTATGATTTTAACATAATATTCTAATTGGAATGTATGCTCTCAACTGTCGATCGACCATTGCCAGTAGAAGGTGAAACTACGTTTTGAGAGGTTCAACTAGAATCAGTTCTATTTTCTTGTAAATTTTGTCATTCAAAAGTGCCTTTTATTTACCTAAGGTCCCATTTCACGATGTCCGAATAGCCACTACTTACCGAATAAATTAAAAAATCGAACAGAATTTTTATGAAATTATCTGCCAAGTAGGTTAATAGGAACTTAATCGTAGGTGGTGAAACAGGGGACCTACTCCCTAAGTCCGTCCGTCCGTTCATCCGTCCGTCTGACATAACGATCCACAAAACAAGTGTAAAAGTTATTTTTTTCGGACGGGCAAAAACACATCGGGAGTAGAGACAACTGTCAAATCGTGTTGTTATTCATCCTTCGTTCGGGCCCCGAACCAATCATCCATCCGTAGGTGATACGGAGTAGGAAACGCCCGTAACGAAGGTCGAAACTACGGACTTTGTGCTTAGGGAGTAGACCCCCAGGTCCTTAGGGCCGATTTTTCAATCGCCTGATAACTTTTATCCAAACTGCTATATTTATTCCTCAGATGAAACTTATTTGACGATTGAAAAATCAGACCTAATTGAAATAAATTATTTGTCTATGACAATGGCAGGTCTAGGATTGTTTAATCTCAGTTATTTTACTCCACCAGGCAATTTAACTAAATAATTTGTACTCGATCTCCAACTCACGTGGTTTTTACATGTATTAATTTCCCCGCAGCCTTGGAGCTAGTGAGCTCCCGTCACGCAGAAGAACTGGTCCAAGTGCTTCGTAAGGAAGCTGCCCGAGCCACGTCAGCTGACCATGACGATGCTGCCAAGTACCGACAGTTACTGGTGAGGGCGCTGCATAGAGCCGCCCTTAAGGTATGTACCAACTAACTAATACCACAGATTAATACAGATGGGACACTCCGCAGTTTAGGTGTGAAGCTACAAGCACGCGGCGGGCCCCGTCCGCGGGGCTAATTCAGTAGGTGAGAAGGTATAAGAGTTACGCGGTAGAAAGAGAGGCAACTTGTAGTTGAATATAACTGTAGGTAATAAGCGTTATGCGACCTGAATTGCACTTTATTGTGTCGTAGCAAGAGTCGCTTTTTATTTAAATGATTTTGCGGACTGTCCCATCTGTATTAATCTGTGCTAATACCTACATAACATAGCCGTTCAGGTGATTTTACTCTACCAGGATTTTTTCCCGTCAGTTTTTAAGATATAGTCAAAAAGAAGACGTGATGTCTAGTAAGTAACAGAAGATTTTGTTTATGAAATTGAAAAAGGCACATCAATTTGATCCTCATAAATGTGCCATTGCACGTGCATAAGAAGCGAATCCCTTTAAATATTAATTCCCTTGATCTGTGGAAGAGTCCATATTCAAATTCTTAATCTGTACATACATATTATAAATCAAAGTCACTTTTCTTGTCTGTCTGTGTGTCCGCGTGGTTCTCCTAAACTACGCAACGGATTTTGATGCGGTTTCCATCATCATTTAGCGAATTGATTCCGAGGGGTTTATGTGTATAATATATTAATATTGAACTATAGTTTGACCGATATCGCTGCACCACGGGGGGCGGGACGCTTTGAGCGTTGACAATGAGAGTCCTGCACTGCTAACAACCAAAACTAAAGCAGTTTTTACCCCACGACACAGGGGATCCTAGTGTGGGGTCCAGAGAATTTGTAAAAATCTAACACCTAAGGACATTTGATATTGATATATTTATCTGATACTGGATTTCTTTTTTTTTAAATGATTGTACCGTGTTTTTTTCTGAACTGAATAAAGTTTTTTATTTTTATTTTTAAAGCAATGCTGTCCTTTGTTATAGTTCCCGGAAGTGGCAGGAAGCGTAGCTCCGGCCCTTCTAGAGCTGCTGGGCGACGGCAGCGAGCCGGCCGCGCAAGATGTCATGCTGTTCCTGAGATCTGCGCTGCACACCTTCGTAGATCTGCGAGACCATATCTATCAGGTAAACAATCCCACGGATTCCTTTAGTTCCTAAGAATAGGATCGCGCTTGCTGCCAACCAGTGTTGGGCAAAATGTAATTAACTACAAATTACGAATTACAATTACAAATTGTAATTGGCAACTTCAATTACAAATTACTTGAAATTATTGAAAAGTAATTCAATTAACAATTACAATTAGTAATTGTAATTGTTAATTGCAATTACTCAATTACTTATGTATGTAATTTATTTTAACCTTGAGGTAGTAAGTTAAATAAAACGATTAAATTATTAAACGAAAAAAAATGATTTACTTTAAATTAGATTTTCTCTTTGTTCAAACATTTGATAAGAAATTTTGTGAGATTTTGGTAAATTAATCATAGTAGCATATGAGAATAATCTCTCAACAGGGCCTGATGACGGCATTAATTTATTGTACTTAAGAAACACCTGCTTAATCTCAGGATGTCTGTTTAGCATTGACGTGTCTTTATCCGGATCAGCTAGGTACTTGGACATAAGAATTTCAGGTCTTGTCGAACGGAGTGGTTCAGTTAATTCACCTTCAGAAGAATCTGTTTTAAAAGTAAAATATGAATCATCATCATTCTTTGAGCTTGTGCTCGCAGACTGTCTTGCAGTTTCCTCTAGAATTTCAGTTTCTAGGGCTATTTGTTGTTTAAACATATTTTTTATTCTGCGATGGTTCTGCTGCTCAATAACAGTAAGCCACTTATCCTTGAATCGAGGATAAGAAATAGTTGCAAATACTGCCTTATTGCCCTTAGATGTAAACAAATCAAAAACTTGAAATCTCTCATTGACGCTTTCTAGGTATTTTGCTGCCAAAGCGTTGCAGTATTTAAAGTTTTCCTCAGTTCATTTTGCCAATTTTTTTCGTTCTATCCAATGTGATTTGTACGCGTGTTGTGCTGCCTGCGCGCAGCAAGTGAACAACTGCACAGTTTAGGTTTTTTTATATGTTACCCGTAAAAAGTAATTGAGTAATTTGAATTACAAACTAATGTAATTAGAATTACTTGTGAATTATGTAATTGAATAGCAGTAATTTCAATTACATGTAATTTGAATTAATGTAATTCAATTACTTTTCATTAATTTAGTAATTAAATTACAAAAGTTAATTAATTACGCCCAACACTGCTGCCAACTTCACACGATAGCTGTTAAATTAGTACTGCCGATAGCTGTCAAATATACGATAGCTGTCAAATTAGTACGCATTGGTAATGAAGTTCGCGTGTATTGCGGAACAAAATGTCGTCTTGACAGTACTAGACTATTCTTGTTTGGCACGCATAGTATTTTTTTTTTTTTGTTTTAGGTTAAAAAAAAATTATATGTGTTTTGTGCCAACCTTTTTTGTTTTTATTTTAGTGCTAGCTGACCCGACAGACGTTGTCCTTTCCAAATTTCAATACTTCATGCAAAAATACCATAGAAAAAGGACGTTAAGGAGGATGCGCTGAGGTAGCCCGCGAAATTCAAATTTTCTTACGTTTTTTGCAATTTGAAGGTCAGTGTCGGTTTGTATTTTGATTAAAATATGATTCGCGGCCGTAACTTATAAGGCTTTACAGTATTAAATTCTCAGAAAAATAATAAGTCTGTAAAGCCATGTTAGTTACGGCCGCGAATCATATTTTAATCAACTTATAACCTGACACTGACATGCAAATTGTAACAAAAAATTGAATTTAGCGGCCTACCCTGGCGCTTTCGCCTTAAGTTTTTCCAGATTTTGAAAAATTTTCAGGAAACTTGAATTTTTTTTCCTCATTTGGACGTGAACATTTTAAAACAAAAAAAAAAAGCTAAATCGGTGTATTTTTGAGTGATGCGCATGCGAAGAACATCACGTTCTTCAGAAAGGACAGGTTCGTAGTACTCGCAACCGGCGTGCGACGGAGTGCGGCGTGCGGCGTGCGTGGTGCGTGGTGCGTGATGGCGTGGTGACCTGAAGGCCTATTCTCGTACCTAAAAACGTTCAAATTCAAGTCGCAATTTCATGCCAGCGACAATCAAATGTCAAAAATGTATGTAAACGATATACAATATTTGACAGATTGAGACTGAGATGAGATTGGGAACTTTGTTAAAAATACGGGAATTGCCCCTCTGATGTATTATAGTAAACGAGGCAAAAGGAGTATGTAAAGGTCGCAGCAGGTGGCGTTCTGTAGTTTCTGCCTACCCCCGTGGGAAGAAGGCGTGAGTTTATGTATACATGGTAAACAAAATATAGCAGTCAGTTGTACTAATCATTTATATCTGTTTCCAGAAACTTCTAGAATCAGTGACCGGCATCAGAGTGGGTAAGATAGCTCGCTCGGCTCTGTGGCTGCTGGCTCAGTTCGCCGACACGCCGGCGCGGGCCAAGGCGGCGCTAGCAGCGCTGTCTTCTGTCATACCATCGGCTGCTGGAGGAGAGGACAAGGTGAGAATATTAGTGTCTCCATTCAAATCAAACCATTTATTACTTTTCAAACAAGGGTTATTGGTACACTGGTAACCAACTGATAAGGCGCGTCGTGAATCTTCGTTCGCACAGAAAAGAAAGCATGGCCCCAAAGATTAATGAAAGAATGCTTAAAACTTACAATCAACCTTAGGTCACTACTATAAGGTTCATAATAGACTGCAGCTGTTAGTTCCGTTTCACTCGTAAGTATGGCGGCTGACTAACATGCCACGCGGCGAGCGCTGACAGGGCGGCAGCTGTCGACCAATAGCCGTACAGGAAAAAGAAGCGCGGTGCGTGGAGCGTGCCGATTGGTCAATAGCATTTCCCGCGCTTTGAATATTCATCTTCTGCGCAGGTACATCGGTAAGCCATATCAGTTGGGTACTACTGTACACAGATGTTTTTTTGTTTTTTAATTAAGTCCTCGCATTTTTTACCTGTTTCAATAAAAGGAGATTCTGCATTTGTTCACTTTATTCAATAAGAATATTTCCGTCTTAGGTAATGAAAATTGTAACGTTGAAGAAATAATATCCATGATGAAAATACTGCTGAGTATCCTCTTGACGTAAAAATATATGCAACTGCTTTTTTCTGTGTGGTTTGAAGATTAAAAGGAATAATTTTTATGTTAATCAAAACATGCCCAAAATGATTACATCATCATAATTTGTGTTGCTGTAATGAACAGCCTCATTGAACTCAATAAACGAGTGCCATAACGTAAATGTCATGGTATATTTTGTAGGAAGAATCGGATGCTTCGGCTGCTAAAGCTCAGGACACATCAGCCCCGCGACAGCTGGTCACCAGCGACGGTACTTACGCCTCACAGTCCGCATTCAACTTGCCAGTGTAAGTTGAAATATACAGGGTGATTTTTTAATGACCAGCCAAATTTTCACAGGGTGTTCTACCCATGAATATGAACAACTTTCACTATGGGACCAACTTTGAAATCGCAAAAAAAATATCAGCTGTTTCATACATTTTGATCGAGTAGGTATTGAACTTTTGTAGGAAAACACTGGTTTTTTTTTCGTGATTTCAAAGTTGGTCCCATAGTGAAAGTTGTTCATATTCATGGGTAGAACACCTTGTGAAAATTTGGCTGGTCATTAAAAAATCACCCTGTATATATTATATATTTGTATATTTGTATTGTATATTTTACAACTATACCGCTCCCGACACAATCCGCTCAGCCAATAAGGTGGAGTCGAAGCTTCTAGAAGGTTCTAGAAGTTTCTAAACAAATGATGCGCAGTCTTTGTCGTTCACTTGTGAGATAGATTTACAAAACTTGATCTTCGCCCCGAACCCTAACTGTTTACTTATATTAAAGTACTACCTACCTAAGATAATGTGTTATGATAAGCAACTTTTTTTATTGGTATAGGTTGCACTGTTTGTGGCTTGTAATCATTTTGTAGTTAAATGAGATTCGTCTATATGACAATAAAATTACAATTTTAAATGGCCGCCAATCGCCATCATAAAATTCAAAATTGTCCTCATTTCTGACAAAGCTAATGTCGGAAATATGGCAGATTCTACCGAAAATCCATTCAACTTTATGATTTTTTTTTTATAGAAAATGACGTCATTTTCGATAAAAAATTTTTACTTCTAAAAACCATTACAGTGATGATAAATTAATAATTCAGTAGCAACACAACTCCCGCCAACGCCGGGCCGGGTCTATGGGCAGCCCTGGGCGAGGGCGAGTCCTTCACCGCCGCGTGCGCTTGTTCCGCGCTGTGCAAGCTGGCTCTCAAGTTGGACAAGCAGGACGCTACTGCTGCCATACATCTAGCTGCTACTCTGCTCGCTTTTCATAAGCAGAATGCTGGTAAGTAGTTATGAAAAAAAAAAAATGTATGAAAAACTTGAATTTTTACAGGTAATAAAATAAATAAATATTGAGTAAGTAACAGTGTTTGAAGATTATTTCGTCCGGTGTCATCGAAAGACGTCCGCTGCTGGACATAGGCCTCCCCCGAAGAACCGCCACTTCGACCGGTTCTGTGCTTCCCGCATCCAGCGGATTCCTGCAATCTTTACAAGGTCATCGGTCCATCTTGTGGGAGGCTTTCCAACGATACGTCTTCCGCTACGCGGTCGCCACTCCAGAACCTTTCGGCCCCATCGGTCATCTGTTCTGCGAGCAATGTGCCCTGCCCACTGCCACTTAAGTTTGGCAATTCTTCGGGCTGTGTCGGTTCTCCTGCGGATCTCTTCATCCGCATCTGTTCTTTTTCGCCCGGTGTAAGCAGTGGTTTATATTTAGACGATTGCTTTTCATTTTGTTTTTAGACAGAAAAAGACATTTTATTAAATGTCCTTCCCATTATATTCTGTCCCATCGTCATGATTCTTTTGCCACTATCCCAATTTATTTGGGATCTTCGCAACATGTCTTTTTCTTCGTACATATCTAATGGCAAAAAGATATAGATTCCAAAGCTCAGAGACCGCCTACGGAGCAGCAAAGGGGATTTCTCTTTGCGGTATTGAAGAGCGCGCTGGAGGATACTGTGGCGGGATGCGAACGCATGCGACGGTATGCGCCGGAGCACAGATAATATAATACTACGTAGCCGGAGTCCGCCAGCATACGATCGCGGGGCAGGCAAGCGGGGACACTCCTCGGCAAATCCAATAAAAAAATATTTCTTCCTTATTTCAAAAATTGGGTAAATGTCATCTAAAACTGTTCCAAATTCCAAGTTGATAGCATTAGTAGTTCTTGAGATATCCAGCTGTGACAGGTAGACAGACTGAGTCACACCATAAGTCCTTTTTACCATTTTGGTACGGAACCCTAAGAACAGTATTTTACCCGAATTATCGTTTCCCCTTAGGCTCCAGCGGCGCCACATCCGGCCTAACAGCCGACGACCTGGAACACGGCGCCATGTGCGTGCTCGCCGGCAGCTCTCGGCCCGACATCGTGCGCAACGCTCTGCTGGGCGGCTCCAGTGACGCGCTGTCCGCCCTGCTGGCGCTGCCAGACCGCGCCGCCAACCTGCTGGACGAGGCTGACAAGGTGAGCTAGCATAATACAAGGTCCCATTAAAATAGATGGACAAATTTTCACAGGGTCAAAAGTTGTTAATATTCATGGGTGGACCCACCCATGAATATTAACAACTTTTACTATGGGACTAAACATGAAATCGCAAAAAAAAATCAGCTGCTCCCTACATTTTGACGAGTTTGGTGTAGATAAATGTACTAAACAGCTGATTTTTTTTCGCGAGTTCATGTTTGGTCCCATAGTAAAAGTTGTTCATATTCATGGGTAGACCACCCTGTGAAAATTTTCCATCTATTTTAATGGGACCTTAAATATAGAGTCAAATTAAATAAGCTAGCGAAACTTCGCAGAGATGATGGCTATCGATATCTAAACGCGACAAAATAAAATGATTTAATGATTTTTTTGGGGTCATTGCACCGCTGGTAGTGTAGTTACTTGAAGAGTGAGTTGATAAAAACTGGTTTTCACTAAAAAAAAAACTGATTTTTAGAAAAAAAAAATAACTGATAGATAGGTACATTTTCTCAATAAATGTACCGAAGACGTCGGTACCGTTATTGAGAAACTGATCTGACCTGACCGACTGTTGTGACTTTTGACAGGTTTTTGATATTGATCAAAAACCTGTGAAAAGTTTAAATAAACTAAAGGTTTTTTTTGACACATTAGACTGCGAATGTTCTTAAAAACACGGGATATGAATTCTGTCAACACAACCCCTCCCCCCCACTCATTGTCCCCGCCAACACATTTTCACTGAACGTAGATCTCTTAAGATTCTTAATTAAATAAATACACACAGTACAATAGAGCTTTTGTCCACAGGACCGTGAATCTAAGCGTCAAGACAACAAAGTGGACGTGGAGGCGGGCATCATATTCGCGCAGTTAGCGGGCAACACTGCCGCTAGCACGCACCACGATATGTTCGAGTTGTCACTCAGTAAGGCTCTGCAAGGTGAGTCATTTTGATCTTTGTGTGTATGTAAATTAAGTTCATTATTATAGCATCGTGTAAGCGGATCTAACCAATAACACGATATAGGAGTGGCTTGTGGCTAAGTAATAGCAGCCGCACGGGTCGAACGATCAGGCACGGGTCGAAGGATAAACTCCACTTGCCGTGAATGGGTGACCATCTTTACTTACCGAGACCGTGCCTCGGAAAGCATGTTAAGCCGTTGGTCCCGGCTGTCATTCGTTTATCTTTAATAATCGTTACGGGTCGTCAGAAGCCCGAAAGTCTGACAACCAGTCTTACCAATGGGTATCGTATTACTCAGTAACTGGATTGTGGAGGTCAGACAGGCAGCCGCTCCATGTAAAATACTGGTATTCAGCTGCATCCGATTAGACTGGAAGTTTAAGGAAGGAATTTAATACTAGCCGACCCGACAGACGTTGTCCTGTCTTAGCTACTCGTATGAATACTATAATGTAAACGCGCGAAGTTACAATAGTCGTTAAGTTTTCTGAAATTTTCCAATTTTCTGCGAAATTTTCTTAATTTTTTCATTCTTATGTACATTCCCCTGACAATAATAAACACAAAAAAAAAGAATTAGCGAAATTGTTCCAGCCGTTCACGCGTGATGCGATGACCAAGGTATAGATAGTGCAATCCACCAAGACGCGCCCCACCACTACTCCTAACCGTTTATAGTATATGTGTGCAACAGTTAGGAGGAGTAGTGGGGCGCGTCTTCGTGGATTGCACTATCTATACCTTGGACCTACCTATCTTTACCTATCTACTAGGGATTCATTTTTATTATACACTGTGGGATTTTCCAATTTTCCCGGCAACTTTTCCAATCTTTCTCTACGTAAAAACCTTCTCCTGACAATAATAAACACAACAAAAAAATAATTACATAAATTGTTCCATCCGTTCACGCGTGATGCGATGACCAAGGAAAATAGAGATTCATTTTTATACAACGTGTTAATGAAATAACCCAAAACCTCTTAAGGGGTCATTGTACTCATCATTTTGAACAACTTTTACTATGGGACCAAACCTGAAATCGCGAAAAAAAAATCAGCTGTTCAGTACATTTTGACGAATTATGCGAACATAAATGTATTGAACAGCTGATTTTTTTTTCGCGATTCCAGGTTTGGTCCCATAGTAAAAGTTGTTCATAATGATGAGTACAATGACCCCTTAAGAGGTTTTGGGTTATTTCATTAACACGTTGTATATTAGAAGATATAGATTTCTAATTAAATAAATGGTGTTTTATTCCACAGGTCGCAGCACTGGCGTGAGTGAAGAGCGCGGCAAGCTGTCCAAGGTGACGCAGCTGACCGGGTTCTCGGACCCGGTGTACGCGGAGGCCATAGTCGCCGTGAACCAGTACGACATCGTACTCGATGTACTTGTGGTCAACCAGACGGGTGAGTTATATTATTACAGTACTACTCAACTAATAAGGCGCGTCGTGAATCTTCGTTCGCACAGAAAAGAAAGTATGGCCCCGAAGATTAACGAGAATACTTAAAACTTACAATCAACCTTAGATCACTACTATAACGTTCATAATACACTGCAGCTGTTAGTTCCGTCTCACTTCCAAGTATGGCGGCTGTCAAGCGGCGCGCGCTAACATGGCGGCAGCTACCGACCAATAGCGGTACAGGAAAAAGCGTGGAGCGTGTCGATTGGTCAATAGCATTTCCCGCGTTTTGAAAATTCATCTTCTGCGCAGGTACATCGATAAGCCATATTACTTGAGTACTACTGTACCTATGTTTTGTTTTTCAAATCGTGTAATTCGTGACGAACATCTTTCCCTAGCTAAGGGGTTCTCGCGACCTTAACCAGGTCATCAGGCCTACGCCATCGCGCTGCGCCACGTCGTACGGTTCCTATTTGAGAACTTTCCGCCATCCGTTTAACGAACCATCACACTCCACATTTTTTCCACATCATCTGCTGTTTCCTACAAAGGTGACAGCGCGGCCAAAATGTATGGAACAGCTAATTTTTAGGGTTCCGTACCAAAATGGTAAAAAGGAACTCCTAAGGTGAGACTTAGCCTGTCTGTCTGTCTGTCACAGCTGGATATCTCAAGTACTACTAATGCTATCAACTTGAAATTTTGAACAGTTTTAGATGACGTTTGCCCAACTATTTTGAAAATAAAAAAGAAGTAAAAATAATTATAGGGGGTCTTAAAAATTCAAAGTGGAGCTACTATGGCATGTGGGGTATCATATGAAAGAGTGCTGTTTGCACATTCTCAAACACTTTTTTTTTAGACCACATAGTTTTCGACTTTTGATGAAAAATGTAAAAAAAAATACCGTTCCGCCCCTTATCTTCGAAGTTTGCATTGAGAAAAATCTGAAATAATTCTATGTGATAGGAGTTTATGTAAAGATTACAGGAAAAATAAAACGATGTCTCTAAATAGCACACTGTTTCAGAAATCATCAACAAAAATTACATGGTACGGAACCCTCGTTGCGCGAGTCCGACTCACTCTTGACTGGTTTTTTTTAAAAATAATCTACGAAAAATTTCAACGCAGGGGTGTCCATAATTATGTACTGAATCCATGGTAACAGGCTGCGATTCTGCGAAACTCGTTAAACGAAGCAAAATGAGTATGTAAGGTCGTAGCACGCCATGGGAAGAAAGCGTGAGTTTTATGTAATGATGGTGCTCCCTCCCCCAGACGACACCCTACAGAACTGCACGGTGGAGCTGGCGACGCTGGGCGACCTGCGGCTGGTGGAGCGGCCGGCCGCGGTGGTGCTGGCCCCGAGGGACTACGCCACCATCAAGGCGCATGTCAAGGTGGCCTCCACTGAGAATGGCATTATCTTTGGGAATATCGGTGAGTTTACAACGATCTATATGTCGCAGGTTTATGACAAAATCAGGTTTTTGATCAAAAACCTAGGCTTTTGATTAAGAATCGGTCGGCGAAGCCCCGTTGCGCGGGGCTCCTATTTCTGTCTGCAGGGTTTAAAGGAACCTAACCTCGGGGTGCCCCTGACGTCGACCGTCTTCTGCCGGTTCTTGATCAAAAGCCTAGGTTTTTGATCAAAAACCTGATTTTGTTATAAACCTGGCTGCGACATAATTATACAACTCAACGGTTTATAGTTAACAGTACTTCTGATCTAGCTAAAGCTTTGGTTTCCTAGGAAATAGGCCGTCATGAAAATCCGCCACTTTCACCAGTATTTGACATTAAGTCAAACCCCGCCCGCAAAGATTTACATCGCTAGATTTTGCATTCACCGTACTTAGTCACAAGAAAAACAGCGTTTTCATGATAATCAAGTGAAATCACTGCGTCTTGCGTGTCAGAGGTGTCAAAACGAATGCGATTATTTTTTTTACGCGGTAGGGCGAATCTAACGATTTACTCGGCCGTTAAGGCACTTCGGCCGTTAAGTGCGGCCACCGCTCTTGTAGGAAACCGTAGCCTAACTTACGTCTTGATCAACGTACTTGATCGTCTTTATCCAACATGTAAATGGTTCCCAACTTTTTTTAACCAGGGCTCAGTCTCGTGGGCGACTAGTTTTTCATTAAAGAAATTACACTAGGTGAAATAATTCATATAAACTTTTGAATATATTCGTTGAACCCCCGTTGAATTATATTTTACACAGGATACTTCTAAGTGCATCCCCTTCTGCATGTCCAAACACGTTTTACAGACGTATTTCACGCGTTACACACATGCACACGGAGGAAATATCGTAGCCCTTAATTTTTTTGTTTAAATTAAATCCCTATTTAATAAACAAATACGATAACATAATTAATTTGCGTAAAAAACAATGATGATGAAAATGATTATTAAATCAAAGCTCTAAGTCGTCGTTCACACGGACGTAAAATTATCGCGGGGATTTTGTTTCGCGCACTGGATTTTCAACGCTCTGCTTAGCGCCGAGAGTTGAACATCCAACAGTGTGTTTTTTCGACGCGCTAGAATGCAATCTGTTGTTGTTAAATTGGATTCTCAATACTCAATACTCAATACTTTATTTGCATTCCACAATGGTAATTTAAAAATATGTGATCATTATGGACCCTGTCGGGCACAGCAACAATAGCAATCCTCGGCTCAACACGAGAGTTGAAAATCCAGTGCGCGATAAAATCCCGCCGCGATATTTTTACGTCCCAGTAAGCCGACGTTCGCACGGACGCGTCCGTACGAACGTCGGCTTACTGCAGTAAGCTCGAATTTCCACACATTTAACCCACCATTTCGCCCTCAGTATACGAAGTGTCGGGCGCCTCGATGGACCGCGGCGTGGTGGTGCTGAACGACATTCACATAGACATCGTCGACTACATTCAACCGGCAGTCTGTACTGACGCCGACTTCAGACAGATGTGGGCCGAGTTCGAGTGGGAGAACAAGGTAAGTACCATCAACAACCAACTAAACAACTATGAATCATCTAAAAAAAAAAAAATTTGTATTTCAATAAATTCTTAACTCACAAAAGTTGCGGATCACCTTTTAAGCAAGGAAACCATCACCCCCTCAACATAATCATCATCATAATCATCATCATCATCATCATCATCATCATCATCATCATCATCATCATCATCATCATCATCCTGCCTTTTCCCAAATATGTTGGGATCGACTTCCAATCTAAGCGGATGCAGCTGAATACCAGTATTTTACATGAAGCGACTGTCTATCTGACTTCCACAACCCAGCTACTAGGTAATACGATACCCATTGGTACAATGCGATTCAAATAAGAATAGGAACGTCAATGACCTATATCTGTCAAATGCTGATTGTTTTGCAAAGAAAACTTATTTGAGCGTTAAATCAAAGTGAAAAAAACATCAAAAAATTAGTCATAATGAGTTTTTTAATTTATACTAATTTCTTTCATATTTTCATTGTTGGCAACAATTTACCAGAAAGTAAAGAAGAAAGTTCTTAAATAAATGTTCTTTTAAAAATATCTTGTTTTGCTCTCCCTACCCAATTTATTTGATTTGACGGCTATGTTGTCACAGCATGGCGCTAAGTCGATACTATTCTTAGTTAAAACGCATTGTATTGGTTGTCAGACTTTCGGGCTTTTAAGTATCCGTAACGACTGTCAAAGATCTACGAGTGACAGCCGGTACCAAGGGATTATAACGTGCTTCCGGAGGCACGGAGGGTCTCGAAAATGTAATGGATGGTCACCCATTCACGAACCGACCGTAGCAAGCATAGCTTTAAGCGTTGATAGACCCATGCGGCTATTATTTAGCCGCGTGCCCCTCATATAATGCACTATATCCTATTGACATAAAGTCCAAATTACAAACATCGACGCAGACATCTAAAAGTCCCACGTGCTTCTAGCGCGAACTCATTCGCTATTGAAAACACTGGAAATAAAAGTTTCCTGTATCTGCTCAGCACTCGTTGCTTTTTAACCAACTTCAAACAAAGGTGACCCTTTTTAGGATTCTGTCCGTCTGTCACCAGGCTGTATGTGGCCTCATGAACCGTGATAGTTGGATAGTTGAAATTTTCACAGATGATGTATTTCTGTTGCCGCTACAACAACAAATTCTAAAAAACAGAATAAAATAAATACAATAAACGTGATTTTTTTTGCTCGTTTTTGCTCGATATTGATAACGGCAATAGGTAGACGCTTGGAATATTCACCGAATATTTAGTTATATATTCACTTTAAAAATAAATAATTAAATTAAAATAAAACAAATATTTAAGGGAGGCTCCCATACAACAAACGTGATTTTTTTGCCGTTTTTATCAACGAATTAAGAATGATATAGAATCATAACTCTCTTACGAAGCCCGCTAAAACATGGGCCCAAACTCATACTACTAAACTCATAATACTTTGCTAAATTTATTTTCCGTACACGAATTCGCCCAACCATTCATTTGGGGGGCAATTTATTTAGTAAGATAATGTTAGAGTGAAACGGAAATATCGAAGCCAGGGAGTGCGTACGAGATGGATTATTAAGTAACCATGGTAACATCACAGTATAAAAACATAAAACATTGAGCATCGAGGATGGTGTATTGCAGTATAAAGTAGGAGTCAGTAATTTATTATGAACTCAATTATTATGAATTACCTTTACCTTTAGTTTCCAATATTCCATTCTTTAAAAAAAGGAAGTAAATAGTTATTTTATTACCCACCAAATATCTATTTTAATTATTGTAGAGAGGAAATCATTATTTCCATCATAGTACAGGATCTATCGGATTTCGTCACAATTTTTTAAAGTAGGTAGCATAATAAATGCAATTTCCTTGATGTTTAACAGTTTTTTTCTTGATAAGTAATCGTATGATTGAAGGTCATTTATTGGCAAACGCCATCAGAAGTACGAGCCAAAATTTAATGGGTGATTGTACCCGTGCTACTCAAAAACTTTACGGACAACCAGGGAATCCGTTTCCGGAAACGTTTTTTTTATATCCCAGCCCTCCTTTATAGTAACTATACACATTGCAATCAGCAGATTGAACAGTTAGTTTTTAATCATAGCCTGAGTAGGTAATTTATGCGGCCTACCTTTTCTTTGGTATTGTTCGGCGAATCGTTGAGGTTCTTAAGTTTTATGTTGAGGTGCACGATTATTGACAAATGCGTGCACTGACTGGACAGGTCCACTCATTCTGTGTGGTGCTTTCCTCAAAAGACCATTTCAGACACCAATCTACAAGGTCTTCACATGATCTGACCAAGATTATGACATAAAATTATAGAAATTCCGGACGGCTTAGAATTCCCATGGACATAGACTTATATTACCGGACATGTCCGGAAAATTCCGGACGTATGGCAACCCGTCTGGACTTTAAAAGAGACTGTGACCTCTGAGTTGGTTTCGGCCTTTCTTCTCAGAGTCAGATAGGAAACGACGACCTCATCTAGTTTTTATTAAAAATATGATTCACGAGTAAGTGTTTACAAACCTACTTACAGAAATAAATCATTTATCATTTATTTATCACTAGCTTTTTCCCGCGTGGATGTAGGAAAATATCCCAAGGGAACCTACTACCGGGAATTCCTTCCTTATTCCTTGTCTATAATACAGGGTGGCCGGAACATTGACGTCCAAAAATAAAATTTCGGTCCCTCGTATCGTGGGGTATTCGAATCACCCCCATGTATGTTCCGCGACTTTTCATAGTTTTCGAGTTATGAATTTTTTTCTGAATGTTTGAAAATTTTCGACCTGACCAACCTAAAAAAATTCTAAAAAAAAAAGTAGAGGGTTTTATCGAGTTTCTTTTTTTGCAACTGAGTTTTCATAAGTAGTACTTTTATGCATAAAATAATCAGCTTCGTAACTGTGATGAAAGTTATGAAAATGTTGATCTAAAGTGAAAAATTTACGTTCGGTAAATTATGACTCAAATTTTCAACTTTAAATTAAAAATCTTAACAGGTGACTTCATAATTCCTAAGTAGGCTTCAAGAATGCGCCAGACTCTCAGCTTTCATAATCATAAAAAAAATGAAGTACTTAATAGGGCTACTTTGTTTAAAATCGGCCTTCAAAGACAGCGAGGTGGAAAAATTCTTAAAATTACCCATCTGAGTAATTATTTTTTTTTGGCTATTTTCTCGTTCCTAAGGTTAATTAATGATAAGAATACTGAAAACTAACCACATTATATTCAATATTCATAATTACCACACGTGGGCGAATGAAAATCCACTCGAAGTGAGAGCTTCGACATTTCAACATCGCTTCAGCGTTAACTTGTTGTCTGGTATCCTCAATGGCGAACTAATTGGTCCGTTTGAACTGCCGTCCAGACTTGATGGAGAAACATACAAAAACTTTTTGGAAAATGAACTTCCATTGTTGCTGGCAGATGTGAATCTCGAACTCAGACGAACCATGGTGTTGCAAAATGACGGCGCCCCGTGTCACTATGCAACCCAGGTCCGAAATTACTTAGATGAAACATACCCAAACAGATGGATCGGACGCAGCGGACCAATTAGGTGGCCTCCACGCTCACCTGATCTCAACCCCATCGATTTCTTTATTTGGGGCTATTACAAGGAAATAGCATACGCCCGAGACTGTTCAAGTGAACAAGAGCTGAGGCAGTTGATTGCAGAAGCTGAACGTGTTGTGAGAGAGAACAGAGACGCTTTTAGACGATTGCCAGACAATTTCTTACGTAGGTGTAGAATGTGTATTGCTGCTGGTGGTGGCCACTTTGAAAACCTTTTGTAAATGTTAAAAATAAATTAAGTACTTTTTTCACATTATCATCTGTGTTTTATTTAAAACCACTTTTTACGTAAAACTTTTCTTACCCAACTCTGAAACTATTTGTTGGTTAGTTTTCAGTATTCTTATCATTAATTAACCTTAGGAACGAGAAAATAGCCAAAAAAAAATAATTACTCAGATGGGTAATTTTAAGAATTTTTCCACCTCGCTGTCTTTGAAGGCCGGTTTTAAACAAAGTAGCCCTATTAAGTACTTCATTTTTTTTATGATTATGAAAGCTGAGAGTCTGGCGCATTCTTGAAGCCTACTTAGGAATTATGAAGTCACCTGTTAAGATTTTTAATTTAAAGTTGAAAATTTGAGTCATAATTTACCGAACGTAAATTTTTCACTTTAGATCAACATTTTCATAACTTTCATCACAGTTACGAAGCTGATTATTTTATGCATAAAAGTACTACTTATGAAAATTCAGTTGCAAAAAAAGAAACTCGATAAAACTCTCTACTTTTTTTTTTAGAATTTTTTTAGGTTGGTCAGGTCGAAAATTTTCAAACATTCAGAAAAAAATTCATAACTCGAAAACTATGAAAAGTCGCGGAACATACATGGGGGTGATTCGAATACCCCACGATACGAGGGACCGAAATTTTATTTTTGGACGTCAATGTTCCGGCCACCCTGTATAAAGGGAACCTCTGTGCAAAATTTCAGCTTTCTAGGTGCAAGGGTTTGGTCGGGGCGTTGATGAGTTAGTCAATCAGTCAGGACTTCTCTCTTTATTTATATAGATTATGGGAGTATCAAAAATGTTTCGCGTTTCCGAATAAAGTTGTTCAGTATTAAGGACAAAAACATCTAAATATTGGTTCGCTGTATTTATCAGCTCATATATGAATGTCACGCAAATGCCACGCCATAATTCTCGTTCTGTATTCTACGATAAAACACCTTTTTCGTAATCACTAATTGATTTAGTTTATGACGATTTGAATTCAATATAGATTAATTTTTTGCCATGTAATACAAACAAATTAATGAATGAATACTTTAATACTTTTTATGCAACCTAATCAAAATTTAAATCAAATCAACTCAAATCAGTTTATTGCAAACATGTTTTGTACTGATGTTGGGATAAGATTGGTTGGACCTTAAAATAGGTACAACAGATTTTTTTTACATACGATTGCCTGTGCGTGACGAATATAAATGTCTTCATTCCAAATATATACAGCATACCCTACTAGCACTAGTTGGTAACCACTCCAGTCATCCTCTCTTCTTTCAAAGCGAACTGTTGTAATCCAATGTAATCATTGAACCTCTTTTTTGGGAGTGCTCTAAACTGAAGGATACGAAACACTAACAGGAAATCCCATCCATTCAATTTATAAAAACTCTATAGGTAGTAGGTACCTACATACAAAATATTATATTATAGTTACGTTTTAAAAATTGGCTGGTTATCTGGTTGCAATAATACAGACAACAATATTTTTACTCGAGGTTGTCTATCAGCGAACAAAACACGAAATTATGTCACTTTCCTGTGGTAAGGTATCCCGGTTTGTTTTTTACTTCCTTCTTTCCGTCTTTTACACCACTTTACCACGCAGGAGGTCATTTTTGTCCTTGAGAAACTAGCTGTTTCTTGGATTTTTCACTAATCGAAACGATGTAGGCGTCTGTCACTGAGTGCGCGACAGACTGAGCAGCGAGTCGGTTGTAGTTTTTTCGCCCCGGCCCGCCGGTTGGAGTTTGCGTGGAACCATTTTTGAGCGGAATTCGTATTCTATATCATTCTTAATTCGTTGGTTTTTATAGATAATGGTACGGAACCCTTCGTGTGCAAGTCCGAGTCGCACTTGGCCGGTTTTTGAAGTTCCATTATGCATTTGATATTTTTTTTGTATCACATGACATTCATTAAGTGCAGTTGAATGATTGCGACCCCATAGATCTTGCTCCAATATTTGGGTATATAGTTTGAACCCCCTGTACCGCGGGTGGCAGGTCGCCGTGAGTGTTGACTGATGAGCGGCCTGCACTGCCTCCCCGTCTCACCGCTTACCTAAGGCGCGGTACAGCAGTAGCGGTGAAACTATAGTAATATGAACGTGTTTGTGTTCCACAGGTGTCCGTGAACACGAACATCACAGATCTGCGCGAGTACCTGCAACACTTACTGTCTTCAACCAACATGAAGTGTCTCACTCCCGAAAAGGTAACATTGCATAACTATCTACTATGCGTGTCAAATAGGAATAGTACTGTCAAGAAAAAAAAAAATATTAAAAAAAAATATAATCTTTATTTTTATGAAATAAAGCTTTATAGTTGACGTCACAAAAAAAGGCAATATGGCTGAGCCTAGCCAACGTAATACCACAGATTAATGCAGATGGGACACTCCGCAAAATCATTTAAATAAAAAGCGACTCTTGCTACTACACAATAAAGTACAATTCAGGTCGCACAACGCTTGTTAGGTACCTACAGTTATATTCACCTACAAGTTGTCTCTCTTTCTATAGCGTAACTCTTATTTATTTATTTATTTTAGAACATGGAGGACTTACTACTAATAAAAACAAAAAAAAGCAAAAAAAAAAGAAAGGGTTAAGATTTTTCGGTGTATGTTTCTATGTGAGTTATTTGCTGCGTGTAGCTCTAAAGATCTTAATTAGACGCAAGACATTTATTTTAGTTGTGAAATAAAACTCGATAGTTGACGTCACAAAAAAAACAATATGGCTGAGGCGAGCGTATACACAAACCGAAAAAAGCCAGATACTAACCACATGTCTCATAACCAGGCCCTGTCCGGACAATGCGGCTTCATGGCAGCGAACCTGTACGCGCGCTCCATCTTCGGTGAAGACGCGCTCGCCAACCTCAGCATCGAGACCCCGCTGCACAAGCCCAACTCGGCCGTGGTCGGACATGTGCGGATAAGGGCCAAGAGTCAGGTATGTACTCTTTTACATTGGTATTACATAGACAATACTGTAACTGCTGGGGAGTTTGTTACGCCACTTCTTCCCAGCTAAAGCACTAGGGAGTGGTGAAGGGCGGGCGTTTTGTGGGGACTGTCTTATGTAATTTTGATGAGGAGCTCGTGGCTAAGTAATTACAGCCGCGCGGGTCGATCCATCAGGTTAAGCCACGCTTGCCGGGGTTGGTCCGTGGATGGGTAACCAGCTTTACATACCGAGACTCCTCTGTGTCTCGGAAAGCACGTTAAGTCGTTGGTCCCGGCTGTCATTCGTGGATCTTTGACAGTCGTTACGGGTCGTCAGAAGCCCGAAAGTCTGACAACCAGTCTTACCAAGGGGTATGGGGGGGGGGTGGTCAGACAGGCAGTCGCTCCATGTAAAATACTGGTATGCAGCTGCATCCGGTTAGACTGGAAGCCGACTACAACATAGTTGGGAAAAGGCTAGGCAGATTGATGTGTCTTATGAAATTTTGACGTTCGAAAAGTGTGTTGATTCTCAGCCTAATTTGAATGACTTTTGATTTTGATTTTGAATACTTACATATGTCGTACTCCCACGTTCCGCCAGTTATGACTGGCGGAACGTGGGAGTACTTACACCCCTGCTGACCCCTTCAGGCTAATCAGGCGTTATGTTATGTAAACTTTATATAAAAACATGCCGTAGTGTATCATAACTGGCGGAACGTGGGAGTACTTACACCCCTGCGTACCCCTTCAGGCTAATCAGGCGTTATGTTATGTAAACTTTATATAAAAACATGCCGTAGTGTATCATAAAGGTGTGGTGTCAAACTGAACAACTTTCTTCATGAGACCAACATCGTAATCGAGAAAGAATTATCAGCCGTCAACACGACTCAAATGTATAGGACATTGGAGTCGTGTAGGTGTGGGGTACGGACAGTTGATAATTTTTTTTTCAATTACGATGTTGGTCCCATGAAGAAAGTTGCTTAGTTTGATGTTCTGTACCACACCCTTAAGAGCGTCAATGGCGCGCAGGCTTCTCATTTCTAAAAGTTTTTCGTGATTTTAATAAATTTAAAATCAAAGGACATTTTCCTCTCTCAAATTCTTAGATCGTTGGTATTTTAAATATAATTGGTATAAGAGTTGCTAATGTCTCTAAATAGCACACTTTTTCAGAAATGAGAACGGAACCCTCGGTGTGCGAGTCTGACTCGCTCTTGACCGGTTTTTTTTTAAGTACATCTCACACATTATACATTTTATTCCCTTATAGGGCATGGCGCTAAGTCTGGGAGACAAGATCAACATGATGCACAAGACTCCTCAACTGAAGCCAGCAACCAGCACCATTCCCGCCGCGTAAGATATCACCATAATTAGTATTGACTATCTAACAACTACACTGTGTGACACGAATTTAGTCCTAAAGGCTACTAGTATTAAAAGGTGCTCAGTCGCGGACGGAAAATGTTTAAGGTCTATTATTGCTTGCATGGATTTGTTTCTTGACGGGTCGCATAAATAAATGCTTGACAAAAATGCCACAATATTGTGAAGAAAAAAATCATGAGTTTAGCCATAGATGGTAAGTTCACCATTTTAAAAAGTAACATGCATGTGTCCATCATAATTTTATTCGATCTTTCTGTGCTCAGTGTGAGAAGGAATCGATCTTGGGATCTGATAAATATTTTAAGATCGCGACCGTACGCGAAATTAGACATTGTTACGTAGTCTTTAAAGTCGTCATTCCAAATTGCATCCTACGCATCCAATAACCCGGTTCGAAAGATGTTTAAAATTAGAATCACTGTAGTAGAGGCTGTTGCTAAATTAGACCGTATGGTACAGTTTTAAGGATTGTATTTGTTTGCGCAGTTTCGGAAGGAAATTACTCGCAAACAATTTCGTTATCGCTATACAAGGTCTCATGAGGTAGAATATCGATATTTATTGTTCTGAAATCTCGTCTTTCCGAAATTCCGGGTATAATTAAGTTCCTTGCCATGTATTAAATTAGTTCGATAATATAATTAAATTCTACGAAACTAACCGCATTTGTGTTTGAGTTATTTTATAAGCCGTTGCATTTATGTTACTTACAGAAACTTTTATGTTTTATGTAGGCGAGGCCTGGCAAACGCCGGGATTAGTAACGCCAGGCAGAAGAAGAAGACTTAAACCTGTTACTGTAGGTTATGTCGAGTCTTGACCCCTCCAGCTGGCTATCTCACAATTAACAAGACAGATGTCACTTTTTTAGTCGAAAGAATCATGGCCACGCGGCTAACATGTTTGGACTAGTAAAATCTAACAAAACGACCCTTGATGAAACATACGTTGTTTCATTTACCTTTAGAAATGTAACTAAGTACGCCCTTCAATATATTTTTAAAAGACGGGAGAGTCGAGTAATTAAGAAATATGTTTTTTGAGGTTATTAATCTGTGGCTTTTTGGAATTGAGAGGTTTTTCACCTGTTTTTTTTTTACATTGTGTTACAAATTATGTCGAATGCAAGCCAGATAAGTCTGTGCGTGTCCAAGATCGCCACTAATCGTGGTTTCTACTGACGGTGCATATTAGTTCATTTATGCATATAATAGTACCTACCAAGCAGCACCCTCGGTCGTGTGCAGATGCAGACTTATATGGCTCCCACTCCACATAATTATCTGTTACGGTTGAGTTATCTTCATACATGAGTAGGTACCATATTAGACATGGACAAAAAAAAACTTTTTCAAGGTTTCTCGAAAGCTGCTCTACATAGGTAGCTCAACCTCTCTACTTTAAAATTACTAATTTAAAACACCATCGACAAAAAAACTCATTAATTTGTCAAAAATAGGGAGGCCACGTAATCGATCAATTTATGCAGTATCGATTTTTAGATGTAAAATTGTGGCTAATTATTTTTCAGGCGACTAACAGCGGGCGGCTAACTGTTTGCTACTAAAAAAAATACTTGGCACTGGCAGCGATTAAATATCTTAGCATTATTTATATTAGATGAGCTTTAAAATGCAAGGAATTATAAAAACAAAATAATGGCTGCTACTTGGTAGCGCACATATTAAACAGGGCCAATTGAAATCATAGGCGAGGTACACACGGCTACACATCAAGCTATACATTTCCAGTTTACATTGACCTCTCATTGTAAGGAAATCCTATACAATGCAAGATCAACTTATACACATTATAAATAATGACATGGCAACTAATATTAACCGTGGATTCTGCTTTGAAGGAAGTCAGTGTACTCCCTACTTCATAATTAAAATAGGTAGAATCTGTTTCAAAACCGAATTGGGGCATCCCGACTCCACGTAGTCTTTTGGCTGCTACCCCTAGAGTGCATATAAATCCGGAGACGTGGAGGGAGAGCAGCCCCCGCCCGCTGTAACAAAGCTTAGGCACCCGTGCGAGACGAAGCCGAAGCTGCGGAGGTAAGGGCGAAGTGGCTGCACTTCCCGCAGCGTCAGAGATGTTGTAGAAGCATGCTAGTTTATATTGAAACAAAGCTAACAACTGATTATTAAGCTGTTTTCTACGTAAAATTATCCTTCGCTGTAGCTGCTAACCAACTATTTTTGCTACCGGCTTTAATTATTTTTTAATCCCAAATTCAGATTAATTTTTTGCCACGTTACATACATGCCTAAAATGATTACTTTTAAACATTGACGGAGATTTCATTTCGATTAAAAAATAAAATCGATTTAGATCTAAGTTAAAGTATGGACTTCTCTAGTAACGTTAGTAACTATAAATGCGTTCAAAATCAATATTTTTTACTGCGTTCTAATAAAGCAAAGTTATAATTATAAAGATGATTATTTAAATACTTCCCAATCTTTTAAAAATAAACTGATGATACCTAATAATTACATTAACAATGTACTACATTTTGGTGACAGTCTCATCTTAGGTCGGAATTCTGTTTTTTCTTAGTCCAAAATGACCATGATCCTTTGTATGAGAGACATGACAAAACCTGTGATTTTTGTCTTGTCACATAATTGTGTTAGTCTGCCAAAATTATCATTAAGCTTAATTTTGACCATATCAAAGGGTAGAAGATAATATTTTTAAATGAAGTCTTGATTCCTCATTTTAATTTTGACTTAATTTTTTCTTTCGAATAATGCTATTATTTGTATAGTGGTACCTTTAGACTTGCCCGATTTCGTCAGTTGAAAAAATGTTGATCGATGAAATCCGACAGAATTTTCTACATTAGTAACGTTCCTCTGTCGAGATTAATGTCGATATCGATAAAATCGGGTAAGTGTACAGGCAAGTTTAGATAATTTAATTTGTTTATTTATATATTTTCATTTGTACGTATTGGAATGCAAAGCATTGTAGATGAAATAAGTGTCTCATTGTGTAGTTGTTAGTTAGTCCTTTTGTATTACACTATTAGTTGTAACGAACATTTATTATTATAGATTTATTGTATTGAATATATCATTTAACAATTATGTATGCTATACTTTTATTTTTATACCTCTTACTGTCCATATCGACCTTGAAGGTAATTTAGAACAACCAGGCATTTCAAAGCAACTCAAATCTGTACAGGTTTACTCGATTTCGTCTTTCTCAGAATTTTATCCTTTTCCTTATAATTTAACTGTCACTTAAAGGTAAGCTTTGGAAATTATAAATAGTCAATATCGACGAAGTCTATATGCACATATTATTCTGGTCCACATATTATTATAGTTACTAGCTTTTGCCCGCGGCTTCGCCCGTGTGCACGTCTAAAACTATCGTATGGGAACGTACTACCGCGATAAAAAATATGTTATGTCCTATTCCAGGTCCATGGTCTACCCATGTGCCAAATTTCATCCAAATCCGTTGAGCTGTTTTAGCGTGAAAGCGTAACAAACTCACTTTCGCATTTATGATATACTAGCATTTGCCCGCGGCTTCGTCCGCGTTTATTATACATATAAACTTTCCTCTTGAATCACTCTATCTATTAAAAAAACCGCATCAAAATCCGTTGCGTAGTTTTAAAGATCTAAGCATACATAAGGACAGACCGACAGCGGGAAGCGACTTTGTTTTATACTATGTAGTGATATTATACTTATTTAAAGTTTATTTAGTGGCTAGTATATAGCACACGTAGATAGATTCATTCTTATAACTCCATAATGTATAGCTAGTGTTTGATTAATATGTATTAATATGTATGTGGATATTATCAGATCAAATCATCAGATAAAATATCATTAATTACAGCGTCAGTTCTGAACACATTTTCTCAACAACAGTTTTAACATGAATTTATTTTTATCTTGCTCTGTGCCTTGACACACTTTAATAGCATCGAGTATTTTGTAAAGCATCTATACTCTCCAGTATCGCTTTAAAAGTATCGAGTATGTACTAAATACTGAGTGATTCTGAAATCACGATTAGTTATGGGAGTTTGATAGAAGGAATATTTAGTTTATGGTAAGGCTAACTGGGGAAAATGGCACGGGCAGGCAAAATAATATTGCCACAGTATTTTTTTTTCGGATTCCTAATCCTCATGATTAGGAATCTTGGCTTTTAGCCGAGTATGCAAGGTTCGGTTTCCAGACTAAACAATTGCTATTTATTTTCACTGCCAGTTATAAACTTACTGATGACACAGATTAATACAGATGGGACACTCCGCAGTTTAGGTATGAAGCTACAAGTACGCGGCGGGCCCCTCTCACGGGGCCAATTCAGTAGGTCAGAAGGTATAAGAGTTACGTGATAGAGATGCAACTTGTAGTTGAATATAACCGTAGATAATTAGCGTTGGGGGGGCCCAAACTGACAATATATTATGAATTGTCAGTTTGTGACCGTTTTACGATTTCAAATATTATTCATATTATTATCCTAATATGATTCTGCCAAAGTGGCCGTTTCAGCCCCCACGAATTGCACTTTATTGTGTCGTATTAAAATTCGCTGTTTATTTAAATGATTTTGCGGAGTGTCCCATCTGTATTAATGTGTTCTGAGGACCTAAGAACGCTCCTGATGCCGCGCTTGGCGTGTCCACGTACAGGGCCCAACTCATCTAACATAATAATTACATTAACATTTACCATCGACTTGAAAAGAAGAAGATGACTATTCTCATCGTTGTTTGAAGGTAAAATAAAAAACTCGACAGCCTTATGAAATAAATTAGTTTATTGTTACGCCATAGTTGTTCACGACGTTCTAAGTGCAAAAAATGTCCATGTTCCGTAACGAATGATTCAACAGTATAAATAATAAAAATAATTTATAATAGTAATAAGTTAATGGATTGGTTACAAAACAGTACTGTCCGACCCGTGAGTGTCGGCGATCTAGCTTCCCTGATCAATCGTGCTGCGTACGTCTGGAACAAAAAAAAAATGTTAAGTATGTATCTTATAAATCCCGATTTGCTTAATCACTAATCAGTGACTACCAAAAAATTTTAAACAATAAAATTAATATTCAAAATAAAAAGATTCAAATGATTATAATAATAATTTATGATTATTATAAAGACACAGTAAGGGACTTTTTACAACAAGTCTGGCACTTGTTGAAATAATGGCTGATGTGAAGTTTTAATAAAAAAAACCTATTTCTTACACAGTTACTTTACCTCCGACTTTGTCACAGTGAGTGCGTTGGTATAAGGTCAAAGGTAAAATAAATGAAAGGACAGACCTTGGCACTTTTCGTGGCTTCGCTAGTTCCACTTTTAGCTCGGTGTTTAGACAAACTTGTGGGACTATAGGCATCTCTAACATGCATAACTTTTAAACTACTCACGTACGAATTGGGTTAAATACTAACTTATTCCTCTTCCTCCTCTTCTTCCTCCTCCTCCTCCTCTTCTTCCTCCTCTTCCTCTTCCTCCTCCTCCTCTACGACCTCTTCCTCCTCTTCGGGCTCAGGTTCGTATACGGGCTCATCGTCTTCCTCAACTTCGGCCTTCACGTCCTCCTCGCCTTCGGGGGATTCACCGCCTCCCTTTTTGCCGGGCCTCTCGCCGAACCACTTGGGCAGCCTCGCTGTTAGGTAAATATTAGTATGAGGATTAGGTATATTGTTGTTGGCCTATTCTGCTGTTGACTATTTGAGAAATGTTTTAATCTATGGTCTTTACCTCTTATTGCGGTGCGTTAAATCAAAAGGCGGTTCACCCATGACGGTTAAAACTCAAGTTATACGGGCGTCGTAAGATTTTTTTAGGAGCTGTGATAGTTTTCAAAATCACTATCGTACTATTCACTATTTTTGGTTTCTCACTATTTGGTCGTAGTGGGAGTCGGACCCAGAACCTCATGTATAGAGATCACGCTTGCCATCACTAAAGCTAGAACTACAAAATTAGTAGGTTTTGCTTTTAGTT
Organism: Cosmia trapezina; assembly: GCA_905163495.3. Classification (NCBI taxonomy): domain Eukaryota; kingdom Metazoa; phylum Arthropoda; class Insecta; order Lepidoptera; family Noctuidae; genus Cosmia; species Cosmia trapezina. The sequence goes on from LR991024.1 coordinate 28,181,658, forward strand.
AAAATTCGTGTAGAGGAACATTCGTATCGTTTACAAACAAACAGTTATTTACACAGGAGAACGAATGACATGCAACAAGATATCATCAAAAACTTGTGCACAGAGTCTTTAATGTCAGATGAATTGGACTTATATTCCACCAACATAACTTTGCAGACGGTCAAATCAAAGTTCAAAGTAAACGTCCATACGTTTACAGTTTTATAAACTGCAAAATTAAATTGTACATTATACTTACTCTTCTGCCTGCCGCCGAACTGGTCGGCCCTCTCTTGCCACACCTTCTCGATGAAGTCCTTGTTCAGTTTCTCAAGGTCCTATAGGAATCGTTAACACAGGGTAAATACAATGATAGTGGTACAATATTATAGGAGGTAGGGGCTTATCCAACTTGGAAAATGTATTTTGAACTGTCGAAATAATGTGGCTGGTGAGATTTACTATAGACACTTATTGTTTCATTATTTTCTAAACAATCCAATAAAATTCTGCAGTAAAAATTCACACTTCCAAATTTTTCAACAGTGCACATTTAGGTCACAAATGGAGCAGGACATGCCGCGAAGACATGCGTCGAGGGGTCACATTGGGAACACAATCGCCAAACATTGCGTTCGCCTCTTACTTTTGGTACGATTCATGAACTCGTTCATCCTCTCGTTCCACACTTTATCCAGAATCTCTGCCAATTGAGTATCCAAACCCTGCGTTTAAATGTTATCATCAATTTTCACATTCGTAAATGTGTCTCATGTTTTTAAATCTTATGTCTTGGAGTCGTTGTTCTGCTATGTTATCAAATTATTTTCGGTTTGTGTGTGCTACTTTTAAGTCGGCTGAAATTTCCTCGAAGACGTGTTTTATAATTTAAATCGCTACTATGTAACGTCTGTAAATTAAATGGATGTGAAAGTGACCTGGATCGAGGTCTTGGCAGAAGTCCAAATTATGTAGGGCAGGATTTGATATGTGTTTCGAAAATTAATGTGTCTTTAATTTACAGACGTTGCATACTATCTAATAATTCTGTAGTAGGTATGGCTGTAAGGTGGTGTATCTGTAAGGAATACTTACACCCTCGAACAACTTCTTTTTGTCGTCGTAGGACCTTGTGTCGACACGTCTCTCGTACTTGGACGCTACTTGGATTTTGGGCTGAAAATAAAGCATCACTTTAGTTTAGAAACTTTCTCTTACATCAAACTCTTCTAAGTAATAGTCTTTAATAATAATGTAAATGTAATGCTTACCGGGTGCTTGCCTGTGAGGGCTTCAGGGTCGAGACCCTTCTTTAAGGCCTTGTGCCTCAACTGTTGCTTCTGTCTTTCTTTGAGCTCTTTTAACTGTTAACAAAAATATTTTTAAACTACTTTAACATAGTTGTTGAATCCATAACTTTATTACATTTCATCAATTTGAACTTAATATTGACGAAATCTTGAATACTACATAACTCTTTGTTAAAAATACGAATGCGATGGTAAAAATCTTTAAAATTCGTTACTTTAATTTGCATCAAATTGTCACAATACTTACGTCGTAGTCCTGCCTCTTTTGCCTCTCCTCAAGATCGTATTTCTCTGTCTCGAGTTTGATGATGCACTCCCAGAGTTCTGTGGCCTTCTGTCTGAGCTTTTCGGTACCGAGGTTCTCGATGTTCAGGGGCTTGATGCGGATAGAAAGGGAGATCTTCTTCTCCTCTTCCAGCTGCTCCTTGGTCTTGTTACGTTCCAGTTGAGCGTTGCTAAGGCCGAACTGTAATTAAATAATCGGAAAGTTATAATTTTGTTTGATGACTCAAAGTCAAACAGACGATGTTTATGCTCAGAACAGCTCAAATTACAATTTGAATTGTTTACACATTAGATGTGTTTAAACTTTAAATAAACAGGTTGTTTATCAAAGAATATACGGTTATTTTTCGAAGAAGTTCAGAAGGATCTATTCGTTGGAATGTGTAACTGTAATTTTGATTGACTTACGTTGTCACTCTTCTTTTGGATGGTGAAGTTGGGTCCGGTTTTGCTGGAGTCTTTCATAGCCTGGAGCATAGCCTGGCGTTTCTTCTCGGCCTCCTCGAGTCGCTGCCTCTTCTCTTCAATGTCGCGTTGTTTCTTCTCCTCAACTTCGCGAACTCTCCTTTCTTCCTCCTCCTTCTTCTTCTGGGCGAGGCGCTTCTCTTCTTCAGCGCGAGATACCTACAATTAAATACAAATGTTCAATTTAGCCATCATAAATAAACAGCAACATTTTGCAAGTATCATGTCGCCGATGTAAACGAGCCTCACCTTGCGCTTAGCCTGCTTCTCCTTGAGGCGTTTGAGCTCATCTTCCTCTTTGGCCCGCTGTTTGCGCCATTCGTTGATGTATTCCTTCAACTGGTCGTCCAAGTCCGACCGCTTCTGGTCTTGACGCTGTTTACAAAATATTCATGTTATTTGATGAAAGCTTAGCACCATGTCTAGTGCAAATATTATCAATATTGTTGATAGATTTCAATGTGTTTTGATTACTTTAATTTATGCAACGTGAAATCAGTTAGTGGAAGAGCTGAATTCGTTGTAGTTACCTTGATGAATTCTGGGTCTCCCTCACCTCTGAAAATACAAAATACCCATATTAATTTTGGTGTCATAAAATAAGTTTGTGTTAATGTTAGAAACCGTTGTTATAACGGTCACAATACATATATAACTTCTGTTACGGTGATTGAGTCTTACGATAACTCGTTAAAGTTAAGTTTTCCGCTGTTACGCTTTATAACGTTGTGTAAGCAGGGACATCAGGTACTGTACATTGTTAAAGTTTTAGCTTTAATACTTGTGTACTGAACAACTACGTGACACCATTATTCATTTGTTAACATTATTATTGTTATACGATTTATAATCCCTCATTCTCTAAAATCGTATAACATAATTTTTTAGATAAATTAATATTGGCTTTATGTTCAACTTATATTCATAGTTGTGTAGTTTTGTATTTGTAAATGATATTATTGTTTGTTGTGGGTTTATGACAACATTTATAATTACCATGACTGTGGTACACGGACAGATACACATATTACAACAATATTATATTATGTATTACAAGGTAGTCATGCTTCGATGTCGTGTTATTACTTTCATGCAATAAATCAAAAATAAGTCGGGGCAACTCGAGCAGTCGCCCGTTGACCGACATTTTGTTTCTTTGCAGAATGGCGCGGGCGCAGCACAGTACGGTTTTCTAAAATAGAACGCCTACCAACCGATATAAAAATAGCGACCGACGTCGGCGTGCGCTTGTTCATTCGCCGAACGATCATCTGGTCGGATACGATAAATTTGGGAAACGATCGTAAAAAACATGCGCCCGCGCCTTGTCCAGTTAATGATAGTATTATAGTTAGTGACACCACAGAGAGCGGTGCAACTTACGCGATCGATGGTCTACTCCTAGAAACAGAAAACAACAATCAGCCTTCTACTTATCTTTTACAATATTCTACTTCTTTATTGCAAAATTCATTGTTCGTAACCAAAGAAGCGGTGACAATTAGTGTATTTTGCGCATACACGATACAAACACTGCATCACAAGCCACTAGCCGTTGTAGTCAACATTTTAGAATTTTGCCGAAAGGACCGTACTTTGTTTTGCTTAAGCAAAATCTCTAGTTGGTATAAGATTCGTTAATTTTGTGCCAATCAATCATAGTGCCATAACAGTTTCAGTGGCTAGAAGCGAAGCGGTAGGGCAGTTCGTAACTAGAGTTTACTTACTCTGCTTTAGGAGCGGGTCTTCAGTTTGCAACGACGAGAGGAGCAGCGACGGGAAAAGAAAAACAAAACACGATTAAAAACTGTGCAGCCGCGAAGAAGTATATATTCCATTTGATTTACAGAATCAGAAGCTTAGGGGTTAAAGCCAAATTGATGTTCACTCACAACTTCGACAACACTCTGGTAGGTACAGTTCCATCCTGTACATGTCATGGAAAGATCAGGCACTTACTCGTCCTCGCTACACTGATCTTTCCGAAAGCATCGAACTCATGGTCTGGTTTGTTATATGAATGATTTCAATGTTAGAAAGCACGGTACGCAGCGCTGCAGCACCTAGCGTAAGTTGTATATCTGGAAGCAACGAAAGCGATGAGATAAGCGCTACAAGCGTTAGGGTCGCCATCTAAACTTAGCCTAAAACGAGCGAAGCATTTGTGAGTGCCGGATCAACCAAAATGGCACGCCACTTACTTCCTGCAACAAAAGAGAGAACAGGGTTTGGTGAGGGCGTGCAACAAGCCCGAGACTGGGGGGTTCCAAGAAACTGGGGATCAAACCTTGCGATCATGCTCAAATAGTTCACGCTTATGTCCAAAAAAGTAAGACTGTCGACGTACATCCACGTGTACTTCACCGTTCTAATAGTTTTGGAAAATGATAGAATCGCCAAGGCAAAGTAAGAAATCAGGCCGAGAGAAGCTGAAGTGTTCAAAACCAAACAGTTTCTAAAAGAACTAATTCCGGGAATCGGGAGAGACTGTCCGCCGAGATGTCATACTTACGTCTCTTGGACTTCTTCTTCTACTTCCTCCTCTTCGGAGCCACTGTGGAATAGATAGGATTGGAGTTAACGAACACATTCGAGGACTAACAGACACACAGACTTTGTGTAGTTAGCACAATAAATACCTACACATGGTTAAACTACAGACGACAGGGGGACAGTTTGCATGTAGTGTGGAAGAGTGTGCAATAAGTATCGTGTGTTTGTGTTCGTGTTCGTGTTGTGTAAGCAAAGAAACATCTTACGTCCTGAGATCCTGACAGTGGGTGTGTTATGTGTTATATACTTACGAGTATTCTTCTTCGTCAGACATGGTGGTAGTTTATGTAATCTGAAAAACAAAAAGTTACGTTGAATGAAACGTTCCGAGTTCCTTTCCAACCGCTGCTAAGTTTGAAACAAAATGTTCCACGGGTTTGCTAACTTGATGTTATCTCTTTCCGGGTGATCAAAACCCCAAGAGTTGTTGTCAATGGTTCGTTGAACGATTGATAGTTCGTTGGCACCTCTCGGAGGCAAATTCAGTAGTAACGTGCTGAGTGCAAGATCACAACTGCAGTAGTATCAGATTGCCAACTTATCCCATCCAATTATCAAAATAACCAATATATAGTTCGATCTAATGTTGATAAATCACTATCGGTTCTGTTTACATGGCGCATGGCGTCATAGCATAACGCAGCAGATATTGGCAACGCGTCAATAGATGCATCTATTAACATTTATCGACGGACAGATTTATCTCTCATCAGTGCATACTGCATACACAAGTGTTTACATTTGGCTCCCAAAATAAACTATTGACGTTCCACACATAACCGTTTAATGTCTGAAACCTACATTTATCTTCAGTTATAAGTGCAAATTTTTACAACTTGCTCCTCTTGATTCTGGTAGTGTTACTGATACAGTTAATTCCACTTGGAAATTGGAATGTTACTTGTCCAATAAGATTTTGAAAGGAAAAAAAGTATTTTCATCATTATTCATCGTTGGTGTGCAAATCTATTTTTTTTTTTCAATTTATTAAATGGCAACTTTAACTTTTGCACCCGAATTATACAATTTTAAGTGGGTAATACCTAATTCATTTGCTGTTATCAATTTTAATTTGTAACTGTAGAGGTTTCATATAATGGTCAACCTTGCTTGCAACAATGCTGAGTGAATCACTGCTTCCTTTTAGCTAATTGCCGTCAGCCAACACGTAACTCATACATAAACTCGAAATAGACAATAGCAATATCAATAACGTCGAACTTTTTCTTTTGTGCCAACATTAAAAAAATGGCGTGGGCGAGAAACGTGAACGCGGGAAGCGTGCGTTTTGTTTATGAAGTCCATTTTATTTATAGCGGTTTTATCTTTCCTGCCTTCTAGCACACCTACGTGCTGGCAACTGTTCAAAGAAAGTGTAAAATTGGATTTCGCGTTCAACTCAATGTTGCCTAGGATTCGAATTTCGATGAGCCTTGAATTTTTACAGATTTTTCCGCGAATAAGCTTTCTTGTTTCCTTTTGTGTTCAATTGTTTCCTGGCTTGGTTTCGTCAAAGACACTTTCATTTGAAGTGTTAGCTTTTCAAATTGTATTGATAACTGTGTTTATATAATTAAACTAAACGAAAAAGAATCATCAACGTAGGTATACCATCGAACTAGATTTCCTTCAAAACGTAAGTTTGGAATGAGATGAAAAAAGCTTTTGGTCATGAAGTGTTTCGAGTATCGAAGGAAAACACAACAATAAATTAAGATATTTGATGATTATTTAGAAACCCGCGTGGATATTCATTATTTAAATAAGTATAGGTATATCGACTTGGTCAAACAAGTCACATTGTTGATTTGATAAGTCTTTTTGCTACTGTTTGAAAACTTTAAACTTAGAGATGAAAGTATGATAAAGTAAAAAAAAGCAAATTGGTGGTAGAACCAGAACCATAAAAAAGTAAAAAAAAAGTGGTTTTCTTTATAAAAAGTAGGTAGGTAATCAAATCTGCTATATTAAATCCTCATAACTAAGTTCCAATTCTTGGGAACTTTTAAAAACATCCAAGTTTTAAAGTAGGTAGGTACCGTACCTAAAAAAAAATCGACTTAATATTTTTTTGTGTACCTGCAGTGTACCTAAATAATGTTTCTATCTATCAATATCTATTTGAAAGTCGTGTAATAATGTAATGTCTGTCACCTGGTTACTATAAAAAAAGTTCTATTTTCATAGATCTTGAAATTCTTTCTATGTGCGACTATCTTTAGAATCAATGGTGACATTCAATGCTTCGGTTAATCGAATTATTGAAACTATTAACTATGTAACCAAAGTATCCTCAATTAGATGGAACTTATGCAAGTGAAGTCAGATAAACTATCACGCAAAAAATAAATCAATAGGTGATAAATTAAAAATATGCAACCGTTTTTTTTTTTCAACTTGGAAGTTATTTTTTGTCCCTGAAATTTGTTATGATTTTCTTCAGGGTTAGGTAACTATTTTTATATTAATGATTTTGGCATTTATCGATTTATGATGCTGGAAGTACATCAACCTCAAAAAACTGTTAGAACTTGTAATTTTGTGGCCTTGTAAAATAATGTGACATTGGAGTTTAAATGGTTGTTTTATCGGGTATAGTGTGTAGTGTAAAATGTGTATGATTATAAAAAATGCGATATTTTTCACTCAAAAATTGAAAGCAAGTTTTCAGTGCGATTCTCATACGTCCACGTAGAGATTTTCGCTGAAACTTTACGCGTTCGCTGCGCGCGAGTCTCGGGCGGTAACGTAATCCGGCGCACTATACAAGGCGGTTGCTTCTATTTCAGCGTGGCGACGCCCGCACCCGTCCGCATTTGGCACATACCGCGCGCGTATTTTTAGACCAGCCTCCTTACGAGCCGTCTTTTATCTTCGACGTATCCGAACTCGACATCCACAAGGACTCCCGTAACACCATTATCCTACACACTATATGCCCGCTGGGCCCGTCACTGGCACTCTCACGGCACGGCACTTACGTCGCACGGGTGGAAGACGGTCACTCAGTCACGGCACTGGTTCTTGAACCGGCAGCACAGCGACGTTGGAATGTGGAGTCCGCGGCGACCGGGGCGGCTCTGGCCGGCGGCGGGCGGCGCAGCGGCCGCGCGCACTCGCCCCCCCTGCGCCCGCCGCTATATTTAGCGCCGGTCATTTTTGAGCCGACGATTGCGAGCCAGCTCCGGTTTCTAAAGGGAAACTGACTGGCCAGGCCGGTCCGCGAGCACGCCTGCAGGTGCAACGGCCACAGGTGGAGGAAGTCAACCTGCCTCAGTTGCTGGGCTAACACTACCGCAATCCTGCGGCCAGGTGCCAACGGCGATTGTTGTCATGCTCAACCAAGGCTCGTTTAAGGTCAATGGTCGGAACTCCTATCAGCGCCTACTTAGTGTTATAAAAACTTGTAAGACTTCCGATTGATACGCAAACATAACTGTCATGGGAATTACGTTTTCGCCGTAAGCAAAAAAATTACAGCTGTATTGATTACACTTTCCTGACTTAGATAGCTCGGCTGTGTAGTAGATACTTAAATAAGTTAACTCATGCTGTCTTTATCGTATGATTTCTTAGTTTAAACTGTAAACTGCACTTACGTATGTGTGAGTATGAGCCGACGCCGATCTGTCCGTGAAGGCAAAGACGGCGGAGAGGAGCAGGCCTGACTAAAAGCTTACCGATAGAATCGCTACATTTTTATATTTTACCTTAGCTTCGGTAGATTGGCATTTGGTGGGGAGTCATATTGTTCCTATGCATTTATTATGAGCTCTGCTATTCGACCGCGTAACTAGACGTTTAGGAGAAGCGGGGGTGTGGCCCACGCGGACAGAACGAGACGCTGTGGTGACGTAGGGAATACAACCAACTGGGAATTTATTGACTTCGTTTGACGGGATCCCTCTGTCGTGCTTAAAATGATTTTTCGATACTTCGCTACTGCCTTGGCTATCATTTAACAGATGGTGTGTGGTTGACCTAACCAATAGTTGACGGGGTAGATACAAAAGAAAAAAGAGAGAAAGAAAATACATTTATACCATCGCGAATAACAGACGCAACGTCTTCACCAGCTTTTAACAAAGCTTAAAGCTCGCTGCATGGTCCGGACAAGAAGTTGGATTCTTTGATGAAATGAAATGGTTTATTCTGTAGGTAAATAGGACATTGGAACCACTTTTATTTAAAAAAATAATAATACTCCTGAAAAGAAATGGCGAGAAAAACTCAGGGTTCAAAGTCTGCCGCCGAGGTCGCGGGTTGTTCGAAAGAGATACCGTGGTCCTGGGATAAGCAACTGAAGGAACACGGGTGGGTTTTAGTCAGTAAAAGTCTGACACGCCCTTCCGCTCCACCCAGAACAGGAGAAGTCATTTGATGATTTCCAATCCACAAAAAAAAAACCGGACAAGTGCGTGTCGGACTACGCACAATGAAGGGTTCCGTAGTTGGTATGAAATTATCCCAAGAACAAACTTAACATTATATGTAGTTGAAAAACATGTTCTCCCATACATTCCAACAGTAACTGTAAGTTTGTACTCACAATATTGAGAGATTTACCATGTTATAATAAGACCACAAACTTTTTATAGGTTTTGCTGTAATCTACAGGTATAGACCTATTTTCTGTATTTTTTTCAAAATTTTAGGCTCAGTAGTTTCGGAGATAAGGGGGGGGAATGGTCAATTTTCGTCTATTTTCTTAAATAACTGTAGAACTATTTATTATAAAATTATTAAAAAAAAATATTTGAGACCTTCATAGTAAGTCCTTTCATTTGATATGTCACACGGTACAGTTTGCAAAACTTTTTTTTTAAATTTTCTAGTTTGCCCCGTAAAACTGACCCCCATATTCAAATTTTATTTATTTACTTTAGCTGTACATGTTTGGGTTACAGATATATGTGTACCAAATTTCAACCTAATCGGTCCATTAGATTCGGTGCAAATTGGCTGTGACAGACGGACAGACAGACAGACAGACAGACACACGAGTGATCCTATAAGGGTTCCGTTTTTTCCTTTTGAGGTACGGAACCCTAAAAAGGGGTCAGTCTCTTTTAAAGTCCAGACATAATCTTGATGAGGTCATGTGAGGACCATGTAGATTAGCGTCTGAAATGGTCTTTTGAGGAAATAGCCAAGCAGAGTCCATCCAGTGCAAGCATTTGTCAGTAATCGTGTAGCTTAACTCAAAACGTGAAATGATAGTATTGATGATAAAGAAGTGAACCAAGCTCCCTGTGGCACTCCATCAGAAACAGAGGGTGATATGATAATATTGATGTTAAAGAAGTGAACCAAGCTCCCTGTGGCACTCCATCAGAAACAGAGCGTGATATGATAATATTGATGTTAAAGAAGTGAACCAAGCTCCCTGTGGCACTCCATCAGAAACAGAGCGTGATATGATAATATTGATGTTAAAGAAGTGAACCAAGCTCCCTGTGGCACTCCATCAGAAACAGAGGGTGATATGATAATATTGATGTTAAAGAAGTGAACCAAGCTCCCTGTGGCACTCCATCAGAAACAGAGCGTGATATGATAATATTGATGTTAAAGAAGTGAACCAAGCTCCCTGTGGCACTCCATCAGAAACAGAGGGTGATATGATAATATTGATGTTAAAGAAGTGAACCAAGCTCCCTGTGGCACTCCATCAGAAACAGAGGGTGATATGATAATATTGATGTTAAAGAAGTTAACCAAGCTCCCTGTGGCACTCCACCAGAAACAGAGCGTGATATGATAATATTGATGATAAAGAAGTGAACCAAGCTCCCTGTGACACTCCATCAGAAACAGAACGTGATATGATAATATTGATGATAAAGAAGTGAACCAAGCTCCCTGTGGAACTCCATCAGAAACAGAGCATGATATGATAATATGATGATAAGAAGTGAACCAAGCTCCCTGTGGCACTCCATCAAAAACAGTGCATGATATGATAATATTGATGATAAAGAAGTAAACCAAGCTCCCTGTGGAACTCCATCAGAAACAGAGCATGATATGATAATATGATGATAAGAAGTGAACCGAGCTCCCTGTGGCACTCCATCCGAAACAGAACGTGATATGGTAATATTGATGATAAAGAAGTGAACCAAGCTCCCTGTGGCACTCCATCAGAAACAATAAGCAATTTATGTTGATACTGAACAGTGAACCTTATAACTAAGCGATCCCATTATAACAACATAACATTACGCTTGTAATCCACGAAGGGTTGGGCAGAGGTGTACCTATAGTACTCCCACATTTCGCCAGGTATGTTTAAGACCCATGTAATGATGGATGGGGCATGGCGAGCCTATACTCGTAGATATAATATCACGAATCGTATGTAGCTTCATAACACTAAGCATAATCAGCCTACAATATTCCCACTGCTGGAAGAGACCTTACTGTGTGAGGAAGTGGACCATAATAATTCTTCAGCATCTCAGCAGTCTCATCTCTTAATTAGGGTGCCGTACCAAAATGGTAAAAAGGAACCCTTATGGTGCGACTCAGTCTCTGTCTGTCTGTCACAGCTGGATATATCAAGAAATACTGATGCTATCAACTTGAAATTTGGAACAATTTTAGATGACGTTTGCCCAACTATTTTGCAAAGAAAGAAATAAAAATATATGTTTTTTTTTGCAACAGGAACTGAAAGGGGCTCTTAAAAATTCGAAGTGGGGCTACTAGGGCATGTGGGGTATCATATGAAGGAGCGCTGTTTGCAAATTCTCAAACATTTTTTTAATTTTTTTTAGGCCGTTTAGTTTTTGACTTTTGGTGAAAAATGTTAAAAAAATACGGTTCCCCCCCTTATCCGAAGTTTGCATAGAGAAAAATCTGAAATTATTCTATGTGATAGAAGTTTATGTAAAGATTACAACTAAAAATAAAACGATGTCTCTAAATAGCACACTTTTTCAGAAATCAACAACTAAAATTAAATATAAATGATGGTACGGAACCCTCCCAGAGGGTCATGGCCATCCGGCTAGTCCGGGGATACCGCACGGTCTCCCGGGAGGCGGCGAGCCTCCTTGCCGGATTGCCGCCGTGGGATCTGGAGGCAAAGGTCCTCGCGCACGTGTGGGAGTGGCGCGAGGAGGCGAAGCGCCGGGGAGTAACTCCGCTGCCGCGAGAAATCACGGTACAGCGGACAGAGCTCCGGCGGGATCTCATGGCGGCATGGAGAGCGCGACTGTCGCAACCCAGCGCTGGGCACGCCACAATTGCGGCGATAAGTCCCCTCTTTGAGGAGTGGTTAGAGAGGCGCCACGGCGTCCTCACCTTCCGCCTGACGCAGGTCCTCACCGGACACGGTTGTTTCGGGAGGTTCCTGTTTCGCATAAGGCGGGAGGAAACGCCCGGGTGTTACCATTGTGTGGATCGCCCGGAGGACACGGTGGAGCATACAGTGGAGGTCTGCCCGGCTTGGGCAGAGCACCGCCGTGTTCTCACGGAGGCGATCGGCGGCGGCGATCTCTCGCGTCCGAGCCTGGTCCAGGCCATGGTGCGGAGCGAGAGTGCATGGGAGGCCGTCACCTCCTTCTGCGAAGCACCGATGAACTAAATGCGCTTGGCGCAGAATCGGACTACTTGGTGCAAATTGGGAGAGGCCTATGTCCGGCAGTAGACTGCGATAGGCTGATGTTAAATTAATGAAATTAACACATAAGTAAACCTGCATCCTAATTGCGTAACACACTATCAATCGGAATCGGCCTCATTTTGGCAGTTCAACAAACATTCATTTGTGAAGTAACGGATTAGCAATACCTATGCTTCAAAATGATTCAGATTGCGATCGATGGTGTGTTACGCAATTACGGTGCTGGTGTAAACCGTCCAACCTACTTCGAGGCTTCGTTGATCTTAAGGCCCCTCGCCCACGGCGACTTTTTGTAGCGATGCTGTCGCGCGTTTACGAAATGCGCGACTGCATCGCTACTAACGCGCGTTAGTCGCTTTTGCAACGCGCTACAGAAGCGATGCCAACGCGCTACAGTATCACGACTGTATCGATGCAAACCAGTGTTGCCGTCTGAAGAAAAAAATATGCACTAAGCCCATATCAAAATTGCGCTATATTTTACGAAAATCCTGTTTCTAAAATCCACTAAATTCCGCTAAGATTTTTTTATGAATTTTAATTAAATTAAATTAAATAATAATCAATAAAATCAAAATTGTGTTAGTAATTTCTTATTAAGTTGTTAGTGAATGCCCAAACCAATGCGCATCCATTTATTTTGGATAGGGCAATCGGCACGAGATACAATCATCTGCAGGATGCCGTTGCTACTGCCTCGCGCACGCTGGGACAAGGAAGCTGCCCTTTTGCGCACAATCGCCTGGAAGCCGTCCGTTCGCGCCTCCGCAAACATACCAGACGCACTACAATAGCGAGGCAGCCGCATCAGCATCCTGAAAATGTTGTTATATTGGACACGCAGAGCATCAGCAGCCCGAATAGTGTAATTTATCCACAAACTGCTCGAGTATAAGGACTGGCAATACGCCTTAAAAAGAGTTATCTTTACTTCCCTCGAGCAGCGTGCAAATCTACGCGCAACCATATTTCCTCTGACTGCCAATGCTCTGCGCTCCCTCTCAATGTCAGCGTCATCCTGCAATTCATCTGTCACAATGTGCCCCAGATACCTGAAACTGCTCACCACTGCCAGAGCTTCACCATTTATCATAATAGGCGGAACATGAAGTGGACCACGTTTTCTGCTCTTAAAAACGAGAACTTCACTCTTTTTACAGTTATATTTCAGTCCATGTTCCGCCGCATATGCCTCACAGATCGCCACAAGTTTACGAACTGCACCCACCGATGGGCCCAGCAGTACCATGTCGTCTGCATAACTAATGTTATTGACGCTAACTCCATCCACGAAACAACCCACATGAGTACTGCTGAGCTCACCGATGAGGTCATTAATATAAAGGTTGAACAACAGAGGAGAAGTGATGCCCCCCTGCCTCACGCCACACTCCATGCTATATTCCTGGGATAGAGTCCCAGCCCATCGTACTTGGTTTCGCTGGTACCGATACCAATGCCTTAACACTGCGACAACCTCTGCCGGCACACCAGCGCTCTCCAGCTTCACCCACAGTGCATCGTACAAAACAGTATCAAAGGCTCTTGATAAGTCCAGAAAGCACGCGTATACCGGCGTACTCCTCTCAGTGTAGTACCCGACAGCCTGCTTAACACACAAGATAGCACTTTCCGTAGAAAGTCCACTTCTAAAACCGAATTGGTTGTCGTGTAAATCCACGTAAGTTTTAAGGGTGTCATTAAGCAAGCTGTCAAATACCTTGGCCATTACCGTAGCCAGCGATATAGGCCGATAATTGCTTCTATCTGATAGATCCCCGGTCTTGTTCTTTACAACCGGAACAACGATCGTTCTGGTAAGTTCATCCGGCAAATAACCATGACACAAACAGAGATTGTAAAACATGGAGAGTACGCGCGGCAGGTGAACTCCTGCATTTCTTAGGTGCTCAATGCCGAGACTGTCAAAGCCCGGAGACTTACCTCGCTGCATGCTGTGAATAACTTTTTGCACATGTTTTGCTGTAAATCTCACAACTCGCTTCTGAGTAACAGTCTCAGCACCATTACACCCAAGAGTTGAAGGACGCCTCTGTTCCGTAGAATCACAATTTGGCACTACTTTAAAATGATCTTTAAAGAGATCAGCGATCACGTCGTGATCACTGACCCCATCCACGCTCACAGGAAAGCCAGGCCTAACGTTCATTTTCCCAGTTTGTCTCCAAAACAACTTAAAATCTTTGTCAGTATGGCGAGAGGCCAGGATGTCCATTTTTATCTGATCTTGCCTATCCTGGCACCACTTTAGTTGTTTTTTAAATGCTGTTCTGCTCTCGCACATATCGCAATACGCTAGACCCCTATTCGGCTTACCAGCTTGAACCCATAACAAAAATTTCAGTCTGGCTTCCCTGTGGTAACCAGCCACGTGTTTATTCCACCCCGCAATATATCCACCTCTCCTCTGCGCTCCCCCGCGCTCATAAGAAGCAACGGCGGCATCTGACAGTATATATACTAGGTTGACATACATATCTTTTAACAAGGACCTATGGGCAACATTGTAACAGTAACCGTCGCAGCATTGTGAAAATTCTTCTGGAAAATCGATTTCCCGAAGCTGAGAGTGACACCGACGATGATATAACCCAATTTGATCTGCCGTTCTTTCCCCCCATATGATCTTATTGGTCGAAGTAAGGACAGCCTCCTTTTTACAAATTAGCTTACCCACATTACATTCAACAAAAAGTGGGAAATGGTCAGACCACTGCACATTGTAATCTACCCAAACACGGTTAATAGACGGTAAAGCGGCCTGTGTTACGACACAGTGGTCCAACCATCTCGCACACCCATGCGCCTCACTGACAAAAGTAAATGTGTCAGAGTCATCACCCAGAATATTCACATCCACACATGTCCAATCCCGATCATTACAAAAATCAAACAATTCGTTCCAAAACAGTTCCTTAGGATGCGCATTATAGTCACCTAAAATATAAACAGCTTCCGTATCACGGTTATCTTCAACTATACAATTAATATTACTTAAACAATGCGTAAATTCAGGTAAGTTTACTACACAGTCCGTCGGCATATAGATGCTAAATATTATTATAGTTTTGTTACATACCCGAACTTTCACTGCAGCTATTCGCACGTCATCACAATGTATCACTTTAACAGACTGAAACACACTTTTTCTCCATAATAAAGCAACCCCTCCGTAAGGCCTACCCCGCAACAAACCTGAAGAAGTGTCCACAGCCGACGTCCCTACTCCTCCAAAGTCATCATGTATCGTATTCAGTAAAGGTAAATCATGCGGTAACAACCACGTCTCTTGTAGTGCTATTATATCACCCATTCTACACAGACTTCTTACACCTTCAATAGAACGCTTCAACGATTTACAATTAAAGGAGATAAACTTACACGAGTGCTCCTGCCCTATTTCACCAGAACGGGTCACACTGTCAGAATTGTAACTTGCCAACTTATTTGTATTAATCATGATTTGGTTTAACAGTTTCACTAGTCAGAATATCCGGTCTGTCTCTATTACGCCGATCGAAGTCTATAAAACGACGAAAAGCTATCCCTTCAGGCCAAAAATTGCATTCCATAAACATTTCCAGCTTATGTTTCGGGACAAAAACTTTATAGGCATCATAACCTTTCGCCAACTTCATATCCATTCTTTCCAACTTAACAATAACATTACATTTATTTCTTATATAATTTTCTATATCACATACGGTCACTTCCTTCGCCACATTATAAATATACATCGGAGTTTGAATATCCGCCGCTTTGAACTTTACTGCAGGGTCCAACACAGCGTTCCCTCTGTTTCCAATAAAGCGATTCCTAATTGGTAAAGCGGTTCCTAATTAATGATGAATGAAAGAATTTTTATGCGTTTTGTTCTGCGGTATAGAAAATTCATCGCCGTATGATCGCTATTTAGTGCTAGATTAAGTGCTAGTTGCCGTATGTTAGATTTCAGTGCTCTAATTATGAATATAGTTCTAGATCTAGCACCGAAAGTGCTGAGTTGGGAACACTGCCGGTCGGCGTCGCGTCGTGGGATTTGTTTGTGGGGCAGCTTGCATAATTGCCTTTTTTGTTTAGCGAGCAACACAACTGCACATCTGTGCTTTTTGATCATTTTAACTATTTCTTTTAGTTTCATATTTCACATTATGGCCTCGAAAAAGAGCGGGAAACAAAATATTAAACGCATCCAGCTACCTTTTTAAATCACATATTGGGTTGCCAACTAATGTTAAATTTTCCACAAGATTCCATTAAATATTTTTTAGCGCTTAGTTATGAAAAAAAAAGCGCTATAGACCGTATAATTGCACTAGATCTAGCGCCAAATGCGCTAAAACGGCAACACTGATGCAAACGCGCGACCGTGTCGGACGACATCGGGGAGAGAACGGAGGGAGGGTGGCGCTTGAGTGGAGAACCGAGCTTTCGTTGCCTACGCTTCGGCTGCTTACGTAAAAGCTGCACCAAAGACAACGTCACTAATGTTGCCTCAGCAGAGTCCATCTTGCAACTGTAGCGATCGCAGGTATTTTTGTGCCGTTACTGAATCGCGTTTGCATCACGACAGAAGCCCACCAGTATCGCGTTTGCATCGCGACTGAATCTGGGCCCGTGGGCGAGGGCACACAGCTAGCGACCGCTTCGCGACTGTATCGATGCGGACGCGCGACAGCATCGCTACTGCATCGCTACAAAAAGTCGCCGTGAGCGAGGGCCCTTACAGATAGTGAAATTCATATTTATTTATTGCACACTGTAGGTAGGTCCCTTGGGTACTACAACAAGACTAGCCTCAACTAAATAACAGTCATCCATAGCGACCGACGGGTCTATCACATCGCAAATGCTCTGAAAATGAAATGGCTCTGGATCTATAATAGTCAGGTAAGTACTTATCCAATGTTCTGAAAAAAATGTCTAGGTACCTACTTGCGACACAGGTAGAGAAAAATAAAATCTGCCTAGCCTTTTCCCAACTATGTTAGGGTCGGCTTCCAGTCTAACTGGATGCAGCTGAATACCAGTATTTTACATATAGTTTAAAAATAATATATATTTAAACTTATCATCCACTGCAGTGGGTCTGCAGACTAGTTTATGAACTGCAGTCAAAGAGTAAAGTAAGTAACTGCAGTCGAGGAAAGGAAATTAAATTAGACTCTAAATACGGCGAAATCTATGGATTTGTGCTCAGGTACTTACTTTTTTGAAAATAATCTTATTTTATTCATTTCTGAACGTATCATTATTGTAAAGTAAGTGTTACCATTGTTATCAATGTTCAACAAGATACAAGGACTCTACGATCTGGAGACAATCCACCCTAACCGAGGGGTGAAAAGAGAGGGAAATGAAGAAGTGATGAACATTTGGTGGATGGTTAGGATTGTGACTGTAGCGCAGAAAAGATATGAGTAGGTACCTCGACGCTGTCGAATAGGCAGGCTGGTTGTTACTGGTTGTTACTCCTAGTTAATAAATTATCAACATGTGGACTTTGTAAGATAACATTGGAATTTGGAACTCATTGTGATTCGTGTTTCTTCGGAAGGGTAAGTAAAGTGCGAGGGCTGGCAGCTCCAACAACAAATTAAAAAAAAAATAACAAGAAATTAACTGTCATGTGTCAAGTTAATGAAAAGGCTGCATTCCGAGTTACGCTGTAATCGATTTGAGCGCGCTAAAACACGTACCGAAATAGCGTGAGCGCGATAACGATGTCCCGTGAATCGTCATAGATGACGTCATGACATGCGCCATCTTGCGATAACGCCGACCATGCCCTAAATAAATATCACCGTGAGCGCTGTCAAAATGACAGTTCTGCTGTTTTGTTATGATCGAGTCGCATCTTAACTCATAAATTGTGCTCAGGTATTAAGAAGTGTTCTGTGATTACGATTCTGGCTACAGTCGCCACCTAAACAAAGAAGAAGAATAAAGTGGTGTTTATACAAAGAAATAATCGAACCATGAGTTTTCAAGTGAATAAAGCCGACGAGCCTAACGGGTGACAATTTTCTGTCATGCACACATTGGAGCAATACGAGCCGGCTCAGAGACGTAAGTTCTGAATTTTAGTCCCCCTTGCAGTTCTACCGACTGCTTAAACGATTTTGATGTAAATGTTTTATTCATCACAACTGCTTAGCTGTATGTTTGCAAAAGCTACCTTACAGTCTTTACAGTGCATACAAGCACTGTATTGTCCCTGTTATAGCATAGATGTTTACTAAAGTGGTACTTAATGTTTACAGATACTGAATATGTACAGCAATTGGTGCATGACTTTGATGCAAGCATGGACAGCCGAGAAACAGAGTCACTGCTGAATGAGCCAACAGAACAAGATGGTAATTATTTTATATCTGGTTATGCGCAGATACTTAATAGATGAATGAGCCTGTTGTTTTTGCATAACATATCATGTTGACAACAATAATTTATGTGGTCACTCTTACTACAATACTTAATGTACAAAAAAAAATCATTTTCTATAGTATGTATATTAAAAATATCCCGTTTTATTCCAGGGTATGATTGTGGCAGCATCTTCATCACCACATACAAACTACGCATCACAATGACATGATGTCACACAACCTGCACCGTGAGAGTAGCATATATACAATATCCCAACATCAACCGTCGGGCAGTTGCCCACCAGACACGACACCCACCTGGTTGGAGGATCCTCCCTTTTCAATAGACGATGAATGATGTTTACACCCTGTTCCTCATGCCTCTAAATGATTATCTATGTGGCAATAGTTAATATTTATTTACTTAATTATATTTTAAAATTTGATCAGTACAACGGGTACTTACTGATCAAATTTTAAAATTCAAGTAGTAGATTTGAATAAAAAATATGTTGCCTGTTCTGTGAAAAATCTGTGAATTATATTAGTGTTTAATTGTACTGTATGTCTGTGATTGAGTTAATATACAAGTACAGACTTATTAGTGTACTGTTTGATAGTTTTCTTATATTAGCGTTTATTAATTAGGAGAAGAATGTGATCTGGAGCCGCGGCACCTAATGTTCAGTCTGAGTAAACTGTGATTCAAATTGATTGTTAATATTTATTTAAATTAAGATTTTAAGATTTGATCAGTAGAAGAAGTACCTGTTGAAGTAGTAGATTTGAATATGTGATTCTAACTGATTTTTAATATAAATGTTCTATTACTATTACTGTTGTAAATTATTTACCCCAATAAAAGTTCCCTTCTCATATCATTTTAACGACAGCATTGATAGGAGAGAATCCCGCGCAAGCAACAAATATTGTCCAATAGTTTAGTAATAAGGACAGTACAATATTAAACTTGCTAACACTCAATAAATCTGGATTTAATTATTGTTTAATAAGTAGGTAATCTATTTTGTAGTTTTACTTTCAACATCATAACTTAACAATAAGTTTTGTATTTATTTAAAACTTAAATTATAGTTAGGTACATAATGTAGGTGTGTGATAGGCAATTGTGCAATTCATTTTTGGCACATATACATTGTGATTTACATGCCAAGTAGCTTTCTTGCTGTATTAAATATGTACTCATATTCATTTCTTAATAGCATATAATATACTGTAGTCCATATATTCAAAGTACTCTGTGCTGTAGTCTGGGTAATAGTTTTCTGATTTTGGGATTATGTGATATGTTTTGACGTCTTGAGCGAGCACTGTAACCGCGTTCACGAGCGTTCCGAATTGTTGACAACTCTCAGCTGTTATAATCGTGATATCTAAAGGTGAGCGTCCATTGGTCCGCGCCGGCCGCACCGCACGCACGGCACGCAACGGATTTTGGTTTGCTCTGTATGAATTCATATAGCACTGCGTCCACTATCGCTACCGGCCGCACCGAACGCCGGCATAT
Organism: Cosmia trapezina; assembly: GCA_905163495.3. Classification (NCBI taxonomy): domain Eukaryota; kingdom Metazoa; phylum Arthropoda; class Insecta; order Lepidoptera; family Noctuidae; genus Cosmia; species Cosmia trapezina. Next base: position 28,201,797 of record LR991024.1, read on the forward strand.
ATGAGCAAAAAAGGCGATGCGTGCCGGTGACGTCATAAGGAATGCCGGTGACGTCACCGGCACGGAACGCATTTTTGAACTCATCGTATCTGTCAGTGTCATCCTACTGATTCTAGGGATTGACGAAGCATAACATTTACAATGTTTTTTTATCTAGACTAGTCCTTATATGCATAAAGACTAGTCTATACAACATTAGTTTTTGTTTATACTAAACCCGAAAAGGGGTCATTCTACTCATCATTTTGAACAATTTTTTCTACGGAACCATCCTTGAAATCGTGAAACAAAAATCTGCTGTTCAGTACATTTATCTACATCAAACTCGTCAAAGTCAGCTGTTCAGTACATTTTGACGAGTTTGATGTAGATAAATGTACTGAACAGCAGATTTTTTTTTTCAATGATGAGTACAATGACCCCTTTTCGGGTTAAGTATAAACAAAAACTAATGTTGTATAAACAAATTAAAAACAAAATTGAGTTTCTGGTTTCTGACTGCATTTCTGTTGTGATTTATTATCAAAATTAAAAAATAATAATAATGTTTAGACTCGTGCTCATAGACATGAGCGGCACGCGTCAACGGCAGAGGCAACTGCCATAGACTATACACTAATACCTGGAATAGATGTGCAACTCTACGAATTTGAATGTAAGTTGTAAATTACGTGAAAAATAGATGGCACTGATACCAACTAGACAATTAATTCTATTATCCGCTAGATGGCAGTATACTTAATTGCAAATGGATATAGGTACTAGGTAGGTGCCATGTATTTATTTGTATTTAGGTAGGAATTTATTTTAAATAAAAGAACAATTCCCTTAATAATATTTACTTCTTTTTATTTTTGTAAACACTACGTTTATGTGTACATACATTAAAATAGCGTTCTGCTTTGACTTTTACGTTATCCCCCGATCAAAATTGCTAATTTTCCAGATAAAATTCTGTTTACAACTGTGCACGATTCTTGTAATAGCCCGATTAACAATAAAATCTAGCTTATTATTTTTATGCAACGTGCAGGTTAGAAGTCACAAATTGATTTAACCACTATTTTTCAATATTTTCTTTTTTTTTTTTCACATCCAAAATAGCGTTTTTCTGCATGTTTTTAGTCTGCATGTAACCAACAATATCCAAATCGAGTACACAACCGCAGGTTGAGAAAGCGGGGTCAATCAGTAGGAAAGTATCACGAAGTCCAGGGACGGAAGCAGCCTATGGGTCAATCGGTGAACAAAGTATCAGGGTCGAAAACAGAGTTAACAGTAAAGCCAGGTCTCACAAAATCCAACAATCAATGCAAATCTCTCGAGAAATCCGAAAATAGTTATAAGCAGTAACGAACGAACGACAGCACGGAAACTTCAAAAAACTTTGAAATTTGAATTGTGTCAAGTGCCAATCTGTCATCTTGTTATTGCAAGTTATTATTATTAAAAGCTCCATCTATCAAGCAATAGTATACTTTTTATTAAAAGTTTTCAAAACGTGAACTATGGATGTCGCCACCTTCCATACATTTAATATTTACTGTCAGATGTATGATGGTTTCACCCCCCTGGCAACTGCAGTCATCTTTTGCGAACAAGCAACACTGATAATCTTCGTCAATCTCCATGACAACGCGCGACGTCTACTGACAACAACAAAAACACTCGGAATAAATAAAAATGGTGGACGCATGACACCGGCAAATCCGTTCCGGCCGGCCGGGGCGGACCAGGTGGACAGTGGACGCATGCCATCGGCAAATCCGTTCAATCCGTTGCGTGCCGTGCGGGCGGTGCGGCCGGCGCGGACCAGTGGACGCTCAGCTTAAATCGGAACGCAAAATATTGATGTGAGCGCTGTGAGCGATTATTTTCTAATTCGGAAAGCGGGGTTAGTCGATGGTGTCAAAATGAAATGTCAAAAGGTTATGTTGTTTACGTTTGGGTTTTTGTTTTTTTATAAAAATATCATGTAAATAACAACAAAACTAAAATCGAATCATCGGTGACATCCTTCGTAAATCAAATATAAAATCTATAACAATGCACTCTATAAGCAAATCAAAGGATACTTCGACACCGAAACGCCGACGACTGGGTACTGGAAGAATATTTCGATCAAGTCTAGGTTTAAGTAAAGCTGCACAGAAAAGTGATATACTTACAGATTGCAGTCCAATCACTTCTAAATATATCGACAGTGGATCCAACGAAATAGATAGGTGTGATTCTCCACTTCTACCATGCAATCAAGTAGAATTTCGAAGCATCTGTGATTCGGACAACAACAATTCAAATTCGTCTTGCGATGTGCCATGCTCCCCTGATATATTGCAGAGTTCAGTTAGAAACGAATGGGAGTCCTTAAACGTATGTACCAGTAAGATAAACGAAATCTGTGAAATAGATAATGAAACCACAAATAATCAAGTTGAACCAGAAATGATGGAAGATATTTCAGAAGACATGTTTCATTCGAAATTAGAACAATCTGACTTCAATCATGTAGATAAAAATTTTAAGGATAACATAGAAAAGAGCTTTGATTTCATTAATCAGTCAATTAGCAACCTTGATGATGTTATGAAGAATAAGAGTTGTTTATTTGAAACTAGAGATTCTTTTCTACTTGATATCAAAGAAGATGCCATAGAAAAATTTGTCCACCCGCAAAACATACAAGAATCTAAAAAGAAGACGGCAGTAGTAAATCCCATCAATACTTTCTATGGCCTGCCAATGATTGCCAAAGGTTTATTCAAAACTTATCGAAATATTGAAAAGTTTTATGGTAAGTACTCATTTATAATAATTTGTCTATGATTATATTTCATTTTAAGGAGGAGCTTGTGGCTAAGTAATAACAGCCGCACGGGTCGATCCGTCAGGTTAAGCTACGCTTGCCGGGGTTGGTCAGTGGATGGGTGACCATCTTTACATACCGAGATTCCTCTGTGCCTCAGAAATCAGCCTAAGCCGTTGGTCCCGGCTGTTATTCGTGGATCTTTGACAGTTGTTACGGGTCGTAAGAAGCCCGAAAGTCTGACAACCAGTCTTACCAAGGGGTATCGTATTACCCAGTTACTGGGTTGTGGAGGTCAGATAGGCAGTCGCTCCATATAAAATACTGGTATTCAGCTGCATCCGGTTAAACTGGAAGCCGACCCCAACATAGTTGGGAAAAAGGCTGAGCAGATTGATTATATTTTATTTTAAATTATTTTATTTCAGAATGGCAAGAAGAATGCCTGAACCTGGAATCTGTTTGTGAGAGAAGGAATTTAATCTATGCACTACCAACAAGTGGAGGCAAGACCCTGGTGGCCGAAGTGCTGATGCTTAGGGAAGTGCTTAACAGGAAGAAGAATGCACTGTTCATATTGCCGTTTGTGGCTATAGTGCAGGAAAAGGTAGGTGCTTGAACTAAATACCAGTTAAAATACTCATCAAAATATGTGATGACAAAATGGAGTTACTTTGTTACTACAAGTTTACTGTGATAACAACTTTTGACTCACGAAAAACCTGAATTTAGGGTAGGTATCCGCAACTCCATGACAATGCGTGTATTTTGCATATGGGTGGGAAAATCGATTATTCGATCCATACCAGCTCATCAAAGAAGGCCAGCAGCACCTGGATGTTACTGAAAAAGAAACTATCAGTGGTGCCAACCAAAACAAAATCCTTTGGATGCATTCACCCACCAAATAAAATTAAGTTTTTCATAAGTCAAAAGTTGTTATCAAAGTAAACTCGTAGTATCAAAGTAATCCCATTTTATGGTACATATTATCGCTATAAGGCTGGTCAATAATATATTCTCTAAAATAAAACTGCAATTCCAGCAATTCTCTGTTCTGAACTGATTTCAACCTTTAAATCAGCAAACCTAGCTTTTGTGTTCTCCCAGCAAAATACGAGTATATATTTTAACCTTATTTATTTTTAATTTGAGATGTGGGCTCTATCAACATTTGCGGTCCAACTAGAATTTCTAGTAGAAGAGTATGCAGCTGGCAAGGGTCACATACCGCCCAAAAAGCGACGAAGGAAGAACAGTATCTATATCGCCACCATTGAGAAGGGACTGGCTTTAGTCAGGAGTCTGATGGAGCTGGATAGACTGCATGAGATTGGATTGATAGTGGTAGGTAAGATATTAGATAAGTGCATGATTATAATAAACTAATGCCTGTTTTCTCTAAAACTAGGGGACATCCAAGATAAAAGCGTACTGCTGGATTTTCAACGCTCGGCTGAGGCTCTGAAAGTTGAAAATCCAGCAGCACATTGTTATTTATGCATTCAGGCAAAAGCCTGTTTGTTGAAAATGGGAATAATATAAGGGACTGTTTCATATTATCCAAAATATTAATTAAGTTCATGAGATTATCTGCACAATAAATTAACTGGAGGTGTTATACCAGTCCCAAGTGTCCAGATATACAGGGTGACCTGAAATTAGTGGCGGACCCGTTAAGGGGTGATAGTAGGCATCAATTCCAGTCGATATCACTCTTAGACCTACTGTCCTAAAGTTAACCCATTTCAGGATATTCCTACTTAAGTAAATCGATGTTTTAGACGCAGTCATTGCATTTTATGATTTTGTTAAACGACTTTCGCGTAAGATACCGACATTTACGAAGATATCGCTATTAATAATTCCTTACTTAGAATATCTTTGATGCAAAACAAAAAAAAAAAGTACCAGAAAGACCAATTTTTAGGATTTACAGCTATTTTAAGATTTAAAGTAGGGTATTTTTTGTAAAATTCTTTAAGTAGGAATATCCTGAAATGAGTTAACTTTAGGACAGTAGGTCTAAGAGTGATATCGACTGGAATTGATCCCTACTATCACCCCTTAACGGGTCCGCCACTAATTTCAGGTCACCCTGTATAATGGGACATCCATTGAGTTTTTTTTTTAAATTTCCATGCTAGGCGCATATTTTAGCATGGCTACATGCACCTTTTTTGTTTTTTGAAATTGAGTTTAGTATTATTTTTTAGGTAGATGAATTACATTTAATTGGCGAGAAAGGTCGCGGCGGTACACTTGAAACATTACTATCAACTGTTATATTTACTAATCGTAAGTTTAATTCTCACTTTATTAAGCCCGCGAAATTCTAAATTTCTTACGTTTTTGTAGCTTGTTTTCATTTACTTACTTAATTTATTTTTTTTTCTTTTGGGTTAGGGGGATGCGCTAAGGTAGCCCGCGAAATTCTTTCGTTTTTTGCAATTTGCAGGTCAGTGTCAGGTTGTATGTTGATTAAAATATGATTCGCGGTCGTAACTAACATGGCTTCACAGATTTATAATCATTAGAATCAGCAATACAACTCCATAAGTTAGAATTGACCTCAAATCTAGCTATTTCATGAAATCATGATTCAAAAAACGTAAAAAAAAAATTGAATTTCGCGGGCTACCTTAGCGCATCCTCCATAATATCCTTTTGTTATATTTAAGGGGAAACGTCGCGTTTTCATGAAATAAAAAATCGTCTTTCAAATAAGATGATAATGATAACTTATCACTTTATTAGAGAGAATGATAATATTATAATTAATTAATTAGAATAAAATATAATAATAAAAATTAATAATAATTAGAAAATAATAATAATTTTAAATAATAATTAGAATAATTGTTATTATTAATTACAATGAGAATATAATTTGCCCGACAGGGTCCATATTATTGATCTTTTACTGTATTACACCATCTTTTTATTTTACATAATTATGGAATGCAATAAATAATTGAGTATTGAGTATGATCTACAAAATTCCTTACTAAAACCATTCTTATCTTTAAGAGGACATCCAGATCGTCGGCATGTCAGCTACGATAGGCAACCTGCACGAGGTCGCGCGCTTCCTGCGGGCTGACGTGTTCCAGCGTCAGTTCCGTCCGGTGGAGCTGACGGAGTACGTCAAGTTGGGAGATGTACTGCACCGCATCGTGTGGGGGGAGGGCGTCGAGATCGTGCCGGATAGGGAGCTCAAGTATGATGTAAGTGTAGTACTATACTCCATTGACAATTAGATTAGACATTTAAACAAACCTTTTTTACAGCCCGTTCAACCGATTTTGACTTCTATTGCGTTGGTGTCATGACAAAGGGCAGCTGCAGGAAACGGTTGGTATTGTAACTAATTTTTTGCCTTTAATGCCATCCTTAAGTATACGGAATAGAAGTCAAAATCGGTTGAATGGACTGTAAAAAAGGTTTGTTTAAATGTCTAATCTTATTGTAAATTATTCTTTTCTTACAAAGAGTTTTAATTGCAGTACTCAGCAGCAGCAACGAGCCTAGACCCTGATCTCCTCGGAGGTCTGGTCTCCGAGGTGGTGCCCAAAGGCAGTTGTTTAGTCTTCTGTTCTACCAAGCGGAACTGTGAGAACGTCGCCGCGTTACTGTGCAAGTTGCAGAGACGGTTAGTGAACAATGTTTATTGAAATAGGTGTAATACAGTCCCGGCAATATATTTAACAAATACAACAAATTAAGTACCTGGGTGTTATTGTGGACCAGAGATTATCATGGTACCCACACATTGAGCAGGTTGCCAACAGAGTCAGGAAATTAAGTTGGATGTTCAGGACTCTTAGACACGTCGTTCCCAAGACTGCTAGTAATCATTCGGGCCATCAAAAAGATTTCCTTAGGATGATTTATGTTGCGCTAGTCCAGTCGGTACTTTCATATTGTATACCTGTCTGGGGCGGTGCAGCCAAAACAAAATTTTTAGTGGTGGAAAGGGCACAACGCGCCCTTATTAAGTGTATGTATTTTAAAAAAAAGAGATATCCTACTGAAGACCTATTTCGGCTTAGTAACTTGCTCTCAGTCAGGAAACTTTACATTACACAAATTATATTAAAAAAACACAAGTCTATTTCCTACGATGCTGGCATACTGAAAAAAAGAAGGAAAGATATAATATTAAAAATCCCTAGGACAAGGACTTTGCTTGCCAGTATGCAGTTTAGTAAACGATCTGCTGCGTTATATAATAAAATTAATAAACACATCTTCATTTATCCCAAAAACTACTATGATAGTAAAAAAAATATAATGGAATGGATACAAACGCTTACCTACAATGAAACCGAAACACTTCTGAAACCTTGACACATACACACCCTCACACTCATGTACACCTACAGGCTACACTTTCACTCACTTATACTCACACACATACACCCACATACACCAACACATAATACACATTTAATTTATTTTAAGTTAAATTTTAATTTAAGTATGTAGTTTTAGTTTATAAATTATACGTTTTGATTTTTGTAATAACACGTCTTGATATGGAAGAGCGGACTCTCCTAATACAGGTTATATTTGCCTAAAAGGAGGGTCCAATCAAAAATTTTGTTTAGTTTTAAATTTGTTTTACTAATAAACTATTTTTATTTTTTTTTATTTATTATTTTTTTTTATTTATTTATACAACGTGCCGCCGCTACCGCGACATTAATTAAAGACCCAGGTAAGGCTAGTGGTCAGTAATCATAAAAATAAAATAATTAATAAATTGACAAAAAAAAAATTCATAAGTACAAAATAAATCATAAAATAACTACCAAAATTAGGATCACTCTATGCAAACGACTCATTCATGAAGCTATTGTCCTATGTCAGCTGGTAAGGTCTTAGACTTTGCCCCTTTTTTTTGTTCAACGTTTGTCTATTGTTCTGACCCAGCTGTGAGTAGCTTCATATATTAATTTTTTGCAAAACCCCCAGAAAAAAAACTGGAGTGGCAGGTTACGCCACTCGAGTTTTTTTTCTCGTTCGTTTTAATTTCATCTCTGCGCTACAGGTTGCTCCAAAATGCTATTTTAGAAAATTGTAAAAATCAATAAATCAATAAATTTAATGAAATTAAAATAACTTCATAAAACGAAAACGCGGAACCGTGTTGGCGTGTCAAGTTAATGTCGCGATAGCGGCGGCACGCTGTATACTTAGCTTTTTTAAGATTTTTGCCTTTCTGATTTGTTTATTTTTATATTGTAAACTCCAAAAACATGAATGCAGCAATATTTGTGATACCCAACTAGGGAGTCGAAACTGTCTCTCCTAAATAAAAATTACTCAGTGATCTTCACCCAACAAATAATGTGTATGTCACAGCCAACTGGTTTAATTAGCCGTTTAGTTAACCGCTTAGCCTTTTGACTAAACGGCGATTGTTCAACGATATTCCATTATAGGTCAGGTTGGAAGTATGACGCGCGAGCCGAATTGGTCGCAGTAAATAAGGGCCCCCGACCAAACAACGCCAAAATATGGAGACAAACAGACCTTTTATAAATTCCTGTTAGAATGACAAAAAAAAAAAGTTTGTCATGTTCTGTTTTTTCTGACATTGAGATAAATTATATTCTAAGTTTCTCCGATCATTTTGAACAGTCTCTTCCTCCTATATAAGGAGGAAGAGACTGTTCACTGTTGCCTGTTGTTGACTGTTTCTGTTGTGTGTATGTGACCAAACATATAGTTTGGTGCTGCCATTACATGTATTATGTCTTCTCTAGAGAAATGATAGCCCACAAGAAGGCTGAGCGTCAAGCGCTCGAAGCCGCTTTAAGGGCGGAGGGCGCAAACGATGAGCTAGCGCTAGCGGTGCGGTACGGCATCGCGTATCATCACGCGGGGCTAGCAAGCGATGAGCGAACACTGCTCGAACAGGCTTATAGGTAGGTCAGTCATCAAGTACCATGAAACATGAGTGTTTTGCTTAGAGTATACAGGGTGTAAGTGTAAACAGTGGCAAACTTTTAAGTGGTCATTGTACTCATTATTATGAACAACTTTCACTATGGGACCAAACTTGAAATCGCGAAAAAAAATTAACTGTTCAGTACATTTATGTTCGCATAATTCGTCAAAATGCAGGGCACAGCTGATTTTTTTTCGCGATTTCAGGTTTGGTCTCATAGTAAAGGTTGTTCATAATGATGAGTACTATGCCCCCTTAAAAGATTGCCACTGTTTACATTTACACCCTGTATACTCGATGTTTTGTTTTGAGTTTTTTTTTTTTTTATCTTGCCTGTTATGCTATAATATTCTCCCTGAAGGTTTGTACTACTTTGTACGTCATGCTGTTCAATCAATCAATCTGCCTAGCCTTTTCCCAACTATGTTGGGGTCGGCTTCCAGTCTAAACGGTTGCAGCTGAATATCATGGCGCGACTGCCTATCTGACCTCCACAACCCAGTAACTGGGTAATACGGTACCCCTTGGTAAGACTGGTTGTCACACTTTCGGGCTTCTGACGACCCGTAACGGATGTCAAAGATCCACGAATGACAGCTGGGACCAACGGCTTAACGTGCTTTCCGAGGCACGGAGGGGTCTTTGTTGTAAAGATGGTAACCCATGCTGTTCATAGTCGTATTAAAAAGTGGATTTCAAAATTAATTTATTTTAACAGCATAAAATACAATTCGTTTTTAGGGTTCCGTACCAAAATGGTAAAAAAGGAACCTTATGGTGTGACTCAGTCTGTCTGTCTGTCTGTCGGTCACAGCTGGATATCTCAAGAACTACTAATGCTATCAACTTGAAATTTGGAACAGTTTTAGATAATATTTACCCAACTATTTTGCAAATAAGAAAGAAATAAAAATATATGTATTTTTTTTGCAACATGGGCTGAAAGGGGGTCTTAAAAATTCAAAGTGGGGCTACTAGGTCATGTGGGGTATCATATGAAAGAGCGCTGTTTGCACATTCTCAAACATATTTTTATTTTTTTTTTAAGCCGCACAGTGTTCGACTTTTGATGAAAAATGTAAAAAAAAATACCGTTCCCCCGCCTTATCTCCGAAGTTTGCACAGATAAAAATCTGAAATTATTCTATGTGATAGAAGTTTATGTAAAGCTTACAGGAAAAATAAAACGATGTCTCTAAATTGCACACTTTTTCAGAAATCGGAACGGAACCCTCGGTGCGCGAGTCCGACTCGCTCTTGACCGGTTTTTATTTTTAACTGCCGTTGGCACTTGGCACTTTAGCTCGCCTTACTCCATTTCTCATAAAAAAATGTTAATCCTACTACAGAAAACTTGACTGAGAAGCATGAAACAAGAAAATATCGTGTCTGAAAACATATTAATAGGCTCAGTACAACTATTTTCTTAATGACCCTCGGCAAACTTGTTTCGTCAGTCGTCAGATTTCTATCAGTTGCCCTTTGGCCGCCCTAGGCCCCAGGCAATGTACCAGCCGCCCATTTCTCAGCACCCATCATATAGACTACATAATGAATTTACTTTATTGCCAACTTTTATCGAAATCGATTCAGTTTAGTTATGTAACTTTAATATCTGCTAGTTAGTTAAGTACTGATTTTTTCTCGTGATTACAGGTTTGGTCACATATTAAAAGTTGTTTATAATGATGAGTACAGTGACCCTTTAACCCCTCAAGTGTCTTAGTTTGGCTAATTTTAGACCCAAAACCCCAGCGAGTGGGGAGGGTTGGGGGTTAGTTGCGAACCCCATAGGTTCACAACTACTGATGATGATATTTTTTCAATGGGATGATGTTTTTTTACGTTTATATATATGTGATCTAAGCTTATATACCTATTATGTAAAGTTTTGTCCTTTGCACAATTTGGGTGCATTTGACACGCGGGGGGGAAGGGGGGTCAGCTGCGAACTCCATAGGTTCACAACTAATGATGATGATTGGTTTTCCATCGGATGATGTTTTTTTACATTTATATATATGTGATATAAGCTTATATACCTAACAAAAAAAGGGTTTTTCTTATGCACACATGGGGTGCATTCGACACTTGAGGGGTTAAGAGGATATTGGTCAATAATCAGTAACCCTGTATGTACGAAAGTGATTTAGGAAGATATAATAACGATGCGGCGCAGTGCGGCCCGCCATCATGTGCGCGAGCCTTTAGTTGGAATATTTATGTAGGTACTTTCAGTTATTTCTCTCTTAGTCTTATCATCAGTTTTTTGTCCGATTGGCCGCCCCTAATATCTGGCCGCCCTAGGCCCGGGCTTAATGTGCCTTATGACAAATCCGCCACTGGGTACAGCAGACCAGACGCTCTCGATCGACTTGGAAGTACCTATATAGAGTTTTGTTAATACTCTTTTAACTTAATTTATTTTAAAAATGGGAGGAAAGCTGCTAATAAATTCTGACGAAACACGAAGTTTGTCGAGGGACATTAAGAAAAATTGTACTGTACATGGATTGTTTCATTCGCCTTCCTATGCTGCGCCGTAGTCGAGTAAACCTGTGTTCGGTATTCCTAGGTCAGGTGCAATATCAGTGCTCTGCTGCACCTCCACGCTAGCAGCGGGCGTGAACCTGCCGGCCGCGCGCGTCATCATCCGCGCGCCGCTGGTGGGGCGCGACTTCCTCACGCTGGGCGTCTACCGGCAGATGGTGGGCAGAGCCGGCCGCGCGGGCGTCTGTGACACTGGTATGATACAAATAGAAACTAAAATATAATATACTAGCGGACCCGACAGACGATGTCCTGTCTGAACGATCCTAGAACCCGACTGCAGCGCCACCTAATAAGGTCCAAATGTGTTTACAAACCATCCAAATCGATCCAGCGAGACAAAGTTTAATTTTCTTAGTTGTTGAGATCATTTTAAATAATCTGTTTGTTCTGATATTTTTAACGCTGACAGTACAGTACAGTACAGTCAGCAACAAAAGTCGATTAAGACTTCAGTTTTTTAAATCTTAATTATTGGGCAATATATTTAATAAAATCGAAATCGTTACCGCGCCGCACTGTAAATGAGGCCTGAGAGTCTCTCAGGCCTCATTTACGGTGCGGCGCGGTGCGCGGGGCGGGCTGAGGGCCGTCAAGTGTAAGAAATCTTAAACCCTTTTCCGTAAACACTCTCATAGAACGCTCTATGTTTGAATTTAGTGCGGGCCGCGCCGCTCGACGCCCCGCGTCTCTGTAAATGAGGCCTTAGGTATTTTTAGGAAAAATGAGATCATCAAATCATTTTGTATTAATTTACATCATGTGTAAAAGTAGCAGTGTTAATTGACTTATTTTGCTGACCGTACCACACTCTTAAGTTTGGCCACACCTTTCTGATACATTATTTTATCATGTTAGTTTTTTTTTCACATTTTCACAGGTAGAGTAACCGCTTTTATAATATTTCCTTCCATGTTAAAAATACCTAAAAGCACTGTGGTGACTTTATTGCTTAAAATTTGACTTTTATGTAGGTATATCTGGAAATAAACGATTTAATTTCTTCATTCTTCATTTTTTTTTTCTATTAAAATTTTATGCACAAGTAAAAAAATACTGTATAAAGGCGGACTTAATGCCTGAGGCATTTTCTAATTTTATCTTAATAGGTGAAAGCATAGTAATCTGCGGGTCGCGCGAGTGGCCGCAACTGCAGACAGTACTCCGCGGCGGCATCGCGCCCGCGCGCAGCTGCCTGCGAGCCTGCGCCGGCGCACTGCTGCTCAGTGCAGTCGCACTCAAGCTGGCCAACACACGCCCCCAGCTAAGGAGCTTGTTGGACGGTACGCTGCTAGCCGTCACGGGAGATGATACGTGAGTTAATATCATAGTCAATCATAGTAACATCACTCCTGTATCGACAGTGTGCGTAATACACCCACATTAAGCTATACCACAGATTAATACAGATGGGACACTCCGCAGTTTAGGTATGAAGCTACAAGTACGCGGCGGGCCCCTCTCACGGGGCCAATTCAGTAGGTCAGAAGGTATAAGAGTTACGCGATAGAAAGAGAGGCAACTTGTAGTTGAATATAACTGTAGGTAATAAGCGTAGCGCGACCTGAAATGCACTTTATTGAGTCGTAGCAAGAGTCACTTTTTATTTAAATTATTTTGCGGAGTGTCCCATCTGTATTAATCTGTGGCTATACTACATTTACAATAAGATTAGACATTTAAACAAACCTTTTTTAAAGTCCTTTCAACCGATTTTGACTTCTATTGCGTTGGTGGCATGACAAATGGCAGCAGCAGTAAACAGTTGGTGTTGTAACATTTTTTTTGCCTTTAATGCCATCCTTAATCCTACGGAATAGAAGTCAAAATCGGTTGAACGGACTGTAAAAAAGGTTTGTTTAAATGTCTAATCTTATTGTAACTGGTGTATAATTAGTTATGTATTTTTAAGCACAAATCCAACAATAATTTCTGAAAATTTCCTAATGGTAAAACTATTATGGTTATTATCTCCTTCATATAGGAAAACAGATCCAATTCCAGTTCCATTTGATCATTTTGTAAATGCAAACTGAATTTTAATGTTGCCATCAATATGTCCCGCAACACAAAAACATGTTGCTAAAAAAATGTTATGCAAGTGTTGACCACCATTTGTCTTTAATTAGGGATTTATAAACAAATGTTCACCACAGCCCCTCAGACATGAAATCAATCTGCGACGATTCCCTCCGCTCGCTGATCCACTCCGGCGCATTGGAAGTGGAGAACAAAGCGCGGGCGAGTGCCGACGCGTCGCACGTCACCGAACAGGACTGCTACGTCTATAACGACACTGAACTTACTGTTAGTACGCTGGGAAATGCGGCTATTAAAGGTAAGAAAGAAAGAAAAAGAAAAACGTTTATTTGGACACAGTTCGTGAAACACATAGATACAAAAGAAAAAAAAAACCGGTCAAGAGCGAGTCGGACTCGCGCACCGAGGGTTCCGTTCCGATTTCTGAAAAAGTGTGCTATTTAGAGACATCGTTTTATTTTTCCTGTAATATTTACATAAACTTCTATCACATAGAATAATTTCAGATTTTTATCTTGGCAAACTTCGGAGATAAGGGACCGGGACCGGGACCGGTATTTTTTTTTACATTTTTCATCAAAAGTCGAAAACCGCATAGTTTTATACAGCATATTGGATGCCAAACTTCAATGGGGCCCCCATATAGATAAATTGTCGAAAAAGCTTAGCGCTGCAGCATACGCCGTTAGGAAAATTCGTGATTTAACTTGTTTAGAGACAGCCCGTTTAGTTTACTTTAGTTATTTTCATAGTGTGATGTCGTACGGTATTCTGTTGTGGGGAAATGCCGCCGATATTCAGACAATTTTTGTTTTTACAAAAAAGGGCTATTCGTTCAATTTACAAATTAAGTCCCAGACACTCCCTCAGAGATAAATTTAAAGAAATTAATATAATGACTGTGCCTTCTCAGTATATCTATGAAAATCTTTTGTATGCTCATAAAAATATCAATTTGTTTAAAAAATACAGTGACGTCCATAATGTGAATACTAGAAACAAACACAAATTTGTTGTTCCTACAACCAGGCTTAAGAAAATAAGTGATTCGTTTAGTTGCCAATGTATACGTTTTTATAATAAACTACCTAGCCACATTCAAGAACTAAGCCTTAATAAATTCAAAAATTGCATAAAGCGGAAACTTTGTCAGAAAGCCTTTTATACTGTCAAAGATTATATTGAGGACAAAAAGGCTTGGGATTGAGCTGCTCCAATAAATTTACACTATTAATGTTGATTTAAATACCTTTTTACATATTCTATACAATGACATGAATATTTACTTTGTAAAGTATTACTTATACTATTTTTAATTATTGTGAATGTGAAGACTACGTGGATCATTGTTTTTTATTTATTTTATCCTTTTCTCAGTTTTAGTTATAGTCTGACAGTTTGAGTAATTTATGCGGCCTACCCAAATGTCTTTTCTTTGGTATTGTTCGTCGAATCGTTAAGCTCCTTAAGTTTTGAGTTGAGCTGCACGATTACTGACAAATGCGTGCACTGACTGGACAGATCCACTCAATCTGTGTGGTTCTTTCCTCAAAAGACCATTTCAGACTGCAATCTACATGGTCTTCACATGATCTGACCAAGATTATGTCTGGACTTTAAAAGAGACTGTGACCTCTGAGTTTGTTTCGGCGTTTCTTCTCAGAGTAGTCAGATAGGAAACGTCGAACTCATCTAGTTTAAAAAAAAATATGTTTGACGTGTAAAAGTGTTTGTACAAACCTACTTACAGAAAATAAATCATTTATCATTTATCACAGGGTTATGCAGCCTATACAGGGTTGATATCAGAATGACTGGATACATCATCATTCATCATCGTCATCTGCCTAGCCTTTCCCCAGCTATGTTGGGGTCTGATGCAGCTGAATACCAGTATTATATTACCCAAAATAGGTGATTTTAACATTTTTGTCTGTTTGTAGGTTTGTCTGTTCCAAGCATCAAAATGGACCGATTTGGTTCAAGTTTGGTGTAAAGAGTGAATTTTGGGGAAGCAAATTATAGTCTAGGGAAAGTTAGAAAAAAAGTCACCTTAAGAACCAAAGAGATTAATGTAGGTATAGGTGCCTACACAACTGTTCGGACTTTTTGCGATGTAGTCATTTTGCGAGTTAGGTATTTTAAGATTTAGACATTTTGAGATTTGGACTAAGAGCGACGTGGTCAATTTGCGATCGAGTCATTCTGATACCAACCCAAAATGTCAATACCTACTCGACTCAAATGTATGGGACGGCTGATTATTTTTTCGCTGATTATTTGTGCACACCTTTCCCTGTATCTGTGAGAGCCATGTCGCTTAAAATTGTTGTCGTTCTTCGTGAAGGCTGCATGGACCTATCAGTGGCCAAGCAACTCCTCCTGGATCTGGAGCGCGCGTCCAGGAGTCTGGTGCTGATGGGCAGTCTGCACCTGCTGTACTTGGTGACGCCTCACGACGCAGCGGGGATCAGGCCTGACTACTCACATTATTATTCTTTGGTACGTCATCTTTAAGGAGGATGCGCTGGGTAGCCCGCGAAAACCAAATTTTCTTGCGTTTTATGCAATTTGTAGGTCCGTGTCAGGTTGTATCTTGATCAAAATATGATACGCGGAAAAAAACATATGTAAGTACATCTCTCCAAGTTAGATTTCGTGCAGATTCGTTAGATGTCGTTCGTTCAAAGAATCTGCACGAAATCTAACTTGGAGGGATGTATTGATGATTTTTATGGTTAAAATTATGGAAATAATTGCTAAATGTGTAATGTAAACTATTATGTTTTATTTCCGCGTATCATATTTTGATCAAGATACAACCTGACACGGACCTGCAAATTGCAAAACACCCCAAAAAAAAAAATTCGTGGGCTACACAGCGCATCCCCCTTGACCTTCGGCTAATAATAGGATACAATCAACGAATTAAGAATGATATAGAATACGAATTCCGCTCAAAAATGGTTCCACGCAAACTCCAACCGAGTGGGCGGGACGAAAAAAAGTACAACCGACTCACCGCTCAGTCTGTCGCGCGCTCAGTGACAGACGCCTAAATCGTTTCGATTAGTGAAAAATCCAAGAAACAACTAGTTTCTCGAGGACAAAAATGACCTCCTGTGTGGTAAAGTGGTGTAAAAGACGGAAAGAAGGAAGTAAAAAACAAACCGGGATAACCTTATCACAGGAAAGTGACATAATTTCGTGTTTTGTAAAAATATTGTTGTCTGTATTATGCAACCAGATAACCAGCCAGTTTTTAATACGTAACTATAATATAATATTTTGTATGTACCTACTACCTAAAGAGTTTTTATAAATGGATGGATGGGATTTCCTGTTAGTGTTTCGTATCCATCAGTTTAGAGCACTCCCAAATAAGAGATTCAATGATTACAGTGGATTACAGCAGCCCGCTTTGAAAGAAGATAACCACTCCAGTCATCCGACTGGAGTGGTTACCAACTAGTGCTAGTAGGGTATGCTGTATACATTTTAGAAATGAAGACATTTATATTCGTCACGCACAGGCAATCGTATGTTTAAAAAATCTGCTGTAGGTACCTATTTGTACAGTTAGTCCTGTTAATATTTAAGGTCCAACCAATCTTATCCCAACCTCTGTACAAAACATGTTTGTAATAAACTGATTTGAGTTGATTTGATTTAAATTTTGAATTGAGAAGAAAGGTCGAAACCAACTCAGAGGCCCACAGTCTCTTTTAAAGTCCAGACATAATCTTGGTCAGATCACTTCGAGATATAATAATAAACAAGATTTCTATAGTTTGAACTGAATAATTTATTTATTTGTTCATCAAACGTACATGACACAGTAAATAAAACTACGGAAGGGACGACAGAGACATCAAGTACCAGAAATAGGAACTTACACATCATTCTAAAACACAAGCACAGATACATGCATACAGCCAAGAGTATCAGAATGACATTTAATTCAATAAGACCATGTAAAGACCTTGTAGATAGGTGTCTGAAATGGTCTTTTGAGGAAAGAACCTCACAGAATGAGTGGACCTGTCCAGTCAGTACACGCATTTGTCAATAATCGTGCACCTCAACTTAAAACTTAAGGACCTCAACGATTCGCCGAACAATACCAAAGAAAAGGCATTTGGGTAGACCGCATAAATTACCTACTCAGGCTATGATTAAAAACCAACTGTGTTCAATCTGCTGATTGCAATGTGTATACTTACTGTAGCTGAGGAGGGCTGGGATATAAAAAACACGTTTCCGGAAACGGATTCCCTGGTTGTCCCTAAAGTTTTTGAGTAGCAAAGGTACAATCACCCCTTAAATTTTGGCTCGTACTTCTGATGGCGTTTGCCAATAAATGACCTTCAATCATGCGATTACTTATCAGGAAAAAACTATTAAACATCAAGGAAATTGCAATTATGCTACCTACTTTAAAAAATTGTGACGAAATTCGATAGATCCTGTACTATGATGGAAATAATGATTTCCTCTCTATAATTAAAATAGATATTTGGTAAGTAATAAAATAACTATTTACTTTCTTTTTTTAAAGAATGGAATATTGGAAACTAAAGGTAAAGAGGTGTCATATTAATTCATAATAATTGAGTTCGTAATAAATTACTGACTCCTACTTTATACTGCATTACACCATCCTCTATGCTCAATGTCACCACAGTCTTATGTTTTTATACTGTGATGTTACCATGGTTACTTAATAATCCATCTCGTACCCACTCCTCGGCTTCGATATTTCCGTTTCACTCTAACATTATCTTTCTAAATAAAATTGCGCCCCAAATGAATGGTTGGGCGAATTCATGTACGGAAAATAAATTTAGCAAAATATTATATTTTGTCTGTGCGTGTGTTGCATTAGTATTATCAGTTTAGTAGTATGAGTTTGGGACCATGTTTTAGCTGGCTTCGTAAGAGAGTTATGATTCTATATCATTCTTAATTCGTTGGATACAATAAATTATTTAATTATGGCGGATGCGAAATGGTAGCCCACGAAATTTAAATTTTCTTACGTTTTCTGCAATTTGCAGGTCCGTGTCAGGTTGTATCTTGATCAAAATGTGATTAGCGACGATAATAAATATGTATTTACATAATTATAACTATAAGAATCATCAATACGTCTCTCGAAGTTACTAACTTTTAAATACATTTTTTTAAATAATCTTTTGCTTATTACCACGGACTATTTACTATTTAGGGTCTGTTTTTAAGCAAGAATCACTGTGGTAGCTATGACAACTATTAAAAATAGGAAGAGGTCCACTCAATGTGGACTCCACACTCTGTGTGGTTCTTTCCTTAAAAGACCATTTCAGACACCAATCTACCTGATCTGACCAAGATTATGTCTGGACTTTAAAAGAGTGACCCTTTTTTTTGTGTATGGGAAATTATCAAATGACTTCTCCCGCTCTGGGTGGAGCGAGGGGGCGTGTCGGACTTTTACTGACTAAAACCCACCCGTGTTCCTTCAGCTGTCTGTGCCAGGGCCACGGTATCTCTTTCAAACAACCCGCGACCCCGGCGGCAGACTGTGACCCATTAGTTTGTGCCTCTCTTCTCAGAGTAGTCAGATAGGAAACGCCGACCTCATCTAGTTTTTAAAAATATGATTGACGTGTAAAAGTGTTTGTACAAACCTACATAAACAAATAAATCATTTATCATTTATACAAATCCATCTACATTTTAACAAGGTTATTGAAACAAAAAAAAAAAAAATTAAAGAAACAAGAGGCTAGAGAGAAAGTGAACATTTTGAACTTCACTTGTATTTCAGACTTTTGCTATACCAATTTCAACTGTAAGTCAAAGTTATAAAGTTGGTTTACAACTGTTTATCATTTTCAGTATTGCAGTTTAGACGAAGAAGGTGTTCAGACTGCGAAAATATTAGGAATCACGGAACATAACGCAATAAGAATGATGACCGGAAAACCTATTAAAGTAAGTCGATACACTGTAGTGAAATTATAATCATTATCGGTTTTATTACAAAACGAGGTTTTTCTTCTGTCATGGTATAAACCATCGAGTCAGTTTTTGTAATAAGAACCTAGCTGTGATAGAAATACAGTTCTTTATACAAAACTGACAACTTAGTCAGCTAATACTTTTTCAAAAAGGGTCCATGGTTTAAACCTGGGTTTGAAGATGAACCTTGTTTTGTAATAAGACGGTATAAGTTTAACAAGTTGTATTTTCTTGTATGCAAAACTCTTAGAAGTTTTTTTTATAAGTATTTCAGAATTGGTTAAAGGTAGATATTCATGAGCAGACAGAACTTTTACCCCTGAAAGATTGCCAATGAATCCATAGCCAGGATGTATGAATAAGTACAGGGGCCTTACTATGACGTGAAAAAGATCATTGATCCATCATGATTCCGTTGAGAAAAAAGGATGGTGCTATAGGTCGTATATAGCTCCTTCTTTCTCTCTTACTGGAACCATGATGAATCCATGATCTTTTTTCACGTCATAGTAGGGCTCCAGTACAGCTCATGGCGTGTTAAAAATATTAGCCAATCTGCATCTGTTAGCGGGGCCGAATGCTATCCTAACTAACGTTAGAGATGCGAAAGTGAGTTTGTTTGTTACGCTTTCACGCTAAAACGGCTGAACGGATTTGGATGAAATTTGGTACACAGGTAGACCATGACTTGGAATAGGACTTAGGATATTTTTTATCCCGGTAGTATGTTCCCGTGGGTTAATTTCCAAAATGCACGCGGACGAAGCCGCTGGCGAAAGCTAATAGTTTTATAATAATGTAGACATTTGTTAACAGAACGTGCCTGAGATAGTGTTGTGTCGCTTCTACTTGGCGCTGATGCTGCAAGACTTGTGGAACCAAATGCCTTTCCCTGCAGTCGCATACAAGTGAGTTTCACATACAGTCTCCTTCATCATCTGCCTGGCCTTTTCCCAACTATGCTGGGGTCTGCTTCCGGTCTAACCGGATGCAGCTGAATACCAGTATTTTACATTCGGCGACTGCCTATCTGACCTCCACAACCCAGTAACTGGGTAATACAATACCCCTTGGTAAGACTGGTTGTCAGACTTTCGGGCTTCTGACGACCCGTAACGACTGTCAAAGATCCACGAATGACAGCCGGGACCAACGCCTTAACGTGCTTTCCGAGGCACGGAAGTCTTGGTATGATGATATTTTTAAGTTATCATTTAAATACACATTGTGGAATGCAAATAAATAATTGAGTACTATTGAGTATGTAAAGATGGTCACCCATCCACGGACCAACCCCGGCAAGCGTAGCTTAACCTGATGGGTCGACCCGTGCGGCTGTTATTACTTAGCCACGAGTTCCTATTAACTTACATGGCATAATTATAATGTCATACAAATTCTGTTCCATTTTAGAATTTACTTGGTAAGTAGTGGCTATTCGGACATCGTGAAATAAACCCTAAGCATGGCATGTGTAGTTGTCTATTCTTCCGTCGACAAAACGTCGCCATGCTACGCGTGCTGGAAGTAACCTAACCCTTCAAGAAATTGACGCGTGATGTCAGGTTATGTGTTTACTTCCTAGGTACAGTCTCGCCCGCGGCACAGTGCAGTCGGTGATGTCAACATCGGCCGCGCTCGCGTCGTGTGCTGCGCGCTTCTGCGCGGAGCTGCCGCGCCTGTGGAGCTTCTGCGCGCTGCTGAGCGAGCTGGCCAGCCGCCTGCAGCACTGCGCCGCGCCGGAGCTGCAGCAGCTGATGGAGCTGCCTAATGTTAAGAAGGTAGGCCTACAATGGCTTGCGGAGCGAGAGTGCGTGGGAGGCCGTCACCTTCTGCGAAGCAGTAATGCTCGTGAAGGAGGAGGCGGAACGCGTGAGGGACAACCTCACGCCCCTAGGCGCCGTAGGAGCCGCCCTGGGCGGTGGGAGTCGAGAACCGATTCCCGGCCACCGTAGGGGCGGGCTTGCGGACGGCGAGTAGCGGGTAGCTCGCCGTCCGGTAAGGACCAGGCCTGGGTCGACGGCGCGTTGTGTTCCACGCGCGCCTCAAAGAGATGTGAGCAATGATGGGGTCCAATAGGGCCGATGCCGCTGGGGTCGCGGGTTGTTCGAAAGAGATACCGTGACCCTGGCATAGGCAACTGAAGGATCACGGGTGGGTTTTAGACAGTAAAAGTCTGACACGCCCTTCCGTTCCACCCACAGCGGAATAAATCATATGATGATTTCCCATCCACAAAAAAAGGCCTACAATGGCTACGTTTAAAGGTAAATTAAGTGTGTCATACGAATATGAAACTTATTTTAATGGGAGTAATGTTCATATTCCTGTGCGAATGTGGTTAAACGTTTCATACGAATATGAACATGAATGTTAATAATTTTATACTGATAATGTTGAATGTTAAAATAATAATATAAATATACGTATAATAAAATAGTAAAGAAGTCACTGTACAGTCAACAGCACATCAGGTTATACAAAACTGTCAAACTCCAAATGATTTTAAACCTTAAAATGTTGATGCTTAAGATTAAAATCGAATGAGACAAATAAAGAAAGGTGTAGTGAGTTCTCATTCCACTTGATGCTAGGGATTGACAGATCAGGCAGGTGGAATAGTAATTCACTTCACGGTGAGATTTTTACAGAAAAGACCGTCAGATGTCGGTCGTGTCGCATGTGTCGCGCAATGGCCGCCAACCAACTCATCACTCCTTTAATGTAACTGTTTGTCTGTCCGGCGCGTGCGATGCAACTGTTGCGTGCGGGCTACAAGTGTGTAGAAGACCTCTCCAAGGCGTCCGTAGACGACCTGATGTCGGTCGTGTCGCATGTGTCGCGCAATGGCCGCCAACCAACTCATCACTCCTATAATGTAACTGTTTGTCCGTCAGGCGCGTGCGATGCAACTGTTGCGCGCGGGCTACAAGCGTGTAGAAGACCTCGCCAAGGCGTCCGTAGACGACCTGATGTCGGTCGTGTCGCATGTGTCGCGCAATGGCCGCCAACCAACTCATCACTCCTATAATGTAACTGTTTGTCCGTCAGGCGCGTGCGATGCAACTGTTGCGCACGGGCTACAAGCGTGTAGAAGACCTCGCCAAGGCGTCCGTAGACGACCTGATGTCGGTCGTGTCGCATGTGTCGCGCAATGGCCGCCAACCAACTCATCACTCCTTTAATGTAACTGTTTGTCCGCCCGGCGCGTGCGATGCAACTGTTGCGCTCGGGCTACAAGCGTGTAGAAGACCTCTCCAAGGCGTCCGTAGGCGACCTGATGTCGGTCGTGTCGCATGTGTCGCGCAATGGCCGCCAACCAACTCATCACTCCTATAATGTAACTGTTTGTCCGTCAGGCGCGTGCGATGCAACTGTTGCGCGCGGGCTACAAGCGTGTAGAAGACCTCGCCAAGGCGTCCGTAGACGACCTGATGTCAGGCGTGTCGCATCTGTCGCGGAATGCCGCCAACCAACTCATCAGTGCTGCCAGGGTAAGCAAATCTGCCATAACGTACCGGTAGCGAAGGGCGAATTTAGAATGTTCCATGTAATTTTTTTTTTTGTTACATACAGGGTATACCAGAAAGGTGTGGTCAAATTTGAGGGGGTGGTACAGACCTTCATACTGAACAACTTTCTCCATGGGACCAACATCGTAATCGCAAATAAATTATCATCTCCCATAGTCCCATACAAAACTTCAATACCTCCTACTCGACCCAAATGTATGGGTGCGGCTGATTATTTTTTCGTGATTACGATGTTGGTCCCATGGAGAAAGTTGTTCAGTTTAATGGTCTGTACACCCTGTATGTGATAGATAATTTCAGCCTTAGTGGTTTTAGTTTACTGGAATTGCGGTCAAACATTTTAATTTAAAACAATTACGAGGACCTAATATGAAATATTATTGAACAGCACAAATAGAGCCTCGGAACCTTGCATAGTAATAAAATAATAATGTATTATTTACAGATGACACTCATTGAAAAAGTGGAGAATCTTCGCGCTGAAGCTGAAGATGTTATGGAAGAACTTAATGTTTGATGTTTTTGTATCACATTCAAAACTTTTTAATTACGAACCTTGAATGGTATGACGTCAGTTTAGATTCGAGTTGTTTTTGTGTTGCGGGCAACACTGCATAAAGTGTGTGTGTGCAACATGTTTCCGACAATACGAACATAGTAAATTGTACATAAAGAGTAGTAGATTGAGACCTAGTTTCACCACACCATTAGTTAGTTAGTTATTTATTTATGTACACCACAAAAATACATAACAAAAGAAAACATATACACTACAAAACATACAATGGGCGGCCTTATCGCTTTCCGCGATCTCTTCCAGGCAACCTTAGGATGGACAGTGATTTATCACGATATAAAATGGGGCTGTTGTTGGTGCAAATAGTAAATACCAACTTATACAATATTAAACTAAAATAGATACATACATATCCTAAATAATAGATACATAAATACATACATACTAAATATTTAAGCAACGAAAATTAATGAAGACTAAAGATGTTTAATTTAACAGTTATTCTCATAACTGTTAAATTAAACATCTTTAGTCTACAAGATCACAACGACAAGTAATGTTCCTTTACGAGCCTTTTAAACATTGGTAACGACTGCGCGCGTTTAATTTGAACGGGCAATGCATTCCACAAACGAGCGGCCTGGACAGTTATTCTTCTGTTAAAATGTTACCGGCGAGTGTTTCATCATGCGCTAATCCATGATTAAATTATATCGGAACATAAATACTATTAACATCGCTGTTTATTTTAATAACTGACTTACTGATGTCCGATTATGAACAGTTTGGTGAAATTGGCCCCTAATCTAAGTTATAATGTTAAAGAGCAACAGCTGTGATTTAAATGGTCCAGTATGATATGGACGATGCAGCGATGCCTGGGTAAAAAAAAGGAATTATATTTAGTCCGTCAGTCAGATAATAAAAAAATATTAGACACGTATTGTTTGCTTTATCATGTACTTACTTATACGTTAAATAGTAACTGATGCATTTATTTCACAATATTATCAATCTAAGATAGATAATTATTATAATACTAGCGTCCAAGATATGAATTATGTAAGTTTGAACATTACGCTAAAACCGGAATGAGATTATTCTTGTATGTTAGTAAAAATAATAAAGTGTTATGTTCATAATAAAGTGAATGATAAACTAAAATGATTGTGATAATTTAGTAATAAGCGAATGATACAGAACTTTATCAGGTAACGCTGTATGACAGTCAATATCATTGATGATTATAAAATAAAATAGTAAAATTATAAATTGTTTTATTTTACGAAGCTTCTGCAACAAATCTATCAAAACGTGCAACTATGTATGGTCCTTCACTTATTTTATTTTACCTCTGTGGCCTCGATCGTCTATGGTTGGTTGCCTGTCAATAAATAAGGAACTTCATAGGCGTAGTAAAATAAATAGTTGGAGAGATTACAATGCGTTTCAAATAAGAATAAAATCGACTTGGCTTAGCGCCATGTTGTGACGTCATAGCTGTCAAATCGAATAAATTGGGTAAAGTGAGCAAAACAAGATATTTTTAAATAACATTTATACTGGTAAATTGTTGCCAACAGTGAAAATATGAAAGAAAGTACTTGTTATATTTTTTTTAAACTAATATTTTGAAGTTTTTTTTCATTTCTCTGATATACAAAGAAAAAAAAAACGTTATTGATACGCAAATAAGTTTTCTTTGCAAACCGTACTTTTCAATCAACATTTGACAGATAGAGATCATTGACGTTTCTATTCATATTTGAATCGCATTGTATAGTTAGCAACACGAGTCGCGACATTTTGTGTGGTACTGAATACGAGGCTTTTAAGATCAAACAACTCAAAGAACGTTCAACAGCTTTTATTCATCGTCTCTTATATAAACAAGGCTTCAGGGTCAACGCGGGTAGTTTGGCCTTCTTCACGGGCGGCTCTCTGATCTTCGTGAACTCCATGAAGAAGAACACCTTGTTGCTCTTGTCCAGCTGTTTCAGCTTGAAGCCCAGCCTCTCGACTTCCTTTGCGAAGTTTTCTACCTTGTCGAAGCGACTTTCCACTTCGGCTATTAGGAGATGGCCGCTGTGGACAAAAGAAAATTCAAATAAATTTATTTAAAGAATCATAAATCTACTTGCAAATTACTAGAAAATGCCTGTGTATTTTAATCCAAAACATTTCCATATGATCTTGACTTTGAAGACTATTTTATGATCCTCAAAAACAGGCTAGTAAAATAATCATCACTAAAATAGACATTTTTAGGGTTCCGTACCACAAAAGGAAAAAACGGAACCCTTATAGGATCACTTTGTTGTCCGTCTGTCAGTCTGTCAAGACCTTTTTTCTCAGGAACGCGTAGAGGTATCAATTTGAAATTAATATCAAATACGTAAGTCTATGGTCCCTTGGAGTCCTAAAAAACTCAAGCTTCAAAAATCAAAAGATACACCCATTTATGCGACATATTTTGACTCTCGCAAGTAAATCAAAACCTACTTCCCGTAGTCCTAGAATCATGAAATTTGGCAAGAAGCAAGGTCTTACAGTACAAGTAATGGCAAAAGTCCGAAAATTGATAATTTGTCATTCTATCACATAAAAAATATTTTGAAGTCTGTTAGTCTGTCAAGACCCTTTTTCTCAAGAACGCGTAAAGGTATCAAGTTGAAATTAATACCAAATACGTAGGTCTATCTATGGTCTCTTGGAGATCTAAAAAAATCAAGCGTCTATGTCAATGCAATAAAAAAATACGGCCATTTAAGCGACATGGTGTGATAGTTTGACACTCGCCAGTAAATCAAAACCTACAGGGTACTTCCCGTTGACCTAGAATAATGAAATTTGGCAAGCAGCAAGGTCTCATAGCATAAATAAAGGAAAAAGTCCGAAAATTGGTAATTTATAATTTGATCACATAAAAAAATATATTTTTGGGATTTTAATGTCAAGTTTGTTTTTGGGATAAATTCTTTTCAACTACGGAACCCTTCATTGTGCGTGATCCGACACGCACTTGTCCGGTTTTTTTTGAGTTTACAAGACAGATTTGGAAACCCCGGGGGAACTATTGATATTCTCTCGGGTGGAGATGATTAACATGAAATCATCTCTACTGTCACTACTAAATAAAATGTTCTGTGCCTAGGAAACACCGGCTGTCGTTCGCAAGCCCTTGACAGTTGTTACGGGTAGTCAAAAGCCCGAAAGTCAGACAATCAGTCTTACCAAGTCGTGTTACGCAGTTACTGTGTTGTGGCGGTCAGATATACAGTTGCTCCATGTTAAACACTGCTACTCAACTGCATCCGGTTAAACTGGAAGCCTACCTCAACATTTATCTTTTATTACGGACGCTTTTAACATGCACGTCTTTCTACATTGTTCTCACATGTACAATGCGTTTCAAATAAGAATAGGAAAGTCAATGACCTCTAACTATCAACTGAAGCTAGAAATCTAAGGCATGCAAAGTTTTGTAGTGTTATCCTTATCCATTTTAGTTCTGTTTTTGGAATTTGTTTTTGTTAAAATATGTCACTAACTTTGCAAATGTGTAAACGAGACGATAATTTGCTAAATCTTCACAATATGGCGCAAGGTCATTCCTATTCTTAGTTGAAACGCATTGTATATTTCTAACATGAATTATGTAAATAATATTTTGATTTACAAGTGTCAGTGGAATCTACTACGCTTTGGAATGGGCAACTATAGCTTCATCTTCCTGACTGACCCCATACCACCCCATAGTTTGACATAGTTGGGAAAAGGCTAGAGATATATCAGATAGATGATGATACATACATATATAAACTCACGCCTACTTCCCATGGGGGTAGGCAGGACTACAGAATGCCACCTGCTACGATCCTTATATTCCAAGGGGATGTGCTTCGTTTACGTTCATACCCTGATCCACCGATCCGATGATCTATACTAAATAAATATACTGTCATAGGGTCCGAATGATTATAAAAAATTCAAACCCCACACACACACAATAAAAATAAAGCAAAAAACAATAATAATAAAAAATCTATATATATATATTTAATATCACAATAGCAAGTAGTCCAGAATAACCTTGTACAAATCCAGCGAAAAGTAAAACAAAAAGGCTTTTAATTATTATTCTTAGGTCGTATTAGTAGATTGTGCGAGAAGTATGGAAGAAAAAGATATGTTGCGCAAGCGCTACAGATTAATACAGATGGGACACTTCGCAAAATCATTTAAATAAAAAGCGACTCTTGCTACGACACAATAAAGTGCAATTCTCGTCGCAGAACGCTGATTACCTACAGTTTATTTACCTACAAGTTGCCTCTCTTTCTATCGCGTAACTCTTATACCTTCTGACTCGTTAGGGTTGTGTTGTTTTACGACGCGGCGCGTGAGTGAGTATCGAACTAGCGTGCGAGCCGGCCGGTGCGCGGCAGCCCGCACTGAATTGACCCAGTGAGATGAGCCCGCCGCGTACTTGTAGCTTCATACCTAAACTGCTATTTAAACTCCCTTTGGAGAAAACAGGTGTGTGTTATGTTAAAACAGAACTTACCCCATTTTCAACACCCTATTAGCTTCAACCAGATACTGCGTGAGGTCTGTGCCCATCAGAGCCAGGCAGTACACAGTGACATCCATGGACGCAGTCAGCAGCGGTGTCCGTGCCATGTCGCAGGCCTCCACTCCTGGAGCAGTGGCCACCAGGTCGAAGGAGCGCACCTTGTGAGCCACCCGGCGAGACAGGGCAGCTTCTCCACAACCCAAGTCTGCTATTGTATGGGTTTTGGGCCTGGTCGGAGTGAAGTAACAGAAATAATTTAGTTGTAATTGTTTTATCCCAGACTATTCATAGATCTCAACTTAAGACTAAATTAATAACAAACAATATCTTATTAATGAATACTACTGTAGTATTAATTAATAAGATATTGTTTGTGATTATGGGTTGTAGTTTAGAACAGGCTGGACATCACTGCAAGACATGAGTAAACTAGATTATTTACAATACTACCTACCCGTGCGCGATAAGTTGAGACCCGAGCGCGGTATTGCCACAGTTGCGTGCCTCTACAGTGCACTAAAAAGAACACCTAGCTACCACACACGATTCATCCGCGTTTTTTTTAACATAAAAAAAAATTACTTTTTTTTTTAAATTTTAACTGAATTTTTTTTTCTAACAATTTTTTTTAACGTAGCCTATGGTACTTGGGAACAGCATTACATAAATAAATCTACATTTAAACCACGCTCAGAAGGACAATTCTAGTAATTTTAAGAATGGTCGCATTCTAATCTCAGCCGCAATCTGTCAAAAAAGCTTCTAATTTTTTGGCATTGATTGTCACTGAAATGAGACTGCAACTTGAATTTGATTGTTTTATATGTACGAGAATTGCCCTTCTGGTTTTAGCTTATCGCGCAAGGATAGTAGTCAGTTATAGTGATGGCAATTAATGCGATTTAGAATAAATTTCATTAGCATGCGAATTCTTGAGTCTTAGCACGCTAAATGCTATTGCTATGCTATTTGCTGATATGACGATAATTAATAATAGTCAAGTATGTGAATTTTGTTAGTATGTGAATTAAAGAGGGCGTTCGCGGGCTAACTTTTAACAATTTAAAAAATTATCGCGCGCCATTCACGTGCCACACAAAATCACAAATTATTATTAACAATACAATCATACGCATTCACTCAATATACGATCCTAAGTATGAGCTAATCGAAGATAATAATTGCTTGACTTCATTATTCGCACCACCTGCTAAATTGCTAATAATTTCACTTGCGAACGAGGTCAGGATCACGTGAAACAGATAGATTTAGTAGTTCCGACTTTTCGTGGGTGCGACAGAGAGCGCGCACTGCACGCGCTGTCGACCTATGAAGTACGAAGGGATGAATAATAATTCATTTCACATTTCACAGAAATTCGCAACAACATTTAATTTGCTAAATCCTAAATAAGCATTTGCATGCTAACAATGAATGCGAATGCTAATTAATCCATCACTAGTCAGTTATAGCAATTACCCATTTATGTAAGGCTAGGCAAGCTGATTGCTCTAACCGACTGCACCTAACTATAATAGAGATTTCAACTAAACTTGAGAAAAAGCTTTGTTCTTTCAATGTTACACTTAAACATGGGTTTAATAAGAATCAGAACAAACTTACATTTTCATAATCTTCTTAACAATAACATCCAGTGGATTGACAGGCCACTTCTTGACTTGCAGCTGGTACCCCTGGTGGTACGTCTCAAATGCAGATGGGTCACTTTGGAACAACTGCTGGGCTTCAGACCCTGATGATGTGTATAGCTTTTCATTCAAATACCTGAACTGGGCAGCTGGAAAAAAATGAATTGTTTAGAAAATATAGTGGGAGTCATTTTTTTTTGTACTGGTTTCAGTTTTTTTGTCAATCAACAAACATTATCATTAAGTTTCATCTGCCTAGCCTTTTCCCAACTATGTTGGGGTCGGCTTCCAGTCTAACCGGATACAGCTGATTACCAGTATATTACATGGAGCGACTGCCTATCTGACCTCCACAACCAAGTTACTGGTCAACTGTCATATCAAAGTATTACACTTTGGTATGACGGTTGTCAGACTTTCGGGCTTATGGTGACCCATAACAACTGTCAAAGATCCACAAATGACAGACCGGGACCAACAGTTTAACATGCTTTCTGAAGCACGGAGGAGTGTCAGTCTGTAATGATATGGTCACCCATCCACATACCACCCGTGGCAAGCATAGACCTGATTAATGGACCCGTGCAGCTGTTATTACTTAGCCACAGGCCCCTCAAATATAATCATTAAGTATATACTGCATATTGTTTTGATAGTATCAATAATATTAATAGGTAAGTAGGCTGAACTCTAACTTTGGTTCACATCAACTGACACAAAAGAAAAGTAATCTGCAGGCAGTGTGGTTTCAAGACTTTGGTCTGATTTTATAAATAACTGTTTTCTAGTGCATTAGATAATTTTTTTGATGGCACCAATATGGTTATTTGAATGGAATAAAGTGATAGGTGAGACAACTATTAATAAGTACTGTATTCTTTTACTAAGAGCTATGCAGACAAATATACCTTTTAACCTCTCCAACATTCTATCTCGCAGCTTGTTACCAGTTTGATTAATATTGATAGAGCTTCTGTGGCTTTTACTGCTTAGTAAAGATCTCAGTCTGGCTTTCTTGTTATTTACAGGTTCAATAACTTCATTTACTTCAGTATTTGTCGTACAACTTTCTTCGTTAGCTTTACTATTTTTCTTATTTCGATTTACTTCTCCATTAACTATACTATTTTTCTTACTATTTTGTTTCTTAACAACTTCTATAGACTTCTTATTTATACTTAAATTATTTGGACTTTTATTAGCTTTCTTTTTCTTTCCATTTTTTTGTTTGTTTTCAGTAAACAACAAGTCTTCCTTATCATCATTTTCAATGACCTCATTGAACTTTTTCTTCTTAGCGTTGAGTATTTCATCAAAATTCTGTGATTCTGGAATGGCTTCTGTTTCTTCCAATTTCTTCTTCTGTGTATTAGATATTGTATCCTTTTTATTTTTTATTATTTCTTTGTTTTCTATTTTACGTTTTCGTGATGCATGGTTGAGACGATTAACGCTGACATTATTTTTCTTTTCTTTAACATGATTATCTTTTGGTGATTTTGTTTTGATCTCAGTCTTATCTTTTTTCTGAAAAAAAAAATAAAATAAAAAAGCTGAATCTGAGGAATGTTCGGTCAGTGGGTCGTCTTAGGGGCGGAGTTCTCCTAAGGTGTGGTGGCGTTTTATTTTGAGTTTGTATTGGTGAATTGTAATTAAATGTAGAAGTTTGGATGACGTTTCTTATAATACGATAACTTTGAGAAACCAACTTAAAAAAATACGATTATTTTTTAACGGATTTGCCTGTTATTTTACGAAATACTTTGAATAACTACACGAGGTATTATTTCATTTTCTAAAATAACAACAGGCGGGGGGCACGTCACACGTAGTGAACCTGGAAGACACAGTACAAGCAATTTTACCAACAATCAACATACCTTTACTTTTTGAATAAATGTTGTTTCAGTTTTAGGGCCGTCATCCTCCCAGGCTGGTATTTTAAACATATTGATATAGTGCCAATTTAACACAATATAAAAGTATCAAAGTAATTTTCGTCTACTTTTTAAAATAAGGTTATGTTTTTAACGCGCACGTCCGAGGTCCGATTGCGATTCTTCAATCAACTGTCTGTCAGTGTCAGTTTGACACAACACATGTTATAATGGCGTTTTGTTTTTCGTTTAGAAAGAAATAATTATAAATGTCAAAAAGAAAAAAATTATTAACTCCTTCGGGCTGGACGCTGAAGTCAAGTAGTCTACTGTTTCAAGAGTATAAACAAAAATACCCACTTGGCACCACACGTTTTCGGGCCCAACCGTTCGCGGCAACGCTGTTTTGACTAGAGAAATATAAATTAGAGGTACCTAGTAGAAATCGCATTGGCAGCATGAGTACCTACTCATGACACGAAGTGTGGCCAGGGCCGTACTATGACGTGAAAAAAGATCATGGATCCATCATGGATCCGTTGAGAAAAAATGATGGAGTCGTATATAGCTTCATGACTCCATCTCTCTAGCACTGGAACCGTTCAACTTCTGCCCTGCTATAAGACCGCATGAACACTCATGACACGAAGTGTGGCCAGGGGCCGTACTATGACGTGAAAAAAGATCATGGATCCGTTGAGAAAAAAGGATGGGGCTATAGGTCGTATATAGCTCCATCTCTCCCTAACACTGGAACCGTTCAACTTCTGCCCTGCTCATGGGCGTACCCAGCTTTTGGCCCAGGTTGGGGGGCAAATCAGAAATTTCTTAAGCCGGTGGGGGGAAAAAACATGTTTTTTTTTCGCCTCATCAGTCTGCTCAATGTCCTCCAAAATTGTATTAAACGCTATACAATTTTTGACAGATTGAGTCTTGAGATGTATCTTCATAGCCGTAGTTATGGAACACCACAAACACTACAAAATCCTTTTTCTTTTGTCAAAACTTTCTTCCCGAATCTACTTCAAACCGGGAATTTCGTACGCTACAGTATGTAGACGGGCGGCCGCCGCGAACGCTGTTAAAATTACGGGAATTGCCCCTCTGATCCTCTACATCAACGAACTAAATTCTCTCGTAAACGTAATTTTTTGATGTTAGCACTTCTTAAGTTGTGGGCAACCACTTTCAAGACCATCGGTGTTTCAAGATTACCACAGATGATGCGTATTTGTCCAGGGACCGATAGCGCTTTCCTTTTATAGGGTTTTACCCCGGGTTTTGAAGAGCTAGGATATTTTAATTCAATTAAAAACCCCCATGATTTTGCTGGATACTTTTTTAGCTAACCTTCTCGAGGGAAACCCATTCATTGACTTACCCAAAAAAATATCTGGGTTTTTACAGTCGAATACAAAAAGCGCTAACAATCAGCTATCCAATTCTGAAAGGGAAACCCCTTCGTAAGCGCTAACCAATATATTAATTCAAGCGAGTTTGAACTGTATTTTTAACAACATAAGAGCGATCTGAAGCCAGTAGCAGCACGTGCGGACGAATTCGGCAACGCTAAGGCACACAAAGATAAGCCTACCGATCACCGCGTCATGCTAAAATATAACTTATTGGCTTTGCTTTAAAAGCTAACGTGTGCCGTGAGTGCGTAGTGTCAGTGCAGCGTTGGCGCAGCGCGTGTTTGTGTGCGTGATGTTGTGTTTGTTTACTACTAATACGTCACGGGCGCGGGCGCACAGCCATTTTTGCGAGAAGTGAACATTCGCCATTGCCTGCTATTTATCGCCGCATACAAATTACGATGCGCTCGCTATAAATTGTGCCGATAAGTTTAGTTTATGGTAGTGTTAGTATTCATATTAGTGCAGTGACTAATTACTCATAAATAATGCCTCAGCCAAGAAAGATTATATTCTTAGAGTAATTAGACTGCACGTTCTTCTCCATAGATATCTACGCTTTGGAACGTGCAATTTAGCTTCACGTTTTTTTGACTGAACAACCTTTTGCCAATTTAAAAGTGGCTGTAAATGGTCTATTTGAAGTAAACGTTTCTTAATTCTGATTGACAAACCTTACCTTATCCTACAATTGAAAATGAGAACATCTCAGCGAATGATTTGATGAGTTGTCAAAAATACTATTACATTCAATTATATTTACATTGTTTTATTGCCAATGCTAAGTGTTTTTTTTTTTAATTTTGGGGGATATATCGCCTTCGAAGAGTTCAATTTATTATCTGCTCTCGTAGGATTATACAACGAGGGGAAAACTTACCCTGAGTTATGATAACCGGGCTTTAGTAAACCGAAGTGAAAACGAAGAGTTGATTTATATAAAACCTTTGAATTTCTTCGCAGGCGTATGCAGGTTTCCTCACAATGTTTCCTATAGCGAGGATGTTTAGTTAAGATTAGTTAAACGACGTATCATTGAAAATTTAACAGTACATAACATTTTTGGTCAAAAAACTTTTTAGTTAGGTATGTATAATGTTCCGTAGTATCTCTATTTCTGACAACCCGATATTCTCATTTTGCAAATTACGTAAACTAAACTTAAAAACATTAATAATACAATTTACAACTAATTTGCAGTTTTATTTTCTATATCCATTTTCTATGACCCTTAGCTTTGCATATATTTCTGAAGGGAGTACAAAACTATTCAGTTTAGGGCCTGCGCTCACTTGAGACAAGACGTCTTAGACAGAACTGTCTGAGACGTCTTAGACCAGTCTAAGACGTCTTAGACAAAACTGTTTTGTCTGCGACACGGGGCGCTAGAGCTGTTGATAAAATATCGATATATCGAAATATTTATTTTATCGGCTTTGTCTTAAAAAAACAATCGTAAGTCGGCTTAAAAATAATTTACTCAATTCATAATTCACGATATTTATTAAACAAATTAAATTATAAATGTATGAAAATGTAGCGTTCTCAGTAATTATTCTTCAAATTTAACTAAGCATTTATGCGTACCAAACAGTACCAATATTTCTTAAGTGGTTTACAAATACATGTTTATATGTTCAGCTGTTTGGCTAAGTAATAACAGCCGCACGGGTCGATCCATGAGGTTAAGCTACGCTTGCCGGGGTTGGTCAGTGGATGGGTGACCATCTTTACATACCGAGACTCCTCCGTGCCTCGGAAAGCACGTTAAGCCGTTGGTCCCGGCTGTCATTCGTGGATCTTTGACAGTCGTTACGGGTGGTCAGAAGCCCGAAAGTCTGACAACCAGTCTTACCAAGGGGTATCGTATTACCCAGTTACTGGGTTGTGGAGGTCAGACAGGCAGTCGCTCCATGTAAAATACTGGTATTCAGCTGCATCCGGTTAGACTGGAAGCCGACCCCAACATAGTTGGGAAAAGGCTAGGCAGATTGATGTTCAGCTGTTTGAGTACTACGATAATATCGATATTTTTATATATCGGTATTTTATCAACAGCCCTAGCGCCCCGTGTCGCAGACAAAACAGTTTTGTCTGAGACGTTTCAGACTGGTCTGAGACGTCTTAGACAAAACTGTTTTGTCTGAGACGTCTCAGACTGGTCTAAGACGTCTTGTTGTAGGTGAGCGCAGGCCCTAAAAGAAAAATGTAGGTACTTTTTTTTTTTTTTTTTTTTTTTTTTTGAGGGTGGGAAATCATCAAATAACTTCTCCCGCTCTGGGTGGAGCGGGAGGGCGTGTCAGACTTTTACTGACTAAAACCCACCCGTGTTCCTTCAGTTGCCTATGCCAAGGCCGCGGTAACCCCTTCGGACAACCCGCGACCCCAGCGGCGTCGGCCCTATTGGGCCCCGTCACTTGCTGACATCTCTTTGAGGCGCGCGTGGAACACAACGCGCCGTCGACTCGGGCCTGGTCCTTACCGGACGGCGAGCTACCCGCTGCTCACCGTCCGCAGGCCCGCGCCTACGGTGGCCGGAAATCGCCCCGCGATTCCCGCCGCCCGGGACGTCTCCTGCGGCGACTGAGGGCGTGAGGCTGCCTCTCCCTCACGCGTTCCGCCTCCTCCTTCGCGAGCATCACTGCTTCGCAGAAGGAGGTGACGGCCTCCCATGCACTCTCGCTCCGCACCATGGCCTGGACCAGGCTCGGACGCGAGAGATCGCCGCCGCCGATCGCCTCCGTGAGAACACGGCGGTGCTCTGCCCAAGCCGGGCAGACCTCCACTGTATGCTCCACCGTGTCCTCCGGGCGATCCACACAATGGAAACACCCGGGCGTTTCCTCCCGCCTTATGCGAAACAGGAACCTCCCGAAACAACCGTGTCCGGTGAGGACCTGCGTCAGGCGGAAGGTGAGGACGCCGTGGCGCCTCTCTAACCACTCCTCAAAGAGGGGACTTATCGCCGCAATTGTGGCGTGCCCAGCGCTGGGTTGCGACAGTCGCGCTCTCCATGCCGCCATGAGATCCCGCCGGAGCTCTGTCCGCTGTACCGTGATTTCTCGCGGCAGCGGAGTTACGCCCCGGCGCTTCGCCTCCTCGCGCCACTCCCACACGTGCGCGAGGACCTTTGCCTCCAGATCCCACGGCGGCAATCCGGCAAGGAGGCTCGCCGCCTCCCGGGAGACCGTGCGGTATCCCCGGACTAGCCGGATGGCCATGACCCTCTGGGACGCGTTCAACCTGCCGGCTGGCCCCAGCCTTAGGGAACGCGCCCACACCGGTGCTCCGTAAAGGGCCATGGACCGCACGACCCCCGCGTAGAGCCTCCGGCAGGAGGCGTTTGGACCCCCAAAAAAAAAAAAAAAAAAAAATGTAGGTACTTAAGTTTTTATAACATTAACATCAGCACAGTTTACAATAAATGTTAATTTTGTACGAAATGTAGCATAGAACAAAGTTGTAGGGATTTAAATATTAAACACATTTCAAAAGAGTTTTTTTATAAGCGAATTCATAAAGAGCTCATGCTGGCCGCACCCATGAAAAATAATCTAAAAAACAGGCTTTTAATTAAAATAATTTTTTCATAGCAAGTTTTTATAGCTCGGTATACCTATATAATTAATACTCGTCAAGACGAATCATACGAGTCCGATAAACTCGATGGGGTTGTGTCGTTTTACTACCAAGTTCCTGTAGCCACCTTCGGGTTCCATCATCAAATCAGCGCCTTGTCATAATAATTTTGCATTGTCATCTGATTTACACATGCATGCAAAATTTCAGCTCAATCGGTAACCGGGAAGTGGGTCAAATTTATTTTGCAGGATTTGATTACAGACAAACATCGGGACAGGTGAAACTAAATATAAGCTTGTAACAAGTGAGCATAGCCTGTACCTAGAGTAAGCATCACACTTCTATACACAGAGCCATAGCGTGAGCTAATTTAGACGTGGCGCATCAGCGAGGCCTTTTCTTTGATAAAATCAAAACAAGACAGCGACTGTCGCAACCCAGTTTTCGACCACATCCTCGCTTACCATCAGGTGAAATAGTGGTCAAACACGAGCTAAGAAACCTAACCCTCGTTGTTTAAGAGCTCTCGCACACGTGAGGCCTGCCATATATTTGGTGGGACATTGGTTGTGGCGAGGGCCCCCTTCCCCCACGCCTAGCTACGCTACTGTCTATACATCATTATATTAATA
This sequence comes from Cosmia trapezina, assembly GCA_905163495.3. Lineage (NCBI taxonomy): Eukaryota > Metazoa > Arthropoda > Insecta > Lepidoptera > Noctuidae > Cosmia > Cosmia trapezina. The sequence continues at coordinate 28,238,933 of LR991024.1, forward strand.
CGCACACAACCAAAATACGCTTCGTTCGATCGAACCGTGAGCCTTCTTCCTATGCAATTGATGTACTTACTTAAGGTGGACTTGCGGAATTTTTGCTGATGCCTACCTCTCGCTTTCCTAAATTCGAAAACGTCTGACGACGAGGCAATCCGTATTCGTTTCGCTAAAAAGTTAGGTAAATAAACATTAAAAATACTTTTTACAAAAAAAATACATAACCGACTTCACTAAAAAAACACTAAAACGATCAAAATAACTTTAATTTCGGAAGTCGGTGTTTCTCGGTATTGTTTGTTTCTTATTTACCACCGACTTCCGAAATTAAAGTTATTTTGATCATTTTAGTGTTTTTTTAGTGAAGTCGGTTATTATTTTTTTTGTAGAACGTTTTATATTTCACACTTTTTAGTTGTGTGTGATACACTTGTAGCTAGAGTACCTTTTTCTCATGACAATTCCAATTAACCCAAACGAAGTTCCCGTGTTCACCTTCCACCTTCCGGCTCCATCATCAGATCAGTTTCATAGTACCCTATAGCCAAAGTGCAACTCATGACTATTCTAATAAGCCTAAACACGGTTAGGATACATTGATGAACTACGGAGTTCCGGTGCCTATCTTCCGGCTCGAACAACATCATCAGATCAGTTTGATAGTACTCTATAGCCAAAGTGCATCTCATGACAATTCTAATAAGCCCAAACACGGCTAGAATACATTGATTACTGACGTTCCGAGTTCCGGTGCCTATCTTCTGGCTCCATCATTATCATCAGATCACTTTGATGATACCATTTTCACACATAACTGTTCAGAACTATTAATATATTTTTATTGTCATAGTCGCTTAACTATGTTCATTGTGATATCTGTTTGATTATGAAGTTCCATTGGCCATTTCTGGTCTTCTTCACCAGTTCCACTTCATCAAATGTCACTTTTTGACTGTAAGTGCTTAAGTCCTTGATGAAAATACCAAAATAACTATATGGTTGCCTATAATATTTGAGGAGTTCTCTCGTTTCCTCATGGATCAGAACTGGATTTTGAAAAAAATGGGACCAATCTGGAAGCATATCAAGTAAGGGGAAAAAAATCGCAAATCGGTCAATAAACGACGGAGTTCTGAGGTAACAAACATAAAAAAAAATACAACCGAAATGAAAACCTCCCCCTTTTTTGGAAGTCGGTTAAAAATAGTAATGAAATATCATTAGGTATAATAGATTGATGTAGAATCCAAAGTACTTAGTACCTATTATAAAACCGTAACTTATCCATTTTGATACATTTTTAAGCATTACTAATAATGTACGTCACATTTACATCGCGTCCTAGGTATTATCAATTATATTATACCGTTACGTATGCAGACAGAGACGCCACTCAAACCAAGCGAACGCGCTGCGCCGCCGCCGCCGGCGTTCGCGTGTGGATTTCGCGCCATTACGGTTAAACAACAAGCAAATGCGGTCCTTAAAAATTATAAAATATTGAATGTTTTATTTATATATTTATCCAAGAACGTAAATAGGAACTTCTTCATAAAGTAGTCTGTAAATATCGAAAATAAGCAAACCTTTCCATTATTCTCTATAGAGAATAATAATTATGTATAATAAAGAATAATTAAATATAATAAAAAATATATATAATATATATCTATAGATATCCGCAGGATAAGACCTATGAGGTCAAAAAAGAAAAATTCTTGCCTGCCTACTCCTACATAAAAGGAATAATTGCTGGCGGAAGAAAATACCCTTTTATGAAGTGGAAAGCAATAAAGCATTTGGTTTACCCAATAAAGGCTAGGTTAGCGCTTACCCTTACGATATCGCTTAGGATTCCTTGTCAATCGGCTTTCCGTAGTATTTTGCTAAGTATTCGTACGACTGTCCCAAATAAAGGGACAGTCGATCGTAAGGGAAACCCCTTCAAAGGGTTTTGAAAATTAATCCGCTCGTCCGGTCCCTGTATTTGTCAATACTTATTTGCTATTACAATCCAGAATGCAAACGTAGAAAGAGTTTTTTCTATCATGGGGTCTCAATGGTCGAATGAAAGAAACCGACTAACGGTGTCTTCAATCCTTCTTCAATTCGAGCTTTACTCTTAACACAGTATCATTTGAAGATTTTAGCGTGCGAACCATTATAGAAAACAGTAATAAAAGACAAAAGTTTACTTTAAAAGGTATCGCAAAATAAATATGATAAAACTGATGATTAGAATAGATTTAATAGATTTTACGTGTTGATTTTGTTTGTGTAATTCACATGACCAAAGTTGATTTTTAAATTAGTCTAAGAAGATTACCTATTTGTTTTTGTAATATAAAAGATCTGAAAAATCTACTCTGTTAGTGAAAATTCTAAAAATCCTGAGATTTCATCAGATTTCAAAAATCCGGCCGGAATCCTAAGAAGAGCATTAAAATCCTGAGATCTCAGGACAAATCCTGAGATATGGTAACCCTAATGACGGGTGCTGTTTTCTTCGATATAGCGAAAGCGTTTGACAAAAGTCTTTAGAGGCATGAGGAACAGGGTGTAAAGTTCACTCATCCTCCATAGGAAAGGGAGGATCCTCCGACCAGACAGGTGTTGTGTCTGGTGGGCCACTGCCCAACGGTTGATGTCGGGAAGTTGTATATACGCTAATCGCGTGGTAAACTCTAATTGCGCGATGCAGGATTGCGTGACGTCATGTCATTGATGCGTAGTTCGTATGTGGCGATTAGGGCTTCCAAAATTACGGAAATGCCAGTTACGTAACTAGTTACGCAATTACTTTCTCCAATTCCGTAATTACGTATTTTTTTCCATATTTTTTTAAATCGATCATATTTTGTTAAAATTGTAGATACTTTATGAAATTATCAAAATAAATACAATATATCTAAAAAAACAAATATTATTCAAGAACTTAATGTATAATTAAGTCAAACCATTTCTTTTCGTCCCGAACATGACCTTTCTTCTTGAAAATATGATCTCAGAAATGACGGCATTTAAGGTTTTATCACCCAAAGAACTTTGAAATTTGTTTATATTTACTGTCACTTTGTTTATTTGTATATATGTATGTCTAATTATTGAGCGATTGTCAACTCCTCGCCATCCTCATCATCGTCACTGGTGATAATTGCGTCCGATTTACTCTGTTGTTGTTTATGGTGGATTTGGACTTTTTTGTGTGGAATTACCTATATTTTAACCATTCCAACAGTTCCACTATGTATATTCGTAAATCATCTGAGTCTGACGATAAAAATATTGCAAAACACCGAATACATTTGTTCGCCTTTTCTTTATTCTCTGTCTAAGATGTGGCTAGTTTTCCACTGATATCGTTTGACTGAAGATTTTTAGCATAAACATCTAAGATCTGAGGGGCAATTCTCGTATTTTTAACAACGGTCGCAATATCATCTCAAGACTCAATCTGTCAAAAATTGTATAGCGTTTACCTAAATTTTTGACATTTGATTGACGCTGGCATGAGATTGTGAACGTTTTTAGTTACGAGAATTGCCCCTCTGGAGTTTCTCTGGCATAAATCGAAGCGCAGCGTCTGTTGTCAATAAGTTTTAATCATGACAACATAATGACATCACTGTAGTTTTTATTACATGACATCTAAGCTGTAATGAATTTCATGAGAGTCTTGGATCTCTTCGTCTGTAGTGTAGTTTTACACTGATATTGTTTTACTGAAGATCTTTAGCATAAATATCTGAGATCTGGAGTTTCTCTAGCATACATCGAAGCGCAGCGTCTGTTGTCAATAAGTTTGAATCATGGCAACATAATGACATCACTGTAGTTTACATGACATCCAAGCTGTAATGAATTTCATGAAGGTCTTGGATCTCTTCGTCTGTAGTGTAGCTTTCCACTGAGATCGTTTGACTGAAGATCTTTATCATAAATATCTGAGATCTGGAGTTTCTCTAGCATAAATCGAAGTGCAGCGTCTGTTGTCAATAAGTTTTAATCATGACAACATAATGCCATCACTGTAGTTTTTATTACATGACATCAAGCTGTAATGAAGGTCTTGGATCTCGTCGTCTGTAGTGTAGCTTTCCACTAAGATCGTTTGACTGAAGATCTTTAGTATAAATATCTGAGATCTGGAGTTTCACTAGCATAAATCGAAGCGCAGCGTCTGTTGTCAATAAGTTTGAATCATGGCAACATAATGACATCTCTGTACTTTTTATTACATGACATCCAAGCTGTAATGAATTTCACGAAGGTCTTGGATCTCTTCGTCTGTAAATTTTCCATTTGATTTCAAATCTTGTAACACCTTAGAAACGCATGATTTTAATTTGAGAAATCGGCGTACTATATCTATTATCTTACAAGCTGCTCCATCGGGTTTTACTATACAGTATTATGTCAATTTTTTACCATGCTCTTCTAAAATGTTTTTCTGCAATAAGTCGTTTTTCAAAGGGGAGTTTTTAAAAGATTTTATTAGATCTCTTAATTTTTTATTTACTAGTTCCCTGTAGGGACTTTCCCACAGGGTTTCCCGGCGACTCGCCCAGTTGATAATTGAAATTGAACTCTATTCTGTACGTCTTAGAACTACTTTTTGCAAGATATATCAAAGAATAAAATAAACCACAGGGAACACCCTGTTTGTACAGTATTTATGCAAGCTATGTTGTATAGTGTTTCCACAATATAAAATGTGCAAAATACATTCTTATTAGTTGACTATTTTGATTGATTGACGATGACAATAATTACGTAAGTACGGAATTGACATCTTCAGTTACGGATTTGAGAATACCTTAAAATTGGTCCGTAATTACGTAATTGCGTAATTACGTAATTACGTAATGGAAGCCCTAGTGGCGATGTAGATGCCGCCACATCACTCCCCTCCGGAGACCGGAGGTCGATAGTGGGCTGAGTCGTGATCTTGCGATGCTTGCCAGTGCCAGTTGTGGTTCCAGTGAGTCGGAACCGGGTGCCGCATAGTTCACGGTGAGTCGGAACTGTCTGCGGTGATACCCCAGTGAGTCGGGGTGGCGCTGCGTTATGCTCCAGTGAGTCGGAGTGTACAGCGCTGGGTTGAGGTTGAGGCTGAAGGTGATGACCAGGAATGCGCGTCCGCTGCATGCTGGTGGTCAGGATACCTGTTGAAGCCGTGGATGCTGGCTGGCTGTGTGACTCGCCGCTCGAAAGCTTGAGGAAGTGATGCTGATGACGTCACGCTGATGTAGTTGCACGAAGGCTGCGCTGATGTTCATGCTCGGGGTCACCAGTTTAGAAGCATGAGGAACAGGGTGTAAAGTTCACTCATCCTCTATTGAAAAGGGAGGATCCTCCGACCAGACGGGTGTTATGTCTGGTGGGCCACTGCCCGACGGTTGATGTCGGGACGTTGTATATATGCTAATCGCGTGGTAAACTCTAATTGCGCGATGCAGGTTTGCGTGACGTCATGTCATTGATGCGTAGTTCATATGTGGCGATGTAGATGCCGCCACATCACTCCCCTCCGGAGTGGGCTGAGTCGTGTATCTTGCGATGCTTGCCAGTGCCAGTTGTGGTTCCAGTGAGTCGCAACCGGGTGCCGCATAGTTCACGGTGAGTCGGAACTGTCTGCGGTGATACCCCAGTGAGTCGGGGTGGCGCTGCGTTATGCTCCAGTGAGTCGGAGTGTATAGCGCTGTGTTGAGGTTGAGGCTGAAGGTGATGACCAGGAATGCGCGTCCGCTGCATGCTGGTGGTCAGGATACCTGTTGAAGCCGATGCTGGCTGGCTGTGTGACTCGCCGCTCGAAAGCTTGAGGAAGTGATGCTTGATGACGTCACGCTGAAGGAGTTGCACGAAGGCTGCGCTGACGTTCATGCTCGGGGTCACCAATTTAGAGGCATGAGGAACAGGGTGTAAAGTTCACTCATCCTCCATAGGAAAGGGAGGATCCTCCGACCAGACGGGTGTTGTGTCTGGTGGGCCACTGCCCAACGGTTGATGTCGGGAAGTTGTATATACGCTAATCGCGTGGTAAACTCTAATTGCGCGATGCAGGATTGCGTGACGTCATGTCATTGATGCGTAGTTCGTATGTGGCGATGTAGATGCCGCCACAAGTCTGGCACAACGGTTTATTATAATAAGCTTCACAAACTCGGTGTGCCAGACCGTCTTAGGAAACTTTTGGCTTTCCGCACTTTTCGCTATCATATCGAAGGAGTGCTATCCTCTCCCCACCCCAATAACGCGCGGTTTTTTCTAAAATTAATGCATAACACATTGTACTTAACTGTAAAGTAAGTAAGTACCTTTTTTTATTTTTTTGAGGGTGGGAAATCATCAAATAACTTCTCCCGCTCTGGGTGGAGCGGAAGGGCGTGTCAGACTTTTACTGACTAAAACCCACCCGTGTTCCTTCAGTTGACTATGCCAGGGCCGCGGTATATTCTTACAACTACCCGTGACCCCAGCGGCGTCGGCCCTATTGGACCCCATCACTTGCTGACATCTCTTTGAGGCGCGCGTGGAACACAACGCACCGTCGACTCGGGCCTGGTCCTTACCGGACGGCGAGCTACCCGCTACTCACCGTCCGCAGGCCCGCGCCTACGGTGGCTGGAAATCGCACCGCGATTCCCGCCGCCCAGGGCGTCTCCTGCGGCGACTGAGGGCGTGAGGCTGCCTCTCCCTCACGCGTTCCGCCTCCTCCTTCGCGAGCGTTACTGCTTCGCAGAAAGAGGTGACGGCCTCCCATGCACTCTCGCTCCGCACCATGGCCTGGACCAGGCTCGGACGCGAGAGATCGCCGCCGCCGATGGCCTCCGTGAGAACACGGCGGTGCTCTGCCCAAGCCGGGCAGACCTCCACTGTATGCTCCACCGTGTCCTCCGGGCGATGCACACAATGGTGACACCCGGGCGTTTCCTCCCGCCTTATGCGAAACAGGGACCTCCCGAAACAACCGTGTCCGGTGAGGACCTGCGTCAGGCGGAAGGTGAGGACGCCGTGGTGAAAAGTAAGTAGGTAACTAACTACATGACGACGACAACGGGACGTGGCTCTAAAATAACTTTTTTCGACAACATTACTTAGGCATACAGGATCCAGGGGGGGGACAGCTGCCCCCTCCTGCCCTTCCCCTGGGTACGCCCCGCAGTGTGCAAGGTGCAACGGGTGAATCAAATCATCATGACCGACTGTCCTTAGTTAGCTTGACTGCTGCAGCTTCGGTTAGAGATACAAAAAGTAATTCTACGCCTATTTCATGGGGAAGCGGGAGTACGGAGTTGTGTTTTATTTCACAAAGGGGTAGGAGGGGGGTGGGTTTTTCAGATGTAGGTACGCTGTACCACAGATTAATCTGTGAAAAACAATTTGTTTCCGCTGCCCATAGTATGTCCAGCACGCGTAACATGAGGACATTTTGTCGACGGAAGAATAGACACTCCACCTCGACGACCGACTTTCTATCTTACTAGTGATAAGACGAAGAAAACGTTAAGTAGGTAGGTACAGTCGGCAACAAAAGTCGATTAACACTTGTGTTTTCTAAATCTTAATTAAAATTGGAACAGATGTAAATTTTAAAGAAAATTAACTCTTATGTTAAAAAGCAGGTTATTTATCGTATCATTTTGTGTTAATTTAGATGATGTCAAAAAGTAGCAGTGTTAACCGACTTCTGTTGCTGACCGTACGTAATCACTAATCATTGATATAAAAACTTTTTTACAAAAAAATACAACCGACTTCCAAAAACAACATTACAAAGTGAAACATAACTTTAATTTCGGAAGTCGGTGTCTGGCTGGTTAAATATATTTCGTTTTTTGCCACCGACTTCCAAAATTAAAGTTATTTTTCACTTTGTAGTGTTGTTTTTGGAAGTCGGTTGTATTTTTTTTGTAAAAAAGTTTTTATGTTTCATTTTTTAGTTGTGGTACCTACCTAACTCACACAGATTCTACTACCTACCACTACATGCAAAAGAAATTAGAACATCATCCACAAAAATAGTGGGGAAAAAATACGTAAGTATTATTGAAGCTAAGTCAAAAACTGCCCGAGCAATGTTAATTTTACATGGGACCAACTTTGAGATATTTAGGTACCTACCCTCTCAATTAAAACAAAACATTTCAATTCGGACTATTCTGTAAAAAGTTCGTTACGTTGTACGTACCTACGTTACGTGGTCAGACATAAAAATACGTATCGACTTGAGAACCTCCTCCTTTTTTCGTTAGTTAAAAAGTACGCAGTAATTTATATAGGTCAATGTACAGTCAGCGTCAAAAATATCGGGACGAACAGACTGTTTATAATGAACAACCAAGAAAATTAAACTTTATCTCAATTGGATAAAATTCTTGTCAGAACGGCAGTTGTCGTACTGTAGGTACCTACTGTCTTCATTCTGAAACATTCCTTGTGTCATTGAGTTAATATTTCATTTACATAGTTGTTTAGATCATTTTGAACAGTCTGTTCGTCCCGATAATATTGACGCTGACTGTACGTATTGCCTGATTTTTCAAGGTAGTTTATTCAGCAGTTCGTAACGGTTCACAGTGTTTTTATTGCCCCAAAAAAGTGACATTAGCTTTTTGTTGAATATTTCTACTCAATAATTTACTAAAAATGCACGAGTAGAACTCCCATGTGCCAATTTTGTATGCTCTATTTTTTCAAAAATCTTAAAGTTTTCGTTACTTTGAAGGTGAAAATACTGAAAATAATTCGTACAAAAAAAACTGTATTATAATTGAGTGTTGTTTGTATTGGATATTTATGAAGCAATTCTAGGCGCATAATTTCCCATTTATATTTAATCAAAAATGACAATAGAACCCACAAAAAAAAATGTTGAACCGAAATCAGTATTTATTTATTTTAATTTTTTCTAGGTCGAAGTAGAACCTCTGTCTGGTACAAATGGATTCCTTATACTACGGTTTATCACCCACAACAAATATATTACTTTCAACTTGGGCCTAGTTTTCGAGAAAATGATTTTCAAAAATATGTGTTAGGGTTGACACTATTTTGACCTTTATATTAATTAATTTTAGTAGTAGTAAATAATTAATTTTAATTAATCATAAAACGGCCAACCTTAGTACATAAAAATCATTTTCTCGAAAACTAGGCCCAAGTTGAAAATAATATTTTTGTAGGTAATAAATCTTAGTATAAGGAATCTAATTGTACCAAACAGAGGTTCGACCTAGAAAAAAAAAAAAAAAAATAAAAACTGATTTCGGAAAAACATTTTTTTTGTTGGTTCTATTATGATTTCCCTAAAATTGCTTCATAAATATGTAATTCAAATAAAACTCAGTCATATACAGTTTTTTTTTGTACGAATTATTTTCAGTATTTTGACCTTCAAAGTAACGAAAACTTTAAGATTTTTTTTAAAATAGAGTATACAAAATTGGCAGATGGGAGTTCTACTCGTGCATTTTTAGTGAACTATTGAGTAGAAATATTCAATAAAAAGTTGATGTCACTTTTTTGGGTCCATAAAAACACTGTGCGGTTGTATCACAGAATAATAATGTTACAGTAGTTTATCTTCATAGAAAACGGCCGAAACGACGCCGATGACGTGCATTGAAATCTCAGTATAATTAAACCAGTAGGCATAGACATACAGTATGGAACCAAACCCATGTGCAATGAATTAAACTACTGGAAATACTCGTCCACAGAAGTATAGCAAAATTAAATGTTAAATTAAAAAAGTTATTTTTTCAAACAAAATAAATATCAAAATAAATTCAGTAAAAGTAATCACTCTGTTTAGACAACCGAGCTGGCCACCTGCGGTGCACCATAGTGCCCAATCCGAACATGGTTTTTTTTTTGTTTGCACACATGTTCAATGATTCAAGTTTATTGACTCACTGACCTAGTGATCCAATTCTACAGTGTTAAAATTTACTCAAAATTATATGTTTTGACCTACTACTACTGGACCGATTTCGTTATTAGGGATCCGTACCAAAACGGTAAAAAAGGAACCCTTATGGTGTGACTCAGTCTGTCTGTCTATCTGTCTGTCACAGCTGGATATCTCAAGAACTACTAATGCTATCAACTTGAAATTTAGAATAGTTTTAGATGACGTTTACCCAACTATTTTGCAAATAAGAAAAAAAAAAAAAATTTTTTTTGCAACAGGGACTGAAAGGGGGTCTTAAAAAATCAAAGTGAGGCTACTAGATCATGTGGAGTATCATATAAAAGAGCGCTGTTTGCACATTCTTAAACATTTATTTTCTTTTTTTTAGGCCGCACAGTTTTCGACTTCTGATGAAAAATGAAAAAAAAAATACCGTTCCCCCTTATCTCCGAAGTTTGCAAAGAGAAAAATCTGAAATTATTTTATGTGATAGAAGTTTATGTAAAGATTACAGGAAAAATAAAACGATGTCTCTAAATAGCACACTTTTTCATTAATCGGAACGGAACCCTCGGTGCTCGAGTCCGACTCGCTCTTGACCGGTATTTTTTTTGTTTATCGTTAGCAAAGGCGATATCAAGTATGTGGTTGGGTTTATTGCATAGATGTGAGCTCCATACTGTATAAAAAAGGAGGACTCCGCGGCCCAGCATATCGAAAGTGAAGCACCGTACCGTACCGTACTATATGTGCATGATTTGAGTACCTGCAAAGACGCCGTCGCACGTATCACGTAATGGCGGCCGGTCGGCATACTATGATGTGCGTGAGGCGTGTTTGTACAAACGGTCCGACTTACTGTGCTTCATTTTCGATATGCGTGGCGCGGACTCAACCTTTATTTATAAGTCTATGCCAGTAGGCAACAGTTCGAGGCAGTTACACACGGACGGACGCGTAGGGAAATTCCAGGATAGGTGCCCCAATGGGATAGGTGCCACGGTTTTGAATACTCTATGTTAGAAATGTTTTAGGCTAAAATCGTACTACGTACTAAGAAGCACTCCTCGCGGCGAAACCATTACAAGCGTTGAAATTATAATCGTAAGAACTTACTATCGAATATCTTTTCACTCTGTTATAAATTCTATGTTTTAAAAATTTATTTGCTGATATTACAGTTTAAAGTACACGAAATAATGCTATAAATTGTAGTACTAACTTTTTTTTATTAAAAAAGGCATCTATCCGGTGCTAAAAGTATAGCCCCATCTGCTGTCCGGGATAGATGCCCTTGGGGGCATATATATTATCCCTAACTATTTCTATAAACAGGTGGAAGAAATGCCTCGAAAATATAAAAGAAAACCGGGGCTGGTCCCCCGTCACACATTTTTCTTTTCCAATCTTTCTTCAGTCCAACTAGGACTGAAGAAAGCTTGGAAAAGAAAAATGAGAAAGGTGTAAATGGAATAGGTAGAACTTACGGAAATCATTCATCGGAATTCAAGTGTCCGTGAGGATATCACGGACATTAAGACGACGATTTGAAAAGCTAGAAAAGCTTTCCGAGAGCAAATGCACAAGCTACTATAAAAAATACCCAAATCGCTATAGGTGTGCCTATAATATTTGAAGAGTTCCTTCGATTTCTCCAGGATCCCATCATCAGAACTGGATTTTGAAAAAAATGGGACCATTTGGGAAGTATACCCTTTCCAACAAAAAAAATATTTTTTCAAATCGGTTGGCAAACGACGGAGTTATGCGCGAACAAACATAAAAAAAAAAAAAAAAAAAAAAAATACAAACATCCGAATTGAGAACCTCCTCCTTTTTTAGAAGTCGGTTAAAAAGGGTTACCATCATAGATTAAAGATCAAAGTTACCATAAATGCAAAAGACGTATTGCCAATAGATTTTTAATTAATAAGTTATGGCTTCCTATCAAAAAGTGTGGCACCTATCCTGGACTTACCCTAACTGTCTACCGAGCGGCCGCGGCCGCGGCCGCGGCTGTAGGTATTTATTTCAAGGTCCCTGCCCAGAAAAACTACTGTAGTTTTATTATTCTGTGGTTGTATTGCCTTCGAAGGTACGAAACGTAACAACTGTGTAATTATTTTTAAGTATGTATATTATCCGACTATGATAGGTATACCTAATTAGCTATTGTTGGCATTCTGAATTTCAGTCGTGCTCGTTAGAATAGGGATTCATTAAGTTTTGGACACTCCCTGCATTATACGTACACGTATCTATCTACCTACCCACCTGTATCTGTTTTGTAGCATAGCTAGGTACAGATAGTGCTGAAAGCGAAGGTCCCACTGCGCATGCTCGCAGTCCTGTCATGCGCAATCGTGATCACATTTCACCACCCACGGGCTCTGTGTTTGTGTTATTTACTAATTAAAATAAAATAATTCCATCAGTTTCATTACGATTAACGTTGTATTTATGGAAAATATTCCTTTTTCAGTGCTGTTGTGTTTCCGTGATATTTCGTTACAGTTGTTTCAGACAATAACCTCAATGACAATGCAGCACTTGTTATTAGTTATTCCGTGTGTGTATTTTTGCAAGTGTCATTTGTATTCATGAAAATAAGGAGTCTTTTCAGTGTTGTAATGTTGGGAATATAAACTGTGCTTTATTTTATTGCATACCTACTAATATACCTGTGTAAGTATTTTAGTGTTAAGGCTAGTCATGTCTTTTCTGAAAACTGCGCGAACATATTTCTAATACCTAAGGGAACCTGCTTATGCCACTGTTAATTGTTAAAAGGGATCAGTTGACCTGGTCAGGTACTCAGCAAGTACGTAGGTTACCTACATGGAAAACGAAGACAAATACAGAAAAGTACAGGCATTTCGTTTAATGAATGATTACCTTTTTATAATACTTACCATCTCAGATAAGAAAAAAAGCTCACTAGTTTACAATATACGAGAGTTATAGGTACGAGTACCTACTGGATCTTATTACAATATACGAGAGTTATAGGCACTGGATATTAGTACAATATACGACAGCTATAGGCACTGGATCTTATTACAATATACGAGAGTTATAGGCACTGGATCTTAATACAATATACGAGAGTTAAAGGCACTGGATCTCAGTACAATATACGAGAGTAATAGGCACTGGACCTTATTACAATATACGAGAGCTATAGGTAATGGATCTATATACGATAGTTAAAGGCACTGGATCTTAGTACAATATACGAGAGTTAAAGGCACTGTAACTCAGTACAATATACGGGAGTTATAGGCACTGGCTCTTAGTACAATATACGAGTGTTATAGGCACTGGATCTTATTAAAATATACGAGATTTATAGGCACTGGATCTTAGTACAATATACGAGAGTTATAGGCACTGGATATTATTACAATATACGAGAGTTATAGGCACGGGATCTTAGTACAATATACGAGAGTTATAGGCACTGGATCTCATTACACTATAGGTGAGTTATAGGCACTGGATCTTATTACAATATACGAGAGTTATAGGCACTGGATCTTATTACAATATACGAGAGTTATAGGCACTGGATCTTAGTACAATATATACGAGAGTTATAGGCACTGGATCTTAGTACAATAATGAGAATTTAGACTCTATTGATATTCAGTATCAATGATTACACGAGGACAATACTCAGGGACATGACGAATACTTATAGGTAGGTACTTAGTTCTCACAATAATTGCTCACATAATTAACGAATACAATAAATTAAAAGTAAAATAAATAAACCTATGAATCAAAGTAAAGGGAAGAGAAGATTACTTCAAACAGATTCACTAAGCTGCTGGGTTTCGGCTATCGCTGAAAACCAGCGCTGGGGCTCCGTTTCGCATGGGGTCGCGGCATTATGCTGAGCGGTAGCCGTTTTGCGTAGATGTGACGCATATTTTCCCCAAACTTGTTTTACAAATTGTTATTTTTATTTTGTTGTGCTTTGCGTCATGTTTACCGCAAATAAACGTATTTCTTTCTTTCTTTCTTCTTTCTAAGGCGCTAAGCAGACGATGGACAAATTGACCACGGACAATTTGTCCGCGACGACGAGCACACATAGGACGAATATACTCCCAGGATTTCCATAAGATTCCATCCGCCGACAAATTGTCCGGCGTCTGCTCTGGGGGTCTACTCCCTAAGCACGAAGTCCGTAGTAACGGCCTTCGTTACGGGCGCTTCCTACTCCGTATCACCTACGGACGTATGATTGGTTCGGAGCCCGAACGAAGTATGAATGGCAACACGATACGACAGTCGTCTCTACTCCCGAAGTGTTTTTGCCCGTCCGAAAAATTTAACTTTTACACTTGTTTTGATGGATCGTTTTAGTCAGACGGACGGATAAACGGGCGGACGGATGAACGGACGGTCTTAGGGAGTAGGCCACAGCACTTTATTGTAAGCACACGATGTTTTTTGTCTGTTATGATTTTTTACAGATTCGAAACGAGATTCGAATAGAGACTGTATTAGTCTCTATCTTCAATATGTCCCTCGTTTAAACAGTCAGACAGTACAAAGGTGTTTCGCCAAGATCTTTATTGGCGTCGATGAGTCTGGGCAAAAGTTTTTAACGATCGGCGATCGGGGCCGATCGATTAACGGCCGAACCCAATAACCTACATGTCACCAATTTTGGCATACTGGAGATAGAAAAACTCCTAACTATCTATGGTTTTAACGTCCCAATAATCTAAAACAGATAAAACAAAAGAACACGAACGAACGAAAGGAACGCAAGGACAGATAGAATAACATTGTCATCATCATTGGGTTCGGCCGTTAGTGGAGAAGCATAATCAGTTTATAACTTTCCCAATGCTGGGACACAGGCCTCCTCTCTGTGGGAGGGAGTGGGCAGTAAACCACCACGCGGGTCCAGCGCACATTGGTAGATGTCACGTCTTCGAATTTTTGGTTCTAAGACATGCCAGTTTCCTCACGAAGTTTTCCTTCACTGTTTTTTTAAAACAAATTTTGAGAGCAGTGGTAATGAAATTATTTACACAAAGTAAAGCGCCTGCCTGGGTTCGAAACTTCCACGACTCGTAAGTCGGGGAAATTACCACCAGGCCACAATTGCTCTCGCAATGGAGAAGCACCTAAGTCTAACTGCAGGGGACGCAGATTTACCCATAAATCTTTACCTAAATTACGAGTTTCATAACTTGTCATGGATGAATATCAGCAGGCGAAGAACCTGCGTTATTAGTGTCACTGGTTCAAGTCAGTGAGAGTGGTTAACATTGCCAATAGGTGTTTGTTCATAGTTCATGAGATGTACCTATGAATGAAGGAAACAATTCAATGGGACCCCATGTTTGACCCCCACAGAACAGATGTCTGTTCTGTGTTTGACACGCTCTGTCGAAGTGCCTGCTACGGTCTACTGTGGGTGATCGTTCTTTACACATACGTTTTATATAATGTATACAAGCCGTGCGTCCAGTGAGATTTCCCAACGTTAAAGATGACAAACTTTCAACCCCATTTAACTGCTTTAGGGGATGAATTTTCAAACATCTTTCCTTAGCGCTCACCTTCGTTAGGTATACATAATATAAGGAACTCTTGCGCAAAACTTTAAGCTTCTAGATACTGCGGTTTGTGCTGTACTACGCTGTCTGTACAAGATTTTATGTATGTAGACTAGCTTCTGCCCGCGACTTCGTCCGCGTGTTACTCCGACCCACTCCGTCCGTGCTATTACTTCGTTTTCGCTTAGCGTTCTTTACGACTCTTTTCTTTTTGCTCAGCTTCTAAAGGTCCTAGCATGATGTTAAATAGCCTATAGCCTTCCTCAAGAATTAGGCTATCAAAAAGAGATTAGCGCGTTCAAACGTACAAACAAATTCTTCAGCTTTATTATTAGTTTATAAAGTACTTATCTAGATTATAGAATATACTCATACCACAGAGTAAATAATAGTACTAACGTACAGAAGTTGCACTCCTTTGGTCTTGAAGAAAGCCGCTTTTATAATAGCCTACAAAATCACTTCCCTCCCACGCGAGCTAAATTGCACTTAATCGCCGCGCTTGAGAGTTGTTATTACTTTGTATCCTTTCTCATCCGTAATATATCTGCGCCGCTTGACCGAGTAAAAATCTCAATCATTTATGCAAGGTGGGTCAGCTAAATGCTGTGGCTGACTGTACTAGGGCTGTCCAGAAAGAAAAATAAAATACGGTACATTTCATGGTTTCCTATGGAGCTCACAATATTTTTTTTTTTTTAAATCTAATATTTAGAGGCTTCAGTGCACTCTAGGTGACTATGCCAGCCTCATGGGATCATTCCTATAGTAGCATAATGGTCATCCTGCATGCTGCGACAGCAGACTGCAAGTCACCCATTACTCTACTCTATCCATCACTCACATCTTCAAATATAGTTCCTGACCTATATTCTCTGCCCCTCTCTATCCTTTCTCTCTTTCATAGACTGTTTTAAGAATTTGTAAATACTCTGAGCTTCTTCAGTCATTGGCTGGTTCAGAATCAAATTGATTCCACCATTGTGGAGGTTAATATTTGGCAACAGGTTCCTCCTCAGTTCGCGATACTGGTCACATTCCACCATCACATGAATTATATCTTCGGGCACCTGACACGTATCGCACAGTGGCGATGATTTAACACCCATTAGATTATACAATTTGTTTAGTGGAACATGACCAGCCCGCAACCTGAGAGCCGCAACTAATGTCTCCCTGGAGAGGCTGGCACAATCGAACCAAGGCACTGACCCTGGTGTGTCCTGTATGGTATAGTACCAAGAACCCTTTGTTTGTGAGCACTCTCTAAACGACTTCTTCCATTTCTCTCTACACACTCTTTTAGCCTCTGGGATAATCTCCCAACCGTAGGGCTGATTCAGTACATCCACACCATCATCCACTGCATTCCCAGCCAATTGATCCACAATCTCATTCTCTAGCAATCCAACATGGGAGGGTATCCACTGAAACTCGACACAAATATTTTCATGCTGCAATCTGTGCACTAGACCCAAGGCTTCATAGGCTATCGGAATACCTCGGATACCCGAGACACACCGAGCCAAATGCTGTAGAGCGCTTCTGGAATCTGATAATATAACTATCTTTTGTTACACTACTAGCATATGATAATGCCTCTGTGATCGCCGTAAGCTCGGCTTTCATAACTGAGACATCCTCATGCAACCTAAGTTGCATATGTATATTCCTTTGTGGGTCTAGGAATGCTGCACCTACCCCCCTTGTGCCCCTTGATCCATCTGTGAATAATTTATAACCTCAAAAACCATGAACCAGGGGTTTCATGAAAATGACATCCATGACGAAAAATTCATAGGTACTTATTAATTTTCGTAAGAAATTAATTTATAAGACCAGTGGTTTACGCATTAGTAATATAAAATTCAATTGGTTTACGATTATTTTGCGTGCATACCCAGGCAGGATTAGAAGTTCTAGAACACTATTGTTAGTAAGAAGGTGGAAGTGGCGTTTCGGGCTATGACTTACTGCTTATTCCTATGGCCAGGATGACAAGCTTCTTTAGGATATGTTAGGTAAGTTAGAATAGGTTTCGAAATCTGCCACGAACACAAGGGGTTTATCTACGTCGTAACAGTGTTTGCGCACTGCATCCGATTAGAATACGAGAATTAGAGCGAGCGCGCACTGCGGTGCATTTCCGGTAGTTCTGCCGCACTGGGCGGGACCTACGGTAACAAAACGCATGACCGCAGTGCGCGCACTTCAAAGACATTCCATACTTCACAGATTTTGCGTTAGAAAAATGCACCGCAGTGCGCGCTCGCCCTTAATGTCGGTTCGAAGTAGCCATAGTACTATTTGTATGTAGGGTTGCGCACTAGATACGAACTTTGTGTGTCCGAATTTAGAACATTCCCTATTCGGATTGAACTCGGATCTTGAATTGGGATTCGGTTCGGATGCAGGGCAGAATCGCTCTAACAGTTTGACTTGCCATATAATATGTAGTTGACCTACGAGAAGTTAGCTGACAACGATTGTATAAAGCAACGCGTATTGTGAAGGATTGGTTGATATGGTTCATAAAAAAACCGGTCAAGAGCGAGCGAGCGAGGGTTCCATTCCGATTTCTGAAAAAGCGTGCTATTTAGAGACATCGTTTTATTTTTCCTGTAATCTTTACATAAACTTCTATCGAAACAATTATTTCAGATTTTTACCTTTGCAAACTTCGGAGATAAGGGGGGGGGGGGGGGGGGGAACGGTATTTTTTTTTACATTTTTTATCAAAAGTCGAAAACTATGCGGCCTAAAAAAAAAATAAAAAAATGTTTGAGAATGTGCAAGCAGCGTTCTTTCATATGATACCCCACATGCCCTAGTAGCCCCACTTTGAATTTTTAAGACCTGAAAGGGGGTCTGTTTTAAAACAAAATATGAATATTTTTACTTTTTTCTTATTTGTAAAATAGTTGGGTAAACGTCATCTAAAACTATTTAAATTTCAAGTTGATAGCATTAGTAGTTCTTGAGATATCCAGCTGTGACAGACAGACAGACAGACTGAGTCACACCATAAGGGTTCCTTTTTTACCATTTTGGTACGGAATCCTAAAAAGGTATTGTTACAGTAATTATTAAGATACTGGATTTAGGTCTATTTACGATATCTATAGAAATGCTTTCAATGTTGGATATAAAAGCAAAATCAAAACCAATTATTTGTCGATTTCGTTCGATAACCGATCAGTATGTTTTGTTCATTCTATTGTTAGTAATTTTTGTTGTCTCGATTTTCCTTTGGCTAACTAGTCTATATAAAACCGTTATTTTGTACGAATACCTGCATTAATGTAACAGTGTTATAGGGCAACATACCTAATCCTCATTTCCTCAAGCAGGATTTTGCTGAGACGTCCACGGATTCGTTGAAAATAATTATGATTCTGTGTTCTTTCACCAGATCATCGAAGTATTGAAGAAAATGAATGAAATGCGGATGTTGTCCAGATGATGGCTGTCTGATGGCCCAGTGCATCCTTGAGAACCTGAAACTAAGACAAATGGGCAAAGCAAGAAGAGATAAAGTGGTAATTATTATTCTTATTTACTGTCTTACCTACATTAATTGGCCCAGGTTTTTTACCCCTAGGTATTACATTACTAGCTTTTGCCATTTTTAGGGTTCCGTACCAAAATGGTAAAAACTCAGTCTGTCTGTCTGTCTGTCCGTCTGTCTGTCTGTCTGTCTGTCTGTCTGTCTGTCACAGCTGGTTATCTCCAGAACTACTAATGCTATCAACTTGAAATTTGGAATAATTTTAGATGAAGTTTACTCAACTATTTTGCAAATAAGAACGAAATAGAAATATTTATATTTTTTTTGCAACATTGACTGAAAGGGGGTCTGAAAAATTCAAAGTGGGGCTACTAGAGCATGTGGGGTATTATATGAAAGAACGTTGTTTGCACATTCTCAAACATTTTTTTCTTTTTTTTATGCCGCATAGTTTTCAAGTTTTGATGAAAAATGTAAAAAAAATACCGTTCCCCCCCTTTCTCTCCGAAGTTTGCAAAACGAAAAATCTGAAATTATTCTTTAAGATAGAAGTTTATGTAAAGATTACAGGAAAAATAAAACGATATCTCTAAATAGCACACTTTTTCAGAAATAGGAACGGAACCCTCGGTGCGCGAGTCCGACTCGCTCTTGACCGGTTTTTATTGTTCATCGTATCGTTATATTTTTTAATAAAAATGTCATTTATAAAAATGTCTTTATTGATTACGACATGTAAAATAATAACAACGTTCGTGAGTTGAGTGTATGTCATTAGTGCGACAAACATGTGTGCGACATGTCATTAGATCGACAGGTCATTTGTTCGACAGGTCGTTAGTGCGACAGGTCTTTAAAAACACTATGTATAAGTCATATCTGTTAAACGTACATTGCTTGTCGAATTATAGACTTGTCGGACTAACGACCTGTCGAACAAACGACCTGTCGAACTAATGACATGTCGCACACATATTTGTCGCACTAATGACACACACTTTCGTGAGCGAGTTGTAATAAGACTTAATTTTGAACATTCGGCAAATATGCATTTATAATTTTTTAAACTACTTATGCATAGCGATTGGCTGGAACTCGACAAGTTAATTAATTTGTAATATCATCGCATAAAAAATGTTTATTTGGGATTACAAACTTTTTGTAGTTGGAGAATAGACGGTGACGTATATAACAATAAAATAAAATCGTTTATTTATATAACGGGCACATTTACAATAAATACCTTAACAATTTAAATAGAACACAGTTATTAATTTGCCTGAACTAGGTTGAACCTGTGCTTCAGGCTAGAAAGTGCATAAATACTTTATGTAATAAATACAATACAATACAAACAATATGTACAATGTATGGGAGAGCATGGTTTTTAACTACAATGTTAAGTTTTGTTTTTGGGATAATTTTTTTTCAACTACAGAACCATTCATTGTGCGTGGTCCGACAGTCCGACACTCACTTGGTAGGTTTTTTTTTATGCGAACCTTACTGTGACATGTTTGTAACAGCGGAGCTGGCGGTTCCAATGGAGTGTGGTGATGTTCGCGGCGCTGGCGCTGGTGGCCTACAACGCCGTCGCCAACCTGTGGCTGCTGCACCCCGCGTCCTGCCCCCTGCACCCCACCGCGCCCCCCTCCGACCCGCCCACCTGCGAGCCCTGCAGCGGCGGCACAGCGCCCAACTCCGCCTTAGATGACGACCCCATATCCAGAGTTGACTTGCGGCTGGGCAGGTGGGACGGCAGCCGCTCCTTCAGGCTGTTCGACTACGCAGCGGTCGGGGAGCTGTACGCCGAAGTGTCCACCAACAGCCGTGTGTGCCTCGCCACGCAGAGCTCCATAGAGAGACTCCACGAGCTGCTGAGGATAGCCGCCCATTGGACGGGACCCATCTCCGTAGCTGTCTTCGTGGCCGGGGACGAGCTGAGACTGTTAAGAGCTTTCACTACTTGGTTGTTTAGATGCCAACCAGAAATATATTCAAGATTAGCTTTACATATAACTATGCCAGCGGAAAGACCAGGGTTTCACGGTTCGATGCCGACGTGGGGGCGGGCCTGTGACACCAGCCCCCTGCCGCCCGGGGAGAGACGAGCGGACACGGTTGCGTGGAGAGCGAGGCATCCCTATCCTCAGAATCACATGAGGAACTTAGCACGGAAGAATTGCCAGACACCTTTTGTTTTCTTAGTGGATATTGATATAGTACCGTCTAAAGGAATGACGGATGCCTTAGAAAATTTCCTGGCGAGTACGCCCAAGTGTCCGCTATGTGCGTACGTGGTGCCTACCTATGAGCTGGACCGGAGGGTTGCCAAGTTCCCAACTAACAAATCGGAGCTGGTGAGGCTCTCGAGAAGTAAATTAGCGATACCATTCCATAGGAAAGTGTTCATTTATAATCAGTTCGCTTCGAATTTTTCTAGGTAAGTTGAAAATGCAAATAATTTCCTCAATTACACACAGAATTTCTAAAAAATAATGTATAACTGTAGTACAGTCCGCGAGGCCTTTTTTTTTCTTGTGGATGGGAAATCGTCAAATGACTTATCCCGCTCGCGGAGCGGGAGGGCGTGTCAGACTTTTACTGACTAAAACCCAGCCGTGTTCCTTCAGTTGCCTGTGCCAGGGCCACGGTATCTCTTTGGAACAACCCGCGACCCCAGCGGCTAGCTCCATGCCTTGGTTACACTATTTAGCTGAGCTTTGCGTTTCTGTGAGTGATCACCAAAATGGTACGAGAGCCCATGACCAAAATTTTTGTCTTTCACGTAAGACAAAATCTTCAATCGTCTTATCGTTTTACGTTTTACAACGATGCGACATGGTTTTAGTTCATGGCCTCTCGTACTAAAAGAACAAAAGCCGATTGCGAAAAAGCAGTATAAACCGGTTTTAAACCAAGCAAAGGACGTCACACTACACTATCTATGTGCACTCACACAAATGCAAAGCTCAGCTTAGAACTCGCGGACTGTACTGCGTGCTAAAAGTGACTTATTCTAAGTTGTTTGGTCCACACCTTATGTTTTGTCGTGAAAACGTTTGGTCACAATTCTAATTAATCCTAGCTAAATAAATAATATACTGCTGAAGTAACATGCAGCCCGCAGATAATATACATAATATAGATTGGATTTTGTACAGATTGCGGGGGTACTGAACTAAAACCAGTCTACCTACAGCTATAAAAATATATGTGGCTAGATATTCCCGGGACTTGCTTAAGAGTTAAGCATCGAGACAGTTTCTCCACTAGCATGAATGTTCTAGATGGGAAGCGAGCGGCGGCAACGAGTCTGCGCAGACGCACATCAGCCACAACGTGACGAACTTCGAGCTGCTGTACGAGCCATTTTACGTGGCGGGCGACACCGTGCCCGCACATGATGAGAGGTTCCTCGGGTACGGTTTCACTAGGAACACGCAGGTGAGACATACGAGGTCTTTTAAAATGTTGAAAAAACAAGTTCTGTTGCATCTTGAGGCGTATGACGCGCAGTGGTTTGATAGGCAAGTTTACAGGTAAACTAAAAAACGTCGCGCTACGGAGCAACCGGCACAGAGGCAATGCTTCTAAAAAAATCTCATTATGTTAATTACGATAATACGAAAGTCAACTATTTTAGATCAGAGGGGCAATTCTCGTAATTTTAAGAACGTTCGCATTCTAATCTCCAGTCGAAATCTGTCAAAAAAGCCTATAATTTCCCTACATTTTTGACATTGATTGTCGCTGAGATGACACTGCGACTTGAATTTGAACGTTTTTTAAGTACGAGAATTGGCCCTCTCATCATCGCGCGTTCGTCTTCGTATATCCGAAGATAGACGATGATTTCCGAAGCGCATACTTTTCCTTGGAGATGTGATCTGTCTATTTGTCTACAAAATCCTGTATTGTATTTATCAGCCAGCAACATTGCACATCCTGTAATAACATCAGCGGTGGGAGAGCAGTGTAAGTAAAACTCTGACTCTGACGTCACTAGTTCCAAAACTTCTTGATGACGTTATTATGGATGGCGTGGGATGTGGCCGGAGAGTGAAATAATACCTATTCAATACTAAACTAAGTAAGTAATAAGTTTGTAAGAAAGAAAGTTATTTTTAGTCTATATTACAGTGAGACTTGGTCGCTTCGTGAGAAATTAATCAACGAATGAAAGATGAGACTTGACACACCACGTGGTTTGACTTGCGCAGTAAACGATTTTAGGTCTTTTTAACGGTAGGTATGAGGTCTGAGTACGGGACGGGACCTGGGGGCTTACTATGAACTCTTATAGAAGGGCAGAAGTTGAACGTTTCCAGTGAGAGAGAGAGAGAGAGAGAGAGAGAGAGAGACGGAGCTATATACGACCTATAGCACCGTCACTCTCTCTCACTGGAAAACTTCTGCCCTGCTATAAGAGCCCCCAGGCACCATCGGGGCGGTGGAAAGAGCGCGGGAGGCGCGGTCAAGTCTCATCTTTCGTGGCGCGTATTCTACTTACCTGCGACTGAAAATCTTCACTTTTTGGACGTCAATAGTTACAAAAGACAGCTCCAAATACGACCATGTTTCACCACATCCAAGTGCTCTAATACAGATGAGATAAGTACTTAACACATTGGATAATCGAACAATAACAACTCGTGTAGCCAGTCAGAAAGAACCCGGGTATAAAACTAATACTACGCTTTTACGATTTTATCTAAATTACTTGGGGACCTAGACGAAATCCCTTTTCTGTAAGCCTTAAGAGCGTTGACTCGGTACGGCATTTCATACAAACTTTCAAGTCCTTTTTTATCGAAATGAATGAACCGATTTTAATGAAACTTCATACGCATAAGTAGGATACATAGGTCTAAAAAGTTAGTTAAGAACATTTTCTAAATGTCTTATTTAAAAAAAGATAAATGGAAATCTCTGCTTCTATGGAATATTTAAAATCGGTCTAATTTAGCTGCAATACTATTTTTCGAAAATGTTCTTAACTAACTTTTTAGACCTATGTATCCTGCTTATGCGTATGAAGTTTCATTAAAATCGGTTCATTCATTTCGATAAAAAAGGATTTGAAAGTTTGTATGAAATGCCGTACCGAGTCAACGCTCTTAACGCCAACGGAAAGATCTAATTGTATCGAGTTGACAGAGTCACGTGACATCTCTGAAGCTAATGTCAACTTCATACAATTTGATCTTTTCGCAAAAAAAGGGATTTTGGACACAAGTAGGAAGACCAAAGAAACGATGGATGGACTGTGTGAAAGATGACATGGCTAGAAAGGGGGTGACTACCGAGAACGACTAATAGAGAAGTATGGAAGAAAAAGACATATTGCGCCGACCCCAAATAGATTGGGATAAGGACAGGAGAATGATGATACCTGTACCGATACTTAATAAGGTTATTAGGTAGGTACCAATATTAGTAATATAATAATAATAATAATAACCCCACCGCAGTATCTCTACGTTGACGTCGTGGTGGGGCTTGCGCGCTCCGAATTTTAGGTCTGTGTCGGTAGAGTTTACTTTGCCGGAACAGGTCTAGGATGAGGAGCCAGACCAAGAGAGATACAGAAACCCGCAGGGCAGCATGTGGCGAGCTGTTGGGCAGTAGCGACCCCACGGACCCTATCTCCCGGGAGAAGTCTTGTTCCTCACCTCTCGCTTGCCTTTATTGGCCGGCTTGAGTGAACACTGACGAGGAACAGAGCTCCCACCTCTTTCTTGCCTTTATTGGCCGGTTTGAGTGGAGATTCGCAAGAGCAAACGTGCTCGGAGGAAGGAAGTATTTCAGTAAGATGCTGGTAGGGATCTTGACCGTACTTCTGGGATTGTCCTGATAGCCGTGGGATGCCTCTCCACTCCTCACAAGCGCCTCAGGACATGTTGCCCCCTTGCCGTTACGACACTATGTGCTAGCGACCGTTTCGGGGGGCCCATTATTGAGTGTGCAAGTCACCCCCTGCCATTTTAACTGTGTATATTATATAACATTGGTAAGGCAGGGGACATAGTTCTCCCATAGTTTAAGGTACCCGATCCACTATAGCCACCCAAACCCATAGCCCAATATGTTTTGATTCCATGTTCTGCAATAGTCCTGCACAAACCGGGGGTTGTCCTTGAGTGCACTTGCATAGTGCATACAGGGATAATCGTCGGCTGGTGCCGCCTCGTCATTTAAAATTGTCTAAGGGGCCTCTGCGAGTTGGCTTCGGCCCCTCGTACGCCTTCCAAAGGTCCGGGACCCCAGGGTCCCGAGATATGTCAAAGACAAAAAAAAAAAAAATAAGAATAATAAAATCGTTTATTTATGAAAAGGTGCAGATTTACAAATAACTTATCTTAAACATTAAAGAGGACACAGTTGCTCAATTACCTGAACTAGGTAGAACCTGTGTTTCAGGCTATAGAGGTGCTTAGAATTATAAAATATAAAATTAACAACGTACAAGACTACTTAAAACTTAAATATTAACTTAAAAGACTAACATGTTTTATTTACAGACAACGAGTAAATCCTCTGTCTCACTGTATGGTATGCTAAGTAAAAATTGCAGAATAATCTTTTTACAGTCGTAATTATTTAATTTATAGATACTTAATTTCCTATTTAATTTATTGTACAGAAATGGGCCTAAAAATGTATAAAATCTGTTTACAAAGACATATTTAGATGATGCATTTGACTCACATACAATATCATTCCGTCTCTTATTAGTACTTTCAAAGTTATAGGAGAGCATGGTGTGCTGTTTTAATACCAAGTGCGATATGAAAAGCTGGCGAACAGTCAGCACGTTACAAGATTTGTATAGCAGATCTGTAGGATAGAGAAAGGGATGGAAGTTTGCTACTTTTAAAATAGCTCTCTGTGCTCTTTCAAGAGGCAGTAAGTAAGTTTTTGGTGCTCCACCCCATGAAGTAATACAGTACTGTATTACAGATTGACCTAGGGCCAAGTAAACTTGTGACATAAGTTTTTTATCTGCAATTGCTCGCAGTTTTTTAAAAACAAAAATTAACCTGCGTACTCTTGTAACCAAACTGTCAATATGTGGTCTAAATGAGAGCGACTCGTCTATTAGAACCCCGAGATATTTCATGTTACATGCTTTGAGGATAAAAGGACACTTACATACGCTGACTGAGCGGAGTCCGCAACGATGAGCATACAAATGAGAGTTAGTAATGTTAAAAAGCGGTTTGCGGATGGAGAAGTGAATATATTTTGTCTTATCGGCATTTAATGTTAGTAAGTTGCTTTGAAGCCAGTTAGATACAGTATTAAAACCTATTTGAGCATATTCGTACAATTCGCTATTTGTTTTAGCGGTGAAAATTAACGCCGTGTCATCTGCATACGATATAATTTTGCCTTGTTTGATATTTAAATTACACAAATCGTTAATGTAAACCAGGATACACTACACAATATAAATACTTAGCAATGTTCTTTAATTTACTTATGAAAATGACGCAACGCCCAGCTGTTGTACGTCTATTTTTGTTCACCGTACACAAAGTTTACAAACTCATGGTGTCTGACGACCTTGCCCACTTGCTTGGAAAATAAGTGATTCGATTCGTAATAAAACCGTTGTTTTTTTTTGAAACCGTGTTTTATCTATCATAATTGGCAGACTCATGTATGTAAATACACAGGTCCCGTC
The DNA here is from genome assembly GCA_905163495.3 of Cosmia trapezina. Lineage (NCBI taxonomy): Eukaryota > Metazoa > Arthropoda > Insecta > Lepidoptera > Noctuidae > Cosmia > Cosmia trapezina. The sequence continues at coordinate 28,265,620 of LR991024.1, forward strand.
TTGTTCAATTACATAATGAGTTTTAACTTTAGTCCAGGCTCCACTGTAATAGAACAATTTCTATGAAAACTTCATGGATATTGTTCTACCACAGTCGCGTCACACCGTCGTGTTGCGCCTGTCTGCGGGAGCCTTTATTAAACCATCAGGCCAGTTATTGTATTTTGAACTTTAGTCCCAACAAAGTAAAGTTCTAAATACAAAACTTCAACAACTTACACTCGTTTTAAACTTCAGACTTTGTAATTGGAACTTTAGCTTTGTCAGAATAAAGTTTGAAATTCAAAAATATGAACCTATGGTTTACACCTGGTTCTAAACATAAACTTTGTTCTGTAATAATGAAGGTCTCTTTATTTTTCGAATAAGTGTTTTTAGACTTCGCAAAGCGTTGTCTCTGTCACTCCTTCTAGGGTGACAGTCTCTCTCATGTTTCATGTTCTTATCAATTTTTGAACCTTCACCGTGCCGCTGTTGTGCATCTTTTGGATGCTACAATACCTACTCAGAAAAAACCGGTCAAGAGCGAGTCGGACTCGCGCACCGAGGGTTCTGTTCCGTTTTCTGTAAAAGTGTGTGTGTGTGTGTGTTCTATTTAGAGACATCGTTTTATTTTTCCTGTAATCTTTACATAAACTTCTATCACATAGAATAATATCAGATTTTTCGCTTTGCAAACTTCGGAGATAAGGGGGGGGGAACTGTATTTTTTTTTTACATTTTTCATTAAAAGTCGAAAACTATGCGGCCTAAAAAAAAAAAAAGTTTGAGAATGTGCAAACAGCGTTCTTTCATATGATACCCCACATGCCCTAGTATCTCCACTTTGAATTTTTGAGACCCCCTTTCAGTCCCTGTTGCAAAAAAAATATAAATGTTTTTATTTTTTTTTATTTGCAAAATAGTTGGGTAAACGTTATCTAAAACTGTTCCAAATTTCAATTTGATAGCATTAGTAGTTCTTGAGATATCCAGCTGTGACAGACAGACAGACAGGCAGACTGAGTCACACCATAAGGGTTCCTTTTTTACCATTTTGGTACGGAACCCTAAAAACGAGCTTATGATTGACCAGTTGTTTCAATATTGCCTGTGTGACCAATTGATATAACAATACTAAATCCAGGCCAAAAAAGGTCGGTACTTATTTACAAAGTATTTAAGTACCTACTTTATAAGAAACAAGAACCTTGCCTGCTAATTAATTAATTAAACACGGCAGCGGTAGCTAATATGTATTCTGATTTATATTTTTATTGTGACAGCTGGTTGTTCAGCCTAATGGGCACGTGACTAAAGCTCCATTTACACGGAGCAAGTTTATTGCCTGTGGCAGACCATAAAATTGAAGGGAAAATATCTGGCACCGTCTAAACAATACGTACAATATTGTTGCACGATACGGGCAACTTTAAAAACTGGTATAAGCATGTACAATAAAATCGCACAGCACATACAATAATTGCTCGTACAATAAAATCGCATTCAATTCTGGCATGATCTGACATTTGTGCTGTCATTGAAATATGAGTGCGGTGAGTGAGGGTGTGGTAATCGTTGTTGCTATTCTGAGGCGAGAAATCAAATCAAGAACAACTTGAAAAATATCTTGAGAAGACGTTCAATAATATTAAATGAAATATAATTTCTAGGCAAAACTTGCATGCAATAATCGCCTGTTAATTTTATTGCCTGGTGTAAGTCGCATGCGATTTTATTGAATGGAAAAACTTGCATTCAATTATTGTACATGACATTTTATGGAATCGCATGCGTGTAAACACTTCATGCAATTCTTGAATGTCAAAAAACTTGAACGTGCTTTATGGCGTGCAATTATTGCTCTTGAACGTTCCAGAAACTTGCTCCGTGTAAACGGCGCTTAATTGATAACATCCACACGGGTCTATCGAATGTTAAGCCAGTCAGTTCGTGGATGGGTGACCGTCATAGATATAAGAAAGAAGTTTTTTATATTTCGACTAGCGGACCCGGCAGACTTTCTGTCTGAACGATCCTAGAACCCGACTGCCGAGCGCCACCTACCGGATCCGATTGTGTTTTAAAACCATCCAGGAACCCATTGAAATATACACACAACATTTTATCTAAATCGGTCCAGCCGTTTTGGAGGAGTTAGGTGACAAACACACGTACAGAAGAATTATTAACTTAAATAATTCTTCTGTACATGTGTTTGTCACCTAACTCCTCCAAAATGGCTGGACCGATTACCTATAGCATAATCAGCCTATAATGTTCCCACTGCTGGGACATGAAAGGTCTCCTCTCGGTGAGAGGGAGTGGGCCGTAATCTACCAGGCGGGACCAGTGCGGGTTAATAGATGTCACATGTCTTCGAATTTTTAAAAAATGCCGGATTCACCACGATGTTTTCCTTCACTGTTTTGACAGCAGTGGTGATGAAATAATTTACAAAAAGTAAAGCGCCTGTCGGGGTTCGAATCTATGAACTACAACTCGTAAGTCGCGGCCGTTACCACTGAGCCACCGTTGCTCTCTTCTATAAACAATCCTTTTAAATACAGAATGAAATATAATTAGGTCAACGAATAATTATTAAATAAATGTCTGCCGCTAAATAATAAAGCCTCACCCATGGATTGCTGAAACGAACTAAGTAGGTAAATCAATTACTGACACTTTTATGGTACAATCAAAACCTAATAGCTAAGGTGCGGCTAGAAAATATCAGGTCTAGCTTTATAGATACATTCATACTTATTATAATGAATGCGAAAATAACTTTATACCATTCCCCCTCTAAAAAGCTTATTTTATTCACTGAAAACAGTGAATAAAAAGCACTTTTACTCACTGTTTTGATGTTTGAAAATGGAACACACCAATGTATTCGACCACAGATTTAGAGTACCTAGGCTAGATACGGCATGTTATTAGATAGTGTGAAAACCGAACGTGTCATCTTTTTTATACCTACGATAACTTCACCCCAGCCATTTAGTGATGTGCTCAACGTAAACAGAATTGTTTCAATCGCTAAGCGTCATTGAGCTAACAGACTTTTTTTTAGTACGAACAGTCGAACATGCAGGGCACGCTTGATCGTTGCTTGCCGTATCTAGTGTAAGTGTAATCTTTGTATTCGACCTATATTGATGTGTTCTAAATTCAATTTGATTGGTCGACATTTTCGACAAGGAGTTTAGCTTTAGAATAAAAACTGTTTTGTGTTCTTTGCTTTCCTCTGTAAATTGGCACTATTTTGAACACTGTATGTTGTACGAACACAAAGTTTAGTGTTACTTTAATCTTTTGTGTTTGTTTAGTGTTGTTCTAATCGATATAAAATGCATTCTAGTGATGAAGATGTGTTAACACCTGAGTTTATGAAAGAGAGGGCGGCCGATATAGTGGAAAACTTGGTACCCAAAAAATCACGGCTGGTTTACATCAAAACCAATTTAACTTTCCTTTTTCTTCATTAAATGTCTATTTTTACTTAAATGTTTCTTTTTCTCGTAGTCATGGTATAAAGTATAGTATGCAACTCTTGAATAAAACGGATTTATATCGAGGGCCATGAATCACTCGCGTCGCTCAGGATTCTAACACTTGAATCACTCGCTGCGCTCGTGATTCAATCATCATGAATCACTCCCTACGGTCGTGATTCAATCGTTAGTATCCTTCACTAGCTCGTGATTCATCTATGGCCCTCGCTTTAAATCCGTCCTTTATTCACTAATTGCATAATATACTATTATACCATTCCCCCTCTAAAAAGCTTATTTTATTCACTGAAAACAGTGAATAAAAAGCACTTTTACTCACTGTTTTGATGTTTGAAAATGGAACACACCAATGTATTCGACCACAGATTTAGAGTACCTAGGCTAGATACGGCATGTTATTAGATAGTATGAAAACCGAACGTGTCTTCTTTTTTATACCTACGATAACTTCACCCCAGCCATTTAGTGATGTGCTCAAAGTAAACAGAATTGTTTCAATCGCTAAGCGTCACTGAGCTAACAGACTTTTTTTAGTACGAACAGTCGAACATGCAGGGCACGCTTGGTCGTGGCTTGCCGTATCTAGTGTAAGTGTAATCTGTGTATTCGACCTATATTGATGTGTTCTAAATCCAATTTGATTGGTCGACATTTTCGTCAAGGAGTTTAGCATTAGAATAATAACAGATGGCCAATTCTCATAACTAAAAACGTTCACAATCTCATGCCAGCGTCAATCAAATGTCAAAAATGTAGGTAAACGCTATACAAATTTTGACAGATTGAGACTAAGATGAGATTGCGAACGTTGTTAAAAATACGAGAATTGCCCCTCTGTTTTGTGTTCTTTGCTGTCCTTAGTAAATTGGCGCTATTTTGAATACTGTAAGTTGTACGAACACAAAGTTTATCTTTAATTTTGTGTTTGTTTAGTGTTGTTCTAATCGATTAAATATGCATTCTAGTGATGAAGATGTGCTAACACCTGAGTTTATGAAAGAGAGGGCGGCCGATATATTGGAGAACTTGCTACCCAAAATATCATGGGTGGTTTACATCAAAATCAATTTAACTTTCCTTTTTCTTCATTAAATTGTCTATTTTCACTTAAATCTTTCTTTTTCTCGTAGTCATGGTATAAAGTATAGTATGCAACTCTTGAATAAAACGGATTTGTATCGAGGGCCATGAATAACTCGCGTCGCTCAGGATTCTAACACTTCAATCAGCATGAATCACTCCCTACGGTCGTGATTCAATCGTTAGAATCCTTCACTAGCTCGTGATTCATCTATGGCCCTCGCTTTAAATCCGTCCTTTATTCACTAATTGCATAATATACTATTGCGGACTTAAAAAAAAGGACGTTATCAATTCGACACCTATTTAAGTAATATTATTGGAACTGCAATATATTCACATAGGTGTGACAATCTATTAGGGCTTCCAAGCAAAAATACACAATTTATATGTATCAATCATTAATCAATCAATCATTCAATTTGTATGTTTGTGTGTGTGTGTGTTTTGTGTGTATGGGTCTCATAATTATGTGTGTTTCTTTGTGTGTATTTGTATGTGTCTGGTTTGTTGTATGTGTGTTTTTTGTGTTTGTTTTGTGTGTTGTTTTGTATGTGTTCTTTTTGTATGTATGTTTGTCCATGCATTCCTCTGATACTATTAATTTGGATTGTGACCATTTTTTTTCATTATTTACACTTACTTTAACTCAGGGGACAGTGTAAGTTTCATCCAAATCGGTTGTAGTTTTCAAGATATGGACCAATACATGTGTGACGGCCGGGCTTATTGATACGAGCTACGGCTGTGGTATCAAAGGGAAGACTTCTCAAAACCTTAGTCAAATTCTAGTGCAATATTTACAACAAAACTATTAACTACTTATTAGACAAACAAATATTTTAAAACTAAAAATTACGAAATAAAAAAGTAATTAAAAAAAAAATAAACCGACTTCAAAAAGAACTCAAAATTATGAAGTAGATAACTTTAATTTTGGAAGTCGGTGGCAAAAAACTAAAATAAAAATCCCAGACCCAAAAACCTAGCGTATCTTTTTGTTGCGCTAATTGTTACTAGGGCAATTAAATACTCTAATTTAAGTTTAGTTTAGTAACAACACCAGCTCCATTAACTTCTAAATGTCATAGCGACTCTTTGGAAATACCTCTTCATAGACATAGTACACACGGCTACAGATCAAGCTATACATTTCCAGTTTACACTGAGCTCTTATTGTAAGGAAATCCTATACAATGCGAGATCAGCTTATATGTGTATTGTTATTAACTCGTGTGTTTTCAGTGAGCGTCGAATCGTTTCTGTTCATTTACTGAAACAGCCTTGGCAATCATTGCTAATAACCTATGTATATTTTGTGGAACGATTACTGGCAAACTTATTGGCTATTATAATATTATCCGTTTACTAAATGTTCGTAGAATCTTATTCCTGTGAGTCATTTATATTCGTAGTGCTTATTTATAAATTAATAGCAGCATCCCGCGGTTTCACCCGCGTAGACCGGGATAAGAAGTACCCTATGAGTTAATCCACGGTATAAGCTGTCTACGTACCAAGTTTCATCCAAACCGGTAAAGGCACACTCTCTCAAACTTTCACCTTTTAGGGTTCCGTACCAAAATGATAAAAAAGGAACCCTTATGGTGTGACTCAGTCTGTCTGTCTGTCTGTCACAGCTGGATATCTCAAGAACTACTAATGCTATCAACTTGAAATTTAAAACAGTTTTAGATGACGTTTACCCAACTATTTTGCAAATAAGAAAGAAATTAAAATATTTATATTTTTTTTGCAACAGGGACTGAACGGGGGTCTTAAAAATTTAAAGTGGGGCTACTAGGGCATGTGGGGTATCATATGAAACAGCGCTGTTTACACATTCTCAAACTATTTTTATTTTTTTTAGTCCGTATAGTTTTCGACTTTTGATGAAAAATGTAAAAAAAAATACCGTTCCCCCCCCTTATGTCCGAAGTTTGCAAAGATAAAAATCTGAAATTATTCTATGTGATAGAAGTTTATGTAAAGATTACAGGAAATATAAAACGATGTCTCTAAGTAGCACACTTTTTCAGAAATCGGAACGGAACCCTCGGTGCGCCAGTCCAACTAGCTCTTGACCGGTTTTTTTTTTAATATTAGTGTAAAGTGTGATAATGATCACACTTTACACTAATAGTCATCAACTGATCATATACCGAGCCCTTTTCCAACTTTGTTGGGGTCGGCTTCCAGTCTAACCAGATAGTGAGATAGTCCAGGAGTAAAACAGGAGTCTTGCAGGACTATAATGAGCATAATTGCTGAGAAAAGCGTTCAAGACATTTTAAAAGATCTATCAGAGATCTGCACCCTAATTGCGTAACACATTATCAGTCGGAATCGGTTTTATTTCGACAGTTTAACAACATTCATTGCGTTATTTACGTTGTCGAGCAGACAAGTTTTTCGTACATTGAAGCAATGGATTAGCAATTTGTTTCAAAATGATTCAAACTCCGATTGATAACGTGTTACGCAATTAAGGTGCTGATGTAAAAATCCAGAAAAACTCCCGAGAAGTTTCCTGTTAAAATCAGAACACAATAGTACATTATTGCAAAGGCCGTGAAATAGGCAATTGCAGGTCGAGTATGAGTTTGAAGGCCGAGCCGTAGGCGAGGACTTCACTAATACGAGACAGGCAATTGCTATTTCCGCCGAGGCATATATAGTGCTTTTCTCAAAAGAATGCAGGGAAATAAAAGTAGGTAGTTAAGTTTCCATAATTTTTCAAGTTAGTGCCGTTTTTAATATGAACTGTACATTTCAGCATGGAACAAATTGTCCATAATGTAGATGGGTTTTTAGTTTTAGCAATCTCATTAAAATACGCCAAAAATACTGTTTCAGAGAAAATGTTCACTTTTTCTCGTTTTTCCAAATCATAAAATTTTCATATACTTACCTAGTTTCATGTATTTTTCTTTTGACTTCGCTGAAAGCAGGTTTTCCATTGCCAATTTGGCTTCTGATCTTAAATCTGTGGAGTACCTACAATCAATCTTCATTTCACTTTATATTTATTATGAATGTAAATTTGTTATTTACATACTAAATATAAATTTTCAAATCAAGTTGAATTTTCAGCTTTGCCGCCAATTTTCTATCTAACATCTGTGCCGAAAGGCATTTGTTTAGTTTCATACAACATTGCTGGAGCGCTCCAGCAATGTTGTACATTGCTGGAGCGCTGTAATGTTCCAAATTCAAAAAACGCTCCTGCAATGGATTTGATTTTCTCTGACCGTAAATTCGATACTTCGCGTGTTCTTCATTCGAAAATAATGACAACATTTCCATGCATGTTTGAGAAAAGTCTTGTCCACGGCTTGTCAAACAATTTTATTAGATTGGTAGACTGTTACTTGCCAACCTGCAATAAGCCCTAGTGTGGATGCAAGTTAATCAGCATGCAGACTACCATAGCGTCGAGCTGCTGCTGATAGATTTGTAGCGGCGCCTGCCAAATGCTCCCGTTTGGCACCTCTCCATAATCGACAGTCTCGATATTATGTTGTTCGCTCAAAGAATATGTTGTTCGCTACTCGGATTTTGTACTGTACGCTGGAAAAACATGCGAGCCGTGGAAACTGTTGGCACTGAACTTTTTTGTGTAAATTAAACAACAAAAAGTTGCAATGAAGTTATGGATAGTAATGTAAGTACCCCGTTATTTATAAACGAGACGTTTAAACAAGAAGTTTAAGTAATCAGAGTAGCTAAGCAGAGGTTAGTCATTGCGTAACTCTAAGTGAAGTTAATAAATAAAGGGGTTTAAGTAAATAATAAGTGAGTTATAGTAATCAATACATTGACTGCACAGCCACTGAAGATAGGAAGGATCATGAACTTTTGAAATTCTCGAAACCTGAGCGGGTTTAAAATGGAGGATGTCGGTTTTCCTTACGAAGCATGTGTGGTGAGACTATGAATGATAGGCTGAGAAATGAAGTGAGAAGGCAACGGTGCGGTTTGAAAGAAGATGATTTGGTCATGTTGGGGTGTTGTAGAAGGCATAAATGGTGACCTTACTATAAATAAATATCCTTGGACATTTCACACAACGCCATCTAGTCCCAAGCTAAGCAACCTAATGCTTGTGTTATGGTAACGAGATGGCTGATAAACTACTTACATACATTATTTTTTTTTGTAAATACATACATATTATAGATAGAAAAACACCCAGACTCGGAACAAATACTTGTAGGTCGTACAAATATTTGTTCCGTGCGGGAATCGAACCCGCGACATGCTGCGCAGCAGTCAATCGCTCAACCACTGCGCCAAACGTGTCGTCAAACTACTACTACTGGTGATGTTCTTCAGAAAAGTCAGGTTCGTAGAACTCGCAACTAACGTGCGCGTATGTTCATACATCTGTATGAACGTAAGTTGTACTTAATCGAGGCAAACTCAAACTCAAAGCATTTATTTCAATTAAACCACACAGGCACAATAGGTACACAATTAACAGGCAGTTCTGAATTGTCAAAGAGTCGGTCAGTTAGTCAGAAAGTTGAGGTTTGTTGCCTAGTTCCAAAACGTAGATCTCTAACGGGCAAGAAACTCCACGGACACTCTTTTAAATCAAGATAAGCACCTTAATTGCGTTACACATTATCAATCGGAATTTGAATCATTTTGAAACAAATTGCTAATCCATTGCTTCATATGTTCGATAAAATTTACTGCACAACAACGTAAAAAATGCAATGAATGTTGTTTAACTGTCAAAATGAAACCAACTCCGATTGATAGTGTGTTACGCAATTAGGGTGCTGGTGCAGTCTGCAACAGAGATAAGTAACCAGTGTTGTAGTGTGCGTGACACTACAAAACTGTATTGCTACTGTTAAAACGATTCATTACGTACAGCACACAATGCCCTCACGCACACATCGCGTTCATGTGCGAGTGAGTGCGCTAATGTCTTCTCAATTATAGTATAACATAATTTCGCGTTGAAAACTTAAGCGTTCGTAGCCCAACGGATAAGGCATTATACTTCTGAGTACTACGGTGTGAGTTCAAATCTCTGAAGTGATGATTCTTTTTGCGATTTATTATTTTAAGCTAAAGCAATTAGAACAATTTTTGTTAAGAAAATGTTTTATTTATTTAAAATTGCTTAAATAAATAAAACAATTTTTAGTAAATATCTTTATTTAAAAAAAAGAACATCAAAAGTGAACATGTTTTATTATAAATACAACAATATGTTTAGAACATGCTATTACATCTTTTTATACCATTATATAATATGTATACAACAATGGGCGGAGTGAATAAACATGTCACATAGATAACAAATATAATCTGATCCAGTAACAATAACATCACTCACACACTCCTACCTACACAGTACCGCCGACTTAATTTATTATGGCTAAATATGCTGTGAAAGTATTAAGTATTTCGTTTAGGTATCTATTATAAAATAAAGTCGCTTTTCATGTCTGTCTGTGTAGCCGCGTTGTTCTTCTAACGCCACAGATTTTGATGCGGTTTTCACTATCATGATAAATATTTAACTTATATATTATAGAAACCTTCATGTTTTAACAAGTCGTAAAAACCGTGCGAATCAGGGCCGGGTCGCTAGTTCAGTTATATACAGATATGAATTACCTACATTTTTGAAAATTAAAATTAAAATAAAAACATTTACCACCTGTATCGGGAACAGTAGGTATTATAATTATTACCAACCATTATTAATTATTTCTAGGAAAATAATAGATTTAAAAACGTTAAAATGTCTGAAATTTAAAGGTAGTATATAATATGTATGTTACGATAAGTCGGTGGTGATTTTCGACGAAGACATTTTTCATCAGTAATTATGACGACATTGTTTTGTCAATCGAAGTGCCGATATTCCGCAATTTTGACGGTGCACGGTATATAACAAAATTTTACGCGTCGGTTTGCAACATGTCAAACCGTCTGCTTGCAGGTGGTTCCGTACAGTTTGCATAATGACGTTGTGTGCTGCTGCTGTTATGCTGGTCTAAGCGAATGGATCTGATGTATGGGTGGCAACAATCTCACGCACGATGCCGAGGCGAAACATTTCTGGAAGCCAATGGTGTCGGTCCAGGCAGGCGACGGTTTATTTCGCTTGTCTCAGTGACAATGCACCCACAGTCAAACGGTTTTTCTCTACAAAAAAAAAAGTGAAAATATTAGGTCTAAACATACACCTCCCAAATTATAAATTAAGAAATAAAAGTTACACAATATAAATACAATGCAGAGAATATATATTTATATACTTAAATACAATTGATATATAAGGCTAGTGGTCAGTAATAATAAAAATTATAATACGATAAAATGGAAATAAAAAGGCAGGGCGAGTGACCTAGGAAATACATAATATCATACTTATAAAAAATAAAAAATAATATAATATAATAATGACACAAATAAAAAAAACAAACAACAAATAATATAGTATAATGATGATTTTTTATTTTTTCTAAAAAGTATTAAACAATATTATTATACTTTATTTAGAATAGAAATCCTTTGTTTAATTACCATACATGCAATTTACATTTTTAAATATTTTAGATAAAAAATGAAATCTTTTAAAATTGTATTTTATTATTATTATCTAATCATTTACAAACATATTCATTATTTTTGAATATTTTATTACAAAACACAGATAAAAAACTATTACTACAATACTGTGTAAACCAATAATGGAAATGATTAAATAATTATCGATATAATGAGTGGCTATGCAGTTAACAAAAATTGTATTTATTTGTTAACTGCATAGCCACTCATTATACTAAATTCAACTATTCCGGTGTCATTTCCTATTAGATTCAACTATTCATATCCACAATTCGTTAAATGAGATACAACAGACAATCATAATAAAATTACTGGGTGGGATCACGGTGACATAATAAATTAATACATTCTAATAATAATTTCACTCACCGATAGCATTGGGCGCCTTGCGATTTCACTAATAGAAATATTTTTTTTCTCATGCAAAACAATAATCTGAGCTTTTTGAAATCTTGTTAAATGATGCATGGTCTAAATTAATCAATATATCACAATCACAAACTTCAAGTGCAAAAGAAAGAGTATAATGTGTAGTTGCTAATGCAGACTGACTACATAAGTTCACAATTAAAGGCAGGAATATATTTTTAAAGCGGGTAGTTAGCTTCTAAACTGGGAAATAATTTTAAGTAGGCGAGAAACTTGTGGTAGATTCTCAAACTGGTCAGAATATCGCTTTATTCAGTTAGTATATTCATTTTAAATTACAAAATCTCAAAAATAATATTTTAGTAAACTCGAGGCTCGAACTCAGATCATTCTGTCACTGTAGGTTGAATGCTTACCTGTTGCGCCACGAGAGCAACTATCCTACATTGCGAAATTATGTTACACTATCATTTAAAAGACGTCAGCGCACTCACTCTATGAATGGGATGTGTGCGAGGCTGTCATTGTGAGCAGTACGTACAGTAGGATATAGTTTTGTAGTGTGCGTGTCTGGTTACTTAATTCCTTTGGCCTGTGTACATTATTTTTGTTGCTTCTACATGTGAGAACAATGTAAAAAAAATAAACAATACTTAAAAACAAGTCAAAATATAAAATTAAAAACAAACCCTGGCTGATAAGAGATGACCAAAAGTAATATGTGAGGATCGCAAATTAAGTACTAGTAGGTATGTAAGGATCGTAGCAGGTGGCGTTCTGTAGTTTCTGCCTACCCCCGTGGGAGGAAGGCGTGAGTTTATATATGTAGAGAAAAACAATATAAAAAAAAAAAAATTAAATAATATCCTTGGACATTTCACACAACAACGCCATCTTGTCCTAAGCTAAGCAACCTAATGCTTGTGTTATGGTAACGAGATGGCTGATAAACTAATTATATACATTTTTTTTTTTACATACATATTATCATTGATATATATACACTAGATTAGCAATTACCGCGCCAAGGCGTTGCCACTGGACATACGGCCACGGCCGTATGCGTAGCTAACGTCAGTTCAGTGCTCTGTATGACGGCAGCCGAAGTGAACCGAGTGACACGCGACAAAAAATATCGCTAAAACGGATAAATGCGTAATGAAAGAATGCGATTCTAGATCACAAAAACTACCGGAATTACTTTTCACACGTAAGTTTATTGTTTCTGTGTCTGTATCATCGTAAAAACGCAGTAAAATAAATAAAATGTAGATTTTTTTTTAATCATGATCAGTGTTACAACTAAAAACTATGTTTTAGTTTCCCACATTTGTGGGAGTTTTTAATTTATGGAATAAGCGATTTTAAATATTTTTTAATAATAATTAACAATGTTCCAGAGTACCTAAAGATGCAATCAATTTTCTCAATCAATAATCCGATTGCTGAGAAAAGAGACTGACTGGCTACCTACTAAATCTACTGTCATTTGTTTGAAGCACTTCCGTGATCAAGATAAAATAGGCCCAAAAAGCGAATGTGGCCGTGTTTATTTGTCCAATCAAGCAATTGTAATGCTTATTGTAAGTAATGATTTTATGCGGCAATTAATATTATAAAATTATAGGTAATGCCAACAAAAAATGCCTTCTCATTGAACTACCACAGCAACAAATTAGTTTATATCGACACAAACTACATTGTGTACTGAATGTTTTTTCAACTTAGTTTTTAGATTGTAAAGAGCTGTTTTGCCTAGAATAAATTGTATATTTTTCAGGACAACCGTTATTCTAAAGAGCAGGTGGAGCTTTCAGAAGAAGAAAATATGGATGTGGATGCTGTGGAAACCGACGAAGCGATAGTCGAATTAACTGAAACGCCCCGAAAGCCCAAAATGAGGAAAATAATTCACCGTTTGAAAAATTTATCGGCTAGAAGACTAAGAAAAGGAAAAAAATATATCACAAAAAATAAAAGACTAGAAATTATAAAAAATAAACGATAAAAGACTAGGACTTATAGAAAACTGACTCTTTGGGGAAACCGCAGGTTTTGTCTTTGCGATTATGGACGTAGTTATGATGACGAACAACTACCGGAAATATATTGTGAAGGACGGCACGGTTGACATCTGTCAGGCATTCCACCGTCCGGGAGAATCAATCCGTCACATTATTTCTGACTGGTCTCGTCTGGCTAACGGAGACTACTTGTATAGGCACAAACTTGTAGCCAGGATTATCCACCAGCAACTTGCTCTGAAATTCAGTCTTGTGGAATTGGAAGTACCGTACTGTAGGTATGTGCCCGACCCAGTTCTTGAAAATGGCAATATTACGTTGTATTGGGATCGATCTATCATAACTGACAGGACTATTGTTGCCAATAAGACAGACATAGTGGTGATAGATCGATTAGAGCGTTGCACAATGATTATTGATATAGCGGTCCCGCATGACGTGAACCTCGTGAAAGCTGAAAAAGATAAGCAGATTAAGTATCTTGACCTGGCTCGCGAGGTTGTCGACATGTGGGATGTGATACAGCAATCGTTGTGCCGATAGTCGTGACGGCTAATGGCATATTAGCCAAGAGCCTCGATCAACACCTGAAGAGGCTCTCGTTAGGCAGCTGGATTAAGGAAGATTGCTCCAGAAAGCGATACTTCTGGACACCGCACGTATCGTTAGGAGGTTCCTCTCTAAGCAGCCCTGACCACCGGTACCTTGGACCCTGTTCCCGATACCGGTGGGCTACTATTTTTAATATTTTTTAATGTTTTTATATTTTAATATTTAAAAATGTAAATTATATGTATGAAAATTAACTAAAGGAAATAAAAAATGTTCAAAAAGAAAATGCCTTGATTATTTTCATTACATATAACCTTCTAATACACATCTAATAAGAAATACATAATTCACATACTTAAAAAATAATTTAACGTGTACCGTTTAACGTTACGTTTTTTTTAACGTTTAAAAAGTTGGGTAAAATTTCGCATGGGTAGGCAACCCCATACCGCCATTGCACTTTTATATTGCGGTCTTTGTCTAATCTAAGCGACAGTATTGTTCTTGCGACTTGTGTAAGTGAGAGAGATATATGTTTACTTTTAAATGTTTAGTGGTTTCAAAGCTACGTCGTCGCATTTAAATAGTGGTTATACTTTTTTTACACATTTTAATGAGGTTTGCTTCTCTAGTTATATAACTCAATGCATATTATAGATAGAAAAACACTCAGACCCGGACCAAATACTTGTAGGTCGTACAAGTATTTGATGCGTGCGGGAATCGAACCCGCGATATGCTGTGCAGCAGTCAATCGCTCAACGACTGCGCCAACCGTGTCGCCATGTCGATGGGTCATGCACCCGCTATTTTGAAGCTCACAATACCTACAATACAATGTTGGCTAACAATTCAGTGCTAATCCCTTGATGTAGTGCGGTTGCAATATTGTGCCAAAAGTCGAACTCACTAAACTTAGGAAATTATAGACTTTTGGGAATTTTGGCGGTATTGCAACTATTTCTTTGATGGATACAGACCTAAAGTCGGACTTTTAATTTGCTGCAGTAAAATTACACTTCTTAATGTAATTTCGTAAAAAATGGGTGATAAACTGATAATTAATACTTTTGTACTCTACTAAGAATTTAAGCTATGATTTGCGATAAGAGTTCTAACTAAACTAATAATGTTCTTTACCTTCTTACATCAAAGGAAATAAAGTACCTAATGCATTCTATGGCGAATTTCATTATTTCGCATGAAAAAACCTAGTAGCAGCCTGAGGAACTTTCTGAAGGTCAATTCTCGTACCTAAAAACGTTCAAATTCAAGTCGCAATCTCATGTCAGCGACAATCAAATGTCAAAAATGTAGGTAAACGCTACACAATATTTGATATATCCAGACTGAGATGAGATTTGCGAACGTTGTTAAAATATGGGAATTGCCCCTCAGGTCTTTTCGACCCAAAAGACCACCACCCCCTCGCCCCCGCATTCCGCACGGTATCACGTATCGCATTACACCGCGGTACAGAAATATTCCGCGCGAGTATTTTCATAACCCGACCGGCTATTTACGTAATACGTTGCTTCTCGCTCACTATTGTTTTAAGGGATTCGTTATGGGAGGGAAACGTTTATAGCCGTGATGTTGGTTTACGTATGCATCCGTTAGCTGTACTTACCTATAATAATTAACAGCGTGTAATTTTAGAAGTCTTTCAATGTGTTCACAAACATATTTTTCACTAGCTGTTGTCCGTGACTTCGTCTGCTGCATATATTTTGTACTTAATTATTTTGAGCTCCCTAAAATAGGGTTGAGCTACAAGATAACTGATGCATGCATGCCGTCTGCTGGGACTGCTCAACTCAAAGCTGCTATGGCTCTTTCTTCAAAAGACCCTTCCAGACATGGCCCTGCATTGTTGGACTCACATTAAATCCTAATAATATATTTTTTGGACTTTAAAAGAGATTAAGAGACTATGACCTCTGAGTTTGTTTCGGCATTTCTTCTCAGGGTCAGCTAGGAAATGCCGGCTTCCTCTAGTTTTAAAATATTGACTTGTAAAAGATCTACTTTCAGAAATAAAAAAAATATGTATCTTGGTAGGTCATTGCATTGTCTATGTTACTTTTGTATAATCTATCCTTGCCATAGATATTTCTATGATCTTTGCCTTAGCGAAACTAAAAGAATTGAAAAATCTTCCTAAGATTTTATTTAATCCCGTGTTGTTTACAGTTTAATAGTAAAGCTATAAATTATAGCTCAGGAATCTGGACAACATGACATTGATAAGTATCCACTACACTGGAACACAGATAATTTAATATTTAATATCTATTTACGTCTGGGCGTCTAAAATTAAATTAATAATGTTTTGATATACGCAATGGAATTTAATTTCATTGATACTTTTGAATATAAATAATGGTAGAAACCATTCTTCCTAATGTCGTTACGTAAACACATGTGTAACATACTTACCTACTTAATGTTCAGGCAAAATAATCAATCGATTTTTTGCTGAAATGTTGCTACCAATTGGTATACTTACTAATAATTTAGATGATGATGATTATTATTATTGTAAATCGGTTATGTTATGTCTATAGTATGATTAAATTATTCATTCAAGGTAATTGTTTCAATCAATTCATCAATTCATAGGTATCTTTCCTACGACGCACGACTGGCGCCATGACTGCTCATAGGAATCTCTCCTACGATGCACAACTAGCGTCATGACTGTTTATAGGTATCTCTTCTTGGTTGCACGACTGGCACCATGACTGCTCATAGGTATTATTATGTATCTCTCCTACGATGCACGACTGGGCCATGACTGCTTATAGGTATCTCTCCTTCGATGCACGACTGGCGTCATGACTGCTCATAGGTATCTCTCCTACGATGCAGAACCAGCGTCATGACTGTTTATAGGTA
This sequence comes from Cosmia trapezina, assembly GCA_905163495.3. Classification (NCBI taxonomy): domain Eukaryota; kingdom Metazoa; phylum Arthropoda; class Insecta; order Lepidoptera; family Noctuidae; genus Cosmia; species Cosmia trapezina. Next base: position 28,282,637 of record LR991024.1, read on the forward strand.
TCTCTTCTTCGTTGCACGACTGGCACCATGACTGCTCATAGGTATTATTATATATCTCTCCTACGATGCACGACTGGGCCATGACTGCTTATAGGTATCTCTCCTTCGATGCACGACTGGCGTCATGACTGCTCATAGGTATCTCTCCTACGATGCAGAACCAGCGTCATGACTGTTTATAGGTATCTCTTCTTGGTTGCACGACTGGCACCATGACTGCTCATAGGTATTATTATGTATCTCTCCTACGATGCACGACTGGGCCATGACTGCTTATAGGTATCTCTCCTTCGATGCACGACTGGCGTCATGACTGCTCATAGGTATCTCTCCTACGATGCAGAACCAGCGTCATGACTGTTTATAGGTATCTCTTCTTCGTTGCACGACTGGCACCATGACTGCTCATAGGTATTATTATATATCTCTCCTACGATGCACGACTGGGCCATGACTGCTTATAGGTATCTCTCCTTCGATGCACGACTGGCGTCATGACTGCTCATAGGTATCTCTCCTACGATGCAGAACCAGCGTCATGACTGTTTATAGGTATCTCTTCTTCGTTGCACGACTGGCACCATGACTGCTCATAGGTATTATTATGTATCTCTCCTACGATGCACGACTGGGCCATGACTGCTTATACGTATCTCTCCTTCGATGCAAGACTGGCGTCATGACTCCTCATAGGTATCTCTCCTTCGATGCACGACTGGCGCCATGGCTGCTCATAGATATCACTCCTACGATGCATGACTGGCGCCACGACTGCTCATAGGTATCTCTCTTACGATGCACGACTAGCGTCATGACTGTTTATAGCTATCTCTTCTTCGTTGCACAACTGGCACCATGACTGCTCATAGGTATTTCTCTTACGATGCACGACTAGCGTCATGACTGTTTATAGGTATCTTTTCTTCGTTGCACGACTGGCACCATGACTGCTCATAGGTATTATTATGTATCTCTCCTACGATGCACGACTGGGCCATGACTGCTTATAGGTATCTCTCCTTCGATGCACGACTGGCGTCATGACTGCTCATAGGTATCTCTCCTACGATGCAGAACCAGCGTCATGACTGTTTATAGGTATCTCTTCTTCGTTGCACGACTGGCACCATGACTGCTCATAGGTATTATTATATATCTCTCCTACGATGCACGACTGGGTCATGACTGCTTATAGGTATCTCTCCTTCGATGCACGACTGGCGTCATGACTGCTCATAGGTATCTCTCCTACGATGCAGAACCAGCGTCATGACTGTTTATAGGTATCTCTTCTTCGTTGCACGACTGGCACCATGACTGCTCATAGGTATTATTATGTATCTCTCCTACGATGCACGACTGGGCCATGACTGCTTATACGTATCTCTCCTTCGATGCAAGACTGGCGTCATGACTCCTCATAGGTATCTCTCCTTCGATGCACGACTGGCGCCATGGCTGCTCATAGATATCACTCCTACGATGCATGACTGGCGCCACGACTGCTCATAGGTATCTCTCTTACGATGCACGACTAGCGTCATGACTGTTTATAGCTATCTCTTCTTCGTTGCACGACTGGCACCATGACTGCTCATAGGTATTTCTCTTACGATGCACGACTAGCGTCATGACTGTTTATAGGTATCTTTTCTTCGTTGCACGACTGGCACCATGACTGCTCATAGGTATTATTATGTATCTCTCCTACGATGCACGACTGGGCCATGACTGCTTATAGGTATCTCTCCTTCGATGCAAGACTGGCGTCATGACTCCTCAAAGGTATCTCTCCTTCGATGTACGATTGGCGCCAAGGCTGCTCATAGGTATCACTCCTACGATGCATGACTGGCGCCACGACTGCTAATAGGTATCTCTCCTTCGATGCACGACTGGCGCCATGACTACTCATATGTATCTCTCCTACGATGAACCACTGGCGCCATGACGGCTCATATGTATCTCTCCTACGATGAACCACTGGCGCCATGACTGCTCATATGTATCTCTCCTACGATGAACCACTGGCGCCATGACTGCTCATATGTATCTCTCCTACGATGAACCACTGGCGCCATGACTGCTCATATGTATCTCTCCTACGATGAACCACTGGCGCCATGACTGCTTATATGTATCTCTCCTACGATGAACGACTGGCGCCATGACTGCTCATATGTATCTCTCCTACGATGAACGACTGGCGCCATGACTGCTCATATGTATCTCTCCTACGATGAACGACTGGCGCCATGACTGCTCATATGTATCTCTCCTACGATGAACGACTGGCGCCATGACTGCTCATATGTATCTCTCCTACGATGAACCACTGGCGCCATGACTGCTCATATGTATCTCTCCTACGATGAACCACTGGCGCCATGACTGCTCATATGTATCTCTCCTACGATGAACCACTGGCGCCATGACTGCTCATATGTATCTCTCCTACGATGAACCACTGGCGCCATGACTGCTCATATGTATCTCTCCTACGATGAACCACTGGCGCCATGACTGCTTATATGTATCTCTCCTACGATGAACGACTGGCGCCATGACTGCTCATATGTATCTCTCCTACGATGAACGACTGGCGCCATGACTGCTCATATGTATCTCTCCTACGATGAACGACTGGCGCCATGACTGCTCATATGTATCTCTCCTACGATGAACGACTGGCGCCATGACTGCTCATATGTATCTCTCCTACGATGAACGACTGGCGCCATGACTGCTCATATGTATCTCTCCTACGATGAACGACTGGCGCCATGACTGCTCATATGTATCTCTCCTACGATGTACGACTGGCGCCATGAGTGCTCATATGTATCTCTCCTACGATGAACCACTGGCGCCATGACTGCTCATATGTATCTCTCCTACGATGAACGACTGGCGCCATGACTGCTCATATGTATCTCTCCTACGATGAACGACTGGCGCCATGACTGCTCATATGTATCTCTCCTACGATGAACGACTGGCGCCAAACCAATTATTTAGGTACGCCAATAATTAAATTTACAAATCCCACAATTTCTATTTAAAGTAATATAGACCAATTGCTCAGTAACACATACAGCAGAGATTAAATGAGTGCATCCACTTAGTAATAATGAGAGCCATTTGGCATGCACAAACATTTTTTATAGACGCATTCTGAACGACGCAATAACCGTTAGCATTTCAATTAATGCTTCGAAATCTGCACTTGAGTGCAAATCACCGTACTATGAAATTATTCGACACTAACATTTAAATTGTTTGCGATCCAATGCACCGTGCCTGCAATATTACGACCGAGTACTCTAAAGGAAAAATGCAATGAAACGTAGATTGGATGAATAAATCTTTCCAATCGATCGTTCTGGTCCTAGGTTCCGGGTGCACTTAAAATTGGTTAATCTATAGCGTCTGAATGTCTTCTGCTGTTGCGTTGCGAAAGTATCTATTTTTATTTTAAATATCTGTTGTAATTTATGTCGTGTAAATATAACGCCGACGCTCTTGGCCCACACAGATCGTTGGGATACGTAAAACAAGGAATGTTCGTGTAGCTTTATGATCTTAAATTTTTCCATGTTACACAGTTTTTCCGTCTGTCAAGTTCTCATTTTACTGAACGGTAAAGTAAATACCACTTTCATAGTTTCTTTTTTGCTCTTACGTATTTAAGTCGGAGATATTGCGTCCACTATTGCTATGCAATTTTCCATGGCTAGGATATTCTCTAAAGTACTATTTCAAATGTCTGCCCGACTGTTTATCATAATCATAATCATACCATTTATGTTCATGGTTTTTCAAAATATTTTGTTTAAACTATAATCTCGAATTCTCTACGTTTTATTATCAACTATCTGACCCAACAGACGTCGTCCTGTCCAAATTTCAATAATTCATACAAAATTCCCACAGAAAATGCACTTTCAGTTTTCCCGAATTTTCCAATTTTCCCGGCAACTTTTCCAATTTTTCTCTTCATATTAAGAACCTTCCTCGAACTTCAACGAATATTAAAAACAAAATTAGACGAATTGATCCAGCCGTTCTCAAGTTTTGCACTTAGCAACATTTAGCCATCCATTTTTATTTATATAGATTTCAAATATTGATTTCATAATGAAGTTTTCCTTAAAGGGCTTTAACGAAATATCAGCCATAGTCAACATAGCATCGCGCAAGCGTGGAACCTTGTAAAGAGTTACGTGTGGGTTTTAAGGACCGCAATAAAAATAGGGTTTCCTTAAGAAAAATAAAAAATAAAATCCACGTGAAGGCCATAAAACGGCCACAACTCTTAGGAAGTACTTCAGAGTTGCCAGTGCGTGTGTGAGTGGTCGTGAGGTTTGGACTGTAACGCTTCGACAGATAGTTTCAGAGTAAATGGAAGATTTAATTTATTTATTTATCTACACCCATGCTACAAATCCTCTATAAAAGTTTCTGAAACAGTTAGCTTATTGCCAACATTAAAACAACCAGTGTCATAGTAATCATAATATCATACAAACGGGTGTTATAATGTTGTACTGAATTTCATAATGCAACTCGTTTTCAAAAAAAGAACATTGTAATGCACGCTCGTTTCACTACAACAGCGCCGTAATTTTAAAAAAGAACTTATTCGAATTCACGTCGTATACTATGACGCCGGCCGCCATGTTCGATACGAGTATTAGTATTGCAAAAAACTGGTTCAGAACCTTTTATAGATGAATCATAACATGGATGTAGATAAAGTCTTGTATGCAACTGTACATAATTAGGTATTAAAACACTCATGTGATACTATTATCACACTCGGCTTCGCCTCGTGCGATAAACCCACGTTAGTGTTTTAATACCCCTTATTATACGTCAGTTGCATAAATAACTATTAACAGTTTATAAACCTAGATATAAATATACAAGAGGAAAAGAACAGAAACTTACGTACAAAGATGATGCTTTATCTCTAAAGCGATCTCTTCCAGCATAGGCGACAGGAGAATGTATCAAAAAGAGATGTAGACACCGTTGATGAAATACAGATTGATTGACATGCAATTAAATTTTTTAAACTTTCGCGATTTGTACACATTATAAAACAATATCGAGAACGCACATACTCGCACTTTACGAAGACGTCGCTGAACTGTCATCAGTCCTCCCGTGACCACGATCGCTGCAAGGCGGTCGAAACGTCGGGAACCAAGTAGGTGCCTGTTTACCTCGTAAAAAAAACCGGTGAAGAGCGAGTCGGACTCGCGCACCGAGGGTTCCGTTCCGATTTCTGAAAAAGTGTGCTATTTAGAAACATCGTTTTATTTTTCCTGTAATCTTTACATAAACTTCAATCACATAGAATAATTTCAGATTTTTATCTTTGCAAACTTCAGAGAAAGGGGGGGGGGGAACGGTATTTTTTTTACATTTTTCGTCAAAAGTTGAAAACTATGCGGCCTAAAAAAAATAAAAAAAATGTTTGAGAATGTGCAAACAGCGCTATTTCATATGATACCCCACATGCTGTAGTAGCTCCGCTTTGAATTTTTAAGATGTTTCAGTCCCTGTTACAAAAAAAATATAAATATTTTTAATTCTTTCTTATTTGCAAAATAGTTGGATATACGTCATCTAAAACTATTCCAAATTTCAAGTTGATAGCATTAGTAGTTCTTGAGATATTCCGCTGTGACAGACAGACAGACAGACAGACTGAGTCACACCATAAGGGTTCCTTTTTTACCATTTTTATACGGAACCCTAAAAAGGAATATCGCGATAAGACCCGTTCTCGATATTGTTTTACAATACACATGGTTGAATAACAATTCAGGATTACCATGCCATTATAACATACATATATAAACTCACGCCTTCCTCCCACGGGGGTAGGCAGAAACTACAGAACGCCACCTGCTACGATCCTTACATACTGACGATACGGTTGGCGTAGTGGTTGAGCGATTGACTGCTGCGCAGCATGTCGCGGGTTCGATTCCCGCACGGAACAAATATTTGTACGACCTACAAGTATTTGTTTCGGTCTGGGTGTTTTTCTATCTATAATATGTATGTATTTACAAAAAAAAAATGTATACAAGTAGTTTATCAGCCATCTCGTTACCATAACACAAGCATTAGGTTGCTTAGCTTGGGACTAGATGGCGTTGTGTGAAATGTCCAAGGATATTTATTTATTTATTATTTATAATTTATACTCCTTTTGCCTCGTTTACGTTCGTACATCTGATCACACGCGCGCCGGTTGCGAGTCCTACGCACCTGACCTTTCTGAAGAACATCACCAATAATGTTACCATTATGTCTTCCTAGGGCGTCCCCTCCAGGCGTTTCCATTCACATCTGCCTTGCCATCTAAGCATACTCTTTTCAATTTTTGTCACTACATCTTCTGTTAAACCGCACCGTTGCCTTGTCACATCATTCCTCAGCCTATCATTCACAGTCACACCACACAAGCTTCACAAGGAACGCATTTCCACAGAATTTATTCTAGTTTCATGCTTCTTTTGCCACACCCAACATTCACTTCCATACACAAGTTAGGAAATGTGGGTGCTCTTTTCTCCATACAAAAAGATACAAACGCTCTCGCCTGTTTTCTTTCTGGTTAATGACCATAAAGCGATGATTTTTTACAGAAGTATAAATATCAGCTACTTGTATGCCCCTATGTTTTCCTTTTTGATGATATATTATTTTTATAAGAACTAGAACCCTCAAAAAATGCTCAAAATTGCGTATTCAGACCGCTGTCAACAGACGCCTAGTGTACCAATTTGACAACTATTAACGAAAAATGAAAAACATAGGGGCATAGTATAACTAAACTCCTTTGCAAAAAAAACGGGCACCTTACAGTCATTGGCTTTTCTATGGATAATATTAATATTTTTAGTATGTCGTTAGCATAAATGACTAGAAATTTCTTATTATCATTGAGAATATAGTTTTTAACCCTTAAATCCTGGAATCGGTGTTTTAGTCAATGTAAACAGAGAGTCGTGTTAAAATGGAAATTTTTAGGGTATAATTAAATTAAGACTACGAGTATTTTTTATGGTATTTTAATAAAAAAAGACATTAAAAAATAAAAATTAATAACGAGTATGACCTCTCCTTGCAGCGATTACGGCATGTAATCGTCTTGGCATGCTTTCCACCAGGCTTTAGATGGTGTCCTGTGGAATGTGTTCCCACTCAGCCGAAATCACACGTTTAAGCTCCCTGATGTTTTGTGGAAGGGGTTGGACAGATCGTACTCGCCTTTTTAGGAGGTCCCAGACATGCTCAATGGGGTTAAGGTCGGGGCTCTGCGCTAGCCAATACAGACGACGAATACCGACCTCTTGCATATAAGCATCTACGTCGCCAGAACGGTGGTCCCGAGCATTATCGTCCATGAAATGGCATCTTCACCAATTACAGACAGTGCGGGCTGTGCATGTTGACAAATTATTCCTGTTATGTACCTTTGCGCATTTAGTGAGCCATTTGCAATGAACACTATCTCGGTACGATAGCTGGAAGTTACGCCCGCCCAAAACATAACGGACCTTCCACCATAAGTGGTGATTTCTTCAAAACACACGTCGGCATAGCGTTCCCCTGGTCTTCGTAACACTCGCCGACGTCGGTCCTCACCATTCAGGCAAATTTGAGCCTCATCGGAGAAGAGTACGCTACTCCAGTTACCTAGTGTCCAAGATAGACAATTTCTAGTGAACCTCGGTCGAGCAATCCGATGCTCACGGAGTAAATTGGGGGCCCGCGCTGGTCGTCGACTGCGTATATCAACCGCTAAAAGCCTCCTCCTCACTGTCCATAGGCTAACTTGTGCTCCTCGTACCTCTTCAAGGTTTTTTTTGAGGTCTATGTAACTGCATTTGCGATTACTCAACGCCTGAGTCACTAAAAAGCGGTCGTCTCGAGGTTGTGTGCAACGTTTTCTCCCACAACCTTGCCTTCTTTGAACGGAACCTGTCTCTTGGTATCGAGTCCAGGTTCTTTGGACGGTGGAACCACTCACGTTTAACGGCTGTGAGCCGTAACATTGGCTACACTCCACTTCCAGCAGCGCTATAATTTTACTTTTTCTGCCATTATAATCGACACAAAGATATCTGTTTTAAGTCACAATGAGGCAGGATTATGCGACAAACATAAATTAATCTAATAAAAATAACGAGAAGTTAGTTTTAGTTGCCTGATAACCTTTTAACCGCAAACCCGCGAATAGTAAGTAAAAAGTCATAAACTGAAAAAGGGATTATTATTTCTAAAAACAACAGTTCTGAATTTGAAATTAACTTTTTTTCATACCCAGACTCTTTATTATGTGCCAGGAACATAGTTTGCCTATTAAAACCTCATTAGAACTAAATGATTACCAATAATGTAGAAAAATCCAAACTGCCCGTTTTTTTTGCAAAGGAGTGTATATCCTTCTCATTCAGTTTATGAAATATCTTCCAATATTGGAGGAGGAAATAGGCGAGAGCCAAACCTCGAAATGTGACTTTTTACACAGGCTATTTAGTCGAATCTGCAGTTGTCCTTATCGCACGAATTCGAGGGCGGAGCGCTCGCAGAGCGACAGCAATACCTTCTTAAAATACCTAATTTTCAAAAGTCTGGCTGCCCCCATTTCCTCGTATAGTGTGTCGTAACTATGATGTAATGTAAATGTATGTAAATATATTAGGTGTAAAAAAATTATCTGCAAGAACTTCGTCCACATACTCGACATCGAAAAACAAACACATTACAAAAAAAAATTTTCGCGGAATCGCGAACAAAAAAATCAGCTGTTCAATACATTTATGTTCGCATAATTCGTCAAAATGTACTGAACAGCTGATTTTTTTTTCGCGATTTCAGGTTTGGTCCCCTAGTAAAAGTTGTTCATAATGATGAGTACAATGACCCCTTAAGAGGTTGTGGGTTATTTATTTTACACCTTGTATAATAATATATGACCTAACTAACAATGTCGTAACTACATTAACTACTACTAATTAAATAACTAACTATAGATTCACAAATCAATATTCACAGACTGCGACAGATAGTGCAGTATCAATATCATAGCAGTCAATTTTTTACAGGCATTTGGTTTTGCCGATCTCAAAGCTTTGTTTTTGTCTAAATCTTCATACTTAGCTATTCATCTCGCAATTGTTGACATTGCAGCTTTATTATTTTAACATTTAAACAGTGCTGTAAACGACTAGGTATTCAATTAAATCTAAAAATACGTAAGTTCGTAAACTTTTGAATGTCATTTGTTTTAGAAATAAAATGCATTTTCTAAAAAATAGCGGGCAGTGCCATACTACATGACACGTTTGCAGAACAAGTATATTTTTGCATCAAGGGTTTCATGTTGTTCATTTGGTTCATTTGTTAAATTGAACCGTAAGTTCAATCAATTGATTATTTAACACTACTTACCTACTTCCAATTTCTCAATTAACTCGTCTTTAACATGGTGTCTTTACGAGTTCACGGCCAAATACCAAAAAAGATTTATATAGCTGACCCAACGACCCGACAGACCATAGATATACATAGATACCAAACTGTATAGCGTAGAAAGAGAAAGGGATGTAGTAGGTATAGATTACATCCATGGAAGTACTATTCTATAAATATAATTTATAGCTCCATGATTACATCAGATTGCCATCCCTAGAATTGACAGCTAGGAACAGTCTGTATGGGAAAAAGTAAAATGTGGTTTTTACGTTTTTCCGTGCAATTTCCCCAATTTCTCTCTTCATAAGAACCTTCTTTGGACTTCAACAAATATTTGAAACAAAAAATTAGCCGAATTGGTCCAGCCGTTCTCGTATTTTGCGCTTAGCAACACATTTAGCCATTCATTTTGATTTATATAGAAAATACACATCAATAACGAATCAAAGTTAGCTGTGATAGGAACAACTAATTGCTTAATGAAAGAACTGATGCCTCGGACAAATAAAAATTATGTTTTATTTGTCGGTTCTAAAGTTGATGCAAAGAAAACCCCATTCTTGTTTTCAATAACGAAAAGAAAAACTAGGTAGTCAAGTACGTGATCTAAGCATTGAAGTATGTACGTAGTCGTAATAAATAACATACTTTTTTATCCATTCGGGACAGAACGTAATTGGTCACAGAGAAATTTATAGACGCTAACGTTCCGATATTGAAACAACACTAGATTAATGAGTTTAATCCGGCGCACCCGAAATTACCAGTCGCTGTGGAAAAACATGAACGAATCCAAATATAGTTTAAGAGGATACATCGAAACTCGCATCGATGCCGATGTAAGAAAAAGCTCGGAGTGTAAGAGAAATGGCGTTAGGGCCGTCTAGTTTGATGCGCGAGAGAGAACACTCTCTCGCACACTGGAACTAAATTCGCATAAAGCCTCCTCTACACTACTCGCGAAGTTGGTCGAAGTTAGGCGAATACGACGCGACTTCCGATCGTTGTCGGTTTTTGCGCCCGAGTCAAAGGGGCCGAAGTGCTCCGACGAAGCGTCTGACTACACTACTCGACTCACTTCAAATTGTCGCGTGATAAATTCACACGTAATTATAATATGCGAGAGTGCACATTGCCACGGCAGCTGCCACTTCAACATTATCCATGGTGCAAAGAATACTACTTAGTCTGTGGTGTAAAGCGCGCGGGTGACACCGGGCAACTGAGCTCCTCGCGAAGTTGCACGAGTGTGTAGACACGTACTTCGGACTTCGATCAACTTCGACGAGTACTTCGTTGAAGCAACTTCGCGAGTAGTGTAGTGGAGGCTTTAGCTTCGTTTAAATGTAGATTTATAACAAAATGCTTTACCTACTTAAATAAATTATTAGCATATAGTAAGTTCTCATATTTAAATACCTTCGGTTTAAAGCTAATTTTACTGCACAATAAGGAACTGTTTACGTATGGAACAGAAAATAGACGGTGCTACTTTGGATTCATGTTTCGGTTTTAATACAGCTAGGCAATATAGTCAAATAACATGTCATATGGAAAACCCAAATGATTTAACCTTAAACATTCGGTTTTATAGGAATTTTAAAAACACAAAATTTATCGATGTCTCCTTGAGTGGATTCTTTGTTTGCGTAAAGTTTTTAAGCAATGGGCAAATAGGCAAGCCAGAGCTAAGTAGTTAATTGATTAATTTCGGGGACACTAAAGATTTCAATGGCATATCAATGAAATCTTTAGTGTCAGAATATTTATTTTTGTTCTAAAAAACTCATGCCGTTTTCGTCCAATCCTTGGTCGATAACAGCACTTCGTGAAGGCGAAGTTGGAATGCAAAAAGCTTGAATATAAAACTGCATGTAATGATTGTGCGCTATCATATACACACCTGGGGGTCTACTCCCTAAGCACAAAGTCCGTAGTTTCGGTCTTCGTTACGGGCGTTTCCTACTCTGTATCACTTACGGATGGATGATTGGTTCGAGGTCCGAACGAAGTATGAATGACAACACGATTTGACAGTTGTCCCTACTCCCGCTTGTGTTTTTGCCCGTCCGAAAAATTTTACTTTTGCACTTGTTTTGATGGATCGTTATGTCCGACGGACGGATGAACGGACGGTCGGATGGACGGACGGACTTAGGGAGTAGGCCCCCTGATTTTAGTTACTTATACGTGAAATTCCGCTCGCCCGTAAATTATGTGGACTCCTGTTTGTTCCGTAATTAATGAGAAACTCGTAGCCGTATTGTTTCTTAATGTGTTTGGCCAAATGGCGAGTTTCCAAAATATCGGTAGTAGAGGATAAACGCGACTACGTCAGTTTTGGAATCTTGACAATGTCGAACGGCTTAGAATGTTCGCTCGCATTCTAGTCGCACTTTACTAAATTAGAGATGATTTTAAGTGAAATGGCGTTATGGCTGTCTAGTTTGACGCGCGAGACAGAAGACTCTCACGCGCACCGGAGTCGGAACTAAACGCGCTTCGTTTAAATGTAGATTTATGATAAAATTCTATATTTAAATAAAAAAAAAAAAATTAATCATTTATTAATTGATTTAAATTAATTAAATTTTTAGCTTAGTAAGTTCTTAACATATTTAAATACCTTCGATTTAAAGCTAGTGCACAATAAAGAACTGTTTACGTATAATCGTTTATAACAAAAAATAGACGGTGCTACTTTGGAATTTTTTTCTATCGATAAAATTGCAAGTAATCATGTTTTGGTTTTAGTACAGCAGTAGACAATATAGTCGAATAACACAATATATGGAAAATTCAAATGATTTCACCAAAACATGTGTGAAATGTCCAAGGAAAAAAAAAAAAAAAAAACATTTGGTTTTATAGGAATTTTAAAAACACAAAGTATATCGATGTATGAGTTTGCTCATTCCCATAGTCATTTCATTCATACCAAAAATATTTTTAGGGACATTTTTTACGTACTTTAGCATCTTATCTTTAGCTTTCGCATTGATACTTAGTAAGTCGAAGATAAATCGCTACAGTTCTTGGAAATTATAATTAATTATTATTAATTGTTGTAAATTTTTCATTTGTTTAAATTTCTTTTCCCAAACGGCCTTATTAGGGTTCCGTACCAAAATGGTAAAAAAGGAACCCTTATGTCGTCACTCAGTCTGACTGTCTGTCTGTCTGTCTGTCACAGCTGGATATCTCAAGAACTACTAATGCTATCAACTTGAAATTTAGAATAGTTTTAGATCATGTTGACCCAACTATTTTGCAAATAAGAAAGAAATTAAAATATTTATATATTTTTTTGCAACAGGGACTGAACGGGGGTCTTAAAAAATTAAAGTGGGGCTACTAAGGCATGTGGGGTATCATATGAAAGAGCGCTGTTTGCAAATTCTCAAAACATTTTTTGTCTTTTTTTAGGCCGCATAGTTTTCAACTTCTGATGAAAAATGTAAAAAAAAAATACCGTCCCCCCCGCTTATCTCCGAAGTTTGCAAAGAGAAAAATCTGAAATTATTCTATATGATAGAAGTTTATGTAAAGATTACAGGAAAAATAAAACGATGTCTCTAAATAGCACACTTTTTCAGGTATCGGAACGGAACCCTCGGTGCGCGAGTCTGACTCGCTCTTGACCGGTTTTTTATCTTAAGTTCTCACTCGTTTGTTACTCTATTAAGGGTCACAGCAATGAGGAATGACTCCACTGTAATTTAGTATCAATTAGTACGGGGGCCCGGGGGGCATTGTGATTGTTACTGGCGGCCTTATATTATAGGTCCCATTAAAATATAGATGGACTTTTAGAAATAATTCAGATCACCATAATAAGGACAATACGTAAAGGAAAAAAATCAGCCGAAAGTACATTACCCCATGCATAAATAAGCACATCCATGTGTTTGATATCTCATAATTCTGATACTACGTATGGATACTACAAATGTGCAGGCGCACGGGACCACGTCACCGCCCGCGCCCGCCGCGTTATTTTTATTATTTTAGGTCAGAATAAAATCACTTCAATCAGTGTTTTTAGGGTTCCGTACCAAAATAGTAAAAAAGGAACCCTTATGGTGTGGCTCAGTCTGTCTGTCTGTCTGTCACAGCTGGATATCTCAGGAACTACTGATGCTATCAACTTGAAATTTGGAATAGTTTTAGATGACGTTTACCTAAGTATTTTGCAAATAAGAAATAAATAAAAATATTTATATATTTTTTGCAACAGGGACTGAAAGGGGGTCTTAAAAATTTAAAGTGGGGCTACTATTGCCTGTGGGGTATCATATGAAAGAACGCTGTTTGCACATTCTCAAAATATTTTTAATTTTTTTTTAGACTGCATAGTTTTCGACTTTTGATGAAAAATGTAAAAAAAAAACCGTTCTCCCCCTTATCTCCGAAGTTAGCAAAGAGAAAAATCTGAAATTATTCTATGTGATAGAAGTTTATGTAAAGTTTACAGGAAAAATAAAACGATGTTTCTAAATAGCACACTTTTTCAGAAATCGGAACGGAACCCTCAGTGCGCGAGAGTCCGACTCGCTCTTGACCGGTTTTTTTTGGTTGGATACAATGATTAATATCATTGGTTGGATAATATTTGCTTAAACGTACTGGTGCATCTATTTTAATGGGACCTTATATTGTAATGTCAACAGTATACTTTAATCAATCAATCAATCAATCAAAATATTTTAAATATTTCACTTAAACCTACATGGGCACTTATGAAATGTCAGAAGCTAGGCGCACGGTTCCAAATTGGTCGTTTCCTATGGAGAAGAGCCGGCAAGAAACTCCATGGCTACTCTTTTAAAAATAATTGGCTTTTACAATATTTTCAAATAATAGTGATAATAGGTAATAAAATATGCACAAATAATTAAATAAATAATAATACTACTATTGACACATTTCATGAACATGCACACTATTTAGCCGACAATGTATTTATTCGCTGCCTGTTGTAACTTGAGCTAACATCTGGGTTGTTGCGGTCCACCGGCCGTGGAAGGTCACTGAGTCATCGCCTGATCAGCTCGACTATACCAAATTATTGTTCTAATGGCGATCAGCTAATTAATGAATCGATTAATTGTTTCACTTTTGGCATTCATTGCAGGAAATTGATAGGGATAAAAAAAGAGGCGTGTATAGGCGACGCGTATAAATTGATAAGATAAAAAAAGAGGCGTGTATAGGCGACGCGTATTGTTTTCCACATTTTTTGTTAGATCATGTGTTTAGGGCTATCGGTGTCTTTAAAAACTTGGATTATAGATCAAATGTATGAAATTGTCTGGGTAACATACGTACATATTTTACGCCTTCTTCACATGGGGATAGGCAGCGCAGAAACTACAGAACGCCACGATATACGATCGCATGCCGCCGCCGCCCGCGCCTCTTGCGAGAACAACTAACATTTATAACACAATTAGTTGAAATATAATTAAAATAGTTCTGTAGTAATTAATTTTCTATTATGTAGGTATGTATGTCATGGATTTTTCGACGCAAAGAAAGCTTCGAAAACATGGTCTGTGTCACAGGTCTGTGCCACAAAGGGTTTTGTTTTTTGTTTTTGGCATCTCGCAGGTCAACCTAGGAGGTTGTCGATTGCCTCCTGTGGGTGCCTCAATAAATTAAGGCTCCAGCCAGGGCATACATCTTAAAAACTAAGATCGCTAAGGGCACGGACCTCGGCTTAGGGCGTCGCTGGTGGAGGACAGCCTAGGCACTTAAGTTGTTAACTTAACATATTTTTTGCAGGTACGTAGGTATGCAGTGACTAAATCCTACCTTTTCATAATATGACTTATCAATTCTATTTCAGCAGCTTTTCATGAACAAGTCTATTGAATTATAGTTACGCTTTTCAGCCTTTGATTGACCTATCATAAGCTAGAAAGTAGAGGTGATGAATTTAATGCAAAATTATGTCTAGCTAGCCAAAATCTAGACACATCATTTCATCCGAAAGACGTCCATTGCTGGGCATAGGCCTAGCTAGCTAGCATAGCCTAGGGAGCTATAGACACGTATTCATTTAAATGAAACACAATTCAATTTTTTTTGTCTATATCAGTAAAAAAACCGGTCAAGAGCGAGTCGGACTCGCGCACCGAGGGTTCCGTTCCGATTTCTGAAGAAGTGCTATTTAGAGACATCGTTTTATTTTTCCTGTAATCTTTACATAAACTTCTATCACATAGAATAATTTCAGATTTTTCTCTTTGCAAACTTCGGAGAAAAGGGGGGGGGGGGGAACGGTATTTTTTTTACATTTTTCATCAAAAGTCGAAAACTATGGGGCCTAAAAAAAGAAAAAAATGTTTGAGAATGTGCAAACAGCGCTCTTTCATATGATACCCCACGTGCCATAGTAGCTCCACTTTGAATTTTTAAGACCCCCTTTCAGTCCCCGTTGCAAAAAAAAATATAAATATTTTTATTTCTTTCTTATTTGCAAAATAGTTGCGTAAATGTAATCTAAAATTGTTCTAAATTTCAAGTTGATAGCATTAGTAGTTCTCGAGATATCCAGCTGTGACAGACAGACAGACAGACAGACAGACTTAGTCACACCATAAGGGTTCCTTTTTTACCATTTTGGTACGGAACCCTAAAAACAATTGTAATAATTTACGCAAAAGTTTAATATTTTTTTATTGAATAACTAAATAACAAATAACTCAATCATCAGTGTCGACCGCTGCAACGTAGCGCAAGATATTTTAAAATTTCATAAAGCTCGGTGTTGCAAGCGTTAGATATATAATTATTTTTAGCCGTCGCCGGATGCTGCCAGCTAAAATTAGCAGAAATAGGTATGTGTGTTAGTGAGTCTGTTGGTCTATGTGGAATGTTTTAATGTGGTTGGTTTAAAAACATACGTTGACCGAGTAATCAGAACTTTACTTATTGTGAATACTTCGCGACTTAAAATGTGATGGAATTTACATTGCGTAGAGAACATAATTTAAATTATTGTTTACCTATTGCTTGAAAACTACATACAATCAGCTCTCATGGTAATGAATAAATTAATTTCATTTAACTTTACAAACTTCTACAATATATGATCTTACATAGAAATACCTGTGCTAGGAGACCCCCAATATTATAATATGATGATATTGGATATTGAAAAAACAAACTGTATTAAAGAATAAGGACCAAACCTATTGTAGTCCTCCAATCCAGATGTATACAAGTTTAGTGTAGTTTATATTGTCTATTATTAATTGCTATGGTGAACCAAGGTAGCAGTGTGCTGATTTTATTCACTGAGACCGGACGAATGAATTGCATACTCTTGAAAATCAAACAAAAGTTCTAGAAAAAAACCGGTCAAGAGTGAGTTGGACTGGCGCGCCGAGGGTTCCGTTCCGATTTCTGAAAAAGTATGCTATTTAGAGAGATCGTTTTATTTTTCCTGTAATTTTTACATAAACTTCTATCACATAGAATAATTTCAGATTTTTCTCTTTGCAAACTTCGGAGATAAGGGGGGGGAACGGTATTTTGTTTTACATTTTTCATCAAAAGTCTGAAACTATGCGGCCTTAAAAAAAATAAAAAATAGTTTGAGTATGTGCAAACATGCGCTCTTTCATATGATACCCCACATGCCCTAGTAGCTCCACTTTGAATTTTTAAGACCCCCTTTCAGTCCCTGTTGCAAAAAAAATATAAATATTTTTATTTCTTTCTTATTTGCAAAATAGTTGGGTAAACGTCAACTAAAACTGTTCCAAATTTCAAGTTGATAGCATTAGTAGTTCTCGAGATATCCAGCTGTGACAGACAGACAGACAGACAGGCAGACAGACAGACTTAGTCACACCATAAGGGTTCCTTTTTTACCATTTTGGTACGGAACCCTAATAAACCAAGAAGCTACAGTCGGATTTGTTTGTTTTATAATAAAATTATATTTAATACAATAAGCAGAGCCGAACAAAAATGCTAGTTGGTAAATAATCAATATTGCATTAGCAGTTTTAAAACAGAAACATTTCCACTGGTAACCGGAATTACATTGCGCGATATAGAATCGATTTCCACCTGTCTGGCTACTTTAATACTGCAGCCTTAATACTCCCTAGTATCTCAGGCTGACTTCATAGTATTCCAGCAGTTAGATTATCATATCTTTTGCTTGTCTGAATGTTTTTTGCTACTTATTTCTTTATTGAACCATCAGAGAGCCTCCCACCCGGGCACAAAAGTTACCGTGGCCTACTTGGAAAACCTTAAATAGACTTCGTACCCAAGTAGGCCGCAGCAAGGACAACCTCCACAAGTGGGGGCTCATGCACGGCTCAGATCTCCACAGCCAATGGCGCGCCTCCCATCTTGCACCGCATGCCCGGGCACCTGCACACGTGAGGATCTAATGGCTGCGTCAGCGAACGCGTATTCGCGTTGCTGAATTTTGGGCCAAACAAATTTAAGGCCCTGGTTCCAAGCTTGGTTTAGCTCGGTGTGTAAGTGAAATGGCTTTATGGCTGTCTAGTTTGACGCGCGAGATAGAAGATTCTCACGCGCACCGGAATTATGTCTTAAAAGTGCAAATAAAATCGTATAAAATTAACTATTTAATAAAAAGTAATCCATCACTGGATGCAGTTTGGAATTTGACATTTCATGGTATATTTTTAATTATAATTATAATTGCTAATGAAGGGATAAACAGCTTTTAAAGATTATTAGGATACCTCCTCCTGTTTAAAGATTTTTTTAGTGCATTAAAGTATGTTTTATTATGTTTTGGCTTCCATCACTGTATGCGAAAAGGACTTGAAAATATCATATTTTTTTTACATGTCAAAATTATTTACGGTTTATGAGATAAAACCACCTTTTTGATCGTTTTCAGGAAATCTGCGCCTTGAAAAACTGTATATTATTATGTATTTTTTATTTTTTTTACGAGTTATAAGTATTTGCCATCGACACGGTAAAGAACAAGGCTGAATGTTTAGTTCAGAAGACAGTCTAAACCCTATCATTGAGTACCTCACCATCATCTGTCTACCTGTTTCCAAACCATGTTGGGGTCGGCTTTCAATCTGTAGCCAGATGCAGCTGAATACCAGTATTTTACTTAGAGCGACTGTGACTGATTTCCGTAATCCAGAACAACACCCCTTGGTAAGACTGGTTGTCAGACTATTGGGCTTCTTTCTACTCGTAACGACTGTTGAAAATCTACTAATGACAGCTGGAACCACTGTACACACAGCTGGACATTGTAATTTTTGACATTATGTTTTAGATTTTGACATTATGATTTATTCTTTGACATTGTGATTTATATTTTCGACATTATGATTTATGATTTAGCTATTAATATGTTGACATTCTAAATAATGCATTTTTCATGAATCTTAACCAGTCTATTAATTTGTCATTAAACTTATAAATTCATAAACTTAATACAAAATTTCATAACTTTATATTTATAATATTCTTATAATGCATGCCTTGTTCTGATTTACCTAGCTTATTATTTAATATTTCTACACCAGCAATGGTAGTATATGTGAAACGATGTTTAATTTAAGATCTCAATGTACCATATACTGAGAAATAAATACTTTATAGTTTAACCAATGGCTTAACTTGATTTCTGAGGCACAGAAGGGCCACGGTTTTTAATGGATAGTCGCCTATCCACAGACCAACCAGGATTATCAGAATATACGTAGCACTATCCACAAGTTTATAATGATCACGAGTTCAGTGAGTTTACTTTTAGGACCTATGAATTCAGTACACAATGTTTACATTTAAATAACAGTGGTAGCAAATTCACTGACAGCAAAAACTGCAAACAAAAAGTACACAACCCCATGAACAAACATTTAGCGTCAACAGAAAATAGAAAAATAACATATTTTTCGCGGAACCATGAATGTGAAGAGATATTGTCAACACACATGTCAATTTTTGTGAACCATTCATACGAAGTCGTGTGCAAAAGTTAGTGTTTTAAAAATACCCAACCCGTTGGTTGGGGGAGCCGACTGTTGGGAATATTTTAATGTTTCTCGTAAAACAAGCAACTCGTTAACAATTTAATATTTATGGCCGTTGCTGCTAATTTGTGATTGACGTAAAGGCGTATTTTAACGTGTGATGGTGTTTTATTATCTATTGAAGGTTTTGTTCACAAAATCCTTGCTCTTTTATCCATCATGTTATTGAAGTTGAGCAGGACCGAAGATCAGTCAGAGACGTTTTATTGCGGAGGTTTTGCAACACGTCTTCTTCCCAGCAGTTTAAATACAGGATAATTTTTTATGTAGTGCGCAAATTTTCACTGAGTGTTCTACCCATTAATATGAACAACTTTTACTATTGGACCAATCCTGAAATCGTGAAAAAAAAATCAGCTGATACCTACATTTTGACGAGTTTGGTCTAGATAAATGTACTAAACAGCTGATTTTTTTTTTCAAGATTTCAGATTTGGTCCCATAGAGAAAGTTGTTCATATTCATGGGTAGAACACCCTGTGAAAATTTGCGCACTGCTTAAAAAATGATCCTGTATAAGGAAGTGGTGAGGGGTTTGGTTTTTTAACCGACTTCCAAAAGGAGGAGGTTCTCAATTCGTCGGAACCTTTTTTTTATTTTTTTATTTTTTTTAGTAATATAGCATTTTCGTTAAAACTTTTCGTTCTTACATCCTCCAAAGTACGACGGTGTAAAAGTAAAAATTTGTCTTTTTCTGCGTAGACATTTTGGTGACAAGAATTTTATTGTGTTCAAGAGATATAGAGTCAAAAGTACCAAAAATCATATAGTACTCTTTATTATATACGTACTTACATCATAAAAATTCAGAAATTTTACAATTTTATTTTACGAACAACCTTTGGATGGAAAGAACCCCCAAGATCCCAAGTCCCAAGTCAGACTGTTAACACCATAGAAATATAAAAAAACTTCTATCTTATTTCTATGGCTAACACCATGCAGTATATATTTTAATAACGTTTTATTTATTATTAGATTGTTCTAATAAGACTTTTGTATAATAAAAGATTATTTGCTGGCAGCTGGAATATGTTAATTTAACTAAAACATATTAGACTTCAGATTTAATTGAATTTAATTTCAAAACAGACATTCGAAATACAGACAAAATAAAATGCAGACATTCAATTATTAAATTTTAATGTACTTCTGTTGTATCCATTGTTATTGTGTAACAACGTCTTTATAAACTTGGCTGCTTTTTAACGAACTGCTGATAATATTTCATGACTTTTACCTGACACTTTAACGCCCCCAAAAGTTCAAAAACACATTTGAGATATGGGTGTAATGCTAAGGTTGTAACTACTTATTGAAATAGAAAATACCAATGACTGCTTTTACGAGATGATGATTTTATGATCTTCATAGATGATGGGTCTCAAAATGGCTGATGAAGTGATGAGTTAACAACAACCGCAAGTACTTATCTTGCCCTCGCCCTATTGTCATAGCAACGCTACGCATATTAAGTCACCTCGTCAATTTATTATTTTTTCCTACCAATCTTCACCTTGACTTAACTCGATTAATAGAAGCCGGTGAAAAGGTCGTGACCGTGGACTTACCGTGCGAAATTACCTGCGCCAGACATTTGGCAATAATTTGAATTTGGAACAGTTAGCTGCGCCGGCGCAGGCGGCTAAGTCTGTGCTTGAAGCAAGTGGAGTTTACCAGGCATCATGGTTGCGGTGACAGCTGGGCTGCTAGTGATGTGTCTTGTCGGGGTTGTGGGTGAGTAGTGATCTTGTTACTTGCCTATGTGTTGTGATGATGGCTTTTTCTTTTATCTTGGTCAATGTGGACGACTTATTCTTTTTCATCTAAATTAACATCCTTTTGTGACGCTTAATGTAGCAGAGATCTTTATGGTTAAAAACGTTTTTATTTGGTTTTAGAAAATTAGTTTTCATTTATTATTATGAGTATTTCAAGTTCACTCCCATCTATGTATTTTAATCCATTTGTCGAAAGCTTTAATGCAGCTTCAAAGTGTACACTATTTGCAGATCTTCAAGAGGCAGTAGACACAGAATGTTGCGCAGACGCAGTAGCAGATGATGCTCAAGAGCAGGATACTCAACAGGAACTAGATGTAGAGCTAGAAGAAGCTTGTCCAGAACTCAGCGGTCAGATCATTGGAGGTAGACCGACGTCTGTGAACAGACATCCTTATCAAGTGTCCATGGTGCTAAACGGGAACTCCTTCTGTGGAGGCTTCATCATCAGCAGGGACTATGTGCTGACAGCCGCGCATTGTGTACAGAAGTAAGTTCATAATGTAATATTTTTTATTTGCTTCGTCCGTTGACCGTTCTAACGTCAAAAAATTACAGTATGTCATCAAAATGAAAGTAAATGCAGGTACCTTACTTATTCCGATATTAACAGAAAGTAAATCTGTTGTAAACATTTTACCTCTTCCATAATTGAATAGCCCTATTAGACCTACAAACATTGAATCTAAAAGCCTATAAATGTGACGGTCAGCCTCTGAATCCAGATTATTCGGGCAGGAATAATCAAAGAGGAATTTAATGCGACCATAAATGCGGCTTTGTTGACATTCCATTTTATCAGTAATCATAAAAATAGTTATACTTTTTACTAGGCGTAGTAAATTCGGAGATATTGTTCGTAGACTATACCATTTTGGGCTCTCTGGGTTCAAGGTCATGCTCGTAACGTTTCTTAACTTTACGACTTTAGTTATAATAAAACTGTGACCAGAGGAGCGGGACTTAGGGTTTATGGTCTTCTTTAACATTGTTGCTTATCACTTCGAGGGTTCCGTTAAATATATATAAGCCGAGAAAATTATTTATGCCCAGAAATATTTCGCCGAAGGAAGGACGTTTCATTTCCATAGTGCGAAGCGCGGTACTAAAATTCATAATGCTGATTTGCAAGTCTTCCATAATTTTCTCAGTATCTTTGGGTTTCATTATTTCTAATGAGCAAATTTTTCAGTCTTCTTCAGTTATTATATTCTCCTTGACGATTCTTAGTTTTTCAAATGAAAAGCTCAGCTTTTATTGTATGTAGACTTTAAGAGCATAGGGCTCATTGTCTGTGAAACAAAACTATATCACTTAAAAACTACATATTGTTCTCTAAAATATCATTTGAAACTAACTTTGTCAACTAGAGCCGTCCAAAGCAAATAGTGTCAGTGCATAGTCGTGGTCGTTGCAGCCGTGACCCGCTGGTTTTTCTGTGCGTGAATATTTTATGAAGCACAGTGTAACACTGGCTCAAGAGCCCTCCGTTTCCACTGCGAATGTTTTGGTCGAGTGGTTCTTCACGAGTTTATGATGCAATGCTCGTCCGTCGGATATTCATGGAGTTGGAGAGTTCATTTTTGGTTTGATGGAGAGCATGGTTGAATGAGTCTTGAAGTAGTTTATGAAGCTCTTCGGTAGTATGTACGATTCCTATCTTCTGTTATTAAGCTATGTATAGCTACAACATTTTGAAGCATATATTTTAGTTTACTGTTGATCGATTGCTCGCTCTGTTTCTTTGAAAGCTAGACAAAAAAGGCACAAAACCTTGCAGTTATTGTTTCTAGATTTCCCAGAAATTGTTCGGCAATAATCTGTACCTAGAGCTAGATTGCTAGATCTTAATTATATTTACGAAACAAATGTAAGCGCTGATTAAGATTTCTTTAATCCTTTTTTTATTGGGTTTCTGCACCGCAACCTTCATTACAACTGTTCTAATATTATTTATTAACCTGAAAGTTACATAGATCTATCGCTAGTTAACTCTGGTTCAGATACTGTGACAGCTTGTCAGTAGCAGTACAAGCAGCCAATTTAACGTAACGTGGTATGTTGTAGATTGTAGTCGTCGTAGGCATATAGATAGATTTGTATAGTTTGTGTAGTTGGCACATAACTTGGCCCGGACGTCCGAATGGTGGAGACAGCGGATATAAATAGCGCTACGTAGATATGCAAACACTAATATTAAATATTATTAGTAGAAACGAAGGTAGAAACCAATATGCATACAATCATCGAATGATACGTAAAACCTGTAATAAGTACACGTACACATGCAATGTAATAGCACAAAAAAATGTAATTGTAAGTATGTAGATACTACTTAAAAGCACACACGGAGGGCATGCTATAAATAAGCATGCTTTTTAATAGCATGTGTATTTCAGCCTTGACCCCTTCCGGGACACTGAACGAGACACAATAGAAGTTTTAATGTAATGATATGCCTATGGGCATGGGCATTTAGTGTCCTGCATATAATAGGCATATGCTTGGCATAGGCATACCAAACTACATTTATCTTCCTTGATCACACTCGTCTATATCTAGCATTTATTGCTATATACTAGCTATTGCCTATGACTTCGTCTGCGATTCAGGATGAAAAGTAGCCTACGTCCTTCTCCAGGTCATCGTCTACTCATGTGCCAAATTTCATCCAAATTCGTTCAACCGTTTTATCGTGAATGCTTAACAAGCAAACAAACTCACTTTCGTATTTATAATAATTAGTTAGGATGTTAGTGTACTGGCACAATTAACTTTAATTTGAAGTGATTATTTTATTGCCTTATTTTAGCACATCACCCCGCGCTATCCGACTGCGTGTGGGCAGCACTCGTCGTGACTCCGGCGGCAGGATAGTGAGAGTCTCCAACGTGACGGTACATCCTCAGTACGGACGGCCACAGTTCGACAATGACATAGCCGCGTTGAGGCTGCTCAGGCCCCTGAACTTCAACGACAACATACGGGCTATCAGACTGCCGCAGCGGGGCCAAGCGGTGCCGCTCGTAAGGCTGACCGTCACTGGCTGGGGTCTTACTGCTGTGAGTATCAGAACTGTATTTTGTGAACTTATTAGTGGTGGTTAATGGTCAGATGATGATTACTCACAACAAACGTTTACATCATCTGCCAAACCTTTTCGGGTCATCTTCCATTTTCCGGATTACTCACAAACGTTTACAAATAAAATAATAATAACAATAAACCATTTATTTCAGGCGATACAAGCCCATAGACAAATACCAAACATACATATTTGAATAAAAACAAAACTTGTGTTAATAAATAAGGCTACGTTAGTAGCACTTCACTTTGCACTAGCTTGACTTTGTGGTGATATATACAGGGTGTAAGGGACAGCCCTCCGCAAACTAACAGGGTGCATTCAGCTCTTCATTTTGAATCATATTCCACCGTAAATTTTCTCAGGAAAATTTTCATTTTTTAAATAATTTTTTCAGTTACATTTTCTTTATTTCAATGTAAAATTACATTGTGTGTACGCAGCACTCCATTTATGTAAAAAAACAGCAAAAAACAAAAAAACCAGCAATAGATGTAGAAATACTCTAACGAACGACGCGTGAAATCAGCTGTTCACTTTCTGTCTAGCTACAGAGTTCATCGAACCTCACCGCATACCTATTACCTACCCCTCCGAACCAGTAATACACGCTCCGATTTGTGCACAAAAACACAAACAAATCAGGTTTATTGGAATGGAATTGGTGAACCAGGTGAACAGAAGATGTCAAAATTGCTCTTTTTAAGGCATACTGCCAGTCATTTTACACCTGCAGCCTGTGGGTCAGTTATGTGCGTAGATCTTTCAATACCCTACGGGTCCTGTACAATAGTGCCTTGCTTTTGCAGTGCATCACCAAATAGGAACATTTTTGAACAAATGACAAGAACTTTTTTGAAGCATTCATTCTGGAAAATCTTTGTCAACGTTATCTTTGCAGGGCAATGGCTTCTCCCTTTTTCACAGATCGTTCTAATGTGGGCCAGTTCTTCCAGTACCCCACCATCTCCGCTAGATAATATTGTTTGTGCTTGTGTGTCCTACAGGTAGGTGGGCGTCGAATCCCGCGCATCATGATGGAGGCCAACGTGCCGGTAGTACCGCACTGGCTCTGCCGCCTGTCGTACGGGGACTCTCTGACCAACCACATGTTCTGTGGGGGACACTTCCTCATCGGAGGAGTGTCGTCTTGTCAGGTGAGTGGCAAAAAGACTACTTATAAGACAGGAAATATCAACACGTGCTAAATCTATTTTGAACAGATTTCTAAAATTGGCAAGCCTTTTATGTTTTAGTAGTAAAGCCCTTTACAGCAAAGCTTTTATATTCAGTTAGAAAGTTTCGTTATTCCTGTAGGGAAGGTTTATCCAAAATACTTGTTTGTCCAAAGCAATCAAGGAAATAAATGTAGTATTAAAGAAAATCATCTATAACAATTTCAGGGCGACTCCGGAGGACCTGCGGTGTTCCGCAACACAGCATTTGGCGTCGTATCGTTCGCCAGAGGATGTGCATTACCGCTATCACCGACCGTCTTCACGAACATAGCCTCACTCAGAAATTGGATCACAGACAACACCGGAGTTTAACCCAAATTCAACCCTATTTTGAACCGTGTAGATTTAAATTTCAGCGACACTGTGATAGATAAATGTATGTAGAATCCAGCAGAGCTTAAGTTATCCTGGTTAGTTAGTGCCTGGGTTATCCTGGCTTGGAGCCAGCTTTTCGATTACTAGGAAATATGGTTTTTGCAATTTTGTACCCTCGATTAGGTTAGTGTATTGTTGCGTGGCTTTTTGCTCTTGTTCCAAGTTTTCATTGCCTTATTATTTTTTTATTAGCAGCATATGGCTATGAATTCCTCTTCAAAATAAATGAATTGGGAGTTATTTTTTGTTGTGCGTCTCAGACCATATGGCCCACAACTTAGATCGTTTAACCCATATGATATGGGTTAAATGGTCTAAGTTGTGCGTACTAAGATTTTAAGCGATCTTAAGCTCTGCCTAGACTGTATAAGTGTTATGTTTTATTTATTTTTGTAAAAGACAATTTTTAAATAAAGTTTACAAATAATGTTGTTTTCTTTGTAATTTGTATTTCGGACGCATTCATAATTACTGCGTTTAACAACAACTTTTTTTTACGAAATCAAAGCTTGGTTCTGGAGTTAATGTATGAGAATGCTCTATGAGAGCATATACCTCTTTATAATACTGGTAACTTTCAGAATTTGACAAAGCAAATTCTAAACCATCACCTTTCGCTTCCAGGTATACGAGATGTTCTTAATCGGGTACCAATTCAAGGTGCTCTCCCCAATCTTCACCATCCACTGGGGGCTGCAAGCCAGAAGAAACCGCCCCCTCTGGCGGGAGAAACAGAACGAAAAGAACAGGAAACATTTCGAAACATTCAAGAGGGAACTTTTCGCGAGGTACAGGAAAGATCCCTTGCATTTGCTTAAAAGACCTCAGCCAGGGAAGAAGACCTAGGCATCGCGAGGCCGTGCCTTCTCCGCCGGCCTCGGACTCTTTACAGTTATAGCGTTTTCTTGGCTCTTCTGACGTAAGAGAAGAAGGGATGAATTTTGACTGTTGTGCAAGCTTGTGTCTGTTTAATGTTGGGATCTTCTGAAAAACAAAAGATGTGAATGATGAAAGGATGTTCAGTGTTGTAAAGTGTTGTGTGTTCGGAATGAAGTTTTCCAACTTCTGGTACTAATGTTTGAGTGATTTTATAAAGTGTCGTGTTTCTACATGATTTTGTAAAATTCCTCACGTCTGTCTATAGTTAAGTAGGTATAAAACATAATGATTTATGTATATTTATAGAACTTATAAGCTTAAACTTTTTAGTTACACGTTCCTTTATGTAGATATCCAGACGTACGTAATTTTTTTATATTATTAATCTGTACATTAGAATTTACAATATATCTTTATCATTTATAATTTACAATGTATTGTTGTATATATTTGTATCACAATAGTTATAATATATAATAGGCACCTATTACTGTTGTACATTCTGTTATAATTAATTTTTAATTATGTAGGTAGTAAAAATGTGTTCTACTCTGCAAAGAAATAACGAATCGAAAAGTTATCCTGGGCCTGGTAAATAACTCGTTTGTTTATTTGTAAAAAAAAACTAAAATAATACGACTATGTAGTTACTTCGCAATATTTTATGCTGTTCCGTCTAGCTGGTCTAAAAGAAATTCTCTCTAAATTCATAATCGGAATTATCACACATTTTAATTTTATCAGCTCATGATTTACATATGAAAACGGAATTCAGATGACAAGTTCGGGCTCCAGCTGTAAACGACCTGATAGTGTCGCGCTAAGATACCTTGGACGCCTCGAGTTGAGTAACAAAATGGCGTTTGTGCTCGTTGTTGTAATGTAAACAAGTGATGCTAGTAACTGCTTCTAGATTTTTGTTGCTTTGCTCGAGGTGTTATTTGTGAAATAAAGTTTTTATTTTTAGGTACTAACCGTTGAAAGCAAATTACTTAGTAAGTATGTTTTTCGAAAAAAATAATAGTTATATTCCATATAACTCTGCTTGTTAATCTTATTAACATTCCTTTTCGTCACTTCTGAACGCGTCCTACTCCTAACTTTTCGTCACTTCTGAATGCGACCTACTCCTAACTTTTCGTCACTTCTGAACGCGTCTAGGTACTCCCAACTTTTCGTCACTTCTGAATGCGACCTACTCATAATTTTTCGTCACTTCTGAATGCGACGTACTCCTAACTTTTCGTCACTTCTGAACGCGTCTAGGTACTCCCAACTTTTCGTCACTTCTGAATGCGACCTACTCATAATTTTTCGTCACTTCTGAATGCGACGTACTCCTAACTTTTCGTCACTTCTGAACGCGTCTAGGTACTCCCAACTTTTCGTTACTTCTGAATGCGACCTACTCATAATTTTTCGTCACTTCTGAATGCGACCTACTCATAATTTTTCGTCACTTCTGAATGCGACCTACTCCTAACCTTTCGTCACTTCTAAACGCAACCTACTCCTAACTTTTCGTCACTTCTGAACGCCTCATAATTTTGCGAAAGATACAAAGGTAAATTTTAATTGAGTTTATGAACGACGATGTTGTGATTATTCAGCTGCTACCGGTTAGACTGGAAGCCGACCTACAAATCGTTACGAAAAGGCAGGCAGATTGATTGAACGACAATGTTGTGACTACTTTATAGGGAATGAGGCACTACATTGATCAATAAGTAATTTAATTTGTAGGTCTCCTAAATGATGATGGTGATGTGTTTTTGATACTATTAGAAAAATACCCAATATTTTTAATTGGCAATAAATATTTAATTAAAAAAATTGTTGGTTGTCTATTGTCTAACGACCTACACGATAAAACCCTGTTTAGGCCTTGACTTTGCTTCGCAGTAAAGAAAAGTATGCCGAGTGGTCTCGAGTCAATTTTTGTACTTATTGTGCTAAATGTTATGGTTGCCTAGATCAAGAAGCAGTAAAACACTTCTTTTGTCTATTGTTATTTACGTAGAATGCAGACAAAACTAGGTAGATATGAATATGAACCATTCTAAAAATGAACGCCCCTCCACAAAACGTGATTATTTCGACTTTGCTGTCAACTGGACTCGTCGCCGTACTTAGAGGTCAACTAATCGTGCGATCAGTCCAAATGACGGACAAAAAAAATTTGTCATCAGCCCTATTAATCTGAAGCCTACTGAAGCATGGAAAGCATAGAAAAAACGGTGGAAGTGAGAACTGTTCGCTTGTTTTGCTTATTTAAAAAAATATCAAAGCACCGTTTTAGCGACATGTGAATATTGTGAATGTGTGTCACTGATCGTAAGCAGGCGCGGATCTATAGGTTTTCGCAAAGGGGGGGGGGGGGGGTTCGATTTCATTTCCCAAGTCGTGAAAGCCCTTTAAAAAAAACCTTCGGCACCTATTTCCGTAAACCAACTCCACAATGTACGGTCAGCAACATAAGTCGATTACCACTGCTACTTTTACACATCATGTGAATTAATACAAAATGATTTCATAATCTCCTTTTTTCCTAACATACTTAAGAGTCTAGTAGATCTTTAAATTATTTTACTTCTGTTCCGATTTTAATTAAATATCTTGCTCAATAATTAAGATTTAAAAAACTGAATTGTTAATCGACTTCTGTTGCTGACTGTACCCCATTTTCGAGGATGACTACGATTTATCTACGTATATCTTAGTAGAGCTTGACCACTCTGAAATGAGGCGCCCCACTACCGCATTTACCTTATACAAATTTAAGGAGTGGGGCGCATCATTTCAGAGTAGACAAGCTCTAATATAAACTGTTTACAAAGTAAAAATACAGGTTATAAAACTTATGTTTATGTCTAATTAGAGTTATGTGGTGGAGAAAGTTTGGTCGAAGCCCGGGGGGGGGGCAAGTGCACACGACTCTCCCCCACCCCTGTATCCGCTCCTAATTTTAAGGTTGATCCGCAGTGGTAAACGCAAGAAAATTTGCAGGTCAGAGTCAGTACCCTAATTGCGTAACACATTATCGATCGGAGTTGGTTTCATTTTGAAACAAATTGCTAATCCATTGCTTCATATGTTCAAAAAATTTGTCTGCTCGACAACGTAAATAACGCAATGAATGTTGTTGAACTGTCAAAATGAAATCAACTCCGATTGATAATGTGTTACGCAATTAGGGTGCTGGTCTTGATCAAAATTTGATTCGCGACCATAGCAAATATTTTTTTATATAATTACTAGCTGCGCACCGCAGTTTCACCCGCGTGGACCGGGATAAAATGTAGTCTATGTGTCAATCTAGGGTATAAGTTATGTGCTTACCAAATTTCATCCAAATCGGTCCAGCCGTTTAAGCGTGAAGAAACAAACATACAAACACACACACTCACAAACTTTCGCCTTTATAACATTAGTGTGATTATCATGAGAATCATCAATACATATCTCTAAGTTAGATTTGTTCCAAAATGACATGAATTCTGAAATCAAATTTAGAGAAATCAAAATCTAACTGAGATTATGTAGTGATAATTCTTATACAGGGTTTAAGGGGGTGTTCTACGCATCAATATGAACAACTTTTACTAAGGGACCAACATCGAATTCGCAAAAAAAAAATTACCTTCCCATATTATAGTTAAAGGTATTGTTGGCCCTTTTGTAAAAGAAGGTCGGATTTTTTTTGCGCATTCGAAATTGTTCACATAGTAAAAGTTGTTCATATTGATGGTAGAACACCCCCCTAAATTTTGTCGCATGTTTTCAAAGTCGCCCTGTATATGGTTATAATTACGTAAATACATATTTTTACTATAGTCGCGTTCCTGACCTGCAAATTGCAAAAAAAAAAAACATAAGAAAATTAGCATTTCGCGGGCTACCTCTGCGGGTCATAAATCCTAAACCACTGAAATGTAGTTAGTACTTACTTAGTATTATTATTTCATAGTGCTGTATTAGAATAGATGAATCATCTTTATACACTTGTTAGTTTAGATCTTGTTAAAACTTGAGAATCTTTATTGTTTTTATTACTTACCTCAAATTTTTTAATTGATGTCATGACTTTAAATGTTTTAAATCATGTTGTCTACGATGATCCTAATTTTAACTTTGTTTATAGGTGAGTAATTATTTAAAATATTAGTTTTAGTTTCGGTAATTAAATAAAATTAATATAACTCGAGTGAGAATACTATAATTATGTAAACGCGATTTTATAAAGCCTTTACTTATTTTAAACCCAGGAAAAACACGCGGAATCAAATTTTCAATAAACAATTCTCCAAATCATTGCATTTTTACTGTGCACCTGTAATTTTCTAAAACAGCCACCAATTTAGGTACAGACGCCAACAGGTCAAGCCACCCGAAACTGTCAAATTATACCAATCAACCTTGAACCTAATGCTTTAAGATGAAAATCTATTAAAGAAATTTGACAGATTGTAGTAGCTTGATATGGTGGCGTCTGTACATGACTAGAGGTTTAAATCAATCTACTCAGCCTATCGCAGTGCACTGCTGGACATAGGCCTCTCCCAGTCTGCGCCACAACACCCTGTCCTCCGCCTTCCGCATCCAGTCTGTCCCAGCGACCTTTTTATGGTCGTAGTCTTCTAGAGGTTTACTGCACATTAACTCGCAAACAAGGAAGTGGCATTCTGATGGTAAGTCGTCACTAACGTCTTTGGGTATCGCAGGTGCGTTGCCATCCTGGAAACAAGGCTGTAACATATCATAATGTGTCTATAACTACGCTGGCACCTACCTTTCAAACCGGAACACATCAACGCAGCTTGGCGGCACAATTATGACGTATTGTTGACCTCGTAATTGCTTTAGCACTTTTGACAAAAACTCCCAGTAGGTAAATGTGAACTTCACTACAGTGAAATTGGGTGATCGACGTACGAGCTGTAAAACCATGGTTTGTGATAAAATGAGGATTTTACTCGCGGCTCGCCGTTGCTGATCCATTGACACGGCAAACAGTAAGTACCTATAGCCACAGTGTGCATTTTTTATAGCCCTGGTATTTGTGCAAAGCGGGTGTCATGTGTACCTAATTCAGAATCGGAGCCTTGTGTAACTTAAGATTAGTAGGTATACTATGAATTAAGTAACTGAAAAAAACCGGGCAAGAGCGAGTCGGACTCGCGCACCGAGGGTTCCGTTCCGATTTCTGAAAAAGTGTGTTATTTGAGACATCGTTTTATTTTTCCTGTAATCTTTACATAAACTTCTATCACATAGAATATTTTCAGATTTTTCTCTTTGCAAACTTCGGAGGAAAAGGGGGGGGGGGGGGGACGGTATTTTTTTTTACATTTTTCATCAAAAGTCGAACACTGTGCGGCCAAAAAAAAAAAAAAAAAATATGTTTGAGAATGTGCAAACAGCGCTCTTTCATATGATATCCCACAATGACCTAGTAGCTCCACTTTGAATTTTTAAGACCCCCTTTCACCCCATGTTGCAAAAAAATACATATATTTTTATTTCTTTCTTATTTGCAAAATAGTTGGGTAAACGTCATCTAAAACTGTTCCAAATTTCAAGTTGATTGCACTACAGTAGTTCTTGAGATATCCAGCTGTGACAGACAGACAGGCTGAGTCACACCATAAGGGTTCTTTTTTTACCATTTTGGTACGGAACCTTAAAAAAGAGGAAACCATCCATGTGTGTGGGTAAAAAATTGGTTAAAAAAAGGGAGGAACTTTCTTAAGGCATGGGTTGTCTCGCACACAATTAATAAACTCTGATACTTAGATCTCTGATATGTATTCGTGGCTATCAGTTCGCAAACCCATTTTTACCGTACTTTCCTAGAACTCGCTACCGCTGGCGGCAAAAACGCCTGCTCGGCTCGCCGTCATTGGTGATCGACACACGGTTTTACTCGATTCGTGGCGCGAAACATCATGCTTGACGAGCCGCGAGATGCGGTATTTAAAACCGCATGTTTGCAATGATACACGGGTGAGCTTTATCGGCGCGGCGACACGTAAAACTGTGGTGTTACTCGTTCATCGATCAGGGCTTGGTTGATACTATCTAACACCAATATGGGTCTTAAAGCAGACAGAGATCTTGAAGTTTTAACGTTCATTGTGACATTCAACTTAAGGTGGTAAATCTATTATGAGGTTAACTTTTCATAACTTGTATGGTGATAGTGTGGGCATACTTCCACGGAAGCGGTCCTACACAGAGATCAACTACCATAATTTGTAAATGTATTTATTTCATTTATAAAGCAGTGTTGTTATCTGTCTTCTTGCTGATGTGGTTGTGCACCCAGTCGTAGATGAGTGGATAGGAGAGGCGCGTGTAGACCCCGGGGAAGTTGCCTCGGGCGCAACCCAGGCCCCAGGACACCACGCCAATTAGGACACCTTCGTACACGATGGGGCCACCGCTGTCGCCCTGAAATTCAGGAGATAGTGGTGAAACTGTCTTGGTATTATTACAAAACAACGAGGTTTTTCGTTAGACATGGGCAAGAACCGAAGAGTAATCAAAATACAGTTATTTTCGCAAAACTAACAACTTAATCCGGTACTAAGTTTTGCAAAACTCAAAACTTAGTCCGGTATTAAGTTTTACAAAACTCACAACTTAGCCCGGTACTAAGTTTTACAAAACTCAAAAATTAGTCCGGTAATAAGTTTTACAAAACTCACAACTTAGCCCGGTACTAAGTTTTACAAAACTTAGTCCGGTAGATACTAAGTTTTACAAAACTCACAACTTAGTCCGGTATTAAGTTTTACAGAACTCACAACTTAGTCCGGTATTAAGTTTTACAAAACTCACAACTTAGTCCGGTAAGTTATACAAAACTCACAACTTAGTCGACTAAGTTTACGAAGCTCGGAGGTTTAGGCTAGGGCTGAAATTAGATTTTGTTTTGTAATAAGATGGTCTGTATGTAAGTAAATGTAATCGCGACCATGACGAAGAAACCACATCCAGAAGTTGTGATAGTCACAACTCCATTATGAACATCGCTTTTGGCGTGGAGATTCTCTTAAATAATTACCATTTTTTACTGTTTATGGGGGCTACGAGATCTCCGGTAGACAATCCCAGTAAATACGATACGCTTGATGTCTCCACAAACTACAATAGTTAGATTTTCTACATCCCGTTCAAAACTCAAAAGGTATCGAGATTTTCGCTTTCGAATTGTGTTTCTGGTAACTCTGCCTTCTCACCTCACTTTTATGTATCTCACTTGTATACTCATAGTAGGTACTAGTTCGATTTAAAGATCTACCGTGATACGTTATTTCGTACCTGACAAGCATCAGGAGACGCCTGGCTGAAGGAACCGGCACAGAACATGGAGGCAGGGTCGATGGCCTTCCTGTCCAGTCCGGAGCGACGGCACAGCTTCATGGCAATCGTCTTGATGGTGGAGGACTGCAGGTATGTCGCGGATGGACCTCCTTCCTAGAAGCAGCAAGTTGATATGGATGATCCCACCCACTGAAAATAGCGCTATTTGCTGGTAACCTGGCCTACTCTGCATATTAGAAACAAGTGTCAGAAAAAAAGTCTGTAATTGTATGTAAAAATCTGTACCTTAAGCTTGCCCCACCCGCTTACAATAGCGGGCTCATTCGCCGGCAGCCTGGCCTCCTTCGCCAGGAGCCGGATGGGCAGCACCCTGGCAGAGAACCTCAGCGGTGAGTACAGCCGCACCAGTCCCACATCATTGGTCTTCGTCTTGCTGACGTAACGAGGGTGGACGTAGCACTCCTTGACGTCGTACATCTCGCCCCCGTGAGTCTTCCATGACGAGCCCAGGCGCACGCTAAGCTCACTCGCTCGAGCTCTGGTGTTGGAGAGAGTTCTCTTAGATTGCAGATTGATATATAATGTTTTTTCGCTAATGCTAGATTTCGTTATGTCATAATTATATTTCTAGACCACATCATCGAAGTTATCAAACAAGAAGCATTAATTTATTAGAATTTACGTGACATTTTAAGAAAATTTGTTCAAGAATTTATTAAATTTTTTTCCGAGTCAGAAATCAGAGCCCTTGTGAAGTTGTGGTCACGTTTCTGCTTTCAGAGTAGTCCTGGAGTGTCCTCTATCAGCTTCAGCTCCTGTTGATCCGCTTGCATTTGATTTTATTCTATTTCCTAATTTAGCACCTAAGGGGATGCGCTAAAGTAGCCCATGAAATATTAAGTTTTTTGCAATTTGCAAGTCAGTGTCAGGTTGTATGTTGATTAAAATATGATTCGCGTTCATAACTAATATGGCTTTACAGATTTATAATCATTAGAGTCAGCAGTACAACTCCATAATGATTTGAGGTCAATTCTAACTGACCTCAAATCAATTTCATGAAATCATGAGATTTGAGGTCAATTGTAACTATGTACCTTAGCGCATCATCCCTAAGTGCAAAATTGACATGTTGTTGATATTATGTTGACTTTGTACACACAGCAGCAGGTAAAGTTACTACAAACTGTCTTTCTCATTCGATTTTGAACTTAACCTTCAACATTTTAAGGTTTAAAATAATTTTGACAGTTTACAATAACTTAGACTTTAGAGAACAGTCTCACGCGCCTACGTTTTTTGCCAGCACTAACTTATCAAGCTATCAGGGCATAGTAAAAGTTTCTAAGCTTTGGAAATTTTGGTACAATGGCATAGCATCAGCCTATAATGTTCCCACTGCTGGCACACAGACCTCCTGTCTGTGAGAGGGAGCGGGCCGTAATCCACCACGCGGGGCCAGTGCGCGTTGGTAGATGTCACATGTCTTCGAATGTTTGGTTCTAGGACATGCCGGTTTCCTCACGATGTTTTCCTTCACCGGTTTGAGAGCAGTGGTGATGAAATTATTTACTCAAAGTAAAGCGTCTGTCTGGGTTCGAACCTACGACCTACAACTCTTAAGTTGCGGACGTTACCACAAGGCCGCAAGGGTACCACTGCTCGCTACACAAATCATAGTGGTAGTACGATACAAAAACAAAAAGATACAAAAAAAAAAACACAAAAAAAACAAAACAAAAAAAAACACAAAAAAAACAAAACAAAAAGAAAAAAAACAAAAAAAACACAAAAAAAAAACAAAAAAAAGAAACAAAAAAAAAACAAAAAAAAACAAAAAAGATACAGTAAAAAAAAACAAAAAAGATACAGTAAAAAACACAGTGGTGTGTAAAAGATACAGTATTGGGAAAAACGATTACAAATCCATTCCACAACCTAACAACAAATCAGACAATAGCTCCATTCAGAAAGTTACAGGTCTTGAACAAAGCGTGATCTAGCTATGACTTCACGCCCCATAACAATGCAAATAATATAATATTTGTCGCAATAATCGACACCGATCGAGAACTGTGTTGCGAAACATCTGTTGTCGTAAAAAACTCGACCTTCAGTAAAAACGTAATTGAAACCGTTCACGTGCCCGTTTAATTTGTAATTAGGCACGAGTTATTGTGTAAATACAGAAATATTGAACTGAATAGGAATTGGAACTGTTTTGTTTGTTTTGTTATCAATGAACAAGAATTTATAGAATATAGTTTTGTTGTAGGACATATTCAATTTAGATTGGGATCGAGTAAATAAGAGAACATGAATGAGTGACGCATAATTAAGTATTTGTTGTTTTTCTTTTTAAGTTTAAAATTTAGCTACCCAATAGTTTTTTTTTTTAGGATTATGTAAAAAATGAATGTATGTCCGTCATTTTTCGCGGGAATACATAGTTTTTCTTTCTTTCTTTCTTTCTTTCTTTCTAATGGTGGTGCATTTGGATTCAGTAGGACAAAATGAAGTTAGATGAAATGAAAATTGACAAAAATAATAGTTAAAAAATAAAATTCCTATAAAACCAACTGTTTAGGGTTAAACCATTTAGATTTTCCTTAACATAGTGTTATTTGACGATATTATTATCTACTGTTGTACTAAAACCGAAACATGATTAGGCACTTCAAAATTTTTCGTTAAAAAAAAATCCAAAATAGCCACCTATTATCTGTTTTATACGATTATACGTAAACAGTTCCTTATTGTGAAGTAAAATTTGCTTTAAATTGAAGGTATTTAAGCTAACTATTTACTAAGCTAAAAATTGATTTAAATTGATTTTTTGTCAAATTTAAACGAAGCGCGTTTAGTTCCGGCCTAGAGTCTTCTATCTCTCTCACGTCAAACTAGACAGCCATAACGCCATTTCACTTACACACCGAGCTAAACCACGCTTCGATGTATCCTTTTAATGAAAAATTGTAAGAAACGATGGCAATCTTGACGTCAGTAGATTAAATCATATCACAAAAGCAAATAACAGCATCACCATTAAACCCATTACGCCAAAAACAACAAGAAACATCTATCTCAATCCTAATACGAAGGATATTGAACTGGAACATGTCCCAACATTTTGCCGGCAACGTATCGCTTTCCAAGTGGGTGACAATAAATTTCTCCGGAGCAATCGTAAAGTCCTCGGAGACCGACTACCTCAGTAACAAACTGTGGCTGCTTTGTTCTATGGCCTCTGGCGATTGCTATTTTGCATCGGAAAAAACTCAGCCCCGTAAGCCCCGCAGCCCCACTAGGGTATAAATTGAAATTGGCGAAAGGAACGCAATTCGCTTGGGGCGGGCCATAAAAACTGCGCGGTACTGCCTGAATTTATTTTGAGTAGTTCCCGTGTCCTCTGGTTGGCTGGTTTTTGTTGACTGTTTATTGTTTTTGCTTTTATTCCCTCTTGTGTGTTTAGTCACAGATTAATACAGATGGGACACTCCGCAGTTTAGGTATGAAGCTACAAGTACGCGGCGGGCCCCGTCCGCGGGGCTAATTCAGTAGGTCTGAAGGTATAAGAGTTACAGAAACAGAGGCAAATTGTAGTAAGTCGGCGTTCACACGAGCGTAATAAAATCGCGGCGGGATTTTTTCGCGCACTGGATTTTCAACTTTCGTTGTTGAGCTGAGCGTTGAGAATCCAACCTAACAAAAAAATACCTGTCAAGAGCGAGTCGGACTCGCGCACCGAGGGTTCCGTTCCGATT
Organism: Cosmia trapezina; assembly: GCA_905163495.3. NCBI lineage: Eukaryota > Metazoa > Arthropoda > Insecta > Lepidoptera > Noctuidae > Cosmia > Cosmia trapezina. The sequence continues at coordinate 28,320,644 of LR991024.1, forward strand.
TCTGAAAAAGTATGCTATTTAGAGACATCGTTTTATTTTTCCTGTAATCTTTACATAAACTTCTATCACATAGAATAATTTCAGATTTTTCTCTTAGCAAACTTCGGAGATAAGGGGGGGGGGGGACGGTATTTTTTTTACATTTTTCATCAAAAGTCAAAAACTATGCGGCCTAAAAAAAAAATAAAAAAATGTTTGAAAATGTGCAAACAACGTTCTTTGATATGATACCCCACTTGTCACTTGTCGCCCCACTTTGAATTTTTAAGACCCCCCCCTTTCAGTCACCGTTGCAAAAAAAAAAAAAAATATTTTTATTTCTTTCTTATTTGCAAAATAATAGAGTAAACGTCATTTAAAACTGCTCTAAATTTCAAGTTGATAGCATTAGTAGTTCTTGAGATATTTAGCTGTGACAGACAGACAGCCAGACAGACACACCGACAGACAGACAGACTGAGACCATAAGGGTTCCTTTTTTACTATTTTGGTACGGAACCCTAAAAACAGAGTGCATCCCAGCGCGCCGAAAAACACACTGTTGGATTTTCAACTCCCGGCGCTAAGCAGAGAGTTGAAAATCCAGTGCGCGATAAAATCCCGCCGCGATTTTATTACGCTCGTGGAACGGGGGTTAACTGTAGGTAATAAGCGTAGTGCGACCTGAATTGCACTTTATTGTGTCGTAGCAAGAGTCGCTTTTTATTTAAATGATTTTGCGGAGTGTCGCATCTGTATTAATCTGTGGTTTAGTTTCGGGTTCGAGGTGTATGCTTGATGGGTCATTAATGAATTAATCCTGCAGTTTAAATTGTCTTGCAATTTTACTTTGAAAATGTGCGTATCGAAATTGCGATGTTTTCATTCTTATATTGCAATGAGTGAAAAATATTGTAGGCATTATCACTTTTAAATACAATGGCAAATAAATCTTTTAAGTAGCATTTTGTTGGAGTTATCTTGATTTCAGAAAGCATGAAGAACATGGTAATCTACGTTCAAATCTCATGACTAATGCCACAGTATAATAATGATACAGTATTTTACCTTGAAATAATTACCTACGGCCGCTCGGTAGATAAATACGTGTCCGTCCGTGCGTAAAAACTGTCGCGCGCTCGAACTAACGTAACTGGGAGTCTACTCCCTAAGCACGAAGTCCGTAGTTTCGGCCTTCGTTACGGGAGTTTCCTACTCCGTATCACCTACGGATAGATTATTAGTTCGGGGCCCGAACGAAGTATGAATGACAACACGATTTGACAGTTGTCTATACTCCCGATGTGTTTGCCCGTCCGAAAAGTTTAACTTTTACACTTGTTTTGATGGATGTGGTTATGTCAGACGTACGGACTGACGGACGGACGTACGAACGAACGGACTTAGGGAGTAGAGCCCCTGAGACTGACAGATTTCGAAACGCGTCGTTTCAGCCGTTTTCTATTCTATTTATACTGTGCTGATGTATTGTTACTTGGTAACTATTCCTTAGTACATGTCATTTGTCTAGTCGTAGTATACATGTACCTACTGGCTTGTTGGTATAGTGGTTGCAAGCGCCACTGCTGAGCAAGAGGTCCTGAGTCCGATTCCCGGGTTGGAAAAAGTACTATTGGATTTTTCCATTTTCCAAAGATACTTGTAGCAGTGTAAAAGTACCGAAAAAGTTCATCAGTTTCCAAAAATACCTCAGAAGACAATGTGCAGCCGTCAGCAGCCATACATCGGTGACGACTGAACCCCCGCAGATGGGGTAGGTCTTCTCCCTCAGGGAGACTTGCCAGGGCACCGCCGCTATAGAGGTGTTGCGTCCAGACACGATGCGGCGCGTTGAGCTGGGCAGAATCAGCTCTGATGGAGTTGCAGCTGAAATAGAATGGCTCATTAATTAGTTTATCTAAAGACACATAGAGAGATTTAGTACACCAAGGAGTGGGACTCAGTCGTTGTGTGTCATGACATTTTTTCCATAGGGTTTTGACACTTTCGAATGGTAAAAATACAGTAGTATACAGGATAATTTTTTAAGCAGTGCGCAAATTTTCACGGGGTCTACCCATGAATATGAATAACTTTTACTATGGGACTAACTCTGAAATCGCGAAAAAAAAATCAGCTGCTCCCTACATATTGACGAGTTTGGTGTAGATAAATGTTTTTTTTTTTTTTTTTTTTTCACACAACGCCATCTAGTCCCAAGCTAAGCAACCTAATGCTTGTGTTATGGTAACGAGATGGCTAATAAACTACTACATTTTTTTTTTTGTAAATACATACATATTATAGATAGAAAAACACCCAGACTCGAAACAAATACTTGTAGGTCGTACAAATATTTGTTCCGTGCGGGAATCGAACCCGCGACATGCTGCGCAGCAGCCAACCGTGTTTGTCGCTGTGCTGTGTAATGTACTGACCAGCTGATTTTTTTTTCGCGATTTCAGAGTTAGTCCCATAGTGAAAGTTGCTCAAATTGAAAATTTGTGCACTGCTTAAAAAATTTTCCTGTAGGTATAAAAATTGGTTTCTTCAACATTGACAGTACTTCCACTCCAGGGTCCGCTTAATTTCCTTCGTTTAATGCGAGTAGTGCCGCCAAGTAGCCCACCATTGAGAAAAAAATCATGTCTCAGGCTCACATTTTTAGGGTTCCGTAGTCAACATGGAACCGTTACAGTTTCGCTATGTCCGTCCATCTGTCCGTGTCTGTCCGCACCTTAGCTCAGAAACCCTTAGTACTAGAAAGCCATAATTTGGCTGTGGCATGGGTTTACATATTCATTAAAGTTAAATAAATAAATCACGACGACTAGGTGGTAAAATAAAATCTTTAAAAAAATTTTTTTTTAGGGTATCTTCTGTACACGTAAAGTGGGGATGTTTTTTTTTTCTCGTCTACACCATAGTGGGGGGTGTTGTTGGATGGGTCTTTCAAAAATATTCCCGGTTAGTCAGCACAGTTTTTCGATTTAGGGATCCGTTTATGAAATATTAAGCTTTAAAGTACTAATTTTTGTCAAGTGTCCCCCCCGCCCTGCCATCTAAACGGTTAGTTTTGGATGGGTGAAAAAAAACACGGTAGTAGTATATATAACGAAGTTAAAAGGAAAACTATCACAGCTAAGTAGGCTTTTCAAGTTCACGAGTAATAGTCAAATATTCATGAAACAACAAAAAGCCCTCATCTTAGTCCGCATTATTGTGCAACTAATACGGAACCCTTTTACTGCGCGTGGCCCGACACGCACTTGGCCGGTTCTTAATCAGATGAGGTAGGTCAGATGAGGTCAAAAAATTCTACCTCATCTGACTAAAAATGTGAGCACAGGAAATTGCAAAATGTTCCATATCTCCAGACTTGTGATTTTTTTCTCAATGGTGGGTGGCGCTAGTTGGTAGCACTACTCGCCTTAAACAAAAATGTTACCTCGTCTTTCTGCTTTTGAATGACTGTCATCTGAAACAAAGCAAATTGTTGTTTACTATGTCTATTAATGAACAGGGAGCAGATTTGTTTCTGTGCCAAGCTACTTATATTAAACCATTTTTGTCAAGTCACCATTCATTCAATGACCGATAGGATGAACAAATTACAGTAGGTAATTCAAAAGTGCTTGGCATTAATGAATGGTTCACTGGGGTCCCGTGTCTCTCGCAGTAAACGAAGTGTGTGTCTCGAATTTCGAATTTCTCGAACGATTATGAGCCTTAAGTTTATAAAGGTGCCCCATTTGAAACAATAAGCTTTCAATGACGTGATAGAGATTTTGTAAATGTATGAAACAAAACATAGTCTAAATTCTTCTTCTGATTTTGTGTAATTAAAGGTAGTTGACCTCATAATTATAGAAAGAAGAAAGAAAGAAAGAAAGAAAAAGTATTTATTGTGACTCGCACAGAACTAAAACTAAAACACAAAATAAAAGTTGAAAACAAACAAAATATATAAAAAAAATAAAAATAAGTAAATAAAAAACAAAAAAGTCCTGTACGAGGCCAAAAGGTCCGTCGCAGCGCTGGTATTCTGATAGGGCCCCCTGTGATGTCACGGGCAGATACACTAAAATACATGTGATCAAAACAAAACTATGTAATGTTCTGTTGATCCTAAAACTGTTATGTTATATTATAAGATCTGATTGTACACAGTTACGCAATAAATAATTCTTATTCTTATTCTTATTCTTTGAAATAAAAAGTTTTACATTTTTTTTTTTTACATAAATAATTATAAATAGATACAAATAGATAAAATGTAAAACGTTACAAACACAAATAAAGAACATATAGAACCCACATATCGCCCACATTTACCAGATTCAATCAGATAAATACAACAAAAGACATTTCTAAAACCAAGTTATTCCGAAATCCAATATCTCGCTTGTTATCGTTAGCAAAGAGATAAGAAAGTCTAAAAAACAAGAAAGGAACTTCTAAGTAGCAAATACTAAAAGTTAAATTAAACATTACTGACATCGTGATCGATTCTCGAACGAATGTTCGTAACTTTTAATTTGTTTCTTTGAATCTTTAACTAACCGTGTCGCGTATTGTAGGCACAATCTTTTATGTTTAGATTGCTTAGCTTACCCTCGATTAACTTCGACAGCAGGCAGTTATATAATGTTTTATATTGTTCCCTCACATGCGACTGATTCAAAAAATTCAATATGTCACTTTTATGCATTTCTGCTTCGCTCGCGAGAACTGTGTAGTCCATCTCTTTCGTGGCACCAATAGGCTTCTCATCCTCCTCGCCAATTATGTCGTAAATATTTACAATAACCAACAATAAAATCTTAAACAACATTGTAGTTTCTTTAGATAAAAAACTTTGATTAGATGATAAACTGTTTGCAAAATTAATTTCATTTTCTTTTCTGTGTCAATTTTTTTGACATCTTGGTTACAATGTTTACTGGCGGCAACTAGGCATTTATTCTATTCAGGTTTAAAGAAGTCAAAGCTAATTATTGTGAAAGTTATAAAAACAAATGGCCGTGAAATCAAACAACTTTAGGTGCATTAAGTTATGCAATGGCACGAGACGGACGCCTGCTGACAATGGCTGACAGAGCGCTGGGGTGAAACTTGTTGCTATTGTGTTTGTGCAGGCGTTTAACAACTTTTCCTCTCTGCTTAACATTATTCAGAGTTAATGATTGCGTCCTCTTGTTGCTGAGAGACAGAGCAATTTTTAAAGAAAATAACGGAAAGAAAAGGTGCTTTCATAAGAAGTTTTTCATTTAAAGCTAAGGATAAGATATTTTCAGAGACTGACATTGCCCGGTGCTGTTATTTCTCCTCCTAGCTACTTCCCGTTAATACTGGCAAGAGAAATAAAAGACGATCATTAGTTATTATTAAGTACTTTTGTGGTTGTTTTGATATGCATTCCATATTAAAGTTTGAGACCATATTAGTTAATATTAACATATGGTTAAAGTTTATTTCTCAATAAAAAATTACAAACATTTTGCTTACTTGAGAACATTTTTAAAACTCAAAATAATAATATAATATGTGTTAAAATTATAACTTTGACACACAGACTAAGCAGCTATTTTTTTTCTTTATAAGAAATCATTTACGCAATAATTAAAGTTTAGTTTCTTACAAATAACATTAACGAAAGACAAAACATAAAACTCTACTTACTATCCATCCGCAAAAGAAACAAATAAGTATCGTGGTTGCAAAAATTCATCACACTAATATTATAAAGGCGAAAGTTTGTGAGTGTGTGTGTTTGTATGTTTGTACCTACTTCTTCACGCTCAAACAGCTAGACCAATTTTCATAAAATTTGGTATGGAGGTAGCTGACAACCTGGATTAATACATAGGCTCCTTTTTATCCCCGACTATGTGGGTGCAACCGCGGGGCGCGGCTAGTCATAATTATAATAATAACTTAACAATTTTTTCTAAAAAAAAATACCTGCGCAGTTCAATTTCCTAATGTCCCACCTTCCAAGGCTCCAGTGTTAGCAGTGCGTGCCTACCGCTTTCTTCATCAAGCCACCCATTGAGAGTCTCTTGAGATGGTGTCCGTTTGTTTATTTTATTTTATTAACAATAGCCGTTTCCCGTAAGAGGAGCTCGTGGCTAAGTAATAACAGCCGCACGGGTCGATCCATCAGGTTAAGCTACGCTTTCCGGGGTTGGTCAGTGGATGGGTGACCATCTTTACATACCGAGACTCCTCTGTGCCTCGGAAAGCACGTTAAGCCGTTGGTCCCGGCTGTCATTCGTGGATCTTTGACAGTCGTTACGGGTCGTCAGAAGCCCGAAAGTCTGACAACCAGTCTTACCAAGAGGTATCGTATTACCCAGTTACTGGGTTGTGGAGGTCAGATAGGCAGTCGCTCCATGTAAAATACTGGTATTCAGCTGCATCCGGTTAGACTGGAAGCCGACCCCAACATAGTTGGGAAAAGGCTAGGCAGATTGATTGAGCCGTTTCCCGTAACTTCGTTCCATGAACGAATTAACCACTGGACCTGAAATAAAATGCAAATGTATTAAAACTCGTTCAACCAAATTTGATTAAATTTTGTGATAAATAACAATGAATGTAATTAAATAATGTGATTAGGATTACAAGTGAAAAGAAATAATGCTGCTTCCGCCGCTATAGTTTTCTACACCATTTAGCTGAACATTTAGTCAATTTTTGGGAGATGTTTTGTTGACAAGTAAGTGCTTGAGACTGACGCAAAAACAAGCGACCAAGGCTGGAATTTCCTGGTTATTGACAAGACTAGTAAAGGTACGTCCGCTTATTTATGTCGGGTCCAGTGGTTAGTTCGTTCATGATTCGTTCGTTAGAAACTTTACCCTCCCATTTTCCTTAGTCAGGGGTGTGTTAAAGTGTTTCTACTAAAGCATTTGCTGGCAAAGCCTTTGTCTCTTAATTGTCTTCCTAGTATTATGAATGTATACTTTCTATTTGCAGTAAGTGATCGTATTATTAAAGATAGAAGTCAAGCTTGTCACAATAATTCTCTTAAATTATCCCTAAGTCATGAAAATCAATAACAGGACCGCTTCAGTTGCTATCGCCAGAAGCAGGACGTTAGCACAAATTCAAAAAGGGGGATTTTGTAAGTTTAAAAGCGCTCTAAACACGTCCCGGGGCGGTGTCCCCATCCTGTGAAACACGTTATAAGGGGACCGGCTCCCGGGGTTGAAACTGTCCCGGATAAGTTCCGGAACAATTTCACAGTACGTACGGAGTTTTATCGCGGACGGATACTGATTAAAACAATTGCTTATTTTTAAAGAAAAACTCTTTTTCCTCAATCTTTTCGTTTGACTGCCAGTGACAAGTAAAATTGTGAAACTTTTTCGTTCGCCGTAACGAAATATCCGAATAAAGTCTTTTAGATCCTATCAATAACATTCAAAATACTTCATTATGGTTACCTAAAACAACAAACAATATTATTATAAGATAGCTTATTGTCTTCAACGATTTGTGAAAATCTACCTTCTTACGTAGGTACATACCGTATGTTCTTAAAAATTCAAAGTAGAGCTACTAAGGCAAATGGTTATCATATGAAAGAGCGCTATTTGGGCATTCTCAACCATTTTTCAATCTTTTTTTAGCCGCATAGTATTCGACTTTTGATGAAAAATGTGAAAAAAAAAAAATACCGTACCGATTTTTCTCTATGAAAACTTCGGAGACCCTTGTCTCCGAAGTTTGCAAAGAGAAAAATCTGAAATTATTCTATGTGATAGAAGTTTATGTAAATATTACAGGAAAAATAAAACTATGTCTCTAAATAGCACACTTTTTCAGAAATCGGAACGGAACCCTCGGTGCGCGAGTCCGACTCGCTCTGGACCGGTTTTTAACATTAGATAGATAAGATAAGGTACGTTTTCGGGTTGCCTACTCATGCGGCGTAATGTATGACTACATACGTGTTTTTGAATTCAGGAATAGGTACTTAAGTAGGTAAGTATAGTTAGATGCGGAAAATAAAGCTACATCTATTAAGGCGAAAGCGCCAGGGTAGCGCGCGAAATTCAAAATTTCTGACGTTTTGTGCAATTTGTAGGTCAGTGTGAGCTTGCATGTTGATTAAAATATGATTCGCGGCCGTAGCCAATATGGCTTTACAGAATTATAATCATTAGAATCAGCAATACAACTCTATAAGTTAGCATTTACCTCAAACCTCATGATTTCATGAAATCGCTAGATTTGAGGTAAATGCTAATTTATGGAGTTGTATTGCTGATTCTAATGATTATAATTCTGTAAAGCCATATTAGCTACGGCCGCGAATCATATTTTAATCAACATGCAAGCTCACACTGACCTACAAATTAAAAAAAACGTAAGAAATTTTGAATTTCGCGGGCTACCCTGACGCATCAACTTTAAACCGGGACATCTCCCAGATTTTCCAAACTTTGTTCACAGATAATAACCGTGGCGCGTATTCTTTTAAAGGCTGAAAAGGGCACGTTCATTGTGCGTACTTCACCAAGTGTTCACGAATAAAACGATTACTGTACAAGTTTGAAAGTAGGCCTTTGTGGAGCAGACAATACACTTCAATTATATGTAATCTGCGAAATAAATAGCTTTATAATAACTTCTAATAGGGCTTTTGTGTTCGTGATTTTAATATAGAATTATCTTTGCATTTTATAAAGTAAGTTTGCTAAATTAGTTTTTTTTGGTTACATTTACATGGTAGTCAAGCGAAAAAGGCTACAAAACGGTGGGGAGTTTTTGGCTCTATAAGCTTCAGTCATCTATGAACTTTATTTTTACTAAATTAATCATAATATCAAGTTACTTATTTATATAAAAAAGAAGTGAAATAGAGGAAAAAATTACTCGAAAAGAGGTAACTTTGCGAAATTATTTTATCGAGCCAACTTTATCAAATCGTGTTTCCATCGTGTACAGGTACTTATCTACTTTTCTTAAAAAAAAAATTGGCTACAAAGTCTTCTACTCACACAATACAAACCGCCTTTCCTTTATTTACATTCGGAGCTTGAACAGTGAGTTCAAGTAAATGAATCAACAATTCACTTAGAGAGCGCATTCTATTAATTAGATACATAGTTCGTACTTTGGTTACTGTAACTTTGTTACAAGTTTCAAGCGACGGTGACTATAAGTTAGCGAGTAAAGAAGACAAAATATCAATTTTGTTTTTTTTTACCGGGTGCAAATCCAGACTGCCCTACTAACTTCCAAGCAGCACCCTAATTGCATAACATACCTAATATTAATCGGAATCTGAATAATTTTGAAGCAAATTGCTAATCTAATCAATCTGCCTAGCCTTTTCCCAACTATGTTGGGGTCGGCTTCCAGTCTAACCGGATGCAGCTGAATACCAGTATTTTACATGGAGCTACTGCCTATCTGACCTCCACAACCCAGTTACTGGGTAATACGATACCCCTTGACTGGTTTTCAGACTTTCGGGCTTCTGACGACCCGTAACGACTGCCAGAGATCCACGAATGACAGCAAGGACCAAAGGCTTAACGTGCTTTCCGAGGCACGGAGGAGTATCTGTATGTAAAGATGGTCACCCATCCACTGACCAACACCGGCAAGCGTAGCTTAGCCTGATGGATCGACCCGTGCGGCTGTTATTACTTAGCCACGAGCTCCTCATTGCTTCATAATCATAAATGTTCTAAAAATTTGTCTGCCTAACAATGTAAATAACGCAATGAATGTTGTTGAACTGTCAAAATGGATCGATCGATCAGGTTAAGCTACGCTTGCCGCGGTTGGTCCGTGGCTGGGTGACCATCTTTACATACCAAGACCCCTCCGTGCCTCGGAAAGCACAAGCCGTTGGTCCCGGCTGTCATTCGTGGACCTTTGACAGTCGTTACGGGTCATCAGAAGCCCGAAAATCTGACAAGCAGTCTTACCAAGATGTAACGTATTACCAGTAACTGGGTTGTGGAAGTCAGATAGTGAGGTATTCCTCGAAGCGCCACCGTTTTGAGGCGCACATAATGAGGCGCACCTTTATTATTCCTCAGAGCGCACCTTTTAGTATCGCTCCCGATAACAATTAAAAATATTTACTTTTTTTTCCCCGAAGCGCACCTATGATTAACTTTCGAATAGAGATAGGATACTGACTGAAACTATCGGTAGTGTCGCTCCATGTAAAATACTGGTATTCAGCTGCATCCGGTTAGACTGGAAGCCGACCCCAACATAGTTGGGAAAAGGCTAGGCAGATGATGATAAAAGGTTACGCAATTGCCCCGCGGAAAGATTCGACTACATTGCCTGACTTCTAGGGCTCTTGTGAAATTGCTGTAACAATACTTACTAATCTATTACCTTATGAGTCGGACTTTTATTTAGATGCAGTATACTGACACTTCTAATGTCATTTTTACCGTCATTTCGCTATCAAATGGGAATTTTTTTTAATGAAATGACAGATAAGAAGTGTCATTTTACTGCATCTTAGCTATTTTATTTTAACTACGGGCATATTAATTTATAACACATTTGCTCGAAAAGGGTCTCTTATTTCACCAATTTCAATATCATAATGTATGTCATTACGTACTTGTGCGTAATTGTAATGTAAAACGCACGGGTTTCTTTTTAATAAGGTATAACGTAAGGTTTATCAAGATGCTCCGTCTAAAACGAAAGGTACTTTTTAAATCTTAGCAAAGAGTTTTTATGTCAGAAAAGTGGTCAACATTTTATGAATAAAATTAACTTTGGGAGATAAAATATAAAAAATAAACATTAATTGAATTAAAGAATTAATTCTTTAATTTAATTTTGACAATAAATTGAAACAACAACAAACAAAAACAAAAAAATATTAATTTATTTTATTAGTAATACTGGCTGTTTTTGTGCCTTTGCTTTAAAAAAAAAAGCGCTGATGCACACGCATCGCTAATTTGTGAACAAGGAAAAATTATTCCGCGCGCTTTTTCTTTTCGCTGTATTGTTTTTATTTGAAAATGTCGTCAAGTGATGATGAATTTATTAATTCGACACCGCCAGAAGTCTCAGAGGCAGCGAAAAAGGCTACTCTAAGCCTCTTGCCTGAAAAATCGACCGATAGATACTTACAAGCGTATCAATTTCATCATATGGAAAACAAGCAAAGATCCAAATTCATTTTCAGAAAGTGTGTTTTTAAAGATTTATTCGTTTAAGAAAGTCTGAGTTTTATTTATTTCCTCGCAAATATGTTATAAAACGTCGTATGACATACGTGCGCTTTGATAATTACAGACTCTGCTTTCTTGTAGCCCTCGCCTACGGCTCGGGCTAGCAATATCGCCTCGGATGTAATTTTCAACTTACCGCACTTATATCATAATGTACTATTATAACACATTTGCTCGTAAAGGGTCTCTTATTTTACCAATTTCAATATCGTAATGTATGTCATTACGTACTTGTGCGTAATTGTAATGTAAAACGCACGGGTTTCTTTTTAATAAGGTATAACGTAAGGTTTATCAAGATGCTCCGTCTAAAACGAAAGGTACTTTTTAAATCTTAGCAAAGAGTTTTTATGTCAGAAAAGTGGTCAACATTTTATGAATAAAATTAACTTTGGGAGATAAAATAAAAAAAATAAACATTAATGAAATTAAAGAATTAATTCTTTAATTTAATTAATTTTGACAATAAATTGCAACAACAACAAACAAAAACAAAAAATATTAATTTACTTTATTAGTAATACTGGCTGTTTTTGAGCCTTTGCTTTAAAAAAAAAAGCGCTGATGCGCGCGCATCGCTAATTTGTGAACAAGTAAAAATTATTCCGCGCGCTTTTTCTTTTCGCTATATTGGTTTTATTTGAAAATGTCGTCAAGTCAATCAATCAGTCTGCCTAGCCTTTTCCCAACTATGTTGGGGTCGGCTTCCAGTCTAACCGGATGCAGCTGAATAGTCGTCGTCAAGTAATGATGAATTTATTAATTCGACACCGCCAGAAGTCTCAGAGGCAGCGAAAAAGGCTACTCGAAGCCTCTTGCCTGAAATATCGACCGATAGATACTTACAAGCGTATCAAAATTTCATCTTATGGAAAACAAGCAAAGATCCAAATTCATTTTCAGAAAGTGTGTTTTTAAAGATTTATTCGTTTATGAAAGTCCGAGTTTAATTTATTTCCTCGCAAATATGTTATAAAACGTCGTATGACATACGTGCGCTTTGATAATTACAGACTCTGCTTTCTTGTAGCCCTCGCCTACGGCTCGGGCTAGCAATATCGCCTCGGTTGTAATTTTCAACTTACCGCACTTATATCATAATGTACTATTAACATCAGTACCTAATATTTGTTCATCGTTAAAACAATGACGTTGAATACCAGACAATCGTGTAAAGAAAACCGGCCAAGTGCGTGTCGGACTACGCGCAATAAAGGGTTCCGTAGTTTGGATAAATTTATCCCAAGAACAAACTTAACATTGTAATTGAAAAACATATATGTTATCCCATACATTCCAACTGCAAATGTAATTTTTTACGCACAATATTGCAAATGTAAGTTTGTACGCACAATAGGTATACAGGGTTATTGGTAAAACACCAGCAACCTCTTAAGGGGTCATTGTACTCATCATTATGAACAACTCTTATTATGGGACCAAACCTGAAATCGCGAAAAAAAATCAGCTGTTCAGTACATTTATCTACATCAAACTCGTCAAAATGTAGGCAGCATTTTTTTTTCGCGATTTCAGGTTTGGTCCCATAGTAAAAGTTGTTCATAATGATGAGTACAATGACCCCTTAAGAGGTTGCTGGTGTTTTACCAATAATCCTGTTTATCCTGTATTACATCTTTGTCCATGACACCACGGTCACCCTTTCCACGTAGCGGCAAGTTCCCGCCGAGCAAAAGTTGGGATGTTTTAAAAGGCTGCGAGTTAACAATTTAGTTCTCTGTGGCAGATGAGCCCGCTCCGGGCCCGCGGCCGCACACGGCTAGCCGGCGCATCCTGCATCTTACAGAAGGGGATCAGCAGAAGACGTATGCTTTTGGTTTTAAAGTTAGTGGCGTTGTAAGAACTTTCTTTCTCAGTTGTGTTCCGTTGTTCTTAAGTAAATTCATCATCCTTAACGGTGCTCGATATAACAAAATGACTTGTGCCATAAGGGTATAAACTGGGCATCAGTTAATCAGTCAAGCTCTGCGCCAGCGCAGCAGTCAGTCACGAAAGTAAGAATCTGTGAAAAAAATACATTTTAGATAACACTAAAAAATCAAGAAAATCATTTTTGGAACGAAGTTCCTCAACGCGGCTTGTAGCAGGAGTTGACTGGAACCTCGTATGTTCGTACATGACGGGGGTCCTCCGACCGGACACGTATTTTATTATTTTCTAAATATTTAATAACAGAAAAATGCGACTATACAAGTTCTTGGTAAGAAAATCTTGCCCACACAAGTGATTCCAGTGAAGCTAACATAAAAAAAACCGGTCAAGAGCGAGTCGGACTCGCGCACCGAGGGTTCCGTTCCGATTTCTGAAAAAGTGTGCTACTTAGAGACATCGTTTTATTTTTCCTGTAATCTTTACATAAACTTCTATCACATAGAATATTTTCAGATTTTTCGCTTTGCAAACTTCGGAGATAAGGGGGGGAACGGTATTTTTTTTTTACATTTTACATCAAAAGTCGAAAACTATGCGGCCTAAAAAAAAATAAAAAATAGTTTGAGGATGTGCAAACAGCGTTCTTTCATATGATACCCCATATAGTAGCCCTACTTTAAATTTTTAAGGCCCCCTTTCAGTCCCAGTTGCAAAAAAAATATAATTATTTTTATTTTTTTCTTATTTGCAAAATAGTTGGGTAAAAGTCAGACAGACAGACAGACTGAGTCACACCATAAGGGTTCCTTTTTTACCATTTTGGTACGGAACCCTAACAATACTCCAACTATAAAGCTAGACAACCAATGAGGCGATCGTGTAATATTTTATACGCTTATTATTATTGTACGTAATATTTAGTAGCCGGAGCCGGAGCCAGATGAGCTCGCGTCCGGCTCGCCTCCGGGACAAATCCCGTGCGACCCGCCGCGCGCCTGGCCTCCGCCGCCGTGCACGGTGCAGTGACGTAGTTTAGACATTTACAGTAGCTCAACCCAGGTTTACACAGATGGAACACTGTAGTATGTCCGAAAGAGTATATGACAACTGTATCTCCGTAAGAAAGGCCGAGACCAAAGAAGAAAAGACTTGATGTGACGAACCAGTTAGGAATATGTTTTTTTAGAAATAACTTTTACTGGGTTATGTCGAAGAGAATAGTTAACTTGGTAATGAAATGTATTTAAAAATCCGTATTGTAATATTTTCTACCCACTAATGCGACCGGCCCCCGCGCGTTACGTCATCAGGAACGTTCGAGACTTTTTTTGTCAGCGCGCGACGGGGTGCGTAGCACTTATACACAGCTTGTACACAAAACATTTGTATGAATGGATGTGAAACCAATTACTGTTTCTTAAAGTGGATAGACTAGGCTAGATTACGAATACGAATTTCGCGTGAGTGGCTACTTAGGTAATATCTCGATTTAAGATTCGGTAGAGTGAATGCAACTTCATGTATGTTAAAAATTTAGAGCGCGTGTCTGCTCTAAAATTACTGTACTACTGTAAATGTTGTGCTGTGGTGCTAGAATTGAGCGTTTCCGTGGATTTTTCCATGGCTTCCACTGAGTCACCTTTGTGGCCATTGTTTTATTTTGCTGCAAAAGTTTCATATCATAAATGATGCATAGTAGTAGAACTTTTTTATTAATTTTACACTAGGTTACCTGATCTATTTTGGTATGTAGGTTAGTTTCATAAACGTGTATATTTTTTAAATCAAATGTGTTTATGTGCTTAAGGTTCACTTTCTTCGTATTAATGGAACGGTGTTTTAGAAAAATAACAAACGTCTTCACTCAACAATGATTTATTTGCGACTAGCTTCTACCTCCTACTGCGTGCATTAATATAGGAACTGGACATACCGCCCACCAAAACATTAGTTTTTAATCAATACTTATTTTTACCTATACTAATACAAATGTCATGCAAATCGAACAATGGACTGTAAAAATATTTTTAACTTCAATTAAGCTATACATTTCATTTTATAATTTTACTTCAACAACACTTCACTAATCATTAAACCGCCCACCATAGCTCACTGACTTATTGGTTCTTTGGGAAGCAGTATCAATTTGTATAGGGGCCTTTTTAACTCCTTGTTCCCCATAGTCTGGACTGTTACCACTCTTACGAGATTGTCCTTTCCGGGATGTATTTGTTTCACCCGTCCCAATAACCATTTCGTAGGCGGCAGATTATCTTCCTTAATAATAACAACATCTCCAATAGCAGGCTCTGTAACCTTCACTTGCCATTTGTATCTTTGTTGGAGCGTGTTAAGATACTCTGTACGCCATCGATGCCAGAAGTCTTGAGTCATTTTCTGAATGATTTGCCACCTAGTTAAAAGACTGACAGGCTGGTACTCGTAACATGTATCAGGAACCGAAATCAAGGGCTCGCCTACTAAAAAATGCCCCGGAGTAAGCGGCGTCATAGTATTGTCCATTTGATAAAGGGGCCTAGAGTTGAGACACGCCTCGATTTGTGCTAAGAGCGTAGACATCTCCTCGTAGGTCAGTTTTGTGTCCTTATTTATCCTGTAGAGGTGTCTTTTCACGGACTGAACTCCAGCCTCCCATAGGCCTCCACATGTGGGCATCCTTGGTGGTATGAAGTGCCATATTGTGTTATCGTTAGCTAGAAGTTCAGCCGCTTCCTTCGCTATATTGTTCTTTCCCTTCTGGAACATGCTCTTCAATTCTTTGGCAGCTCCAACAAAATTGGTGCCATTGTCGCTCCATAAGTTTGAACAGTGGCCTCGGCGCGCCACAAACCTCCGAAATGCGGCTATAAAAGCTTGTGTTGTTAGGTCTGTGACCGCTTCTAGATGGATCGCGCGAGTGGCCATACATATAAATAAACAAATATAGCCCTTTGTTGCATGGTGTCCGCGGCCTTTCGATGTCCTTATAAATACCGGTCCAGCGTAATCAACCCCACTATTCATAAATGGCCGATGTTGATTGACTCGAACGGCAGGCAACTGACCCATGAACTGGGTTTTTACCTTCGCTTTATCCAAGATACAGGTCTTACAGTTGTGTATACATTTTCTTACGGCAGACTTCAAACCTATGACCCAGTATCTAGTTCTCACAAAAGCCATCATCGCTTGTATCCCACCATGTAGTGTTCTAAGATGAGCTTCATGAACTAATAACTTAGTTATATGCTGATTACATGGTATTACAATCGGGTGTTTTGTAATTTCAGCTATGGAGGCATTTTCTAACCTTCCTCCCACTCTTATTATCCCATTTTTATCTAAAAAAGGGGCGAGAGTGATAAGAGAACTTCTTTTCTTCACGCTTCCATCCTTCTGTAAATCTTCAATATCCTTCTGATAAACTAAGTCTTGATAATACTTTATGCATAATTCTAATACTTTGTCTAGCTCATTAACCGTTAAATATACATCCTTTGTTTCCTTTTCTCTTTTTGTAAATCTTCTGCAGTAAGCTAATATTCTTTTCATTCTTGAAATTGAAGAAAAATGTTCCCAGATTGGTTTTGCTTCTAAATTTGTGTGAAATGATGAACTCTTCAACTCTAATTCAGTTTGAGGAACTTCATATGTTTGTATATCGAGATTTTTATGTTTTAACCACACAGGCCCAGTCCACCATAAGTCTAAACAAGCCAGGTCGCTTGCTTTTACGCCTCTTGTAGCGATATCGGCTGGGTTATCGGCAGACTGAACGTGTCTCCATCGGTCATTGTCTAGTACCCGTGTTATGTCTGCCACTCGGTTCGCAACAAATGTACGCCAACGACTTGGTTGAGATTGCAGCCATGACATTACGACCATTGAATCAGTCCACGCAAACATTTTGTTTTTAGGTATTTTCAACAGGTCTACCAGGTCATTCATTAAGTCTGCTAGTAATGCTGCGGCGCATAATTCCAATTTAGGTACTGAAATTTGCTTCAACGGTGCAACCTTGGTTCGAGATGCGATGATTGTAATATGTACTGTGTCCTCTTCAATAATCTTAAGGTACGTAACAGCAGCATATGCGTGCGTAGATGCATCTGCAAAACCATGCAATTCAATGTTTGTATAATTGATCGGTGTAGTTTTCAACCAGCGTGGTATTGTAATGTTTTGCAGGTGTATTAATTCTTCTCTGTATCTCATCCATTCATCTATCAACTCTAACGGCAGCTCGTCATCCCATCCCATGTTGCATAGCCACAGTTTTTGTATCAAAACTTTAGCGTTGATGATCACCGGTGCAAGCCATCCAAATGGGTCAAACAGCCTTGCTACATCAGACAGAATGGATCTCTTTGTTACGGGACATCGCACTTCAGGTAAGTTAATTGTGAATTTAAATGTATCATCCTTCCTATCCCATGTCAATCCCAGAATTTTTATAACTTTATCTAGCTTTATCTCCATTCCGTCCTTCGTACTGTTTGTACTATCTCCCTCTTGTAAATACCTTAATACTTCTTCCGAATTACTAGACCACTTTTGCATTTTAAAATTTCCTTTACTTAATATCAGTTTTATTTCCTCACACATTTTCTTTGTTTTTTCTTCAGTATCATTTCCCGACATCCAATCGTCCACATAAAATGTATTTTTAATTACAGGTGCTGTATCAGGATACTCAAGTGCTTCATCATCGGCGAGTTGTTGTAACGTTCGTACAGCTAAATAGGGTGCTGCAGCTGTACCAAAGGTTACAGTCATCAGATTGTAGCTTTCTAGGTTTTCTTCAGGGTTATCTCGCCAGACTATGCGTTGTAAATTTGTGTGTTCTGGTGTCATATCAATCATTCTATACATCTTAATTATGTCTCCTACTACACATATTCTATGTGTTCGCCATGTGATAATTAAGCTTCGTAGATCAGGTTGCAATACAGGTCCAATCATCATGGTGTCGTTCAAAGAATGACCGTTAGAACCCTTCGCAGACGCGTCGTAAACTATTCGAACCTTCGTTGTGTCCTTGTCTTCGCGTATTACAGCGTGGTGAGGAAGATAGACTGCTTTGTTGTCATCGTTTGGGTCAGATTTTTTCAAATGACCCATGTCCATGTACTCATGAACTACTTTACAGTAATCTGACTTTAAGCTCTGCGAATTTTGTAATTTCTTCTCCAATTGTTTGAATCTATATACAGCTTGTTGTTTCGTATCTCCACATAATTTCAGTGTCTCTTCTATTCCTTGTCGCAAAGGTAAGTGCACTGTGTATTTTCCGTTCACCCTTTTAGTTGTATTTTTGTAAATCTCTTCGCAGATCTCTTCTTCTTTTGTAAGCAGTTTTCTTTTCTTGTATAAACCTGTCTCGATTTCCCAAAATTTTCTTAACAAATCATTGTCTTCTGATACCATACTTGTCACATGTAGTGTTGTTATTTTGTTTTCGTCGCTAATTGATTTGTCTTCCCTTTGACCTGAGAGTATCCACCCCAAACGTGTTTTCTGAGCCACTATGCCATCAGAACATCTTACTAAACCAACTTCTATAATTTTGCAAAAGATGTCTGCACCGAGTAATATATCAATTTTGCCCGGTGTGTTATACGTAGGGTCAGCCAATAGTAATTTTTGGAGTTCTGGCCAGTTCATCGTAATGTGTTTTGAAGGTAATCTAGCAGACAGTGATTTCAAAACATAAGCCTTCACTTGAATAACTTCCTTTCTATCATATTTCGATGTAACTGACAGGTCAACTACATGTTTTATAGGAACCAGGTTTCCTTCTCCAACCCCTGAGACTACACCTTTGATGTTTGTCCTCTTCAATCTCAAGAGTTCGACTACTCTTGAAGATACAAATGAAGCCTCTGAGCCTTGGTCAATCAATGCCCGAAGTACAAGTGTTTTGCCGTCACTTGATGTAACATGTACTTGTGCTGTTGCCAATAACACTTGACGACCAGGTTGTTCTTTGGAGAAATGTGCGCTTGTGACCTTCTGTTCTGTTTGTTCTTCTTGTTTGTTACTCTCTTGTGTGTCACTCTCTTGTGTTGTTTCTTTTTCTTCATGTAAAAGAGAATGATGTTTTCTTCCGCAGACTCGGCATTTCCTCTTTTGTTTACATTTATAGACTATGTGATTCGGTACTAGGCAGTTGAAGCAGAGGTTTTTGTTCTTCACAAATTCACGTCGCTGTTGCACAGTCTGTTTTGCAAATTCTTTACAACTAAAGATGTAATGGTCACCCTTGCAATATACACAAGATGGTGATGTACTGCTTTTGGTGTGCGCAGAGTCACCTTTATCGTTCTCAGTATCCTTTGTTACGACATGATACGCTTTGTGACCTTGTGTCTTCTTTTGTAGCTGTAGTAGTGATGGGAGCAATAAGCTCGAGCGTACGAAACTTAGACTCGAGGAACTTCTTCAACTCCTCCCACGTAGACAACTCATCGCTGTTCTCTTTGTAAGCTGCTTCTTCCCAACACTTCAACGTCTCTGAATCCAATTTCTGCGCCACTAGAAATACTAGGATAGGATCCCAAGTGGCGGTGTTTACGTTCATGTTATTCAGACTGTTGATACATTCCACAGTATTATCGAGCAAAGCTTTAATTTGTGCAGCTGACGGGTTGCTTATCTTTTTCTGACAGCAAAACTTCTTTAAAACTGACGACACAATCATCTTTTTGCTACCAAAACGTCCTTGAAGTAGTTCCCATGCTGTTGCATAATTACTTTCCGTAATTTGAATATGTCGTAATAACATCTCTGCCTCTCCGGCAACACTAGTCTTTAAATAATGCAACTTACGAACATCGCTAATAGAAGTGTTATGAACGAGCGCTGTAAATATATCCTTATACGTAGGCCACTCTTCATATCTGCCCGAAAAAGTAGGTAGCTGTATTCTCGGTAGCTTAGCAAACGGTAGCTGGCCATCGTGTGATGAATTAGATATGTTGGCCGCTTCTAATGATCTCTGTTGTGACTCCAAGTTTGTTAGAATATCAGTTAAATCCGCTTGTAAACAGAGATACATTTCTTCATACGTATAATATTCTTCATTAAGAAAGTACGGCAACACGCCCCGCTGTTCTCGTGGTGTACACTTCATAAGGCTGCTATGTGTTTGTTTGAACGAATCCCAATATTCCTCAATGGCTTTTATTCTCGCTTTAACATAACCTGCTGTTAATCGTTGTTTCGGACACTTTTTTATGTTAACTTGCGCTTTCTGTATCATACTAGCCACATCTTCCAACGTAGATAAATATTTAGACTGTTCCGGAGTTGGTACAGTCATTTTGCAGAATTAAAATAAATAGTCCACGTAGTTTTATTCGCACAAACACGTTCAAAACAGTTGCAATGTCTTAACCACTTTTTCTATAAGTTTTTAAAATAGTCTTCACATTCACACTAATTACTTGTAAACAACTTCAATCCTTATCTAAGGAATGCGGTCCTCTATTGTATTCGCGAGCCGAGTACGCATGCCGTTCCATCCACTAATTATCCGGTTCGATTTCGACCAAATGTTTATGTGCTTAAGGTTCACTTTCTTCGTATTAATGGAACGGTGTTTTAGAAAAATAACAAACGTCTTCACTCAACAATGATTTATTTGCGACTAGCTTCTACCTCCTACTGCGTGCATTAATATAGGAACTGGACACTGGTGGCTAGTGGCTACTTAGGTAATATCTCGATTTAAGATTCGGTAGAGTGAATGCAACTTCATGTATGTTAAAAATTTAGAGCGCGTGTCTGCTCTAAAATTACTGTACTACTGTAAATGTTGTGCTGTGGTGCTAGAATTGAGCGTTTCCGTGGATTTTTCCATGGCTTCCACTGAGTCACCTTTGTGGCCATTGTTTTATTTTGCTGCAAAAGTTTCATATCATAAATGATGCATAGTAGTAGAACTTTTTTTATTAATTTTACACTAGGTTACCTGATCTATTTTGGTATGTAGGTTAGTTTCATAAACGTGTATATTTTTTAAATCAAATGAGTGAAACTGATTCAAATCGAATCGTGTATTGGTCCTCTACATGAATCAAAGTTTCTTTTCGCAAAAATAATTAGCTAAATAATTTCGTTTGATATGATACGTTTAAATAATTAAAATACCCGGAAAACCCAATTTTTCTCATCTATTTCAGATCTTTAACGAGTAGAGACGAAGAAGATCAAGATAAAATATAGGTAGGTGCAATGAAAAGCCACTGAAAATAAGATATTCATTATTCTATCTTTAACATTTTAACATTTTTTATTATTTTATCTTTTTTTTTATCTTTTTCTTTCTTTCTATCTTTTCTTTCTTTATTCTTTTTTTATGGTGTGCATAATAAAGAGTATTCTATCTATCTATCTATCTATCTAATAACGGCCGTCATGAAAGTCTGTAATTTTCACCAGTATTTGACATTAAGGCGTCATTAAGGTGTCTGTATTTAGACAGCTGCCAGTATCTTATTCATTTAAAAACTCTTGCAGCTCAACATTTAGTAACGTAACATGGTACAATAGTAAACTCAAACTGTTTATTGCATTCATGTGTAGTTAGTTGTTAGGTACAATTAAAATAGTTCCAACATGAAACCCGGTTAGGGCACGGCAACATAACAACAATTTTAAACAATTATGTAATACTAGTAATAACACAATAGTAAGATGTATGTAATTACTTACTTACTTTGTGTTACCACTACCATTACCATTACTTTAAAATGCTATTGACATAATCTCGAGACCCTGGGGTCCCGGACCTTTGGAAGGCGTACGAAGCCGAAGCCAACTCGCAACTCGCCCTTAGACAATTCTAAATTTTGCACCTTAATTATTTATGTTATTACATAATTACATAATTATCCTAACAACGTTATCTTACAAACGTGGCAAATGCCGCCAGTCTCTTGGGTACATTATCACCATTACCAGTAGACAGCACTGCGGATGAATTTTTCGACGCCATGTTTTCGTTTGTGAATAGTTTTAGTTATGTTAGGATATAATTTAGTTATTTTTACATTACATTAAAATAAAATAATAAAATTGTAAGTATTAATTATTTATCTAACTATCAAATATCAAATATTTACCCACTAAATATTTTGTTCTAGGTATTCTGTGACCGATAGTTAGCCACTAACATCGTACGTACGTACGATGTTAGTGGCTAACTTGACCTACCCGCGTCACCTCGGCTAGTTAGTGCAGGCCGAGTGTTCCTACGAAGCTGGAGTATTGTACTGAGACAAAGTGTTGTGCTAAAGTATAGCGTGGCTATATTTTATTTTTTATTTTTATTTAAAAAGGTACACCAACAGCTTCTGTATACAACACATCAAATAATAGTAGGTAAAAAGTAATAGGCTTATACAGTTGCCAATAACAGGTGAACCAACATTCTCAAATACAATGATAACAGGTAAAAACGAAAAGTATAAAAATTAAGTGGTAACAAACTATATAAACAGAAATAACAAAATGATAAAAGAGATAAGTTACAGAGGTTGCACGAAATACCTACCTACATACTAAACACAATTAATCTTTAGATGGCGTAGGTTGTGTGCTTAGGGACCCCAAGATTTGGGTTTTAAAGATATTTACGGAGTCATGATATATGTCAACATCAGGATAGGATTTTATATAAGAATTCATCTCTCGGCTGAGCCTATTGAGAGGTGAGTTTAGTCCTAGATTTGTTTTGGATGCTTTAGTGTAGAATAAATGGTTAGTAGGATATCTGGGTAAATTATAGGGGACTTTTAGTCCAATTTGTTCAGTTAATTTATCGCAGTCCAATTTATTGTTAACCAATTTGAAAAAGAACATGAGATCTTGTACCAGTCGGCGGTCGCGCAGAGTAATCATTTTGTAACATTGAGTACGTTGTTCGTATGGACACCGGGGAGATATGTCACCATAGGCATAGGCTAGGTGTTTCGTGAAGGCCCTTTGGATACTTTCTACTCTTTGTGAGTGCACAGCATAGTGCGGGCTCCACACCACACTGGCAAACTCAAGGCGGCTCCGAACTAAGGCGTTATAAAGGACAATTTTTGTTCTTGCCAGCTTAAACCCTTTAGTGCTTCTCTTAAGAAACCCTAGAACCCGCGCCGATTTCGTAACAATGCTATCAATATGGCTTCTGAAGTTAACTTTACTGTCCATGATGATGCCAAGATCACGAACCTCATTCACAGTTTCCAATAATGCTCCTTTTATGTTATATGAGATAGTACAGGACTGTTTTTTTCTCGTGAATCGTATATGGCTACATTTTTGTACATTAAGTTTCATGTGGTTAAGGTTGCACCACTGCTCGATTCTATCCAAATCATCCTGAATTAGGGTAGTATCTTCATTTGAAGTTATAGTTTTATAAATTTTGAGATCATCGGCAAACATTAGGTATTTACAATGATGGATTTGGATAGTAATATCGTTAATGTAGAGTAAAAACAAAACTGGTGCAAGATGTGAACCCTGAGGAACTCCTGAGTCGGCATAGTATGGGTAAGATTCGTAACCATTAACAACAAGAATTTGCGATCTATGGAATAAATAAGATGAGAACCAGTTTAAAAGTGAGCCATGTATACCATTATATTCTAACTTGGCCAGCAACAGAGAATGGTCAACTCTGTCAAACGCACTGCTGAAGTCCATGTACACGGCATCTACTTCTAGTCTTTTGTCGAGAGCTAGGGTTACATCAGACACAAACTCGACGAGATTTGTTTCAACGCTGCGTCCAGCTTTGAAGCCATGCTGACTTGGTGCAATAATTCTATCAATGTGGCGAGTAATGATTGGACAGACAAGAGACTCAAAGATCTTCGAAAAACATGGTAGTATCGAAATAGGGCGGTAATTTTTAACATTAGCAGGATCACCTTTTTTTAAAAACCGGGACAATTCTTGCGCTTTTCCATACATCGGGAAAAATTCCTTCCGCAAGAGAAGAATTAAAAATAATCCGCAGCGGTAAGGCAAGTTCATGGCAGCAGCGTTTTATAAACAAGGGTGGTATAGAATCAGGTCCAGCACCTTTGGAGGCATCTATGAGTTTGAGCTTGTTAAAAATTTGTTTCTCCGTAAACTTAATAGTACTTATGACAGAGTCAATACCTGAAAATCCATTGGAAGCATTGCAAGTAGTGGTTGGATTTTGGCTAAAAGCAGAGACAAATTGATCCGCGAAAAGATTAGCAATTTCTGGACCACTGCTAGCCATCTTATCATTCATGAACATGTCAGCAGGTATACAAGATTCCCCACGACGTTTATCTTTTATGAATCGCCAGAAAGCTTTAGGGTTTTTGGCAATATCACTTTCAATTTTACATTTATATGTATTATAACAGCTATCTATTAAAGTGTGGCAGCGACTACGAAGTAATTCAAAAGTGAGTCTGTCTCGGGGATTATTATATCTGCGGTATTTTTGTCTATATTTCTCTTTTTCAGATAGAGCTCTAACAAGTGAGTCAGAATACCAAGAGGGATATTTAGATTTTTTTCTTGCATATTTGGGTACAAAATCATCTATAGCATTCTGTAGTATGCTGTAGAAGGCAGCAACCCTTTCATTAGCATCAACACAATCATGGAAGGCATCATACCAATTTATATTTTTAAGATACATTTTGATTTGTGCATAGTCGGCTTTAAAAAAGTTATAACCTGAACGACATTTTGTTTGTAATTGTTTTACATTTGAAAGCGGAATAGAGATGAGGATGTTCGGGTGGTGGGAGTCTAATTTACTAATCAAGTCATTGGGCTTAGTAACTGTAACATCTGACATGTTGCTAAATACTAGGTCTAAAATTTTGCAGTCAGCATTTAGAATAGAATTAAATTGGTGAAGTTCATTGATTGACAGAAAGTCTACAAGTGAGTACCCCAGTGAATTTTCATAATTAGATGGCGATAAATGCAGGCCGTCATCACTCCTGTTCCAATCGATGAAACCCAAGTTAAAATCCCCAAGCATCACAACATCGTCAACATTATTTAGAACATTGTTAACATTATTTAAGAAGCATTGTAGAGAATCCAGTTTGACAGGCGGTGGCATATAGATAACACAAAGAGCAATTTTCTTAGTAATATTGTCAACAGTTAACTCTACCGACAACCATAAATCTTCGAAATCACTTTCCCAGTTTTTCATTCTTACAGATTTAATTTTATTACTAACAGCAACCATAACCCCACCCCCATCTTTTTTACTTGACTGAGAACTTAATCTATCCCTACGGTACACCACATATCGCGGGTCAATGAACTCTCCATTATTTATGTTAGGATTTAACCAAGATTCAGTAAATGCTATTACATCATAGCTAGTAAGCAAAATATTTTTATAGATATCTTCAGTTTTAGTCCTCATTCCACGAACATTTTGATAATAAATATCAAGCATTGCGAATACAAATAACGCCAAGAACATTTATATAAAAACATTAATATACCTAAGTCTCAAATTGTGATGTCAGTTGTTTTCATTAACTTTAAACTATCCTGATTGCGAATGTAGATTGGCTTCGAATGAATATCTTTTCGTACAAGAATTCGCCCGTTGCGTATCCAGACAAAGTTATATGACATCTCTTTAGCCAGTTTCCGTGTCGCCGCATGCAATTGTTTGCCAGCAGGGCATAAATGTTCGCTTACAAAAATAGGTACTCGGATACCACCCATGCCTAAGTGATGCGAGTTTAATTTGTCCGAAGGATGTTTTTTGTTAAAATCACCTACAGCAGCCAGAACTTTGTCACGCTGGCGGGGGCTGCGGAGCTTAGCAATCACAGTACGTGGGCGGTTATTATCCTTATTTAGTTTGGCTACTCTTGTAACGTACATGATGTCACTGTCGCCAATATCACAACTAGTTACCCTCGCGATGTCTAGTAGAGTTTTCACAAGGTTTTCAGACTTATCTTCGGGTAAACCATTAATTTCCACGTTGTTTTCGCGCATGTTTTGTTCCACTATACATAACCGTGTAGTAAGGTCATTGACACTCTGCTGGAGGTTTGCATTATCGTTGCGCAGTTGATTAATTATTGCGTCTTTTTCATCAAAGCGTTTCTTGAACTCTTCGAAATCCTCATTGAAAAATTCGAACGAAGCTTTGAATTCAGATATCTCTCCCTGTATTAGAGTATATCTACGTATTAGAGTCTACTTCCATGGTTTGCTCATGTTGAGAGGATGAATCTTCTTCTTCTTCGTATTTTTTATCTGTACTTAATTTATTTTCTGTGCCTTACGTCAAAACCTATTGTCATGCCGGGGCTACATTATACGCTTTAAATATCGCGGTAATTGTTCCGTTGTTCAACGCGATGAATTGAGTGGCCACGCTTGAACGGTCAACGTCAATGCTCATTGAATTCACAACCCTCGTCATTAGGCCATAGAGTATAGTAACTATTAAAAAGGCTATCAGCAATGTCAATGCCGTTGTCAAAACATTGGACTTCGATACGCAAAATTTTTCGAAATGGCGACATTCGCAAAAATGTCATTCGAACCTTGTTCGAACCTACATATCACTCCCGTCAAATTATATCCGTAGTGGTCAACGCGATGATCAACGGCGATGACCGTATCCGGCATCATTCGCGCAGTTGGCAACGTATTAGGTCGGCAATAAATATAATAGTAGTAGTCTATGGCAATAAAACTCCGCTCCATTCACGTATCGCCAAAGCCTGGCAAGAACCAGCCTTGCTGCAATACTCCAACATCGCTGGCAGGACTGTATTTCAGATCTTGGACCAAAACTTCGCCACTTCCACGGCGCCTTCGTCGGTGGCAGCGCAGAGATCACTTTGGCTGCATGTTTTGGGACACAGAGTGCAGGTTAGGAGGTGGAGCATAGTTTGTGACACAGCTCTACATCCATACACTGCTGCCCTTCCGTCGACGTAGCCCCACTTTACCAGGTTGGAGTAACATCTTCTCACTTGGGTCCGGACACGGTTTTGGGATCTGTTTATTTTACTTGACAAATATTATAATTTAATTTAATGTATTTTGTTGCGTAAATTATTTTGCATAATACTGTATAGAATCAAGTTCTTCTAACTGAACAGACAGCTGTGCTGCTGGGGAGTTTGTTGCGTCACTTTCTTCTTCCCAGCTAAAGCACTAGGAAGTGGTGAAGGGCGGGCGTTTTGTGGGATTGTCTTATGTAATTTTGACTTTCGAAAAGTGTTGATTCTCAGCCTAATTCGAATAAATGACTTTAAATTTTGGACTTCCATGTGGACCACGAGGATGAATGAACGGCGACTAACAAAAGCTTAGTTTACAAGGCAGATTTGAGTAGAAATGCCACTCCAATAAGGCCAGTGTACCTATGTCCTTCTAAGGCTTAGAAGGACATAGGTACACTGGCCTTATTGGAGGTGTTCTTCAGAAAAGTCAGGTGCGTATAAGGCCAGTGTACCTATGTCCTTCTAAGGCTTAGAAGGACATAGGTACACTGGCCTTATTGGAGGTGTTCTTCAGAAAAGTCAGGTGCGTAGTACTTGCAACCGGCGACGATGGCGTCGGCGAGCGTATGATCTGATGTACCTACGTTAGGAACGTAAACGAAGCAAAAGGAGTATGTTAGGATCACAGCGGGTGGCGTTCTGTAGTTTCACCTGGTCCATGGAAAAAGGAGTGAGTTTATGTGCGTGTATCATGTGTATGTAGGTATGTACTTACATACGTATTATGTTGAGTCATTGCTATAGCTCCTAAAGTTTCGAATTTCGAATTCCTTTCCAAAGGGAAACCAAAGAATTAGTTGGTAGTTGTAGGGTGCAAATGCAAGCACACCTAACATTAATTGTAATATGTAAATGCAAATTGTAAGTGAGTGCCAACGGGCTAGAATCAGGAAATAAAAATGCAAGTTGTCCGACTCAAACCGCGTCTAATTGAACACTAAATAAATTATTGGTACAGAAAACATCATCCATGCTATACACGCCTCAGCTGCCTGATTTTCACGCTTCCTAATGTAGGTCGCGCATGTGAGTGCAAAGATTTCTGCTTACTTATTGCACAACTAACTACTTAACAAATAATTTTAAAAACCATGTACGTGCATCGTACATATTGCCACCACAAAGAATGATAACAACTACTGAAATAAACATTAATCTAATAAACAACTTAAGACAAGAAAAAATGTAAACTAATGCAAAGCACGAATGTAATAAGTAATAGGTATAATATGTATATGGCTAATGTAAAATGTTATGTAAATGCACTTAAAATCCGTAAATATAATTGTCAAGTTCACTATTCACACACGTCACTATGTTTTGCAGTGTCAAATTTCACTTCACTTAAGGCGGGGTCAACACTTGTCACTTCGTTCACTTTTGAATCCCGTTTGTTGCACTTGCTACACCCGTCCTCGATGTCATCTTCTTCTTCTCGTCCTCTTCTGCTTTTCGCATCTCGCGAACCCTCCCCCTGTCTTTTGGTGCTCACCTTTCTCCAAAAGTACACCGATGTTGTAAACAATGCTATGCTGATCGTTATTGCAACATAGATTGCGATGTAGTGGTGCATGTCGTGGGGGGATAAGGTTTCCAGGTTTGATTGCTCTTTGATCGAGCGCAGTTGTGAATCTATTTTCTGGAACATCTCTTCGTGCGTTTCGATAAGCAATGACGAGTTACGGATCGACGTGTTTATGATGTTGTTGATGGGAGAGATCGTGGGTGCTATTATGGCGAATGGTTCGTTGACTAAAACGTCACTTTTATGTTCCATGTATGCGTGCAATATGAATGAGTCACCCTGCAGGTTACATCCTCGTTTAAGTGTAATCAGACCCGAGTGATGTAACGTCTCCGATGTCATTAGAGCGCCGCAAACTAATTGTACTTCGCACGTGCCACAACAATAATAAAACCATGTGTTTTGTTTGTGCAATTTGACCCACTTGTCAGCGCATTTCTTTATTTCAGTGTGGCAGTACACACTATGTTCTTCGTTGTCTCTGATCAGCTGTACATTGCAAATTGACTTGCGTCGGTCACCGGTGCTATAAATAGGGTGATTTAGTTTGCACATTAAGGTTTTGTCCTGGATCTTTTGGCATTCTTGCACGTCAGATTGTTCGAGGGGTATGAACGAGTTTTGGTTGGCGTTGAATGCTATTAGTTCAGAGTTCGGGATGACGTACATCACCCGATTGATGCCGATTCGTTGAGGTATGCTAATAAGTTTGTTCAGCTCATATAAGACATCGTTCAAAATAGGTATTTTTACTTCCATGAGTAAATATTTCTGTGTAATGCGTGCATGTATTCTGAACAGTCTGTAGATATCTCTTACGTCATTCTGGACTTCCGGAAGCGTAGCGTCACGAGGTAGCTGTCGAGCTACTCTATCTAACTCGCTTTGCAGTTGAGTTGGTGATAATAGGTGTACGTCCATATGTCCCTGGTACATATTTGTCAACGTGTTGATGAGGGTTTGTTGGATATCCTTTAGATTTTGAGCCATTTTTTCTGCAGCGATTGTCGATGTTATGATGTAAAATGCGGTTGCGGTGTCATGTTTATTCCGTTCTGTTTGATTTTCCAAATTACTTAAATGGTCGTTTATCAAGGTGAACTGCTTAACCATTGTCGCCTCGTTGCGTTGTACGATATTATGCTCTGTTTCCAAAATGCTTGTCTGATTTTTGAGAAGATGTAATAAATGGTTTTCATTGTGTTGAATGGAATTGATGTCCTGTTCGTACTTCTCTGCGAAATGCTGATCTAGTACTCCAAATAGTGAATTTGCAACATATCCCACTCCGTCGATTAATCCTCTTTTGAATCTGTGTTGAATTAATCGCTGGGACTTCAGTAGACTATTGTAATAGTCTAATTCGTTCATACTCTGTTCGAGTTGGTTGACTAAGATGTGGAATTGCATCATCCAGTCCTCGCAACGAGATTCTTTTATATGAGACACGAATTTTTGTAGAGTGTCAACATTTCGCCAGTAATTTGTCATGTTGTAGTAGAATACTAATTTCCATTCATCTCGTATTTCTTGTAAGTCTGCAATCTTGTCAAAGTAAATCGTTTGGTTTTTTGTCAGTGGGGTAAGCTTCAGGTCTTGTTGAACAGTTGGCGTTATGAATGTCATAGTCAACATCAATGTATAGCATACCAAGCTGTTCCAAGTAAGCTTGTTCGGTCTGCTCCTCCTGTTTTTAGTTGATTTGTCAGTGTCACCAAGTCTTTTTTCTTCAATCTCAACTAGTGGTATTACTTTTGTGATCGGCCGTTTGACTTCTCCTTTTGCAGTTTGTAGTGTGACGACTCTCGTGTGGCCGTCCTTTCCAGTATGTAGCTCTGCTACACGACCCAGTGCCCATTTCCCTGCAGGTAGTCTTTCATCCTTGATGCATACAATGTCATTTTCTCGTGGATCGGTAGTCTGTCGTTTCCATTTCAGCCTTGTTTGGAGTTGTTGTAGGTATTCTTGCGACCATTTTTAGGGTTCCGTACCTCAAAAGGAAAAAACGGAACCCTTATAGGATCACTCGTGTGTCTGTCTGTCTGTCTGTCTGTCTGTCCGTCTGTCCGTCTGTCACAGCCAATTTGCTCCGAATCTAATGGACCGATTAAGTTAAAATTTGGTACACATATGAATTTCTGTGACCCAAACACGTACAGCTAAAATAAAAATATGAATTTTGAATATGAGAGGCACTTTTAGGGGGAAAATAAGAAAATTTAAGAAAAAAGTTTTGTAAACTGTACCGTGTGATATATCAAATGAAAGGGCTTACTATGAGGGTCTCATATATATTTTTATTATAATTTTAAAATATATTGTTTTAAAGTTATTTAAGAAAATAGACGAAAATTGACCATTCCCCCCCCCTTATCTCCGAAACTACTGAGCCTAAAATTTTGAAAAAAATATAGAAAATAGTTCTATACCTGTAGATTACAGGAAAACCTATAAGAAGTCTGTGGTCTTAAAATAACATGGTAAATCTATATATATAAAAAAATCAAAGTCCTGACTGAGTCACTGACTAATATATCAACGCACAGCCCAAACCAATGGACCTAGAGACTTGAAATTTTGCACATAGATACCTTATATAGTGTAAACATGCACTATGGAAGGATTTTTGGAAATTACATCCCTAAGGGGGTAAAATAGGGGATGAAAGTTTGTATGAAAAATCCTATCCCTTGAGTTAATATTCATCTAAGTAAATTATAAAGTTTATCATTTTTAGTTTTCCTAAACTACCCCCTAAGGAGGGATTGGGGGTGTCAAAGTTTGTATGGAGGAATTTTAACACGCGGTCCGATTAACTCAAAACTCAGTTTTTATACTTGAGACCAAAAATTAAGACTAACGTGTATTAGGGTTTTCCAAAAATCTACCCCTAAGGGGTGAAAAGTTAATTTTATAGCGTAGGATTTTATTGGGGGCTTGATTAACTCTAAAATTGGTGTAAATAATGTTTGAGTCAAGTTATTGAAACATACCAGACGATTTTTGAAATTCTTTATCAGTGTTCGTGAAAACAGAGATACAGTTTAAGTAATAATGTTTGTCATTATTAGTTTTTCAAAACTACGCCTCAAATGAGGTTTAGGGATGTTAAAGTTTGTATAGAAGAATTTTAAAGCGCAGTCCGATTAAAAAAATGGTACTTTGAGTCAAGTTAGGAAACTTGCCCAACGAATTTTCACCGATTTTGACGGCATATAGCTGATGTTTTAAGGAGTAACTTAGGCTATTTTTATTTTAGAAAAATAATTAGGGTTCCGCGCAAGAAAATTAAAATCCATGAAATCAGACAACCATGTACAGTCCAGTACAAACTTACTAAGCCTTCGCTGTCTATTACGGCTATACCAACAAATAATAAAAATAAAGCAAAGTTAAAAATTTAAGGGTCGGTCCCCATACAATAAACTTTTCATTCTGAAAAAAAAATAAAAAGTTTAATCTAGCATGTGGGGTGTCATCGTCTAGAACTCATCGAGTAGAGTACACACATTTTTTTTTTATCTTCTAAAATTAAGAAATAGGGGGCCGCAAAAGTTGTAAATTTTAGACCATTTTTGTACGAGCTCTAGCGCAACAATTCAACAAATTAGGAATTTGAAACTTCTTTATACCATGTAGGTACCATAAATACTGTGTTTAATCAACAATACTGAAAACGGCGATTCATAAGGTATTTTGTTTAAACATGGGTGATTTTCTACAACTGCAAAAAATAACCTTGTAATTCACAGTATCATTATAAAATAAGTAAAAAGTTATCTTTGCGATTGTTAAACATATAATATGGTACGGAACCCTTCGTACGCGAGTCCGACTCGCACTTGACCGGTTTTTTTCCAGAAACCCTTACTTAACTGCTGCACATTTTGCCATCTCTTGCCTAAATTATATGTGTTGTCAATGTCCGGTTCTGGAATAGTCATAAGCGATGTGCCGGTTAGGAAGTGTCCAGGCGTTAAGCAGTCAATTTCTTCGGCGTTCTCTGTTACGGTGCATAGAGGTCGTGAATTCAAGCAAGCTTCAATCTGACACAGTAGAGTGGTAAATTCTTCGTACGTTAGTCGCTGATCTCCAATGACCCGTTTTAGATGATACTTCATGCTCTTCACGGCGGCTTCCCATAGTCCGCCTGCGCTTGGCCAAACAGGGGCGTTGAAGTGCCACTTAATACCCATCTCTGATATTTTTCCCAAGAAATGACTGTCAATTGTGTCTACAATGCATTTATATTGTTTCAATAAAATCCGGTTAGCACCCACAAAATTCGTGCCGTTATCGCTGTACATGTCACGGGGAGTGCCTCGACGAGCACAGAAGCGCTTGAAGGCTGATAAAAACGCTGTACTGGACAGCTCTGACACAAGTTCCAGATGAATAGCTTTTGTTGCCAGACAAACGAATACGGCAACGTACGCCAGCAGTGTTCTGACGCCTCGGCCTTTATTTGCCTTGATCTCAACGTGGCCAGTAAAATCGACCCCTGTGTGTGTAAAAGGGCGAGATACTGTCACTCTCGGCTCTGGCAGATCTGCCATAATCTGGTTTGAGGTTTTTGCATGAAATCGGCGACATGTTACGCATTTGTGTAGGACCTTCTTAACGGCGCGATGTCCTCCTACAATCCATACTCTTTGTCGTAGATGTGTTAGGGTTAACTTAGGGCCTCCATGTAATGTTCTAGTGTGTGCTTGCCAAATTAATAACTCTGTCAATTTGTGGTCATGTGGTAGCAGAATTGGATGTTTGCTGTCTTCAGTTAAATTCGAGTTATTCAACCTTCCCCCTACTCGTAAAATGTCATTTTTGTCAAGGAATGGATTTAAGGTCAGAAGGTTGCTTTTGTTGCTTAAACCCTTATTTTCTTTCAGCCTCATAATCTCGTCTTTGAAGGTATGTAGTTGAATCTGTTTCAGTATAAGATTTTCAGCATTTTGTAATTCTGTAGATGTCAAATAAGCAGCTGTATTTATTTTGGAATTGCAACAATTGTTTATGAATCGTTTTATCCACGCTATGACCCTTGTAATGTGAGCCATGTCGCTGTGTCGATCTACTAACTCAATTACAATTGAGGACGGCTCAAATTTCACAACATACGCTTGCATTTGTTTTTGTTTTGATTCGCATGTTGTCGGTATGATTGCAACTTTATCAGCTGTTCTTTCATTGTAATTTTTCATCCATTCAGGTCCTTGCCACCACAAAGGATGTTGCACTAGCTCGGAACAACTGGTGCCGCGTGATGCACAATCTGCAGCGTTTTCCTCTGATTTGACGTAGCTCCAGTGTTGTTTAGGTATGACTTCATGTACTTGTTACTCACAAACGACTTCCATTTCGAGACGTCGTCCCCATGCAGCCAGGCTAGTACAATCATGGAGTCTGTCCAGGCGTACGTGTTTTTGTCAATGTTGTCCCACTTCAATGCTTTCAGGACCTTTTTCATCAGACGGGAAAGTAATAAAGCTCCGCATAGTTCAAGCCGTGGTATTGTCAATTTTTTATTGATTGGCGATAGCCTAGATTTTGCAGCTACTAGTCGACTTATGGGCTTGTTTTTGCTGTCTAATGTCAGTAGGTAAATAGTGCATGCGTAAGCCTTTTCTGAGGCATCGCAGAATCCATGTACTTGGAAGGGTTTGGTTGTATCTCCCAACCATCTCGGTATCTCGTATCGCGTTATGTTATGCAAGTCGCTTGTAAACCGCTTCCATTCTTCTTGTACGCTAACAGGTAAGGTTTCATCCCAATCACATCCTGATAGCCAAACGTTTTGGAACATCAATTTTGCTTTTAATGTCAGAGGTGTCAGCCAACCCATTGGGTCGAAGATTTTTGAGATATCGGACAGTAGCTTCCGTTTCGTCAATGCTTTATTGTTGTCAAAGTTTATTTTGTTTTTAAATGCAAATGTGTCAGTTGTAGGGTTCCATTGTACCCCCAGGGCTTTTGTAGTTCCATCGTTTGTGAAATGCATTGTAGTTTGGTTAAGGTCTGATGATGCTATACTTTCAATCAAGGTCGGCTCGTTGCTTGACCACTTCCGTAGCGTCAGTCCTGCTCCGCTCAGCATGTTGATGAGTTGGTTTTGCATTTCTTGTGCTCTCTCGATAGAGTTACTACCGCTTATTACGTCATCAACGTACATTTCGTTAATAATGACGTCAGCTGCTAACGGATATTTCTCTGCGTCATCGTTCGCTAGTTGCTTTAGCGTCCGAAGTGCTAAAAATGGTGCCGCCTTAGTTCCATATGTCACTGTGCATAGCTTGTACTCTTTTAGGAGACCTTGACTGCTTTCTCTCCACACTATCTTCTGCAATTGTTGATCTTCTTCGTGTACTAAGATCATGCGGTACATTTTTTCACAGTCTGCTGTAAACACGTACTTGTATCGTCGCCATCCCAAGAGTAATGTCAGGAGATCTTGATGGAGCTTAGGGCCACACTCCATCAAGTCGTTCAGGCTGTAACCTGTGTCAGTCTTCTGTGAAGCGTTGAAAACCACCCTCAGTTTGGTTGTCAATGAATCCTGTTTAAGGACTCCATGGTGAGGTAAGTAACATGACGGCTTGCAATCGGGCTTACTCTCTGTCATGTGTCCCATTTCCAGGTACTCTTGCATGAATTTGGTGTAGTTTTCTGACAGTTTGTCATCCCTGCAAAGTCTCCTTTCTAGTTGCATAAATTGTGCCACTGCACGTGGCTTCGATTTCCCCAGTAACTGATCGTAGTTAGGCTTCATTGGCAAACGAACTGCATATTTGCCATTTTTCAATCGTTTTGTTGTTGCAGTAAAGAACTCCTCGCAATATCTTTCCGCTGACGTCATTGAACTGCACGCATCCCCACTGATGTCTTCCACTTCCCAGTATTTTGTTAAGTCACCCACTTGGTTTATCACAACGTTGCAGTTGAATGACTTGGTGACGTTGCCTGACAAAATCCACCCTAAGCGAGTCTGTTGGGCTATAGGTTCGGTGGTCTCTCCCTTAACTAGGCCATTCATCAAGATCTCAGAGAATACCTGTGCATCTAAAAGTATGTCAACGGGCCTCGATATGTTGTACTCCGGATCGGCTAGAGTGATGTCTGTTATGTGGGACCAAGTTCTTTTTGTGAATGTGGCGTTAGGTAGATTATTTACCACTCGTGGCATGACCAATGCTTCCGTAGCAAACTGGAAGTCGTTCTGCACGGACTTACAGAACAGATTCACCTTTCCTTTGCTCCTGTTGGATAGGGTACCGATCCCATTTATGCTCGCATTCAGCTGTTGACGCTGTACACCTAGTCTCTGAGCTGCATTCTCAGTGATCAGGGATACTTGGGAGCCTTGATCAATTAACGCCCGTAATGTGACGTAGTCACCGTCAGCTGTTGCTACTTGTAATAATGCAGTGGCCAATAATATCTCGTCATCACTATTTGATGCGAAATTATTTTGCACAGTCTTAGATGACCTAGTTGCAGTTGATGTCGACGGTTTAGGCTCCTTTTGTGTTGCTGACGGAACTTGCGCTGACTTGGCGATGTCGCTGTGCAGTAGCGTATTATGTGGGTCATTGCAATCTCTGCATCTTTTCTGTGACGCACAGTAGCCCTTGCTGTGCACATACAGACAATTCTTGCAAATGTTGTTACTTTCGATGAATTCTAGTTTTTTCGAACTCGTCATGGCAGTGAATTTGGAACACTGGAACAACGCGTGATTAACATTGCACAATGGACAAATAATCTTTCGAAATCGCCCAGCGTTGTATGCATGGAAGTTTCGAGAGTTTGCTGACTTTTGGTTTTTGTTGAAGGGATGAGACGCGTTGGGTTGTGGTTTTGCAGGAGGCTTGTTATTGTTTTCTGGTTTTTTCCTGTGTAAAGGTTCTAATGCCATAAACTTGCTCTCAATGAAATCCATGAAGTGGTTAAATGTAGGTATCTCTCGCGGGTCCGACCTTGCCTGCATGTATTCCGCGTAGGTTTCGGAATCTAGCTTTTCGCATAATAAATGGACTAAGATAGGATCCCATGACGCTGTATCTACGCCCAAGTTATGTATTGCATTTATAGTTTCATTGCTCGTGTCATATAACCGCTTTAAGTCGAATGCAGATTGTTTTTGCAGATGTGGTTGACGCATGAAACTCTGGAAGTTTTTGGTAAATAACAGAAACTTGTTGTTATACCTATGATTCAGGATTTCCCAACACGTGTCATAATTTTCCGGTGCAATGTGCAGATGTTGTACGAGTTTTTCCGCTTCGCCGCGCAATCTCCCCTTTAAATGCTGCATTTTCTGTGCCTTTGCAATTACAGGATTATTATGTATTGCCTCCACGAAGAGGTCCATGAATGTAGGCCATAGTGAATAGTTCCCGTTGAAAATAGGTATATCTATTTTGGGAACGGATTGTTGCTGATGTACTGAGGCGTTCAATTTTAAGTTCAACGCCCGCTTTGTTTTTACAAATGTGCTTTCGTGTCGACAAAACTCGTCATAGTACTCATTAGGCGCCCCCTCTAACAAGCCATCGATTTGCAAATGCATGTTGTCAATTGCTGACCATCGAGACCCCAACGTCTGTAAAGCATCTTCTATCTCCCATTTCTCGATGGCCTCTCCAATGATTTTACTCGTCACTAACCTATCGAACGCACGGAAGTTGGCGTTCTGCAGCTGCTGTAGTCCGAGTAACCTGCCTTCTGTTGTCGCGGAGCCCCCGAACGGGGTTCTGTCAAACTCCACGTTTACCTTGCTAGAGCCGGCGTTGCTGGGTCCACCCTGCAGCGTGGTCCCGCATGCTGTAAGCTCCTCCCGCACGCCGTGGTACCAATCTCTCATTACCTCGTGAACATTGCCGGTGAAGTACTGATGCGTCTTGTCTTCTAACACACTCAACTCCTGATGTTTCTCTTTACATTCCGCCCACAGCTGATCTAACCGCTCAAGCCTCTGTTTGATGTAATCGGAGGTCTTCCTGCTCGTGGAATCCTTCTTAAAGTTGGTATGAATGCTCTTAATCTCCCCCAAAATCTCTGCCTGACGCGCGATTAAACCCTCCATCGTTTAGGTAGTAAGCAAATAATGAACGATCTTACTTGAAACTCAGGAACTCTCCCTTTACGGTGATGCAACGTGTCGCTCCGGAACCTGGATCGCTGCTACTGCTTCTGCACGGCAATTCTCGTTCTAGATACCGGTCACACGCGACGTGATATTGATCGATAAATCGGACTGCACGGTACTTGCAATAAATTCGAAGGACCAAAAAAAATAATGTAGGGTGCAAATGCAAGCACACCTAACATTAATTGTAATATGTAAATGCAAATTGTAAGTGAGTGCCAACGGGCTAGAATCAGGAAATAAAAATGCAAGTTGTCCGACTCAAACCGCGTCTAATTGAACACTAAATAAATTATTGGTACAGAAAACATCATCCATGCTATACACGCCTCAGCTGCCTGATTTTCACGCTTCCTAATGTAGGTCGCGCATGTGAGTGCAAAGATTTCTGCTTACTTATTGCACAACTAACTACTTAACAAATAATTTTAAAAACCATGTACGTGCATCGTACAGTAGTGGAATCAGGGATGCACTATGAGAAAATAGAAATTTCTAAACTTACCTCTATTACATTGTTTGTCAGCTGATTCGGTTTAACAGTTGTTTAGAAAACTTGCTTCTCCTTAATAGTGAATTAAGGAAATCCTCATAATTTACTCAATTTCCTGTGTTCATGTCTTTCTATTAATTTTATTAGCGAAATCTTTCTCAGTGAAGCAGATTTTAAATCTTGCACCTGAAGCGTCAAGGCTCCTTTAAACAGGCGCCACACGCGATATCTAATAATAATCTAATAATCTTTATTACATAAGGAAGTGCTTACAATTAATGTGAAGTCCCTGACACTTGTGCTAGGTGGTTAACCTGTGTTACAAGAGCCAGTGCCCTCTCCAGGGAGGAAATACTATTGAAAAACTTATGCAATAAGATTAACAATGAAAAATAAAAAGACTTAAATAATACAAAATAAATAAATAAATGAAAATTGTTTAGAATGAGCCTGTAGTGGTGATTGTGTGTGTGCGTGTAATGTGTGTGGTGTGTGTGTGTGGGGGTGTGTGTGGGTGTGTGCTTAAAGTATGTGTGTGTGTGTGTATGTAAATTGAATTGGATGTACAGGAAAAGTTTACTGGGATCGCGAGTAAAGGATGAAGTTGAGTGCCTCTCATTGGCTAGAATTGATATTTAGTTAGAATAGATACGAAAGAGTTTTTAGAATTTGCTCTGTTTCGTCGTAATTGAGGGGCAGTAACCAAGGCTTTAGATTCTGCTTGAGCTTATGCAGGGTTAGTTTATAAATTGATAGGGTCTTGTTGATTTTATTGTACATAATTGAACTTTGTACGCGAAAGTGTCGTCGGGCAAGCGCAGAAAGATGCTGGATAGATTCGCAGATAGGAAAGCCAATCCGCCTATTGGAATGATCTCTATCAAGCGGCATCGTGGAATGTCGACGCAAGACAGTGCGGAGGACATAGAGTTTTCTCACCGTGAGTACTTGGGCTTCGGAGTACAACTGGGTTGTGGGGTCCCTTTTACGGAAATACATAACTTTGAGGACAGCCTTCTGAGCTCGTTCCACCCTAAGAATCACGGTTTTGAAAGTTCCCCCCCACACCGGGATGCAGTAGGTAATAATCGACTCACACAGGGAACGATATACAAGTGAAGCCGTTTCAATGTCGGCCGAATGTCTGAGCTCTTTAAATAAATAAATTAGTTTACGAAGCCGGGAGCATAGAGCATCCGTATGAACACTCCAATCTAGCCTCTCATCGATATGAACGCCTAAATATTTAATATTTGATACCATAGCAAGGCAATCGCAATTACAAGGTGAGGCGCTTTTATTTTAGTTGAATCCGTTGGTGGTTTAGGTGAATTTGGTGGTAGAAACTGAATTACTTTAGTCTTAGAAACAATGAGCGTCAGGAGGTTAATGGAAAA
The DNA here is from genome assembly GCA_905163495.3 of Cosmia trapezina. Taxonomy (NCBI): domain Eukaryota; kingdom Metazoa; phylum Arthropoda; class Insecta; order Lepidoptera; family Noctuidae; genus Cosmia; species Cosmia trapezina. Next base: position 28,360,355 of record LR991024.1, read on the forward strand.
CCAGTCTAAAACAGTTCGCAAAGTGAGTTCGGTTCTATGTTTAGCTTTATCCCAGGTCTCATCATAGATCAAAAGTACTGTGTCATCTGCGTAAGTAAAAATGTTACAGTGAATAAGGGATAATTGACAAAGGTCATTTATATATATTTGAAAGAGTGTGGGTCCCAAAATACTCCCCTGAGGTACCCCGTAGCTGATAAACACCGTAGCTGATATAATCGCACGCAACACAAAGGCACCGCGTTTCGCCTCCGTCTGTTGAGCTGCGGGTATTTGAGCGCATCGTCTGAAGACTGCAGGATCATCTCACGCCTCTCCTCCATGAGCGGGGCGCGGGGTGTCGGGGGACTGGCTATTGCCTACTGAAAGCGATGCTTATCCATTGTACGTTATAGTGTACCCGTCCGTCACAGTTTCTCTCGCGGCCGCCGAAAAGAACTTAATTCCAATATAAATACTTATAGTTTAAAACTAAGTATTTTGATTAATAATAATCATCATTCTCCTGTCCTTAACACAATATAATTGGGGTCGGCACAGAAATTTTCATTATTAATGTAATCACACTATACAGGGTGGAAACTTTCAGCAGGGCAGTAAGGGGAAGTACCTTATCCGTTGCAGCTACACGAAAATGGTCTTAGGAGAGTATCCATAATTTTATATGGAATTTTGAAATTTTTATGAAAATCTGTGAAAGATTTTCAAAAAAATTTACAGTTAGCAAGAAAATAGCCATTTTATACCAAAACATTTTTTGATGCCAATCGATCCTGTTTCTAATACTGATCAAAAACTTCTATGGGACCAACCATCGTTGCAGTACTCAAAAAGTCACAAATTGCAAAAAACGTTTCCCGTACATTACGTTATTTCAATGATAGGTAATTGATTGTTAATAAGGTACGGTGGGGTTGGCATATCTGTGTGGATAAAAACAACTTTTAATAACATAAAAAATAAAAATAAAATCATTTATTTTCAGGTAAATTACACCCATTACCAGACATGTCCAATATATCAAATAAAAATAAAAATAAATCAAATGAAATTAAAAACAGATCAAATTAAATTAAAATAAACCAAAATAACAAAATAACATAGAATTAAAAAAAAATGTAAATAGTAAATATTTTATCGTAAAATGAGTCAGAAAGGCGACTCATTTTACGATAAAACATTAATGTACAAAATTAAACTAGAGAATTTATTTCCTTCAATTTATGTAATTACATTTTTTTAAATTCTTTTTATTCTATGATAGTGTCAAAAAACTGTAATTACGTGTCATTTTTAGGGTTCCGTACCAAAATGGTAAAAAAGGAACCCTTATGGTGTGACTCAGTCTGTCTGTCTGTCTCTCTGTCACAGCTGGATATCTCAAGAACTACTGATGCTATCAACTTGAAATTTAGAATAGTTTTAGATGACGTTTACCCAACTATTTTGCAAATAAGAAAGAAATAAAAATATTTTTATTTTTTTTGCAACAGGGACTGAAAGAGGGTCTTAAAAATTTAAAGTGGTGCTACTAGGACATGTGGGGTATCATATGAAAGAGCGCTGTTTGCACATTCTCAGACTATTTTTTTTTTCATTCCGCATAGTTTTCGACTTTTGATGAAAAATGAAAAAAAAATACCGTTCCCCCCCCCTTATCTCTGAAGTTTGCAAAGAGCAAAATCTGAAATTATTCTATGTGATAGAAATTTATGTAAAGATTACAGGAAAAATAAAACGATGTCTCTAAATTTCACACTTTTTCAGAAATCGGAACGGAACCTTCGGTGCGCGAGTCCGACTCGCTCTTGACCGGTTTTCCAATATGGCGACGCGAGCGGCAAGGGTACGAGAAGGCAAAGTGAAGATTCGAAGAGAACACGTCGAACTCAATAAAGTCACCAACTTTCAAAAGTCCCGGAACACTTTCCGGGTAAAACTACCAAATATAGTCTACTCATTATTATAGTATCTATTTATTTATTTTTTTATTGTATATATTCTTGTGTCAATATTTCTAAATTTGGTGTCAGATCAGATATCAATTTTGGTATCTTACCAACTCTGGTGTCGACAATATATTAGAAGATTATCCACCAAAATTAGGCAATAAATCATAGTTGTTGAAATTCACTCTACGCAGACGCCGAAGTGATCGAATTCGACGGGATTCATGCCGAGGAGGTAACGTCTGTTATTGTCGCACAGAAAGAAGCAGAGGTTACGGTAGGTGTTGCCGTTTTTGCCACAGAGAAGTCTACCACGGGGGCTGCATCGGCATGGTCTGTATGATGCGTCTGCAGCTGCCCGGTCAGCCCAGACAATGCACAGTTAAAGGCTTGCAGCCAAAATCAGTAGTCCTGTAAATATAACATGCTATATTTTATACAAAAATATGATAAACACAGAAAATACTATCGAACAAGTAGGATAGTCTAATATTTTTTATAAGTCAATTACGAACCAATTTTCCTGAAAAATTAAACCATTTTTTTTTTATTATAAAAGAAGAAATTATAAACTAGACCTGCTGAGACCTTCATGTCGCCTTACAATCTGCACTTGACAGAGGAGCCATAATTATGCACTTTATATATTTCTAATATTTACCAAGTCTTTGTTACGCACAACAATGTAGAAATGAAAGTGTGAGCCCTGATTGGTAGAAGTGAAAGAAAAGTCAATTATTTACTTATTGTTGTAAATCTATATATATAAAAATCAATTGCTGTTCGTTTGTCTGGCTAAAACTCGAAAAGGGCGGGGCCGATTTAGCTGGTTTAAACGGTGAGTAAAATTGGAAAAGTTGCCGGAAAAATTGGAAAATTCGGAAAAACTGAAAGTGGATTTTCTATGGGAATTTCGAATTATTGAAATTGGGACAGGACAACGTCTGTCAGGTCAGCTAGTAATAAATAATTATGATGATAATTATTGTAGTGGGTATCTATTCAAGATTGTAAGATTAATGATGTTGTATTGTTGAATTTGTTGCTATGTAGTATGTGAGATAGTGTCAGTGACATCGTTGATAAGGAAGAAATTATTATATTAACTACTTTAACACCCTGTATATATAAAATTCAAAGTCCTGACTGACTGACTGATATATCAACGCACAGCCCAAACCGCGGAACCTAAAGACTTGAAATTTTTTCACATAGATACCTTATACAGTGTAGGAATCCACTAAGGAAGGATTTTTGGAAATTCCATCCCTTAGGGGGTAAAAAAGGGGATGGAAGTTTGTATGAAAAATCTTATTCCTTCTATTAAAGACTTGAAACTTGGCACGAATATTTATCTAAGTAAAATATAAAGTTTATTATTTGCGAGCGTGCGTGTCGTGTGTATCGAGCTCCAAGCGGTCATTGACCTTGTGTTTTGAGAATGGCGAGTAAAACAGTGAAGTGTAATAACTGCAATGTCGTGATAAATGAGGTGCTGGCGTTTATTCAAAATAAAGCGGGAATCATGGACGAAGACAGCATGATTAGGCTATGTGTAACCGCGTTTTCTAGTGAGGATATAACACTTGCGAAAAACCTATTGTTCGAGTCGGTGGATACATCTCGCCGAAAAGTTAATAGAAGAAATGAAGGGAAAAATCAAAGAGATGTGGAGGATATAATTGGCCTGGTAAAAGAAACAGATCCTGAATTATTGCCAGTTTTTGTTGCCAGGTATTTACATAAACTCCCACCGGTTACGTTCGACCACCTGGATGCGACAAGGTTGCTGAGAGATTTAATTAAACTACAGGAGGATGTGGCAATAATTAAGGAAAAGTATGTTACTATGGATGACCTGACTCGTTTAAAATCACCGTGTGATCAGCATCATTATAGAAATATCAATATAAATCGCAGGAGAGGAGGGTATCTACTAAATAATAGTTTTGAGTGTGATAGTGGGCCGGTTGGTATATTGACGCACATTATATCGGAGGGGTCAACGACCGCTGCGAGTGACAAGCGCGCAGGTGGGAACGAGAGGCATAATGATACCATCATAAATATTAGTAGTGTCGTCTCGCCGCCGGCGCAAGAGGTTAGTTGTGGTAGATCGGGCAGTCTTGAACGCGTGGAGGCCAGCACCGCGGTTTCGTCTATGATACCTGCCTGTGCGACGGTTACAGCGACACCGGAGAGGGCGAAAGAAAGAAAAGGAGCATTGGGGCCCACTGCGGTACCAGTCGTTGAGTCGTCGGCGCGTATGGCGCGTGCAGAATGCTCAAGGACATCGACCGCGGGCGGTGGCGGTAGTCAGCGTAAACAACTAATGTCAGATGTTTTAAAACAAGACGGTGAATGGAAAGAGGTGTTGCCGAGTGACGGATGGATTAAAGTTCAGCGTAAACGGTTGCAAAATCGTTTTGTTGGTTTAAAAGGCAGGGCAGATACCTCGCCTCAGTGTTCTTTTAAGGCCGCGGATGTCAGTGTTCCTTTTTATATTTATAATGTTGACTGTGAAACGAAGACCGAGGATATTGTTTCGTACATTAAAAGGAAGACAAATGTGCAAATTTCGTTGGAAAAAATGGATATGAAAAGGAACAAGGGCTATGCGGCTTACAGGTTTATGATACCTAAACGGAGTTTGAATGTTTTTATGGATGAAAACTTATGGCCTGCGGGCGTATCTTTTCGTAAGTTTGTTTATTATAAGGGCCAATCAGAGAGGAGGCAGAGTGATCTGCGGTCGAGTGACAGTGTAAACATCGGTACTTAATGGATAATTCTCAATGTAATAGTTTTGCTAGCTTTGTGACTTATAATTGTAAATCTCTAAAGAGGTCGACTGTATGTATACAAAATTTGTGTAAAACTATGGATGTCATTGCTCTGCAAGAAACCTGGTTGTTGCCACATGAAGTTTGTTTACTTGGTAACTTGGATATCAATTTTGATTATGTTGGGAAATCTTCGGTCGATACGTCGGCAGGAGTGTTGAGGGGTAGACCATACGGTGGTGTGGCACTATTGTGGAGAAAGTCTATATTTACGTCCGTGACTGTCATTCCTTGTACTAGTGATCGCATCTTGGCCGTTAAAGCGAATTGCGCTGGCCGTACTTTGTTAATGTTTAGTTTGTATATGCCGACGGACTCTTCGGATAATTTAAATGAATTTTGTGAATGTTTAAGTGAAATAGCTGCTATTGTTGAAAGCGCAAATGTGGATTATGTATACATGTTAGGTGATTATAATGCTCACCCGGGTGAATTGTTTAATAGAGAGTTAATGATTTTTTGTGAGGAACAAAATTGGTTTTGTGCTGACTATAAATACTTGGGTATTGATTCTGACACTTTCACCTTTGTCAGTGATGTATGTGGAAGCAGACGGTGGCTTGACCATTGCCTGGTATCTGAGGCGGCGTGGAGGTCACTCATAAAGGTTGAAGTTAATCATGACATTTACTGGTCGGACCACTATCCACTTGTTTGCCTAGTTAACTTGGGGATGGTGATGCCTACGGATGCATCAGTAAAACAAGCGACTAAGAATATTGATAAGGCTGTATGGGGTGAAAGGAATGTTTCACAAACAGATCACTACTATAGATTATGTATGGAGAAGCTTAGGGATATAGACTTTCCCTCTGATTTAGGTAACTGTTGTGATAATTTTTGTTTAGACGAAAATCACAGAATGGTGATTGATAAACTGTATGGTGTTATTGTGACTTCCCTTCGGGAAGCGGCAGAGGGCAGTTCTGGCCTGGTGGTGGATGGTAGGAAACGGCGTCCGGTGATCGGTTGGAATAGGTACGTCAAAGACGCTCATGGAAACGCCAGGAGAGCTTTTCTGAACTGCGTGTGGCATAATAAACCTCGCACCGGGTTGCTTTTTGAGGAAATGAATGAGACGCGAAAGATTTTTAAACAAAGATTAAAATATTGTCAGGATCATGAGGATCAAATAAAAATGGACATGCTGGCGACTGAGCATAGGCGTAAGCATTTTCAGAATTTCTGGAAATCGACAAAAAAGCTGAACCCAAAACCGGCGGTCCCTATGAGCGTTGATGGCGTTACTGAACCTGGAGAGATTGCGGACAAGTTTAGGAGGCATTTTGCAGTAACTTCGCGGCAAGTGGAAGAGCAGAGCCCTGTTGCTGGGGCCATCATGTCTGGAGAGCCAATAAACATTACAGCTAAGGAGATAAGAAACCTTATTAAAGGTATGATTAGAGGCAAATCTCCAGGTCATGATGGCCTAAGCATTGAGCATTTTCAGTATGCTGGTCCGCACCTCCCATCCTGTCCATCATCCATCCTGTCTTATCCATGCTTTTCAACTTTTGTGTGAGACACTCCTATCTACCTTCGGAGCTGATGAGGACGATAGTGGTGCCTATAGCCAAGAATAGGACTGGGGTTGCGTCGGATAGTGACAACTATAGGCCCATCTCTTTGGCCACCATAGCGGCTAAGGTTCTGGACGGTGTGCTTGAGCGTAGAATGGCGGGACAGCTCAATCCGCATGATTCGCAGTTTGGTTTTAGAGCAGGGTTGTCCACGGAAACTGCGGTTCTGGCGCTCAAGCATACGGTTCGGTACTACACTGACAGAGGGACTCCGGTGTATGCTGCTTTTTTGGACCTCTCCAAGGCGTTTGACCTGGTTAACTACAAGATCCTATGGTCAAAGTTACGGGAGAAAGCCATACCTCATGAGCTAGTTGACCTCCTCGAGTATTGGTACGACCACCAGTTAAACCAGGTCAGATGGTCGGGTGCATTATCTGGTGAGTATAGACTGGAGTGTGGTGTGAGGCAGGGAGGTTTGACTTCCCCGGCGCTCTTCAGTTTATACATCAACCAGCTAGTTGAGGAACTTAGTAGCACTGGTGTCGGATGCTCTATTGGGGGTAAAACTATCAATAGTATAAGCTATGCTGATGACATGGTGCTGCTGAGTCCCTCAATTGATGCGCTCAGACAGTTACTTGGAGTGTGTGAGCGATACGCCACGGCCCATGGTCTCCTGTACAATGTCAGAAAGAGTGAGGTTATGGTGTTTCGTGCGGGTTCTAGAAAACTGACGACAGTTCCTCCTGTTTACATGTATGGGGTGGCACTTAAGAGGGTGTCTCGTTTTAAATACCTTGGGCACGTTTTGACTGAGAATCTTTTTGATGACGAGGATGTAGAGAGAGAACGAAGGGCGTTGTCGGTTCGATGTAATATGCTGGCCCGCAGGTTTGCTAGGTGTAGTAAAGAAGTGAAAATTACGCTGTTTAAGGCATACTGTCAGACGTTTTACACCTGCAGCCTGTGGGTCAGGTATACGCAGAGGGCCTACAGCGCCCTTCGTGTTCAGTATAATAATGCTTTTCGGGTGTTGCTGGGGCTTCCGCGGTTCTGTAGTGCGTCGGGTATGTTTGCCGAGGCAGGTATAGATACTTTTGAGGCTATCATGCGCAAAAGAACGGCATCCCTAATGCGTAGAATACGTGGAAGCTCCAACAGCATCCTGAAGGTCATTGTGGAGAGGCCAGACTGCCCTTTTCTGATGCACTGGTCCCGTAGACATAGCTGCGGGCCCGGTGCTGATGAAAGATATTTAAATTAATGTTTTATTTTAATTTTAATTGTTATTTATTTTATTTATTTTATTTTATTTTATGTTTGATTGTCATTTTAATTTAATTTCATTGCCTACTAACATAGTTTATAAGCTCCTATTGTTACTAACCATAATGGATCATGTTATCTGACAAATAAATGAATGAATGAATGAATGAATTATTTTTAGTTTTCATATACTACTAAATTGGATTGTTAAAGTTTGTATGGAGGAATTTTAACGCACGGTCCGATTAACTTGAAACTCAGTTTTTATACTTCAGACTAAAAATGAAGAATAACGTGTATCAGGGTTTTTCGAAAATCTACCCCTAAGGGGGTGAAAAGGGTTAGTCAATTTTACAGTGGAGGATTTACTGGGGGCACTGGGGGGCTTGATTAACTCGAAAATTGGTGTAAATAATCTTTGACTCAAGTTATGGAAACATCCCAAACGATATTTAAAATTCCACCCCTGTTTGGCGGCAGTGGGCGTGAAGGCAGGGAATACAGTTTTTAGGAAAAATCTTATAGTTAATTAACTTGAAACTTAGCACAAATACTTGCATAAGTAAGTACCTAATAAAGTTTGTCATTATTAGTATTTCAAAAGTATCCCTCAAAGGGGGTTTAGGGATGTTAAAGTTTGTATGGAAGAATTTAAAGCGCGATCCGATTAACTCGAAAGTCATTATTTTACACTTTTGACACAAAATAAATAATAATAAGTTTTTTGGTTTTTCGAAAGTCGATCCCTGAAGGACCAAAACAGGATTATTCAATTTTTAAGATGAGGATTTTACTGCGTGGATTGATTAACTCAAAAAAATTGTATAAGTAATCTTTGAGACAAGAAGGAAACTTCCCAAATGAATTTTCAAAATTCTACCCCTGTGGGAAAAGAGGAACCTACATTTTATAATTGTGAAAAGTCTTATTCCTTTGGTTAACTTGTTTGGCTATATTTGCCTCTGTAAATGGTTAAAGAACGACCCCTCACAGAGGATTTAAGAAGTGTCAAAGTTAGTACGGAAAAGGAGTGGGGGGTGGTGAGGGGGGAGAAGGAAGGGAGGGTGTGTGAGGGGTAGGGGGTTTTGAGAGGCGAAAGGAGGAGGGTGGTGGTGAGGAGGGTTTGGGGGCAGGGGCTACCGCACTCTCCTCCTCCCCAGGAGGGGCTCCTGGGGAGGAGAGAGAGTGAGGTAGCGGTGAGGGGGATGAGAGAAGGGCGATGAGAGGTGGGTGAGAGGGGGCTAGAGGAGGGGGGGGGACTAGCGCCTTTACACCTTCAAGTTGCTTATTGCATTTGATAATTCTTAAGGAAGGCTATAGGCATATTTATTGTCACGCTCGCTAGGACCCTTAGGTGCCAAGCAAAAAGAAAAAAAAAACAGAAAAAACGCTTAGCGAAAATGAAGTACATATTTGCGCGGGCAGGCAATGTCTGTCTGTTTCTTTGTTTGTTCCGGCTAATGTCCGAAACGGCTTGACCGTTTTTGACGGCATATTCACTGGCAGATAGATGATGTTATAAGGAGCAACTTAGACTACTTTTATTTTAGAAAAATAATTAGAGCTACGCGCAAGAAAATTAAAACCCATGAAATCCGACATCCACGCGGTCGAAGCCGCGGGCAGAAGCTAGTATATCGTATTGTTTAAAAGTAAATAAATATGTTTAAAATGTTAAAAACAAACAAAAGTGAGATTACGCTACGCACGGCGCGGCTGTACAAATAAATACTTATTATACAGTAAAAAGCATTATTAAAATTATAATAACGCGCAGTTAATCAAATATGAATAAATAGTAACGGTTTATAATGCCACTTTAAAGAGGAAAAACAAGTAGATGCAATTAAATATTTATACTTTGGATTTCTTCGAAGCTCAATAGATGGTGTTGGCGTCGAAATAAATGGCGCAAGCATTTTTAGCCCAGCGAACTCTTTTACGCCTGCTATAGCATGATTCTACCATCGACCTAATGAACCAGTGGGAAGAAAAAAGAGATTCAAGATTTATGCTCTTCGTCGTGTTATAAAGAAAATCTGGTCAGTATTGGGCCAGGATAAGATGACCGCTGAATAAGCAGAACCAGAATCGAACATCTCCACATTGAAATCAATATGACCCGCGTCGGTCAAAAAATCTATTTATTATATTATTTTTTATTGATGATATTGGATCGACGAAAAAACTCATTCAATGGGGTTGTTTCCCGGAAACTTCGCCGCAAGATGGCGCTGTATGTTTGTTACCTGTCAAAGTTTTTGATAAAAACGTGTGCACTGTGTGGACGATTTTTTAAGTATTTGCGTGTTTGTTTTCGTCAATTTGTGTTGCTTCACAGTGTATTCTAAAACACTGTTTCTCCTTAATAGTAAAAGGGAATCCTCATAATTCACTCAATTTACTGTGTTCACGTCACTGGAAGTTAATCGACTAGATAATAAACTGACTACATACAGGGTGGAATCGATGCGCAAACGGTTACCACGTATTCAGTACATTATTCAGAACCCCCCTATATAGAAATTTTTCATCGGTTATTGAAAAAAAAAACTGCAGTTTCCTACAATAGTGCAATACCTACACGGTCAAAATGTATGGAAGAGCAGATTTTTTTTTCAATAACCGATGAAAAATTTCTATATAGGGGCTCAGAATGATGTACTGAATACGTGGTAACCGTTTGCGCGTCGATGTCACTTCCACCCTGTATATGTAGGTATGTTATGTAGTCAGTTTATTATTTAGTCACAATATTTTATTGTAGTCTCCAGCTGGCTATAATAGGCCTGTTCTAAATTCTGTTAAAATTGTATCGGTAGGTACTCCATTTGGTACCTAATGGAGTTTGTGTCAGCAGAGGATCCTAACAATAGGATAAAGTAGCGAGTAGAGACATATTAAATAGTATATGTGATCGTAAACCAAGCTCATAGGAGAATGGGTGAGGGCAGAGTTCGTATAACATCGTTTACGAGCCCAGCATGTTTTATAAACATAACACTTTATTGCTATTGCTTACATGGCTCCAACTTAGCGTCACTGGGGATTTCCTCCTGGACTTCAGTTAATACTTACCGGTGTGGCGGTGTGGCGGCATCTACATCGCCACATACGAGCTACGCATCAATTACATGACGTCACGCAAACCTGCATCGCGCAATTAGAGTTTACCACGCGATTAGCCTATACAATACAACGTCCCGACATCAACCGTCGGGCAGTATCCCACCAGGCATAACACCCGTCTGGTCGGAGGATCCTCCCTTTTCAATAGAGGATGAGTGAACTTTACATCCTGTTCCTCATGCCTCTAAACTGGTATCAGTAACATGTAGGTACAAGGAACACAATAATACTGGATTCCTAAACATTATGAGCTTCCTTTTTGGTTTCCACTTATACAAATAACAGTCCTACTTATGAAAACTTTTATAACACGCACAAAATTCAAGGCAGAATACTTTTTCTATTAATTTTATCAGCAAAATCTTTGCCAGTGAAGCAGATTTTAAATCGTGCGCCTGAAGCGTTACTCTGTTCATTCATTTTTACTATTATTATTCTAATAACATCAATTTACATTTACCTATATACTTGTGTGGTTCAAAATAACAGTTGGCACAAAGAGGTACATAAAAAACCGGTCAAGAGCTAGTCGGACTCGCGCACCGAGGGTTCCGTTCCGATTTCTGAAAAACTGTGCTATTTAGAGACATCCTTTTATTTTTCCTGTAATCTTTACATAAACTTTTATCACATAGAATAATTTCAGATTTTTCTCTTTGCAAACTTTGGAGAAAAGGGGTGGGGGAACGGTATTTTTTTACATTTTTCATCAAAAGTCGAAAACTATGCGGCCTAAAAAACCACCACACCCACACATACACACCACCTCACATGCCCTAGTAGCCCCACTTTTAATTTATTTTTAAGACCCCCTTTCAGTACCTGTTGCAAAAAAAAAATATAAATATTTTTATTTCTTTTCCATATTTGAAGTTGATAGATAGCATTAGTAGCTCTTGAGATATCCAGCTGTGACAGACACACAGACAGAACGAGTCGCACCTTAAGTGTTCCTTTTTACCATTTTGGTACGGAACCCTAAAACGATGTCCATGTTCATTACGCGTTCTGGCGATTCCGATAATCACCGGAACGTGTAATGATCATGGACGTCTATATTTTTTATTTTAGACGTACCTCTTTGTGTAAAATGTACCGTGTGTATGCCGATAAAACGCGACTTTACATCAGTCTTTCCGCGCGTCGCGTCGCGGAGACTCGTGGCACGCTCTAAAGTTTAGAGCGGAGAAAACAAATGAAAGAAGTTGTTTAGGCTCTAAACCACTTTTTTCATTTGTTTTCTCCGCAGTCGCTGTCTCAAAACGCGTGTCGTTTGAGCGTGTCACTCGTGGCCACAGGTTAAAGGCAGAATAGAGTTGTCTTGCCCCGACACAGAAAAATAAATAAGGAATAATCCTACTTTAGACTGGAAGTAGAGGAAATCGACTCAGAATGAAAGACCAAGTTGAATTTCAGTCATCTTTTATTGTAAGATAAGCCAACATAGATAATATAAGAAACGAAAACCAGAATAAGAAACGAAAACAAAATTGTTTCAAAAATAGTTATGTAAATAAAAAAAGTGCATATTTAACATGGGCCATTGCGCACCGGGACGACGCGACAGCCGTGGTCGTTTCTGCAACCTCTGTTGCATATGAGCCAGCACATGTTCCAGTAGGTGTGACCGTCGCTGCCGCACACGGGCTCGTACTTGCGCGAGCAGTACCAGCAGTAACATCTGCATCGCCCGAAGTACGCGGTAGGTATCAGCTGCAAGCCCAAGTCATGCCGTCTCTTATTTTCACACCCCAGTTGACACTGATTCGCATAAGTTCTGCCATCTTTACCGCAAACAGGACGATACACGAGATTGCACGCGCATGGACAGACTCCGTGATAGTAGGTCAGAGGTTTCTCATTCTTCTTCGCACGAATCTTGTTCTCGCAGCCCAGAGTGCAGATGTTAGCAAAAGTAACACCGTTACTAGCGCATACCGGAGCGTATATCTTAGGACAGCGGCAATCCACACATTGTCCCTTGTATTGAACAAAGAGCGAGCGCTTTCCGAGCTGATAGCGTTTTCTGTTCTCGCACTGTAAGTGGCACTGATTGTTGTACGTATTTTGATCGCTGGCACAGATAGTGTCGATGTTAAGCGGACATATGCAGTTCTCTTTTTCGCAAACTCCTGCGTATTTCACCCCTATGGCTGGGTTACAGTTGGCCTGGGCGTGGCGACTAACGCACTGTAGGACACAGACGTTCCTGTAGGTTTTGCCATCAGTGCCGCACACTGGGATGATGACGTCAGAGCACATGCAAGTGGGCACTGGGCAGACGCCGCGCTTTGCGATTTTGATGGGACCCAAGCCGAGGAACTTACGTCTTTTATTCTCGCAGTCAAAGTAGCATATGTTACCGTAGGTGTAGCCGTCTGAGCCGCAGAGAGGTTCACCACCGGCGCGGCAGTCGCATGGTTTGTATGGGCACTCACCGAAGCTCTTGACATGGATGGGTGGGAACCTGTTTTCGACTCTATGTGCACTGATGCAGCGGAGTACGCACTCGTTGGAGTAGGTCTTGCCGTCGCAGCCGCACACTGGCTTGTAGATGTAATTGCATAGGCAAGGAATATGTGCGGAGGTCGTGGTGGTAGCGGTAGCGGTGGCTACGGCGGTGGCAGTGGCAGCACCATTTCCCGCGGATGCTGCTGATGCGGCTGCAGCTGCAGAGCCAGCGCCATTTCCCCCGGATGCTGCTGCTGCGGCGGCGGCTGCAGCTGCGGAGTCAGCCCCGACATGGTATGGTTGAAGGCTTGCAGCCAAAATCAGTAGTCCTGTAAATATAACATGCTGTCTATATTTTGTACAAAAATATGACAAACACAAGAAATACTATCGAACAAGTAGGATAGTCTAACATTTTTTGTAAGTCAATCACGAACCAATTTTCAATTCAATTCAATTCAATTCAAATTCTTTATTGCAATCCATAATGTACATAAGGTGTTAAAATACATTAGAAGAAACAATTATGGACCCTGTCGGGCACAGCAAAATTATAAAAATAGGTAGGAGAGAGGAAGAGCGCTTTTATCAACTTTCCATAACACTAAAACAATTAAAATAGGTAGACTTTTTTCGTCGTATTCGTATCTTTAATTTATATAGAAATTAATTATTATTTATAATTTGTAATATTATTATATTCCAGTTATATTAATTTTATTTAATGGGTGCATTTTTATTATTTAAACCGTTTAATTCCGTAAGACTAAAGTAAATTGGAAATTAGTAGATTATTTTATTATATTTATATCGTTGCTTTTTATTATAATAAATTATTTATTATTGTTATATTTAGTATATATCTCTCAATTATTTATTTTATGTATTTATAATTTTTCATACAAAAAAAAAATACAAAAACATACGAGTATAACTTCTTTGCGCTAGGAACAGTTAGGGCGGGTTATTTGACGTATTGTTATGATTATTTTTTCTGTGAATACTTTTACTTATTTTACATTTATGTTTATATTATAATAAGTACTGAAGAAATTTGAAGAAATAAAATAAAGTAAACTGTGTTGTACATAAATTGAGGCAGCCCCAGTAAGTTAAAGTAGTACTTGTGTCGGAGCTGTCATGAAAAATTAAACCATTTTTAGGGTTCTGTACCAAAATGGTATAAAAGGAACCCTTATGGTGTGACTCAGTCTGTCTGTCTGTCTGTCTGTCTGTCTGTCTGTCTGTATGTCTGTCACATCTGGATATCTCAAGAACTACTAATGCTATCAACTTGAAATTTGGAACAGTTTTAGATGACGTTTACCCAATTATTTCGCAAATAAGAAAGAGGTAAAAATATTTATGTTTTTTTTTGTAACAGGGACTGAAAGGGGGTCTTAAAAATTCAAAGTAGTTCTACTACGGCATGTGGGGTATCATATGAAAGAGCGCTGTTTGCACATTCTCAAACATTTTTTTATTTTTATTAACTGCACATAGTTCTCGACTTTTGATGAAAAATGTGAAAAAAAATACCGTTCCCCCCCTTATCTCCGAAGTTTGCAAAGATAAAAATCTGAAATTATTCTATGTGATAGAAGTTTAAGTGAAGATTACAGGAAAAATAAAACGATGTCTCTAAATAGCACACTTTTTCAGAAATCGGAACGGAACCCTCGGTGCGCGAGTCCGACTAGCTCTTGACCGGTTTTTTTTTAAATAATAAAAGAAGAAATATAAACTAGACCTGCTAAGATCTTCATGTCGCCTTACAATCTGCACTTGACACTGAGGAACCATCCCTATGTATGCACTTTATATGGTTCTAATATTTACCAAGTCTTTGTTAACACAACAATATACCAAACGATGCATAATTTATTACTGCACCAACAATACGAGCCCTGATTGGTAGAAGTGAAAGAAAGGTCAATTATTTACAAAATGTTGTAAATAATTATGATGATAATTGTTGTAATAAGTACATATCTATTGAATATTGTAAAATTAATGATGTTGTATTGTTGAATTTATTGCTATGTCAGATGAAGGGACGTCATTGGTAAATGGATCATAACAGTTGTTCCTTTTGGGATAAAAGTGCCAACCAGTATGGGTTTGTAACTTGTTTGGATTTAGTTAAAGTTCTTAATGAAATAAAATGCTGTAAAAGGAAATATTTTATAATCAGTAGTATCAATATTCTGCTGTTTGTTCAGACGTTTTAAGACTATGGAAAAATGCAATGCAATAATTTAACAAACATAATGGTCAAATAAACATCGGTACCTACCTTCCAACTATTACCTATTTAGTCACGTTGTTTTTTGATGACATTCTATTTAGTATTTCAGAAGTTTTTTTAAACCAAACAAATGTTTAAAAAACTAGACTAAATTCACTCAATAATCTCTTCATAATTAATAGAGCGTTTTCAGAAGATTGCGTTTTTTTCCTGTACACATTTTTCGACAGTTACATAACTGAACACTAAGACTAAAGCCTATTGTAACTTAGTTGCCGAAAACACTACTAAAAATCCCTCACAATCTCAGCATTCCGCTGGGACAGCGTGATACATACGCACAAAATTAAGGGTGATAACGAAATCAGTTTTTATTCGTTTCAAACTCCGGCTGGATGATTTGATAAGGGCGCAGACGCCATCTTTATTCAATCTTCGCCACCTTTCAATTCGGGTCGGCGCGTGACTAGAATGCTGGACTGCTGGTGGTCACCATAAAGTGTGTAGGCCGAGGGATGTTCTCAGTGAAGAATTGGAACTACGCGACGATTCTCACGCTCTTCAACTCGTTCATAGTGTACGCAAGAAAGGACCTCTTTACTGACAACACAAGTTTACCTCACATTCTGTCAAACTAGTAGTTCCTATCTACCAGGATCTTTTGGCGCCAAAATTGGTACTAACGCCGCCATCTTGTTTTTTCAATACAATTTCTGTGACAATTTCACAAATGTTTTCCAACAACGCCCCCCTGTTAATGGCATTCAGGCACCAATAAATACAGTCCGGACGACGAAATAATGCGCTCCTGTCCGTTGGACAATTTATAGTAGTACTAATATGGATCAAATTCGCAAAACACATATTCGCTGGTATAAAACTAACAGGTGTCAGGAATGCATTCTCTCGAAGGCGGGACTGTAGTTCTGCCGCCGGGGTCGCGGGTTGTTCGAAAGAGATACCGTGGCCCTGGCACAGGCAACTGAAGGAACACGGGTGGGTTTTAGTCAGTAAAAGTCTGACACGACCTCCCGCTCCACCCAGAGCGGGAGAAGTCATTTGATGATTTCCTATCCACAAAAAAAAAATGGACTGTAGTTCTCTACTTATATGTGTGGGTGTCGTAACCCGCATTACGCTAAGCTGTAATGTATCTCATACTTTTGTGAAAAAAAGTTTTCACTGCTAACCCAAAGAAGTTTCTCATTGCTTTGTTTTTGCAAGTTTTACTTCTTTTTCTATGCGCTCATATTAGTCGCAAATAAAGTCAGAAAAAAAATGATACCTACTAGAAAAATTAGGCCATTTATTGTGAAAATGAAGCGTATGGTCACAGCCGTTCGGAGGGGCTCGTTGAAACTTGAGGCGGCTAGCGAAGTATTAGGAAGTCAGCTTGTGGTGGCGATGGACCACTACGCCAGCTACGTGGCCAATACTTTATCCTATTTTCTTGGAGGAAACTATATTACTTATAATTTTCTTGGTGGTATCATTATTGCACTGTCACGAGAACGATCTTCTTCTCGTGAAATAAGAATTGCTACTTTGAAAGAAGACCTATTTTATTAAAGTACTAGCTTTTGCCCGCGGCTTTGCCCGCGCATGTATTGTACATACAAACCTTCCTCTTGAATCACTCTATCTATTAAAAAAAACCGCATCAAAATCCGTTGCGTAGTTTTGAAGATCTAAGGACATAGGGACAGACAGACAGGGAAGCGACTTTGTTTTATAATATGTAGTGATGGTTTTGGTAATACGTTCCTAACATCATAAAATATCATCTATTAACTTTAGGAAAAAAATGCTTTGAATCTTCAACAGCACGTTTCTGAAGTGAAAACTTCAAAAACGTGCTGAACATAAGCGCGTTGAGTGATTTTTGGTAGGGGGGCGCATCATCACGTCACCGCGACACTGCTATGCATAGTTTTTAGGGTTCCGAACCTCAAAAGGAAAAAAAAACGGAACCATTAGGTATAGGATCACTCGTGTGTCTGTCTGTCACACCCAATTTACTCCGAATCTAATGAACCGATTAAGTTGAAATTTGGTACACATATGGATTTTTGTGACCAAAACACGTACTCTAGCCGTGTTATAGTATCTGCCAATACCTAAACGACAAGAGTGCACTAACCTACATACAGCGCATAGAAACAGCCGACACGCGCGCCTCGAAACGCTGACATCGCATAGTGACGCACGTCATACAATGCCCTGCTTACCGGATTCATGTAACTTTTTCTAAAATAAGTAATAATGATTTATTCTGTATCTAACATCGATCGGAATAGGAATTCTATTTTATAATATTAAAGTATTGTAATTTTTCTCTAATTAAACTTAGTTAGAAATCATTTTGGTTTTCTTTGGGTCCTCCGACAGCGACGTACATATTTGGCGCAGTCGGTAGGATACTCGAGGCGTCTCGAGTTAAGCAGATAGAGCTATTCTGATATCGAATATCGTCCCGCTAATTCGCTACCGCCGTCGTGAGCGATCGTGTTCGCCGAGTATCCTGAACAAGAACCTGACGTCCTGCGCGGAGGAGAAATCTAGACATCGATCCCAGAGGTACCGAAATGCAGCTGCTTATGTAAGTACACTGACAATCGTTTCTGTGAGTTGCTTTCAATTCCTCCCTCTTTACCTACAGTAGTTTATCTTAGTTGCAATCATTTTTCACCCTAAGCAATCTACCCCCGAGGGGCCTACGCGCTCTAGGCTAGCACGTAGGATAGATATAGACTTGAATAGAGATATCGGAGTAGGTTTAGAAACTACGGTTAATAGTAGTTTAGAGAATTCATTGGGCTTAGAGAGTTTTGAGCCGGTCATAATGTCCGATCCCGATACGATTTTTAAGACTTTGCGTTTAGTACCAGATTTCGACGGTAATCCACACGTCTTGCCAAGATTTATACATCTTTGTGATCAAATTGCTTCTGAGTATTTAGGAGATAACCCGGACAATGCTTTGGCTAAGCTATGCCTAATTAACGGTATTTTAAATAAAATAACGGGGCCAGCAGCGCGTATTATAAATTCAAATGGCATATCTGAAGATTGGGATAGTATTAAATCGTGCCTCATAAATAACTTTTCCGATCAGAGAGATGAGACCGCTCTTTACAATGATTTGATGTTGGCAACTCAGGGAAACAATTCACCTCAAGAGTTTTATGATCGATGCCTTAATTTATTCAGCACCATTATGACGTATGTTACCCTACACGAGGATATTAGAACAACTATAGAGGCTAAGCGTACTCTGTATCGGAAGTTAACCATGCAGGCATTTGTTCGTGGCCTAAAAGAACCATTAGGGTCACGTGTACGTTGCATGCGTCCTGATAGTGTTGAAAAAGCGCTGGAATTTGTGCAAGAAGAATTGAACGTCCTTTATTTGCAAAACCGTCAGGAGCCAATAACTGATAAAAAGTCGAATGTAAATACAATAAAAACTTTGCCGATGGCCGCACCAACCGATAACGCCAGCCCTATATCTAGAACGTTCAATTCCAATGCACGAACCGGGCCCATCGCAAACTTTCAGCCACTGCAGACATGGAGACCAAATTTTCAAGTCAACCGGCCTATCCCGTTTGGGAACGCCTCCGGAATGCCGTCGCATTCGCAACAAATGTATCGCGCGCCGATGTCGCATACGCAGCAAATATTCCGTGCAGCTCCGCCTAACTACAATCGTTTCAACAATAATTTCCAAATGCAACCGCGAATCATTCCACAAAACTCTGGGCCTAAGCCTATGAGTGGTGTTAGCCATTATATTACTAAGGAAAGGCCGTCGTTTGGTCCATCAGCAACTTATGACTGGCGTACCAATGGAAACCCGCCTCCATCTAATTACTTTAAGACTAAAGAAATGAACATGAATGTATGTTTAGATGACGGTGGCCAGTACTACTATTATCCAGAATATTTTATTGAACCGGACTTTAGTTGCTACCTAGAAAACCCGGAATATTATAACATAGAACCGTCGTATTGCGCAGGCACTGATTTAAATTCTGAAAATTTTGCTGTAGGTTACCCGGTCACTGTAACTAACGAACCTGAACCATCTACGCCTAAATCCAGTAATGAAAAGGATTTTCAGAAGCGCGAGAAATCAGACAACTCAAAATAGAATTAAACTTACATACACAAAGACAGCTTCCATTCATCCAGATCTTACAACCACCGTTAAGATTACTGATTGATACGGGCGCAAATCAATCGTTCATTAGCCCGGAAGCTGTTCGAACATACTTCCATAGTTTCCCTTTAAACTTCGATCCTTTTGAAGTCACAAATGTACACGCTACAACAAGAAATAACTATTCCATAACCATCCCCACTTTTACTGAATTTCAGGAGCATGATGATATTAAATTATTCATTTACAAGTTTCATGAATACTTCGACGGGCTTATAGGATTAGACCTACTGGAAAAATGGGAAGCCAAAATCGATCTTAAAGATAAATTGTTAATAACTCGTAATTCTACTAATAAAATTAGAATGTACAACTCGCGTAACATAAACTTATACGAGGACGTCATACCAGCTAACTCATCAAAAATACTGAGGCTACCGATCAACTTACATGACGGCGATGCGTTAATTTCTGAGCAGGCTATAGCGAATTGTATTATTAGAGATTGTTTAACTACAGTAAAGAATAATCGTGGGTTTTTGGAAGTTATTAACCCAACTTCACATGACTTAATATTCTCAATGGATCGTGCCGTACAAGCGGAGACTTATAACATTCAGTGCATGCGTACCGAGCAATCTTACGATATTCAGCATACGAATATCAAACACACGTCAGCTAGAGCGAATGACGTCGTAGCACGTTTGCGTACAGACCACCTTAATGACGAAGAACGTATTAATTTGGAAACTTTATGCGGAAAATACGCTGATATTTTTTATATAGACGGAGAGGCACTAACATTTACTAACAAAATAAAACACCGTATCCGAACCACCGATGAAATTCCCATTTATACAAAAAGCTATCGATACCCGTACATACATAGAGATGAAGTCCGAGATCAGATAGGCAAAATGTTAGAGCAGGGTATTATAAGGCCGTCGGAGTCTGCCTGGAGCTCGCCTATCTGGGTCGTCCCAAAGAAGGCAGACGCTTCAGGGAAAGCCAAGTGGCGTCTAGTAGTTGATTTTAGAAAATTAAACGAAAAAACCCACGACGACAAGTACCCCATACCGAACATTAATGACGTTTTAGATAAGCTAGGGAACTGTCAATATTTTACAACTCTTGACCTTGCAAGCGGATTTTACCAGGTTGAGATGGACCCCGTTGACATTCCCAAGACCGCATTTAATGTGGAGAATGGTCATTACGAGTTTTTACGAATGCCCATGGGGTTCAAAAATTCGCCATCAACATTCCAACGTGTTATGGACAATGTCCTCAAGGACCTTCAGAACACGGTCTGCCTGGTCTACTTGGACGATATCGTCGTATTCAGCACATCCCTGCAAGAACACATAATCAACCTTGAAAAGGTATTCAAAAAATTAAGAGAGTCAAATTTTAAAATTCAGTTAGACAAATCTGAGTTCCTTAAACTAGAGACATCTTATTTAGGTCACGTCATAAGTAGAGAAGGTATCAAACCAAATCCGGATAAAATCGCCGCTATCCAAAACTATCCTGTTCCAACTACCCCCAGAGAAATCAAACAATTCCTCGGTCTAGTAGGCTATTATAGGAAATTTATTCCGGACTTTGCGCGGGTAACAAAACCTCTAACACAATGTTTAAAAAAAGGAAGAAAGGTAACAATTAATTCTGAGTACACCGCAAGTTTCGAAAAATGTAAAGCCCTAATAACTAACGATCCGATCCTACAGTACCCCGACTTCCACAAAGAATTCATTCTAACTACTGATGCTTCTAACGTCGCTTTAGGTGCTATTCTATCACAAGGGACTGTCGGCGCGGACAAACCTGTTTGTTACGCATCCCGCACTCTAAATGAGAGTGAAATAAACTACAGCACAATTGAAAAGGAGCTCCTTGCAATAGTTTGGGCCACAAAGTATTTTAGACCGTATTTGTTCGGAAGGAAATTTAAGATCATCACGGATCATAAGCCACTCCAATGGGTTATGAACCTGAAGGAGCCCAACTCTAGACTAACCAGATGGAAGCTAAAACTATCCGAGTACAACTACACTGTCATATACAAAAAGGGTTCAACTAACACAAAGGCGGACGCTCTCTCCCGTATCCAAATACATAACGAAGAAACCTGTTCTATGGTGGTAAATGCTTCTGAACGTCCAGCTTCAATAGATAACTCGTCTACAGTGTCAGCCCATACCAATCAAGAAAACCCTATTCTTGAAATACCGATTGTTGATCAGCCATTAAACAAGTTTCATAGACAAATTTGCATAACGGTAGTTGGTGATATAAAAAAACGCCCCACGGCATCTAAACCCTTTGATACTCATACCAGAACGGCCGTCCAGGCATCTCAATCAAATTTAGAATCGGACATTATCAATATCATTAAAGAATACGTAAACCCTAAGGTTAAAACTGCGTTACTTATAAAACCCCCTCTGGCAATGTACAGAATAATACCTATCATTCAAGATAAATTTAAAAGTTCGTCAATGAACCTCGTTTTAGCTAAAAGAGAGGTTGAGAACGTTAAGGAATATTTAAAGCAACAGGAGATCATTAAACATTACCACGACGGTAAAACAAACCACCGCGGAATAAACGAATGCTATTTAGCCCTCTCGGAGCGTTACTACTGGCCAAAAATGAAAGATGAGATAACAAAGTTCATCAACGATTGTACTATCTGTGGACAAGCAAAGTATGACCGTCATCCCATTAAACAATGTTTTAATATAGTACCCCCCGCCACCAAACCATTTGATACTGTTCATATAGATCTGTTAACAATCCAAAATGAAAAATACCTAACAATCGTAGACGTATTTTCTAAATACGCACAAGCTTATTACATACGAGATGGTACAGCCGTTAGTGTCCTACAGGCGTTACTGAAATTTTGCACACACCATGGTCTGCCTTTAACCATCGTATCGGACAATGGTACGGAATTCACCAACCAATTATTTAACGAATTCATTAACTTGCATAAAATAATTCACCACAAAACTCTGCCGCATGCCCCTAACGATAATGGGATTGTGGAACGTTTTCACTCATCCTTATTAGAACATTTACGTATCTTAAAACTAACCCGTAAAGACGATGACGTAATCAACCTTGTCTCCTATGCGATTTTAGCATACAACAGCACAATACATAGTTTTACAAAATGTCGACCATTTGATATTATAACCGGACACTTCGATCCGCGAGACCCCTTTGATGTAGATCTAACTAAACATCTCTCACAGCAATACATGCAAAACCATAAAGAAAAGATTCAATTAGTCTACAACGTAATAAATGAATCTTCCCTCGCAACCCGCACTAAAATTATAGAAAACCAGAACAAAGCTCGCGAGCCCGAAATCGAGTATCAGCCGCAACAACGTGTTTTTGTCAGTAACCCTTTAGCGAGCCGTCAAAAACTAGCCCCTAGATATACTCATGACACCGTTTTAGCCAACCTACCTATACACATATATACATCCAAAAAGCGAGGTCCCGTCGCTAAAAGTCGGCTAAAAAGAGTACCCAAAAGCGCTCTATTGTTACAGGGTGCTACTGGTCCTGACTGCTCATTTGACAGCAGCCCAGGAAACAAACCAGAAGATAACACTTGAAAGTCTGGACGATGGCCCGGGAATACTACCCTTTCGGCTTGGTGCAACCAAACTTATAACCCATTATCATACCTTCCTGCAGTATATTCAAACTAGGAACACCGACTTAAATATTAGAACGTTACAAGATCAGTTAGACAACTCTAGGCTAAAATTAGATAATAACACGCATATGTTGTATGAAGTTCAATTAGACTATCTGTCGGAAAAATTGCAATGCGTCGCACGCCAACTAGAAACGTTAAAACCAGGTCGTGTAAAGCGAGGTCTCATCGATGGTCTAGGCTCTATAATAAAAAGCGCCACAGGAAATTTGGACTACTCAGATGCGGTCAGATACGATAATACTATCAAAATCCTTCAGGAAAATAGTTACAAAACCACTGAGGAACTAAATAACCATATCAGTTTCAGCAAGGAATGGATGGCCCAACATTCCGATATTATTAGCCAATTAGTAGCTAACCAAGTTAAAATTAATGATACACTAAAATTATTATTAGACAGAAACGCTCACCAAGATTATAGCCTTATAAGATTTGCAAAATTCGGACAGTGTTTAACTATACTAGCTGAAAACCTAGATAAGGTACTAAACGAGTTAGTGAGAGTGGAGAACATGCTGGCATTCATTCACAGCTCAAGCGTACATCATTCTATGATTAGCATAGAAGTTTTACGGCATATGATCGACAGACTAGTTAAAATCTACGGTAGAGATAAGGTAATAGATTTAGAACTTAGAGAATACTATGATATTATTAAACCGGGATATTATTATTCAGGCAGTCAAATAGTAATTATATTTAAATTTCCGATATTCGCTACAGAAACATACGACCTCTATAAACTGTCAATAGCCCCCAACAAGTTTAGGCAAGCCCTTATCCCTCCTAATCCATTGATTGCAACAAGCAGGAAAGGTTATGTGTATATAGAGGCTGAATGCCCGAAGTATAACAACTGGTATCTCTGCGGAAAAACGACGAGTCACCAGCTACACGAAGACCCAGACTGTGTACAGAAACTTATTATGGACCAGACCCTCGATGGAAGCTGCGAAATCGTAACCATATCATTATCAAAAATAGCTATGGAAGAGTTAGATGAGAAGCATTACGTCATATCGTTTCCCAATACAACGCGAATACATACCTTATGCGGACAAGAGGAATACACCCTATTGAATGGCACTTACTTGGCCATTATACCCGTGAATTGCTTCCTGTACACCCCAGCGTTCACCATCACTAATCTCAATGATCATGTAGAAGGACAACCAATCAAAATTACGAAGCTAAACTACAACACTGAAGGTCACCCGGAACCAGTACAAGTCAACCTCAACTCGATTGATCTTACTAAACTACACGATGCTCAATACAAAGTAATGTCACAGCCTCCTCTACGGGTGCAATCTTTACCATCCGAATACTTATACCATACAACGATTCCGTTCTACGCCGTACTATCCAGTACACTTGCACTCGGTACATTCATCGTTATAAGACACTGTAGGAAATCGAAGTCTGGAGCCGAGAAACAATCTACAGGAGACAAGATTTATGCAGAGCCTGGAGCACCTGAAATTCCGAAGTCAACAATATTTTCTCAGTTCAAACTTCAAAAATAATTGTTGATCTGACGGTGGAGATGTTATAGTATCTGCCAATACCTAAACGACAAGAGTGCACTAACCTACATACAGCGCATAGAAACAGCCGACACGCGCGCCTCGAAACGCTGACATCGCATAGTGACGCACGTCATACAATGCCCTGCTTACCGGATTCATGTAACTTTTTCTAAAATAAGTAATAATGATTTATTCTGTATCTAACATCGATCGGAATAGGAATTCTATTTTATAATATTAAAGTATTGTAATTTTTCTCTAATTAAACTTAGTTAGAAATCATTTTGGTTTTCTTTGGGTCCTCCGACAGCGACGTACATATTTGCCGAGTAAATAAATTAATTTTGAATATGGGAGTCATTTTTAGGGGGCAAATAAGAAAATAAAAAAAAAAGTTTTGCAAACTGTACCGTGTGACATATCAAATGAAAGGACTTACTATGAAGGTCTCAAATTATATATTTTTTATATTTTTAAAATATTTTTTTTTAGAGTTATTTAAGAAAATAGACGAAAATAGATTTCCCTTATCTCCGAAACTACTGAGCCTAAAATTTTGAAAAAAATACAGAAAATAGGTCTATATCTCTAAATTACAAGAAACCCTATAAGAAGTTTGTGGACTTAAAATAACATGGTAAATCTCTCAATATTGTGAGTACAAACTTATATTTACTGTTGGAATGTATGGGAGAACATGTTTTTCAACTATAATGTTAAGTTTGTTCTTGGGATAATTTCATCCCAACTACGGAACCCTTCATTGTGCTTAGTCCGACACGCACTTGGCCGGTTTTTTTCACTTCCGTCGGCTTTGACAATTGGTAACTGGCATTTTTTTTTTGTTTATTCTTACTATTGACGAGCTAAACGCTAAATATACGTTTAAACAGTAAAATTTTAATTGTTAAGCCCCCAATCAGATGGAAACTGTACACTTTAACCT
This sequence comes from Cosmia trapezina, assembly GCA_905163495.3. Lineage (NCBI taxonomy): Eukaryota > Metazoa > Arthropoda > Insecta > Lepidoptera > Noctuidae > Cosmia > Cosmia trapezina. The sequence goes on from LR991024.1 coordinate 28,386,143, forward strand.
GTTTGTAATTGCCTAACCCACGGGCTTCACCCACAATATCTCCTTCCACACATGTTATCTACACCCATAAGTGGTGGTGTCGGGTTTTTAAGGGCTAATAACGCCTCCTCCACCCCCACCCCCTAATTAATTTACTCGGAAGCCTTTAGGCAACCCCAGTTCCTTAGTAAACCAAAAAAATAGGCCACTTTTTCTTTTCAAAGTGAACCTACTAGAATTTTTTTCAGTCTTTATTGTCTTTGCTAATTGGGGTTTTATAAAATTGAGTTTTTTGTAAAAGTGTAATGAAAAGGGTTGCTAAAATATTCCTCTTGAATACATTTTGAATGAGGTTTCTGTTAGAAGGTTAGTTCGTGCTTAGAAATACTGTACTATCGTATGGAATATATTGAGGCCGCGCCGTAACGAAACGGATTTTTTTACTATACCTACCCGTTCGATAATATGGCACATCGAGAAAAATGAGGAAAATTCGTAGTCGATTGTAGAGCGTTACTACCACACATACCTAGGTAAAGATTTATTTCTCACCACAATATAAATCTACATTTTCAAAATATTATCAAGAACACAATAACATTTTTAATTATACTGTGGGAGACTGGTGCCTAAGCTAGGCGTAAGGCCTGTATTTCAGGACACCAGGTCTCCACCCCTTCGGAGGACATTTAAATATAATTATGAAAACCTATAAGGTACCTTTAAAATTCGATGACACATTTTTATTTTATTTTTCTTTAATGGCCAACCAATTGTTTACACTGCTAAAATTAGTTAGTTTTATTGAAACGAAGGTTAGTGTAACAACCTCTTAAAGGTAACACCGCATGCCCACTGGCCCCACTGCTGACATAATAATATTATTCAGGTATTACCTATATCCCTGCAACTAGGTACATTTTAGGCTAGATGGAACCCAGAACACTTGCGTTAAGCAAACAGCACGGTATGTTTAGTCAAATTAAATCAAAACATGGCCGGCCCAAAGCTGCATAACTTTAGTTCGCTAGACTAGTTAACAATATGAACTTCAACGGTATGGGTTTTAGGGTAATCAGTATTACAGGTCAGGTAGAAAATGGGTGTTTTCTTCCATTTGCAGGGGTGATGGAGAAATAAAAAATGTATCAAAATATTGTTATTATTATTTTATTTTATTATAAAATTTTACAAAAAAATCTTAAAATATCAAAAAAAAAAAAAAGGAAAGTAGTAGTAAGTTAAGTATATGAAGATTACCTTAACCTCTGTAAGAAATATTATTTATTACCCCTAATTAATCATCGTAAGATCTCCGACTGTGTTCTGTTAATAAAGACCTTTAATAATAATATAATATCCGAAATTCTATCTATATTTTACTTCAACGTCCCCGTAAGGTCGAAGCGGTCCAATCCCCAGTGTCGTGACCGTCGTGTGCCATTTGCGTCGACTAACTACAGACAGAACTCATTCATTGTGCGTGCAAGCAGAAACTTTAATAAGGTGTGTGAACAGCATGACTTCGATCCCTTCACAACAGTCCGCGGCCAGAAAGAGCTCGAGCCTCAACTTTTCACCTGATGCTTGATGTTGCTCAAATTATGTTAGCCTGAGTCTTATTGTTTTACCACCTATATTGTCCTGTTGTATATGTTGCATTGCATACGTTGCGTAGGTGGGATCAGTTTGTCTCTAGCTATATGCTTTAGTTAGTATTCTGAGGTAATATGTAAAATTTTGGCTCGTGAGGATCTCGTGGCTAAGTAATAACAGCCGTACGGGTCGATCCATCAGGTTAAGCTACGCTTGCCGGGGTTGGTCCGTGGATGGGTGACCATCTTTACATATCGAGACTCCTCCGTGCCTCGGAAAGCACGTTAAGCCGTTGGTCCCGGCTGTCATTCTTGGATCTTTGACAGTCGTTACGGGTCGTCAGAAGCCCGAAAGTCTGACAACCAGTCTTACCAAGGGGTATCGTATTACCCAGTTACTGGGTTGTGGAGGTCAGATAGGCAGTCGCTCCATGTAAAATACTGGTATTCAGCTGCATCTGGTTAGACTGGAAGCCGACCCCAACATAGTAGGCTTAAGGCTAGGCAGATTGATTGATGTATAATTTTGGCTTTGGCGGTTTATTGTTTTTGTCTGCAGTACTGTGTTGTTCACAGATTTCTTCTATTATTATTCTGGTAAATATGTGTGAAGACTTGAAACTGGCTGTAAGACACATTTTCAATTTCTAAGTCTTCTTTGTTTAGCTGTAAATCTTTCAAAGGAAATAAATAAATAAATATCAGTTCATTAATTCCTATGACAGATTACAAAACTCCTTTAATTACGCATAAAAAAAATAATAACATTGAACAATGCCAGTCAGCTGAATAACATCTTGATTACGTTTAAACATCTGACTCTATGACGTAATACACTTTGCTTCCAATATTTATTTAATCTGTGGCAATGTCACCTTCGTTAGTGGAGACATAGATAGTAAAATCATGAATAAAAACTTTTTAACAAAAAAAAAACCGACTTCCAAAAATCACTACAAAGTGAAAAATAACTTTGATTTCGGAAGTCGGTGTCTTTCGTTTTTTATTTACTTTCTTTTTTTTTGCCACCGACTTCCGAAATCAAAGTTATTTTTCACTTTGTAGTGATTTTTGGAAGTCGGTTTTTTTTTTGTTAAAAAGTTTTTATTTCTCGCTTTTTAGTGGGTCTGTTTATAATTTGTATAAGTTACAATAGTCTAATGTCAATTGCTCATCACATGTTACAAAATATTGCTTTTCCCGATGCTGGGACGTTAATTGTTGAGGATTTCTGCTGGTAAGAACCAGGAGAACTCCTCAACAACCACTCACCACACGCATTGTTTGACGAGCGGAAATTGCTTAGCAACCATATTAAAGTAATCGAATCGCAACCCGTGAAATATTTATCATTGAGTAGTTCCGGTAGCCATCTGTGGTCTTCATCATCAGTTCCACTTCACCAAGTGGTGCTTTCCGAGAGCAAATGCACAAGCTACTATAAAAAATACCCCAATTGCTATAGGTGTGCCTATAATATTTGAAGAGTTCCTTCGATTTCTCCAGGATCCCATCATCAGAACTGGATTTTGAAAAAAATGGGACCATTTGGGAAGTATACCCTTTCCAACAAAAAAATATTTTTTCAAATCGGTTGGCAAGCGACGGAGTTATGCGCGAACAAACATAAAAAAAAAAAAAAAAAAAAAAAAAAATACAAACATCCGAATTGAGAACCTCCTCCTTTTTTAGAAGTCGGTTAAAAAGATTACTTATATGTAGTAGTACACACGGCTACACATCAAGCTATACATTTCCGGTATAAGCTGATCTCGTATTGTATAGGATTTCCGTACAATGACAGGTCAACTTATACTGGAATCTATATCTTGATATGGAGCCGTATGTACAAGGCTCATTTTGGCGCGTGTCCAAAATTGAATTTGAAACTAACGCCGCACTCTTGTTTGTCAATACAATTTCAAAGTCAAAGATAATTTAAAAATTATGGGTGAAAAAATAAATAAAACTAGCCTATGAAATTGCAGATTTTTGATACCGGCTAGTGTGAAAATATCTTTCATTATAGTTAGAATTCCAAATTATACTTAATTTTATAGTTGTTCATTTTTTTGTTTTCCCGCCGTTTAATTTTTCTGTAACCATGGAAAGATCGAAATAGTGCGCTATTTTTATCAAATACGAGTTCCGTCGTGGCACCAACGCAGCACAGACAGCACGCAATATTAACGACGTGTGTGGACAAGGTACCGCAAGTGAACGCACGGTCACGCACGGTGCGTTTTTGGTTTGATCGCTTCCGTTCTGGAAATTTTGATCTCGTGAATGAGCCCCGGTGAAAAATTTCAAATCCAATGAGGCGGCGAAAAACAACTTTGAATTCATCGATTCCCGTCCCCAGATCTCTATAGCGGAGGCAACAATGAACTTTCACTAAAATGGCAAAAGTGCATCGGCAATTTCATAGGTAAAGACCTAATAATCATTGTAGCAATTTTAGATTACAATACTTCCTCTCCTCTACTATAATAGTACATTATGAAATAAGTGCGATAAGTTGAAAATTACAGCCAAGGCGCTATTGCTAGCCCGAGCCGTAGGCGAGGGCTACAAGAAAGCAGAGGCTGTAATTATCAAAGCGCACGTATGTCATACGACGTTTTATAACACTTTCTGAAAATGAATTTGCATCTTTGCTTGTTTTCCATACGATGAAATTTTAATACGCTTGTAGGTATCTATCGGTCGATCTTTCGGGCAAGAGGCTTAAGGGTCTTACAGACAGAGGCGATATCGCGTCGCGACGCGATATTTTTCTACGGATATAATATCGAAATATCGCGTCGCGACCGCGATATCGCCTCTGTCTGTAAGAGCCTTTAGAGTAGCCTTTTACGCTGCCTCTGAGACTTGTGGCGGTGTCGAATGAATAAATTCATCATTACTTGACGACATTTTCAAATAAAAACAATACAGCGAAAAGAAAAAGCGCGCGGAATAATTTTTACTTGTTCACAAATTAGCGATGCGCACGCATCAGCGCCTTTTTTTTTAAGGCAAAGGCACAAAAACAGTCAGTATTAAAGTAATTTTTTTTTTTTGTTTTTGTTACAGATAAATGGCTGTAATTTATTGTCAAAATTAATTTAAATGTTTAACATTTAATTCTTTAATTTTATTTTATCCCAAAGTTAATTTTATTCATAAAATGTTGACCACTTTTCTGACATAAAAACTTTTTGCTAAGATTTAAAAAAGTACCGTTCTTTTTAGACGGAGCATCATGATAAACCGTACGTGTTACCTTATTAAAAAGAAACTCGTGCGTTTTACTTTACGATAACGCACAAGTACGTAATGACATACATTACGATATTGAAATTGGTGAAATAAGAGACCCTTTACGAGCAAATGTGTTATAAAAATACTTCCACTCCTAGAGGCAGCTACTTCCAGCCCAGTTCTCACTAATTCAGGAGCACACGTTTGCGTCAATTACTCTCGTTCATAATTAACCACAGCCTACAAACGGAACTCATAAATATTTGCTGATAACATATTCACTGACTGTATGGTGATTGCCTAGGCCGGATTATGGGGGCTGCCTGATTTCGGACGGATTCCCTTTGATTAGACTGTTAGGGGATCATCAGTTTATGGTTGTTTGGTGATTTCATTTCTGGTTGATTAATGAACTAAATGTAAAAGCTTAACCCCTCAGCTGTCGAAGAACCGATCATAAGTCAAGGCGGCAACGTCGGAAGGTGGAGATTTGTGTGCTAGAAACTTTGTGTGAAGACTAGAAAGAGAAAAATATAGTCCAAGAGTAGTTCCTGCTTTTCCTATCAATGATGTTGATGACTTTTTTCTTCGGTAAAATTTATATATACCTACTGCCAAGACATGTATTTCTTATGTTTTGTGTAGAAATTATCATGGAAATTTTTCGGAAAGCCAAAAAAAGATTGTGACTCTGGAATCTCAAGTGGAACACATTGATGGTTACATGACCCTGATCATATCCACGTGAAAACAAAGTCACTTTTGCTCTAAAATTCTCTTTGCGTTTTGCATGAACTCTTAGTAACTACTTCATCATCAGAATAGCCTTTGCCCAAGTTCTATGTTGGGGTCGGCTTCCAGTCTAACCGGTTGCAGCTGAATACCAGTATTTTACATACAGATACTGCCTATCTGACCTCCAGAAGCCAGTTACTGGGTAATACGATACCGCTAGTAAGACTGGTTGTCAGACTTTCGGGCTTCACCCAATACTCAAGCATATCATAAATCTAGTTTCAACCAATGAAATAGCTTGAATCTAGTTTTAAGTAATGCTTGAGTATTGAGTGACGTTCTGTAATACGGACCTTAGAGTACTTATAAATATTATAATATACAAATATAATTTTCCTACATTATACATATACAGTTAGTAGTTACTGAATATGCCTCTACGTTTCGTAGAATATTCTAGTAGATATCACCGCCTTGCCACCGACACCGAATGCTACTTACTAAGGATTACTAGTTCATTATAATAACATTATGTTTGTTTGTATTTGCAGATATAAAACTTTAAAGTAACATGGTATTAGGCGCTGTTTTACACACTGACCTCAGTCAAAGTGATAGAGAAATAATAATAATAAATAATAAAATAAATAAAAACTTTATTCAGTTCAGAAAACACGGTACAAAAAATTAAAAAAAATCTTGCATCAGATACTAATTTAATAATATGTCCTTAGGTGCTAGATTTTTACAAATTCTTTGGACCCCAGACTAGGAGTCCCTGTGTCGTGGGGTCCAGTCTCTTCCCAAGTAAAACAAACATTTGTATTAATTAGATAAATTAAATTAAATTTTGACAAAATCAATCAATGGGGTGTGTGATGTGTGGGGTGTATGTGGTGAAAATGGTGGGTGGAAACAGAGGGGTATTATTACTATCAGCGTTCAAATATGTCGCCCTGTTTATAGTTAACTATTTATCTTATGCTATTAAATGAGAAATATTTGTAAATAATTATATATTTGTAATCACGTTCTCGAAAACGGCTCTAATGATTTCGATGAAAGTTGCATAATAGGGGTTTACGGAGGCGAAAAATGGACCTAGCTAGGTATCATATATCTGGGAAAATTCAATTTCCCGCATTTTCACGCAAAAAGATTTCGTTTTCTCTATTTTCACCCGAGCAATGCTCGGTCACCCAGGTACTTACTATTAATTGACATGGCATCGAGGCAGTTAGCGGCTGGCAGAAAAGATTTATAAAAAAAAACCGGCCAAGTGCGTGTCGGACCACGCACAATGAAGGGTTCCGTAATTGAAAAGAATTTATCCCAAAAACAAACTTAACATTGGATATCAAAAAAAAAAAACCGGCCAAGTGCGAGACGGACTCGCACACAAAGGGTTCCGTACCAAATTATATGTTTAACAATCGCAAAGATAACTTTGTATTTCATAATGATACTGTGAATTACAAGGTTATTTTTTGCAGTTGCAGAAAATCGCCCATATTTAAACTAAATACCTTATGAATCGCCGTTTTTAGTATTTCTTGATTAAGTACAGTATAAGGTACATTATATAATTAATAGAGTATTATATAATTAATAGAGCTCGTACAAAAATGGTACAAAATTAACAACTTTTACGGCCCCCTATTTCTTCATTTTAGACGATAAAAAAAAAATCTTTGTATTCTACTCGATGAGTTCTACATAATACGGGGTGTATTGTGTAGAACACACAGGTTATTTTTTTTTTTTCAAAATGAAAACTTTTTTGTATGGGGACCGCCCCCTTTAATTTTAACTTTACTTTATTTTTATTATTTGTTGTTATAGTCGTAATAGAAATACACAATTTGTGAAAATTTCAACTGTCTACCTATTAAGGTTCATGAGATATAGCCCTGTGACAGACGGACGGAGACGGTTGGACAGCGGAGGCTTAGTAAGTTTGTACGCACAATATTGAGATACTAGCTGGACTGACCGGGGCTTCGCCCGCGTGGATGTCTGATTTCATGGGTTTTAATTTTCTTATTATTGTTTATTTTACATCAAAAGTATAAATACTGAGTTTCAAGTTAATCGGACTGCGCTTTAAAATTCTTCAATACAAACTTTAACATCCCTAAACCCCCTTTGAGGGGTAGTTTTGAAAAACTAATAATGACAAACTTTATTACTTACAATGTATTTGTGCTACGTTTCAAGTTCATTAACCAAATTAATAAGATTTTTCATATAAACTGTATCCCTGTTTTCACGCCCACAGGGGTAGAATTTCAAAAATCGTCTGGGATGTTTCCATAACTTGGCTCAAACATTATTTACAACAATTTTCGAGTTAATCAATCCCCAATAAAATCCTCCGCTGTATTTACTACCCCTTTTCACCCCTTATGGGCAGATTTTTGGAAAACCCTGATACACGTTAGTTAATCTTCATTTTTGGTCTCAAGTACAAAAACTGAGTTTTGAGTAAATCGGACCGCGTGTTAAAATTCCTTCATACAAACTTTGACATCCACCAATCCCGTCTTCTGGGGTCGCGGGTTGTTTGAAAGAGATACCGTGGCCCTGCCATATGCAACTGAAGGAACACGGGTGGGTTTTAGTCAGTAAAAGTATGACACGCCCTTCCGCTCCACCCAGAGCGGCAGAAGTCATTTGATGATTTCCCATCCACAAAAAAAAAGAGAGTAGTTTAGGAAAACTAAAAATTATTAATTTTATACATTAGATGAATATTCGTGCTAAGTTTCAAGTCTAATAACTCAAGAGATAAGATTTTTCATACAAACTTTCATCCCCTATTTTATTCCCTTAGGGATGGAATTTCCAAAAATTCTTACTTATTGGATGTTTACACTATATAAGGTATCACTCATCTATGTGCAAAATTTCATGTCTCTAGGTCCAGTGGTTTGGACTGTGCGTTCATTATTATCAATCAATGAGTCAGTCAGGACTTTGAATTTTATATATATAGATTTATAACACCATAAACTTCTCATAGGTTTTCCTGTAATCTATAGGAAAAGAAATATGTTCTGTATTTTTTTCAAAATTTTAGGATCAGTAGTTTCGGAGATAAGGGGGAGGGAATGGTCAATTTTCGTCTATTTCCTTAAATAAGTTGAAAACATTTTATTTTAAAATTATAAAAAAAAAATATTTGAGATACTTACAGTAAGACTTTTCATTTGATATGTCACACGGTACAGTTTGCAAAACTTTTTTTTAAATTGTACTTATTTTTCCCCCAAAAGGGACCCTCATATTCAAAATTCATTTATTAACGTTACATGTCCGTGTTTGGGTTACCAAAATACATATATATACGAAGTTTCAACTTAATCGGTTCATTAGATTCGGAGTAAATTGGCTGTGACAGGCGGACAGACGGACAGATAGACAGACAGACAGACAGACACACGAGTGATCCTATAAGGTTTCCGTTTTTTCCTTTTGAGCTACGGAACCCTAAAAAACAAGTGCGTGTCGGACCACGCACAATGAAGGGTTCCGTAGTTGAAAAGAATTTATCGCAAAAACAAACTTAACATTACATATCAAAAATAAAAACCGGTCAAGTGCGAGTCGGACTCGCGCACGAAGGGTTCCGTACCATATTATATGTTTAACAATCGCAAAGATAACTTTTTACTTATTTTATAATGATACTGTGAATTACAAGGTTATTTTTGCAGTTGCAGAAAATCACCCATGTTTAAACAAAATACCTTATGAATCGCCGTTTTCAGTATTGTTGCTTAAATACAGTATTTATGGTACCTACATGGTATAAAGAAGTTTCAAATTCCTAATTTGTTGAATTGTTGCGCTAGATCTCGTACAAAAAGGGTCTAAAATTTACAACTTTTGCGGCCCCCTATTTCTTAATTTTAGAAGATAAAAAAAATGTTTGTACTCTACTCAATGAGTTCTAGACGATGACACCCCACATGCTAGATTATTTTTTTATTTATTTTTTTCAAAATGAAAAGTTTATTGTATGGGGACCGACCCCTTAAATTTTTAACTTTGCTTTATTTTTATTATTTGTTGTTATAGCCGTAATAGACAGCGGAGGCTTAGTAAGGTTGTACTGGACTGTACGTGGTTGTCTGATTTCATGGATTTTAATTTTCTTGCGCGGAACCCTAATTATTTTTCTAAAATAAAAATAGCCTTAGTTACTCCTTAAAACATCAGCTATAAGCCGTCAAAATCGGTGAAAATTCGTTTGGCAAGTTTCCTAACTTGACTCAAAGTACCATTTTTTTAATCGGACTGCGCTTTAAAATTCTTCTATACAAACTTTAACATCCCTAAACCTCATTTGAGGCGTAGTTTTGAAAAAGTAATAATGACAAACATTATTACTTACTTATGCAAGTATTTGTGCTAAGTTTAAGTTCATTAACCAAATTAATAAGATTTTTCATATAAACTGTATCTCTGTTTTCACGAACACAGATAAAGAATTTCAAAAATCGTCTGGTATGTTTCCATAACTTGACTCAAACATTATTTACACCAATTTTAGAGTTAATCAAGCCCCCAATAAAATCCTCCGCTATAAAATTAACTTTTCACCCCTTAGGGGTAGATTTTTGGAAAACCCTGATGATACACGTTAGTCTTCATTTTTGGTCTCAAGTATAAAAACTGAGTTTTGAGTTAATCGGACCGCGTGTTAAAATTCCTCTATACAAACTTTGACACCCCCAATCCCTCTTAAGGGGGTAGTTTAGGAAAACTCAAAATGATAAACTTTATAATTTACTTAGATGAATATTCGTGAAAAATCCTATCCCTTGAGTTAATAGACTTGAACCTTGGGTTCAAGTCTATTAACTCAAGGGATAGGATTTTTCATACAAACCTTCATCCCCTATTTTACCCCCTTAGGGATGGAATTTCCAAAAATTCTTCGTTAGTGGATATTTAAAATATATAAGGTGTCTATGTGCAAAATTTCAAGTCTCTAGGTCCATTGGTTTGGGCTGTACGTTGATATATTAGTCAGTGACTCAGTCAGGATTTTGATTTTTTTATATATATAGATTTACCATGTTATTTTAAGACCACAGACTTCTTATAGGTTTTCCTGTAATCTACAGGTATAGAACTATTTTCTATATTTTTTTCAAAATTTTAGGCTCAGTAGTTTCGGAGATAAGGGGGGGGAATGGTCAATTTTCGTCTATTTTCTTAAATAACTTTAAAACAATATATTTTAAAATTATAAAAAAAATATATTTGAGATCCTCATAGTAAGCCCTTTCATTTGATATGTCACACGGTACAGTTTACAAAACTTTTTTTTTAATTTTCTCATTTTCCCCCTAAAAGTGACTCTCATATTCAAAATTCATATATTTATTTTAGCTGTACGTGTTTGGGTCACAGAAATCCATATGTGTACCAAATTTTAACTTAATCGGTCCATTAGATTCGGAGCAAATTGGCTGTGACAGACGGACAGACGGACAGACAGACAGACAGACAGACACACGAGTGATCCTATAAGGGTTCCGTTTTTTCCTTTTGAAGTACGGAACCCTAAAAAAAGAAATATGTCATAAAATTACAAATTCACAATTTTCGGACTGTTTCCTTTACTTGTGTTGGGAGACCTTGCTTCTTGCCAAATTTCATTATTCTAGGTCAACGGGAAGTACCCTATAGGTTTTGATTTACTTGCGACAGTTGTGAGTATCAAAATGTGGCGCAAAATGGCCGTATTTTTTATTGCGTTGACTTAGAAGCTTGAGTTTTAAGGAATTCAAGAGACCATAGATTTACGTATTTGATATTAATTTCAACTTGATACCTTTACGCGTTCCTGAGAAAAAGGATCTTGACAGACTGACAACTTTGAAAATATATTTTATGTGATAGAATTACAAATTAACAATTTTCGGACTTTTTCCTTTACTTGTGTTGTGAGACCTTGCTTCTTGCCAAATTTCATGATTCTAGGACAACGGTAAGTACCCTATAGGTTTTGATTTATTTGCGAGTATCAAAAAATGTCGCATAAATGGCCGTATTTTTTTTATTGCGTTGACTTAGAAGTTTGATCTTTTTAGAACTCCAAGGGACCATAGACCTACGTATTTGATATTAGTTTCCGCTTGATACCTTCACGCGTTCCTGAGAAAAACGGTCTTGACAGACTGACAGACAGACAGACAGACAGACAAACAAGTGATCCTATAAGGGTTCCGTTTTTTCCTTTTGAGGTACGGAACCCTAAAAATGTCATAAAATTACAAATTTACAATTTTCGGACTTTTGCCTTTACTTGTGCTGGAAGCCCTTGCTTCTTGCCAAATTTTATTATTCTAGGTAAACGGAAAGTACCCTATAGGTTTTGATTTACTTGCGAGCATCAAAATGTGTCGCAAAATGGCCGTAAACTCAAGCTTCTAAGTCAACACAACAAAAAATTATTGTAGAAGCTTGAGTTTTTTAGGACTTGTTCAAGAGACCACAGACCTACTACTACGTATTTGATATTAATGTCAACTTGATACCTGTTGCGTTCCTCAGAAAAAGGGTCTTGACACACTGACAACTTTGAAAATGTTTTTTTATGTGATAGAATTACAAATTAACAATTTTCGGACTTTTTCCTATATTTGTGTTGTGAGACCTTGCTTCTTGCCAAATTTCATGATTCTAAGACGGCGGGAAGTTTGATTTACTTTCGAGTATCAAAAAATGTCGTATAAATGGCCGTATTTTTTTATTGCGTTGTTTGTCGAAGTTCGATCTTTTTAGAACTCCAAGGGACCATAGACCTACGTATTTGATATTGATTTCAGCTGGATACCTTCACGCGTTCTTGAGAAAAATGGTCTTGACAGACAGACAGACAGACCGTTCCGTTCCGTTTTTTCCTTTTGAGGTACGGAACCCTAAAAAACTAGCTTTTGCCCGCGGCTTCGCCCGCGTTTATAATAGATACAAACCTTCCTCTTGAATCACTATCTATTAAAAAAAACCGCATTAAAATCCGTTGAGTTTTAAAGACAGGCAGCGGGAAGCGAATTTGTTTTATACTATGTAGTGAAAACATGAATTTATTTTAAAATATTTCACACGGCTGTGTTCAGCTAAAAGCATGTAAAAATAGAGTGATCCAGAAATAGTCACACGTCTCAACTAGTTGATCGAGAGAGCTCGTCAGATATAGTACTAACTGTTGTAACATCATTTATTTATGTACTCGTATGAGGACTCGACGCGTATCAAATGCTCCAAACTATGTTCAGATTTAGATTTTCACTGACAGCAAATATTTGTGAAAAATTGATGATTTTACGATTGAAACTATTTTTTTTAGTTATTATAACAGTTCGGAAATTTATTTTGCTGAATTTCAGCGTTCATGCCTGTGAGGCTGTTTTGATTGTGAATATTTAAATGTATAAGTATCATACTTTTTATGTGTGTGAATAGACAACTTTTATTCCATGTAAAGTGATGTTAATGGTGACCAAGCAAGATTTTTCTTTCATAGGGCATTTGTACTCATATTAAGGAATTACCTACGTAGTTACTTGTCTAAGTCTTTATTTTTCATTTTGGAGCAGTTTTAATCTTCAAATTTATCATAGAATATTAGTGGGATTTTATGGAAACTTGATGTTTTTCTAATAATTTCAATTGCCTCATGCAAATCGAATTTAACATACGAGTTGCAAAGTCAATCAACATCAAAGTACGAAAAACCCGTTTCTACCTTCATTGATTTATGTTCAAACATATCGAGGCGAAAAAAATATTCTTTGAAAGTCGAATTTACACCATAATGAAGCCACAGCCTAAAAAACTTCCCCACTTTCGGTAACAACACGGAAAACGATTTCCAAAAGTCGTTCTGTATAAATTCAGTTGGTGGATATACTGTGGGCTCCATTTATTTATGGTTGGAGTACGATGCGCGCATTTTTGTACGGAAAGTTCTGAACTCCGGGTAGTGAGGCAGGTCAGGATTTGTAGTGTAGTCAATTCGAGACTCCTTAGAGCTTTAGTGTTGGGATTGAAGATTCTAGGATGTTGCTGATGTTACCGTTGCTCGGTATTATATCTGAAAGTCATATCTTTGAGAGTAGAAGTCTACAAGTAACAGTAGTCATAGAAACCTAATAGATTAGCCAAGTTCAAAAAACCGGTCAAGAGTGAGTCGGACTCGCGCACCGAGGGTTCCGTTCCGATTTCTGAAAAAGTGTGCTATTTAGAGACATCATTTTATTTTTCCTGTAATCTTTACATAAACTTCTATCACATAGAATAATTTCAGATTTTTGTCTTTGCAAACTTCGGAGATAAGGGATAAGGGGGGGGGGGGGGGACGGTATTTTTTTACATTTTTCATCCGAAGTCGAAAACTATGCGGCCTAATAAAAAGAGAAACAAATGTTTGAGAATGTGCAAACAGCGTTCTTTCATATGATACCCCACATGCTCTATTAGCCCCACTTTGATTTTTTAAGACCCCTTTCAGTCCCTGTTGCAAAAAAAATATAAATATTTTAATTTCTTTCTTATTTGCAAAATAGTTGGGTCAACGTCATCTAAAACTATTCTAAATTTCAAGTTGATAGCATTAGTAGTTCTTGAGATATCCAGCTGTGACAGACAGACAGACAGACAGACTGAGTGACACCATAAGGGTTCCTTTTTTACCATTTTGGTACGGAACCCTAAAAGTACAAACTTGAAAATGTGTAGAAATGAAAGAATAACAGAATCTGTTATTATTTAACGTGGCTCTACACATGAATGCAACCGTTTTATGATTTAAAAGATGCGGGGCGAGAAAGATATGCCTACAATTTTAACGTAAAAAGTTTTTGTTGCCCCTTTACCAAACGACCATTTTATTAAATACGAATCCGGAACTCACTCGTCCCATCCCTATAATGTTATTATTCGCCGGTCCAACCGGGTTGATATTATAACTTCAGCGATATATTCCGCGGAATTCATGGCCGCACATTCTTGAGTCGGCGAGTTTGTGAAACAAATTATTCTTCAAGTTAAGTCTTGTGAAACTATGGGACAAGTCGGGATGACGAAGTTCCGGGCTTTAGATTTTATATGGTTTGTTACTTTTTGATATTATGTTAGGTTAGTATACGGTTACGTACTGGAAATTGTGAAGATATAAGGTGTGTGTAAATAAACAATTAAGTTATTAAATTATGGTCATCAGCTATATTTATTGCGCCTTTATAGCTAACTATTTTACGTAAAATAGTAAATAACGTTATTAAACCTTGTTATTAACGTTATTAAAGCTTGACTTGACTTAGAAATATTTATTATAATCAGCAGGCTTTAAGAAAATTAAAACCATAATTCCTATGTTAGGTGTAAGTACATATACCTACCATATTACCTACGCTATAAAAAAGAAAAAGCGCTACCATATAAAACCACAGCATCTACTGTAACAAAAGCCTGAAGTAACCCAAAAAATTACACGTGCATACCGCCATCTTTTTATATCCTATCATATTTCTAAAGTAAACAAAGTAACGCAAGACCCAGATTTTTGCACACACGACAAAACACCGCACAAAAAGGTAGGCCAGGGCCTCCACAATGCGAAGCATGCAAATATTTTACACCAATAAGGGAAACATTCGTGGCAAGGTAAAAACAATAAGGTTTAAAAGGGGCAGGCTCGGTTACGAACAATTTATGCTCGGGCCCCGAGCTACGAGGGCCACTGTATAATTTTTGCATGAACTTGGCCCCGCACTTCCGTGCGCGCTCCCTGCAATCTTTATAAACGGAAGTAGCGGTTATTTTTTTAGGGTAATATGCGTGGCATTAAATACGAGCCCTCTCTGAGTCTGTCTTGTTTGTTCTGCAATTTTTTTGCGTTGGTTTCGGTGAGCGTCTCATGTTTTTGGGTAACCTTGTATGAGATCTGTTTATTTTTGGTGGTAACTGAATTGTGACAAGGTTTTTAAATTTAAGTAAGTACTTTATTTAAATGCCTATACTCTGGTAATAAAATTCAAAGGCTAGCGACAAGAAACAATTTGAATTAAAGTGACAAAAATGTGGTCGATCCTCGCTGGCGATATGATGTTCTATGTTAGAGGATTTGGTTCCCGCACTTAGTCCTTCAAGTGGACCATTATACGTGGCCCACTCCAACCAGCCCACCTCGACAGCTCTGCCGATATGATTGTATTACAATAATATATCAGTTCCATAATCTTATTTGTTTTAATCCGGAAATTTAGAAAATCAAATACTCGTTATTTCAGCTGGTATTTTTCAAAACTCATCGACCGCGAGCGAAAAGCAATCGAAATCAAAGCCTTCACAATATATTAAAGGCAATTGAAGTTTACTCTCCAATCTAATGCGATAATTCATTGCCTCTCGAATCGATACGAGCTACAATCGGTATCAACCGGCGATGCGATACGAGATGCAGCGCGAGGAGAACGCAATATATTGCTCCGGCGTGATTTAGCTAAAATATAATTCGATTTGTGCGAGCAATAGGTTCCGGATACGGAGTGACTGTTCGAAATGTTGAATGGATTAGGAGTCGTGGATGAACTGGCGTATTTTTGTTGCTTCGTTTGTTTTGGTAATTTTTAGGGTTCCGTACCAAAATGGTAAAAAAGGAACCCTTAGGTAGGTAATAGGTAATACGGGCTGGAATCCGCAACTCCACGACAATGCGCGTATTTTGCGTATGGAAAAAAAGGAACCCTTATGGACTTATGGTGTGACTCAGTCTGTCTGTCTGTCTGTCTGTCACAGCTGGATATCTCAGTAACTACTGATGCTATCAACTTGAAATTTGGAATAGTTTTAGGTGAGGTTTACCCAACTATTTTGCAAATAAGAAATAAATAAAAATATTTTTTTTTTTTCAACAGGGACTCAAAGGGGGTTTTAAAAATTTTAAGTGGGGCTACTAGGGCATGTGGGATATCATATGAAAGAGCGCTGTTGGAAAATTCTCAAACTATTTTTTTTTTTTTTTTAAACCGCATAGTTTTCGACTTTTGATGAAAAATGTAAAAAAAAATACCGTTCCCTCCCTTATCTCCGAAGTTTCCAAAGAGAAAAATCTGAAATTATTCTATGTGATAGAAGTTTATGTAAAGATTACAGGAAAAATAAAACAATGTACACACTTTTTCAGAAATCGGAACGGAATCCTCGGTGCGCGAGTCGGACTCGCTCTTGACCGGTTTTTTATATTACAAGAATAACATATGGATATCTCCATGATGTTAATTCTACAGTTTTGTTTAATTATGTGCTTCTATTTCGTTAATTTGACTTTTTAGAAATACATGCAGTATATAGGATCTTGGCTGTCATAATGGGTGACTATTGTATAAAAAATAGGTTAGTATTTGAATAATTATGACGTCCTACTTAATGTATTTATTCTCTTCATTTGCTTTACCGACCATTAGTCCAGAAAATCTGTCATCTGAATCCGTTTTGAAGCATGAATTATACTTACCTGCGATTAATAAACTGTAATATTTTAACGGATTACGATAAGTTATTCCCTTAGTTATTATGTGTGTCCTATTCCATTTGAAAACAATCTGCGTGTTGTAATTCCTAATTAAAAACCGAAATAACACTTAGGTAGACAGACACCTACCCATCGCAAAAACTCCACGTACCCAGAATCCATTGAAATAGTTAAGTTTGAGTATAAGTTGGAGTATTTTAATTAAACGGTGCGAGTTCCCAATCTGATGGGTAACTTTATTCATTAGGGTTGTCGCTGACAATTCGGAGCGGCGCGAAACTTTCCGTGTCACATACGAACGATCAGTTTTCGTACCTTTTATTAAAGGTTAAGGCGCAGATTACCTGGAAACGATCAAAAAGGTGGTTTTTTAAAGCTGTGTATCTCATAAACCGTAAATAATTTTGACATGTAAAAAAATATGATATTTTCAAGTCCTTTTCGCATACAGTGATGGAAGCCAAAACATAATTAAACATACTTTAATGCACCAAAAAAATCTTTAAACATACCTCCTAATAATCTTTAAAAGCTGTTTATCCCTTCATTAGCAATTATAATTATAATTAAAAATATAACATGAAATGTCAATTTCCAAACTGCATCCAGTGATGGATTACTTTTTATTAAATAGTTAATTTCTAATTTTATACGATTTTATTGGCACTTTTACGACATAATTCCGGTGCACGTGAGAATCTTCTATCTCGTGCGTCAAACTAGACAGCCATAACGCCATTTCACTTACACACCGAGCTAAACCAAGCTTGGAACCAGGGCCTTAAAAGGGTTTTTTTTGCGTGTAATGTTTTACCTATATGGATGGTGATATTTTGCTGATATACTCTCGCAGGCTGTTATGACAGGTCAAATACTGTTTGCATGGTTACAAATGTCCGAAAAACGACAGGAAATTCCAAAAACTTTATACTTAATTACACTACATCGATGTGCAAACTGTAACCAGGCACGTATCATTCTAGAACCCTTAGCGTAGAAAAGTTTCGTCAGTTATCAAAAAAATCTGCTGTTTCATAGAAAAGTGCAATACCTACGCGATAAAAATGTATGGAACAGCTAATGCTTTTTTTTACTAATTGACGAAAGATTTCAACGCAGAGCGATCCAGAATCATGTACAGTAACAGGTTGTGGGTCGAAGTTCCTGCCACTCTGTATAAGCTGCTGTATAAATAATATTTTCCAGTTACAGTATAATTAATCATAATTTATATTGTGACTGTAATTGCAATAAAACACATTTTTATTTCTTAACATTTACTTGTTTAAATTAATCCAAGAATTGAATAAAGCACGAACATAATTTTATAACTTAAGGCGCAGATTTCCTGAAAACGATCAAAAAGGTGGTTTTTTGAAGCTGTTTATCTCATAAACCGTAAATAATTTTGACATGTAAAAAAAATATGATATTTTCAAGTCCTTTTCGCATACAGTGATGGAAGCCAAAACATAATTAAAAAATCTTTAAACATACCTCCTAATAATCTTTAAAAGCAGTTTATCCCTTCATTAGCAATTTATAATTATAATTAAAAATATACCATGAAATGTCAAATTCCAAACTGCATCCAGTGATGGATTACTTTTTATTAAATAGTTAATTTCTATTTTTATACGATTTTATTTGCACTTTTACGACATAATTCCGGTGCGCGTGAGAATCTTCTATCTCGTGCGTCAAACTAGACAGCCATAACGCCATTTCACTTACACACCGAGCTAAACCAAGCTTGGAACCAGGGCCTTAACACAGCAGCAGTTTGTGAAACAGATAATAAATGTGTAGTTATTATGAAGGTATCAAATAGTGTCTTATATTTCATTGTGTGTACTGGTTAAGACGCTAATATCCTGAAAGAATGTTATTTTGTACTCTTAATTTTATTTTAATTTAGTTTACTGTAATTAAATTTTATTTTTTTAATTTAATTTTACCTGGGTTACCTGAGAAATAAACGGTAATAAAAGATAGTAAAATCTACTGGTGTTCAGGGATCTTTTCAAATACAGTAACCGACGGACGGTCTTAATTTATTCTCCTGCTTGGTTTACAAGAACATAATAAAATTAGAAGCCTAGAATAAATAGTATATCGTTACAAGTGACCAATGCTATTCGACGATTTTTGTATAGCTATGGAAACATTTATTTAAATGCCCTTTAAATGTATGTAATAATATAGTATGATATATGAGACAACAATACGAAACAGCGAATAATATAAATTCATAATAAAGCAAGATTAATGTGGTGGTGAACTGGTGACCACACAATATGAACTTCTGTTAACACTGTGTACACACACGCCACAGGCCAAACTCAGGCCGTTTATTTCTAGAATAAATTTATTTCATGTCTGACACGATCACGAGGGGCATTATTAATGCATATATGGCTTTATTTTAATTGAAGATTTGCAAAATATTTTTTACAGTCTTAGTAAAAAGATGGAATGGAAGATGGATGGATGCGAAATTGTAGTTGTAATCTACATAAACCGTGTTAACCTCTCAAGTTTCAAATGCACCCCATGTGCGTATAAGTAAAAACATTTACATAATGGTATATAAGCTTATATCAGATATATATAAACGTAAAAAAACATCATCCGATGGAAAACATATCATCATCAGTAGTTGTGAACATATGGGATTCGCAACTAACCCCCAACCCCACCCGCCGCTGGGGTTTTGGGTCTAAAAAAATTAGCCCTACTCAGACATCTGAGGAGTTAAAAAATTGTTTAGTAGGTACCTACTCAGGCTTTGATCGAAGTCAGTAGCGTTACTATATGCCTTAGAGATAAAAATTAGAATAAAGCGCCGTTTACACGGTGCAAGTTTCTGGAACGTTCAAGAGCAATAATTGCATGCCATAAAGCACGTTCAAGTTTTTTGACATTCAAGAATTGCATGAAGTGTTTACACGCGTGTGATTCCATAAAATGGCATGTACAATAATTGAATGTAAGTTTTTTCATTCAATAAAATCGCATGCGACTTACACCAGGCAATAAAATTGACAGGCGATTATTGCATGCAAGTTTTGCCCAGAAATTATATTTCATTTAATTTTATTGAACGTCTTCTCAAGATATTTTTCAAGTTGTTCTTGATTTGATTTCTTGCCTCAAAATAGCAACAACGATTACCACACCCTCACTCACCGCACTCATATAATTTCAATGACAGCACAAATGTCAGATCATGCCCGAATTGAATGCGATTTTATTGTACGAGCAATTATTGTATGTGCTGTGCGATTTTATTGTACATGCATATACCAGTTTTGAAAGTTGCCCGTATCGTGCAAAAATATTGTACGTGTTGTTTAGACGGTGCCAGATATTGGCCCTTCAATTTTATAGTATGCCACAGGCAATAAACTTGCGCCGTGTAAATGGAGCTTAAAGCTTATATGCTACTCTCAATGTGTGTATTTTTATCTACTAAATCCGCGAGATATTGTTTATTTCTGTAGTTTCTGCCACCGCTTCGCTGTAGCGTGCCACGCGAGCTGCATCACTCCCAGCATCGTGAGGATACTGCAGCCGAAGAACACGCTGAACATTCCACCTATTTGAGCTGCAACAAAAACAATACTGTCACCATCTTCATCATGGTACAGATGAATACCAGTTTTTAAATGGAGCGACTGAATATCAGGCCTTCAAAATCCAGTTTCTGGGTAATATAGGATACCCCTTGGTAAGACTGGTTGTCATGCAGATTTTTGGCTTCTGCTGCTTATTCTTAAAACATTTAACTTTTTACTCAACAATAGTGCAGCTGTCTATTAGCGAAACATTTTTTGAAATCGGATGAGTATTTTCGAAGATTACCTCCCACATACAAACTGACAAACTTTACCTCTTTATAATATTAGTGTAGACTGGAAAATAAATTTGTACTACGGATGGCTCAATCTCAGAATACCAGATTCTCAAAATACCAGATTCTCAAAATACCAGATTCTCAAAATACCAGATTCTCTAAATACCAGATGGGTCCTTAGTAGTGTTTTTATTGACATGTGCATTAAACCGTTGATCTACTAAAAGTTTTCAAGCGACGGGATAGGCCGCAGTCAAAGTTAAGAGGAAAGGCGGGTGGCCAGACTTTTGAAAATTAGGTATTTTAAGAAGGTATTGCTGTCGCTCTGCGAGCGCTCCGCCCTCGAATTCGTGCGATAAGGACAACTGCAGATCCGACTAAATAGCCTATGTAAAAAGTCACCTTTCGAGGTTTGGCTCTCGCCTATTTCCTCCTCCAATATTGGACCAATTTAAAAGATATTTCATAAACTGAATAAGAAGGATATATACTATGCCCCTATGTTTTTCTTTTTTCGTTAATAGTTCTCAAATTGGTACACTAGGCGTCTGTTGACAGCGGTCTGAATAGGCAATTTTGAGCATTTTTGGAGGGTTCTAGTTCCTATAAAAATAATATATCATCAAAAAGGAAAACATAGGGGCATACAAGTAACTGATATTTATATTTCTGTAAAAAAATCATTGCTTTATGGTCATTAACCAGAAAGAAAACAGGCGAGAGCGTTTGTATCTTTTTGTATGGAGAAAAGAGCACCCACATTTCCTCTTAAGTATGATAAATATTTCTAGGTAGACAGTCAAAGCTGTGAACTCGTCAAAAAATAGCGTCCAACTGTTGGCTGCATTTTGCACGCACACTAAAAAAGCAGAATGGCGTCGCGCATGTGTAAGCCGACGTTCGTATGGACGTAAAAATATCGCGGCGGTATTTTATCGCGCACTGGATTTTAAACTCTCGGTGTTGAGCCGAGCTTCGAGAATCCAACCTAACAATAACAGAGTGCATCCCAGCGCGTCGAAAAAACACACTGTTGGATTTTCAACTCTCGGCGCTAAGCAGAGCGTTGAAAATCCAGTGCGCGAAAAAAAATCGCAGCGATATTATTACGTCCGTGCGAACGTCGGATAAGACGTAGCTGTGACGTACACCAGCATAACAAAGTTGGCTTTAATTTTTTTGCAGCGCGACGCTCTATCTAAACATAAAAAACTTTTTTACAAAAAAAAAAAACAACCGACTTCCAGAAAAAAAAAACTGCAAAGTGAAAAATAACTTTAATTTTGGAAGTCGGTGTCTTTGGTTTTGTATTTTTGTTTTTTGCCACCGACTTCCGAAATTAAAGTTATTTTTCACCAGCTTTTTGTTTGGAAGTCGGTTGTTTTTTTTTTTGTAAAAAAGTTTTTATATTTCACTTTTTAGTGGGTCATACATTCATAAAAATATACATATAATTATATATATATAAGCGACGGATTGATAACCTCCTCTTTTTTTTACAGTCGGTTAATAAACAATCAAAGGCCGCAGTATCCTAATGTCGGCTATTATCAAAATAAAATTAAAACTTACAGAACAAATCTAAATAGGAGAAGACCGACCAGCGTTCGAGGGTGGGCCGCCTGCGGCTCTGGATGAACACTCTTACCACGCTCACTTTCTTGAAATCCAAGTCCCTGCTGTGGTAACAAAGATAATGATTACAACATTGTTATCTGACTTCCCATGTTCAATACTTATGCTCTGCCCATAGTAGAAATCTTCGTTCAACCAACAATCTTCTTCTACGATGTCCTTCTCACCGCTCTGGTTTTATTCATTCTTCATTCTTTGTCCAGGCAGTATTTCTTTGGAATGCGCTCCCTCTGAACATCAGGATGGCAACCAGTCCGTTATCTTTCAAAGTGAAGGCACGTGAACACATTCGTGAAAAGTTGGCAAAATCATCGCAGCGCTGATTTGTTGGATTCTTTTTCTCCTCTACCTATCGTTTTTTCTCCTGACAAAGTTTATTTTGTTTATATGTATGTATGTATGTATGTATTTATTGGTATTTATTATTTTTCCAGTTATCTATCCCTTGTGTTGCACCTACCATGTTTTGTCTCTGCATCACCCTAAGGTTGACTGGTAGAAAATGCCTCAGGCATTAAGTCCGCCTTTGTACAGTATTTTTTTTACTTGTGCATAAAGTTTTAATAAATAATAAATAAATAAATAAATTGTTAGATATTTAAAACAACCGGCTTAATTCGTGTCGGACTACGCACAATGAAGGGTTCCGTGGTTGAGATGAATTTATCCCAGGAATAAACTTAACATTGTAGTTGAAAACATGTTCTCCCATACATTCCAACTGCACATGTAAGTTTGTACGCACAATATTGAGAGATTTCTTATAGGTTTTCCTGTAATCTATAAATAAGCATAGAACATAGGTATAATTTTCAAAAATTTTGGCTCCAGTTTCAGAGACTAGTCAATTTTCATAAATTTTCTTAAATAACCTTCTATTTACTTACTTATTTAAAAAAAAAAAAAAAATTGAGACCCTCACAGTAAGCCCTTTCATTTCATGTACCTATTATTGTATATCTCAGTTTGTAAAACTTTTTTTTTAATATATCCCCCAAAAGTAACGCCTTTAATCAAAATTCATTAATTTACGTTTGGGTCACAGAAATTCATGTATACCAAACATCTTAATCGGTCCAATACATTCGGAGCAAATTGCTGTGACAGACGGATAGACAGACAGACAGACACACGAATGATCCTATAAGGGTTCTGTTTTTTTATACGGACTTACGGGGTACTCTAAAAATACAAGTTTTATAAATAGTGAAAAAATATTTTTTAAGATTACTCAAATAAATAAAAGTGTCTTAGGTTTCAAGCAAAGTAAAAGGGTCCACAGACACAGTATAATAAAATTACAGTAGTACCCAACTAATAAGGCGCGTCGTGAATCTTCGTTCGCACAGAAAAGAAAGTATGGCCCCGAAGATTAACAAGAATGCTTAAAACTTACAATCAACCATATTTCACTAGAGGTTCATAATACACTGCAGCTGTTAGTTCCGTCTCACTCGCAAGTATGGCGGCTGTCAAGCGGCGCGCGCTAACACGGCGGCAGCCGCCGACCAATAGCGGTACAGGAAAAAGCGTGGAGCGTGCCGATTGGTCAATAGCATTTCCTGCGCTTTGAAATTTCATCTTCTGCGCAGGTACATCGGTAAGCCATATTACTTGGGTACTACTGTACTGTGCTTTTAAGATCCGTACAAGATGCTGAGCGACATGGGAGCGACTGTGGCCGAATCAAAAGCCACGTCAGATAATCTGATCGATCGGAACCTAATATTAAAATACTTACTAAAACGGTTCCACAGTCCTCACGGAGTCGTCGAGCTGGAAGCTGGACGCTACGGCCAAGGTCTTCTCTACGTCACACGTCATAGGACAGGTGGTGCTCGAGCTATCATATGCGACTGAAAATACAAGTAGAAATAATAGGTAGGCGTTCTTCTTTTTCATCGACAGTGACATATATATCCCCTACCCTCCGAAAAAAAACTCTTTTTTTTCTTCCTAAACATTCGCGGTCTTATTACAAAACGACTTTTTTCATAAGTCATGGTTTAAACCATCGAGCCAGTTATTGTAATAAGAACCTAGCTGTGATAGAAATACAGTTCTTTATCAACTGACAACTTGGTCCGGTACTAAATTGTTAGCTTTGTAAAACTGACATTTTAATGTGTCGGAATAAAGTTTGAAATTCAAAAAAGGGTCCATGGTTTAAACCTGGGTTTGAAGATGAACCTTGTTTTGCAATAAGACGGAGGGTGTCACAAATATTTTTTCATAAAAAAAATTTTTGATAATACAACCATTAAAATAATCTTAAACACTTCCGTTTTGTTATTACTGCTTTTTACAAAACAATTGTGACATAATATTCAAAAGTGTGATGGAGGTGACGTGAAAAGAACGTCGAGTGTGACGGAGGTGTTGTCGGCAAAAAAAGTAGAACGACCCAGGTACCTATTGGGAATAGATTAAAAAAAATATACGATCTAATCCGGTATGAAATGTGCGAACAGTCGCGTGACTTCTTAGGGCCCGTTCAAATGTACCGCAACTGCACCACACGTCACACGTGGATGGGCGCTAATTTGTATGAAAATGAATAGTTTATTGACACAGACCACGTTTTTGTCAAACTCAACCATTGGGTGATCCCGAATTCCCGACCACATCAAGGCCACTAGCGGCCGGCCACATCGCAAACACAGAAAGCCGAGTCGATCCGTCTGTCGCAAACACAACGCAACCACATCGAAATTTTATAGATACCACAGTATACCTACTTGTGGTATCTATAAAATTTCGATGTGGTTGCGTTGTGTTGTTACCACGCAATTGCAATCAAGAAGCTGTAGCGCACTATTCACACGTAGGTAAGCGTAACCACTGCTTGCCCGTGTGGCCAAACTAATATCTATGGTTTGGTTATCTATGGTTATGGGTAGTTAACGGACAACACTAGTTGGTCTAGAGAGTTTGTCTATGTTTCACGAGAGAAAACAAGGACTAGAATTCTAAATCTGAATGTAAAATATTATAATTATCTCCATGTGATTATCCAACTAGATTCCTATCCTGTGTTTGTGTATACAGGAATAATCGCGAAAAAAAATTCAGCTGCTCAGTACATTTTGACGAGTTTGATGTCGATAAATGTACTGAACAGTTTTTTTTTTCTCGATTTCAGGTTTGGTCCCAAAGTAAAAGTTGTTCATAATGATGAGTACAATCTCCCATTTCGATTTGGTGCATGATAAAAAATTCATCCTGTATAGATACTGTAGTGTATGTAGATATACTTATGATTTGTCTCGAGCACATACGTCACAAGGTGCGGGCTGGCGGTTGGGCATGGAATGACCCCTGTCATTCCATGCCCAACCGCCAGCCAACAAGCACGTGGTGGTGCGTAGGCGAGCCAAGTACCATTTTAATAATGTGTAGCTAAACTAGCTACTATACTGTTACCACTGTCGTCGTCTGGATACTGTATTGTGGTACAAATACAGATGTAATACAACTGGACGGAGTTTCATTCCAAAACCCTCATTTTGTCGCTGCGATGTGGTGTAGTTGTGGTACATGTGTTGGGGCCTTAAATCACTATTAAAAGAACGGGCAGTCGCGCCTCGCATCTGCGCGGGATTCGCCTCAATGAGGCCAGAGCTTCGATCACGTCTGTAGTAACAGATTTAGTGTAACTATTTACCAAGAGGGGCTGGTGGCTAAGTAATAACAGCCGCACGCGTCGATCGATCAGGTTAAGCTACGCTTGCTGCGATTGGTCCGTGGATGGGTGACCATCTTAACATACCGAGACCCCTCCGTGATTCTGTCATTCGTGGTTCTTAGACAGTCGTTACGGGTCGTCAGAAGTCGGAAAGTCTGACAACCAGTCTTACCAAGGGGTATCGTATTACCCAGTAAGTGGGTTGTGGAGGTCAGATAGGCAGTCGCTCCATGTAAAATACTGGTATTCAGCAGCATCCGGTTAGACTGGAAGCCGACCCCAGCATAGTTGGGAAAAGGATAGGCAGGTATTGGTATTGTTACCCAAGACTTGGGCGGAGCACTGCAGCTTGGCCGCTCGACATCGGCTGGCATCGGGTGGTTTCGGGTGATTCGCTCGGACACACTTACATTTCTCCAAAGTAATTGCCATCTCTTGTTCTAATGTACAGTATTTTCTGAAAGCATATGATATTTGGTGTCAGCTACCTCCATACCAAATTTTATCAAAATTGGTCCCGCCGTTTGAGCGTGAAGAAGTAACAAACATACAAACACACACACACACACAAACTTTCGCCCTAATAATATTACTGTGATTTTCACTACACTTAACCCCCGTTCCCACGAGCGTAATAAAATCGCGGCGGGATTTTATCGCGCACTGGATTTTCAACTCTCTGCTTAGCGCCGGGAGTTAAAAATCCAACAGTGTTTTTCGTCGCGCTCGGATGCACTCTGTTTTTGTTAGGTTGGATTCTCATCGCTCGGCTCAACAACGAGAGTTGAAAATCCAGTGTGCGATAAAATCCCGCCGCGATTTTATTACGCTCGTGGGAACGACGACTTACACACATTCTACAAAAGGCTACCTCTCTTGTATAGGCGCCACTCTTGACATCGTCGTCTGTTGCAACCAATATAATTAAAAAAAAAAAACAATCAAAATCTTTATTGCTTATCATATGTGTTTACAAAAGGTCTTGATAAGTAATGATAATAAGGTTCACATGGACCCAGTCGGGCGCAACAATTTTATAAAAATAAAAATAAAAATATGAGTAGTAGAATCTTGATTCGAAATAAGTTTGATCACACATTACATTCATTAAATTCAAAAAGTCAAAATAAAAATTGTAATAATTCAAAGTTCAATTAATTCAAAATAAATAATAATAATGTCACAAATAAAAAAGTAAAATAAAAAAAAAAAAAAAAATATATTAAAATTAAAAAGAACACAAAATTGAATTCACTAATACTTAATATAAAAAAATTCAAACCTAACATAATACAAAATTCAATTCATTAAAATAAATAAATAATGTCATACAAAAATAAAATAAAATAAAATAAATGAAGTTATCCCATATTCATGTCATCATTAAAAAATTCATTCAGAGAATAATAGCTTTTATCCACCAGTAGTTTTGTGAGCCGTTTAATAAATATTTTTTCATTTTGTTCCATTTTTAAATCGTTTGGTATTTTATTATATATTTTAATTGATGTTACGTGTGGAATTGTGCTGTGTAATTTTAACTTGGATTGTGGTATTACGAGCGTATTTTTAAACCGTGAACGTGGTGCATATCGGCGAGGTTGGTCGGTAACTTTAAGGTAGAAGTGTGGATATTGTCTAACAAATTTACAGATTTCTAGAATATAAAGTGATGTCAAAGTTAAAAATGTCAAGTTTCTTAAAATGCGGTCTACAACTTACGTCATTGTCAATAAAAACCAATATCCTAATAACCTATGTATTTCATTTATGTGAGAATGCTGGTATTCTTAACACAAGTTAAATCTTTCTTTGGATACCAGAGTTCATACAGAGACTGCTTATAACACTAGTGGTTATTGTATGTTAGTATTTATTTTGGACATATTATGTGACGGTATGCTATCCTTGTTTTTCTCCCTACACTTTGTGCAAGTGAGAGCAGTAAAGATACAGTTTATTTAAGACTACTAAAACAGTCAAAATAACGTCGGGAGCCGATAGGACCATTGGGGTCCGATTCACAGACAGGAACGATTTTGACATCGGACCTTCGTGGTCCCTCTCGTAGTTGGACGGCTTCTGTATACGCATGGTGTTGTTTGTAAGTGTTTGATTGCTCAATCATTTTTGCCAAATAAGAATAGGATAGCTGTCAAATTAGTACGTATTGGTAATGAAGTTCGTGAGTATTGGCATACTATTGCGGAACAAAATGGCGTCTTGGCAGTACTATTCTTATTTGGCACGCTCAGTATAATCGTTTCCCTGCAGTGTTATTCATCATCTGCTTGCAATTGTACTATTTTCGGTGAGGCCGGTGCAGCCAGCCTACTTCTTCAATACAAATCTCTACAAATACAAATACATTTTATTTGTTGAACATAGGTGGTTAGGTACAGATGTTGTAATTATAAAAAGAACTCTATGTCTAACCGTCCTCGGTGTACAAATATCATTCAGGTACGTACAGTGCTAACTATAATAAATGATTAAATAATTATCACACATTATTAAATACTTATTTGAATTTAAATTGTCAACACTAAAAAAATAAACATTCCAATAAAATATAATAATAATAATAAATTCTAATATAAATTGTCAAATCAATAAAAGATACATTAAAAAAAGAAAAAAAAGGTAATTATAATGTGTCAGTTAGGTATTCGTTCACTGTATACTGTTCTATCAGTCGTCATCTCAGAGTCTACCCCCTTTCTGGCCATATCATCTATTAAAATCGTCTTTTTACTTATAATATAATTTATTACAACTAATTCATCCATCTTGGGTACATTACCAGTCGACAGCGATGCGGATGAATTTTTCGACGCCATGTTTTAGTTTGTGAATAGTTTTAGTTAAGTTAGGATTTAATTTTGTCATTTTTATGTTATGTTTATATTACATTTAAATAAATTCTATTCATCCAAAGTTTAATTTTGCCTCTATTATTATGACCTCATTCATACTCGAAACTAACATGCTTAGCAAGCAACATCTTTCCATAGTTTTGGTAAGATACAACACTTACTTGCTATATATCGGAAAGTACCGCAACTTGTCTGTAGACATGTTACACTTTCTAAGTGCTGGTCTGAGCGACCTCGCTCCATCCCCTATTTGGTAGCCAAGGGTGTAGAAGGCAATCCACTGCTCGGAGCCAGGGTTGAGGGCTGTACCATTCATTGACATGTCTACAAAGTGCTGGCTTGTCAGGGTCGCCACCTGCCGGTCATGAAGAGATGCTTTCTAGTGATGTTCCACTTTAGTGGACGTTTTTGTGCAGCTGCTGTTTGATGAGCATCGAGGTGGCCCTTGCTGTCTTTAGTAGTATTTACTAATAGTGTGCCCCGCAGTTTAACCCGCGTAAACCGGGATAAAAGTCGCCTATGTGTTAATTCAGGGTGTCAGCTACATCCATACCACATTTTAACAAAATTAATTCAGCCGTTTGAGCGTGAAGAAGTAACAAACATACAAACACACCCTCACACACACTCACAAACTTTCGCTATTATATTATTAGTGTGATTATCATCATAATCAGCCTGTAAAAGTCTACTGCTGGTCACAGGCCTCTCCAATCGTACATCATTTAGCTCGATCCTCAGCTGCTCCAATCAATTTACTTTAAGAATGAGAGTAACTTCTTCATTTAGCTTGGATTGTTCAACTCCTCGTAAATTTCTTTTAGGGTTCTTTCACTTTTCAGACGTAGCATTGAATCCTAAATACCTATCGCAGGGAACTTCAAAGTAAGATGAATCTAAAGGACAATATAAATATGTGAAGTTCTAAGGTACGTCATACTCACCCATTTATAGGAAAGGTCAACGATGGTGGGTTTCTGGCTCTGATTGACAGCTATCATCAGACCACTGGTGTAGCCGAACCATCTCGTGTACTTGTGTTGGTTGAGTTTGCTTGCCTGTACTTTTGTTCCATGTTTTTCCACTTCTCTGAGTAGCATACAATCATGTAAGAAGATTTTATCATCGGTTGTCAAAAAAACGTGTGGTTTTTGCTGGTTATTCAGTCTCAACAAAAGTCGATTAATACTCTTGTGTTTTCTAAATCTTAATTATTGAGAAAATACTTCATTAAAATTGGAACAGATGTAAATTTTAATGAAAATTAACTCTTATCTTATAGAGGCATGAGGAACAGGGTGTAAAGTTCACTCATTCTCTATAGAAAAGGGAGGATCCTCCGACCAGACGGGTGTTCTGTCTGGTGGGCTACTGCCCGACGCTTGTCGTGGGATGTCGCTACGCTCCGCAAGGGGCGTGGCGTGCGGCTCCAGGGCATAGCCCACCGACCGCGGAAGCAATACTGTGACCCGTAAATACGGGCCCCTCATTGTGGTCGCCACTGGCGATGGGTGGACGTGCTGCATTAACACGCCCATGGAGATGGTGTCTGTCTTTGTGTCCGTGAGCTCGCTACGGCATATGCATACTACCGCTTTCTTCACCGTGTTTCGGCGGTCAACTACTACCGGGTGGAACCCGCACCTACATGCGTGAAGCTCAGCAGATAGCGACCAGCGACAGAAACACGGACTCTGCGTTCCCACGGAGCCCGACGGTTGATGTCGGGATGTTGTATATATGCTAGTCGCTTGGTAAACTGTAATTGCGCGATGCAGGATCGCGTGACGTCATGTCATGCCGTAATTTGCTGTGCCCGACAGGGTCCACAATGATCTATATAAAATAATGTATAATTTATAATGTACCTACCACCTATGCTAACATTGTGGAATGCAAATAAATACAGGGTGGCCGGAACATTGACGTCCAAAAATAAAATTTCGGTCCCTCGTATCGTGGGGTATTCGAATCACCCCCATGTATGTTCCGCGACTTTTCATAGTTTTCGAGTTATGATTTTTTTTCTGAATGTTTGAAAATTTTCGACCTGACCAACCTCAAAAATTCTAAAAAAAAAAGTAGAGGGTTTTATCGAGTTTCTTTTTTTGCAACTGAATTTTCATAAGTAGTACTTTTATGCATTAAATAATCAGCTTCGTAACTGTGATGAAAGTTATGAAAATGTTGATCTAAAGTGAAAAATTTACGTTCGGTAAATTATGACTTAAATTTTCAACTTCAAATTAAAAATCTAAACAGGTGACTTCATGGTTCTCAAGTAGGCTTCAAGAATGCGCCAGACTCTCAGCTTTCATAATCATTAAAAAACGTAGGACTTAATGGGGCTAACTTTGGCCTTAATCGGCCTTCAAAGACTGCGAGGTGGAAAATTCTTAAAATTAGCTATCTGATTAATATTTTTTTTTTCCATTTTCTCGCTCCTAAGGTTATTTAGTTTGCTAACCAAAAATGACTGCAGGAAAGCTAAGATTTAAACACGGAGATTTTTTTAAATGTTAGTTTAATGAATTTTGCGCGATCCGTTCTCGTGGACTATGGGTTGTAAACGAGGGTGCAACTCTTTTACCTGCAATAACAATCCACTCGAAGTGAGAGCTTCGACATTTCAACATCGCTTCAGCGTTAACTTGTGGTCTGGTATCCTCAATGGCGAACTAATTGGTCCGTTTGAACTGCCGTCCAGACTTGATGGAGAAACATACAAAAACTTTTTGGAAAATGAACTTCCATTGTTGCTGGCAGATGTGAATCTCGAACTCAGACGAACCATGGTGTTGCAAAATGACGGCGCCCCGTGTCACTATGCAACCCAGGTCCGAAATTACTTAGATGAAACATACCCCAACAGATGGATCGGACGCAGCGGACCAATTAGGTGGCCTCCACGCTCACCTGATCTCAACCCCATCGATTTCTTTATTTGGGGCTATTACAAGGAAATAGCATACGCCCGAGACTGTTCAAGTGAACAAGAGCTGAGGCAGTTGATTGCAGAAGCTGAACGTGTTGTGAGAGAGAACAGAGACGCTTTTAGACGATTGCCAGACAATTTCTTACGTAGGTGTAGAATGTGTATTGCTGCTGGTGGTGGCCACTTTGAAAACCTTTTGTAAATGTTAAAAATAAATTAAGTACTTTTTTCACATTATCATCTGTGTTTTATTCAAAACCACTTTTTACGTAAAACTTTTCTTACCCAACTCTGAAACTATTTGTTGGTTAGTTTTCAGTATTCTTATCATTAATTAACCTTAGGAACGAGAAAATAGCCAAAAAAAAATAATTACTCAGATGGGTAATTTTAAGAATTTTGCCACCTCGCTGTCTTTGAAGGCCGATTTTAAACAAAGTAGCCCTATTAAGTACTTCATTTTTTTTATGATTATGAAAGCTGAGAGTCTGGCGCATTCTTGAAGCCTACTTGAGAACCATGAAGTCACCTGTTTAGATTTTTAATTTGAAGTTGAAAATTTAAGTCATAATTTACCGAACGTAAATTTTTCACTTTAGATCAACATTTTCATAACTTTCATCACAGTTACGAAGCTGATTATTTAATGCATAAAAGTACTACTTATGAAAATTCAGTTGCAAAAAAAGAAACTCGATAAAACCCTCTACTTTTTTTTTTAGAATTTTTTTAGGTTGGTCAGGTCGAAAATTTTCAAACATTCAGAAAAAAATTCATAACTCGAAAACTATGAAAAGTCGCGGAACATACATGGGGGTGATACGAATACCCCACGATACGAGGGACCGAAATTTTATTTTTGGACGTCAATGTTCCGGCCACCCTGTATATTGAGTATTGAGTACCTATTGAGCATGTCTTTGTGATGCGTAGTTCGTATGTGGCGATGTAGATTCCGCCACAATCTAATAAATGAAATGCTAAAAAGCAGGTTATCGTATAATTTTTTGTTAATTTAGATTATCTGTTAAAAAGTAGCAGTGTTAAGTTAACCGACTTCTATTGCTGACCGTACAAGCACACAAAAAATAAGAAAAAAAATTGTTTTACTAAATTAATATTTTTATTATAAAAGTGGAGTTAATGAATTATTAAACATTCTACGAATATTCATGACTAAAAAAAATATTTTTAAGTACTACCTAACTTCAACATTTACATTAATCTGTGACTGAAATTATGCAGCGTTTGAAACACGAGTTACTAAGTACTATTTACTTGAACCCCGTATCTGCACAATCAGTAGCAATGTTTAACTTTCTGCACATGTGCGTTCTAGTAACTTACTTTGCGAAGTTACCGAGTCGTTACACGTACTTCTGGGAAATATTATTATTTAAGCAAGAGGAAACTAAATTAAAGATATTAGAGTAATACTCGTAAGTTTAAATCGTGAAGATAGTTTTCCTATACATTACGTGAATTTTATAGATTATCTTGTAAGTAAATACTTGTTCAAAACGCATAATACCATCTTTGGCATTTGCTTTTTGTTAATTACGGCTGCGGAATAAATTATTTTAGTAGCAATTGCCCAATAAACTTATCTATCTCTAAGTATCTATTTTAGAAATAAAAGAGAAGTCCTGACTGACTGAGACTCCCTTTAGAATTTAGACAAGGAATTCCCGGAAGTACGTTCCCGTGGGATATTTTCCGACATCCACGCGGGCGAAGCCGCGGGCAAAAGCTAGTTTTATGTAGGAGTGGGTGGATTCCCAATAAATACTTTTCTGGGAAAACCTGTGAGCAACTTACCGTTTCAAGGATCTTCCGTTGAAAACGCAGCAGAAACCATCCCCAGTAAATTCCATCCGGAAAATATCTGAACAGTTTACCATAACGCTGTTCCAACGGCACCTGGGGTTTAATATCGATAAATTATTGTTATATTGTTATTGTCTGCTGAAAAGAGGTCACAGCTAGACACATGGCAGGCCTGGCCCAAACATCGTCAGTTCCCCAAGTTGCAAGTAAAAAGTAGGGAAATATTTCATAGCACGCCAGGTTTGTTGAATTGTAGGAAACTTCTGGAAGTCATGGGGCTCCCGGTGGCTCTCTCAGCAGACGGATGATGTAAGTTCACAGTAAGCAGGAAATTTCACGAACACTACTTTTTTTTGTGGATGGGAAATCATCAAATGACTTCTTCTCCCGTTCTTTGTGTCAGGCTTTTACTGAAAACCCACCCGTGTTCCTTCAGTTGCCTATGCCAGGGCCACGGTATCTCTTTTGAACAACCCGCGACCCCAGCGGCATCAGCCCTATCGGACCCCATCACTGCTGACATCTCTTTGAGGGGCGTGGAACACAACGTTTCCTACTCCGTATCACCTATGAATGGATGATTGGTTCGGGGCCCGAACGAAGTATGAATGACAACACGACTTGATAGTTGTCCTTAGGTACTCCCGATGTGTTTTTGCCCGTCCGAAAAATGTAACTTTTAGGTACACTTGTTTTGATGGATCGTTATGTCAGACGGACGGACGGACGGACTGACTTAGGGAGTAGACCGCCTGGTCCTTACCGGACGGCGAGCTACCCATTGCTCGCCGTCAGCAAGGCCGCGCCTACGGTGGCCGGGAATCGGCTACTGGTTCCCGCTCACGACCCCTACCTTGATGTGAAATGTAAAGTGATGTGAAAGTGTTTCACGGTATACAACAAGCAGATCAAACATAAATGAATCCTTACCTGATTGCTGTCTCTTCACACGAAGCTGTGAGGAGCTCCCCAGCAGTCTCCACGTCTATTCCATTGTAATCCAGGAGCTGTTCGATTTGCAGGAGGTCTTGCAGGTTGTACACCACGTCGAGGGAATAGAACGCGCCTAGTTGAGGCAAGATTTCTCGCATTCTGGTTGAGTTCATGCCCGGAGGATATTGCCTAAAAATAAATAGGTCATTTTGCAAACAAACTTTGAGGTAGTCGTGATTTAAAGCTTCAGCTTATAGGGTGTATCGGAAAGGTGTGGTCAAATTCAAGGGTGTGGTACAGACCATCAAACTGAACAACTGTCTACATAGGAACATCGTAATGGAGAAAAAATAATCAGCTATTCCATACATTTGCGTCGATTATGTCAGCAAGTGACGGGGTCCAATAGGGCCGACGCCGCTGGGGTCGCGGATTGTTTGAAGAAGTTACCGCGGCCCTGGCATAGGCAACTGAAGGAAAACGGGTGGGTTTTAGTCAGTAAAAGTCTGACACGCCCTTCCGCTCCACCCAGAGCGGGAGAAGTTATTTGATGATTTCCCAGCCCTCAAAAAAAAAAAAAAAAAGGTCTTGAAGTCTTGTACATGTTTTTCAACTACAAGGTTAAGTTTGTTTTTGGGATAAATTCATCTTCGGAAACCTTCATTCTGCGTTCTGCGTGGTCCGACATGCACTTGACCGGTTTTTAGGGTTCCGTATCTCAAAAGGAAAAAACGGAACCCTTATAGGATCACTTCGTTGTCCATCTGTCTGTCTGTCTGTCTGTCTGTCTGTCTGTCCGTCTGTCTGTCTGTCAAGAACCTTTTTCTCAGGAGCTCGTGGAGGTATCGAGTTGAAATTAATATCAAATACGTAAACTTATGGTCTCTTGGAGTTGTAAAAAAATCAAGCTTCTAAGACAACGCAATAAAAAAATACGGCCATTTATGCGACATATTTTGATACTCGCAAATAAATCAAAACTCATAGGGTACTTCCCGTTGACCTAGAATCATGAAATTTGGCAAGAAGCAAGGTCTTACAGCACAAATAATGGGAAAAGTCCAAAAATTGCTAATTTATAATTTTATCACATAAAAAAATATTTTCAAGTATATCATCTGTCAAGGCCCTTTTTCTAAGGAACGCGTGAAGGTATTATGTTGAAATTAATTCCAAATACGTAAGTCTATCGTCCCTTAGAGCTCTAAAAAAATCAAGCTTCTTAATCTACGCAATAAAAAATACGGCCATTTATGCGACATATTTTGATACTCGCAAGTAAATCAAAACCTATATAATTATAATGTTGACTCATGATTTTACAAATAAATTATCTTCTATCTTTATCTTTCCTCTAACCAGTATAGAAACTTCACGATTCTCCCAAGAAACAGAAGCAGCAATAACAAAATACACTCATACACTTTAGCCAAAAACTCATCCATTTTCTCCTCGACGAAGTTGATCTCAGGACACAGCACCACTGCAGGGAACCTCTTGACTCTGAAGACCCTGTCCATCTGCACCATGTACGTGGGGTTATCTTGGTAACGCTTCACGGTCATCAGCACCAGTACGATAGCCAGGCCCAGCAGGATCAGCAGTGCTGGGGCCCAGAACCATCTGGAAAAATTAAAGTAGATCAAAGAAAAAATGTGTATTGACAGGAACGTTTTGACGTGATTTTGATAACTTTGTCAGTTTTGAACTTCTAAACTTGTTTTAACATGGATCTTCAATAAGATGGAAAAAATTAGAACTATAGAGAACTGCCCGACGGTTGATGTCGGGACGATGTATGCTAGTCGCGCGGTAAACTCTGATTGCGCGATGCAGGTTGCGTGACGTCATGTCATTGTGATGCGTAGTTCGTATGTGACAGACGCTTCACTTGAGTAAATGGTTCACTTTTGTTTCATTTTCTTTTGTTCATTTTGTTTCGTTCCACGTTTACACATAGGAATGAACGTCCATCCGCTCCTTTCATTTCATGTCTTTTTTCGATCATTCGGTAAGCGAGTGAAAGATGTTGAGTGCGGAAATCTAACATGTTGGATCGAATTTATTTTTCTCTTTTGATTCATTCGTTTTACTTCGAGTGAAAGATAAAAAGCAAAGATTTATAAAAAGTGACGTGTCTGATTTCGGGTTAGCTTGACCAAATACAATAATCTAACTGTCTTGGTTGTCCCAAAAACAGGTATTTTCTAAGTATTTCGATTTTATAAATACTAGTTAGTCTGGAGCATGGGTTACTAAACTTCCATTGTCAAGTTATTTTTTAATATAACTTTCTCACGGCTCGATATAAAGCAGTCATGACGTGAAAAATGATAATGATCATGGATGGATGGATAGGTGTTCCAGTGTGAGAGAGAGACGGATACGACTTAGAGCACCATCCTTTTTTCTCAACGGAACCATGATGGATCCATGATTTTTTTCACGTCATAGTACGGCCCCTGATTTTAATTGTTTAATTAGACATTGATAAGTAGCGCCAAGAAAATGTAAATAAATAAATATAAATATTTTTGGACATTTCACACAACGCCATCTAGTCCCAAGCTAAGCAACCTAATGCTTGTGTTATGGTAACGAGATGGCTGATAAACTACTTATACAGGGTGTAAGGGACAGCCCTCCGCAAACTAACAGGGTGCATTCAGCTCCTCATTTTGAATCATATTCCACCGAAAATTTTCTCCGGAAAATTTTCATTTTTTCAAAAAAAAATTCAGTTACATTTTCATTGTTTCAACGTAAAATTGCATTTTGTGTTCGCAGCACTCCATTTATGTAAAAAAAACTGAAAAAAAAACAGCAAAAAAAAAAAACCAGCAATGGATGTTGAAATACTCTAACCAACGACGCGTGAAATCAGCTGTTCACTTTCTGTCTAGCTACAGAGTTCATCGAAGTCACCGCATACCTATTACCTTCCCCTCCCAACCACTAATAGACGCTCCGATTTGTGCACAAAAACACAAACAAATCGGGTTTATTGGATTCCCTTAACGTTCCTGAAAAAAATTCATGTACCAGTCATCTTAGTATGACATACTGAATTCACCCTATCAGTTTGCGGAGGGCTGTCCCTTACACCCTGTATATATATATATATATTTTTGTAAATACATACATATTATAGATAGAAAATAATATAATTTATAATAATATAATTTATTACCATACTTAATTCAATTCGTTTCTTTAAAACTCTGTGTTTGAAAAAGAAAGATCTAAAAGATTGCTACAGAGAGTATTTCACTTTCAATTTTGTTACAAAAGAATTCTAGAAAAGGACTTAATCATAAATAATCTATTATAGGCTAGGCCCATTAAAATCTAGATAGAATAAATCTCGGAGCTTTTAAGAACATCTGTGGAGCTAACTATCTAGAACATAATTGATTTTATTTGAAGTCTGAATACGACGCATTTTTCAATAACAAAAATGAAAGAAAAGATGACTACTATTCTTACACAAAAGATAAAATTAATTTGTGTTGAGACTGCCATTTGTCTAAGGATAATCTTCAATTAATTTTTATTAAAGTTTTCTTTAAAGCTCTCAAATCTGCCTAGCCTTTTCCCAACTATGTTGGGGTCGGCTTCCAGTCTAACCGGATGCAGCTGAATACCAGTATTTTACATGGAGCGACTGCCTATCTGCCCTCCACAACCCAGTAACTGGGTAATTACGATACCCCTAGGTAAGACTGGTTGTCAGACTTTCGGGCTTCTGACGACCCGTAACGACTGACAAAGATCCACGAATGACAGCCGGGACCTTTCCGAGGCACGGAGGAGTCTCGGTATGTAAAGGATGTAAAGATGGTCACCCATCCATGGACCAACCCCGGCAAGCATAGCTTAACCTGATGGATCGATCCGTGCGGTTGTTATTACTGAGCCACGAGCTCCTCTACTATAAAGCTCTAATTTCATATTTAAATTTTTGAATCGCTATTTTTCGTCAGCTGTTCTTTGAAGGAATATTTTACATATTAAAGTCCTTGCAATGTTTCTACTACTGGCCATTTAGTTATCTATTTAATTTTCATCATCTTCAGTTGGTATTGGCCCACTATTAGAACAGCTTTCTCTCCAAATGTCTTCGAAGCTTTATCAAACAGCTGATCTTACCTTAGCAATAAGAGATGGGTAAAAATATCAAATGTAAACTTAAGGCTTGTCCGCCGTAAAAAGCGCGGTCACTGTCGGACTGCATAGAAAAGAAAGAGAAGTGCGACGACACAACGCTTGCAAAATATGAAGTAATTACCGATTTACAAAAAATCTATTTCTTCGATTCTACTAAAAAAGTAATCACATGCAATATTATTTAAGTAGGTATTATGTAGAAATGATTGTAACTCTAAAAATACCTAAATATGTTAAGTATCCTAATTGTATCGACAATAATGAAATGCATCATTGTACATAGTTCGATATTGAGATAGACTCATAATAGCGCAAGTATAAACCTTAGTGGTTTTTGGTTGCTATTTTATATGAATAATCCTGTATTTTTTTGTATAAACGTTAAATAAAAAAAAAAATAAAAAAAATCGGTACCTGGATGTTTTATCAGCCAGTCTGTTCGCTCCATGGAATTGAGCGTGCCCCAGAAGTTTCATTGGAGTCATTTTCCTTGCTTAAAAAGGTCTATTTTCGTAAAGATGTTCTCATTTTTGTCCAAAGGAATTTGAAGCAAGTCGGGAAATCCAGAAACAAAGAATGAATTTCTCTCAAGAAATGTTATACTGCAAAACAGTGCCTGTAGAATTTGAGTCAAAACTTTATCATTGCACTACATAAGGCGGTACAGTATGTATGTCAGTAGTAATAATGATTAACGTATAGCGTCCACGGTATTGCGTTAATCCGGAGCCCACTCGACAACTGCGTTCCGAATCAAAAAGGGGTAAATTAATTTTATTACTTCCCCAGCGAATCAATCATTTTGACAATAAACTGCGATGCTATCGGCCGTCTGTTCCGTTTTATTGTTAATCAGTTTTTTATTACTTCGTGTGATTTATGGATACTGTATGAGGTACGGTTGATGATGGAATAAAACACGGACGACCGCTATTTAAAAATACAGAATTTTCTCTATCTAATAATCTACATAATATAATAGGTCGGCGAAAAAGTTTTTTCGTATTTTATAGGTATAAATTTGTAATAAAATCTCTTTGGCTCTACTGTTTGTATCTGGCTGGTTTTGATACCATTAAATAGATGACATTTTAGAAAAGAAAAATAAAAAGTAAAAACGATTTCCCGCCATTTTTCAATTGTTTTTCTGCCCGCCAAAATGAGTGCATCTAACGAACAAATTCGATTCATTCTGAAGTTTTATTACAAAAAAGGGAAAATGCAACACAAGGCACGAAATAAATTTGAGACGTTTATGGACTTAACGCATTGTCAGTAAGAGTAGCACAAAGTTGGTTCAAGCGTTTTCAGTCCGGGAATTTTGATGTCAAAGATGCAGCTCGCTCTAGTCGCCTCTGGTTGCCCTGTTACGGATAAAGCCGATGACATTTCATAATCTAAGGTCGGTATATTAGTAGTTACGACATAGTTGAAGA
Source organism: Cosmia trapezina (assembly GCA_905163495.3). Lineage (NCBI taxonomy): Eukaryota > Metazoa > Arthropoda > Insecta > Lepidoptera > Noctuidae > Cosmia > Cosmia trapezina. The sequence continues at coordinate 28,426,596 of LR991024.1, forward strand.
GTTAGGGGTTGACCACAAAACAGTTTTGACCCATTTGGCAAATGACACATAACTAAATAATAAACTATGAAAAAAAAAGTCTTGAATTTGTATATAAAATACGAAGGAACTTTTTCCCCGACCTAATATGTACACCAAATCAATGATTGCACTACTAACTAAATAATTGATTATCAAAACTTGTACAAATAATAATCATTATTAATAACATACATTTTTGTCCAAAGTCGCTACAAAATATTAAATAAATAACAAAAATATACTAATTGTTCATCTAAAATAACAAATGCGCATCAAATTAACTTATTATTGCACTATTGGATGACTAATTGAATATCAAATGTTGTACAAATTATAATTATTGGGCACCCCGAGGTTCGGTTTGGTTCCTTTAAACGCTGTAGACAGAAATAGGAGCCTCGTGCGGCGGGGCTCCGTCGACCTGACGTTAAGTTTAATTTATGTATTTAGACATGCAAAAATTTTGAAGTGCAAACAGTATTTTTAATGTAGATGTCAAATTGGTAATTTTTGTGTTTAAATACTACCCTTTATCATTTAGATATCTTTCAGTTGCGTGACCACAATCGATTAGATCTTTTAGATCCTGAATATTTTAACCGAATGGAGCTGTTCTCCTATTGCTCGTGCGAAGTAAGAATTATACTTTTTGCATGGGGGGTTTCAGTGCTGAGTTTTGTTAAATGTTCATGTACGATTGTGGTGCATAGCTCATACATATTAGTCGTATTACCGATGCCCATGGGGGTCGACAAATTCTCAAGAGGAGACCTCGAATCGGCTAACGTTAGGTAGGACGCCCTCAGGCTAGATGGAGCGATGATCTCCGCAGGGTGGCTGGTAGCAGCTGGATGAGAGTTGCCGAGGATCGAGCTGAATGGCGTGCGATAGGAGAGGCCTGTGTGCAGCAGTGGACTGCTGCAGGCTGATGATGAAGATCGTGGCTTCTAAGTGTTCTCTCGCGTCCGAGCCTGGTCCAGGCCATGGTGCGGAGCGAGAGTGCATGGGAGGCCGTCACCTCCTTCTGCGAAGCAGTGATGCTCGCGAAGGAGGAGGCGGAACGCGTGAGGGAGAGGCAGCCTCACGCCCTCAGTCGCCGCAGGAGACGCCCTGGGCGGCGGGAATCGCGGGGCGATTTCCGGCCACCGTAGGCACGGGCTTGCGGACGGTGAGCAGCGGGTAGCTCGCCGTCCGGTAAGGACCAGGCCCGAGTCGACGGCGCGTTGTGTTCCACGCGCGCCTCAAAGAGATGTCAGCAAGTGACGGGGTCCAATAGGGCCGACGCCGCTGGGGTCGCGGGTTGTTTGAAGGAGATACCGCGGCCCTGGCATAGGCAACTGAAGGAACACGGGTGGGTTTTAGTCAGTAAAAGTCTGACACGCCCTTCCGCTCCACCCAGAGCGGGAGAAGTTATTTGATGATTTCCCACCCTCAAAAAAAAAAAAAAAAAGGGTATAGAAATTGTAACCGCAACTACGTTTTCCTAGCTTTAAGTTATGAAAAGTTTTACTATTCACCGCCCTATAATTAACAGTGGTTTCAGCGCTTCGTTGACATTTACGAGTGATGGTTCGTGAGAAACTACCGGTTGTTATGTTTTATGGTTTCACCCAGTTTCACCCATATATGGGTTGTTAATAGCCTATTTTGTTTTATGGTTCACGGCCGGTAACGGTTTCCCTTTATTTGCATAGAAATGTAAAAGTAAATTACTTAGTGTCATCTTGCTTTCCGGTGTAATAACAGCCGGTGTCATCTTGCTTTCCGGTGTAATAAATAGAGGAGCTCGTGGCTAAGTAATAACAGCCGCACGGGTCGATCCGTCAGATTAAGCTACGCTTGCCGGAGTTGGTCCGTGGATGGGTGACCATCTTTAGATACCGAGATTCCTCCGTGCCTCGGAAAGCACGTTAAGACGTTGGTCCCGGCTGTTATTCGTGGATCTTTGACAGTCGTTACGGGTCGTCAGAAGCCCAAAAGTCTGACAACCAGTCTTACCAAGGGGTATCGTATTACCCAGTAACTGGGTTGTGGAGGTCAGATAGGCAGTCGCTCCATGTAAAATACTGGTATTCAGCTGCATCCGGTTAGACTGGAAGCCGACCCCAACATAGTTGGGAAAAGGCTAGGCAAATTGAATCTTGCTTTCCGGTGTGCAGGTTTGAAATCTGGCGAGTGTACGTCATTTCACAATGTCTTTAGTACCTATAGTACTCCTGAGTCTTCGTAAAGCAGAATATTAGTACTTCTATCGTGTATTTGATTCTAATGAGTTTACATGACAAGAAAAAAAATAATGCCAGGTTGCATGAAATGTAACACAAATGAGTCATACAAATGTATGGAATGCAACATGAATGTAACACAAATGAGTCATACAAATGTATGGAATGCAACATGAAATGTAACACAAATGAGTCATACAAATGTATGGAATGCAACATGAAATGTAACACAAATGAGTCTTTCAAATGTATGCATAATACAATGCAACATGAAAAACACAACAAGTAGGTGAATTTATTTCAACTTGTTTGAAACGGGGTAAATGAAAATCTGGCAGAGTTTCGTCTAGATCTTGTAATCAAAATCAAAAATGACAATAACAAATGGCTGACTAAAGTCTTATAATAACACTTCCCCACTCTTACGGCGAACATCTTGGCTTGGCTGGAGTGTGCGGTCAATATGGTGGTATGGATGCAGCTGAATACATTACACATGGAGCGACTACCTATCTGACATCCACAACCCAGTTACTGGGTATTTCGATACCCTTTGGTAAGTAAGGCTGGTTGTCAGACTTTCGGGCTTCTGACGACCCGTAATGATTGTCAAAGATCTAAGAGCCAACGGCTTAACGTGCTTTCCGAGGCACGGAGGAGTCTCCGTGTGTAAAGATGGTTTTTTTTTTATTATTTTTTTTTACATGAATAAGATAACAATCAGTATATTTTTATTTGTTTTTGTTACGTTTATTTTACTTTTTTTAATCGTATTTCTTAAATAAATAAGATAACAATCATTATATTTTTATTTGTTTTTGTTACGTTTATTTTACAAGCATACTATATTTGTGAAACATTTGGCGAACAAGACTTAAAAAGAATAAAAAAAAAAAAAAAAAAAAAAAAGTAACAAAAACAAATAAAAATGTACTGATTGTTATCTCTTATTTATGTAAAAAAAGGAGAAAAAAAAACATTAAACATTTTTTTTTGCCAAGCATACTATATTTGTGAAACATTTGGCGAACAAGACTTTAAAAGAAAAAAAAAAAGAAAAAAAAAACCTAACAAAAAACGACATCGTAGCCCTGGGCGTGGTTCACACTTGTTGCGTATTGATATGTTATAGTCGGTAATGTCCTGAGCAAAGAAAGTCCCAGCATTACAAACAAACAGTCTAAAAAAACGTAGGTGCCGTTCGGGGACTGAAAGTAATATCAATAATACATATATTCCACCGAACGGAACTTTACTAAATTTTGTTTCAGTGCCCTTAGTGGAAGTGTTTAGGTGACGTTCGAGGAAGTGCCGTTCAAATCGGTGACCTAAGTGGAATACCTCATATTCTTTTCCTAAACACATGTATGTAGTACATTAATTCAAAATGAAACGCCACATACTTGAATTAAAAATTAACTGTTTAAACTTTACTATTTGCGTTCTTTTCTCTGAAATAACTGTCGACGGGCAGCAAAAATAAAATCAACGACAGAATTTTTACTCTGAATTGCGAAACATTTTCCTTAAATTATTATTTTTAATTGTCGTTTGACTGCCCTAATTCAACAATGCTGTAACAAGCGATAGTAGAGTGCACCGAGAAATGTATTATAAGATAATGCATTCAGCTGTTGAGTATAAAAATATCGTCTCGATGTCAGAGCCTTTAAGTTTAAACTGTTAAACTCTGGAGCCCGTTAATGCATCGGCCGGGACAAGCGTTGTAAACATTTTAATTCAGTGCTTTTTATGGACACTATGAACTTTATTTTGGAGTTTTCTTCTTAAGAATCGATTTTCATATAAGGTATGGAAATTTTATGAGGAGAGAAAGAATGTTTTTTGTGGGGAGGTTTTTGAGGAGAGAGGTATGAGGAACAGGATGTAATGTTCACTTATTCTCCATAGAAAAGAGAGGATCCCCCGATCAGACGGATGTTGTGTCTGGTGGAACTGCCCGACGGTTGATGTCGGGATGTTGTGTAGTCGTGCAGTAAACTCTGCTTGCGCGATGCAGGATTTTTGTGACGTGAGGTTTTTGATGCGTAGTTTGCATATGGTGATGTAGATGCCGCCACATGAAATAATACAAGCGTAGACTCAAAACTATTACGCAAAAGCGTTACGTTTTTCTACGCAACGTAAAACAAAACGAATGTCTTTACACCTTAAAGTTGCTTTTTGTTTAGCACTGATTCATTCCTTTGTTTTTGTCCAACAACAGAAAGTCGAAAACAGGAGTGAACTCCAGTTGTACGTCGGAGCTGACACACACACACTGGTTTTTTTAGGTATTTATTTGCTACTTATATATTTTGTGAAAGAAGGAAAATTTGATTTGCAAATGAACTTTCCGAAGGCTAAAACATAAATCTCGATAAAGATAGAAGAATATACATAGGTACAATGCCTCTCTTAGGACTTGACTTATCGTATGCGTGTGATCATAGAAACTTTATCATAAATGATTTAAAAACACAGCTACTTACAAAGACTTTGTTTGAAATTCTGATGCAGATATGAAAGTACTTCTTTTACTGGAAACTTACTTTTCATACATCAACAATAATTTTCTTTTTAATACAATTTAATAATATTTATAACTAGGACCTCGTGGCTAAGTGATAACAGCCACACGGGTCGATCCATCAGGTTAACCTACGCTTGCCGGGGTTGGTCAGTGGATGGGTGACCATCTTTACATACCGCGATTCCTCCGTGCCTCGGAAAGCACGTTAAGCCGTTGGTCCCGGCTGTTATTCGTGGATCTTTGACAGTCGGTACGGGTCGTCAGAAGCCCGAAAGTCTGACAACCAGTCTTACCAAGGCGTATCGTATTTACCCAGTAACTGGGTTGTGGAGGTCAGATAGGCAGTCGCTCCATGTAAAATACTGGTATTCAGCTGCATCCGGTTAGACTGGAAGCCGACCCCAACATAGTTGGGAAAAGGATAGGCAGATTGAATAATATTTATAACTCAAAAAATGTTGCACGTCTCTGTGTGCATGATACAGTAGTTTGCCTCCGAACAAGTAAAGTTGAACAGAATATTCTATTAGTATTCAGTTCCAGCGCTTTCAGTGGACTAAATAGTTTCCACTATTTTAACTATTGACGGCCGGAAATATCGAATGGAATATGGATTCAGTAAAACATGAATATTATGTTATGTACTTAATGTACCTACTCATACGACACAGTTGCAAGTGCACATTCAGCAAATAAATTATTGGAAACGAATTTAGGCTAACTTAAGGGGACTACAGGACTTAAACGCAACTAAACGCAAGTTTTATCATGCCTAAAAGTATATGATGCAGTAAACAGAATCAGAAAAATATATGATATTCTTCAGGATATATTCTAGTTAGACAGTGTGTTGAAAACATAATACGACTAATTTGAAACGATAGAAAAAATCACGAAGATACCTCTAAAAATTTTTTTTAACGAATAAAAACCATACACTCATACATACATGCAACATACACACAACACACAATACACACAATCCATTGATTGATGATGATTGATTGATTGATACATGCAATCATTCTGATTTTTTGTCAGATTATTCTACAAGCAACATATTAACGTAATAGTGTTTTATTTTTTAGTCCAATCAATAGATTTTTTTAAAATAGATAATTGCTTCATATTTTTCAATAAATTACCAGGATTGTGTCATCGCGCTTCTCTTTCTTTTATATGCAGTCTGACAGTGACCGCGATTTAGGTCCTGTAGTCCCCTTAAGGGGAATGCGCTAGGTAGCCCACAAAATTAAATTTTTCTTACGTTTTCTTGCAATTTGCAGGTCAGTCTAAGGCTGTATCTTGATCAAAATATGATTTGCGACAGTAAAAAATATGTGTTTTTATAATTTCAACCAAAAAAACCATCAATACTTCTCTCTAAGTTACATTTCCTCCGGATTCATCTGATTTCCACCAATCGATCTGGAGGAAATTTAACTTAGACAGATGTATAGTTAAAATGAATATAGTTTTTATGGTTAAAATTATATACTTAAATACATATTTAAAAAAAAAATTGAAATTGATCCAAATTCAAAATGTTCCATATCTCCACTTATTAATTTTTTCTCAATGGTAGCGCTGTCAGCTATAGGTACTCAACTTAATGTCCACCAGTAAGTATATAAGCGCATACCCACTGTAGTTTTAGAACATATTTCAGGGGAGAATGTTTTCGCTAACAAAAGAAGACAATTGGTAAGTAAATTATACCGACTGTATTGCAAATACACGCTTTCAAACCATTATAAAGCCAGCAAAATCTAATAACCGTAAGAACAAGAATAAAACATTCCAAAGAAACTTCGAAACGCCTGTTCGTTCCAAAAGAATCATTCCATACATTATTTAACATTGTTACGTTTTCTTTCCTTATGTGTGCACTAAGTAGGCAAATTGCTCGCCCCCGGGACACTCTTCCCTTTTTAGGGTTTCGTAGCCAAATAACAAAAATGGAACCATTATAATTTCGTCATGTTCGTCCATCCGTCTGTCCGGAAGTCAAACAGCCATTTTACTCGGCGACTATATCGATGATAATTGGAAATTCCGTGCACCGCTAAACAATGGTTTAGTGAAATTACGAAAAAATATTAGGGGTGACACTACTCATACCTTAACGGGTGAAAAAAAAAACAATGCACATATATATAGCGTGTGGGTATCGTTGGATCCCATAATTACTCGTAAAAAGATTATGATGTTTCTAAGTGACTTTTTCATTTGAGTCAATAGTTTCTGAGATATGGGATATTTAACCACAGTAATACAGTATTTTGAGAAATACTATATCCTTGGACATTTCACACAACGCCATCTTGTCTCAAGCTAAGCAACCTAATGCTTGTGTTATGGTAACGAGATGGCTGATAAACTACTTATATACTTTTTTTTTTTTTTTTTTGTAAATGTGTAACACCACCACAACGCGTGATCACTGCTACAGCGCCGTCCGACCGATCCTACGAGTCATCGCCTCTTCCCCGCGCAACGACTACCCGCCGTGGCCATCACGACCGCCTATAAAAGCCCTCGCAGAAGCCAGTAGCAGCATTGTAAGGCGAGAGGCCCTTCTGGCCCCGCCGACGCCCGGTTAAGCAAAAAAGGTTCCCGGAACCAATTGCGAGAACGCCAGTATCAAAAAAAAAAAAAAAAAAAAACAGTAGCAGCAGTTCGGGTTCGGCACGCTCCGAGAGTAGTCTTAGCATCGACTTAGGTCGGTCACGATTACCTCGCCCCTTGCTGGACTTGAGCTAGCGGCGAAACTGCACAATCGACTTGTAATATACGACGCTGTTAGGGATTTCGCTTAGGATCTTTGCATTGTGATTTAGAATCAGTTAATATTCATAAATAAACCTTTGTTACTGTTTGTTTTACGCGTTTAGCTTATCTCCTCACACAATACCCCCTTACAAATGCATAAATATTATAGATAGAAAAACACCCAGACTCGGAACAAATATTTGTGGGTCGTACAAATATTTGCTCCGTGCGGGAATCGAACCCGCGAAATGCTGCGCAGCAGTCAATCGCTCAACCACTGCGCCAACTGTGTCGTGAAATTATGAATTACAAACATATTTTTGCGGTCGAAATCCATACTGTGCAATAAATCTGACTAGCCATTTTCCAACTATGTTAGGGTCGGCTTCCAGTGTAACCGGATGCAGCTGAATATCAGTGAAATCGATACTGTGAATGTGTAAATATTCATCCTAACTACGGAACCCTCCACTGTTAAGTTTTTTATTCTGATAGCTCCGCGCCCCGCGGTGAAATATTCAATAGATGCCGTAACAAAGACTTATAACACGAAGAATCTTGCAAAGCTCTCTGTGCTATTTTATTGCTTTTAGTGAGTTTTTTGTAGTGTTAAGCTCCATTCCCACGGTGAAAGTTTCTTGCCTGTAAATATGGTTTACAATAAAATTGAAGCAACCAAATAATGTCTTGCTTCGGCTGTTACGGCTTACAGCTGATATTTGGATATTCAGTTACTGTTTAGATCGACGGCGCAACTTTTACTGTCGCAGGCAATTAAATTGCACAGGATAAACCAGGCTTTATTTTTGTTATTATTGCTATCATTAATGGACAGGAGTCCAGTGATAAACATAGGCTGCTGTAATACCATGCCTCTGAGTTACATCTTCAGTCATCCATTACTTCCTGCCAGGGTCGTGGGTTATTCGAAAGAGATACCGTGGCCCTGACCCAGGCAACTGAAGGAACACGGGTGAGTTTTAGTGCGTAAAAGTCTCCGCCCAGAGCGGGAGAAGTCATTGATAATTTCCCATCCACAAAAAAAAAAATCATACATTACTTCGCGACTAGCTACTATATAAAAAAAAAACCGGCCAAGTGCGTGTTTGACAATAAACAATAAAGGGTTCCGTAGTTGAAAACAATTTATCCCAAAAGAAAAAACATTGCAGTTGACTAAAAATCCCAAAAAAATATTTTTTTTATATGATAAAATTACAAATTAACAATTTTCAGACTTTTTCCTTAACTTGTGCTGTAAGACCTTGTTTCTTGCCAAATTTCATGATTCTAGGTCAACGGGAAGTACCCTCTATAGGTTTTGATTTATTTGCGAGTATCAAAATATGTCGCTTATATGGCTGTCTTTTTTTATTGCGAAGACTTAGAAGAAGAAGAACAGGACATTAATTAATCCAACCGGAATATTTGACACATAAGCCAATATTTACTTACTTGTTTGTTATTTACAGCTGACATTTGAATATTCAGTTAGGGGAGTATTAAACTATAAAATATGTAGGCTCATACAGGGATCCTATCTCTTATCTTAAATATTATGACCTCTACAATCATATCCATGTATTACATTATCATAGTTCTTTGATCCTATTATTGCTATTTTTTTTCATATGTGGTTGCAATGGAGGACGAGTCATAATACACTGCCGAAGCAATAATAATAGTACACACGGTTGTGTGTACTATTATTATTGCTTCGGCAGTGTATTAAGTTATTATTTAAAAAAAACAGCAAAGTGCGTGTCGTACCACGCTTATTGAAGGGTTCCGTAGTTGGGATGAATTTATCCCAAAAACAAACTTAATTTTGTAGTTGAATAACATGTTCTCCCATACATCGTTATACGACACTGTCAATTTATTCTCCAACTGCAAATGTAAGTTTACAAACTTAATTAAAATCGTTTTATCACATATGTGATAAAACTGCAAATTAACGATTTTCGGACTTTTTCTTTTACAAACCGTAACAATAATGAATTGCCTTATAATTTAGAATATGGCAGTAGCAAAACTAAAAAGGCAAAATCACATAATTTTATGGACGGATTTTGTATTAGGAAATTATGAAAATAAATGTTAAACTTCAATATCTATTCAATATGGCAAGACCTATTTCTCTAACAACAAATGTCAAAAATCTTTGATCAAACCGAAAATAGTCACATGTTTTAAATATTACATTATCATATAAATATGACTCATAGATCTTTGATCCTAGATTTAGTATAGTCCCTCTTTGTCCGGACAGGAGAGAATGTACGTAATTATAGTTCATTTACACAGAAAGATTTTTATGTCACGACGAAGCTGAAATCAGAAAACAAAAATACCAATTACCTTTTATGAGTATTGCCAATGATCGGACATTAAACGACTATTGTAAACGTGAATAGACACACATACAGGCACTAAACATTTATGTGAGCACTCAAACCGAATCGTGATTAAACGATAAACTGGCGAAAAAGAGAGGGAGAATCACGTCATCTCTTTCACGCACACTTAAGCTCATGTTTCATTGTTTTCGGTCATTTGGATAATGGCGCTCAAACGCGACGGTCGTCGGCATTAAATTCAATTTTATACTTTTATTGATTGTTTCACTTTTATAACGTTGATTTCATTGTTTTATGGGATTGGGTCCTGTTTAATGTGGGAAATATTCATTTCTATAGGGCAGTAAAATATGCAAACATGTTTACTTAAGTGAAATGAAAGTAGTATTTGTATTTTATGAGTTCTTATTCAATAACTAGAAACGATTTAGTTCGATTCTTGAGTAACCAGACTATGCTTTCTCTTTGCAACGCAATGCTAAAAATCAGAGATCTAACATGCAACACGTAAACAATTGTAAAGAGAAAAATCCCAACAAAAACCTGCAAATGAATACCAAGAATTCAAAAACAGAATAACAATACATCTCAGAACATATATTTTCATAAGCTTAAGTCTCATAAAAGTCCGTATCGACTCTAATATTTATGTCGGGGCCCGTACTGTCGCGTGCACGCGTATTTCTTTATTTTATTTCCCAAGCGAGCTCCGTACACGGCCGTATCTCTTGATAAAAGGCAGCACAATAACTGGGAATACTCTGGAATGGTCTGTTTATTGAGCACTTCGTAAACGCCGCTGGTATTCTTCGAGTTGGAGGAATGTAGCTGGGATGTAGGTGTGTTAAGAGTCGCGTGAATGAGTGATAGGTATTATGTGTGTCGTCTTTGTCATGCATGTACACTATGTACGGGGCCAGGGATAAAAGAATTCCGTCTGTTATAGAGAGGGGGGCACGTAAGCTGTTTTGTTCGTTTCCCTATTAGAGCGCGTTTTATCAAATAGTTCCTCGGCCTTAAGAGGAAACGTGGGTGCACTTTTCTCCATACAAAAAAAACCTAACGCTCTCGCCTGTTTTCTTTCTGGTTAATGACCATAAATAAAGCAATGATTTTTTACAGAAATATAAATATCAGCTACTTGTATGCCCCTATGTTTTCCTTTTTGATGATATATTATTTTTATAAGAACTAGAACCCTCAAAAAATGCTCAAAATTGCGTATTCAGAGCGCTGTCAACAGACGCCTAGTGTACCAATTTGACAACTATTAACGAAAAAAAAACATAGGGGCACAGTATATATCCTTCTTATTCAGTTTATGAAATATCTTTTAAATTGGTCCAATATTGGAGGAGGAAATAGGCGAGAGCCAAAACTCGAAATGTGACTTTTTACATAGGCTATTTAGTCGGATCTGCAGTTGTCCTACGAATTCGAGGGCGGAGCGCTCGCAGAGCGACAGCAATACCTTCTTAAAATACCTAATTTTCAAAAGTCTGGTCGCCCCCCTTTCCTCTTAATGTTGGCTCCACTGTTAAACTGTAACAATGGACCTATTAGGTCCATGCTTTAACAACGGTAGCCTCGTGTTCGTCCTACAACAGTAGAGGCAATATTACGGCAGATGAACTATTTGATGAAACGCACTGTACAGTAGAATCCGATTCTAATGATATCGAAGGAAAGTGACATTCACGTCATACTAAGCGGACGTCGTACAAAGAAAATAAACAACTTAATTAACAACTTTCTATTTTTGTTAGATATTTCGTTTTATAGAGAGAAAAACTACAAAGTCTATCTATGAATAAAAAAAAAGAAAAGAAACATAAGCTGACATAAAACAAACATAATTAGAAACATAGAATAAAAATTGTAATACATACTTACATTACATATATTTTTTACATCAGAAATCAATAAGTTTTGTCTGCTTTTGTTCACTTTGTCACTACTTAAAACCGGACATATTTCTTAATAAAAACGTTTTTTACAAAAACAAAAACCGACTTCCAAAAAAAACACTACAAAGTGAAAAATAACTTTAATTTCGGAAGTCGGTGTCTTTGGATCTGTATTTTAGTTTTTTGCCACCGACTTCCGAAATTAAAGTTATTTTTCACTTTGTAGTGCTTTTTTTGGATGTCGGTTTTTGTTTTTGTAAAAAAGTTTTTATTTTTCACTTTTTAGTGGTTCAGTTTGTAATTTATCTAAGTTACAATAACCCAATGTCAGCTGCTCATCACGTTTTACAAAATGTTGCTTTTCCCGATGCAGGGCCGTTAATTGTTGAGGAGTTCTCCTAGTAAGAACCAGGAGAAATGGAGCTCATGGTGAAGTCACCATTACCATTATTTTGACGAGCATAAACCATATTAAAGTAATCGAATTGCAACCTGTTATATACTTAGATATAATTGAGTATTTCCGATGGCCCTCTGTGGTCTTCATCATCAGTTCCAGCTCACCGAATGGTACTTTCCGAGAGTAAATGCACGAGTTACTATAAAAAATACCGAAATCGATATAGGTGTGCCCATAAAATTTGAGGGTTTCCCTCGATTTCCATGGGATCCCATCATCAGATCCTGACTTGATGATCATGGGACCACTTGGGACGTATACCCTTTCGAACAAAAAAACAAAAATCCAAATCGGTCTAGCCATTTTCGAGTAATCGGGGAACATACATAAAAAATAAAAATAAAAAAAAAAAGGTTCCGACGAATTGAGAACCTCAGTAGGATATTATTGGGCATTCTAAACCACACCTGCCGTTCCATCGGCTCACTCTGTTCGCCTCGTCACTCTCGGTGGGATTAGAATGCCCACTAATATAAATGAAATCCTAATGTGGTTTAGCGCCTATTCCACCGATCGGAAGGTGAAATATGAAATCCTGCATCATATGGAGGTAAAATAATGGAACGGCGCCTACTCCACTTCGGCCTATTCGTCGCGATGAAACAGAAACATTTGTCAGTGTGGTTTGGGCGCTACTCCACTTTTTGAATCACTTTTGGTTGCGAATGGAACGAAAGTGGTTTAGAAATAGCTAATAACATAAATGATGGATCTACAAACTTTGCGGTTTAAGCCCTATTCCACTTTTAAAATCTTATTTGGTTGCATTAGGTCGATCCCTGCGAATCTACCGTTTACCGTTATGTAACTAAAAGTTAAACTCTTTTAGCTGTTGGTCTGAAAGTTTAATAAAGTGAACTATTTGTTTATAGTGACTAATGAATACCGATGTTTTACCTCGATCAACTACAGCAGATTCTCGGATTGACCACTAAGCCACTACTTTGGTTGTCAAGTTTTATAACAAGAAGTTTCACACACAGTTTGTTAACTAATCGAACTATATGAAAATAGTAAGCTAAAATTCAGGACAGATTGCCTCTTGTCTCTTCATAAAGCAAGAATAAGCATACACCTACAGGCATACACATTCTATTTCTATGACCCCAGATTGGGGTACCAAGGATATCTGAACTTTAGGATACCGTAAACATTAAACTAAAATATGGGACAGTTTGTCTCACGTCTCTCCACGAAAGTAAGAAATAGCGCACATTCTATTTTAGTGACCAGATTGGCTCGAGGACATCCAAATTTTAATTTAAAATTAAATTCAAACAGACGATACAACCTAACCCGTACATACAAATAATGTATTGAGTAGTTCTCTCACATTCTGCTGTCGGAGCATACTGCTGGCTTCGCATACTTATACACTTGCCGTTTCCCGTCTAAACTGCCGTATAGCCAATGTCAAAACGGTGTTGCGCCGTTCAACGGTTCGCCGCTGCACTGTACTCATTCGTGAACCGCCTGACGATAAACGTATCAGGCAGCCGTTGTGTGTGTATACATTATCATTTACAATGTCGAAGTCAGCAACATTGCATCATGCATTAATTTGCTTAGTCGAACTTTATTGTATTGTAAGACGATCGCTGTACATGTTGTAGTCCGTAATTAAAATTCGAGTTTGCGCGAACTTCCTATACCTAATGATTTTCGTCAAACTGGGGGTGTTTCTTAAATAAGAATATTACCAATTCCGCTAGCTTATTATAAATGAGTGATTCTTTCCTTATTTTTTTATATTTTTTTTTATTTTTTTATTATATTTTTTTTTTTTTTTTTTTTGTAATTAGCTGGTTATAGTCTAGGAAATCTTTGAAAGCCCATCCCATTCCCATTGCTGAATTTAGAAACCGACATCCTTTGCATGAAAGGATTTATTAAAGTTTGTTAGTTTTAGTAGTATGACGATTTTACACTCGCTTTGAGTTTAACTGCAACATAAAATTAACTAAGTTTTTAACGCGAGTTTGCTCACGTTGATTGTTCTGCATACAACAAATTTTGTAAGGATTTTACATACTTATGTATATCCTGATTTCTGGCTCTCAAAAATGCCATTTTATTATTTTCATGAGTGTGATGTCATTCAAAATTTTATATCAAGGTTAATTAAACAAACATACATACTTTATAATAATACCTATTGTAACAGCATGGTATCGGCTTCACCTTTGTCGGCGAGGTAAGAAGCTAGTTTTGTATTTCATTTCTCACGAAAATTGCAATTTGACAGAAAGGTTTTCAATCACTACGGATTAATTAGACGTAAGTATCATAAATTACTCATACAACCGTGAATATTGTAGTTAAGGTTTAATTTTGTTATGAGGTAAATATTGCTGAAATGGTATTTTTTATGTATAAAACCAACGAATTTTAATCATAAAATTACATTCGCTCCAGTATCTTCCAGTGATCTACATCATCCTACAACTATAAAATGTGAGTAAGTACTACCTACTAAGTTTAACATAGTTGTCAGCTACGGACCTGGTTCTTGCCTGCCGGCTGGTCTAACTATCATCAAACTAATTTGATAATGTGATTAATGGCTAGTCAGCTACGGACCTGGTTCTTGCCTGCCGGCTGGTCTAACTATCATCAAATTAATTTGATAATGTGATTAATCGCTAGTCAGCTACGGACCTGGTTCTTGCCTGCCGGCTGGTCTAACTATCATCAAATTAATTTGATAATGTGATTAATCGCTAGTCAGCTACGGACCTGGTTCTTACCTGCTGGCTGACGTAACTATCCCCATCATACCATCCATGCCATCTTCTAGTAATCTATATCCCATTAACATTCTCCTCTCCATAATTATTGAGGTTGGTTACAGTTAAAAAATTAATCTTAGTGTGTTCTATTTAAGGTCTGACACGGAATCAGAATACCAATCACAAAGGCCTACTGCTGCAGTAGCCAAGGTGACGAAAAAACAGCCTAAGAAAAATGTGGTGAAGCGCCAAGCACCTGAAAGCGCCGACTACTCATCAGACTCTAAGTCAAGGTAATTTATATTGCTGCTTCTATGTTTAGGTGTTTGTGGTAATTTAAAATGATATACGCACTGGTACATGATGGTTAGTGAATTTAGAACTGTAAATCAATTTCCGATCATATTCAATGCAGGAATGATGACAGTTACATGAAATTATTATATCCCAATATGTATTACGCTATTAATTCCCCATAGAATTCAACAGAGGTGTATAATACTCCTTAATTTCGTTATTTAAGAAATAAATGCAAATTATTATAAATAAAATGTGTAATTGTTTACAGTAAAAGACGCATCTTGAGCACGGACCTCTTTGGTTTGGAGGACGATCAAAAGACGAAGACCTCAAGCGGGGACTTCGGTTCATCGCTCATCACCCGTGTTGCCAACGGCAAAGTACGGCGAGCGGCAGACCTTACAGGAGAGTTCTACGTGGAAATCAAGGTATTTTCGAAAGACGAAGTTGTCTCTACCCCCATGGAAGAACGATGGAAGAAAGCCCAGGTCGCGTTAAAAGTACAACTAGATCGCAACACTCCCCAGTGGGACGGGCTGCAAAGGTTTATGAGACGAACTCACGAATTATTTGACAATTCCGAGCCTGTCTTTTATAGGGATAGTGTGAATTTAAAATAAGTTGGCTTTAAATTGCTGGGGACACCAAATTAATTGTATTGATTATTGCAGAATCTACTAGTATTGTTAATCTAATCCTAATTAAGCGTACAAAATTAGTTGACGTAATTATAATCTAAAATGCCTTTCTGTACCGTTTGTAACACATCAGTTGAGCGCAGTCACTGGATAGGTCATTTACGTAGTACTAATCATAAAAACAAAAACATTTCGCATTTTTGTGAAGGTGTTGAAATAATACATTCTGCATTTCGTAATCGTATAGCTTCTTATAGAATTACCGATCCGTCTGAGAATTGTTCTCTGGAACCATTTCTTAATAATAATTTGGACAGAATTAAAACTTTAATTGACATGTCTCTTAAAGAACATACTTGTATAAAAGTTAATTTTGAATATTTTGCTTTGTTTTTAATGTTTAAAAATGATTCTCAGGAGATGAAATCATTTGCCACAAAAAACGTAACTCTACATCAGAATTATGAATTTGATTCACTATTGTCTCAAGTCAAAAATACTTTTAAAAAAAAGATAGAAGAATTTCAGGATCGAGACAGTGGATGGACGTTCTTGAGCAGTTCTCATTTGGAAGTCAATGTTAACAAATATCAACCTTTGCGTGGTTCAGGCTTTATCGAATTGCCTTCTGCAATAAAATCTAAAAAAGCATGTGTTAATATCCGCAATAATGATGACTATTGTTTTTTATGGTCTGTTGTAGCTGCTTTATATCCAGCTAAGACTCATTCTGAAAGAGTATCTTCTTACCCTGATTTTCGTAACGTGTTAAATGTAAAGGGCATGTCATTTCCAGTGAATTTCTCAGATATTGCGCGGTTCGAAGTGAATAACCCCGAAATTTGCATTTACATTTATGGTTTAAAAAACAATACTATCATAGGACCGCTTTACAAACCAAAAGCTTTGAACGGAAAGGTGATTCATTTACTTTATTTAGAAAGAAATGATTTGTCACATTACTGTCTCATTAAAGACCTGTCGCGACTTGTTAAGAATCAAATAACAAAACACCACAGTAAACTGTACTTTTGTGACGTTTGTTTAATGTTTTTTAATTCATGTGATAATCTTAATTCACATAGTTGTGGAGGTGTCGCCACTGAACTACCTCCAAAGGGTTCTTTCATACAGTTTAAAAATTATAATAGAAAGCAATTCGTACCATTTGTTATATACGCAGATTTTGAAACAATGCTAGAACGGTATGAATCTTGTGACCCTGACCCCACTAAGGCGAGTACTGTAACACGACAGCGACATGTGCCTGTAGCTTACGCTTATCATATAACGTGTACGCTAGATGAATGCCACAATCGTTACTTTTCTTATCGCGGTTCGGATTGTGTATCAAATTTTGTAAAGTCTATCTATAAAGATGCACAAAAAATTTACGATATTTTGCAAAATAGTGTTCCTATGATTTATTCAAATGATAATGCTCGTGACTTTGAAAACGCGATAACATGTCATATTTGTGAACACTTCTTGTTCGGCGACAGGGTTCGCGATCATTGTCACTTGACTGGTAAATATCGTGGCGCAGCTCATAGTTACTGTAACTTACAATACAAAATACCAACATTTTTGCCAGTATTTTTTCATAATTTGTCCGGTTACGATTGCCACCTTTTCATAAAAGAATTAGGTGAAGCTCCTGGATCTATTAAAGTGATACCTAAAACAAAAGAAAACTATATTTCATTCACTAAGTTTATTCCGATTTCTACTGGGGAAAGCATTCAGGTTCGGTTTGTAGACTCTTTCAAGTTTTTAGGAACTAGCTTAGAAAAGTTGGCTAGTACAATGAAAAACCAAGACTTTAAGCAATTGAAATCTCATTTTCCTAATAAAAAACAATTTAACCTACTCACTCGTAAAGGAGTGTATCCATATGACTATATGTCTCAATGGGAACGTTATGAAGATACGTGTTTACCCTCTAAAAAATATTTTTTCAACTCCTTAACTAATGAGACAATTACCGACGAAGACTATGAGCACGCTCGGTCTGTTTGGTCAGTGTTTAATATTCAAAACATGGGTATGTACACAGATTTATATCTCAAAACAGATGTTCTGTTGCTAACAGATGTATTTGAAAATTTTCGAAAAACTTGTAAACTGCATTACAATCTCGATCCCGCGTTCTATCTTACAGCACCAAGTCTATCTTTTGATGCAATGCTTTTAAAAACAGGAGTTCAATTAGAATTGATTAGTGATGTTGAAATTTTTAGAATGATACAAAAAGGTATTCGAGGAGGAGTTTGTATGTGTTCCAAAAGACATGTCAAAGCCAATCATAAATATTTAGATACTTACGATCCAACTCGTCCAAATTCATTTATCATTTATTTAGATTGTAACAATTTATATGGTTATAGCATGTGTCAATCCCTACCTTATTCCGATTTTAGATTTATGAATAGACAAGAAATTGATTTTTTACAATTGAACTTAGCAGATATCAGTGATACTGCAGAAAACGGATACATTCTTGAAGTTGATTTAATATATCCGGAGAATTTACACATGGAACACAATGACTTTCCTTTTTGTCCAGAAAAATGCTTGCCACCTGGTGGTAAGAATAAAAAGTTAATACCAAATTTGTACGATAAATATCACTATGTTATTCATTACATACATTTAAAAAAATGTTTACAGCACGGTTTAGTATTGAGAAGGATCCATCGCGCTATTACATTTAAGCAAAGTTGTTTTTTAAAGCAATATATTGATATTAACACTCAGTTACGGCAAAAAGCAGAGTCAACGTTTGAACAAGACTTTTTCAAATTATTGAACAATAGTATTTTTGGAAAGACGCTGGAAAATAATGAACATCGAATAGACGTTAAGTTAGTAAACAAGTGGTGTGACTCGACCAATAAAACAAAAAAGACTACTTGTGCTGAAAAATTGATAGCCAGCCCATATTTTCATAGCGCCTCTGTATTTTCTGATGATCTAGTGGCAATCCAAATGAAACCTGTGCGTATTATACTTAATAAACCAATATACATAGGGTTTGCAGTATTAGAATTATCTAAGACTCACATGTATGACTTTCACTACTCTATCATAAAACCTTTTTATGGTAACCGAATTGAATTGTGCTATACTGACACAGATAGTCTAGTATATGATGTACAGAGCAATGACGTTTATAAAGACTTCAAGCTCCATTTTCTAAAATATTTTGATACCAGTAATTATGACTGTAACAATGACTATAACTTACCAATTATTAATAAGAAGGTTCCAGGACTGTTTAAGGATGAAATGGGTGGTAACATTATCAAAGAATTCGTAGGACTGCGCTCAAAGCTTTATTGTATTAAAACGTTAAACAAGACTATTAAAAAGGCAAAAGGTACAAAAAAATGTATAACCAAAAATTTTAATATGTTAGATTATAAAAATGTTTTGTACAATAATTGCAATGTTATTCGCAAAAAAAATGTATTGTTTAGGTCAATAAAACATGAAATATTCACTCAGGACGTAAATAAAATTGCACTTTCAAGCAATGATGACAAACGGTTGCTATCATTTGATAAAGTATCTACTTTAGCTTGGGGTAATGCAAATATATTTATGTAATGCATTACCATAATTTTAAGTGTATATTCTATTTGAAATATGATTAGACATAAATTAATTTAAACTTTTTACAGTCTGTTCAACCGATTTTGACTTCTATTCAGTAGGCATAAGGATGGTATTAAAAGCAAAAAACGTGGTTACCGTTCACTGCAGCTGTAATTTTTCACGCAACCAACGCAATACAAGTCAAAATCGCTTGAACGAACTGTAAAAAATGTATGTACCTACTAAACATGTACTTAAATAAATATAATATTTTAGTTCATAAATCTGTTTCATTTCCACTCCCGCTGACAAAGCGCATTGCGATGACTGGTTTGTGTAATACAATACCGTTCGCACACTTGTCGCTTCATGTTGCCCATCAGGTTGAACGTGATAAAACATGAAATTGATTACAGTGCAATGTTAGGAGTTTGCATTTCATATTAATATAACTACTTGATCATACATCACAAGGCAGTTAGCCGGAGCAGTCATATCACGTTGAATAAAAACGAAACGAATTGTAAGTATTGTACAAGTACCCATGTATTTATAACATTATTGCATCATGTTGATTATGTAATTATAATTAATTATTATTTCATTTGTTTCAGATCATTGATAATGTGTGATTCTCCAGATATTATCGACTTCTCACAATACGCTCAAGGTTTTCCGACTCCGAGTTTAAGCTGGCATATCCCAGATTTGCCAGAACAACAAACACCTGCTAATATGGAACCTAGAAGACGAGACTACGGACCCGCCAACAAGAGACCTAGAGCCAGAAGGGAGTGTCTAAAACAGAAGTCATCTCTTACACCGCCTACATGTGAATCATACGTTATAAACAATGAGAAGAAAAAAGGTTTACGACTGATCCAGGTACAAGTGTTGGATATCAGTGAACAGCAAGAACCTGCAAGTGACAATCAGGGTGTGGTAATGTTAAGTGCGCAGTATGTAGTGACTGAATTGGTGGACCATGTAATGGAGGAAACGCAATCGTTAATTAACAAAATATCGAGAAAACTTTGTGGGGACAGTTGTTATTATTAACATGTGTCATTATTTTGTAAGTACCTACTTCATAAGATAATGTGTAAGATTTGTAGTAATATTATTAGGTATGTAACATTTATTTGCTTTCTTATTCTTTAGTGTTTATACATATTAGGTTTTTATGTTGAGTAAGTTTTGAATGTATAAATTATTAAAATATCAAATATGTAAGTTTTATTGTAGTTAACTTAGTAGGTAGGTAAGTAGGTAAGTTAAAAAAAAAAAAAAAAAAAAAAAAAAAATGTAATGTAGATAATAATAATTGCTTTGTATAATCTAGTTGGTACAGCAAAAGTTTTGACATTTATTTGCTTTCTTATTCTTTAGTGTTTATTCATCTTAGGTTTTAAATGTATAAATTATTAAAATATCAAATATTTAAGTTTTATCGTAATTAACTTTTGTATGTAGATACTATTAATTTCTTTTATACAATCGGAATAATGTTCATACATCACAAGTTTGTAAGTTAAGAATGTAGGTAGGTATACACAAAGCGAACATTAAATAAACTATGTAGTGGCAGTTGTTATTATTAATGGGTAGGTAGTTATAATTAGTTTCTAATAATTGTAAATAATATGAAAAAGTAAATAAAATTATATTCTTTTATAATTTAAATTATGTTTTATTTTGTATTAGGTACTTATTTATACTCGAACTCTAAATTAGCTCTAGTCTAATGATAAGTGTTTATTTGCTAACAGTTTTTTTATTACAATAAATCGTTTTAAATCATGATGTAGGTATTTCAAATTTTGTAAGTAATATCATTTTGCTGCAGCTAATTTAAAGTTTGATGATTAAGTTACCCTGAAAACATTTAAATAAAACAACCATAAGTAAATTAATTAATCACTTTTATTAACTGCATAGGTATGACAAAATACATTAAAATAGATTAAATACAGACATATTATTATCAACATACCATTTTCTAATACACACCGCATTATTTAATGCACAATTCATTTTATGGTTCACACAGTTAAAATCACTTTTATTTCTACAGAACTTTTTCTTTAATGTTGCAAAATTAGGACATCCCTTCTCACCTATGTCGATCACTTCACAGTTTGCACACATGTCTTTAATCCACTTTATTTTTTCCAAACCCTTTGTAATAATTTTTTTATTTTTTAAATACGGTACGATGACGTGTTGGAACTCTCTGTAGTCTATATAGCCCTCACTCCAGAAAATTCCACGATTTCTTTCCAACCATCGCACTTGCTTCTTTTCTTCTTGAGTTAAATAATAAAACGAATGCGGTGGTTTAACCAAGAACGTCTGTGTGTGCTCATTACTTACTATGGCCACTTCCTTGACGATAAAATTATTGTCTAAATCTTTGAATCCTTGGAGTTCGACAATGATGAGGTCCGCGTTCATGATATCTTCTTCACAATGTTACTTAATGGTTTGTATTCAACAATGCAATCGTTCAGAATGAGACAGTATGCTGAAGTTTGATCTGGTATCTCTGAATCACTCTCAATTTCTACCCTCACATCCACAACAGGTCCAGTCTTTAGATTATCAGCTTGTCTAGAGCAATCGACTACAAACAGCGGTGCTAAATCCCTAAATTGTTTCTCGCTTAGTATGGGCTCCGAGCGACGTCCGTAATACGACTGTTGAAATCTGGTGTATTGCTCGTATAATAAAGCGATTCTGTTATTAGCAAAACTCACATTTAAGTTTTCATAAGGAAAATAGGTTGAATTGAGATACACTCTAACGTCTCGAATATAACAGTGATCGAATTGAGACATGTCAGAACTTGCATTGTTTTTTCTATTTGTCTGTAGACCAATAATAATGTATCTTGGTTTTTCTATTTGAGATGAAGTTTTGATAGACCAGGTATGTTTTGTAGTTTTAGGCAAGGCTGGATATTCGTACAGATCCCAATTTCTGTATATCATTTGAAGTGGGCGATCTTTCTCTAATACTTTTAACAAACCAATTTTTTCTTTGTCTGATACTTTAACATGCGGTACGCGCCATATGATTTTGTTGATCTGAACATCATCCACTACTTCGCCAGTATTAAGTTTTACAGCGTTCAAATTAGTGTTACTTCGTAATAATATCAGTTCATGTCTACTATTTATCACAACTTTTTTAAAATCTTCTGCAAAACCGAGGAGGTTACGAAGTGGTATAGAGACAGAAAATCTTCCTCCATGGATATTTTTTATGCCATCAATATTCCAACCCCAGGCATTAGACATTTTTGATTCACTTTCGGTCATTGAAATTAGTGATTTCATGGTTGTTGTTATACCTGCATTTTTTATTTTATCAATCTCCACTCCATTTAGCTCATACCTAATGTCTTGGAACAAGTAGAGTAGAGCATTGTTCGTGAAATTGACACTAGTAGCTGGGTCCTTCGAATCTTTTTTGCTAACGATAACAGTTCCTTCCAGATATAGGGTGCTAGCTGATGGTAATATGTACAAGTCCTGTTGATTGATAGGTATGCGGATTTCATCGTTCCTGTTGAAACTCGTTATATAGGGCTTGTAGGAATGAAATTCGATTCCTTCTATAGTATTATCGTAATTCGGAGCGGATAAAACGTCTAAGATATTCATTTTAACAATCCGATCGCTCTAAGGAATGCTTTATTGTCTTTAGTTAATTTTATTTTCTTCTTAGAGGCAGGTCTTATTTGATAAGTAGCTCGAACAGAACTGATATTCTTTACTTGTTGAGACACATTTTTATTGAAATCAATCATTTTTTTCTTCTGAGATGCAGATATACCTGCACTTCTTCACCACGTAAATTAATTAATCTGTTGTTTATATCTATCAGCCTGATGTGTATGCAGCTTATGTTTTTTTGATTGATTGGAAAGTATATTGCGTTCTTCGGAATTTCTATGATCCTGTATCCAGGTGGTACATTAAGTGCAAATTCGTGAATAATATGACTTGGTTCACCGTTTACATATGAACCGCTTACAATATCACATTCAATCCTGACTACGGTCGTAGGTAGAATGTTGACTGGAGACTGTGACACATGCCATTTATTTGCTTTCAAGATTTGTTTGTTAAATCCTAATAGTCTTCTAAAAGAGTCTTCTTTGATAAAATTAATGTCTTTTGTACAGAATATTGTAGTTTTTAAAGTATTATTATTGCACCGTAGTTTGATCGCTGCATCTTTTATTTCGGATTTTAAATAATCGCTGATATCTTGCAATTCATAAGTGCCTTCCGGTATTTCAATAACTTCATTAAAACCATAATAGAACTTATTATTACTTTTATCAATGTTTGGAATAGAATTAAAAGTTGAAAAGTGCAATAAAGCACACTCATACTCTCCATCTAGTTGCAACGTATTAGGATAGTATGTAGTTAACACTGACGAGTCTCCAGTTATAGACAAAGTGAGCGACATCTTGCAAATGATTGAAATTAAAGAAAATCATATATTTTATAATACATTTTTATTCCAAAAAGT
The DNA here is from genome assembly GCA_905163495.3 of Cosmia trapezina. Classification (NCBI taxonomy): domain Eukaryota; kingdom Metazoa; phylum Arthropoda; class Insecta; order Lepidoptera; family Noctuidae; genus Cosmia; species Cosmia trapezina. The sequence continues at coordinate 28,450,683 of LR991024.1, forward strand.
TGACAAATAATTTAAACATAAATGACCACAATTGATTGCGTTAAATTTTTGATATCTTGTGTAGTTATAAAACACATTACAATTTTTGAAATATTGCATCAATTCCATTGGAGGTTTTAAATTTCCATAGCTATCAAAGTATTCACAGTGATTGTAAACTTTAGCATAAGCTACCCAATGCGTTCCTTCGTTCTTAGAATCGTCTAAGTTAACGATACCACATTCAATACATTTCGGCTTCCGAGGTAGTTGATCCTTCATGTAGACCCCACGAAAATATGGGATGTCTCTTGAATACTTTCGGATGTCTATATTAGTTAGAGGGCGATTGGGTAGCATATTATTCAGTTTTTTGAAGATGTTATAAACAATCCTTTACCACTTTTATATGGCTTAATGTATAAACCCTTGCCCAACACTAAAGCCTCCATAGCTTTATTATGTCGTTCTGTTTCTTGCAAATTTTGTTTGCTTGCTTTGTAATCATTGACGGTTTTTGCAATGCCAGCTGCACCACCAGCTAAAGTTCCTAAAGCCGATAAACCAGCGAAAATTGGAATTAAAGGTAGAATTCCTCCAGTCTTTGGTAGGGGTATTACTCGGGGTACTCGGATTCGATGATGAGTGTTTGAAAATAACTTTTTTGCGGTTAAATAAGCTGCTTTTATTAAAGTCTTATTATCTTTGCGTTTGAGTTTCTTAATTTTTGATTTTATTTTTGAAACTAAGGTTTTAAATGTTTTGATGCCTAATCCAGACTTTAGTTTCGCTTTCATAACTTTGTTCACTAGCCAAGAGCTTAGTTTTTCACCTTTCCCGGCATCTTTTGATTTAAGTCTTTGTTTAGCCATGTTAAGTAGTTGTAAATCGGCTTTGTGACGATTTGCTAAGTCTGTATGGTTTGTATACGCAATGTCGTGTTGCTTGCAAGCTTCGTCTAGCTTATTTACACCTGGATCACCTCGCGCTAAGCGTTTGTGAAGTTTGGTTCCCGGTCCGCAATAATTGTATCCTGGCAAATGAACTTCGAATGGTAGATTATTAATTATGCTGTTAACTAGTCCACCTCCTTGCATAATTCAAATTATAATGATAGCATTTCAAATGAAAAATGGTTATATAATATCTTAGTCCATTATTGCAGTTTTTTCAATCCAACTGTTTTCTGCACTGTTTAGACCTAACCATTTGACATACAATTTATTTCCTTTCTTTTTCAAAACCTTTTCTATCAAATAAACATCAGGATAGTTAGATCTTTGCAGTTCTTGTTCGTAAAAAGCTCCTAATATGATTTGTTTTCGTTGATCTTCTATGTGATATGTTACTGGTATAGTTTTATTTACTTTTTTTATAATAAATAATTCAGTTGACCAATTAGGAGTGTAACCTTTCTCAAAACTATGTTTGTATTTACTTATACGAACACAATCACCAACTTTGAATTTAGGCTTCCACTGTACTAAATCATGTTTTTTTATTTTTTTTATATTTTCTTTGATTACTTGTTCATTACATTTATTCACATCAACCGGTTTAAATTGAATAGTACGATGTTTTGTGTTGTTATATCTCTTCAATGTATCTTTCAATGGTAGACCTAACCACTTATAGTTTCCAATGAGACTAAAATGTTTATATAATTTATTTTTTACCGTTCTAATAAGTCTCTCTACAATTGACGCTTTTTTAGTAGAAAACGTCGAGTAATGGTTAATGTTGTGCTTTTTCATAAGTGTTTGAAAAGTGATGTTATAAAATTCTGTCCCCATATCAGTTTGTAAGTTAACAGGATTATTACGACTACTAAGCAGTATATGTTTGAATGCACGAGTAACATCAAATTTATTTTTTGATTTTAACGGTTCAGCCCAGGCATATTTTGAGAAGCAGTCAATCACAACTAAGATGAAACTGTAACCTTTGTTATACTTTTTCAGGTTTTGCATATCCATCAAATCTGCTTGCCATAAGTCGTGGATTCCTTTCAGAATAACAGAACGTCGAAAGAAATTTCTTCGTGCAGCTTTGTGTATTTCATTTACAATTTGCTGTTTTACCATTACGGGGTTTTTTGAGGTAATTTATGTAACTCTGCTTTAGTATAAAACTTATCTTGCAAATGAGTTAAAACCTCAGGTATCTTATCTTTTAAAGTAGCTTGAACTGTCGTCTTTGCATCTTTTATGATTTGAGAACGCAATGCACCAATCAGATTATTACGTTCTTTAATCGTATTAGCATTCAATCGATCTACATAATCCTTGCTCACAGCCAGATTATTAAATTCTTTTAACGTGTTAGCAATCATTCGATCTACATAATCCTTGTTCACAGCATCGTCTGCTTCTACTGGAGATCTAATTCCTCTCAGTCTTGATGTTTTTAAATCAAAATCTCCATTTTCGGATTTTAACAATGCATTCTCATTAAACTCAAATATCTCTGATAAACGCAGTCTTTTGTGAATGTAGTGTCCGAATTTGTCTACGTTCATGTTTAAGGTGTATTGTATCGAGAGGCTGATAGTAAAATAAACACATTTTTTATTTTTTTATTTATTTATAACTTTACTTTCACGCAATTCTTCAATGATAGATATAATTTCATTATCTAATCCTGTGTTGCCAGCATCTCTAGATGCAATTAATAATTTCAACCTTTCCACTAATTCATTAGGATCATCCCAGTACACTAAATCAACGTTTTTTCTCCACTTTTTTAGTAACGGTAGACCCTTTCCCTGAACTGCATTCTTCAATTGAAAAAGAGGTTTAATAACTTGCAAATATTTTTGACCTTTATTACTTTTTATTGGCTTACTTGGCTCATAGTCTCGACGATGTGCATTTGTATCAATTAGCATCGACTTATAATTTTGCATATCACTATCTGTAACCAAACTTAAGTCTACATCTTTCTTAAGCAATAACTGTTTTAAACCAGGTGTATTTCGGTATTTACATCCAGCCACGGTGATGTATTGATCGTTGATCGTTATGAAAGCAGAACCTAACATCAGTTTCCCGCGCTCTGCTCTAACCCCAAATGGAATATCTACCAACGCTTCTGAAGATAATGACCAGGATGACGTATCACAATCTTGATTCCTGTCAACTACTGATTCATAAGAAGAGGCACTGCTGATATCGGATTCATATTTGTCTTCATCACCATTATTATCGTTACTTTCTGCGCTACCGGTTCCTTCTTTCTGCACAGTTTCGTTAATAAACGGAACATCAGCAAAATCATCACTAGCACGCAGTAGAGGAGTTTGCTTACTAGCATTAGCAATTAGATTTAGAGGTTCTGTTACAGGTTTGAAAACAGACTCCAGTGCTTGTTTATTGTTAATCTCAGCATCTCTCATTTTTCGTACTTTTATCTTTACAGCTTTTGCCGCATCAACAATTTGTCGTTTCAAGGATTTTTCCATATTGGTAAAATAGGTTGTAATGATTGTGGTTGTGTGTTATTGATGTAGTGTCGTAAGTTGAATAATAATGTCAAGCAGGTAACAGCCTTTTATATGTATTCGTGTTCTTAGTCAAAGACTACAAACGTGTCAAATTTACTTCTGTAACATCCTTTGTTTTTGGAACAATCTTTATTAATTACAACATAATTGAAAGGTATACTCCATATTTTAGAACACATTTCACGAAATTCAATCCATGTCATGTCAGTGTTGACATGTTCTTCATAAACATGTCTCATATTTCTTTCATCTTGCTTAAACAGTACGATTAGATTTGCGTTGTCTCTTATTAACTGCTTAGGGATTTTACTATACGTCTGATTTAGATAAAAACAATCGATGAACTTGTGTCTCCCCATAGCAAAATAATCACGCATACTACTTTGATTTTCACAAGCAACATCATCAAATACAATTACTGAATTCGGTTTTGCGGTCTGAACACTCAGTACTTGCTCATTTTCATGATATTTATGAAATGAAATGCCTGGTACTCGTTGCAAGACTTTTTCTAAAAAAACGTACTTGGGTTGTTGCAAGGTTTTCGAATAAACATAAACATTTTGAAATCTTAAGCCATTCTCGTGTATAAGAAGACCAATTAATAAATTAGTTTTTCCACAATTTGACGGTCCACAAATGATGCATCGTACCGATTTAGGTAATAATTCTCCATGACGTAAACCAGTCTCCTGAGAATGAACACAAAGCTTATTTACGTGTAACGATTGTGGTTGTTTTACAAATTTCATGACGACTGCTTGAACGGTTATATTAATAATGAGTTAATTATTGTATTACGTTGACATTTATAACTCATTGTCGCTAACTCGAGCAAATGTACGAACAACCTTACCACGGTTGTCCTTCAATATAAGATAGTGAGTGTTTTCTAAATTAGATTTAACCGAATCTTGTATCTGTCGGTGGAACAAATCTTCTGTTTGGGCTGTATAGCTGTTCTGGTGTTTTGAAGAACAGTTATCTGTATTTTTCTGACCAATTTGCAAATCTTGAATAAATATAACCTCGCCACTAGAATTCTTGATAATAAGTTTATTACAAATATCTTCTAAATCAGATTTCACTGAGTCATGCATTGTAGTTAACTTAGTTATGACAGGTGTATTTAGTTTCGTGATAATTCAACCTTCTCACTACAGTAGTAAAGATCGAATGTAGCGTTAAATTACTGCGATCAATTATTTATAACACCTTCCCTGCTAATAATAATGAGTCAATTAATGTATTACATGCAAACCACACTGAAAAATATTTCTGTTTCATCGCGAGGAATAGGCCGAAGTGGAGTAGGCGCCGTTCCATTATTTTACCTCCATATGATGCAGGATTTCATATTTCACCTTCCGATCGGTGGAATAGGCGCTAAACCAGTATTTTACTGTACTATGTAAGATTTCATTTATACAAGATTCAAAATGCGGAGTAGCGCCCAAACCACACTGAAAAATATTTCTGTTTCATCGTGTGGAATACGCGCCGAACCAGTATTTTACTGCATTATGTAGGATTTCATGCTCAGTCCCTTTCATTTATATTATTGGAGCACGCAACTCCACGAGCGAAGCGAATGTGGATTAGCGTGCCCAATAATATCCTACTAACCTCCTCCTTTTGGAAGTCGGTTAAAAATAGGTCATAATAAGCGACATGTCTCTTTATGCGAAGTCATTACATCCGAAGATGAAAACCAAACATCGCACTGCAATTACTTCATAATAAGCGGTTGGTTAATAATAAGCGGAGTCATCACAATAAAGGGATTCTATTGTATGTTCTGTTGTGTTCTGAACTTCTGAATAACTGCGGCCAGTCAAAGCAAGCGTGGATATCAAAGCTAATTCCATCTATCTGGAAAGAATCCTGTACCTTGAAGTGGTAAATGCCATTCACAGTGGTTGATCACAATCGTAATTCTAACCTAAAAAAACCGGCCAAGTGCGTGTCGGACCACGCACAATGAAAGGTTCCGTAGTTGAAAAGAATTTATCGCAAAAACAAACTTAACATTGCATATCAAAAAAAAAAAAAATTATATCATAAAATTACAGTTTCCTTTACTTGTGCTGGGAGAACTTTCTTCTTGCCAAATTTCATTATTCTAGGTCAACGGGAAGTATCAAAATTGCCGTGGCAAAATGGCCGTATTTGTTTATTGCGTTGACTTATATAAGCTTGAGTTTTTAAGGCATTCAAGAGACCATAGACCTACGTATTTGATATTAATTTAAACTTGATACCTTTACGCGTTCCTGAGAAAAAGGACCTTGACAGACTAACAACTTTGAAAATATTTTTTGTGATAGAATTACAAATTAACAATTTTCGGACTTTTTCCTTTACTTGTGTTGTGAGACCTTGCTTCTTGCCAAATTTCATGATTCTAGTACAACGGTAAGTACCCTATAGGTTTTGATTTATTTGCGAGTATCAAAAAATGTCGCATAAATGGCCGTATTTATTTATTGCGTTGACTTAGAAGTTTGATCTTTTTAGAACTCCAAGGGACCATAGACTTACGTATTTGATATTAGTTTCCGCTTGATACCTTCACGCGTTCCTGAGAAAAACGGTCTTGACAGACTGATAGACAGACAGACAGACGGACAAACAAGTGATCCTATAAGGGTTCCGTTTTTTCCTTTTGAGGTACGGAACCCTAAAATAGTAAATAAATTATATTATACCTAAATATTCACCAAAAAACTTCCCTTATTCAAAATCCATGTCAACGTCCACCCCCAAATTACATGAAAGCGTGAAACAGCAAGTTATTCGACAACCGCACGGGAGGGATTGTTCCCGCGATCGTCATCAGTAGTTTTCACGACGGCGTCTATTGTTCGCGTAATTAATTGTATCCGCTTCGATCGTATCGGACCGACGATTTGTACGCTGTTAGGGGCGCCACTGCTTCCTACTGGTTGTACTTATTTGTAGTTAGATTCTTTACCTGGTTGTTGATAAAGAGGTTTTATTTTAGGAAAACTGTTTTATAAGGAAGTTGGGTTAGCACTAATGTGTTCTTCAAAAATGCTGGTAAGGATAAATTCCTAATCTAGTCAGAGATTTATTAGATTGATTACTTATTGCGAGTTAATGAGAACGTATTATTTGTCATGAAAAAAATGTTGGTCTTCATACTGATAAGTATGAGCCTAATCCCAGCTGGATCTAGGCTCCTTAGGGATGTTTAGCGGGAGCACAATTAAACACGTCCGTACAGTCCAAAGTTTATTACGGCGACAAATAGTGACGGTAACCCGTGGTAACCGTCTAATGATAAAATATGTCCACCTACCGCCTTACACACATACATCACACACACGTAGAACTTACGCAACAACCAGCTCGTATTTTTCTCAAAAAAAAAAAAATATGTTCAAGACCTAAACCTATTTACATTAATTATTGTGCCTTATAGGTATTGAACCTGAGTTACTGGCAAGATACAAAACTTGTTCAACTGGGCTTAAACTAGGAGGATTCCTGTGTTCTAACTAAGCACCAGTTTATCCCGTAATTATTGATTCAATTTCGAACTCTAACACGGTGGTGTTCGAGTTCAAATTGAATCAATAAGTACTACTTCCCCTTCTAAAATCTTCGGATTTCTCGGAAATCTTCAAAATGTTTGTTAGTTGATATGAATGATAAAGGAGAAAATAGCTGGAATTCTTGCGAACGTACTTTTCTCTACGTTTGCCAACCCTAGGAGAGGTGCAGAGCGCATTAGGCGTGACAAATGTATGGATCGCGTGGCCGCAGCGTGACACAGCCAGCCCTGGCTCAAAGGTTCCATATAATTTGTGTTGTCACTGACCTTGATAACACTGGGACCGAATCTCAGAGTAAATCTCTGATTTGAACGTGATTTCACACATACACAATACTAACAGAAACAATCCCAGGAATAAGATGATGGCTGACGGTGATCAACTTTTGGATTCTGATGAAACTATAATGAAAATAATATTTCAAAATGTATTTTACGAGTATCAAGTATTAAAAAAAAATTAAATACAATTTTGTAGCTATTGAATTTTAGACTCAGACTAATGAACAACAAAGTCAATTAATCTGCCTAGCCTTTTCCCAACTATGTTGGGGTCGGCTTCCAGTCTAACCGGATGTAGCTGAATACCAGTATTTATTATGGAGCGACTGCCTATCTGAACCTAGTAGCTGGGTAATACGATACTCCTTAGTTAGTCTGGTTGTCAGACTTCGGGCTTCTGACAACCCGTAACGACTGTCAAAGATCCACGAATGACAGCCGGGACCAACGACTTAACGTGCTTTCCGAGGCACGGAGGAGTCTCGGTATGTAAAGATGGTCACCCATCCATGGACCAACCCCGGCAAGCGTAGCTCAACCTGACGGATCGACCCGTGCGGCTGTAATTACTTAAACACGAGCTCCTAATGAATAACAAAGTCTGCCAAATAATTACTAAAATCTTTGAGTCCTTGCAACAATTTCTGAGACAACTTGCTAAGCTCTCGAGACCGAAACTTGTCAATATTAGTGAGTGTCAATTCAAATCTCGGGCAGCACACAATATAGTTACAATCTCGTATTAATCCAATAAATAACCTCGCCTTAGGGACTTGTATTAAGGCTGCCATCTCGTTGAAGCGGACCGGTTAAGCGGAGACGAGCGAGGGAGCAAGTACCATAGTGTCCCTGTTGGGTGATGCCCTATCTCCCCAAGTTCCAAGTTCCCCAAAATGATTTTTCATAAATTCATTCCTAGCGTCCCCAAAATGTAAAATTCATTTATTTGTAAAGTTCACACTTACCATTCCTTGTACTGACATCTCCAAAAGTGTTAGAATAAAATAAAATCAGTGCCTAGTTAAAATTGACCTTATATTGGAAGATTTATTTTCTCTATGTATAATTTGTACTATGTGTACCGTTCTGATAATAATTTTGTCATGGATTATTGATTTTATTCTCCTTTTTATCAAGGGCTTGTAGTGGTGGACATCACTTGCTTCTTCTCTTATGAATTTAAGAAATTTCAATAATCTTGGTCGCGTTCCATTGATTCTCTAAAGTAACAACCAACCAACCAACAACAACAACCAACACCACCAACCAACCAATAACAACCAACCAACCAACAACACACCAACCAACCAATACCACCAATAATAATAATAATAAAAAAAAAAAGTAAATAATAGTAAAAAGTACAAAGTAAGTAAGTAAGTAGTATAGTAGTAGTAATTATTGTTTTATGTTGTTTATTAAATAATATAGGTAAGCTTTTGGGAACTTGGAACATAGGGAGACCCTCCCTGTTCACATGGAAGTGAGACTGAGTGTGCAACTCAGTAAATCGAGCTCAGAAATAATTATGAAATTGTTAAATTGTTACGCATTTAAAACTACAACAACGGTATACAGCATGTATTAGAAAGGTGTGGTCATGACATAGGGTGTGGTCCAGACCGTCAAACTGAACAACTTTCTTTACGGGACCAACATGGTTATCGCGAAAAAATATCAGCTGTCATATTTGTGTCAAGTAGTTATTGAAGTTTGATATGGGACAGCTGATTATGTTAAGGGTTCCGTACCCGTAGAGTGCCAAACGGAACCCTATTACTAAGCCTCTGCTGTCCGTCTGTCTGTCTGTTAGCGGGGTGTATCTCATGAACCGTAACAGGTAGACAGACGGTTGAATTTTTCAATGATTGTGTATTTCTATTGCCGCTATAAAAACAAATAATAAAAATAAAACAAAAGTTAAAAATTAAAGGGGTCCCCATACAGTAAACGTGTTTTTTTAAACTGAAGTACTTATTTCTAGAGTTCCGTACCTCAAAAGAACAAAAAAAGGGAATTGTTATAGGATCCCTTCGTTGTCCGTCTGTCTGTCTGTCAGTCTATCAATACCCTTTTTCTCAGGAATGCGTGGAGGTATCAAGTTAAAATTATTATCAAATACTTAGATGGTCCCTTGCAGCTCTAAAAAATTCAAGCTGACTTAGAGTCAACGCAATAAAAAAATATGGCCATTTATGCGACACATTTTGATACTCGCAAGTAAATGAAAACCTATAGGGTACTTACCGTTGACCTAGAATCATTAAATTTGGCAAGAAGCAAGGTATGGGACCTTGCTTGCACAAGTAAAGAAAAAAGTCCGAAAATCGTTAATTTGTAGTTTTTTCACTAATAAAAATAGTTGTTTTTCAACTATAATGATAAGTTTATTTTTGTATTCAGAATTAAAATAACATTTACGTAAATGATAAGTCATACCCAATTAATTAATAAAAATAACAAAATTATATCCTCACTTAATTAAACTATTCACAACATGGCGTCGAAAAATTCTATCGTATCGCTGTCGACTGCTGGCTGTATGTAGGTACACAAGAGACTGGTGGAATTACCTCGTTGTATGGCAATGCCTGGCTGTATGTAGGTACACAAGAGACTGGTGGAATTACCTCGTTGTATGGCAATGCTTAGCCTCTGGTCAAGTTTGTTTTTGGGATAAATTCTTTTCAACTATACGGAACACTTCATTGTGCGTGGTCCGACACGCACTTGGCCGGTTTGAAAAAAAATGTAGTGATAAATATTGTCCGGTGGTACGGAACAGTTGTTTTCATTTCTTGACTCTCCCTCTTCCCCTAGTTATCTAGCCCCCCACTTTCAGTACATTTGCGCCAACCACAATAGAAATTTACGTTCATCTCACAATCGTCTTCTTCTATGTCCCACTCACCGTACAGACTTCATTCACTCTTCCTTCTTCATTCAGTCTCTCTCTGTGAAATGCGCTCCCCCCGGAAATCAGGATGGCAACCAACCGATTATCCTTTAAAGTTAAAGTTCGTGAACACATTTGCAAGAAGCTGGCAGTGTCATCACAACGGTAATGTTTCCCCATTGTTGGTATTATTTGTATTAGTATATTTATGTATATTTATTTGTGCTTATATTTATATATAATTAGGTATATATTATTATATTTATAGTTTGTAATAGGTATTATGTGTATCTTTACATTTAAATAAATATTTATTCCTGAATTTTTCGAAATTGCACCTGCCTCGTGGCTAAGTAATAACAGCCGCACGGGTCGATCCGTCAGGTTAAGCTACGCTTGCCGGGGTTGGTCAGTGGATGGGTGACCATCTTTACATATCGAGATTCCTCCGTGCCTCGGAAAGCACGTTAAGCCGTTGGTCCCGGCTGTTATTCGTGGATCTTTGACAGTCGTTACGGGTCGTCAGAAGCCCGAAAGTCTGACAACCAGTCTTACCAAGGGGTATCGTATTACCCAGTTACTGGGTTGTGGAGGTCAGACAGGCAGTCGCTCCATGTAAAATACTGGTATTCAGCTGCATCCGGTTAGACTGGAAGCCGACCCCAACATAGTTGGGAAAAAGGCTAGGCAGATTGATTGACCTGCCACTGCTTGTCTCTGCATCACCCAAAGGTTGACTGGTAGAAAATGCCTATGGCATTAAGTCCGCCTCTGTACATTTGTGCTTGAAGTGTTAAATAAATAAATAAATAAACAGTTCGTGTGCGAGTCCAACTCGGATTGCTCGGTGATGTGGCCGGTTTTCTAAATATGACCACACCATACACGCTGTAGGTACCTAAGTGTACCGCGTTCGCGAAAATGAATGAAACTAATTTCTGTTCTAGCCATGACCATTGTGGAGGAGTGGGAAGAATTATATGGAATCGCTCTTCGGTCCAATGGAGAGGCAGCCTTAACTGTAATCTTGAGCGAGTAGAAGTCAAGTGGGGGTGAAAGCGAGTATTGACTTCTAGTACGGCTGGGATGATTTTAATAGTATTTGTGTACTTTACGATCACAGTACACAAGCAGCAAGCAGTGTTGTGTATTTGTGTACACAAGCATTAGGTTGCTTAGCTTGGGACTAGATGGCGTTGTGTGAAATGTCCAAGGATATTTATTTTTATTTTTTTTACAGTCCACATTAGCTGTTCAGAACACTGGTACTAACAATGATAATTTAGAACACCGTGGTACTGTACCGTTACTTAAATACTATTCGTCTATTAGAAATACTAGTACATACAACTTTAGGAGTACGATGTGCGTGAATCACTGTGTCAAAGTGATAAGGGTGTTTAATATTGTACAATTTGTCTTACTCACTTGTTAGGGTTCCGTACCAAAATGGTAAAAAAGGAACCCTTATGGTGTGACTCAGTCTGTCTGTCTGTCACAGCTGGATATCTCAAGAACTACTAATGCCATCAACTTGAAATTTAGAACAATTTTAGATGACTTTTACCCAACTATTTTGCACATAAGAAAGAAATAAAAATATTTATAATTTTTTTGCAATATGGACTGAAAGGGGTCTTAAAAATTCAAAGTGGGGCTACTAGAGCATGTGGGGTATCAAATGAAAAAACGCTGTTTGTTCATTCGCAAACATTTTTTTCTTTTTTTTAGGCCGCATAGTTTTCGACTTTTGATGAAAAATGTAAAAAAAATACTGTCCCCCCCCCCGCGATCTCCGAAGTTTGCAAAGAGAAAAATCTGAAATTATTCTATGTGGTAGAAGTGTAAAGTTTACAGGAAAAATAAAACGATGTCTCTAAATAGCACACTTTTTTAGAAATCGGACCGGAACCCTCGGTGCGAGTCCGACTCGCTCTTGACCGGTTTTTTTTTTAAATTTGGTCTCGCTTACGTTTGCATTGTATTGAAAAAGTTCTGTATCATGGCATGTATTTGGAACCTTATCTATACAAATAAAAAGAGAAGTCCTGGCTGACTGACTGACTCATCAACGCCCGACTCAAAACCTAGAAAGCTGAAATTTTTCACAGAGGTTCCTTTTATAGTGTAGACAAGAATTAAGGAAGGCTTTCCCCTTAGTACGTTACCATGGGATATTTTCCGACATCCAAGCGGGCGAAGCCGCTGGAAAAAGCTAGTTTAGTATATTATGACGTTCACAAATTCTACAAGATCAATTATTTTAATGCGTCTGCTGGCTAAACTGTTCAAAATGTCTTTTAAAATCATCGTAATGAAACTTTCCTCAAAAATGAAATACTAACAAAGTAAATGCTTATAAAAAAAGAAAAATAGTCGCAATTAACGCGCTCAGCAGACCTATTGATAAGAATGGCAACTGAGTAAATAGAAATACGACTCAATAAAGAAAATATACACAACAGTACACCAGGGACTCCTACTCACAGAAAATAAGATTTACTTCGATGTAAAAAAACCTGTCCTCCCTTGTTACGTCACTAAGGATGCGGCAGGAACAATATCAGGTAGTAATCTGATAAATAATTTAAAATAATAAATAAATAATTTATTTCACCAAAAGCTCATAACAATTTAATATCTTTATGACTAACACTTATTATGGCTTACAAAGGTCAATATTTAAATACTCTGGACTCTTATACTAGGTGTAAGTTCCTGTGACTAAGGAGGATAATATTGTCGTGAGTCGTGACTAGATGTGGTGATATGTGACCTCCTAGTAGCAATTAGTGCAAATCTAGGAAAGGGGAAGGTATATAATATCTTAGCAATAATCACGAAAAAAAACCGGTCAAGAGCGAGTCGGACTCGCGCACCGAAGGTTCCGTCCAGATTTCTGAAAAAGTGTGCTATTTTGAGACATCGTTTTATTTTTCCTGTAATCTTTACATAAACTTCTATCGGGAACGATCTTTTTTTTACATTTTTCATCAAAAGTCGAAAACCATGGAGCCTAAAAAAAATAAAAAAATGTTTGAGAATTTGCAAACAGCGCCCTTTCATATGATACCGCACATGCCCTAGTAGCCCCACTTTGAATTTTCAGTCCCTGTTGCAATAAAAATTAAAATATTTTTATTTCTTGCTTATTTGCAATTTATATATTTCAAAATATTTATATATTTTTTGTAACAGGGACTCCTGTTACAAAAAATATATAAATATTTTTACTTCTTTCTTACTTGCAAAATTGTTGGGTAAACATCATCAAAAATTGTTTCAAATTTCAAGTTGATAGCATTAGTAGTTCTTGAGATATTCAGCTGTGACAGACAGACAGACAGACTGAGTCACACCATAAGGCTTCCTTTTTTACCATTTTGGTACGGAACCCTAAAAACGCACCAGATATCCACAAATTTCACTGATGGTAACTAATGACGAATAGAGAGGATTTTTCTGAAAAATATCTACAGTGGTAGTGCAAGGTAGACCCCTAAAACTGTATGAGCAAGAGTGACCTGATGCTACCCGTGATCTCTTTCAAGAACGAATTCGCTGTTGTATGGCATATTTTGATATGCTGCTCTTCCGGAAATAAAAGCAATTTGTTAAATCGATGCAATTTCTAACTTTTCCAGTGTCAAGAAACAATTTAAATATACTGATGCTCAGCGATGAGATAACAATAATTATATAATTTGTTACGTCAGGATGCGTACGTAATGCTGTTGTCGTGTCTGTTGCAATTATCATTTTATTATTATTCCAGCTGCAGTCACTGCCGCGTTTCAATTCACTGAACAGAGAATAAACATTCACTTCGAAGACGGTCCTGTTATTTCACATTAATTTCCAATACCATAGACTAAGAACATAGAAAAAACATTGGACAGTAATCCAATAAAGTGATTACATATCATTCAACACGTCCGAGTCCCTTTCAGCACCCCCTAGTCATCATTTATATCCGCGATGACCACAGAGTGGGAACATGGCAACAATATTGGGCAGTAATCCAATAAACAGTAGTTATTATGGCGCACTCAATATGTCCGCGTCGCTTCTAACAATTAGTGGGAGATCCACTAAGTCTTCGATGATGTAGTATTGCTTGTACGTGTGGGGGACAAGTCATGAGATCAACCATATTTTAGATGACTTCAATGATGGTTGATTGTGATTAAACTCAACTAAAAGCATTCATTTCAATTGAACCAATTACAGGCACTTTTGAATTTTCAAGGAGTTGGTCAGTCGTAAAGCTTGATTTTTTTGAGTTAACCAATGCAATAATAAAAGTCGTACAGTCAACCGTTCAGAGTCAGACGGGTACAACTTTAATTGTTGCAAGTCATTTATTGCTTCAATTTTAGCCGACATTCGCACGTAAAAAAATTGCGGCGGGATTTTATTCTGCACTGGATTTTCAACTCTCGGTGTTGAGCCGAGCTTCGAGAATCCAACCTAACTAATACAGATTGCACCCCAGCGCGACGCAAAACACACTGTTGGATTTTCAACTCCCGGCGCTAAGCAGAGCGTTGAAAATGCAGTGCGCGAAAAAAATCGCCGCGATTTTTTTACGCCCGTGCGAACGTCGGCTTTACTGTATGTTAAGTAACTTACATCGTCTCTCGGTGTAAGTTGGTGTTACCCAAATGTACCTACAATTGGATCGACTTGTGCCGAAATGATCCAACCCACAGTGACCACATAGATATTTAATTTTAACATTTAAACGTAATTTTCCCATATAAACATTCTGACTTTGTTACACATGAAGATATGTATTTCCAGCCGCTGGTAGTTTTTCAGATATTGATGAAAAATATTGTCTGGATCATTTCAAAAAACGATTTTGATCCAACCCAGTTTACTATCTAATTTAGTTTATTCTTAATGAGTTACTGTGAATAATACAACTCGGTTTACAAATGGAAGGTGTATGTGTGCTAGTGGCGATAAGAAAGTTTAGAAAAGAATAACAAAGTGAAGAATTAAAAAAAAAACCGGCCAAGTGCGTGTCGGACCACGCACAATGAAAGGTTCCGTAGTTGAAAAGAATTTATCCAAAAAAAAAAAAAATTTGGATATCAAAAAAAAAAATGTATGTCATAAAATTACAAATTCACAATTTTCGGACTGTTTCCTTTACTTGTGCTGGGAGACCTTGCTTCTTGCCAAATTTCATTATTCTAGGTCAACGGAAAGTACCCTATAGGTTTTGATTTACTTGCGATAGTTGCGAGTATCAAAATGTGTCGCAAAATGGTCGTATTTTTTTATTGCGTTGACTTAGAAGCTTGAGTTTTGTATTACTTCAAGAAACTATAGACCTACGTATTTGATATTAATTTCAATTTGATACCTGTATGCGTTCCTCAGAAAAGGGTCTTGACATACTGACAACTTTGAAAATATTTTTTTATTTGATGGAATTACAAATGAACAAGTTTCGGACTTTTTCCTATATTTGTGTTGTGAGACCTTGCTTTTTGCCAAATTGCATGATTCTAGGACGACGGGAAGTACCCTGTTTTGATTTACTTGCGGGTATCAAAAAATGTCGCATAAATGGCCGTATTTTTTTATTGCTCACAGAAATATCCACAATAAATACAAAAACTAAACAAGAAGAAATATTCCAATCACATGAACTTGTAATTAAATATGGAGTTCCTCAAGGCAGTGTGTTGGGACCTCCACTATTCATATTGTATATAAATGACCTACCTAAATCTGTTGATCAACCTGTGACTCTTTTTGCTGACGACAGTGCCATAACAATTCAATGTGATACTAAAGACAAATATAAAAGCGACATTAATAATTCTCTTACATCAATAATAAAATATTTGGATAATAATAATTTAAGAATAAATCTCAATAAAACTAATATTATGCATTTCAGTCAACGCTTACCAACTTTATCTGATCTTAAGGTCCAATATAATGACAAAATCATTGAAGAAGTCAACACTGCTAAATTCCTCGGTGTAACTATTGACAAAAAGTTAAACTGGAAACAACACGTTGAAATTTTAAGCAAGAAAATTAGTAACTCTTCTTATGCCCTACACAAATTAGTCCCTGTGCTTAACACTGACGCATTGCTAACGGCTTACCATGGCCTAGTATCATCGCACCTAAGGTATGGAATTATCCTTTGGGGCAATTCAACTGACAAGGACATACCTTTCAAAGCCCAAAAACGGTGTATTAGGACCATGTTTAAATTGGTTTCGACTGACAGTTGTAAGCCCTATTTTATTAATTATAACATACTGACGTTACCATCTTTGTACTTATTCGAAGTTGTCATGTTTGTAAAATGTAATCGGCAATTATTTCCACGCATGGCAGACAAAGTTGTGCGCCTCAGGCGCGATAACACTCTGCTTTGCTCACACGGTTCCAAAACAGCATTAATGGGGAAAAGTGTATTTTGCATGGCGCCTTTAATATTTAATAAACTTCCTAAGGAATGGAGGGAACTAAGCGCACCCATACTAAAAAAGCGGCTAAAATTATATCTAGTTGGTAAAGCATACTACAGTATTTTAGAATTTTTAAATGACAAAATGAAGTAATGCGAATTTAACAAATATTTATTGGTACCTACCTATTTTATAATTTTGACAATTTATAATAAGATTATAGGACAATTTAATTCAAATTTGTAATTTATTGTTTAATTTTAATTTTTAGATTGTGTGACAATTTGATAATGTTTTTAGCTTTGTTTAAATACCTATAATTTCTAACCTGTATATTTGTATGCCACAAAGGCCGAACATGACGGATATTCTTTGTTTATAACAACCTGCATGCCTTGTATGTATACTCGTGTTTCTACAAATAAATGTCTCTTATCTCTTATCTCTTATCTCTTATTGCGTTGACTTAGAAGTTTGATCTTTTTAGAACTCCAAGGGACCATAGACTTACGTATTTTATATTAATTTCAGCTGGATACCTTCACGCGTTCCTAAGAAAAAGGGTCTTGACATACTGACAGATAGACAGACAGACAGACAGACAGACGGGCAAACAAGTTATACCCTATAAGGGTTCCGTTTTTTCCTTTTGAGGTACGGAACCCTAAAAACGATTTTGTATGACTCTAGGTCAAAAATAATTTTGCAATAATGATCCAACCCAGTAATTAATAAAAGTTTAATATCTACTTTGATTTATTCTTAACGAGTTAGTCGGAAGAGCCTCTCGTTAGTCCCCACTTCATGAGACAAGTTTAGTGTTGAATTTCAAAACTTTTATGGTTTCTATTTCGCAAACTTTGATTGTATCTCACACGCAATATGGTATTATTTGGTCATGCAGACTTCTTGTCAAGATCAACCACTTAATTCATCACGCGAAAGTTTGTGAGTGTGTGTGTTTGTATGTTTGTTTCTTCTTCACGCTCAAACGGCTGGACCGATTGTGATGAAATTTGGTATGTAGATAGCTTATACCCTGGATTAATACATAGATTACTTTTTATCCCGGTCTTGACGGGTGAAACCGCGGGGCTCAGCTAGTATTTTAAATCGCTTCCGCTATCAACTAGCACCACACACCGTAGGACCCGGCGTCCGGCCGGCACTTATTGGATACGCGCAGTTATTACTCCCGTTAGTGGCTGTTTGGGCGAATTACGCGCGTAATAACTTTGTCGAACAGCAGTGGGACACGAGACGATACCACGACGAGTGTAGGTGGGCCTTCATTGATTAAGTACGAGTAGATTGTCATGTGGGGCCTTAATTGATGAGAGCAGATTGTGAAGCATACTTCTCTCACACCTTTTCCCAATTATATGATAATTTTCTGTAAGTAGGTTTGTACAAACACTTTTACACGTCAATCATATTTTTTAAAACTAGATGAGGTCGGCGTTTCCTATCTGACTACTCTGAGAAGAAAGGTCGAAACAAACTCAGAGGTCACAGTCTCTTTTAAAGTCCAGACATAATCTTGGTCAGATCATGGTGAAGACCATGTAGATTGCTGTCTGAAATGGTCTTTTGAGAAAAGAACCACAAAGTGGATGGGCAGAATGCCCCGAGCTATTATTCTTACATACTCCTGTTGCTCATCCTACTCAAAGATCTGAGGGCAAAGGCAAAGTGAGCATGACATACTCTCAGCCGTCAGGGCATATTCAGCATGTATGGATTTAAATTTTGGATGTATCTTTATTGACTATTTCATTAATACTCTGACTGAGAGAAAACACAATTGGGTTAAATTTCCTCGATTGAATTTAATTCCGAAAAGATCTTTACTTTTTTCTGTAAGTACATAATTCTAAAATCCTAAGTAATTTCCAAGTAATTTCATTCCAAAATTGCATTCAAAATGTGCGTATTATGTAGATAATTGAAAATTCTGGCTGAAAATATTTTAGGGAGGAATTCCGCAAAGATCCTAGACCGCATCACGTCATTTGAAACCTGACACGAACTGGTCCCGCAAGTTTTCTTCTAAGGTTGAACATGAATTGCATTTGCCGAAATTACACATCGTCGCGAGATGTTTTAATGCTTGCAAATTGATAGAAAACTTAATTTATTTTTAAATAATTTTTATTTGATTTGGCGATTTTATTTTGGTTCCAGCGCATTGTCGTGCTCTCTTTTTTTTGCGTGTGGAAGTAACTGAGTCTGTCACTTTCTTATTCCTGTCCAATTCGGGTAGCTCTATAATAATATAGAGCTATCATTTAACAACGTGCTATGCAATTATACAGGGTGATTTTTTAATGACCAGCCAAATTTTCACAGGGTGTTCTACCCATGAATATGAACAACTTTCACTATGGGACCAACTTTGAAATCGCAAAAAAAATATCAGCTGTTTCATACATTTTGATCGAGTAGGTATTGAACTTTTGTAGGAAACCGCTGGTTTTTTTTTCGTGATTTCAAAGTTGGTCCCATAGTGAAAGTTGTTCATATTCATGGGTAGAACACCCTGTGAAAATTTGGCTGGTCATTAAAAAATCACCCTGTATAATACTAAGGTGATTGGGTCTATACAATGCAAAGCTATTCTTACAATCTTCAGCAGCTCCAACAGTATCATCAAACGTTAATTAATTAGGACTTGATGGCGTTGTGTGAAATATCCAAGGATATTTATTTATTTATTTAATTAGTTGTGATTGTGGAGCAGGACCAGCATGGAGCCAGGGATTTTTACCAGTTATGCCCATCATTACCCCAACTTATAATATGCAGTGTGCGGCAGATATTCTGATCTTTACAGAGTTTTCTTGAGTGACGATACTGAAGTATATTCGGTACTTACAACCTAGATATTACTCACTATTGAATTACTGACTGGCTGATCTCTTCACCACGGTTTGAGCTCGTGCCAATTCGAAAGAAGTAGATTGTAATCTTCACCTAAACAGTTCACGATAGCTCTGGGCCACAGGAAAGAACTGGTAACACATTATCAATCGGAGTTTGAATCATTTTGAAACAAATTGCCAATCCATTGCTTCATATGTTCGAAAGATTTGTCTGCTCGACAACGTAAATAACGCAATGAATGTTGTTGAACTGTCAAAATGAAACCAACTCCGATTGATAATGTGTTACGTAACTATTTTTGAAGTCTTCGTGTATCTGTTGGCTAGTAACACAAAGGAATTTTGCAATTTATA
Source organism: Cosmia trapezina (assembly GCA_905163495.3). Lineage (NCBI taxonomy): Eukaryota > Metazoa > Arthropoda > Insecta > Lepidoptera > Noctuidae > Cosmia > Cosmia trapezina. The sequence goes on from LR991024.1 coordinate 28,470,598, forward strand.
GTGATTTCGTCCAGAAACAAAAACCAAAATTAGACTAGTATATTTCACCTATTTCTAAGAACATAAATCACAATAGTTAGATAATCAGCAATAACTTAATTACTTAATTGCCTTAAAGTACTTTATCTACACTCATATCGTAAAGTTCCAACATAGTACCTCATGGACAGGCTTTGTTCACGTAAAATTAAGGCCGAACTATACGCCAATGACCTTGAGTGGTTAGCTTGCGCATTCTGGCCTGAGCTCACGCAACGCGTCGTACGTCCAGCCAGTAATAGGACTCGCCCATCAAGGAGCGCTGTCCCAAATTAGACGCATTTTTAATTTATTATAATAAAAATATACATGTTTTTAAAAAGTAACGAAACCAAATCATTTTCGTTTGTATTGCAAAGTAGTAGATATTTTTTTTATATTCTTTTGATAAAAAATGAAGGAGTAAAATGGTTTCATCTTAACGATTTGGAGTTTTTTTTCTTATTATGTGATACCGATAGAAAAATTATGGCTAAACCAAATTACGATTCATATCATGTAGATTACTAACAATTTTTTTCAGATGTAATTTCTCTGTAGGTTCCGGCGAAAAACTGCTTCATCTGCACGCTGTTTTTAAGCTTTTTTCGAAAGAGTAGCCTTAAAAAGTTTTACTCAAACCACAGTGATACTTTAACATATTTTTTTTCAATAAAAATTTTCAATGAACGGTAGCGGTGGAATGTTGGATTTTGTCGCCATATTTATCGTATTTTTGATAAAATTGCATGGGTTTAGATGTCTGAACCTGTGTATATAACAGCACAATAACAAGGTATTAAAACCGAGCCGCAATATTGATATGTAACATTTTCATAAGCTAAACTATTCCAGCATTTAAATCTACACACATGCATTGGATCACTGCAAATTGCTGTCCTACACAAACAAAGGACTTTTTATTTGGAAATTCAATTCTTTGAGTTTAAAGGCAATTGTGTTTGAGACAGTCCAATTCCACTAGATTAATGACTGTGCCGGGTACAGTTAGGCACATTGTTTAAAAGTGGTGGACTTCAGCTATCTGAGACTTCTGCCGATCATGTATTCTGTAAAAATCTCACCATGAGAACTTAGCTGAAATGAAGCGGTTGAGATGAGAAGTCAGTATAGTTATAAGCAACATAAAATATAGGATGTTATATTATCTGATGGCCAATTCTCGTACCTAAAAACGTTCACAATCTCATGCCAGCGTCAATCAAATGTTAAAAATGTAGGTAAACGCTATACAATTTTTGACATATTGAGACTGAGATGAGATTGCGAACGTTGTTAAAAATACGAGAATTGCCCCTCTGATCATCCAAATTCCGCTAAACGTATTAAAACTAATTTCTTGTAACATGGTGTGGTATTGCATTGTATATTTAATTAATATTAATAATCGCGTAAAGTTGATACCCTGAGATTGAGCATTATCAATATGGCCAAATCTCAGTCGTGTACACTTCCTTGTATATTATATCCGACCTTCACCCGACCGTGGCATCATCATCTGCCTAGCCTTTTCCCAACTATGTTTGGGGTCGGCTTCCAGTCTAACTGGATGCAGCTGAATACCAGTATTTTACATGGAGCGACTGCCTATCTGACCTCCACAACCCAGTTACTGGGTAATACGGTACCCCTTGGTAAGACTGGTTGTCAGACTTTCGGGCTTCTGACGACCCGTAACGACTGTCAAAGATCCTCGAATAACAGCCGGGACCAACGGCTTAACGTGCTTTCCGAGGCACGGAGGAATCTCGGTATGTAAAGATGTAAAGATGGTCACCCATCCACTGACCAACCCCGGCAAGCGTAGCTTAACCTGACAGATCGACCCGTGCGGCTGTTATTACTTAGCCACGAGCTCCTCCTTCACCCGACCATGGCAAGAAGGTAAAATGGACAAATCATCCCTTATAATAAACTACATCTCTATACATACATTTACCTTTCCGGAATATTCCAAATATCTAACGTAGTTCTAAAAGGGCAGTAATGAAGGACGAATCACGGAGCGGAGGCGTAACCGCAACCTAATTCCAAAGTCCGTGTGTCGCGGATATGTCCGAATATTTGCGGATATGAGCGTGCGTGCGGATATTTAAGGCCTGAGTCGGGTCGACGTGTGACTGATGTTGCGGTTCCTCTAGTGTACGTGCATAATTTATACGTACGGTGTGTTCGTGCGTGTGTGTGTGTTATTGTGGGGGTGTGTGTGTGTGTCTGTTTGCTTTAAGAATAAGGTTATGGAGCTTAGATGTCGCGTGTCTCAAGATTATTGGATGTTAGACATGGGTGTGTTATTTTAGGACTTTTTTTTAAATATTTAAAATATATTTCGGAGGCGTCGTACACTCAGGGCAGGTAAATGTTTACTGTTAGTAATAATTATCATGTCTACTGAATAGAGATGTTACCTGTAAGATATTGACTAACCGATGTACCCTTGCCTACAATCTATATAAATAAAAAGAGAAGCCCTGACTGATTGACTGACTCATCAACGCCCAGCCCAAACCCTTGGACCTAGAAAGTTGAAATTTTGCACAAAGGTTCCCTTTATAATGTAGACAAGGAATAAGGAAAGATTTCCCGGTAGCATGTTCCCGTGGAATATTTTACGACATCCACGCGGGCGAAGCCGCAGGCAAAACCTAGATTCTAGCGCACCTAGCGCACGCAAAAAATATTTTCATAAATATATTTTTTCCAAACCCACCCACGGGTCCTGCCTATACTCCATTTGGAAGGTAATTTACAAGCGAAGAGTCGCTCAACATTCTTGCCACGTACATCGTTACACCGATACACTTCGCGAGCCTCAAAGACCTGTCGATTTATTTTTATAAGCGCACTGACTTGACGCAGGAGATGAGGGTAGAATCGTAAAACAACGCTTTAAAATGGCGGACTTTTATTACTTTTGAGTTAATAATTACGCAGTATTTTAGGAGTTACGTGTTTCATTCGTGTTTTGGAAGTGTAAAATTGTGAAGGTATTTTTGAAATGTTTTAAAAGCAAAATGGCGGGTAGACTGAATCAGAGGCCCTAGCACGGACGCGCGACTTAAGCGCCAGGGTAGCCCGCGAAATTCTTCTTACGTTTTTTGCAATTTGTAGGTCAATGTTAGCTTGTATGTTGATTAAAATATGATTCGCGGCCGTAGCTAATATGACTTTACAGAATTATAATCATTATAATCAGCAATACAACTCCATAAGTTAGCGTTTACCTCAAACCTCATGATTTCATGGAATCGCTAGATTTGAGGTAAATGCTAACTTATGGAGTTGTATTGCTGATTGTAATTATTATAATTCTGTAAAGCCATATTAGCTACGGCCGCGAATTATATTTTAATTAACATACAAGCTCACACTGACCTACTAATTGCAAAATACGTAAGAAATTTTGAATTTGGCGGGCTACCCTGGCGCATCATCCTTAACGTAAATTCTAAAGATTTTTGAATCGATAATACGACTAGGTATCCGAATTAGTTTTACTTTTGCAACAAGCAAAATAGATATTAATTAACTCTTAAAACTTAGTAAATATTGTGTATCAAACGAGTATTTTCAATTTTAAAATTGTTTGAATTTACGTTACGATTACTTCGCGCGTTCATGCTTAGGTCCAATGGGCGTGTCATGTCTGTTGCTCATAGAAAAATGCAAAAAACCGGACAAATTGCGAGTCGGACTCGCACACGAAGGCTTCCGTACCATTTATCTATAAATACGGCAAAAAAAAAAAAACTTGAGAGGTGTCAAGGGACACCCGGATGGAACGAAGTTCCTTTCGATTAATTAGTGAAGGAATTGTAACAAAATTTTATTTTTATACTTATCACCATCACCGTCACCGTCACCGTCACCGTCACCGTCACCGTCACCGTCACCGTCACCGTCACCGTCATCGTCATCGTCATCGTCATCGTCATCGTCATCGTCATCGTCATCGTCATCGTCATCGTCATCGTCATCGTCATCGTCATCGTCATCGTCATCGTCATCGTCATCGTCGTCGTCATCGTCATCGTCATCGTCATCGTCATCGTCATCATCATCATCATCATCATCATCATCATCATCATCATCATCATCATCATCATCATCATCATCATCATCATCATCATCATCATCATCATCATCATCATCATCATCATCATCATCATCATCATCATCATCATCATCATCATCGCGACACCACACTGTTCAATGCGAAATAGAAATGAAAATATCTGGCTTGCTTTCTATAAGAGAGAGAGAGAGAGAGAGACAGACAGAGAAACATGCGCACGCCGCACGGCTTACAATGGGGTCGCGGGTTGTCTGAAAGGGTTACCGCGGCCCTGGCATAGGCAACTGAAGGAACACGGGTGGGTTTTAGTCAGTAAAAGTCTGAAACGCATCCAGTTATTTGATGATTTCCCGCCCTCAAAAAAAAAAAAAAAAAAAAAAAAAAAAAAAAAAAAAAAAAAAAAAAAAAAAAAACGGCTTACAATAGCTACCTATAGCAAAAAGTGTCGTGACAACTTTTCGTGACACTTTTTTCCGTCTAGCCCCCTTTCACAACGAGCGATAAGGAACTTCGTTCCAAAAATCACGTTTGTTGTATGGGAGCCCCCTTAAATATTTGCTTTATTTTAATTTAATTATTTATTTTTAAAGTGATTACGTAACTAAATATTCTATGAATATTTCAAGCGTCTACCTGTTGCCGTTATCAATATCGAGTAAAAACGAGCAAAAAAATCTCGTTTGTTGTATGGGAGCCCCCCTTAAATATTTATTTAATTCTATTTTTTCAACAGAAATACATCATCTTTAAAATTTCAACTGTCTAGCTATCTCGGTTCCTGGTGACAGACGGATAGATAGACAGACGGACAGACCCCGGACAGACAGGTCCCGTTTTACCCTTCGGGTACGGAACTCTAAAAAACAGCATGAAAACTTTTCAAACGATGTTTTCCCATACCTGAATATAAATAACAGAAACAAGCCAACACCATGACCCACTTATTTAACCCCATCAATTCGATATCGTATTCATAAAAACAGCCTTATCTTTACAAAAAACATCCTCTAAACGGCTCAGCTAAAGACTCACCTCGCATCCCCCTTCTGATAAAGAGATTAGTGGGAGAGGCTCTTTATTCAGGCAATACTTAGGGTTTATCTGGTAAACGGTGGATCAGGATGTAAGAGATAACGCGGAAAGTTTTCCTTGAAATACACTTGCGTGCAAAAAAATTGGCCCACCCCATGCTCTCTATTTGAGAGACGATAGCTCAAAGATATTAATGTATTTATTTTAATTATTTTATACTGTGTGAAGGTAGGTAAGATAAAGTTTATTTACACATACACATATACTTTGATAAAAGCAATATTCTTGACAAGATCGACTCGATTCTTCTGATGTTCTCATCAATCACTTTTGTTTGAAAAAACTGCGTGACTTTTTTTTGTCAGTGAAGTTGACATAAGCTTAATTTTGTTTATTACTGTTCGTTTATTGATCATTTGACTTGAATTTTTAACCAACTTGAAAAAAAAGAGGTTTTTCATTCGATCTGTATGTTTTTAAATTCGCGTTTTTCTCAAAAAGTAATGAATCAGTTTTGATATTTTTTTCACTTACGTAATCTACATACAGTCAGGAAGGTTTTAGTACACAATATATTAGGTTATTGTTAATTAAACTTGTTAAATTTTCTCGTTTCATATCGAAGAGAATGGGGTGGATCGATTTTATTGCACGCAAGTGTATATTTTTTCCTTTTTGTTTCTTGGTACACCTGTTTTAAAGCTTTTTTTCGTCGTTTCGAGTTTGTGCGACTTGTGTTTCGGTGGTGATTAAAGATACTAAAATTATGGATAAGGTTTTGAAGAAAAGTCGTCTTATATAGGTCGTTTAAATATAGGTAGCATAACTCAAAGTAAACCATTTATTTGATTTAGGTACTGTGTGATCATAAATCTCACTCGCATGTAAATCAAAACCTATAGGGTACTTCCCGTTGACCTAGAATCACAAAATTTGGCAAGAAGCAAGGTCTTACAGCACAAGAAATGGGAAAAGTCCGAAAAATGTTAATTTATAATTTTAACATATAACAAAATAATTTTAAGAATGTCATCTGTCAAGGCCCTTTTTCTCAGGAACGCGTAGAGTTATCAAGTTGAAATTAATATCAAATATGTAAATCTATAGTCCCTTAAGAGTTCTAAAAAAATCAAGCTTCTAAATCAACGCAATAAAAAATACGGCTATTTATGCGACCTAATTTGATACTGCCAAGTAAATCAAAACCTATAGGGTACTTTCCGTTGACCTAGAATCACGAAATTTGGCAAGAAGCTAGCTCTCACAGCAGAAGTAAAGGAAAAATGATACTTTGTAGTTTTATCACACAAAAATAAAATAGTGTTATGTTTTTTTTTTCTTGTAAAATGTGGGTGTACTAATAGGTACACCTCTACCCAGCCCTTCGAGGAAACAAGGCGTGATGTTGTTTAAAAAAAATTTTCTGCGAATGCAATTTTAAATATGCAGTTGGAGAATTGTCCGTGACGTATATCAATGTATGGGAGAACATGTTTTTCAACTCAGTGTTAAGTTTGTCTTTGGGATAAATTCTTTTCAACTACGGAACCCTTCATTGTGCGTGGTCAGACACGCACTTGGCCGGTCTTTTGAATTGGTGAGTAGTGGCTATTCGGAAATCGTGAAATAGGCCCAAACTATTTTAAACATCTGCGGAGGTTGCATGCATCAGGTTGCAAAGCCCTACAACCTACAATACACACTATTCAAGTGAAAAATGAATGCTGAATTGATGTAAGTACTATTATGTAAATTAGCAGATACTTCCAAAGTAAGTTAATAACAAACAAGTAAGCATTCCACATTCTCTTCAAAACAGTGTCCGCCCAATACCCACCTTTTAGTATCGAGAGATGATTTATTAAGCGCTTTCAAAGCTTTAAATTCTTTCAAAAGCAATCCTTTATGAATACCAAATGGACGCGTTAATTGCTAAATCAATGGACGTCTATTTGAAGGGAATATTACGTGAATAGGCATTAAACTTATTATAGAAATATAGGATTTGTGAGGGAAACGCGGGTTTGTTTGTTAAGTGGTGAAAAGGAGGTTCTGTTTTTGTGCTGGGTGTAGTGAAAAGAGGGATGAAAATAGGTTTTTTTTTATGTGAGGTCATGTTCCTGGTTTAGTGAATCGTTATGATCACTAAGATTTTTTTAGTATTTACTAGCCTGATGTTGATGGCTTGTTTGTAAAGATGCTAACATGATCTTCTAAATTTAATGTCAGGTACGGTCAGCAACATAAGTCGATTAACACTGCTAGGTACTTTTTTACATATCATGTAAATCAAAATGAAAAAAATCAATCATCATGCAATCAAAATGTTTTGACCATTTCGTTTTTTTTCCCTAAAATACCTAAGAGCAACTAGACCCTTAAGTATTTTAGGGAAAAAAACGAGATCTTTAAATTTTTCTTCTGTTCCGATTTTAATTAAATATCTAGCTCTATAATTAAGATTAAAAAAATGAAGTATTAATTGACTTTTGTTGCTTTTGTTGTTGACTTTTGTTTGTTACATTATTTATGTACGTTTATCTGACACAAACTTATATTTTTATTTAAAGTATACATCACACGTTGCAGTATAAAACTGATTTACGTCCGTCACCTCACACTTCGGTCCAGTTGAAAACCAGCGTCAGGCACTAGCTGTCTGGCATTTTTGCTGAACTGGCCCTTTGTGGCACAGCCGTGAGGCACACATTCCTGCATTGTATTTTTTTGTTGTTATTGCATCGCAAATGTAGATTTAAAAAAAAAATAATTATTATTTATTTTTTTGTTTTGCCTCTTTAATTTAGTCTGTGCTAACTAAATGTGTTTCTTTCTTTTCTTTTCTTTTTTCTGATTGTACCTAATAATATTAAAAGACTTGTATCAAGCCTTTATTCAAAAAGTATTACGTCAATCGCAGTCCACTGCTGGACACAGGCCTCTCCCAGGCTGCGCCACAACACCCTGTCCTAACTAAACACAATCAACTCAGCCTATCGCAGTCCACTGCTGGACATAGGCCTCTCCCAGGCTGCGCCACAACACCCTGTCCTAACTAAACACAATCAACTCAGCCTATCGCAGTCCACTGCTGGACATAGGCCTCTCCCAGGCTGCGCCACAACACCCTGTCCTAACTAAACACAATCAACTCAGCCTATCGCAGTCCACTGCTGGACATAGGCCTCTCCCAGGCTGCGCCACAACACCCTGTCCTAACTAAACACAATCAACTCAGCCTATCGCAGTCCACTGCTGGACATAGGCCTCTCCCAGGCTGCGCCACAACACCCTGTCCTAACTAAACACAATCAACTCAGCCTATCGCAGTCCACTGCTGGACATAGGCCTCTCCCAGGCTGCGCCACAACACCCTGTCCTAACTAAACACAATCAACTCAGCCTATCGCAGTCCACTGCTGGACATAGGCCTCTCCCAGGCTGCGCCACAACACCCTGTCCTAACTAAACACAATCAACTCAGCCTATCGCAGTCCACTGCTGGACACAGGCCTCTCCCAGGCTGCGCCACAACACCCTGTCCTAACTAAACACAATCAACTCAGCCTATCGCAGTCCACTGCTGGACATAGGCCTCTCCCAGGCTGCGCCACAACACCCTGTCCTAACTAAACACAATCAACTCAGCCTATCGCAGTCCACTGCTGGACATAGGCCTCTCCCAGGCTGCGCCACAACACCCTGTCCTCCGCCTTCCGCATCCAGTCTGTCCCAGCCACTTTCTTCAGGTCGTCGGTCCATCTAGCTGGGGGGCGTCCCACACTACGCTTACCGATACGCGGTCTCCACTCCAGGACCCGTCTGCTCCACCGGCCATCGGTCCTTCGACAAACATGGCCAGCCCACTGCCACTTCAGTTTGCTTATTCTGTAAGCTATGTCGGTTACTCCGGTTCTTTTCCGGATAACTTCATTCCTGATTTTATCCTTCAAAGAAACTCCGAGCATAGCCTGCTCCGTAGCGCGCTGAGCGACCTTGAATTTGTGGACCAGCCCGACTGTTAGTGTCCACGTTTCAGCACCGTATGTCATAACGGGCAGGATGCACTGGTTGAAAACCTTGGTTTTCAAACATTGCGGGATGGGTGACGAAAAGACTTGACGAAGTTTTCCAAACGCTGCCCAACCCAATTGGATCCTTCTGTCGGCTTCTTTTTCAAAGTTGTGTCTACCGAGCTGGATGACTTGCCCTAGGTAGACATACTCCTTCACAACTTCAAGAAGCGACCCCTCGATGCGGATTGGACTCGGCAAGACGAGTGAATTGTACATCACTTTCGTCTTGTCTAAATTCAAAAAGTATTACGTCACTGACTTTAAAATTTATCTCGTAGCTACCAAGACTAACTTTGAGTTTTTGAATAAATTCAAACAGGTCGTTACTACAGCCTAATAACAATCATGTTGTAACACACGTAGTAGGTAAGGCATCAAAAACACAATCAAAGAAACTCACTCCTCAATTACTTATCATAGCAATAGCAATAAAAAGAGGTCTCGCAATAGATAATGGAATTAGGAGAAGTGATGTCAATGGCCGTAGTAAACATTGTGGAATTGGCGCTATAGTCGTAAAGACGGTGTTGATGCCGAATTAGAGAATGCCTTTTGTAATAGCCGGAGTTAAGGACCAGGCTATAAAGTCAAAGATCAGTTTAATTTTCACGGTAGGCTGGGAATCTGAAATGTGTACTGTGTTGAGTTATGGAGTAGAGTTGATTAAAAATATAAAAAATTCGATATCGAATTATTCTTTTAAGGGTTCCGTACTTCAAAATGCAAAAACCCTTATAGGATCACTTCGTTGTCCGTCTAGCTGTCTGTCTGTCAGTCTGTCCAGACCTTTATTTTTTCAGAAACGCGTTTGAGGTACATCTTAGGTCCACGGTCCCTTGGAGCTCTAAAAAACTCAAGCTTCTAAGTCAACGCAATAAAAAATACGTCAATATATGCGACATTATTTTGATACTCCCAAATAAATCAAAACCTACAGGTTACTTCCCGTTGACCTAGAATTATGAAATTTAGCAGGAAGCAAGGTCTAACAGCAGGAGAAAAAGAAAAAACTACAAAATTTTTTAATTATATCATACAAACCATTTTTTTTTTGTGATTACAAACTTACTTTTGCAGTTGGAGAATTGATCGTGACGTATATCGATGTACGGGAGACATGATTATCAACTAAAAACTAATATGTAAATAATATATTAGTGTTACTTTTATAATAATAATGTAATTCCATATTGATCATTATAACAAAATATTTTTGAGTTACTAAAAAGTTAAGTTTGTTTTCGGGATAAATTCATCCCAACTACGGAACTCTCCATCGTGGGTGGTCGGACACACACTTGGCTTTTTTCGATACGAAGATAGTAAAAAACAGACAGTTTAATGGTAATAGGCAGTGAAATCCCCAGATATCTCCTAGCTACTATCGTGATAATACCTACAATAGTAAACCATCTACCAGCCCCTTTGGGAAATTAAACCATAATGTACTGTTTATCAACAGTTGTTGATTTATTGGACCATCTCTAACAATTTCCACCTCCTGCACAAATAATTACCTAATACTATAATCCCTAAGCTAGCTAGTTTGCTTATTAATCATTTATAAACCGACCTCGGTACACCGCAATAGGTAATGAAACAATGTCATCAAATATTTCATTCAGCTTTATATTAGGTGGTGCTTATATTCGGCGGTGGCTGAAAATTTGCCGCGTATCAATTATCATCATAGCACGTATATATTAGCAGCGCGCTTACATTTAAATATTGTGCGTTTGAGTGATCTTGATACTTGAGATTTTGATTTATGAACGTTACCATTTATACCATTTCCAGCCCATGTTCTTGAAAAGAAACACAGGTTCAACGTGTGTCTTACGTTTTTATGAATGTGTTTAAAATATATCTACTCTTTTATTTTCTTTGCGTTTTATGTGCGGATTCTATGCCTTTTTATTACGAGTTATATTATATAGGTAATCGTTGACTCCAATCGTGCTGATGGTTAAAACGCATATTAAGTCCACGTTTCGTTCATAGTAGGTATACTGTGAGAGTTTGGTAATATAAAAAACACTGTACGAGGCACATTTTATGAATGTTACACTTACCGCGCAAAAAAAATTGACTTTAAATAATCACCTCAACTATTAGGTCTTTACCTCTGAAATTGCCGTTCTGCAGTACTGGCCATTTCAAATCAAAATAATTTTTGTTTGGCTAAGAATTCTAATTTCAAATTAATTTTATTTTAAAAACATGGATTTTTTTTTCCAAAAGTAGTCATTTGTTTATTGATTAGTGTTACATTTTCTAAAAATTCGAGTAATTATGGAATATGAGTACCGTCGTGGCAGCAACGCGGCACAAGCGGCACGCAACATCAACGACGTTTACGGAGCTAACACTACAAACCAACGCACCACCTGTTATTGGTTTGCTCGCTTGCATTCTGGAAATTTCGACCTGAAAAATGAACCTCGCGGTCGTCCGAAGACTTTGGTCGACAATTACGAATTAAAGGCGATTGTGGAAGCTGATGATACACAATCTACGGCTGAATTAGCAGCAGCTTTCGACGTTAACGTCAAAACAATATTGGTCCATTTGCGTCAAATTGGCAAGGTAAACAAGCTTGACAAATGGGTGCCCCACGAACTCAATGATCGCCAGCGCGAAGTACGCGTCGAGACGTGCCTTGCACTGCTCAACAGACACACAAATGAAGGAATTTTGAACCGCATGCACGCACGAACCTGCGATGAAAAATGGATTCTGTTTGATAACCGCAAGCGCTCAGCAAGTTGGTTGGATCCTGGTTCAGCACCTAAACAGTGCCCTAAACGAAAACTTACCCCTAGAAAAGTGATGGTCACTGTTTGGTGGTCTAGCGCCGGTGTGATTCATCACAGCTTCTTACCAAACGGTGTGAGCATTACTGCAGATGTGTACTGTGAAGAACTGAACACAATGATGGAGAAGCTGGCATATCTCCAACCAGCATTGGTCAATCGCTCGTCTCCGCTGCTCCTGCACGACAACGCGCGACCTCATACTGCACAGCAGACGGTCTCCAAGTTGCAAGAACTGGGGTTGGAAGCTCTACGTCATCCGCCCTACTCACCAGACCTTGCGCCTACAGACTACTACTTTGTCCAGAATTTGGATAACTTCTTGGCGGGAAAAAAATTCAATACCCGAGAGGCAGTACAAAATGCCTTTGAAGAATTTGTTGCCTCCCGACCAGCTGATTTCTTTAAGAAGGGCATCAATAAACTGCCACTGCGTTGGCAAAGATGCATTGATTGCATGGGTGATTACTTCGATTAATACAAATAAAAAATACATCAAAAAAAATCGTTTAAATTTTTTCATACAAAACGGCAATTTCATAGGTAAAGACCTATTATAATTCACTAAGGGGGGTTAATATGGCTTTACAGAATTGTAATCATTACATCCAGCAATACAACTCCATAAGTTAGCATTTACCTCAAATCTAGCGATTTCATGAAATCATGAGGTTTGAGGTAAAAGCTAACTTATGGAGTTGTATTGCTGATTCTAATGATTATAATTCTGTAAAGCCATATTAGCTACGGCCGCGAATCATATTTTTCTCAAACATGCATGGAAATGTTGTCATTATTTTCGAATAAAGAACACGCGAAGTATCGAATTTACGGTCAAAGAAAATCAAATCCATTGCAGGAGCGTTTTTTGAATTTGGAACATTACAGCGCTCCAGCAATGCACAACATTGCTGGAGCGCTCCAGCAATGTTGTATGAAACGGCGTGCTGGGTTAAATACTCTTTCATTGGATATCTTTTATCATTCTTGGCATACCAATGGCAGTCTCTTTGCTTAGTATAAATTGCGTTCACGTGGCTGTATAGATAGCCACAAATGCCTTTCGGCACATATGTTAGATAGAAAATTGGCGGCAAAGCTGAAAATTCATCTTGATTTGAAAATTTATATTTAAGTATTATGTACCTATGTAAATAGCAAATTTACATTCATAATAAATATAAAGTGAAATGAAGATTGATTGTAGGTACTCCACAGATTTAAGATCAGAAGCCAAATTGGCAATGGAAAACCTGCTTCCAGCGAAGTCAAAAGAAAAATACATGAAACTAGGTAAGTATATGAAAATTTTATGATTTGGAAAAACGAGAAAAAAGTGAACATTTTCTCTGAAACAGTATTTTTGGCGTATTTTAATGAGATTGCTAAAACTAAAAACCCATCTACATTATGGACAATTTATTCCATGCTGAAATGTACAGTTCATATTAAAAACGGCACTAACTTGAAAAATTATGGAAACTTAACTACCTACTTTTATTTCCCTGCATTCTTTTGAGAAAAGCACTATATATGCCTCGGCGGAAATAGCAATTGCCTGTCTCGTATTAGTGAAGTCCTCGCCTACGGCTCGGCCTTCAAACTCATACTCGACCTGCAATTGCCTATTTCACGGCCTTTGCAATAATGTACTATTAATCAACGTACAAGCTCACACTGACCTACAAATTGCAAAAAACGTAAGAAATTTTGAATTTCGCGGGCTACCCTGGCGCTTTCACCTTAAGGGAAGTGTGAAAAGAATTTGTGGGAGTGACTGAAAACTGAAGTGATTTCGTGTGTGAGACCATCTGCACCGAGACAGTGTGTGCATGGCAGGCGGATTTCGTTCATCGATCGACCGTAATTCATTCGGTATTTTTACTCGCAACAATATAAACTTTTTACAGTTATTTTCAGTAACCTTCACAAAGTCACAAGAACGATTTTTATGGAATGGGAAGTCATGTGTGAATTTGTGATTGTGACATGTTTAGTATAAGTCTTAATCTTCGAATAAATTTTTGACAGTTTCTCTATACAAAAACTGTCAATCATCAATTTTATTCCACGGATAAAAGATATCCGACTTTGGTCAAATTGGCCATAAGTCGGCTTTTGTATCTCCATATCATTAGCATACCTTAATTGCCTATTAAATCAAGACCACCAACCATTTATGTCTTAGCACTAACCACACAAGGCAATTAAATTCTCCTTAAACTCAAGCATCAAGACTCCTCGGTTGCAACATTTAAGGTCTATTATACATGATCCGGGCGCGCGGTCCGGTTTACCGGGATCAGCGGTGAGGTGAATATTCATGAGATTAACCGCGCCTCGACCGGACGCCGGACGGTGAACGGACGGCAACCGGATGGCTCCTGAAATAATATTGTCATTTTTACTTTAGGTATATTGATTGTTGAGATGTTGTGAATTTGAAATGTGGTAGAATTTTGTGAATTTGAAATGTGGTAGAATTATAAAATAGTCTTAAATTATTGTTTCTTAAGGTACATCGTTTTGTCTCTATTATAGCTACTATAATAAAAAAATAAAATTAACCCCAACCTGCGATTGGCTGGAAGACTGAAGCCTCAGACCAAATAAAACATCAAGACATAGTGCCGTGAAGCATGCGCAAAACTACACCTCGCTCTGTGCATACACGCTCACACGCTCACATTTACACATAACTACAACTCACTAAGTGCACACATGTTTACGAAACCGGCCTCACGTCACTGTTGACAGCGCTGTCTTGGTTTTTAGGGTTCCGTACCAAAATGGTAAAAAGGAACCCTTATGGAGCAACTCAGTCTGTCTCTCTGTCTGTCACAGCTGGATATCTCAAGAACTTGAAATTTGGAACAGTTTTAGATGACGTTTACCCAACTATTTTGTAAATGAAAGAATTAAAAATATACCTATGTATTTTTTTTGCAACAGGGACTGAAAGGGGGTCTTAAAAACTCAAAGTAGGGCTACTAGGGCATGTGAGGTATCATATGAAAGAACGCTGTTTGCACGTTCTCAAACATTTTTATTTTTTTAGGCCGCACAGTTTTCGACTTTTGATGAAAAATGTAAAAAAAAACCCTTCCCCCCCTTATCACCGAAAATTGCATAGAGAAAAATCTGAAATTATTCTGTGATAGAAGTTTATGTAAAGATTACAGGAAAAATAAAATGATGTCTCTAAATAGCACACTTTTTCAGAAATCGGAACGGAACCCTCGGTGCGCTCTTGACCGGTTTTTATTTAGTCTGACCCTGAAGCTAATTTTACTTAATTAAGTATTAAACAAACAATATAAACTTCTCTCCTCTCAGACAAAGAGCGGAAAATTCTAATGACAAGTCTCTTAACTTGTCCTAAATGAATTTCTATAATAATTTTCCTCATAACTTTAGATACACTAGTATAAGACCGACCCAACGTAAACTTCAAAACAGTTTAGCCACCCGGCGCCCGGCGACCGTCTGCACAAATACGGGTTTATTGCATTAATCTTAAACTTATATTAGCAACATGAATAAATAAAACTAACCTACTAATAAATAAAACTAACCTGCTAATTGATGAAACTAACCTACTAATCAATAAAACTAACCTACTTAACTTTAACTACTGTTCAGCTTAAATTAATCGATATGTTATACATTTGTGGAGGCTTGTTATTAGCAAATTGATAATACGTTGTGGTTAAATATTGTTTGTAATTAGCCTGTAAGCCTTCCTAAGAGTAAAAAAAAAAAAAAAAAAAATAGTTGCAGGACACAAATACCTATTGCATGCATGATATTCAACGAGTTACCAACTTGAACTGTTAACTAAGTGGAGACAAGCCTAAACTTTCACGATTTGTACACACTATAAAACAATATCGAGAACGGGTCTTATCGCGGCGATATTGCTTTTTTACGAGGTAAACAGGTAGCTACTTGTTTCCCAACGTTCCTGTGCTCCCGTGACCACGATCGCTGCAAGGCGGTCGAAACGTCGGGAAACAAGTAGGTACCTGTTTCCCTCGTAAAAAAGGAATATCGCCGCGATAAGATCCGTTCTCGATATTGTTTTATAATGTATCCTTGCCTATCCTTAAATGATAACATAGCATATCTTAATTATCAAAGTCAAGACCAAGTGGTCCTTCAAACTCACACTCAAACTCAAATAAACATATTACAGGCACTTTAGAATTGTCAGAGTAGAGGAGTTGGAGTCGCGCCATATTATGACATTGGTGCTGATTCTCTTGTTCAATAACTAAACCAAAATTAGAGAATCGCTGTCTTTTACTAATAGGCAGCGCGAGAAAAGGACGGCTATAGCTATGAACTAAGTTAGAAATGTCAAACTAATTTACGCCTTGCGCTTCACCGTCTTTTTAGTCGACATGTTTTTACGTGTCGTCTAAATCTCTATGGAAATATTAGTTCAACTAAATTTGACAGCTCTAATTTACGTCCATCTCTTTCTTGTTTTATTAGAAAGAAAAAGTTAGCAATAGTCTAAATTAAGTTTAGTTTGTGCACAACAGAATCGGCAGCATTAACTTCAACTCATACGTGGTGCGGGTTCCAACTCAGTACCTAGAAACCTTCATGAATGAAGAGTTTTGGGCAAAGGGTGTGCTCCTACTTACGTTTTCGTGGAAGGTTACGTGACACAGCATGACGCCGACACAGTCATCACTTCGTGTACAATAGTTTGTTTATGATTAAAATATGTTTAGGTTAAGAGCGTAGGCTCCGTACGGCATTTCATACAAACTTTCAAGTCCTTTTTTTATCGAAATGAATGAACCGATTTTAATAAAACTTCATACGCATAAGCAGAATACATAGGTCTAAAAAGTTAGTTAAGAACATTTTCGAAAAATACTGTTGCAGCTAAATTAGACCGATTTTAAATATTCCATAGAAACAGAGATTCCCAATTATCTTTTTTTAAATAAGACATTTCGAATTTTAGACCTATGTATCCTGCTTATGCGTATGAAGTTTTTTGGCTGTTATCATAGTTTATCGAGCACAGAGTAAGTAATTACCTGAACGAAGCAAGGCTATCTTTAATGAAATCGATTTAAAAAAAAAAATCTACATTTGAAGGCGTCTTTTTTTTCAATTTAATTTAGTCGAGAAATATCGAGCTTATTACGATGTCTCATTTTTCAAATAAGCTGAACTTATACTTGGAATCCATAATAGAATGAATTTATTAGTTAAGAAAAGTGGAGCATGTGCTTGCTACGACGTAGCTGGCTACGACAGGACGCTACGCCATGCAATCAGCTACGCTGTCGTAGCATAATCTGCTACGAGTCGATTCATTAGCTTTATTTGTGTTGAGAGAAGCTGTTATTTAAATTGTTGAAAACTGCTTATCAACTATGATTACAAAGAGAATTCTAACGGACTATGATAATCTTAACGGACGAATGGATGGCCCCTATAACACAGGAGTTTCCTAGCATCGGGGTCATTATTCACAAAAATTGAGCACAAATGTACTTTCACAATAATGTAACATGCATTATATTTCTTCTTCTTGCTAAATAAAAATTATTCTAATCTATTATTCTAATTTTAAAGTTGTTTTCCGATTAGCGTAACCCAATAACATTCCAAGTTCAACAAAATATTTTGTTGTTTTTACGAAAAACTCTACAAATACTCTTTCTGTGCTGCTGGGGAGTTTGTTCCGCTACTTCTTCTTCCCAGCTAAAGCACTAGGAAGTGGTGAAGGGCGGGCGTTTTGTGGGGACTGTCTTACTGTAATTTTGACGTTCAAAAAGTGCTGATTCTCAGCCTAATTTGAATAAAGGACTTTTGATTTTGATTTTGATTTTGAAATAAAGTAAAAAAAATAACAGAAAAACATAGTCCATACAAATCGAGTTTGACAAGGCCGTAACAGCTATATTCATGCTTGTACCCACAAAACATGGTGGCAGAAAAAATTCCAATCTATGGCAATAAAATGCGATAGGTTCGGACAATAAACGTCGGCCGAACAAAGGGTCTAATGGAAACGTCCGTCACCGCGGCGTGACCGGCCTTCGCCTCACACCACGCAGCCGCAGCGGGGGGGGGGGGGGGGCAGACTAACACTGTATTCATGAAGTTTGTTGAAGTGTTGAGTTAAGAGCCTATACTACCTATGGCTTAGCATGATCCTCCGTTATGTCGAAAATACTGCAGCATTAATTTTGAAATAATTATATGGTAAAGTTGAGGGTTAATTTTAGGTACTATGTTACACGAAAATACGATTCATAACATTTTCTCGATATAAAAAAAAATCCAAAGTTACCTCCAAACCGAACAATAGACCGCTGCAAAAAGTACATCAAATTAGATCATGAAATGTTGCATACTAACTGAACTAACTATAAAGCAGGTCTTATGTTTTTTATTTTTTTCATATTTCCATTATATTCACCTAAACTATCGGCGCCCAGCACCGCACTCAGTCTCGCTCTCACCTAGTCTGCGAGCAGTATCGCGCGAGCGAGATAAAAACCTGAGGTAGTATAGGTTCTTAAGAATGCATGACATGTGCTGAATTTTTAGGTATTCAAGACTAACACCAATATTCTAAGTCGTACCCTCAAAAGCTCTTCGAATCACAACTCAGCCGAGGCGACCTCAAGACTTGAGATTAAGGAAATAATGAGTCCGAGTCGAGGTGATACGTCACGAAAACGTCATTGTTTGGAGAAATATTTCGGTTATATTACTTAAATGTGTGGTGTAAGTGGGCCTTAGTCTAGGTTTTGTGCCAAAGAAATAAGAATAAGATCCATAATCAGGGCAGTGAATAAAGTGCTAGTCGGACTCGCACACGAAGGGCTCCGGTAGTATATTTCGTACGTTTCTTGTATGGGACACCCTTTAATTTTTTACTTTATTTTGTTTTTATTATTTGTTGTTATAGCGGCAAAAGACTACTGTGGCGGCATCTACATCACCACATGTGAACTACGCATCACACTGACGCCACGAAAAATTCTACATCGCGCAATCAGAGTTTACCGCGCGACTAGCATTATACAACGTCCCGACATCAACCGTCGGGCAGTTGCCCACCAGACACGACACCCGTCTGGTCGGAGGATCCTCCCTTTTCTATGGAGGATGAGTGAACTTTACACCCTGTTCCTCATGCCTCGCCCTTCGGGTGCGGTACCCTAAAACGTGGTATTCAAATAATTATTGCTAATCATGCTTAGGAAAGTGGTATTTAAAAGTTAGAAGTCTAAAGAGAATGCTCAGTATTCATGCCAACCAATATTCTGAAGTCGTAGACCCTTTCGGTACTCAAGCTTTAGAAAAGTTTCTGATAGGCTTTCAGAGTATTTCCAAAGGACCAGTTAGGCGTTCCCAAACTCCGCGAGTGGTAAAATAACCAATTTGAAGTACCCGAAATTTATTATTGTCTGTTATGACTTTTATAGTAATTTTCCTTTAACAAACTACTCGTAACTAAGAATATAGATAATATTAATAATACCAGCCTATTACTGTCCCACTGGGGCAAAGGCATCTTCTGATACACAGAAGGCACGAGCATTGATCACCTCGCTTGCTCAAGGCGGTTTGGTGACTTCAGACTTATAACACCAAGAAATGCATTAAGCCGCATTTGTACAGTATTTTTTTACTTGTGCATAAAGTTTTAATAAATAAATAAATAAATGTAATATTTTCAATCAAATCAAAATCGTTTATTTGCATAAAATGTGGTGGGTTAAAGATTGTTACATATAAAATTTAGTGCAAAGACACATTCCGCCATGCAGTTTTGGCATGCAAATATTTAAGGGATATTAATGTTAGTTAACATACAATAAAATTATAGAAAAATTAATAACAGTTGTTAGGTAATAAATTTAACTTGAGAAGCTCGTGGCTAAGTAATAACAGCCGCACGGGTCGATCCATCAGGTTAAGCTACGCTTGCCGGGATTGGTCCGTGGATGGGTGACCTATCTTTACATACCGAGACTTCTCCGTGCCTCGGAAAGCACGTTAAGCCGTTGGTCCCGGCTGTCATTCGTGGATCTTTGACAGTCGTCACGGGTCGTCAGAAGCCCGAAAGTCTGACAACCAGTCTTACCAAGGGGTATCGCATTACCCAGTTACTGGGTTGTGGAGGTCAGATAGGCAGTCGCTCCATGTAAAATACTGGTATTCAGCTGCATCCGGTTAGACTGGAAGCCGACCCCAACATAGTTGGGAAAAGGCTAGGCAGATTGATTGAGGTAATAAATTCGATTTTTAGCGTTATGAATTCTATGAAAGAAAATAACATTATAATGTTATTTTCGTTCGTTCGTTTTGTTATGAATGATGAAGTCAATACCAATTTGAATTAAAATTACACACTACATATTTAGATAGTAAGGTTGGTTCAAAGGTTCAACTTCACCTTAAGAAGCCGTACAAGAAAATTTGCCGATTTCTCTGATTTACGTGATTTTACAGAAGTAATTATACAGTTATAATATTGCAATTAAATTAATATTAAATTTTATATGAAAGTTGTAAAAAGTGATTCATACATTGTATACACTATTTTTACAAGAATACATTGTAATTTTTTCAGACCCTTTAAACATCAAAAAAATTCGTAAATATGTAATATTAGAATAGAATAGAATAGATTAGAATAGTTTTTTATTCTAAACCTCTTACAGCAAAAATTCAAAAACAAGTCACATAGTTTAGGTCGAATTAAATAATAAAAAAAATAGTTAATGCATTAGATTATAACTGAAATAATATTTCATGTTGTGCATTAAAATTTCTAGAAATACAGTATTATAACTGTAAAATCACTTAAATCAGCGAAATCGGCCAAATTTCGTGTACGGCCTCTTAAGTTGCAGGAAAAGCAATCAATTCTTTAAAAGTTATCCGATCCCTACCTCCTTCATTATTAAGTGGTATTGCTGTTGCACGCCTAATATAAAATGCAACCCCACATATACATCGGAACAAAACTCCAAAGTACTTCATTAGAAATTTGTCCGAAGTCAACTTTAAAATTACTTTAGGGAGCCAGCAAGTTTTTCTTTGAGTCGTGTGCAAGTTGGCAACTAATCTGCATGCGTAATGCATGTAAATAAGATTGGACCTGGTGTACATCGTACAAGGAGTTTAAGCGAAAAGTTTCGTTTGCAGCGATTCGATTTGCCTCAGTAACGAGGATATTATTAGTGTTGCCAGCAATGGCACAACTTGCTAGTGTGGAGTTTTTGATAGAATTCCTAAGTGAAAGTCCGGCTTCTTTTGAGATGATGTAAATTATTTTCTTATGTTTAATATTAGTTGAGTCCGCTCTAGCTCGATGTAGTTCTAATGGTTTTTTTTTTGTATTTAGATTGTGTCACGGAAACAGGAAAATTTTCGTGTCCTTGAAGTCGGATACAAAGTTAAAAGCTAATCACATCGTGTTGAGACGTTGAGTTTATCCCTTCATAGCTCTTTAAAACTTATACAAATATATTTATAATCCTGAAATGAATAAATGAAAAGTGAAAATCAAAGTTAATACAATAATTTTAGAAACACGTTCCAACAGTGACAAAATTTGGTATGTAGTTTGGTTTAAAGGGTGTCTCATTTACGCAAGATTTGAATTATATAGAAAACACAGTTTCTTTTTCTTTTATTTCATTAGTGATGTCCCGAACAGCACGCTTAGCTTGACCGCCATAGAGACGGGTTTTGTCGACGGAAGAATAGACAAAATGGAAGATTGTAGAAATATTTGTGCGCATTCTACGCGTCTAAGCATGGCAATGTGTAGTTTTGTCTATTCTTCCGTCGACAAAACGTCGTCATGCTAAGCGTGCAGGTGGTAAGACATTCAATATAATAGGGATGATGCCTGGGTAAAAAAAAAGATATTCTATTTAGTCCGTCAGTCAGATAATAAAAAAATATTAGACACGTATTTTTTGCTTTATCATATTAATAAAAAAAAATCTTAGCTATCACGCATTAAAGTTGGGGAGTGGGGGCTCGCTACGTCACTTGTACGTATAAAACCTAGCTACGCGTGACGTCATGCCATATTTTAACTCAATGTATCGCCGTAATTTTTTGATTACGTAAAAAACCGACTTCCAAAAATCACTACAAAGTGAAAAATAACTTTGATTTTGGAAGTCGGTGTCTTTCGTTTTTTATTTACTTTCTTTTTTTTTTGCCACCGACTTCCGAAATCAAAGTTATTTTTCACTTTGTAGTGATTTTTGGAAGTCGGTTTTTTTTTGTTAAAAAGTTTTTATTTCTCGCTTTTTAGTGGGTCTGTTTATAATTTGTATAAGTTACAATAGTCTAATGTCAAGTGCTCATCACATGTTACAAAATATTGCTCTGAGAACTCCTCAACAACCACTCACTACACGCATTGTGTGACGAGCGGAAATTGCTTAGCAACCATATTAAAGTAATCGAATCGCAACCCATGAAATATTTATCATGGAGTAGTTCCGGTAGCCATCTGTGGTCTTCAGCATCAGTTCCACTTCACCAAGTGGTGCTTTCCGAGAGCAAATGCACGAGCTACTATAAAAAATACCCAAATCGCTATAGGTGTGCTATAATATTTGAAGAGTTCCTTCGATTTCTCCAGGATCCCATTATCAGAACTGGATTTTGACAAAAATGGGACCATTTGGGAAGTATACCCTTTCCAACAAAAAAATATTTTTTCAAATCGGTTGGCAAGCGACGGAGTTATGCGCGAACAAACATAAAAAAAAATACAAACATCCGAATTGAGAACCTCCTCCTTTTTTAGAAGTCGGTTAAAAAAAGAAAAAATACGTGTCCAATATTTTTTAATAATCTCTATGACGGACAAAAAATAAATTTTTAGTCATCATCCCTATTGCTATAAGGGATGATGTTGGATTAACTGTTTGGTTTATTTTGTCAATTACAAACTAAATGCTTCATAGAGCTTGATGTAAAGCTAGAATTTGTATGATGTTAGTGTGTAGCGTCCTACGTGTCTGTCCGATGCAAATCTTTGCTATTCTGCAATTAACCTAGCTATTACAAGCGTACAATGGCAGAGTACTGAATATGGTATAATTATATTATACTTATTTAGCGTTTTGAATCTCTGTCGTGGCAAGTATTAAAAGGAATGAAAACTAACAACAAATATTGTGATTGTTTTAGAACTCTTAGTGAGTGAGTTTTACTTACTTATCCGGTTTTAGGGAAAAATACTGAGAAATGGGTTCAGATTTTATATAGAACGTGTCCTTTTGCATCCTCGTCAAATTTAAAAGTATTACAGCTAGTTGAGATACAAGCATTAAAACGTACTTTATTGTACTTAATGATTTAGGATAGGTTGACAGACCACTCGCGAAACATGCTTGTGAGAACTGGGAAAATTAATGTTATGTTTTACGTTATACAACGTGTCATTTTGCATTCTCATCAAATTTCACGGTGTGATGCATAACATCAAACCGAACAACTTTCTCCATGGGACCAACATCGTAATCGTGAAAAAATTATCAGCCGTCCCATACATTTGCGTCGAGTAGGTATAGAAGTTTTGGGAGTGATACGTGAGTTCGAATGACGTTTTTGCGAAGGTCGCCATTTCGAAAAATTTTGCGAGTGGTACGCCAGTTCGAAAACTCATTAAATCGAAAACCGCTTTATCGCATGACGTTATCGCGAAGGTCGCCATTTCGAAAAAAATTGCGAGCAGTACACCAGTTCGGAAGTCATGGTATCGAAGTCCGATGTTGAGTTAATTTGTCTGGGAATCGAACTCACGACCCCAATGAGACGAGACACAGAGAGCATGGTAATTTGATTTTGTTTGAGAAAAGAAAAAGAAAAAAAGAAAGACAAATTAACTCAACGTACTGCTCGCATTTTTTTTCGAAATGGCGACCTTCGCGATAACGTCATTCGATATAGCGGTTTTCGATGTAATGAGTTTTTAAACTGGCGTACCTACCACTCGCAAAATTTTTCGAAATGGCGACCTTCGCAAAAACGTCATTCGAACTCACGTATCACTCCCAGAAGTTTTCTATGGGACAGTTGAAATTTTTTTCACGATTACGATGTTGGTCCCATGGAGAAAGTTGTTCGGTTTTATGTTATGCATCACACCGTGTTTGACGAGTTGTTGTATAACGTAAAACGTAACATTAATTTTCCCAGTTCTCACAAGCATGTTTCGAGAGTGGTCTGTCAACCTATCCTAAATCATTAAGTACAATAAAGTACGTTTTAATGCTTGTATCTCAACTGGCTGTAATCCGCTGTAAGCTGTCGCATCGCGACACGGGCGACGCTGACGTCACTAATCTCCAATATACATGAGATTATACGCGTAATTAATTGCTGAGACACGTGCAATTTTTCTCTTCATAAGAACCTTCCTCGGACTTCAACGAATATTTGAAAAAAAAGTTGCCGAACTGGTCCAGCTGTTACCAACATATTTGGCCATTAATTTTTATTTATATAGATAGATAGATATCTAAAGATATAGTAGGTATCTTTCATCAGACACTTTTGGAACAAGCCATACTTCACATTTGGCTGAAAATCGTCGCAGGAGATTTTATTGTGTCAAAATTGCACATACTTACACGGTCGAGAGCTCTTGGAGATTTATTTCACCAAATGAAAACCACCCGATGTTAACCAATTGTAACCATCAACCAATGACATCATAATAATTTACAAACATTAATAAGTATCTTGGACAAATAGGTAAGCCACGGTATTGTTTGAAGAAGCACAAATAGGTAAGCCACGGTATTGTATGAAGAAGCACAAATAGGTAAGCCACGGTATTGTATGAAGAAGCACAAATAGGTAAGCCACGGTATTGTTTGAAGAAGCACAAATAGGTAAGCCACGGTATTATTTGAAGAAGCACAAATAGGTAAGCCCACGGTATTGTATGAAGAAGCACAAATAGGTAAGCCACGGTATTGTATGAAGAAGCACAAATAGGTAAGCCACGGTATTGTATGAAGAAGCACATATAGGTAAGCCACGGTATTGTATGAAGAAGCAAAAATAGATAAGCCACGGTATTGTATGAAGAAGCAAAAATAGATAAGCCACGGTATTGTATGAAGAAGCACAAATAGGTAAGTCACGGTATTGTTTTGTATTAAGAAGCACAAAAAAAAGTAAACAAAAGCAACTAAGGTTCATCTAGGTACTTATTCATATTCCATATTGTAACAATAACTTTGGAAGTGCTCTCAATAATCAGCATCAGTAAAAACCATTTTTTTCTAACCGTATTGGATTTCAGTCTAACCTCAGCTTTTGAATATCAGTTTCACTTCGATACTGCTGGAAATTCTATTCATTCCCAATTGTAAATTTAATTGAACGGGAAAGGTAATATGAATCCAGTTTACGTAAGCATACAATCAGCCTACAATATTAAACTTGCTACAAAGCTTATTTGAACATTCAGCGTATTTTGAAAAAAGTAATTTTCTTCTAAAATTTACTGTTTACAGTAATTTTAAAGGTTTTATTTGTGTGTCTGTACAATCAAATACTGTATTGGGAAGTCGTGTTTACGTAATCTGATGAAGATTTATTGGTATAAGGCGAGTTTTCAAGAATGTTTTTGTTTGGCTTGAGTGCTTTGATCGCGCAGTAAGCGTCACTGCTCATTTCTTCTATGTAATGAGAAGATGCTTATAGGGAAAACCGGGTAAGCTGGGTACGTAACATAATCTTAATCAGCCTATAATATTCCCACTGCTGGGACACAGGTCTCCTCTCGGTGAGAGGGAGTGAGCCGCTAATCCACCACGCGGGCCCAGTGCGGGTTGGTAGACGTCTTCAAATTTTTGGTTCTAGGACATGCCGGTTTCCTCACATTGTAATCCCATTAAAAAAAACAGACAAGTGTGTGTCGGACCACGCACGATGAAGATTAAGTTGTTTGGTACACATGGATTTCTGTGACCAAAACAAGTATGGCTAAAGTAAATAAATGAATTTTGAATATGGGGCTACTTTTAAGGGGTAAATAAGAAAAATTAAAAAAAGTTTTGCAAACTGTACCGTGTGACATAGCAAATGTAAGGGCTTACTATGAGGATTGCAAATATTTTTTTTTTATAATTTTAAAATAAATCGTTTTAAAGTTATTAAGGAAAATAGTTGAAAATTTACTACTACGGAACCCTTCATTGTGCGTAGTCCGACACGCGCTTGCCCGGTTTTTGTTATTCTGTGTTGATCAGGCTAATTATTAGGTAATCATTTTTGAACATGTTTTATCAGCTTTACTTGTGAAAACTTACACCCTCTTCGACAGTGCTATCTAGGAATTTTTTCATAGGAAAAGACAGGGTGGGGTTCCTCCCATTCTCCTTCATAATTCAAGAAGTAGGTAGGTACCTATGTACTTCTACTAGGTTCCCTTTTCCAGCCCATTGTATTCAATTTAGATAATTCTTCCCTTTAACAATACTGTGTGAACCTTGAACCTTCCTGTAGTAAATGATTTTAAATATTCTCATTGTTATTAATTCCGAGTGGTTTCTTTTGTTCGGGGGAATACAATTACATTCTCGAGTACATAAGCTTAATAGCAAAGATATCTCGAAACTCGATTTTGGGCTTCGCAAGCTGAGTTTTTTTATTCAGGTTATTTTAATAATTAATTGAATTTCCAAAGGCCACTCCTAAGCCTTCAGTTAACAAGATAATGTATCTCTGTAATACCCTGCTTCCTTAAGATACCCTGTGTCGCGTTACCCAGTAACTGGGTTGTGGAGGTGGAGGAAAATTCAGCTGTATCTGACGAACTGGTTAGACTGGAAGCCGACCACAACATAGTTAGGAAAAGGCTAGACAGATGATGAAACACGAGTCTCAACAAGGCAAGTTGGAAGCAGAAACAAGTATTTTGTGTAGTTTCGCGAAAAAACTGAATGTCCCAATATTACACACTAGCTGTGCCCCGCGGTTTCACCCACGTAGACCGGGATAAAAAGTAGCCTATGTATTAATCTAGGGTCTAGGCTATCTACGTACCAAATTTCATCCAAATCGGTCTAGCCGTTTGAGCGTGAAGAAGTAACAAACATACACACACACCCCTACACCCACACACTCACAAACTTTCGCCTTTATAATATTTGTGTGATAGTGTGATAGACATCTGCCTAGCCTTTTCCCAACTATTTTGGGGTCGGCTTTCAGTCTGACCGGATATATTTTACACATACCAATCAAAAAAGATAACCCTGGTCACTTCTCATTGACCTTTTTACCCGTCAAGTTTCCGTATACTTTCCTTTTAGTCTCGTCTACCATGAATACTTAATGTGTCCATAATTATACATAGGTACAGACGGACATAGCGCTTACCCAGTGCCTAGCGCGTTAACCCGCGTGACGGACAGCGGATTAGGGGCATGACGTCTGTCACCTCTTGACATCTTCGCGCCACGCTAAATTGCGCGAGAGTGTTTTATTTTTGGTGTCTACAAAGTGGACTTTTCTTTAATCTTGTTGTGTTTTTGTTAGTGATTTCTGAGGGGCAATTCTCGTATTTTTAACAACGTTCGCAATATCATCTCAAGACTCAATCTGACAGAAATTGTATAGCGTTTACCTTCATTTTTGACATTTTGATTGACGCTGGCATGAGATTGTGAACGTTTTTAGGTACGAGAATTGCCCCTCTGAACGTATCCTAGGGCCATGAAGCTAAAGAGAATCCAGAATGAAAAAAATCTGTCTATTTTGAATAAAGGTGGTTTCATGCTAACGTAGCATCATTTAGAAATACTTTAGAAGCCTTTGTACAGTTTACGAAATTCCATCTTTTATTTTATAAGATTTTGAAATTAGAGCTTATTTAAAAAAAAAAATACAGGACAACCGTCTAGGGTCAGCTAGTTCTGGATAAAAAAAAAACCTTTTTTAAAAGCCCAAAGTAGGTTTCTCTATATATCAATAAATGTCAGAAGCCCAACCTAGCTTTCTTGGAATACGAATTAATGAAAAAATGGTAGCTTATCCATGAGCAAGTTCTATAGGGGTGTAGTCAGATAGGAAACGTCAAACTCATCTAGTTTAAAAAAAAAATATGCTTGACGTGTAAAAGTGTTTGTACAAACCTACTTACGGAAAATAAATCATTTATCATTTATAATTCTAGCCGACAGCTACCTACAACAGTCCCATTTCACGCTGTTTTACATAAATACTAACAAACAAATCAGGCACAATCCAACTGTTCCTAATTTAAGAAGGCGACGCAAACATCGGACAGGCGGCCGTGTCCGGACTCCGGACATATCCAGCCGTGTCCGGCGCTACAACTAGAGGGTGAAATTAAAAATTCCTCAGACCCATACATTTTAATCCCGGGTTTGAAAACAACTGAGCGTCATGTGTTGTGTTGAACGTTTTTAAAGCTGCTTTTGTTCTGTTCCTCTCGAGGAGAAAAAAAACATACCGGGAAATAAACATATAATATATAATAAACATACATATAAAAAAATCATCAAATAACTTCTCCCGCTCTGGGTGGAGCGGAAGGGCGTGTCAGACTTTTACTGACTAAAACCCACCCGTGTTCCTTCAGTTGCCTATGCCAGGGCCGCGGTATCTTCTTAAAACTACCCGCGACCCTAAAGCACCTCTTGATCTATGACGATGTTGGGTCCTAGATTTCTAACATTCGGTAAGGTGAACTTTATACATTTTGTTTTCTTGGCATTGAGAACTAAGTTCAGTGTCGTAAACCAATACGTAACCATTATAATAATAATAAATAATAAATAAAATTTTATTTCCCAAAAAACTTAGTTCAATGTTACAAAACCAGTTTAGCAGTAGTTATATACAAACAAGTGGATTTAGCTTCTGTAACCGAACTAGGTAAATGCCTGTATTTCGGTTAACAGTGCCATTCCCACGAATATTTTCAAAATAATACTAACAAAAACAAAGGACTGGTCGTACTATTTTTATATGATTATAATACGTGTAGAACTATTTTTATGCTAAATTATTATACAATGCTAAATGAGAAATCTGTAAATGAGCAAGTGTCTATAAGAGGGTGTGTGTGTGTGTACGTGTGTGTGAGGATGTCAGTACCTGAGTGAAGTGTCCTGAGAGCTAGATATTTATATAGATCGGACTAACTTACCTAGTGACGTCCGATCCTTAATTATGCGAAGTGATCTCGTCCTCATTGTACACACGTAGTTTGTACTTCTCATACCCGCTAACCACATTATTTAAAGATGAAAACCTTCATCATAAAAAAAAAATATTAAAAAAAAAAAATATTTTATCTGCGGTCCGCCTGTTGGCGCGTGCTGTCCTGGCATCTGTCAATCATTCTTTCAAAGCATAAGAACGGGACTTCACGATGACCGATATGGGCATCGTATAGTCCCGGCATAGTGCATACAACACAACACAACTTTTAGAGGGGGTTTAGATAAGGCAATCCATTACACATAAGTAGGTTGATTATCTGGGAAGGGCTGGGATACAATGAGGACGAGATCACTTCACATAATTAAGGATCGGACGTCACTAGGTAAGTTAGTCCGATCTATATAATTATGCTTCGTGATCTCGTCCTCATTGTACACACGTAGATGTTCAAAGAACAAAGTTGTGTTGGTAATAAGTTCAGCATATTGTTTAATAATTGAACATTGTAACTTAACATGTTATTCTAAGTTTGTTACTTACTCATTCATTATAAATGTATTTCTATTTATGAACCAGTCTTCCAGTTAGCTTAACTTAATTTAAAATTCTCTAAATGTTATTAGTTCCTGGAATTATTATTCAGTCCTGAATCAACTAGTCTCATTAATAATCTAATATGGCACACATCAATTATCTACTTATAATCAGACATTTAACATTGACATTAAAATGTAACAATCACTGTGTATAGAGCACACAGCTTGTGCAAAAGCTCTAGATTGCACAAGGATTACTAATGGTTGATAATTTTGTGTTCCAACCAGCAGCTTTTCTTATTACTACAATGTTGATACCTCCTTCAGAGGTCTTTTAAGTTGAAGTAGAGGCATGTCTGTTTATGTGAATTTGGAAATATCTATTCCACTACTACTTAATGGCAGTGGCATGAAAAGGTTTTCTCATAGTTCTAATTAATTATTTACAATCTTATCTTATACTCTTAGTAAAATCTAGATAGGGGAAAAAAGGGGCTAGGATACATTCTCTTTAAGAAATTATAATATCAAGTTGAGTTGAGATCTGCCAGGTGAAGAAGTTTTAATTATTTCTGGAATCTTTATCTAAATGTTATCCTCATTATCGAATGTTATCAATACTAATGAGTGACAAGGTTAGAATTCTATGTGCTGTTAGAAGAACTAAATGGGTACTTATTAATTTTTTGTTACTTATTCTAAACTAAGGGTTTAGTTATGAAATAAATTAGATAACCCAACGATACTGGGGTCCCAAAGTATTTCATACTTAGGGTTCTTTTGTCTTAATTTAAACATAAGAAACCCAGCCCGGTTCCCCCTCACCCCCCACCCCCAAGAAATCTTGACACTACCATATGAGCCATTTTGGGGGCCTTTAACTAGAAAAATTGTTTACAATTATTATACAGCGCACTCATTAGGGTATTGAGTGAGTCATATGACAATCCTTCAATGAAACTTAGTGGTCAAAAATAATATCACCATGGTGACTGAGCCTAGGAGGGGTCAATATCTTGATTCCTACAAAAGAGAATCCGCTGATTTACAGTAGATTCATATTGTTTTCTTGTTTTGTTAAACAAGGAAGCTATCAATTAAAAGGATCAGACTTCCTCTTCTCAGGAAAGCGTCCCTGATAATAATATGGTGGCAATCGGTGTGAGACCGTGCATCTACAGAGCATGTAAGTACCTGGATCAGGGAGCCATGATATGTCATTCTGACACTTAGTAGTGGAGCTGCTTGCAAACAGGTTCAATGCGGGGCTGACACAGTTTAACAACAAATGACTTGTGGGCTATATCACATCACTTCCATTCAATTTTTATGCTAGGTTGTCTAGATTTTACATTTGCCATAGAGTTTTCTTTGGACTAATGTAAGATGCATAAACCCATATATTTTGTCTTTCCTGGCACCATTGCTACAATTAAAGGCTAATTAAGCTATTTATATAAGTAAAACAAGTACCACACATCTTATGATGATATAGGCGGAGCTATGACATTGTGATATCTATTCTAAGTAATTCCTCACAGTACCTATGTGAGTTTGCTTGCAAATGTTTTGAGCCCTACAAACGGTTGAACACTGTTCAAGGTAATTTATATGGAACTTTATCATTAGCAGTCCAGTGCCCATGGCTTTTGATATCATAACATACCAGTCCCCAGCCAGTTTCAAACGCATCAGAGAATATTTCCAGGACAAAGTCAAATTGTTTAATCCTATTGTGATTTGTTGAAATGTGAAACAACCTTTGCAAATAGATGATTTTGAATTTGATTCTAGTTTTGTTGAACTTGCAAATACCTAAATGATTTTGAATTTTAATTTGAATCTAGTTCTGGCCTTGTTATTCTCATTGTTGTTTTTAAGGCCACCATATTTTACAGTTGGGCATGCAGCAACAAGAATACCTAATAATTACGCAAAATCTATTAATTGCATCTCATTTTTATGGAATAAGGGATAAACTATAAAATCTTTTTCTGAGGAAGTAAAATGGCAAACTGGACTGAATCTAACAAAAATCCTAGATACTGGCAGCACTGTCTGGGTTCTAGGACACTCTTTTCAGTATTAATAATAAATCTTAGATTTTTTAACGCAGTTTGAGTAGTAAACACCTTCTAACATTTTACATATTTGAATAGGCAAGACACAGAATATTGTCAAGATATATGTGACAGAAAGTGACACTAATAACTTCAGTTGACACCCACCTGGCTCCATGATTTGTAAATACAAATATATACTGGAGATACCTCTAAGATATTTTCCTATGGGTAATAAATAGTATGCATTTATTATATCCATTTTTGTCGGCAAAGACTATACTGTCCTTAAATCTACCATATTAAAATGGTATGTGGGAACATACTTATTGTATTTTTAATCTCCAAGTGCCATTTAATTTTGGGGAAAATTATAAAAATTCATTATTGACAGGAGAACATGTTTCTATGGCACCTAACTGTAAGAGATAATAATCTCTTAAAAATTAAATATTATTATTATTTATTATTAATAATAATAAAATAATAATAACTATTTTATCATCAGGCAACTAGGCCCATAGATAAAATACATAAAATTATCTAATTTATTAGGAAAATTTGTATGGATATAAGATTGCTTTATTTCTGAATGAAGTTTTTATTCAGAAGTTTCAAAAGGAAACTCAGTGAAAGGTAATTTATAGTCCTTGATTCACTCATATATGGTTGGATTAGTAGTAATACTATTCCATACTTCAGAAAAATACTGCAATCTACCATTGTGTATCTGAGCTAGTTTCAGTTCTGTTTCAGTACCGTTTGATGTCATTGAATTTATCTTGAAGCTTATAGCCCGACCAGGTAATCAGATAATCAATATCTGTTTGTTCCATCCATTCTTTCATTTCCTAGCATTAAGGATCTCCGTGTGATGAACTATTATGATAAATGTCACAGTTGTCTAGCTGAGTCAGTTAACGTTTCTATTTGATGCACTCCCTTGTGAGACTATTAAACTGTTAAGGACTTTGCCAGTGGATGTAATGGCAACAGCCATTATAATCCGCTGCAGTTGATTCCTCTTTCATTTACTGCTTCTGCCACTTAGATTACAGGTGTTTCATACTTCTTTTAAATGTTTTGCTTCTTAATTGCTATCTATAATTGCTCACCGGACCACCATGTGGCCAGACTGCCGTGCTGTTCCATAGATAAGGTAGCTAACTGTACCGCCCCCCCCCTCTCTGAGTAGATTCTCAATACTTGAAGGTAAGACATTACAATGACATGACATTACATGGTTGTGGTATAGATACCATTACAATCACAGCCTCCTTCTAGTTGTATTGTAGTAGAATTTAAGTACTAACATAGCATAATTAAGTTAGATTGTATACAACATCTAGAATTGTAAGTATTTTGGAATTTTTGAAAAACAACTGGAAGTTATCTGGTAAATAAAAGAGTTAAAATTGGCGGCATTGAGTCCGGCTGCGACGGATTCGGTCAAGTGACACATAGCTCCTTGAATGTGTTCGACTGTAGTGTCTTCCACGGAAGCGAGCTTCATACTCATCTACAAAGAACAATTGAAGTTCAGTTCCAGACTGCATAAATCTAAATCCACGGCTAACCTCTCGTGATAGCTCTAGGGACACAGCAGGGACATGTTTTTAACACTGAACGTATCGTAACACTGGCTAACCTCTCGTGAAAACTCTTAGAGACTCCTAGGGGTCTAATAGCAGAGACGTGTTTTTAACACTGAACGTATAGACCATCGACTAACCTCTCGTGAAAGCTCGTATAGTATCGTTCTTTTGTAAGTATACGGCACAGATATTTTTCTCATGGTTAACCTCTCGTGAAAACTTTTAAGAGACTGCTAGGGATCCAACAGAAGCGTGTTTTTAACACTGAACGTATATACCATCGGCTAACCTCTCGTGAAAGCTCGTGTGATGTCGTTCTTTATTAAGTATACGGAACAGTTTAATGTTCTCACAGTTAACTTTTCGTAAAAACTCTTACGAGACTGTTAAGCATCCAGGAGGGACGTGTTTTTAACACTGAAAGTATAGGCCATCGGCTCGTGTGATGTCGTTCTTTCGTAAGTATATGGCACAGTTAATTCTCATGGTTAACCTCTCGTGAAACCTTTAGAGACTGATATGCATATTGCGGCACCCAAGGTAAATAAATTTTAGGAAAATGATTTAAAATAAAGACAAATTGTTAGGTTTATCAAGAAACTTACTCGAGTTTCAAGACGACTCCGTTTTCGCTTTTCCACTCAATTTTCCAGATCTCGCAGACGCTCATTCAGCTCCTCCATTTCCTAGTCTCGGATTCTTCGATATTTTTCCATTTCGTTAAAATTTTTCTTAACTTTTTAACGAAAAATGTGATCAGCGCGCGGCACAAAAAAGTACAATGATTGACAGATGCCAGGACAGCACGCGCCAACAGGCGGACCACAGATAAAATATTTTTATTTTTTAATATTTTTTTTTTATGATGAAGGTTTTCATCTTTAAATAATGTGGTTAGCGGGTATGAGAAGTACAAACTACGTGTGTACAATGAGGACGAGATCACGAAGCATAATTATGAGTTTATCGGCATGTAGAAAGAAGCTTTCCTTCTGCTCGGTTTTTTAGTCTTGTGCCTAAAGTTTTTATCTTTATTTTAATAGAAGGAGGACTTATGATGATAATTAGTTTACCTAGTAGAACAATAGACAGTCCTGTAAGAGTAATTGCACTATTAAAATAAGATGCGAAAAAATTGGGACTCGTAAGAAATGATCCTAATTTAGGTTTAAAGAACTTTATTTCTCACTAGCTTCTGCCCGCGACTTCGTCCGCGTGAAATTTATTTTTTGCTCGACCCACCCCGTCGCATCGCATTGCTTACCCGCGCTCTTACTTAATTTTCACTTAGCGTTCTTTCAGACTATTTTCTTTTTGCTCGGCACCTAAGGGTCCTAGAGTGATGTTAAATATGCCTTCTATAAGATTTGGGCTATCATTAATGCAAAAAGATTTTTTAAAGTCCGACTGGTAGGGTAGTTCTAAAGTTTAGCTCGTTCCTTCACCACATCCTCTTCCGCTACCTCTCCCTCCCCCTCTCACTCACTCTCACACCCCCTTCACAACTTCCCTTCGCTCTCTCTCTCCCACCACCCCGTCCCCTCCCTCTCCCAGTCTCCTCCACCTCCGGCTCACCAACCCCTCCCCACCCCTCAGCCTTCACCATGTCTTCCTCCTCTTCTCACCAATTCCTGCCCTTTCTCCCTGCGTCCATCATCCTCCCCCTCACACTCCTCACCACCCCTCCCCCTCTAACCCTCCCTCCGGGGTAGTTTAAAAAAACTAATAATGACAAAGTTAGGCAAATATTTGTGCCAAGTTTCAAGTCAATTAAAACCAAATGAATAACATTTTTCATGTAAATTGTATTCCCTGTTTTCAACCCCACAGGGGTGGAATTTAAAAAAATGGTTTGAGATATTACCATAGCTTGACTCAAAGATTATTTACACCAATTTTCGAATTAATCAAGCCACGCAGTGAAATCCTCCTCTGTGAAATTGACTACAAGCGGTAGTCAATTTCACCCCGTTAGAGGTAGATTTTCGAAAAACCCTGACACACATTATTCTTTATTTTTGGTTTTAAGTATAAATACTGAGTTTTGAGTTAGAGGAGCTCGTGGCTAAGTAACAACAGCCGCACGGGTCGATCCGTCAGGTTAAGCTACGCTTGCCGGGGTTGGTCAGTGGATGGGTGACCATCTTTACATATCGAGATTCCTCCGTGCCTCGGAAAGCACGTTAAGCCGTTGGTCCCGGCTGTTATTCGTGGATCTTTGACAGTCGTTACGGGTCGTCAGAAGCCCGAAAGTCTGACAACCAGTCTTACCAAGGGGGCAAGGGGTATCGTATTACCCAGTTACTGGGTTGTGGAGGTCAGACAGGCAGTCGCTCCATGTAAAATACTGGTATTCAGCTGCATCCGGTTAGACTGGAAGCCGACCCCAACATAGTTGGGAAAAGGCTAGGCAGATTGATTGATTGACTGAGTTTTGAGTTAATCGGATTGCGCGTTAAAATTTTTCCATACAAACTTTGAGACCCCCCAATTCCCCTTTAGGGGGTAGTTTAGAAAAACAAAAAATCACAAAATCATAATTTACTTAGATAAATATTCGTGCCAAGTTTCAAGTCTATTAACTCAAGGAATAAGATTTTTCATACAAACAATATCCCCCCTTTTTACCCCCTTAAAGGTCGAATTTCCAAAAACCCTTTCTTAGCGGATGCCTAGGTCATAATAGCTACCTGTGTTCCAAATTTCAGCCCAATCCGTTCAGTGGTTTCAGCTGTGTGTTGATAGATCAGTCAGTCAGTCAGTAACGCTTTCCTTTTATAGATATAGATAAGAACTTACAGTTCGCTTATAATGAGTTACTTAAGTGATTATAATTAGTACTATTAACATTAGTTAATAATATATAGGTAGGTTAAAGTAATTACAATTTAAATGTTTTATATGGGGTCATAAAACTAAAGGTCTCTGACCTACTTCTATGGCTGTCATCTACTTTCAGGCGAGGAATTTTTAACGGTCAGAAATTCTGCCACGAAAATTTTATTTAATATTTTAATTTCGTAATGGTTTTGGACCAGTATCGTCAACCAGTGGGTGCCTGCACACAGGTGTCGTCACCGAGGAAGGACTAAGAAACGCTCGTTCTCGTTCCTGTGCGAGAAGACAAAACACAAAGAAAATTGGAAACTGTGTTGGAAAGTGTAGTGGGAAAACATTGGTTAATAAATATTTTTTGTAAAAAAGTTTTTATTTTTCACTTTTTAGCTGTGGTGTTAGTGCTACCCCACACAAATTCGAATACTGCAAAAGAAATATGAGAACATCATCGACATAGAAAACTACCCAAACAACGTAATACATTGTACATGGGACCAAGTTCAAGGTCATACTCGAATAAAATAAGAATCTTTTAAATCAGAAAATTCTGTAAAAAGGTATGCGTGGTTACCTATACATAAAAAAAAAATACGTA
The DNA here is from genome assembly GCA_905163495.3 of Cosmia trapezina. NCBI lineage: Eukaryota > Metazoa > Arthropoda > Insecta > Lepidoptera > Noctuidae > Cosmia > Cosmia trapezina. The sequence goes on from LR991024.1 coordinate 28,507,486, forward strand.
CGACTTGATAACCTCCTCCTTTTTTTCGTCGGTTAAAAATGGTTTTGCCCTAAGACAAAACAGTCCATGACAACACTGTCGGTCCCATTTTTAAGATCCACATATTTTCAGCAATCAAAAGGACCGACATTTAACCTACCTTTAAAAACAAAAAAAACTCCGTGGTTACAAAAAATTACATTAGGCCAACCAAAGCCGGCGAAAAATTCGTTTATAAAAACCTGTGTAACCGACGCGACGCGACGTTTGCGAGGAGCGGCCTGTGTTGCCGGTCGCCTAAATAGCACGCATTTATAACGTGGGCTCACTACAAAATGGATTCTTTCATTAAAACCCAGCAAAGGGCTTTGTTTGGCGTGTCTGGAGTACCGTAGGTGGAGCGGGTCTGCTAGGAATACGGGATCTAGATAGTATGGACCGCGGTTATCTTGTGGAATCTTGATAAGCAACGAGTTTCAAGCATAGTGTGTAAGGCGGTTAAGGTTAGGCAGGGCTTTAAATACCGGTAAAAATTCATAACGTTACCTCTACAAGTTCATAACGTTCTCGATAATATTTTATAATGTGTACAAATCGCGAAAGTTTAAAAAGTCTAACGTTACCTCTGATTCACAGAGTTACCGTACCTGTTTATCTCGTAAAAAGGCATATCGCGATAAGACCCGTTCTCGATAATACTTTATAATGTGTACAAATCGCGAAAGTTTAAAACGTTTACGTTACCTCTGTTTGACAGAGTTACCGTCAATAATGAAAATAACGATAATAGCATTCACGTTATTTTATTTTATTTTTATCGTTAGTGTTTATTAACGTTAATTGTTTAAAAGTGATGCGAGGCGGACCGGCAACAGTGCAGTGAAGGAAAAATATTGAGAAAGAACCAGGACTTATAATATTATAAATCTGAAATCACCAACCCGTCTTGAGCAAGCGAGGTGATCAATGCTGGTACCTTCTCTGTATCAGAACAGGCCTTTGCTGATATTGGTATTATGAAGTCGCAAAATATTCACTTATTTGGTAAACGACAACTGGGTGGAAGTTCTATAACAACATTAGCCTGTCAAAAACGAACCTAATTTTAGTACGTCATGATGGTTACAAACGTTACAAAGTTACTTCTTATCACACCCATAAAGGCCCCAGAAACACGTCTCTATCTGGATATCATAATTACACGAGTGAAAAATAAAATAAAATCTTTTCAAACTAACATAATTTTCATGATTAAATATTCACGTCAGGACACAAGAGAACTAATTAGATCATTCCATTACACGATACAGTCAGAGAAATTAATTCTAAAGCACATTGACACCCTACGTCATTTTTGCCGTATTGTTTTTGCCATTTCTTATGTCAAGGAATGACAGTTGTGATTTTAATGTACAGACAGCAACAGAGATAAGTAACCAGTGTTGTAGTGTGCGTGACACTACAAAACAGTATTGCTACTGTTAAAACGATTCATTACGTACAACACACAATGCCCTCACGCACACATCGCGTTCATGTGCGAGTGAGTGCGCTAATGTCTTCTCAATTATAGTATAACATAATTTCGCGTTGAAAACTTAAGCGTTCGTAGCCCAACGAATAAGGCATTATACTTCTGAGTACTACGGTGTGAGTTCAAATCTCTGAAGTGATGATTCTTTTTGCGATTTATTATTTTAAGCTAAAGCAATTAGAACAATTTTTGTTAAGAAAATGTTTTATTTATTTAAAATTGCTTAAATAAATAAAACAATTTTTAATAAATATCTTTATTTAAAAAAAAGAACATCAAAAGTGAACATGTTTTATTATAAATACAACAATATGTTTAGAACATGCTATTACATCTTTTTATACCATTATATAATATGTATACAACAATGGGCGGAGTGAATAAACATGTCACATAGATAACAAATATAATCTGATCCAGTAACAATAACATCACTCACACACTCCTACCTACACAGTACCGCCGACTTAATTTATTATGGCTAAATATGCTGTGAAAGTATTAAGTATTTCGTTTAGGTATCTATTATAAAATAAAGTCGCTTTTCATGTCTGTCTGTGTAGCCGCGTTGTTCTTCTAACGCCACAGATTTTGATGCGGTTTTCACTATCATGATAAATATTTAACTTATATATTATAGAAACCTTCATGTTTTAACAAGTCGTAAAAACCGTGCGAATCAGGGCCGGGTCGCTAGTTCAGTTATATACAGATATGAATTACCTACATTTTTGAAAATTAAAATTAAAATAAAAACATTTACCACCTGTATCGGGAACAGTAGGTATTATAATTATTACCAACCATTATTAATTATTTCTAGGAAAATAATAGATTTAAAAACGTTAAAATGTCTGAAATTTAAAGGTAGTATATAATATGTATGTTACGATAAGTCGGTGGTGATTTTCGACGAAGACAATTTTCATCAGTAATTATGACGACATTGTTTTGTCAATCGAAGTGCCGATATTCCGCAATTTTGACGGTGCACGGTATATAACAAAATTTTACGCGTCGGTTTGCAACATGTCAAACCGTCTGCTTGCAGGTGGTTCCGTACAGTTTGCATAATGACGTTGTGTGCTGCTGCTGTTATGCTGGTCTAAGCGAATGGATCTGATGTATGGGTGGCAACAATTTCACGCACGATGCCGAGGCGAAACATTTGTGTAAGCCAATGGTGTCGGTCCAGGCAGGCGACGGTTTATTTCGCTTGTCTCAGTGACAATGCACCCACAGTCAAACGGTTTTTCTCTACAAAAAAAAAAGTGAAAATATTAGGTCTAAACATACACCTCCCAAATTATAAATTAAGAAATAAAAGTTACACAATATAAATACAATGCAGAGAATATATATTTATATACTTAAATACAATTGATATATAAGGCTAATAGTGGTCAGTAATAATAAAAATTATAATACGATAAAATGGAAATAAAAAGGCAGGGCGAGTGACCTAGGAAATACATAATATCATACTTATAAAAAATAAAAAATAATATAATATAATAATGACACAAATAAAAAAAACAAACAACAAATAATATAATATAATGATGATTTTTTATTTTTTCTAAAAAGTATTAAACAATATTATTATACTTTATTTAGAATAGAAATCCTTTGTTTAATTACCATACATGCAATTTACATTTTTAAATATTTTAGATAAAAAATGAAATCTTTTAAAATTGTATTTTATTATTATTATCTAATCATTTACAAACATATTCATTATTTTTGAATATTTTATTACAAAACACAGATAAAAACTATTACTATAATACTGTGTAAACCAATAATGGAAATGATTAAATAATTATCGATATAATGAGTGGCTATGCAGTTAACAAAAATTGTATTTATTTGTTAACTGCATAGCCACTCATTATACTAAATTCAACTATTCCGGTGTCATTTCCTATTAGATTCAACTATTCATATCCACAATTCGTTAAATGAGATACAACAGACAATCATAATAAAATTACTGGGTGGGATCACGGTGACATAATAAATTAATACATTCTAATAATAATTTCACTCACCGATAGCATTGGGCGCCTTGCGATTTCACTAATAGAAATATTTTTTTTCTCATGCAAAACAATAATCTGAGCTTTTTGAAATCTTGTTAAATGATGCATGGTCTAAATTAATCAATATATCACAATCACAAACTTCAAGTGCAAAAGAAAGAGTATAATGTGTAGTTGCTAATGCAGACTGACTACATAAGTTCACAATTAAAGGCAGGAATATATTTTTAAAGCGGGTAGTTAGCTTCTAAACTGGGAAATAATTTTAAGTAGGCGAGAAACTTGTGGTAGATTCTCAAACTGGTCAGAATATCGCTTTATTCAGTTAGTATATTCATTTTAAATTACAAAATCTCAAAAATAATATTCTAGTAAACTCGAGGCTCGAACTCAGATCATTCTGTCACTGTAGGTTGAATGCTTACCTGTTGCGCCACGAGAGCAACTATCCTACATTGCGAAATTATGTTACACTATCATTTAAAAGACGTCAGCGCACTCACTCTATGAATGGGATGTGTGCGAGGCTGTCATTGTGAGCAGTACGTACAGTAGGATATAGTTTTGTAGTGTGCGTGTCTGGTTACTTAATTCCTTTGGCCTGTGTACGAACAATTTAAGTTGGTAGTCAATTTGCTTAGCAATTCACTCGCGTGACATTAGCCAGCCAATCCAATTTAATCCAGCTTGTCTGTAGCATTGATCTAAGTGTGTCCGGCGTGCATTAACAGGTTCCATGGAATGGAAAATCGAATCAAATGGAGTGCCTCAAGGCAAATGTGTTAGACAAGCAGACTGCGGATTGATCCTTCTGATAGAATTTTGGAGTGAGTGAATTAAATACCGTGTGATGTCTGGCAAATCTATTAAGCCAGGAATACATACGCCAGTAATGTGCAAAATGCAAAAAGCGTTATTGCTACAACATGGGTTTTATTTTCACCACTCAGAAGTTGTTGAATCTCAAATGACATTTAAGCTTCTAACACAATTTTGTGCAAATTATTGGCATGACACATCAGATCATAACCATGTTTCAAACTAAAGGCATACCTAATTAATTTTCGAGATTCATACGAGCTTTTTACGCCCTAAAAGTCACGTTTCTCAACCGATTGAGACACTGTTTAGCATTCTTTAGAAAAAATATCTGGTTAAAACTCGCCCTGTTCTGGTAACCGTTTAAACGTTTAACTGGTTTAAAAGTGAGTTAAAAACAGTTATAATTTCAACGGTCCTTGGATCCGCGTAACAGTTTTTATACCCCACATGCGTTCCCTTGTTTTTAACAGGTGCTACCGGGAAAAGGTGTTCATAATGATGAGTACAATGACCCCTTAAGAGGTTTTGCGCATTTAACGTTACACGTTGTATAAGGCAAGCTAAAAATATTGAGAATATTATTGGTCTTTCTAAAAATAACAATCACAACATCTAAACATAATTTTTTTTTTTATCCATAACATTATTAGTTCCATTCACGAATCGAAAGTTATAAAATACCTAATGTTGATACACGTAGTTACGAATGCTTAACAAAATACTCCGAGACCTTCAAAACTTTCCTTTTTCACTTCACTCCGAGGGTAGCAACTCATTCGGCCTATATTTGTACAGCCCCTCATCAAAATATGCAAATCACGCTCCGTACCGGACATCCTCTTTAAGTAAACAAAAATGTACTCAGACTGGCGTGAAAAAGATATTTAATTGAGTTCCTGATTAATAAAGGTGGGGCTGAAGGTTAGGTGTAGGGAATTTAAAAAGTTTCAGCCCAATCGAGTGAGAAGTCGCCTTAATTGTGTTTATCACTCTCACCCCCGGCCAACTTTTTCTATCAAAAGTTGGGTCGGTCGGCCGTTGAAAGTATTTAATTTCCCGCTAAATGTGACAACGCGGACTATTTTGAATTCATTTTTAATTCACTCGGTGTGTATAATAGGAGAATTTTTCGCGTAGATCTTTTGTGTAATGGGCCGTTTGAGTTGTTATGGTACTATCAAAATTTATGTTGTTTTGAGCCGCAGTTTTTTGGAGAAAAGTTGTCCCAAGACTTTACTTCTAAATAATTGTGATGGAGGAATTGATATTTATTCTTCACTTCAAAAATTCAAGCACTAAGTCCACCAACATATGTAACTAACACTATGTAACGCAGGATTACCACAACTATTGTCAATTACTTCTTGTTAAAATTGTGTAAAAATATGTGTAATTTCTGTACTTATATTTTTTTTGTTATCTATGATGTAATAATGTTTTGCTGTGTCTATCGCTAAATAGAGTGTCATTTGTTCAATTCTTCACTAATCTAATCACTGTTTACTGGTTGAACCGTGTGACAATTGTAGCTGAACATATAAATCATGAAATATGTTACAGACAAGTTTAATCTTTTCTCGAGCGTATGTTCTACGATTTTTTGTAGTTTTCGAATTATTTTGGATCCCTCATTTCATATCAATGGTAGTGGTTATGGATAGTAGTAGGTACACAATTTATGTTTTTATTATTAACTGAGCTCTGCTTAAACGTAGAGGAATAGTAAATATCAGGATTGACAAAAATATTCAAAGATAATAATAAATTATAAAATATGAAAATCACAAGATTTCAGATACACCACTTTCAACGACCAATTTCAGCAAATAATGCCCTATTTAGTACATTCTTGTTCAAAGTTGACGCAAAAAAAAAAAAAAATTTTTAAAGCCATCATCTCGTTGAATCAGGAAAAATATCGAAAAAAAAACCGGTCAAGAGAGAATCGGACTCGCGCACCGAGGGTTCCGTTCCGATTTCTGAAAAAGTCTGCAATTTATAGACATCGTTTTATTTTTCCTGTAATCTTTACATATACTTCTATCACATAGAATAATTTCAGAGGGGGAACGGTATTTTTTTTTTACATTTTTCATCAAAAGTCGAACACTGTGCGGCCTAAAAAAAATAAAAATATGTTTGAGAATGTGCAAACAGCGCTCTTTCATATGATACCCCACATGACCTAGTAGCCCCACTTTGAATTTTTAAGACCCCCCTTCAGCCCATGTTGCAAAAAAAATACATGTATTTTTATTTCTTTCTTATTTGCAAAATAGTTGGGTAAATATTATCTAAAACTGTTCCAAATTTCAAGTTGATAGCATTAGTAGTTCTTGAGATATCCAGCTGTGACAGACAGACAGACAGACAGACTGAGTCACACCATAAGGGTTCCTTTTTTACCATTTTGGTACGGAACCCTAAAAATGATAGCTCGAAAACTACAAAAAATCGCAGAACATACATGGGGGTTAAATCGATAGGTATGGTAGGTACTCTGCTATCAGCTCGCACTGGCTTGACACCTTAAAAGAAACACCCTGTATATAAGTCACAATGGTTAACGGTGATTGTTAGAAAACATTGAAATACAGTCTTGAACGACAGTAATAGTCACTCATCTAATTATCTCACTTCTTAATGGATCTTCCAAAGTTATTCAAACCTCATTTCTATCGCCTAATTCCATACTCTTTTCAGTTACTCTTTCAGTTATTTCCAAAAAAATCCCGCCATGTTGGAACGGAACGCAACAGTTTTCAAACTAAGTAAGAACAAAAGTCGGGCGTGCGCTAAACGTTAATAAAAGTTTCGTATTTTTAGCCGAATTAGCAGTTTGATTTTAAATTGTAATATTGAATTGTTGAGTAGACTCGGAGGCTAAAGTTATTTTGGTGAATTACTCATATATAGAATTTGAGCCAACAAACATTCTGATTCCTATTGATCATCTTTGAATTAGTTTTAAATTATTGAAGTCGCTGCGTTTTTCTTCCATTGTCGGAACTGAAATTCCTGATAGCGTATTATCATCAGTGAATTGTTTTATGGATCGAAACTCCACGATACTGTGGCGGCATCTACATCGCCACATACCGACTACGCATCAATGCCATGACGTCACGCAATCCTGCATCGCGCAATTAGAGTTTACCACGCGACTAGCATATATACAACGACCCGACATCAACCGTCGGGCAGTGGCCCACCAGACACAACACCCGTCTGGTCGGAGGATCCTCCCTTTTCAATAGAGGATGAGTGAACTTTACACCCTGTTCGTCATACCTCTAAAATACAACTGACTACGAGGATAAAATAATAAAAAAATGAAACGGCTTCTAACAATTGAAACAAAAGCTGATAATTAACGAGTATAATTAGTTTCATCAGGCCATGACGTTAAGGGCCTTAGACGAAGCTTTGTCGGGTTTTGTGTTTCTACTTACACTGCAAAGGGCTCAGGGATAAAATTGTCATCAGATTTTCATTAATCTTATAACTTTGATGATTATAATTTCTTTGCAAGATTGCATTGGGGTAAATCGTACGGAGTGCGGATTGGTCATCCAGGTAAGTAATTAACAAAACTGCTTCAGTAATTGTGTGAAATGTCCAAGGATATTATTATATTATTATTAATGACATGAAAACAGTATCAATTTGCTTTCGTAAAACCGCAGAAATATTTGATCAATCAACAGTTTATTTATTTATTTATTACATTTGGGAAAACAAACAGTAGTATATTAAGCATAAACAGTGTTGTCTTACAATTAAAACTTTACTTACAAATATACTACCCACAACATTTTCCACAGATTACTACGTTATTATAATAAAACAGTACTTACACACACACACACACAGTACACATTATAGTTACTTCCTGTTGCAAACGAACAGGAACCTCAACACAAAAATATACATTTTTAGTTCACATTCTTATTTGACTATTCACATTGTCAAATATTCACAATCTCGACCACTCGTGTGTTCTCGACAAAAACTTAGGTATCGAGTAGTTGGGAACAATTTGCAGCAGCAGGAGTATCGAACAAACTCGAGCGGTCGGCGATCACTCGATGCCGAACCTCTCGATATCTCGCCACGAGTGCTGCGGAATTGTATATGTGCGCAGGGCTGCCGGGCAGGGATATTTGTCGATTATGACAATGCTTTAGTAGTGGTTGGTGTTGAAAATAAAAATAATGAACTTTGAACCAACGTTAGAGTAAGTATAAGTAAGTGGTAAGGAATTTGCTGAAGACAAAATGTTTCAATAGTGTTTAAAGGTACGGAACAGGCCCTTATCATCGTCTGCCTAGCCTTTTCCCAGTTGAGCCTATCTGTCCTCAAATCAGGATCTTCCTGTGTACCTATTATTTTTTAAATTTCTTGAAGGCCAAATAAGATGATCTGTATACAAAATCATACATTGTAGCGAAGGCTTCTTTGCAAAAAATGTAAAACAAAGCCAATGTTCTACCTACGTGTGCACACTGAAACCAAACAAAGTAATAAAGGCCACAACTGTGCAATTTCCGTCGTTTACGCAAATGGCGCATACAACAACACATAAAAAAATATTTTCGCCAAAACGTTGGTAGCTAATTAAAGTGCGCTTAACGTGAGTTACATGTAATGCAGTGCATGGCAGCCCTGCCGCTAACTGGGTCAATAGCTACATTTTGTATGTACATTGTAATGGAGGTATACATCAGAGGAGCTGTAGGTACTTAGGACGGGTTTCTTCAAGAATTCACTTTGGTGACCTGCTGGGTTTTTATTTGTTGTTATTATTGTTTAGACTTGGACTTAGAGGACCTCGTGGCTAAGTAATAACAGCCGCACGGGTGGATCCGTCAGGTTAAGCTAGGCTTGCCGGAGTTGGTCAGTGGATGGGTGACCATCTTTACATATCGAGATTCCTCTGTGCCTCGGAAAGCACGTTAAGCCGTTGGTCCCGGCTGTTATTCTTGGATCTTTGACAGTCGTTACGGGTCGCCAGAAGCCCGAAAGTCTGACAACCAGTCTTACCAAGGGGTATCGTATTACCCAGTAACTGGGTTGTGGAGGTCAGATAGGCCGTCACTCCATGTAAAATACTGGTATTCAGCTGCATCCGGTTAGACTGGAAGCTGACCCCAACATAGTTGGGATAAGGCTAGGCAGATTGATTGATTTTATTGTTTAGAGTTTTTTTGAGTGTCATAGTAAAAATAAATGTAAGTCGTAGATATTAATAATATTGGCGTATTTAGCTGCCATCACCTGTTGTGGGTGGAGAAAATGCAATGAGGAAAATTTATTACACAAAAATTTTCGTCATCGCTTTTCTTCACAGCTGCATTGACAGTGATGATATAAGCATATTGCTTTATATTTACATGTACTAGTATATTATATAGATTTATTCTCAGTGAACTCTAACAAAAATGAACACAATAGATTACACATAATGTATAATGGGCAACATCAGGTTCATCTTTTCAATAGCTTTTAAAAACTTTCTTTTTCCCACTACTAATATCAATTTCTCCGCCAGTAAGATACCTATAATAATATTCATAGGTACTTCATCTATGACCTAGTTGGATCTGGCGAGTACGTTTCACCAGTTGCGAAGACGTTAGCTGCCAGTGGCTGCATCCCCGGCATAGCGATGGAGAGCACTTCACTAACTCCATTGGACTCGCATCTGCTCCTATTTCTATGTAAATTGCTCCACTCCACACCAGATTGATCACGATGTATGTTTGGCTTGTTTATTACATTTTCGGGGTATACTTCGATGATGTTATTATTTATGCCAAGCAGGTATACAGTTATCCTAATCCTAACTAATATTATAAATGCGAAAGTGAGTGTGTTAGTTCGTTTGTTTGTTACGCTTTCAAGCTAATACGATGAAATTTGGCACATGGGTAGACCATACGCTGGAGAAGGACAGGATACTTTTCATCCTGGATCACAGACGTAGTCGCGGGCAACAGCTAGTTGGTAATATGCTGTCGCAAATGCAACCCGTTAGACCCCTATTTATATGTATTCCTATGAACACCATAGGTTCACAACTACTGTAAGCCCGCGCGAGCCATTGGATGATGGTATTTTATGTATACATTATTATATATAGTTTTCTTCTTACGTATAGAATAGAATAGAATAGAATTTTATTCAATTTCAATTTCAATTTATTATTTGTGAACATAGGTTACAGTAGGTGTTACAGTCAAGTTATGATCTCTATGTCCTACCACTTAATGGTGTACAAATAGTAGGTGTTAAAATAACAATATCAATAATAATCATAATTACAATTAAAATAAATAGCAGGAGATGTCAAATAAAAGCATTAAATTACACAATTAGATAATGTCCCATTATAATAATCACACATAAAAAATAAAAATAATTATACTATATTCGGTCATTAAGGAATTCCTCAATAGAGTAATATGTCTTCTCGATAAGAAATAGGAATAACCTCTTTTTAAATACATTAATGGTATCTGCTGATTTGATACACTTTGGTAGTTTATTATAAACCTTCGGGGCCATTGCAAATATGCTTTTCCGAAATAATGCAGTTTTATGTGGAGCCAAATTTAACGTACCGGCTCTGCGCAGGCTACTCACTTGTGAGAACTTAGACAGGTTGCGCCTGACAAAAAGGGCAGTCTCGTAGATGTACATGGACGGTAAAGTTAATATTTTTAAATTTTTAAAATGAGGTTTACAACTGTCGGTCTTTTGTATATTAAGGATGGCTCGGATACACCGTTTTTGTGCGATAAATGCAGTTTCTTTTCCAGTTGCATTACCCCAAAAAATTATGCCATATCTTAAACATGATGCAACTAGTCCATGATATGCGGTTAGTAATGTTGATTCACCTACAGTTCTCCTTAACATGTTTAATGCATATGAATATTGGTTCAGCTTACTACATACTTTCTCGATTTGAACGCCCCATGTCAATGTATTCTCTATATGTATTCCTAGAAATTTTGTGGTGTTTGTGTCATTGATACTTACACCATTGTGATTAATATTAAGGTTTAATTTGTTATTTGTTCTTTGTCTAAATTCCATGATTACGGTTTTACTTAAATTAATTTTCAAATTATTATACTCTAACCAATTAATTATGGATTCAATATTATTGTTTATGTCAGATTCTAGTTTATCATTGTTATTACTGTCAAAAATTACAGTACTATCATCTGCAAACATTGTCATGGGGTAATTAGTTGCTGTAGGCAAGTCGTTAATATAAATAATGAATAATGGAGGTCCAAGGACACTCCCTTGAGGTACTCCATACGCCACGCTTCTAACATTAGATTTATAATACATTTCGTTTTTAGTCCTATCACATACTCTATTAATAACTGTAAATTGTTTTCTGTTTTTAAGGTAGAATTCGAGAAAGCAATAGACATTCCCTCTTATGCCATATGAGTTTAATTTTTGAAGCAGAATTTTATGGTCTACGTAGTCAAATGCCTTTGACATGTCCATATATAGAGCCAGCACTGGCAACCTTTTATCTACCCTAGATGTAACTATGTTCAAAAAATCATAAATGGCCATATTAATGGACTTGTCTTTCCTAAAACCTTTTTGCTCATCAGTGAATAAGTTATTTTTCTCAAAGTATTGATTTAAAGCATTAGAGACCACCTTCTCAAAAACTTTTGACAATATTGGCACTAGCGCTATTGGTCGGTAACTTGCCATATTCTCAACGTTTATTTGTATGAATGTAGTTTTACATGGTACGTATGGTGTTAATATTTGTTTAAGTTCTAAATATTCTACCACAACTTTATGGTGTACAAATATTCAAATGTCACTCTTAATTATGCTACAATACAATTAATAATACAATTAATAATCTTAATTATGCTACAATACAGTACAGTACAGTATACTTGGTGTACGTCTGACATTTGAGAAGTTAAGAGGATGTAGGAGAGATTAATTGTAACCAAATGACTCCTTTTGACCCCACTGCAAATGTCAACCATTTTCTTGACATTACAAGTATATTATTTGAAGATATTTGTGGTACGCAACTTTGAAAATTTATAAAAAAAACGAGCATTTCAAAAAAAATATTATTATATTATATGCTTGCTAACATTTCAATACATAATAATCAACCATAAAATTACAACTTTATTATTTTTAATAGTTTTTAAATCACAGCTACGAATTGTTACAATTTTCATAATTTTGAGGTGATTTTTTGCATAATGGATGGCCGACATTTTATCAATAACACTTTATAAACACCTGCGCTACTTTGAACCTCAACCTAATACAAGCAAATCTTTGCTTAAAAGGTGCCTCCAAACTTAAAGCTATGTAAATTACAAAGTTGACAAAATAAACATTTTTTTTTTTTGAAGGCTTAAAGCGTTTTGTAACTATCACTACCATGAGATAAGCTCCTAACGAGTTATGGCAACCTACAGTGCGATTCTGTAACCATCTCACCGTGAAAACTTAGGTGAAGTGAGCGTGGAGTGAGCTGTCAATAGTGTCAATTCCTAGCAAAAACAAACTCACTTCACCTAAGTTTTCACGGAGAGATTTTTACAGAATCGACCGGCTGGTACTTAGAAGACTAAAGCGCTTTCGCTAACACAACTACATATATTTTAGGTGGGCTTGTCTGTACGCAAAATATGAGCTTGGACGTGGAGTTGCGCCCGTTTTACTATACTATACAAAAAAAAACCGGTCAAGAGCGAGTCGGACTCGCGCACCGAGGGTTCCGTCCCGATTTCTGAAAAAGTGTGCTATTTAGAGACATCGTTTTATTTTTCCTGTAATCTTTACATAAACTTCCATCACATAGAATAATTTCAGATTTTTATCTTTGCAAACTTCGGAGTTAAGGGAGGGGGGGGGGGGGGGAACGGTCTTTTTTTTACATTTTTCATCAAAAGTGAGAATGTGCAAACACCGCCCTTTCATATGATATCCCACATGCCTTAGTAGCCCCACTTTGAATTTTGAAGACCCCCTTTCAGTCCCTTTTACAAAAGAACTATAAATATTTTTACTTCTTTCTTACTTGCAAAATTGTTGGTTAAATATAGTTTAAAATTGTTCCGAATTTCAAGTTGATAGCATTACTAGTTCTTGAGATATCCAGCTGTGACAGACAGACATACAGACAGACAGACAGACGGACAGACCGAGTCACACCATAAGGGTTCCTTTTTTACCATTTTGGTACGGAACCCTAATAACTGACGGTAAAAATTACTAGGTAAAACTAATAAATAAATAAAAAAAGAACTACCTAAACATACTCAGCTCAAAAGACTAAAAAAACTAAACAGAATCAAGAAACAAAGATATCGGCATACGAGACACTCACTTTCAGAGCCTATGCCCCATCTACAATGGACGAGACGTTCGAGGCCCTGACAAAGGCGTTTTGTTCCACAAAGGTGCACTGAAACTAGTGCCATCCATCCAGCCTATCAAAGGCAAAATATATTGGGTATGACAACACCATATAGCAAATTGAATTATTACTTTGCTTGTACTTAGCAAAATCAAAATCATTTATTTGCATTTTTTTTTATTTTTTTTTATTAAGTTTGTAAAATTATAAAATGGTCCTCATAACCTGCCTTTAATTTCGGCGTGCAAATATAAAGTCAAGTTACTGTTTTATTTGAATTAATTATTGATCATAAACATGCAGTCAATATACAGATAATCCCATTAAAATTGTATTATTGAATTACATAAATGTCAATAGAATAATAAAAAAATAATAATTATAAATGTCAATAATAATCATGTCAATATTGGGAGAGATTCCCCACACAGTAAAACTAACGATACTAATATGAAATGACCGTGAAATTACAAAACTTACAATTTATAATCTAAAAACTCATGTACACTATAAAAGCATTTTTTAATTAAACACCTTGTCAAATTATTTTTAAATCTAACAATTTTATGCACATATTATAGCTGTTGTTACCTGTACATATGAGATTCGTCCTCGGTTGTAATAACTTACTTATTAATATTTGTATACATAGATCGTGGGGCATAGTAGCTTGTCGCTTGCTGGAAAAGTGTCTTATGTTTGAGAACAAATATGATATCTATCAACCCGCACAGGCCCCGCGTGGTGGATAACGGCCAGCTACTTCTTACAGAGAAGAGGGCCGAGTACCAACAGTGGGAATATTTTAAGCTGATTATTTTATGTTGCTGCTGCCATATGTAATTTCTTTGTCGCCTTTAACGAAATTCCCGGATTATCTTCTATTGTACCTAAACCTACATAAGCAAAGGATGTTATGGCATATTGACCTAAATTACTCAAAGACACGATCACTTTCACGCTTCCACGTACAGTGGACGTCATGTCAGTGACAAAGGCGTTTTGTTCCGCACAGGTTGGGGCCACGAGTGCCATCGACAGACCAGCCTGGCCGGGGATGGCGCCTAGTGCCCCCTCTGCCGGGTTAATGAATTACTATTGTTTATTTTCTCACTCATTTCTACAGAGAAATGGGATGGGAAGGGGAGCCTCCCCCCTAAAGGTTCCTAAGAATGGTTCTATGGGTGAAACTCAACAAAATGAATATCGAAGTTCAGCCTAGATTTCATAATTAGACATGTTTGAAACTTTGAAGAACATTCTTGACGAGGATTTCAGCAATATTATTAATGTCTTAACAATGTTGTTCGATGAACCGCGCAATATGTTTTAGTTTGAGTATTATAACTATTTGCAAAGTAATTTTTTAGATAGTTTGTGAAGCTAAATATGAATTTTTGATTATAGTGAAAGTAATAAATAGTAGGTAGCCTTCTACTCTACTATCATCCAAGATTGCAAGAAACTAATTTACTGAAAGTTACCGAAAAATCTATAAGTACCTGGTAAGTAATCTAACCTTATGCATACTCAAAACATATAAATTAAATTATACCTACTCTACATCAGGATCTCTACGTCTGAGAAGAAAATAGCTCCAAATTAAAATTATAAGCAGACGAGCATGTGTGAACTCAAGACGTTGGAAAAAAGCGTGAGAATTGCAGGCTGCTGTAAAACTATACATATTTGTGCGCTCTTCAGTCTTCACGCGGACACTTAAGCCATTAACTGTTGGGAGCACGGCTCATTATTTCCAACCGCAAACATTGCGTACAAAAGTCTATAAAAGGTTCAGTCCGTACAAAGGTTTTCCACGTTCTTCATCTTCATAATGTTTAGGCAAAACAACTTCATCACTGCTATATTACGTATGGTACTCTCCATTTGACAAGACTCCTTTTCAGAAGGTTCGTAATCACCGAAGTTCTTAAGGATGTGCTCTAGCTACATTCTTCTGATGTTATTGCCTATTTATTTACATCCACGGAACCAGTGTCACATTTAAAATGTAACGATCATAACAAAATATAAACTTAGGTGCAGCGCAGACGACAGACTAATTTGTGACGCACTTTTTAGTCTGTGAAATAGAACCTAAGCAATCTATCTATATAAATAAAAAGAGAAATCCTGACTGACTGATTGACTGATTCATCAACGCCCAGCCCAAACTCTTGAGCCTAGAAAGTTGAAATTTAGCACAGAGGTTCCATTTATAATGTAGCCAAGGAATAAGGAAGGAATTCTCGGTAGTACGTTCCCGTGGGATATTTTCCGACATCCACGCGGGCGAAGCCGCTGGCAAAAGCTGGTTTATTATATGCAGTAACGCACACAACGCGCGAAAAGTCCGGCGCACAAAATTCTGGCATATCGCGCCGCGACGCGCTGTGCCGCACAAAAGTGCGCGCAAAAAATAGAACGTTTGCTTCAACACGTTTCACGTTTTCGTCGTTTTTTTTTCGTTTCACACGTTTCGTTCGAACGTTTGTTTCCCATCTGTCCCCGCATGTTTGTCCCCACGTGGGGACAAATGCCTAAAGCAGACGGATCACACTTTTGTTATCGCACAAAAAGTCTGTCGTCTGCGGGGGGATATAGCGTCTACTTCCCTACAGTTCGGCCGACAGAATGATCGAAGATGTGCGTCGTGTGTGTTGAGTCTGCGTACAATCCGCGACGGACTTTTTGTGTGCCATGCAGACATTTTGTGCGCCAGAGACTCGATCGCCCAAAAAGTCTGTCGTCTGCGCTGCACCTTATTGTTATCTTCTTGTAACGCAGCTTGATGACTGTAATGTAGATCTTCTGCACACCTCTCTTTTGTGACCTCAACAGTAAGGCGACGATTTGCCACATAAGGGCCTCTTCCCACTGCGCTGTAACGTAAGGGCTTGTTAGAGTTGCAGCCTGCACGTGTGATTTGTGTGCGGCGAGTGGAACGCTTTGACTTGCGTAGTGTGAACGTGTGCTTGAATATTTTTCTCAAGATCTTTATAAGTGTTAGGCCAGGGACTTAATAAAAATTCTGAATATTTGATTTTGTGATTGAAAGGTACCTACTCTAGAAGATTATTGTACTATTTAGTATGTACTATTTGTTGTTTTTTTTACAATATTTCTTCTATATAAAACTGCCAGACGTCTATTTTATTCCACGTATAAAATATGTATCTGATTTTGTTAAAATCAAAAAGAAATAGATTAAGCCGCACAAAAAAAGAAATATTGTTTGTACTGACGGCCATGAAATGCTAAGTCAGTTTCTGTAAAGGTAATTGTTACTTCATGTTTACTTACTATGGGTACGTTTTAACAATGTAAGGTATCAGTACAGACTGTCATGGGATATTAAAAAAGATAACATTGCCAATAAAAGAGAAAACAGCTGGACTTTATTAGACTAGATACAATTTTTATAGCATTGGATAAAATCACGAACTTTTAAACAATGTATACCGTATTGCCTACTAAGACGGCTGTTACAAAAGTATTCTTGCTCGTAGACGATAAAAATTGTCTAGGAGGATATTGTAGCCCATTTCATGAAATGGACAATAAAATAAACATAGATACTTAAAATTACGCTCATGATCTCTCAAGGATTAAATAAAATTGCAATTTCGCACAAAGTAGGTACTACTAGAAACAGTTCAAGTCTATGATATTAAGCCTTAGCATTTACTTTTGATCAATATACACACAGACAACCAACTATACACCAGGTAAAAAATTAAAGGACTAACTATATGTATATACATGTTTGGACAGGAACGGACTGCGCCTGGTGACGGGGACCATCACGGGACACTGCTCACTAAACAAACACTTCCATACAATAGGAATAACGGACAGTCCTCTGTGCAGGGCCTGCATGGAGGCTGAGGAGACCATTGCGCATGTGCTCTTTGAATGCATAGGCGTTACCCAGATTAGAACAGAAACTCTTGGAATCCCCCGATCTTTCACAGATGTTCTTAATAGACCCAGAGATTTGATCAACTTCTGGAGGGAGGTGGGCTGGTTGGAATAACCCACGAAGGCCACCATGGCTCACGCACAATGGTCCACATAAAGGACTAAGTGCGGAAACCAAATCCTTAACATAGAACATAGAACTATATATACAAATAAATACAAAAACAAAAGGTAATTTAGGCGTCGAAGTACTCGTCCTCATCGCTGTCTTCCGGAAACGTGCCCAGAAGACTGGCAACGTTACCACGTTGAATAGCAATGCGAATTCTTTAGCCAAAGTACGAGCCAGCCTTCTGCCTCATGACCCGAGCGTTTTGACCCCATACGACTCAAAACTGTACTTACCTGTAAGCTTACAACAGTATTTGCGCCGCTTGAGGGTCTCAGCAGCCGCAGCAGCGGCGCCAGCACGACCATGAGATGGCGCAAGGGTGTCGACACAGGTTGCGTCCCACATCAGAGGCTTACCCATCTTCCAAGGCAACAATTCTTCCCATCGTCACGTACCAAGCCGTTTGGTACATTAATTGTAAAATTATGCATTACTTTTCTTGAAGTACAATTAACTGTCCACTATTACTTTAAAGCAAGCTAGAATTTAATTAGAGCATACATAGGTACACTTTTTACTTTTATTCCCAAATCAATTTGAAACAAAATTGCTCTAAAACAAATCTCGAGTAACAAAATAGATCTAAAAAACCAACAATGCAACAGAAGAGCAGAAACAAAAGAAAAATATATAAAAGAGAGAACTCTGCAAAAGACTATCCTTAATAAATTCAGCAGTTTTTTTCTCGTTTTTCCCAATAGATCACCCAAATACACTAACAGCGTTGGATGCGCTGAAAGAAAACGAGTTTCACCAAGCAAGGGAAGAACAACAAAGGCGTGCAGAAATTTTCCATTCCATTCGTGTTCGATTAGCCTCGCCTGGCGCCTTTGTCCGGTATCAACCAGTTCCGACCGGTTCTTTTTCCAATTCGTATAATTTGTGCTCGACTGTGTGATGCTGCTTTAGTGGTGCAGTGAGGATGCACCCTTTTATTTTTTTTGGCGACAGTTTTTGTGTTCCGTGTAGACTAGCTGGGGTAGTGTTTGGAATAAGTAATTAGGATTGTCTGGTGGTTCTGTGTTTTTTGAGAGTATTGCTGGGTTCAAAAGATTTGTTTGTATTTTAGGAAAGTATTTTGTTTTTAAAGCATAAAAATGAATAAGAAAACAGAATAAATTGCAGACACTACGACTTTTTCTGAAAATTTTACGGGAATACATCAGACTAAACTTTTAGTACCTACCTAGGTAACAAAATTATAGTTCAGTGGCAGGTACTTTTTCTATGATGTGAGTTCCAATAATAATACAAAATCTATACCATCTTTGTTTGCTTAACCTTTAGAAACCCTTTTCAAAGTTAGTTGTAAGTATGTAAGCGACAACTTAGGGTAATGGCTCAACTTATGTAATTGTAAGGGAACTAGCAACTTGTCACTCAGACGGTCGAAATGAAGCAAGTTTTATGAGCTGCTAAGTGATTGCCTGCCTGACGCACCTCGGCTGGGTGGGTGCCAACCCGAATATGTCACGAGAAAGGTGTCGGCGTCGGCGTATTTGGTAACTACACTAACAATTAATGTAAACTCGTACAGGTTAGGCAGCGGTAGGATTGAAAGTAAGGAAATGCAGTGTCAATCTTAAAATACCTAATTATTTTTTACCGTTTTTAAAACTTAAAACACTCGGAGTTTTGTACTTTTCTCAAATAAATCTATGAGAAGTCCTGACTGACTGATTCATCAACGCCCAGCCCAAACCCTTGGACCTAGAAAGCTGAAAGTTTGCATAGAGGTTCCCTTTATAATGTAGACAAGGAAAAAGGAAGGTAGTACGTTCCCGTGGGATATTTTTCAACATAAACGCGGGTGAAGCCGCGGGCAAAAGATAGTTATTAATAACCAAATCATTTGATATTAAATGCGAGGAAAAGCAATTTCTTCAGAATTTTCTCAGTTATTTGGCTGTAGGTAGTAGTTGTGGATATTCTTTGAATACTTAAATTAATTAAAAATATTGATTCGGTCGGTCCATTATTTTATTTTTTTTCGGATGAAAACGTGAATTGCCGAAAACCAAAAACGAAAACAAAGTTCGGTCGGTCGGGCTCTAGTAATTTTATGTCATTCAATACCATTTATTGTGTCTAGATTGCGAGATATGGAACATAAAATAAATTACTCAAAGTAGACTGAAGAGACACATTATTATAATATTTAAAATATTAAAAAAAAAATGTTGTTATTTCAGTTTGAACACAATTTACAAAAAGCTCTAAAAAAATACCAAAAAAATGAAAACAATGAAAATTATGAAGCCGAACAATGTAAGCCAAAATGTTACAGATACCATCCAATCTCGTTTGACGGTAAAAATAATAACAATAAAGCGTGTTGTCCACTATGACGCGTAACGAGCACTAAACGCTGCTCCAACGGCGTGCTAATGAAAACTCGCGCTAACGATATTAGAGGTCGCACCCCACTGCACGCGAAGGGACCGAATAAGGAGGACAGGGAAACAAGACTCAAAGGTAACACCCCTTATATAGTATCTCAGAAAATCGTCAAGCAAGGCTCTCGGATATCAATAAAAAATCGTTGTCTGCCTATCAGCTGTTGGCTCATGATTTGAGGCCAAAAAATGTAAAATAACGTTTTATTTCTCATTGTTTCTGTTGTCTCATTTTACTTCATCATGAATGTAACGCTTGGTGTTCATTATTGTTACATTTTCTGTCCCAGTTACTCCAAAAACTTTCATACAATTAACTTTATTGTTCTCAATATAGAAACCTAATGTCAAAATCCTTGAGCTTTCAACAACATTCATTGCAACAACAACAACACGACTTTTTGAATACAATAAACATTTCCTAAAAAAATAGCTTTAGGTGACAGAATTCACAAAATTTTCCGTTATGCTTATTTCTACTCCCCGTTCTGAAAATTCCTCTTCAATACGAGAAATTGAGGAATCCCCCCTCGTACAATGGTGCCACACCCGACGGCAGGAGAAACAGTAAAGGCGGCACTAGTTGACACTGGGCTTAATGAAAAATTTCATAACGGCCACCGCTGGACAGAGATTGTGCACAAACAAAACAAAGATGGCTGCCGAATATTCGAAATTCAATCGTGGCGCTTGTTTCGGCCACGTACTTTTTTGTTCGCTTATTTAACACGGTGATTAAAAATATGCTGGATCGGACACGACGAAGAGTATCGTGGATAAAAATTCTCCACTTCCTTGCGATTGGAGACCGCAAGATTATACCAGTAACATCATCTTGTATTTTTTATCTACAAACATTTTTGTAAGTTAGGTTGTGCAAAAGCCATGCGACTTCGAAAAAAATATATCTGAATATTTTGGTTCTTTCATCCGGTAGCATCCAATTTAGTTCCTTCCGTAGTGTTTTAGATTATTTTTGCTCATATTGCTCGGTATATAAAATTCTTTACTCTGCACACGTGACTTTGGTGTTAGCACAGGTAATTTCGGGAGATGATATTAGGTTTTGTGGGAACGCCGAAGCAGTGTGATAAAACTGATGAAAGTTAAATTATCTTAAATAATTTTAGCAAAAGTAATCCAAATTCTTTATAACTTTGCTAGACTAGCAGAGGTAAATTAATAAGACTAGGACAGGATATCTTAAACTAGTTTAGAGGATAACTCAGTATCGTTAAGGCCAAAATACTGCACAAGCAGCTTATATATAGTGATGGCAAAGCTAGAACGGGTTAGAATTGAGGGATTCTTTGCAACCGGGTCTCATCCAACTTTCGGAATATTGTAGTTTCCCAAAACTAGCCACAGTTATACATGCTTCTAATAACAAGTGGGCAATAAAAGGACTTCAAGATTTTGACGTAATCTATGTTTGGAAGAGAAATTGGTTTGTAACTACAAAACATGATATTTCATTATAACGGTTGCACATTTTTCAAAGACCAAATTACTTCTTCCTCTCTCAAAGCACGTCCGAAACCCCTTAAAGGCTAAGCCAGAAGTCCCACATCGGTATCCCGGACTCAGGTCTCGGCACTAAATCCCGTGATTGAATACATAGCGGGACAGCAGCGGCCCAACTCTAATTATAGCTAAGCACGGCGAGACGATCGTAAACCGGGCTGAGTTTATAGTACCATCGGGACATCTTGCCCCTTATGTTTGCACATTCGCACTGTTACAACCTGTACCTCTTGTTTAAGATAATTAGAAACTATGTTATTTGCGTACCAATTTGGGTCAGAGATACTTTTATTAGTTTTGTACTTAATAGCCCTTTTGTGTTTGACTGTGATTACTTGTGTTGTCGCTTCAAAATTATTTATACCTGCTGCAACACTTTGAATTGTTTGAATTTACATTTCCAGAACTTTGTTTTTACCTATAATATTCTTAAAAAATTTACAAAATTTGTATAAAAGCATGTTTTTAGTCTATAGATGCATTTTGATTTTGGTATTTTAACGATAGTCATTGGGCTGATTGATTCGACCACCATTAATTAACTGGTAAAATGATGACTAAAGTAAAGTCGGGCCAAAACGTCTAGAAACGGAACTAATTTTTAACCTTTGTCAGTGTTTGCTCAGTTCGTGTTTTATCAGGCAACAAATGTGCATGAAAACGATTAGATTGATTTAAAATTAATAAGACTATTTAAAGTTCTGTCAGAAAAATGGTTTTTAAAGTTTAAATTTTATAATGTTTGGCTAGTGGCGCACCCATTTTTTCTACTCTTTTTGGTCAAGCTGTATGTATTATATAGGGAAAGCGGTGATGATCCAGTGGTAACGACCGCCACTTACGAGTCGTAGGTCGTAGGTTCGAACCAAGACAGGTGCTTTACTTTGTGTAAATTGTTTTATCGCTACTGCTCTCAAGCATGCCTGGTAACCAAAAAATCGAAGACATGTGACATCTACCAACCCACACTGGTGGATTACACGGCCCACTCCCTCTCACAGAGAGGAGGCCTATGTCCCAGCAGTGGGAACATTATAGTCTGATTATTATGTTCAATAAGTTCATTTGAATTGGAAAAATCTTTAACTCAATCAATCTGCCTAGCCTTTTCCCAACTATGTTGGGGTCGGCTTTCCTTCTAACTGGATTCAGTATTTTACATGAAGCGACAGCCTATTTGACCTCCACAACCCAGTTATTGGGTAATACGATACCCCTTGGTAAGACTGGTCGTCAGACTGCAGACCCGTAATGACTGTTATAGATCCATGAATTACAGCTGGGATCAACGGCCTAACGTGCTTTCCGAGGCACGGAGGGGTTTCGATATGTAAAGATGGTCATCCATCCACGGATCAACCGCGGCAAGCGTAGCTTGACATGATTGATCGACACGTGCGGCTGTTATTAATTAAATTGGATCTAAAACGAGATGTTGTTTGTAGCCTATACACCACTATTTTTTAATTAGTACAAATACTTATAGGGCTTTTTAGAGAAGGTCTTGTTATTATATATGTAAAGTCTCAATAAATAATATTCATAAACAGCAAAGTTATTGGCGTTTGTTTAGATCCCAAAATGTCACTCAATGTATGGAAATATTGTACAGGCTATTCATAGTTGCATTTATTTTCCCGCTCTCGCATTCGCGTGCTCTCGCTCGAACTTGCCCCGCCTCCAACAGCTGTTATCGTATCATAATCATGAATTTACCAATTATGACAAATTTTCGTGGACAATTTTGGTATTTCGTTTTTTTTACTTTTGACTACACAAATGTGATCAGTAACGGTTACGGATAGAGCCCCATTTTTTTTTGTACTAATTAAAAAATAGTGGTGTATACTTCTCCATAAAGCCATAACCGCCTGATTACAAAACAAGGTTCATCTTCAAACCCAGGTTTAAACCATGGATCCTTTTTTTGAATTTCGAACTTTGTTCCGACACATTAAGATGTCAGTTTTACAAAACTGACAACTTAGTACCGGACAAAGTTGTCAGTTTTGTATAAAGAATTCTATTTCTATCACAGCTAGGTTCTTATTACAATAAAAAAAGTAATTTAAAAAAAAATAAAAAAACCCGACTGCAGTAAAAAACTAAAACTGAAAAGCTAAAAACAAGCCCATTTTAAATTTAATAAAAGTTGGAAGCAGGCGGGACCCGTTTGAGTTTGAAAATATAATAAAAATGGAATGGGTCCCGCCTGCTTCCAACTTTTATTAAATTTAAAATGGGCTTGTTTTTAGCTTTTCAGTTTTAGTTTTTTACTGCAGTCGGGTTTTTTAGTTTTTTTTAATTACTTTTTTTATTTCCAGCTTTTTAGTTTACAAATGTGAAAGATTTCGCAGACGATTTAGTTCTTGCAAAAAGTTTTGTCGAGGTCCTAATTCTGCTCAAAGCAATTTTTTTTATCAAAATTCGATTTGTCACTTCGAATTACTTTTAAACATATAAGTTGGATATATTTTTGTAATCACCTTATAAAACCCTTCATTTTGATACCCCACTCGATGGTATTAGAAAACAAAAAAATTTCGAACTTCACAATATGTTACCCCAAATCCGCCATTTTACTTTATTTTTGATGTTAATGTAGCCAGTGACACTCGCGCCACCAAGAAAAATCTAAAGACGTATAATTTATCCAAAACCGTTTATTCGTTTAGGAGTTACGAGGGAACAAAGAAACGGACATAATACATACATACAGGTCAAATACATAACCCTCCTTTTGGGCTTCGCCGCAGTCGGGTAAAAACTGGCTCGATGGTTTAATTAAACCATGACAGAAGAAAAACCTCGTTTTGTAATAAGGCCGTAAGAGTTTATTTAATCCATTTACTTTTAATAGTAACTGTCCTTAAATACTATATCTACAACTTTTTGTTCTGTAGCTATACGATGTAACAAGAAAGGGCACACCGACACTATACTAACATATAGTTATTTAGCGTAATGAGATCTAAACCTACCCTCCCACTGCCTCAGGGCTGTCCGTAATTTGATAACGCTTCTATCGTCCACCACACCAGCTAATAGTATAGACACATCCACTCCATCTGCGAAGATCGAATATCAAGTAGCTCTGACGTTGGTAAACTGATATTTGGAATGGATTGAAGTGTGTATTACATTGCAGGCAACTTAAATAGTAGAATACATCTGTGGAAATGCGTTAATGGCGAGGCATGTGTGCTGAAGTGAGAAGTGATAAGGCAACCGTGCAGTTTAAAAGAAGATGTAGTGACAAAAATTTAAAAGAGTATGCTTAGATCGTTTGGTCATGTTGAGAGGATGAATAAAAGGCGACTAACAAAAGGTAAAGTTTTTCTAACTGAAGAGACAGCTGTGCTGCTGGGGAGTTTGGTGCGCTACTTCTTCTTTCCAGCTATAATAGCACTAGGAAGTAGTGAAGGGCGGGCATTTTGGGGGACTGTCTTATGTAATTTTGACTTTCGAAAAAGTGCTGATTCTCAGCCTAGTTTTCATAAAAAATGTCTTTTGATTTTGATTTTGTATTTACAAGGCTAATGTGAGTGGAAAAGCCGACAGGCGTCTTATAGTGACCTTATTGGTGATGTTCTTCAGAAAGGTCAGGTACGTAGTACTCGTTACCGTCGTACGTGTATGGCCAGATAAAAGAATGAAAAAGAGGCAAAAAAAAAAAAGAAAGAAAAAAGAAAGAAAAAAAGAAAAAAAAAATGAATGAATGATGATGATGAAGAATGGAAGAAAGGTATGTAAGGATCGTAGCAGGTGGCGTTTCTGCCTACCTCTATGGGAAAAAGCTTGAGTTTATGTATGTATGTATGCAGGGCAAAGGCTTTTTCTCATATAGAGAAGGCATGACTAATAACATTTAATAAGTCCAGATTTCCTGACGATGTTTTCCCTTCAACAATGTCAGTAATGTCCATGATATGCTCAGAAAGTACGTTTGAATTGAAAAAGTTACAAACTTGAGGTTATATTTTTTTAAGTGTCCATAGACTCGACAACTTATCGTCATTTCCCGTTTAAGGTCTCTTTATTTAACGGTCACCACTTTATATTTCCAATAAGTGGGTTACTTGCCAACGTATTTCACATAAAAACCTAAAAATGTTATCAAACTCCCTGTATGTGCCTATCAATAAGGACTCAATACAAACCCATCATACCCGCCACTCTATTTGGCCATACGTCTACTTTATCTTCACGGTCGGTATGTTTCCGCTCACCTCCACGGCTAGGGTTCTTTATATCCTTAAGTGCTATTTCAAAAAAGAATCCGTCCCACAGTGACACAGTGACCTTAGTTACCGCCCGTCAGCTGACATCCCGTTTCGGAGACCGTCCCGCGCATGCGCGGTATCTCTGATGCGGGATGTTACATACGTTCCCAACCCTATTTATTCTGCAGTACGCCGTTGAATGTCACCAGGGGTGGGCGTTTTGCGTCCCTTCGTCGCGCCGGTTTTCGTATTTCGAATGCGGTTGTGCGAATACTTTCTGACTTGATTCCATGTGTTGTGTATGGTAATGTCACTTTAGAACAAGAAGTGGACTTGGTTATTTAGTTTTTTTTTTTTTAAATATTTTAAAAGGTGAGTTGTTAACACGTTTTAAATTATTATTTTTATAGGGCTCTACGGTTTTTATTGGTACTTAAATAAATGTAACGATTTTTAAATTTATATTCATGATCGTCATTAAATTCTCCTTTTTACAGTATTTTATTACGCTAGTAAATTCTTAAGTAACCGTTCCGAATTTTTTATTAAATTTTGGCTTTTATCTTCAATCAATATATATGGCTACGAACAGAATTAGGCACGTCAAATATTTCTGTAACATTTTCTTCTTACATTTTAGGCAACACGTTAAATGTGTCTGAATAAACACGTTCGTACATATCAGGCCTGTCACGTATAAGGTTGACAGACAAACGCGTGTTAACTGATACGATCTCAAACCCTTTGCCTTTTCCAACGTCGAGTTGTTATATGTAAACAGCCATGACAGGAAAAGCTCTATAGCTATATGTATAAAATCACATATTTATCTGTATGTCATCCTTGAGGGGTTAACTTTTAATTAGTAATGTTAGACTTCTTTGAACAAGGGTTTGTAAACGTACAAGGTGTGTACCTATTGGGTGGCAAGAAAACCGTTTCTTAGAATTCAATTACTTTTGCTTATTTATTTATTTATTATCTGTTACATTGATAACATTGACGAGAGATATTTGTGTTGTTTTAGATCTTGTTGAGATATGTAACTTTATTCGATAACTACAATATCTTCTGAATTAGATGTGTATATTAAATTATTACTGACTCAGATTAGGCTTAATTTTAAGTTTAGTATCAATGGATTTTTGGTCAGTTCTTCTCCATACGACCTAATATTCTGTTACGAATGACAGGAGCTATTTCGTTAATATCGCCTTTATCAATTAACATTATTAATAATCAATTTCTTCTCTTAATTGTTGAGAAAGAAATTGTAATTTTGTGGATGAAATAACTTTTCTATTTCTAATTTGTTCTCGTCATGAGTTTGGTTTCAAATTTATGTTTCGGCTAGGCTCTCGGCTGGAATAGGCAAACCCTTTGCTTCCCTTAGGTATCGTTAAAGGCAACTAAGGGTATAAGGTGAATAGATAGCGGGGTCCACGTGAGAAGTATATCTAGGATAACAGAGAAAATACAAAGAACAAAGTACAAAACCACCTAATCATGAAAGGGGATGAAAATTTAATAAACGTTTCTTATCGTCGTAATAAAATGGACCTTAGTTTTCCTCTTACAAAAGGCTTGGATGACGAGAAACTTTTTAAAATAGCTGTTTATGAATGGATCGTTACCTTTTCATCAATACCAATGGTTATTATTAAGTTGTTAATTAATACACCAATATTTTATCAATAGTGACAGTCTGAATTAATATTCTTTCACCCTCCGTGCATATACATTAGCTACTGAATAAATGTTTTGTTTGATGCTTGCTTTCATCTTCATCCAACCAAATCGTTTCGATGAAATATGAGCATACATAATATTTATAAATGAATTAGTTATACCAATAAATTGTATCAAAATAGAGTGTTTCTTTACCGAGCGATTTTTCAAAAGCTTTCAATAAAGTTACTAGTTATATTTATCGTATGAACTGAATATTCTTTGCTGGTTGAGATATTTTATATTATGAACTACTCTACCTTGTTGCAATTGAGTGGACTTTATATATTTTGATTTAAGCTTAATTTGCATTTCACTATTGTATCGCTGATTTGCATGGTGTTCCCCAACGTTCATAGTTAGGTCCTATTACATTTTACTAACCACATTGTTTCATTCCCGATAAATTATGTTATATTAATATCATGATTTTAAAGGATGTGAAGAGAAATATAATGTTCTGACATGTCTTACATAATACGCTTTTTCCTACACACAAAAATGTTCCAAAGGAAAATGTTGCCTTTGTAATATTTAATATAGACGACATATTATGCTCTCAAAGAGTCTTTAATAAAATATTAATATAGCTATCATGTCTCACAAGAGAACATATTATGTAGCTACACCTAAAACGTATATACAGTCATTACATACAATTTGTATTATTCCACCTAAAATAATAAGAAAAATGAAATATAGGACGAACGAATATTTTCAGTACCTACTGAACATTTTAAATTAATAATTTGGGTAATTTTATCAAATAGAATAATCAACACTATTCTCAACTATATCTGAGTCTAGAACGAAATCTGCAGGTAATATCACCACAATATGTATTAAGTCACCAGATTTATTAAAACTTTGTTCGCAAAACACTCTCAAAACGGTGACAGAAAACATCGCGAGGATAAAACACATGGCATGTTCTATAACTAAAAATTCGAAGACATGTGACATCTACCAACCCGCACTGGGCCCGCGTGGTGAATTATAGTCCACTCCCTTGAGAGGAGGTCTGTGTCCCAGCAGTGGGAACATTATAGGCTGACTATGTTATATATGTATGCTAAAACCTTGAAAGTTGAGCAGTTGTGGCTTTGTACAGGAAAACTTTTATATCACTTGAAAGGTCGTAGGTCTTGTAATCGAATCAATTATATGTTACGAGTATCAAAAGTAATGTTGTGTAACAATAGGTACTTGAAGTAGGTAGGTATGTCTTTGTAAATCTCCTTTAGAGGTTTTCTAAAGCTGAAAGCGATTCATGGTGTAATTATTTAAGAATACTATTCGAAAATGTTAAGAATTCCATCTATACAGGATGATCAAAAAGTCGTGGATCAAATGAAATAAGGAGCTAAAGGAGGTCACTTCCAACAAAAAATCTTTCTACAGCATGGCTATAATTCAGTTGCTATAAAAATTAATTGCTCTTGAAATTTGGTACCCAGAGCCGCAATAGAACTTTTTTAGTGCTGATACTCATTATCTACCTTGTAATAAACAACACCATTTGTTTTATTGTTTTATATCACATTTTTTTTAAATTAGTCTACGTAATTGCGGCTTAGGGCACCAAATTTCAAGAACAATTAATTTTTAGGGCAATGGAATTATGACCATGCTGTAGAAAGATTTTTTGTTGGAAATGACCTCCTGTAGCTCCCTATTTCGTTTGATCCACGACTTTTTGACCACCCTGTATATGAATCCAAATTCATGCGTTATGCTAAGATATTATGAAGCTATCAATTCCTTCTTCATTCTCAGTCCTCTGTAAAAATGCTGTTTTGTTTACTGACCTCTTCAAATTCAAGAATGGATTGTATACCATTGAACAATTTTCGGCGTTGTTTAACAAATACTTTGGTTATTATCATCCTGTCATCTTGTCTTAAACAAAAGGCACATCATATACAAGTTTCTAAGAAACGTGGAAGACAACTGAATGATTCTATTTTAATCACAATCACAGTTTTTGAGGAATTGTCTAGAAACATTTAGTTTCTCTAAAACTAGTCCATTATGTAAAGTAGACCATTCTCAATGCAGACAAGGCGAGAGCCATTTCTTAGGAAATTCCGTCACAGACCTCGAGATTTATCATAGACCTATAGGTACATCTACGTATAGCACCGTCTAATGAACCCACAGTCACACACTTATCAAGGCGAAACTCACTCGGGTCCCCAAATTAACACGCCATTAAACGCTCACCCTTTTTCCTAAAAGCCTATTTGGGGTCTTCCGAGACACGGCAGGACCTTGTGAAATACTCAATTTTTGCCGACCGCCTCCTTCACGGGTTGGTGATGCCAAGATACGGTTGTGGTACGCTGATAACGGTTTGGTAAATGACAGGGTAGGTAAATGACAGGAGAGGCAAATGGCAGGAAAGGTAATGGCAGGGGAGACTGACAGGATAGAACAGTTATTTGAGTAGATGAGGATGGAAGATGATGAGACGTATGTGTCGGATGTTTACCTATCATGGAGGACTGTGTGAAAGAGAATTTTTCATTTGCGTTAAATTTTAGGGTTCCGTACCCAAAGGGTAAAACGGGACCCTATTACTAAGACTCCGCTGTCCGTTCGTCTGTCGCCAGACTCTATCTCATGAACCGTGATAGTTATACAGTTGAAATTTTCACAGATGATGTATTGTTTATGTTGTCGCTATAACAAAAAATACTAAAAAACAGAATAAAATAAATATTTAAGGGGGCTACTATACAACAAACGTGATTTTTTTGCTCTTTTTGGCTGGATATTGAGAATGGCAACAGGTAGACGCTTGAAATATTCACAGAATATTTAGTTATACAGGGTGTGGCGTAAATAGTGGTCCAACGTTAAGGGGTCGATACACCGTATATTCAGCTATCACCTACCACAATTTGAACCATTTTTTCCAGTCTCAGAATAAAATATTTTTGTATTATTATTTGAAAAATCGACACCTTCCTTTACTAATTTGGCTGTAGTTTCTATAAGTGACATTATTTTTTAAATTCGCTTTTTGTTTATAACTGTGAAATGCATGTTCTATCACATGCAAGTAAAAAAAAATGTGCTAAAGCAAGTTGCCAATATTTAAAAAAAAAATGTTTTCTGAGACCTGCGAAAAATAATGGTTCAAATTGTGGTATATGTGATAGCTGAATATACGGTGTATGGACCCCTGAACGTTGGACCACTATTTACGCCATACCTTGTATATTTACTTTAAAAATAAATAATTAAATTAAATTTAAAAAATATTTAAGGGTGGCTCCCATACAACAAACGTGATTTTTTTGCCGTTTTTAGGGTTCCGTACCAAAATGGTAAAAAAGGAACCCTTATGGTGTGACTCAGTCTGTCTGTCTGTCTGTCACAGCTGCATATCTAAAGAACTACTAATGCTATCAACTTGAAATTTGGAACAGTTTTAGATGACGCTTATACAATTATTTTGCAAATAAGAAAGAAATAAAAATATTTACATATTTTTTGCAACAGGGACTGAAAGGGGGTCTTAAAAATTCAAAGTGGGACTACTAGGACATGTGGGGTATCATATGAAAGAACGCTGTTTGCACATTCTCGGACATTTTTTTTTCTTTTTTTTTAGGCCGCATAGTTTTCGACTTTTGATGAAAAATGAAAAAAAAAAATACCGTTCCCCCCCTTATCTCCGAACTTTGCATAGCGAAAAATCTGAAATTATTCTATGTGATAGACATTATATAAAGATTACAGGAAAAATAAAACGATGTCTCTAAATAGCACAGTTTTTCAGAAATCGGAACGGAACCCTCGGTGCGCGAGTCCTACTCGCTCTTGACCGGTTTATTTAAATACCTAATGGTACGGAACCCTTCGTGCGTGAGTCTGACTCGCACTTGGCCGGTTTTTGTATTTCATTTATTTACCAGAGCGAGTATTAAATAATAAATTTTGTACATGAAAATGGTTTTACGACTCATAGAAATATCGATTCAAAGAATTAGTTAGAGGTATGATTTAAATATTGTAATATTGATTTTCATAGTTCCGACGTTCGTTTGATATAAAACAAAAAAGAGTTATGCAAACTTTTTAATCAATAAAAGAAGAAGAAAAAAAACCAGTTGTAAATCAGAATCTTCTAAAATATGTAATACCACAACCTTTTCTTACTGCTCAAAATAAAAACCATAAAAGTCCATTAAATTAAAATCTCCAACATCTTACTCGCGGCTCGCCATATTGCGATAATACAGTCCACCGGAAGAAAATTAACATTCCTTTTCCGTTCTCAACAAAATAAAAGTTACCTTAAAATTAGCATAAGCATGTCCCGTTTCTTGTTCCTAATGCTTATTATGTATAGTGATTCTATTCATTAATACGGAGACAGACTTCTGACTGGTTAGTACTTGCAGTTTTTGCTTTCATAGTTCTGAGATAGTGTCTTTCTATTTCGTCTTCTACTTATTGTTGGTAATTGACAGGTTTTTCTCCTTAAAGATCTTTTTTTATATTCTGTCAAGTGTATTGATCAGACTTCATATCTAGATTCTTACAATTGATTCAAACAAATTCTTATTTCGTGTTTGCATGAGCTACACAAAAAAAATTTAGTCGTGGTAAAGAGACGACCATGTAGCAGTGCGTTTATGCAGGGTAGCTCGGGTGATCGCTCATATACCTATCGTCGCTCATGGCGGCGCTGACTCCTGTGTAACGTGCTAATGGTTAATAAATTAGTTTGACTTGGAAGAGTTACTATTAGGGTTCCGTACCAAAATGGTAAAAAAGGAACCCTTATGGTGTGACTCAGTCTGTCTGTCTGTCTGTCTGTCTGTCTGTCTGTCACAGCTGGATATCTCAAGAACTACTAGTGCTATCAACTTGAAATTTGAAACAGTTTTAGATGACGTTTACCCAACTATTTTGCAAATAAGAAAGAAATAAAAATATATGTATTTTTTTTGCAACATGGGGTGAAAGGGGTTCTTAAAAATTCAAAGTGGAGCTACAGGTCATGTGGGGTATCATATGAAATATTTCATTTTAATCATATTTTTATTTTTTTTAGGCCGCACAGTGTTCGACTTTTGATGAAAAATGTAAAAAAAAATACCGGTCCCCCTTATCTCCGAAGTTTGCAAAGAGAAAAATCTGAAAATATTCTATGTGATAGAAGTTTATGTAAAGATTACAGGAAAAATAAAACGATGTCTCTAAATAGCACACTTTTTCAGAAATCGGAACGGAACCCTCGGTGCGCGAGTCCGACTCGCTCTTGCCCGGTTTTTTTTCTTTTTGAAAGTCTTTTAAAAAACAAATCCAACATGACAATAACGTGGCACATACAAGCACTACTTACATAACACGAATGTTCCCCGTAGCTAAAGTAAATAACTTGGCAACTCCAGAAGTATAAAGGTAAACAATATGTTTGCTATTCTGTTTCTATTCTACTTTATCGTCACATTGTTTGCTCACATGACTAGCTTCAGTTTTATTTGATAGGCGATATTTATCTCGATGTTAGAGCTTTGTAGAATGTAGGTTATGCGGTCCTTCATTGTATCGAGTAGTTTTGTAACAGATCTTTATCAAGAAAAATGAGAGTTACATCATTGTAATAATCATAGCTATTATCTCCATGATAGACGTTTTCATGAATTTTACATTTATTTTCTATATTGCTTTATGTTTTATCATTTGAACACTAAATGATTTTTATTGTAATGCTTGCATTGACATTTTAAGTGATAATGATAGTAGTTTTATCTTTCTCGTTAACATTTCTTGTCCACTTAGACAAAAGGACATTCTACGTATTTTTCGAATAAAATGAATGTACAAAATGTGTGTGAGTGTCACGACTCTAGAGGGGGAGAATTGTGGTTTGCGATAAGCTAACCCATCTGTCACCAAGCTTGCACTGTTGTTTGATAAAGCTACGTAAACCTTATACTGCGCATGCCTTCTGTTTTGAACCTGCAACGTTGTATGTAGTCAAAATTGTATCCTTTCATGGGTAAAACATTTCAAAATCTATTTTGCCAATAAAAACTAAAGCTCGCTGTCTAAATAGTTCATGTGTTAAACTGTGCAAGTAATGAATGAATACTGTCTGGATCTGTAGTCAACCATTTCATAAATGAAAACATATTGTATAACTTTCATATTAAATGAGCCTGTTTTATTCGCTAAACTTCTTCATATCACAAACTTTTTTAATAACATTAGTAAGTTCTTTCCTTTCCACTAACTTAATAGGACTAGCTCCAGAAAGAAAATAATAATAAATTCAGTTCTATAAGTATAAATAATCTTGACTCCTCCGCAAGCGAGGCAGTGACCGACACTACGCCAGAGCTTCATTATACGTAATTACTGCAAAGCCCATAAGACCAGGACTTGGACTTACAAAGGCTACTTTAATTCGGACCTAAATAATTTCAGCCAACAATGGTGCCCTATTCAAAGTCTAGACCCAACTGGGAGTTTCAGCCTGTTTAACTAAGAGATCCAAGACAAGTGAGACGAGGGTCTTAGTTAGAAGTAGGGCCTCCCTGCTATTTTATTTCAAGTTATTATGGTCTTTAGGGTAAGCGCCGAAAAGTACTAATGTTATACAATAACTAATGGTAATTAGAAAAAAAATACTTAACATAAGTGTGATTAGTAAAGTGTTATGTGTACAGTCCATGCACCTAAAAATAAATCGAGATAAATTTTAGATTATTGTTGGGTCCGTGGACTGTACACTGTAACAAATCTACTAGCCTACAGAAATAAAAGGGGGCTAAAGTAAGACTTGAAACAATATATTAAATATTAAAAGATAAAAAATACAGACCGGTTTTTTAAAAAACACATCCTACATAACACACACACTTATTTAGGAAGGTAGAGGTAAGCTTGAAGTAGTAATTTGAGTACGTCCAGGTTAGGCAAACACGCACGAATAGTATGGAAGATGAAGATTTGGTATTGAATCGCTCCGTTAAATTAAATGGTTATTTTCTATAACCCTCCTTTAGGGATCAACCGCAGTCGGGTAAGTTTAAGTCGCTGAGTAAGTTTTCCCGGTTGACGAATAATAATTTTAGTTAGGAGATGTTTCGTTTATAGCTTCCGGAGCAGAACTGACCCGTCTCCGAGTCGGCATCCATCGATTCATCAGCGTTTTTCAAAATCGTCTTCCAATTTCAGATCCTTTCCACATTTGAAGCTTTGCGTCATCAGAATGCCAAACGCCACAGTCAATGCTTGAATCTGCCAGTAATATACGTTGAAAAACCTCTAACCTCTTCGATGAATTCCGAGTGTGTGTGGATTAATTTTATGAAATTAAAGATACAGCCATTCAATAATAAATCAAAATTATCTATAAAATACAATATTGACCTAACATATTGATAAAAAGAATTTAGATTACATAAATCAAAAGAAACGTTCATAGTCTATGCCATTATGAAACTCTATGAGAGATAGTTAGATAGAAAAAGCAAAGACAGCTTGACAGCCTGACGTAAGTGTCATAACAATGAAAATTTATAGAAAACGAATTGTTTTAGACCAATTCACAAGTTACAATGTAAATCTTTATAAAAGATAAATAAAAATGGATGCAGT
This sequence comes from Cosmia trapezina, assembly GCA_905163495.3. Taxonomy (NCBI): domain Eukaryota; kingdom Metazoa; phylum Arthropoda; class Insecta; order Lepidoptera; family Noctuidae; genus Cosmia; species Cosmia trapezina. Next base: position 28,542,886 of record LR991024.1, read on the forward strand.
GTAAGAAATTGTAGTAAGTGATGTAGTGAAATAAATAGATACTATATTTCCCCATCAACCCCGAGAAAATTTTCAACTCAATTGAAAATTTTGAAGGTTAAAAATATTACAGCATTCACAAAACGTACATACTTCATTCAATCACACCGACATCTTACGAAGTTAGGTCAGGTAGGATTCACATTCAATGATCACTACTCAACCTGATAAATCAATAACAGTAGGCTTATTTTCGGAGTTGTAATCCGCTCACGTCTAAAACCATTAATAAAATATATTTAACAAGGGCTTATTTTTATGGAGTTGTTAGCCGCTCCAGAAGATTCAAGGTTTAAGAAAAACCAAGTTTAAGAGAGAAAACTCAAGTTAGTTTGAGTTTAAGAATAACCCAAGTTTAAGAAAAACTTAGTTTAAGAGAGAGAACTCGTTAGTTAGAGTTCAAGTTTAAGAAAGGCTCAAGGAAGACTTGAGTTTAGAAAGAGGATATAAGAATACCTCTAAGAATAGATAATGCATTAGGGGCTTGTTTAATGAGTTGCTACGGCTCAAAAAGAAAATAAAATTGCATTAGAGGCTTATTTAGGGAGTTGCTACCGCTCAGAAAATAATGCATTAGAGGCTTATTTAGAGAGTTGCTACCGCTCCAAAAAGAAAAAAAAAATGCATTAGAGGCTTATTTAGGGAGTTGCTACCGCTCAAAAAGAAAAAGGTGGAATAAGTTTTTACCGAATAGTTTTAAATGAGAGAGGGAGTATTTTAATGTTGAAGGTGAAATAATAAGTTTAAAAAAAAAATATTCAAGTAAAAAAAATAAGAAAATATCTCAAAAGTGAAAAGATTTCTAAAAAGTCCTGGGAAGTTGTTTATAAGTTCAAAGAAAATAATTCTATCCATGGTTAAAGATTAATGTTAAATAGGATTAAAATATTTTAAAAGGAGGTAAGTAAGGGTTAATGAGTGTAAAAGACGACACAAGAGAGTGAGTGCTTAAGACGACTCAAGAGAGTTTAAGAGGGTCCCTTAGCAATAAGAGGTCCCTTAGTATAGAAGAGGTCCCTTAGTATAGAGGAGGTCCCTTAGTATAGAGGAGGTCCCTTAGTATAGGAGAGGTCCCTTAGTATAGGAGAGGTCCCTTAGTATAGAGGAGGTCCCTTAGTATAGAGGAGGTCCTTAGTATAGAGGAGGTCCTTAGTATATAAGAGGTCCCTTAATATATAAGAGGTCCCTTAGTATATAAGAGGTCTAAGAGATCTCCCAGAGGGTTTAAGAGGTCTCCCAGAGGGTTTAAGAGGTCTCTCAGAGGGTTTAAGAGGTCTCTCAGAGGGTTTAAGTGGACTCCTAGAGGGTTAAGAGGACTCCTAGAGGGTTAAGAGGACTCCTAGAGGATTTAAGAGGACTCCTAGAGGATTTTAGAGGACTCTAGAGGGTTAAGAGGTCTCGCAGAGGGTTTAAGAGGTCTCGCAGAGGGTTTAAGAGGTCTCCCAGAGGGTTTAAGAGGACTCCCAGAGGGTTTAAGAGGTCTCCCAGAGGGTTTAAGAGGTCTCCCAGAGGGTTTAAGAGGACTTCTAGAGGATCCGAATTAATGATGCGACTAAAAAAATAACCACAAACAAAAAGAAAGGCACAGAGGCACATCGAAAGTTGTATGTGTGTAAGAGTGTAGAATAGTGAAGTATTTGTAATAGGTGTTATATAGATATTAGGTTTGTATAAACGACTACAGGATATTCTCCTATAGTACGTCGAAGAGTAAACCAAACCCCAACTTGTAAGTGACCACGGATGGTTTTAAGAACACTTACAAGCGAAGAATGGTTACGATTACCAGTGGGTAACCGTAGTGGTGTGCAAGTGTGTGGGGTGCAGAATAATGATGTAGAAGTAGAGAGTTATGTGTAGGTGGTAACGATTATAGGATATTCTCCTATAAAACGTCGTAGAGTAAGCCAAACTCAACTTGAAAGTGACCACGAATGGTTTTAAGAACACTCGCAAGCAAAGAATGGATGCCAATTACCAGTGGGTAAAGGAATGTGTGTGGGGGTGTAGTATAAGTTTGTTAAGTATGTGCTGAAGAGGAAAGTAAGTTAGTATTAGACCTACCTGGAACCTAATACATGTAATATAAAAAATAGAGACTAAGCCAAATAAGAGTCCGAAAAGAAATAGTACTAGAGATAGTTTATTTTAGAATTTTGAAAAAGATTTGAAAAGGCTAGCTTTGATTTTATATTGGGCGCCAGACTGTAACAAATCTACTAGCCTACAGAAATAAAAGGGGGCTAAAGTAAGACTTGAAACAATATATTAAATATTAAAAGATAAAAAATACAGACCGGTTTTTTAAAAAACACATCCTACCTTACACACACACTTATTTAGGAAGGTAGAGGTAAGCTTGAAGTAGTAATTTGAGTAAGTCCAGGTTAGGCAAACACGCACGAATAGTATGGAAGATGAAGATTTGGTATTGAATCGCTCCGTTAAATTAAATGGTTATTTTCTATAACCCTCCTTTAGGGATCAACCGCAGTCGGGTAAGTTTAAGTCGCTGAGTAAGTTTTCCCGGTTGACGAATAATAATTTTAGTTAGGAGATGTTTCGTTTATAGCTTCCGGAGCAGAACTGACCCGTCTCCGAGTCGGCATCCATCGATTCATCAGCGTTTTTCAAAATCGTCTTCCAATTTCAGATCCTTTCCACATTTGAAGCTTTGCGTCATCAGAATGCCAAACGCCACAGTCAATGCTTGAATCTGCCAGTAATATACGTTGAAAAACCTCTAACCTCTTGGATGAATTCCGAGTGTGTGTGGATTAATTTTATAAAATTAAAGATACAGCCATTCAATAATAAATCAAAATTATCTATAAAATACAATATTGACCTAACATATTGATAAAAAGAATTTAGATTACATAAATCAAAAGAAACGTTCATAGTCTATGCCATTATGAAACTCTATGAGAGATAGTTAGATAGAAAAAGCAAAGACAGCTTGACAGCCCGACGTAAGTGTCATAACAATGAAAATTTATAGAAAACGAATTGTTTTAGACCAATTCACAAGTTACAATGTAAATCTTTATAAAAGATAAATAAAAATGGATGCAGTGTAAGAAATTGTAGTAAGTGATGTAGTGAAATAAATAGATACTATAACACGTAAAATTTTACCAAAATAACTTCATAATCTTATGTCCATGTTGGTCTTATACGTATGAGTGTAGGTACCTACTAGATACCTATTCATGAATATGTACTAGCTACACATAATATTCATATTGCTATTAGAATTTCATCCCAAAACTCTACAATATTTTATGCTCGCGCGCGATCATTATTTAAAGCCTCCTCTTTACGAGATATTCTCCCCATTACAGGCAGAAACACCGCATCCTAAACTTACTACCCCAACAAGCATTCAACGAAATTTACAATTTGCAAGCCCAACAGATCGTCGAAAAGGAAATAGGATCACGAGAGAAAAAAAAAACAATCATATTCCGTATCCCTTTATAAACTCGTCCCAAGTTTGTGAAGATTCATTTACGAAATGGTCGTGAATTACGTCCCTCCCCCTCCTCTAGGCTCTTTGAATTATTTCTCTCAAGAATACAAGGCCTATACAATTTTGTACAATCTCAAAGGCACACTTGAAGCGGCCTTGCGAACAACGAAAGTGGCAGTCAAACAATAACAACCGGACATTATTCCGAACGACTGGTCCCGTTAAATAATTTAGGAATTGCTTAACATTTCATTTGTACGTGAGGGGCGGTACTGAGTGACAAGTTATTTTGAAATTAGAAGTTAAACTGTGTTGGGTTACTAATTTCTGTAACAACAGTTACATTATTAAGGCAATAATGATAGTCAGTTGTCATTGTAAATCAAAAACAGCAGAAGCAAACAATTATGATAAAAACAGCACCATTTGTACCCAAAATATATCCATTATAAAGACATTATCGATATCGAGCTTCACCCAAAAACTTCAAAATTAAAACGTCCTTACAAGTTTCCCATCGTTTACGAGCCGCATCAATCTCAAGTGACTCTCCCAAGCCCCCAACATGTTCAGATGACATGCACAATCCGATTACAATATTTGCGTATCTATCGTCGGGGACTTACGGGGGACTTAGAGACCCCACTTTATTCGGAAACTTTACCGTGTGTACATTTGCATCGAATCTTTTCGAACCAATAAACAGGTGATTTGTGCGTAATGCTTTTAGTTCGGAGTTTTGTTTTCGATGTACTACTGCTTTTTGTTAGACTGTGGCTGTTTCGGGAATTAGTTTCGGTTTTGTTTTTATACGATTATTTGTTCAAATGCTTTGAGTTGAGTCTATAAAGTTTTATGAGTCTTCTATGCTTTGAAACAAGGGTATATTCGTTAGTCACACGTTTCTCATAAAGTCCAGGATTTAATTTCTACACTTTTTATCCGTTCTTCACGTGGCTGCTCGTATTTCTATGTTTTCTGGATAGAGAAGTCTTAAATTAATATTAATATAGAAAAATACTCCTAATAAAAGCTTACAGGTATAATTATGTGAATAAATGATTTAATGTCAATTTTATATTTATGTTGTACTAAAACAAAACCTACAACATTCCAACTCGACAATTTATTAAAAAGTAATCTGAATGTTAATCTGTTTAAATAACTCTTATCATTTCAATTAGAATGCTACCAATTAATATGAAATGAATGATATTTTATTGAACTTCTGAAAGAATTGAAGTCATAAGACGAACTGATTGCTCATTGCTTTGCAGACTTCGTTTTACAAGACTTACTGGTTATCTTTTTCTGAAGTAAAATGCTACATATTTGTTTCATTGTGTAACTGATATAATGCCATGTGCTAAGAAAAACAAATGAAAACTTTGTATTTAATTCCTACGTTGTATTTCTCGAGATTTGAGCATCAAATGAGGATATAAGTTTTTCGCCTTTTCATAATTTATAACATACCTACCTACATAGTTCTGTCATCGTAAGATTTTTCAAAAACTTACGAATATATTTTACAAGATTAATACTTGAAGTTATCAAGAAAATAATAGTAGTGAGAAATCTTTCATTTTGTATATTTAACTCTTAGTAGAAATCCCATCTTATTACTCACTTCGAGCCCCTAGGGGAAATAGCTTATCAAAATACAAACATCTAACCCAGAAAATAATTTGAATATCAACATAAACATAATGATTTGCACGCAAAATGTCACAAACAAAAAGTCTTGGCCTTTCCGTGGGTCATGGCGGCGCTCGGTCAACGATACGGATTCGATTAGAGCGCGTTACCTCTGGGAGTCAGGACGGGAACGCGGACGTTTCAGTTACGGGTGAATCGAATCGCGTGATTCTGTTGTTTTTGGTAGATGGGAGATTGTTCTATCTGTTCCCGTAGGTGTCGTTAGTTTATGGAATTGGTTTTAAAAGATGGATTGTTGGGTATCTAATGGTGGTTTTATCAAGAGCTTGGGTTCTTTCCTTATTCCATTTCCCCTAATATTATTGGATAGTCTTATCACCTGTAAAAGGTATGATTTTACGTTTGTACTCTTCTATCATTATGTGTTTTTTGTGTACATCTAATTTAAATAGTGCCACAAGAAATACCATGGATATCTGTGTAGTGGCCTACAAAAAAACTGGCCAAGTGCGTGTCGAACCACCCAAAATTAAGGGTTCCGTAGTTAGATGAATTTATCAGTAGAACAAACTTAACATTGTAGTTGAAAAACATGTTCTCTCATACATTCCAACTGCAAATGTAAGTTTGTATTCATAATATTGAGAGATTTACCATGTTATTTTAAGACCACAGACTTCTTATAGATTTTCCTGTAAACTACAGGTAAAGAACAATGTTCTGTAGTTTTTTCAAAATGTTGGGCTCAGTAGTTTCGGAGATAAGGGTGTCGTCTATTTTCTTAAATAACTTTAAAACAATTTATTTTAAAATTGTAAAAAAAATACTTGACTCTCATAGTAAGCCCCTTTATTTGACATGCATGTCACACGGTACAGTACAAAACTTTTTTTTTTTCATTTTCTTGTTTGCCCCCAAAAGTGACCCCATTTTCAATTATTAACTTTACCCGTCCGCGTCCGTGTTTGGGTCATAAAAAATCGTATGTGTACCAAATTTCAACTCAATCGGTCCATTAGATTCGGAGCAAATTGGCTGTGACAGACGGACATACAGGCAGACAGACACACGAGTGATCCTGTACGGGTTCCGTTTTTTTCCTTTTGAGCTACGGAACCCTAAAAATTTGAACCATTAGCATTAAAATGCATTTTCCATCTAATGCGTTAAGGCTCTTACAGACAGAGGCGATATCGCGAGCGATATTGCGATATTATCGCGTCGCAACACCGCTACGCGACACGTCGCGACGCGATATCGCCTCTGTCTGTAAGAGCCTTTAGGCCGCGTTTCCACTGACGCGGAGCTGGGCGGAGCGGAGCGGAGACGTGCAGGAATCGACCAATCATAATGGTTGAAATCCTCATCGCGTCTCTTGCCTCGTCTGTAATTGGACGATTCCTGCACGTCTCCGCTCCGCTCCGCCCAGCTCCGCGTCAGTGGAAACGCACCCTTAATCTCAACTACTAACACACACGGCTACATATCAAGCTATAAATTTCCAGCATAAGCTGACCTACCATTGTACGGGAATCCTTTATAATGTAAGATCAGCTTATACTGGAAATGTATAGCTTGATATGTAGACCTATATGTACGAGAATGTATATCAGAACAACCGAAAAGTTCAAGAGTTTCAGAATTTGAGCAGGCTATCGCTTGTTGGCTAATTCGTGCTGCAATTTGAATAATAGACATTTAATTATACTTGTTTGATGTAGCCACTACACAGCTTTTAATAATACAACTTTTATTTAAGGCTTGTCCGCCGTAAAAAGCGCGGTCACTGTTGGACTGCATGGAAAATAAAGAGAAGCGCGATGACACAACGCTTGCAAAATATGAAGTAATTATCGATTTCTCTCTCTGTAGTCGGTCCCTCATATCTGAGGACCGCGGTCAGCTACGGAGTTGCACCTGGAGCGGATGATCCGCCTCCACCGGTTTCTGTCCAGCGCATCCCTTACCACCGTGAAGAACTTAGAGGACGATAATTCCTCCACCTGATCGGTCCATCGTGTTGGTGAACGACCGCGCGATCGTTTGCCTTCGGTGTTCCCCACCATAATCAGTTTCTCCAAGCTTTCATCGCCTCTGCGTACTATGTGGCCGAAATAGGAGAGAATGCGTCGTTGACATATGGTCGACAAGCGGGTTTTTATCTGAAGCTGGGTTAAGATTGATGCATTGGTGCGTTTGGCAGTCCACGGTATTCTCAACATTCGTCTCCAGCACCACATCTCAAATGCATCAATCCTTTGTCTTTCCGGGCCAAAATCGTCCACGTCTCTACTCCATACAGGAAGATAGGGAATACTAGGGCTCGTATCAATCTGACCTTGGTTTTGATACCAATTCCTCTCTTCTTCCAAATGTTGTTTAGACGGGTCATAGCATCTTTGGCCATCCCAATACGCCTCTTTATCTCGGGGACTGAGCTACCATCACTGCAGATTTGCGACCCAAGGTAGATGTAGCGGTCGACGATATTAATGCCAGGAATGTTGCAGGTGACATTTGTTAGCTTCCCGGCTCGATCCACAATCATTACCTTGGTTTTCGCTCTGTTCACTGCGAGACCAATGCTGTTACTTTCACTCTCGAGTCTTTGGAATATCTCACTCATATCTTCCATGGATGTTGCAAGGAGAACGGTGTCGTCGGCATATCGGAGATTTGATACTCTTCTTCCACCTATAGGGAAACCCTTCTCCCAGTATTCGATGGTCTTCCGAATTATAATTCGGAATTATCGATTTACAAAAAATCTATTGATTGGACTAAAAAAGTACTGACATGAAATCATTCCTTATTATCTTTTAGAGAACTGTATAAATTTATGAACACTTTTAATGAAAATTGTAGGAGTAATATGGTAAAAACTAGAAAAAATAGACAGAAATAGACCTGGATTTAGATTTTTTTTCCCTTCGTTCTACAAACTAAAATAGATTTCAGAACAGATGAAATCACTTCTTATGTGTTGTAGATTGCTGTCGTATTTTTTCCTTAAAGATCCATAAAGATCAGATGCTATAGTTACTGTAAAAGATGGATACAAAGTTACTTAGTTTCGCCGTATTTTAGGAAGGAGGAGCCTTAACGTAAGCTCTTTAGTTAATTTTTGCTCAGCGTGAGTAGGTTCTTGGTTTGATTCCTGGCTCAGACAAATTGTCTTTTTTTCGATTAGAAGTACCAACCAGAGTTTAAAGTTAGCCAGGCTAATGACACGTCGCTCCTACCGTGACATATCAATCGAAAAACATCTGTCTATTCCTTCGGATAATACGTACCTAATGTTATGTTATGTACCTTATTTCTTTCTATATAATTTGTTTCCTTTCACAAGAATCTTCAAGAACACGGCTTTGACAGTCAGACAATTTGTCAAATGTCAGAATATTATTATTCAACGAAGCATAAGAGGTCCCAAAGGGTTTTATGTGTGTATATAAGGTCTAGGTATCTATTCATACACGAAATATCTTAAGGAGTCATCATTACGAACAACTTTGTACTATAGGACCAAAACCCTGAAATCGCGAAAAAAAAATCAGCTGTTCTCTACTTATTTATATTAGCATAACTCGTCAAAATGTAGGAAACCGTTGATTTTTTTTCGCGATTTCATGTTTGGTTTGTAATAGTTGTTTGGTAGTAAAAGTTGTTCATAATGATGAATACAATGACCCCTTAAGATATTTCGTATATGAATAGATATACCTTATATTGTATCTAAATGAAACCGCGACGTTTTAGATGTACTTAGTTTTTTTACCCGACTGCGCCAGAAGGAGGGTTACGTTTTTCGAAAGTATGTATGTATGTATAATTGTTTGGCACGCTCTGCGGCCTGAACGGCTCGATGGATTTTAGCTTGAGGGGTGTTGTTAGATTTGTATTTACTGTGAGAGTGACACTGGGTATATCAAAATTTAAAAAAAAACAAAATGGCGGATTTTTGGCGCCAAATAATGTCTTAAAAATTTATTTTTTGCCAAAAACCTGTCGAGTGGGGTATCAAAATAAAGGATTTTAAAAGGTGATTACAAAAATATGTACAACTTATATGGTTAAAAGTACCTCGAAGTGACAAATCGTAAAAAAACACGTTCAAACAATCAATCTGCCTAGCCTTTTCCCAACTATGTTGGGGTCGGCTTCCAGTCTAACCGGATGCTGCTAAAAAACACGTACAACAAAATAAATCTTTCACATAAATTGTAAACTAAAAAGCTGGAAATAAAAAAAAGTACTTAATTAAAAAAATTAAAAAACCCGACGGCGGGAAAAGACTTAAGTTAAAAACTGAGAAGCTAAAAACAAGCTCATAAAAGTTGGAAGCAGGCGGGACCCATTCAATTTTCAAATTTTATTTAATTTAAAATGGGCTTGTTTTTAGCTTTTCAGTTTTTAACTTAAGTCTTTTACCGCAGTCGGGTTTTTTAATTTTTTTAATTACTTTTTTTTATTTGAAGATTGATTACAATCATGAAAAACATAATTACATACACATAATTACATACATAAACTCACTTCTTTCATGATGACATATCAAGCTGGTTCGTTTATCTCCAAATAAATATTAAGTAGTGACCAACGAAGGTAATAATGACGAAGTCCTGTCCATTAACTTATATCAAGTCTCTTGGTTCCAATTTTCATGATTTTCATGATGAAATAGAGTTAGGTTATACGATGACTGATGCATGCATGCCGTCTGTTGGGACAGCTCAACGAAACGAAAAGCGAAAGAGAAAAACGAAAGAGCCATGACAGCTCAAGCTGCTATGGCTCTTTCTTCTTTTCTGGAAGGGCCTTCCAGACATGGCCCTGCATTGTTAGACTCACATAAAATTCTAATAGTATAATGTTTGGATTTTAACAGAGACCATGACCTCTGAGTTTGTTTCAGAATTTCTTCTCAGAGACGAGTCAGCTAGGAAATGCCGCTTACAGAAATAAACATTTAATTTAATTTAATATCTACTTACCCTACATTCCTCTGTAAACAGTTCTGGCAATGGGTACACTAAAATCTGTAGTGTAAAGTCGGGTGCGAGTAGCTAGTATTTCATCCCTATAATTTAGTAATACCTAGGGACTTATTTAGAAAGGTTTCAGGGAATTTCGCAAAATCACATAATTATCTAACACGTAGGTTCAGAGCGTTCAAAATACGGGATAGGTACTTCATTATCACCTACATAATTAACTAATATACTTAGTGACTAGTAAATAAGGTGTATCTATTCATACACGAAAACTCTTAAGCGGTCATTGTACATTATGAATAACTTTTACTATGGGACCAAACCTGAAATCGCGAAAAAAAAAATCAAGTACCTACATTTTGACGAGTTTGATACTCGTACAGATAAACAGCTGATTTTTTTTTCGCGATTTCAGGTTTGGTCCCATAGTAAAAGTTGTTCATGATGATGAGTACACGGTGTCGGTCGGCCGGCGGCGAGATGGGTGGATGACGTTGTTGTCATCGCGGCAAAAACCTGGATGAGGCTATGGCTCAGGAGCGTGGGCATTGTCGCAACAAAAGAGACGCCTATGCCCAGCAGTGGGTGAATTCGGGGGAACCACTGTACAATCGCAACCGTCGCTTTTATATAGTAGCTATGTTTATATAGTAGCTATGTTTATATAGTAGCTATGTTTATATAGTAGCTATGTTTATATAGTAGCTATGTTTATATAGTAGCTATGTTTATATAGTAGCTATGTTTATATAGTAGCTATGTTTATATAGTAGCTATGTTTATATAGTAGCTATGTTTTTATAGTAGCTATGTTTATATAGTAGCTATGTTTATATAGTAGCTATGTTTTTATAGTAGCTATGTTTATATAGTAGCTAAGTTTATATAGTAGCTATGTTTATATAGTAGCTATGTTTATATAGTAGCTAAGTTTATATAGTAGCTATGTTTTTATAGTAGCTATGTTTATATAGTAGCTATGTTTATATAGTAGCTATGTTTATATAGTAGCTAAGTTTATATAGTAGCTATGTTTATATAGTAGCTATGTTTATATAGTAGCTATGTTTATATAGTAGCTATGTTTATATAGTAGCTATGTTTTTATAGTAGCTATGTTTATATAGTAGCTATGTTTATATAGTAGCTATGTTTATATAGTAGCTATGTTTTTATAGTAGCTATGTTTATATAGTAGCTATGTTTTTTTCATCAATAAATTATTGATTTTTTGTACGCTTTAACCGGCAAAACATGTAGCTCCTTTTTATTATTTTTTAATTCCATCCACAATGCACATGTATTGTAGGTACTTACTTACTCATGTTTTTACAAAATAAAAATATCTTTATCTTTTTTGGGTAGAACAGACACTTTTTAATATTAGACGCCAAAAAAAGGCGCCTTTTTAAAGTACCAGTACCATTGACCTTGGCCTCAAGGTCAATGACCCTAAGGTGAAGCTTTCATCGTCTAATATACGAGACATTCACCACCTCATCTAACCCAAATGATTCACCAACAATAGAGGGGATCTGGCGCTCGGCAGCCGCTACAGCGGCACGCTCACTTCGCTCGCTCACCTTCGAGCGTTAATGATCACTGTTCTAACCTAACCTAACCTAACCCAAATGATTCACCAACAATAGAGGGGATCTGGCGCTTGGCAGCCGCTACAGCGGCACGCTCACTTCGCTCACTCACCTTCGAGCGTTAATGGTCACTGTTCTAACCTAACCTAACCTAACCCAAATTATTCACCAGCAATAGAGGTAATGATCACTATTCTAACCTTACCCAAATCATTCACCAATGTGAATTTTCGGACGCGCGGGTGTGAGGACATTGGAGCCAATTGGGGCTGTGGATGATGATGATGATAGTACCTATAATTATAAGGTTCTTAAGGCGCAGATTTCCTGAAAACGATCAAAAAAGGTGGTTTTTTAAAGCTGTGTATCTCATAAACCGTAAATAATTTTGACATGTAAAAATATGATATTTTCAAGTCCTTTTCGCATACAGTGATGGAAGCCAAAACATAATTAAACATACTTTATTGCACCAAAAAAATCTTTAAACATAGCTCCTAATAATTTTTAAAAGCTGTGTATCCCTTCATTAGCAATTATAATTATAATTAAAAATATACCATGAAATGTCAAATTCCAAACTGCATCCAGTGATGGATTACTTTTTATTAAATAGTTAATTTCTAATTTTATACGATTTTATTTGCACTTTTACGACATAATTCCGGTGCGCGTGAGAATCTTCTATCTCGCGCGTCAAACTAGACAGCCATAAAGCCATTTCACTTACACACCGAGCTAAATCAAGCTAGGAACTGGGGGCCTTAATGCTTATTTATGTGTCAAAAATTTTAGGTCAATAATAGATCAGTACTTACCACATCTATTGATACTGGAAAGCATTAAAGTAAAGGCGATTTAAGTGTTATTTAGTAGTCTGGCTCCTTGACTACTTCTTTAATGCCTTTCCATAGACCGTGATGACTATTTTCAAATCTATTTACGAAAACTATGATTAGCATTAGACATGGGCGTACCTACGGTTAATTACAATTCTAAAAAAACCGGTCAAGTGCGAGTCGGACTCGCGCACGAAGGGTTCCGTACCATATTATATGTTTAACAATCGCAAAGATAACTTTGTACTTATTTTATAATGATACTGTGAATTACAAGGTTATTTTTTGCAGTTGCAGAAAATCACCCATGTTTAAACAAAATACCTTATGAATCGCCGTTTTCAGTATTGTTGATTAAATACAGTATTCATGGTACTTACATGGTATAAAGAAGTTTCAAATTCCTAATTTGTTGAATTGTTGCGCTAGAGCTCGTACAAAAATGGTGTAAAATTTACAACTTTTACGGCCCCCTATTTCTTAATTTTAAAAGATAAAAAAAATATGTTTGTACTCCACTCAATGAGTTCTAGACGATGAAACCCCACATAACACATAATCAGCCTATAATGTTCCCACTGCTGGGACACAGGCTCGGTGAGAGGGAGTGGGCCGTACTCCACCACGCGGGCCCAGTGCGGGTTGGTAGATGTCACAATCATGTCTTCGAATTTTTGGTTCTAGGACATGCCGGTTTCCTCACGATGTTTTCCTTCACCGTTTTGAGAGCAGCGGTGATGAAATAATGACATGACACCCCACATGCTAGATTAAAATTTTTATTTTTTTTTCAAAATGAAAGGTACCGTATTATTGTATGGGGACCGACCCCTTAAATTTTTAACTTTGCTTTATTTTTATTATTTGTTGTTATAGCAGTAATAGACAGCGGAGGCTTAGTAAGTTTGTACTGGGCTGTACGTGGTTGTCTGATTTCATGGATTTTAATTTTCTTGCGCGGAACCCTAATTATTTTTCTAAAATAAAAATAGCCTAAGTTACTCCTTAAAACATCAGCTATATGCCGTCAAAATCGGTGAAAATTGGTTTGGCAAGTTTCCTAACTTGACTCAAAGTACCATTTTTTTAATCGGACTGCGCTTTAAAATTCTTCTATACAAACTTTAACATCCCTAAACCTCATTTGAGGCGTAGTTTTGAAAAACTAATAATGACAAACATTACTACTTACTTATGCAAGTATTTGTCCTAAGTTTCAAATTCATTAACCAAATTAATAAGATTTTTCATATAAACTGTATCTCTGTTTTCACGAACACAGATACCTAAAGAATTTAAAAAATTGTCTGGTATGTTTCCATAACTTGACTCAAACATTATTTACACTAATTTTAGAGTTAATCAAGCCCCCAATAAAATCCTCCGCTATAAAATTAACTTTTCACCCCTTAGGGGTACATTTTTGGAAAACCCTACTAAACGTTAGTCTTAATTTTTAGTCTCAAGTATAAAAACTGAGTTTTGAGTTAATCGGACCGCGTGTTAAAGTTCCTCCATACAAACTTTGACACCCCCAATCCCTCCTTAGGGTGTAGTTTAGGAAAACTAAAAATGATAAACTTTATAATTTACTTAGATGAATATTCGTGCTAAGTTTCAAGTCTATTAACTCAAGGTATAGGATTTTTCATACAAACTTTCATCCCCTGTTTTACCCCCTTAGGGATGGAATTTCCAAAAATCCTTCCTTAATGGATGTTTACACTATATAAGGTATCCATGTGCAAAACTTCAAGTCTCTAGGTCCATTGGTTTGGGCTGTGCGTTGGTATATTAGTCAGTGACTCAGTCAGGACTTTGATTTTTTATATATGTATAGATTTACCATGTTATTTTAAGACCCCAGACTTCTTATAGGTTTTCCTGTAATCTACAGGTATAGAACTATTTTCTATATTTTTTTCAAAATTTTAGGCTCAGTAGTTTCGGAGATAGGGGGGGGGGAATGGTTAATTTTCGTCTATTTTCTTAAATAACTTTAAAACAATAAATTTTAAAATTATAAAAAAAATATATTTGGGACCCTCATAGTAAGCCCTTTCATTTGATATGTCACTCGGTACAGTTTACAAAACTTTTTTTTTTAATTTTCTTATTTTCCCCCTAAAAGTGACTCTCATATTCAAAATTCATATATTTACTTTAGCTGTACGTGTTTGAGTCACAGAAATCCATATGTGTACCAAATTTTAACTTAATCGGTCCAATAGAATCGGAGCAAATTGGCTGTGACAGACGGACAGACGGACAGACAGACAGACAGACAGACAGACACACGAGTGATCCTATAAGGGTTCCGTTTTTTCCTTTTGAGGTACGGAACCCTAAAAATCACAGACAAGATTAGATTTATAACTCAGTAAGGACCAAAAACAAACCCCGCCGTTTTCTTTTCATTAAACTTCACTTAAAAGTTTTCTAATGAAATTATCATGAAATTAACTACAAATTCTGAAGGCGTACTTACCTGAAACATTTTCACCGATAGCAAGCTAAGTAATTTTCCACTACAATTTATTAGTATCCTACATCCTCATCATAAATGACTAAATTAAGCTATTTAGAGGTAGGTATTTATTTATCTACTCTTCACTGAAAAATACCTACTTTACCTAATAAAAAAACCGGTCAAGAGCGAGTCAGACTCGAGCACCGAGGGTTCCGATTTCTGAAAGAGTGTGCTATTTAGAGACATCGTTTTATTTTTCCGGTAATTATTACATAAACTTCCATCACGTAGAATAATTTCAGATTTTCCTCTATGCAAACTTCGGAGATAAGGAACTGTATTTTTTTTACATTTTTCATCAAAAGTCGAACACTATGCGGCCAAAATAAAATAAAAAATGTTTGAGACTGTGCAAACAGCTTTCTTTCATATGATACCCCACATGCCCTAGTAGCTATACTTCGAATCCTTTCAACAGTCTTGAGTAAAACAGTTAGGCAAATGTCATCTAAAACTGTTTCAAATTTCAAGTGGATAGCTGTAGTTCTTGAGATATCTAGCTGTGACAGACGGACAGATGGACAGACTGAGTCGCACCGCACCTTATGGGTTCCTTTTTACCATTTTGCTTATTTGGAAAATAAATGTTCAAGAGTCTACCTATGTTCTAGTCTACTATTTATCTTTATTAGTTAGTTTCAGTTGAACTAAACTAGCAAAGAACTTAAAAGTTTGAACTGTGAACTGCCCCGATTAATAATGAAACACAATCTTAAGAGTTCATTGGGTGTTTGACAAAGGAGTCAGCCCTCACTCGGCTACTAAAACAAAACTTTACAGCCCTATTATTTGCACAGCATACATAATTACAGAGCACCCTTATAGCCTTTACTTTGGTTGTTTAATTACGTCTTCGATGCTTAAATATTATAACTAAGTGTCTCACAGAGGCTGCGTTGAAATATTGCGTAGGCTGGCTGCACAGCGGCGATTTAGTCGTAAAAATAAAAAGCGTGGATGGCGATTTTGTTGTAAAGTTATCAACTTAATTCTTGTAGAAGTCTTACAAATGTGTAATTACTTGTTCAAAGTTAGTGACCTACTCTAAAAGTTGGGGATACCATTGTTTTGTTTAGATTTCCATTCATGTTAAGGCTTTGTGTACAGTCACAGTTGTCTCGAATCGAACTCTGACAATCACGAAAAAACTATCAAGCATATTTTTATGAAACCTTCACCATTTTAAAGATAATTTTATTATTTATCTTTTAGTATACGTAGAATACCTTTTGTTTTAAGTATAATAAATGAACAATGCGTCTAATTTGGGAGAGCGCTCCTTGAGGGGCGAGTTCTAATACTGGCTGGCCATAATTATAACTACTCAAGGCCCTTGGCATATATCTGCGTCTTATTGGATGTCATGTCACAAAAACCGATAAACTTTCCCGTTTTTAATAACACTAGGCAAGACCTAAATGCAAGACTAAATTTTTATTTGCCAGCTTTTGCACGCTGTTGGATTTTCAACGCTCAGCTCAGCGCCGAAAGTTACAATCCAACAGCGCATATTTGAGCATTTATTTCAGTGTTGTCTAATGTTAGTGAAAACTGGTTTTAGCGTGACAACCCTCCGTGGCTGTCTTTTGTTTTCGTCTTCTACCTCGTGTCGCATAGTCGCAACCGTACAACCAGCCTTACATCTTCATTACGGCGCTTGTAATTTGCAGGGGTGACGCAGTTGTAAAAAAAACATTGCGGTTGGGAGTAATGAAAATAAGTCTTTTTTTTTATTCGAGATAATTATGTTTCCCTTTATTCTTGCTCCACAAAAAGGTCTAATGAAATATGTATGAAGTTAGTGATGTTCTGCCAACGATTTTAATTCTAGATATTTTCGCTGTGTGAATAATTTCGTGGTGAACTGAAAATTATGAGATAGACAGCATTCATTATTTCTTGTCTTTGTTTCACACCATTTCTAATTGGGACATAATTTAATTAAATTTTATACATTTTACGGCAAAGGTACTTACAGTCCTCGGGGTTTAGGCTGAGCATTAGTGTGAGTGCACATAGATAATGTAGGTGTGACGTACGGCATAGAGCGCGAAGCGTTCTTTATTTGATTTAAAACCGGTTTGTACTGCTTTTTGGCGATCGGCTTTTGTTTTTTTCAGTACGAAAGGCCATGACTAAAACCATGTCGCATCGTTGTAAAACGTAAAACGATAAGACGATTGAAGATTTTGACTTTCGTAAAACGATAGACAAAAATTTTTGTCATGGGCTCTCGTACCATTTTGGTGTTCACTCACACAAATGCAAAGCTCATCTTACGCCTCGCGGACTGCACTTAAAGCCTGACGCCTGATAATAATACTTATCTGAAACAGGATGAAAATACTTTTCATACCAAAAAATTGAAAACTTACAGCTAGAAGAAAGTAAACCAGTATAACTCGTAAATCAGTCTGACATGTTCCCCATTTCTGTTCTCGCGAGCTGACGACTTTATTTTTTCACAAGTTTAACTTGGTTCGTAACCAGCCCCAAATGGCGCCATATGTTACACTTGCACCCTCAGTGGAGGATACAACAAGAAGGGACGCAAAAGGTCCACTGTATGATCATTATCAAGTACAGTTACCAGCATCAGATTCAAATTCAATTTTTTTCAAATTCTAATTCTATATTGCGAACTAAGTGTACAATTTTGAAGTTGTTAATAAATAAATAGGTTCTTAGAACTTAGTTGCCTGTTAAGGCATTGCAATTTAAATTGTTATAAATTAAAAAATATAGGTACATACTCAATATTACAGTTAAACAATTTACATTTTCAGAACACACTGATTTCAAATTTGGACAAATCCATGTAGAATACTACTTCTACTTACAGGTTTCTTTAGAAATAAGCATCACTTTTGTACATATATTTATGTACCTTTCTTTTTGTCTTTTTATATTTGTGTATCATAAACTGTCATAAATAAATACTTATACTTTGTTGGCTGAAAATATACCCCATACTTACCAAATTTCATCAAAATTATTTCGGCTGTTTAGTCGTGAAAGCGTAACAAACAAACAAACAAACAAACTTTCGCATTTATAATATTAGTAAGGATTACCTAACAAAACGAAATAAAGCATCTGTGCTTCATATTTTTTTTTTTGTTTTTTTATTCTTAATTTTTAAGAGGCTTTTATCCACAGTGGCAAGTCAGCCTCACATTTTGTAAAAGAAGATGACCACAATCCTTGCAAATGACTGACAGAGCTCATAGACAATCTACTACAGATTTAAATATCCAGACACCAGAGTAGTAGTATCGTGGTGGTCAGATTTTAAATCAGTCTCTTTGTTCACGATCACATGATCAGCCTATAATGTTCCCACTGCTGGGACACAGGCCTCCTGTCTGTGAGAGGGAGTGGGCCGTAATCCACCACGCGGGCCCAGTGCGGGTTGGTGAATGTCACATGTCTTCGAATTCTTGGTTCTAGGACATGCCGGTTTCCTCACGATGTTTTCCTTCACCGTTTTGAGAGCAGTGGTGATGAAATAATTTACACAAAGTGAAGCGCCTGTCTGGGTTCGAACCTACGACATAAAAGCCGTAAGTCGCGGTCGTTACCACTGGGCCACCACTGCTCCCTCCCTGTGTTCACGATTGTTCTCTCTATTCTACAAGATTAAACCTTCTGCTCCTCTCAACTTCATGTGGATACATAAAGACTGCAATGGTGCATAAAATAGGGATGAGCATCTGTCCTGCCTATCCACTATTCTCTCACACTTTACGAGTTGCGCAGTAAAACGAGCTATATTCTTTTAAGGCCCAACTATTAGGGACCCTAATAATTTTGTCATATCCCGCCACATGAATCTTGGTTTGTTTCAATTTATTGCTAGATTACTTCTGTAATATGAGAGCTACTTGTTAATAATAGACGAAGGAAATAAAACGAGACATGACCGAGTTAAATTAAACGAAGAAAGAACATCCTAATGAGAATTTGAGGAGGTCGTTAATGATCAAAATAGAAATGGGTTATCAATGAAAGAAAAGAAAAAGAAAGAACGGAGAGTTAACGGGTCGTTCGATTAGGTTAAGCTACGCTTGCCGCGAGGGGTCCGTAGATGGAACTCCTCTGTACCTCGGAAAGCACGTTGGTCTTTGACAGTCGTTACGATTGGTTGCCAGACTTTGGGGCATGTAATGACGTCACGGGTCGTCAGAAGCCCGAATGTCTGGCAACCAGTCTTACCAAGGGGTATCGTATTACCCAGTTACTGGGTTGTGGAGGTCAGATAGGCAGTCACTCTGTGTAAAATACTGGTATTCAGCTGCATCCGATTAGACTGGAAGCCGAGACCAACATAGTTGGGAAAAGCATGGGCAGATTCATGACTGCATTTAGTTACCACTGTAATGCCGGGCTGAAGCCCGCTATACATCATTCTGAGCCGGGGGGCTCAGAATGGCTCAGGCTCTATATGGTAATTTTTCATCGGTTATTGAAAAAAAAAATCCGCTCTTCCATACATTTTGATCGTAAGAAAAAAAAAAAATTAAAAGTAAATGAAAAATTTCTATATGAGCCCTCGCTTACAATGATGTACTGAATACGTGGTAACCGTTTGCGCGTCGTTGTCCCTTCTACCCTGTATTAATAATCAGAATAAAATATAATTCACACTGTCTAGGCCCTACGCGGAGCCCTAGCTAAATCTATCTGTCAATCTCTTTTCTTTTAGTATGTTCGATGAATGATTGAAATGTCAGCCAGTAATATCTATGCTAAGGCTTGATTACAACAAAGCTCTACAGTAACTTGTTCAATAATAATCCCCCCATGAATGCATCTATCCTTCCCAATGCGTAAAAAAAAGCAATGACACGCTCCACGGTAGACTAACGTCAGATAAAGGGAGGGCACTTCAAAGGCGCTGAATCCGCCAGCCGCTTTGCATACTCAATTAAATGGACTCGGGAGTTTTTACAGCTGACCACTTCTTCTTATTGTGTCGGTGCTCTGTGGTTTGGTATAGAGACGGGGATTTTGGTGGCGTATGCTATGTATATTGATGTTGGTTGAGAGTAGGATCGTGTTTTGTTTTTCTGATCTGAGTGATGTGCTTCGGTTGCTATACTGATTTCAGCTGTGGGTTATCAAAATCAAAATCAAAAGTCCTTTATTCAAATTAGGCTGAGAATCAGCACTTTTTGAACGTCAAAATTACAGTAAGACAGTCCCCACAAAACGCCCGCCCTTCACCACTTCCTAGTGCTTTAGCTGGGAAGAAGAAGTAGCGGAACAAACTCCCCAGCAGCACAGCTGTCTGTTCAGTTAGAAGAACTTGATTCTATACAATAGTACCCCATAGTAATTATAATTTGCCTGTTATTAGAGATGGGCTCGCATGCTACCTATTTATACTTATACGGTATTACAATTACCGGAGCTTCCCTGCGGTCATTGGAATACCTTGATTAGGGTATGACAGCTTCCTCTACCGTATCTGTTACACTTTAATGAAAAACTCTTAAAGCAATATTCCATGATATAGCCAATATCATCGAATGTTGAAAATTAAATCGGTTATTAGAAATACATCAAATTAAAGTTTGTCTTCATTAAATGAAAAGCCTAAAAAGTGACACAACCTCATGACCTTAAGCAGTAGTCAGATACATAATCAGCCTGTAATGTTCCCACTGCTGATGCTGCGACACAGGCCTCCTCTCTTCGACAGGGAGTGGGCCGTAATCCACTACGCGGGCCTAGTGCGGGTTGTTAGATGTCACAAGTCTTCGAATTTTGGTTCCAGGACATGTTGGTTTCCTCACGAAGTTTTCCTTCACCGTTTTGAGAGCAGTTGTGATAAAATAATTTACACAAAGTAAAGCGCCTTCGAACTTACGACAAAAGTTATAGTTGATTGTTCAACATGGGATGTAAGTAATCAATTACATCCGAAATATTTAGACACACGAGCGAGCGAAGCGAAGTGAGGGTGCTTATAGTTCAAGGGTATAATTCATCACTTACACCCGAGTTGATCACTCTACTTTTCATCACGCGAGGAAATTAGAAAAAACAAACAAAAAAATGTTTGGAATGGCAATGAAAAATACCTGTTTTGCCTAATCACTTTTTGTGTTGTTGGTCTGTATTTTATTTCTACTAGCAATATCTACGAAAAACTTGCCTTTGAGTGAATATACTAAACTCTTATAAATTGGTATAAAACTGCTTAAGTTTTACAATGAATTGGTGTTATTTTAAAAACGCACTGGCTAGCAAGACAACCGCACAAAAAAAAACCGGGCAAGAGCGAGTCGGACTCGCGCACCGAGGGTTCCGCTCCGATTTCTGAAAAATTGTGCTAGTTAGATACATCGTTTTATTTTTCCTGTAATCTTTACATAAACTTCTATCACATAGAATAATTTCAGATTTTTCTCTTTGCAAACTTCGGAGATAAGGGGAATGGTATTTTTTTTTACATTTTTCATCAAAAGTCGAAAACTGTGCGGCCTAAAAAAAAAAATAAAAATAGTTTGAGAATGTGCAAACAGCGTTCTTTCATATGATACCCCACATGCCCTAGTAGCCCCACTTTAAATTTTTAAGACCCTGTTGCAAAAAAAATATAAATATTTTTATTTATTTCTTATTTGCAAAATAGTTGGGTAAACGTCATCTAAAACTATTCCAAATTTCAAGTTGATAGCATCAGTAGTTCCTGAGATATCCAGCTGTGACAGACAGACAGACAGACTGAGTCACACCATAAGGGTTCCTTTTTTACCATTTTGGTACGGAACCCTAAAAATCGAAAGAAAAAAAAATTGGCGCCAAGCAGATTTTCTTGTTAAAAACGTCGTTGCAAACAAAATTTCAATAAAAATATATGATGATTTGGATATGACTCATTCAAACTAGAGGCAAAGGCGATCGTAGAAAATCTGTTACCTCCATCAAAAAAGAGATACTTATTTAAAAACATATGACGACTCTCCAAATGGCGGACTGAAAAAAACACCGGCCAAGTGCGTGTCGGACCACTCACAATAAGGGTTCCGTAGTTGAAAAGAATTTAGAAAAAAAGAGGAGCTCGTGGCTAAGTAATAACAGCCGCACGGGTCGATCCGTCAGGTTAAGCTACGCTTGCCGGGGTTGGTCAGTGGATGGGTGACCATCTTTACATATCGAGATTCCTCCGTGCCTCGGAAAGCACGTTAAGCCGTTGGTCCCGGCTGTTATTCGTGGATCTTTGACAGTCGTTACGGGTCGTCAGAAGCCCGAAAGTCTGACAACCAGTCTTACCAAGGGGTATCGTATTACCCAGTTACTGGGTTGTGGAGGTCAGACAGGCAGTCGCTCCATGTAAAATACTGGTATTCAGCTGCATCCGGTTAGACTGGAAGCCGACCCCAACATAGTTGGGAAAAGGCTAGGCAGATTGAGTTGAAAAGAATTTATCCCAAAGGCAAACTTAACATTGAGTTGAGAAACATGTTCTCCCATACATTGATATACGTCACGGACAGCTCTCCAACTGCATATTTCAGTTTGTATTCGCAAAAAACTATTTTTAAACATAACATCACGCCTTGTTTTCCCGAAGGCTTGGGCAGAGTAGAGGAGATACACCCCACATTTTGCCGGAAAAAAAAACATTTTTTTTTTGTGATAAAACTACAAAATCAATTTTTTCCTGTACTTGTGCTGTGATACCTTGCTTCTTACCAAATTTCATGATTCTAGGTCAACGGGAAGTATCCTATATAGGTTTTGATTTACTTGCGAGTATCAAAATAATAGGTCTTTACGAAAAAATGTATGAAAAAATTTAAACGAATTTTTTTCATGTATTTTTTATTTGTATTAATCGAAGTAATCACCCATGCAATCAATGCATCTTTGCCAACGCAGTGGCAGTTTATTGATGCCCTTCTTAAAGAAATCAGCTGGTCGGGAGGCAACAAATTCTTCAAACGCATTTTGTACTGCCTCTCGGGTATTGAATTTTTTTCCCGCCAAGAAGTTATCCAAATTCTGGAAAAAGTAGTAGTCTGTAGGCGCAAGGTCTGGTGAGTAGGGCGGATGACGGAGAGCTTCCAACCCCAGTTCTTGCAACTTGGAGACCGTCTGCCGTGCAGTATGAGGTCGCGCGTTGTCGTGCAGGAGCAGCGGAGACGAGCGATTGACCAATGCTGGTTGGAGATGTGCCAGCTTCTCCATCATTGTGTTCAGTTCTTCACAGTACACATCTGCAGTAATGCTCACCCCGTTTGGTAAGAAGCTGTGATGAATCACACCGGCGCTAGACCACCAAACAGTGACCATCACTTTTCTAGGGGTAAGTTTTCGTTTAGGGCATTGTTTAGGTGCTGAACCAGGATCCAACCAACTTGCTGAGCGCTTGCGGTTATCAAACAGAATCCATTTTTCATCGCAGGTAACAATGCGGTTCAAAATTCCTTCATTTGTGCATTGATATATATGTTACACTAGATTAGCAATTGCGGCGCGAAGGCGTTGCCACTGAACATACGGCCACGGCCGTATGCGTAACTAACGTCAGTTCAGTGCTCTTTACGACGGCAGCCGAAGTGAACCGAGTGACACGCGACAAAAAATATCGCCAAAATGGGTAAATGCGTAATGAAAGAATGCGATTCTAGATCACAAAAACTACCGGAATTACTTTCCACACGTAAGTTTATTGTTTCTGTGTTTATATCATCGTAAAAACGCAGGAAAATAAATAAAATGTAGTTTTTTTTTTAATTATGATCAGTGTTACAACTAAAAACTATGTTTTAGTTTCCCACATTTGTGGGAGTTTTTAATTTATGGAATAAGCGATTTTAAATATTTTTTAATAATGATTAACAATGTTCCAGACTACCTAAAGATGCTTCTCAATCAATAATCCGATTGCTGAGAAAAGATACTGACTGGCTACCTACTAAATCTACTGTCATTTGTTCGAAGCACTTCCGTGATCAAGATAAAATAGGACCAAAAAGCGAATGTGGCCGTGTTTATTTGTGCAATCAAGGAATTCTAATGCTTATTGTAAAAGTAATGATTTTTTGCGGCAATTAATATTATCAAATTATAGGTAATGCCAACAAAAAATGCCTTCTCATTAAACTCCCACAGCAACAAATTAGTTTATATCGACTCAAACTACATTGTTGAATGTTTTTTTCAACTTAGTTTTTAGTTTGTAAAGAGTTGTTTTGCCTACAGTAAATTGTATATTTTTCAGGACAACCGTTATTCTAATAGCAGGTGGAGCTTTCAGAAGAAGAAAATATGGATGTGGATGCTGTGGAAACCGACGAAGAGATAGACGAATTAACTGAAACGCCCCGAAAGCACAAAATGAGGAAAATAATTCACCCGTTGAAAAATGTATCGGCTAAAAGACTAAGAAAAAAAAAAATATCACAAAAAAATAAAAGACTAGAAATAAAAAAAATAAACGATGTTATTAGAGGAACTGAGTTGAGCAAAGAAGACGAAATGCAGCTAAATGTAAATGATAAAACAGTGCAATTCATGGAATAATTAAAAAACCTTCAAAAAGAAAAGGACTTATAGAAAACTGACTCTTTGGGGAAACCAAAGGTTTTGTCTTTGCGATTATGGACGAAGTTATGATGACGAACAACTACTGGAAATATATTGTGAAGGACGGCACGGTTGACATCTGTCGGGCATTCCACCGTCCGGGGGAATCAATCCGTCACATTATTTCTGGCTGTTCTCGTCTGGCTAACGGAGACTACTTGCAGAGGCACAACCTTGTAGCCAGGATTATCCACCAGCAACTTACTCTGAAATACAGTCTTGTGGAATTGGAAGTACCGTACTATAGGTATATGCCCGACCCAGTTCTCGAAAATGGCAATATCACGTTGTATTGGTATCGATCTATCATCACTGACAGGACTACTGTTGCCAATAAGACAAACATAGTGGTGATAGATCGATTAGAGCGTCGCCCAATGATTATTGAAATAGCGGTCCCGCATGACGAGAACCTCGTGAAAGCTGAAAAAGATAAGCAGATTAAGTATCTTGACCTGGCTCGCGAGGTTGTCGACATGTGGGATGTCGATACAGCAATCGTTGTGCCGATAGTCGTGACGGCCAATGCCATAATAGCTAAGAGCCTCGATCAACACCTGAAGAGGCTCTCGTTAGGCAGCTGGATTAAGGAAGATTGCTCCAGAAAGCGGTACTTCTGGACACGGCGCGTATCGTTAGGAGGTTCCTCTCTCAGCAGCCCTGACCACCGGTACCCTGGACCCTGTTCCCGATACCAGTGGGCTACTATTTTTTATATTCTTAAATGTTTTTATATTCTAATATTTATAAATGTAAATTATATGTATGGAAATGTACTAAAGGAAATAAAAAATGTTCAAAATAAAAATGTCTTCATTAGTTATAAACTTCTAATACACATCCAATAAGAAATACATAATTCACATATTTAAAAAATAACTTAACGTTTAACGTTTAAACGTTACGTTTTTTTTTCAACGTTTAAAAACTTGGGTAAAATTTCGCATGGGTAGGCAACCCCATCCCGCCATTCACCGCCATTGCATGTTTATATTGCGATCTTTGTCTAATCTAAGAGACAGTATTGTTCTTGCGACTTGTGTAAGTGAGAAAGATATATGTTTACTTTTAAATGTTTAGTGGTTTCAAAGCTACGTCGTCGCGTTTAAATAGTGGCTAGACTTTTTTTACACATTTTAATGAGGTTTGCTTCTCTAGTTATATAACTCAATGCATTTGTGTGTCTGTTGAGCAGTGCAAGGCACGTCTCGACGCGTACTTCGCGCTGGCGATCATTGAGTTCGTGGGGCACCCATTTGTCAAGCTTTTTTACCTTGCCAATTTGACGCAAATGGACCAATATTGTTTTGACGCTAACGTCGAAAGCTGCTGCTAATTCAGCCGTAGATTGTGTATCATCAGCTTCCACAATCGCCTTTAATTCGTAATTGTCGACCAAAGTCTTCGGACGACCGCGAGGTTAATTTTTCAGGTCGAAATTTCCAGAACGGAAGCGAGGAAACCAATAACAGGTGGTGCGTTGGTTAGGTTAGTTCCGTAAACGTCGTTGATGTTGCGTGCCGCTTGTGCCGCGTTGCTGCCACGACGGTACTCATATTCCATAATTACTCGAATTTTTAACGTATCCATGATGACGAAAAAGATTGAAATACGATGAAAATGTAACATTAATCAATAAAAAAATGACTACTTTTGGAAAAAAAAAATCCATGTTTTTAAAATAAAATTAATTTGAAATTAGAATTCTTAGCCAAACAAATATTATTTTGATTTGAAATGGCCAGTACTGCAGAACGGCAATTTCATAGGTAAAGACCTAATATGTCCCATAAATGGCCGTATTTTTTATTGCGTTGACTTAGAAGCTTGATTTTTTTACAACTCCAAGGGACCATAGACTTACGTATTTGATATTAATTTCAACTTGATACCTCCACGCGTTCCTGAGAAAAAGGGTCTTGACAGACAGACGGACTACGATGTGATCCTATAAGGGTTCCGTTTTTTCCTTTTGAGGTATGGAACCCTAAAAATGAGTTGGTGAATGTCAAGATGCCTCGTTCGATTTTCAACTTAACTCCCATGTGAGGCAAATCGAATTTACAACCCGCATTTTGAGTTAAATACTAGCTACTTTCAGAGCATCAGTGATGAAAATTAAATTAAGATCCCAAACCAATATAGTCTCTGCAAATTCGTCTAGACTTGAAAGAACCAGTTCGTTCGCAACTCGTTTTCAAGGTAATTCTTTTACTTTGACAGAAATGCCAATTAACTTTCAACTAACGATTCACTCAAGGAGTAGTAAAGAGTGCTTATTTTTTTATGCTCAGTAAATAATGTCGCTGAGCATTTTATGAAACGTCTGAATTTCAACTTAATGTCAACGGTGAAGTTGTAATTTTAATAATTCACCTGGTTCGGTGAAAAGTTTCGCCTCTGCTTTTTGCTTAGGTATATCGGCTTTGGAGGTATACTTTTTATTTGATTTTAGTTATTGACACGGGTTTTATTTTGTCTGACTGAGGGGAATGGCCTCTCCTTATACAGGGATGGAATGAGAATTTAATTGATTATTGCTTGTTTATTTTTTCGTTTGGCTGACGATAAAAAAGGTAGAGAGTGAGTCGGACTCGCGCACCGAGGGTTCCGTTCCGATATCTGAAAAAGTGTGCTGTCTAAAGACATCGTTTTATTTTTCCTGTAATTTTTACATAAACTTCTATCACATAGAATAATTTCAGATTTTTCTCTTTGCAAACTGCGGAGATAAGGGGGGAACGGTATTTTTTTTTACATTTTTCATCAAAAGTCGAAAACTATGAAAAAAAATACAAAAATGTTTGAGAATGTGCAAACAGCGTGATTTCATATGATACCACCACCACCACATGCCCTAGTAGCCCCACTTTGATTTTTTAAGACCCCCTTTCAGTCCCTGTTGTAAAAATATATAAATATTTTTATTTCTTTCTTATTTGCAAAATAGTTGTGTAAACGTCATCTAAAACTGTTTCAAATTTCAAGTTGATAGCATTAGTAGTGATGGTCACCCATCCACTCACAACTCCGGCAAGCGTAGCTTAACCTGATGGATCGACCCGTGTGGCTGTTACTACTTAGCCACGAGCTCCTCAAACAATTAATCAGTGCACTAACTCGAGCTTGTCACCGCGACAGTTATTACTTGTAGTAGTGATTACACCCGTGTTACATAACCACATTGTGGAGTGACTCGCTGTTAATCTTGAGGAGACTCATTAATCAAAGTAGTTCACATTGCATGGCACTAGATTTTCCTGGATTTTACGAGGACTTATGTTTTATGAAGAACAATTACTTTTCCCAATGACACTTGATTATTTAGTTACCTCATCAAGTAAAAAAAACCGGCCAAGAGCGAGTCGGACTCGCGCACCGAGGGTTCCGTTCTGATTTCTGAAAAAGTGTGCTATTTAGAGACATCGTTTTATTTTTCCTGTAATCTTTACATAAATTTCTATCACATAGAATAATTTCAGACTTTTCTCTTTGCAAACTTCGGAGATAAGGGGGGGGGGGGGGGGGGACGGTATTTTTTTTACATTTTTCATCAACAGTCGAAAACTATGCGGCTTAAAAAAAGAAAAAAATGTTTGAGAATGTGCAAATAACGCTATTTCATATGATGCCCTACTTTGAATTTTTAAGACCCTCTTTCAGTACCTGTTGCAAAAAAAATATAAATATTTTTATTTCTTTCTTATTTGCAAAATAGTTGGGTAAACGTCATCTAAAACTATTCCAAATTTCAAGTTGACAGCATTAGTAGTTCTTGAGATATCCAGCTGTGACAGACAGACAGACAGACAGACAGACTTAGTCACACCATAAGGGTTCCTTTTTTACCATTTTGGTACGGAACCCTAAAAATCCGGCCAAGTGCGTGTCGGACCACGCACAAATGAAAGTGTAGTGTGTACTTGAAAATAATTTATCCCAAAACAAACTTAACATTGTAATGGCAAAAAAAATGTGATAAAATTACAAATTACCTTGATTATAGCCAAATTTAATTATCCCAGGTCAACGGGAAGTACCCTATTAGTCCGGTCAATTTAGACATTCGAGGTTACATAAAGTCCCAACAAGCTGAATTTCTGTGAAATTGTTCAAAACATAATTATAAACAATGTCCAGAAGTTCCCCATCATTCCCCTGTAAGGAAAAAAAATTATTCAAGGTCAAAGGTAAAAAAAAATGAGTTTTTCGCGATTTTCAGCAAAACGGTAAGTTTTATCATAAAAGTACCTCAGACAAAAATTGTAGATCATAAAATTATCAATAAAAAATGTATTAATACTTTTTTTCTTACGAGCCACCGTTTCTGAGATATAACGATTCAAAAAGTTATAAAAGTTGTTATCGTCATAATATGCACACGTTTCCACGCCACCTATGAGGTAGTGTACTTAGCGAGTTTTTTTAACGTGGTTTCCCCAGTGGCCTACTCCACGGGTCAGTTGTGATCCTGTTTAATGTAAAACTATTGCATAATAACGGAAATTTTCAAAGATTGGGAAAGATAAAAGCGATGTAAATTAAAAAAAAGTGTTGAAGTTTATTCGTCTTATTATAAAACACTATCGAAACGGGTCTTATCGCGATATTCTTTTTAACGAGGTAAACAGGTACCTACTTGTTTCCCGACGTTTCGACCGCCTTGCAGCGATCGTGGTCACGGGAAGACTGATGACAGCTCAGCGACGTCTTCGTAAAGTGCGGGTATGTGCATCTACCCTCACTTGGTATTCACAATTTTTATAAACAACAACAACAACAACATATTGCAGCTGTAAAAAACCGTCAAACCAACAAGTCCGCGATAGCTGAGCATTTGCTGGAGGCTGGTCCAAACCACTGGATTCAACTACACAAGCCACAGGTTCTTTCCTCTGATCGTTACTATTACTCCAGAATAGTACGTGAAGCGGTTGAAATCAGGAAATATAAAAATTTCAACAGAGAGGATGGATACCGACTGCCTACAACTTGGAATCCAGTCATTAGCAAGTGCAAGCAACGCCGGTCGTCCGACGAGGTCCGCCAGTGTGTAGACGTCCTTAGTGTTGTGTGTAGAAGTACCGACAATGACATTTATAAAAATTGTGAAGACCAAGTGAGGGTAGATGCACATACCCGCACTTTACGAAGACGTCGCTGAGCTGTCATCAGTCCTCCCGTGACCACGATCGCTGCAAGGCGGTCGAAACGTCGGGAAACAAGTAGGTACCTGTTTACCTCGTTAAAAAGAATATCGCGATAAGACCCGTTTCGATAGTGTTTTATAATGTGTACAAATCGCGAAAGTTTAAAAAGTTTATTCGTCTTATTCGTAAGTTTCAAATTCTTGTTCTTCTTCTTGTTCTTCTTCTCCTGCTTCTTCTTCATCTTCATTTTGGATGCAAGTAAATTGCGTCAATAGCGATGTATCGCATGATACTTCGTCGGAGTCAAACGAATCCTCCATTGTTTGTGATTAAATATTAGAGCACGACCGGCCTTGACAATTTGTGCATGCCAAAGAACAAGACAGTCCGACTTTTTTGCAACCACATTTAGCACTGCATCCCTTTTTGCAGTTGCAAAAAATAAATTTTCCGGCGCAGGTGGAAGTAAAGTTTGAACTGGCTCTAATATGTTGTTGACCAACTTCCAACCCCAGTCTGTAGGGTCTAGCTGATAACCAAGCCACACTTGAACTTGGTAATATACTCGAAAAAGATGTTGGTGAGCAGCAACTGAGGTTGGAGGAAGACAAGCTAATTGAACTTGTTTTTTATTTTTAGTATTTTTAACGAAACATGCATATCGATGCTTATCTAAACAGGCAGTTTTTTAGGAGCTCCGTACATAGAAAGAAGAAAGCGGATGCCGTTGGTAATAACTTATTGTTGAGTTGAATTACTCTTTTTAAAAACTTCAGCTTCTTTTTTTTTTTTTATTTTTTTTTTTTTTTAATATAACAACTCTAGATGTATATACGTGGCGTACTCATGTATATTATGACGATAACAACTTTTATAACTTTATGAATCGTTATATCTCAGAAACAGTGGCTCGTAAGAAAAAAAGTATTGATACATTTTTTATAGATAATTTTATGATCTACAATTTTTGTCTGAGGTACTTTTATGATAAAACTTACCGTTTCGCTGAAAATCGCGAAAAACTCATTTTTTTGACTTTTGACCTTGAATAAAATTTTTTCCTTACAGGGGAATGATGGGGAACTTCTAGACATTGTTTATAATTATATTTTGAACAATTTCACTGAAATTCAGCTTGTTGGGACTTTATGTAACCTCACTCTCATTTTTTGGTCTAAATTGACCGGACTATATAGGTTTTGATTTACTTGCGAGTAAGATGAGTTTTTTTTTGTTGCCAATATTATTGGTTGGTATAATTATGTTAGTTTTACTTGTTTGTCTTTTTTTTTGTGTACCTATTCTTTCTTATTGTTATTCCTTCTATATTGTAAATATGCCTGTTTTTTTAAAAATTTAAATTTAACTGTACAATAACTTAGATCTTGATCTGTAATGTTGTACTTACATGTTTTTACCAAATAAATAAATAAATAAATAATAATTGTATAATTGTAGAATTGTGTATTTGAATTGTAATTTGATTGACATTATTTCTCTTTATTGTTATTGTGTAGGTATTAGAATCATGTACTTTTGCATGCCATCATCTGGTTAAATATGGTTGTTGCTACTTATATTTTTATGTCACCATATTTTGTACCTACCCATGTTTGCAAAATAAAATATCTTGTCTTATCTTATCTTATCTTAAATAAATATATGTCGCATAAAATGGCCGTATTTTTTATTGCGTTGACTTACAAGCTTGATTTTTTAAGACCCCAAGGGACCATAGACCTACGTATTTGATATTAATTTAAACTTGATACTTCCACGCATTCCTGAGAAAAAGGGTCTTGACAGACTGACAGACAGAAAGATGGACAACGAAGTGATCCTATAAGGGTTCCAATTTTTTCTTTTGAGGTGTAGATCCCTAAAAAGAAAATAGGCAGTCATGGGGACTGCCAACAGAAGTGAAAACTTGAACTTAAAACTATGTATATAGGCACCATGGCATAGCATGTCCTGTAAGATTTGCCACTAACAACAATCGTTCAACGCGTCTAAAGATAAGTTTTCACTTATAAAAATTACGTGTAAAAGTGTTTGTACAATCTTACTTACAAAAACAAATAACATATTTTTATAATTTATTTCTCAAAACCAAAACATTTCTTTATTTGTACGAATTTCCCCATCTTTTGGATCTGTATTTATAATTTGTTTACGTTACAAACATCCAGAAATTAGACCCGCTTGGGTCACAAGCAGGGCAGGACCTATGACGAAAAGGATCAATATAAGTAGCTTAGAATCGAGAACAATCGTATCGTCAATATTTAGGTAGAACCAAGGTTGTATTATAAAAGCAATATAAATGGGGTTTATTTTTATTTATAAAACTAGCTACGCCCGCGGTTTTACCGATAACCGGGATAATAAGTAGCCTATGTGTTAATCCAGGGTATAAGCTATCTACACACCAAATTTCATCTGAATCGGTCCAGTCATTTGAGAACAAGAAGAAGTAACACACGTACAACGTACGTATGTCCGTACACACGTACGTACGTATGTACGTATGTACGTGTGTACGTATGTATACGTATGTCGTGTGTATGTGTACGTATGTCGCGGGTTCGATTCCCGCACGGAATAAATATTTGTACGACCTACAAGTATTTGTTCCGAGTCTGGGTGTTTTTCTATCTATAATAATTATGTATGTATTAACAAAAAAAAAAAAAAAATGTATATAAGTAGTTTATCAGCCATCTCGTTACCCTAACACAAGCATTAGGTTGCTTAGCTTGGGACTAGATGGCGTTGTGTGAAATGTCCAAGGATATTTATTTATATTTATTTTATTTTTTATTTACAAACACACAAACTTTCGCCTTTATAATATTAGTGTGATCATAATATCGGTCTAAGGCACACACTGCTGCTGCACGTCGATCTCACCGGCCTCTCTGACGTTCGTCAACCCATACCAATTTTCGGGTAAAATACCAAACTTCAGTTAGGTAATCTAAACAAAAAAACCTGTCAAGAGCGAGTCGGACTCACGCACCGGGGGTTCCGCACCATCATTTATACGTAATTTTTGTTGACGATTTCTGAAAAGCTGTGCTATTTAGAGACTATCGATCTTCTATCACATAGAATAATTTCAGATTTTTCTCCATGCAAATTTCGGAGATAAAGGGGCCCGGGCAACGGTATTTTTTTTTAATTTTTCATCAAAAGTCGAAAAAAAAGCGGCTTAAAAAAAAGAAACAAAATTGTTTGAGAATGTGCAAACAGCGCTCTTTCATACGATTTCCTACATGCCCTAGTAACCCAACTTCAATTTTTTAAGACCCCTTTCAGTCCCTGTTGCAAAAAAAAAAAACATAATAAATGTAATTTTGTTTCTTTCTTATTTGCAAAATAGTTCTAAAACTGTTCCAAATTGTAAGTTTAGATAGCATTAGTACTTCTTGAGATATCCAGCTGTGACAGACTGACAGACAGACTGAGTCACACCATAAGGGTTCCTTTTTTACCATTTTGGTACGGAATCCTAAAAACCTAAACAGAATGAAACCAGTATTATCCAGTATTACTCCACCATTTAAGGAACATCTCCTTACTCCATAAGCTGTCACATTCAGCGCAATATATCACCGTGACAGTTATTGCTTGTAGTAGTGATTAAATTCCTGTAACAGCGACTGAAATGGTGGCGTTCATTACTGGCTCACCGTTGATCTTGATTTGCTTGGATGTGTGCCATTCTAGTGCGGCGGTTGACATTGTGATCGGCTGAATTTTGGATTGCTGATGATACAACCTTCAGACGCACACCGCACTGTGTAACTTACCTTTCGTTATTTGAAGTTATGTATGTTATGTCCACTCTTGACACAGTGGTCGTGGTTGATGACTCTGCATTTTCTTTGGCCAAAGCAGCCCTCGCGATGCTCCTCCACTTATTCCGGTCTGCCGCGTCTCGAAAGTTCTGAACTATGGAGGTTTGTGTTGACGCTTTGATAAGGTCTGTCCAACGCGTAGGTGACCGGCCGCGTGACCGCTTGAGAGAGGAGGATGCTATGTCCTGTTGCCACTTTCATGTCCATATTTTATGTATGTTTCTCTTTTTTTTTTTTTGTATGTTGGCACCTTGTTTTTAAATTTTTATATCTATTCATGTGAAGTGTAATAATTTAATTGTACTTTTGTGTGTTGTGCTGACTTTTGTGTGCATCGAATAAATGTTTTATCTATCTATCTATCTATCTATCTATAAAGACAGGGAGTTTTGGATAATGTAACAATGGAGGCGTGTCACGATTTAGACTTATACTGAGTCAAATTATTGCATACCATTGATTTATTTCTAGATTAATTTACCGCCTACCTGTTGGATTTAAAAATTAATAATGTTTAAACTGACATGGCGAATGTCTGTGTCATAAAAGTATAAACCGAGTGAGTCGGACTCGCGCACCGAGGGTTCATTTCTGAAAAAGTGTGCTATTTAGAGACATCGTTTTATTTTTCCTGTAATCTTTACATAAACTTCTATCACAATGCAAACTTCGGAGATTAGGGACGGGGGGAAGGTATTTTATTTTTACATGTTTCATCAAAAGTCGAAAACTATGCGGGCTAAAAAAGAAAAAAAAAATGTTTGAGAATGTGCAAACAGCGTTCTTTCATAATATGATATGCCACATTTAAGACACCCTTTCAGTCCCTGTTGCAAAAAAAAAAATCTTTCTTATTCGCAAAATAGTTGGGCAAGCGTCATCTAAAACTCTTCCAAATTTAAAGTTGATAGCATTAGTACCTAGTTCTTGAAATATCCAGCTGTGACAGACGGACATACTGAGTTGCACCATATGGGTTCCTTTTTATTACAATTTTTTGTACGAAACCTTAAAAAAGAGATAGAAGGGAGAAAATTTGCTATACTCAAACAAATCAAGTTATCCAAGCTAAAGCATTATTTAGTCTTGTTAAATCTGCAAACCACATTCTTGAAATAAATTATTCTCGATTTCAGTTCAGAGCATGGGTCAAAGGTTTACACTGTTTACCCATCCTCTTCATGGGAAAGCCGTTCACTATTCAACTTCATTTAATTTTTAATCCTATTCCTCATCTCACCATATTTCCCCGCTATCCCAACAGCCTGTCCTCATATCACATCAGGCTGACAGTTATCGGCCGTGTTGTGATTACATTCTGTCCGCGACCACACACTGTCCCGCGTTAATTACTGCCCCACTCGGTATGGGTATCGATTCGGACAGTGATACCGAGCAAACTGTTGGGGGCATCGTTTAGTTTAAGTGTATATTGGGTTTGGAAGTCAATTGGAATGTCTTAATGGAGTGTAGCGTGTTGCACAGTAAAGGGTGAATGTATAAACCACGGGGTGACGTAAAAGAGGTATTATTCTTTGGATTGCCAATCCGTTCCGTTGGTGGAGCATGTAGGTTTGCTTTTAATTACGTTCGTGCTAATATTATGGAGAGCTTTAGGGCTTTTTATGGAGTGTTCTTGATGGTAGTGGTGATGAATTTAGTGTGATGGTTAATCTTTTTAGAATTCCGTACCTCAAAAGGAAAAAACGGAACCCTTATAGGATCACTTCGTTGTCCGTCTGTCTGTCTGTCAGTCTGACAAGACCATTTTTCTCAGGAACGCGTAAAGGTATCAAGTTGAAATTAATATCAAATATGTGGGTCTATGGTCCCTTGGAGTTAAAAAAAAATTAAGCTTCTAAGTCAACGCAATAAAAAAATACGTCCATAATTTGATACTTGCAAGTAAATCAAAACCTATAGGTTACTTCCCGTTGACCTAGAATAATGAAATTTTGCAAGAACCAAGGTCTTTTAGCACAAGTAATTACAGGAAAAAGTCCGAAAATTGTTAATTTGTAATTTTAAAATATAAAATATATTTTTTTTTTAATTACAATATTAAGTTTGTTTTTGGGATAAATTTTTCTCAACTACGGAACTCTTCATTGTGCGTGGTCCGACACACACTTGGCCGGTTTTTTTTTTTAAATAACTAAGCCGATTGCTTCTAAAGGTAGGTTTAGATTTTGGATCATAGAATCAATTAATCTTGACATTTTAAATTAAATGAAAATGGAAATGATTGGAAATTATGTTTTAACCCTGTCTAAACAAAAATAATTTGGTAGAGTGGGTATAGATTGTGCATCCGCTTGTGTGGTCTCAACCGACCCTATGGAATGAGTTCCAGGTTACAAACTTTTACCTAACTCCTGCAGCTCTAACGAAACAAAATTCTTTCTTTACTGATGATCTCATCAGTAAAGCAAGAATTTCGTTTCGTTTCGAAGACTATACCAATTTCTGATCACTCTTAGAAGCGTCATATTCCTACCTACAACCTACCATGTAGTGTCAGAATAATGATTACCATGATCATCCAGTTAGTCAATTACGTAACGTTTTAATCAGCATCTGTCAGTGATAATGGAAGTCGTTTGCGACGACAGCTGAGCAAGCCAATGTGAGCATGATCGGTTGCAATTAATACTGATATAATGACATCTAATGCCCTTTGAACCTTTTGTTTTTACGAAGGACTGGTAATGAGGAGACATTATCTTAGACTATTAAATGGACAATATTTGAATTACAGGGTTATTGGGAAAACACCAGCAAACTCTTAAGTGGTCGTTGTACTCATCATTATGAACAACTTTTTTACTATGGGACCAAACCTGAAATCGCGAAAAAAAATCAACTGCTCCCTACATTTTGACAAGTTTGAAATACTGAACAGCTGACTTTTTTTTTCGCGATTTCAGGTTTGATCCCATAGAAAAAGTTGTTCATAATGATGATTACAATGACCCCTTAAGAGGTTACTGGTGTTTTACCAATAACCCAGCTGTGTATTCGTAATCACTTTCTCGAAAATGGCTTTAATGATTTCGATTATAGTTGCAATATAGGGGTTTACGGGGGCGAAAAATCGATCTAGCTAGGTCTCATTTCTAGGAAAATTCGTTTTCTCCATTTTCACCCGAGCAGAGCTTGGTTGCCCAAGTATAAATTAATTGGGAGGAAAATCAATCAAGAAATGGTACGGACCAAATTCAGGTCATTCAATCATTCACTCAATCATTACAATAATTTCAGCCAAAAGACGACCACTGCTGGGCATAGGAATCCGCCAAGTGTCATCACATTGACCGGACCTGTGTTTCTCGCATCCAGTGGATTCCCGCGACCTTTACTACTTCACCAGCTCATCGCATTTTCGCTCCTGCCTTTCTAAAAGCCAAAGGGTGTATGTAGCAACGTTGCTGACTGTACCTATAGTCTTTTCACCACGAAATCACTATACAACGTGCCGCTGCAATGACTACATTAATTTGACACGCGTATACGGTTCCGCGTTTTCGTTTTATAAAGATATTTTAATTTCATTAAACTTTATTGATTTATTTACAACTTTCTAAAATAGCATCTTGGAGCAACGTGTAGCACAGAGATGAGATTAAAACGGACGAGAAAAAAAAAGCCACGCCACTCGAGTTTTATTTGGGGGGGTTTTGCATGAAGCTACTTACAGCTGTGTCAGAACAATAGACAAACGATGAACAAAAAAAAAGTGTCGGTAAACGACTTTTTAACAGCTGGCTTGAGGCCTCTGCCTCGAATCTTGCGGGCAGCGGGGTGACGGCGGCGGCGGCGCGGGAGCGGCAGGATGTTATGCGTACATTTAAATGGACCGGTTCTCGAAAACAGCGGCGCGGGAGCGGGGCGGGACAATGCGAGACGCGCCGCCGCCGCCGCCGCCCCACTGCCCGCGAAATTTGAGGCAGAGGCCTTATGAATGAGTCCTTTGCAATGGAGTGATCCTAATTTTGGTTATTATTTTATTATTTAGTTTGTTTGAAATTTATTGTTTTTCAATTTACGAATTATTTTTTCTTATTATAATTTTCATGATTACTGTCCAGTAGCCCTACCTGTGTCTTTAATGAATGTCATAATTGCGTCAGCACGTTGTATATCTGATCCTTTTCAAGAGAAGAATCGCCCAGACCTAGTCTCAAAACGATCCAACAGCTTACCATAACAATCGCAATTATACCCTGAATCTAATAACAATAGAAATCGCGTATAAATCATAGAAGATGGCAGTTTATTACTCTGATTAGTTCTTGGGACGTGACGTAATGAAATTCCGAAGTGACACGATGACGCGGTGCGCGCGCGTCTGTTGAGCTTATTAATATTGTAGTTACCTATTGTTCGGTGTGAGGCGGTTTATACACCAGTAAATTACCTTCAACTCTTAATGAGTTGAAGGTAATTTATTGGTGTATTTATTTATTAACCCCTCAAGTGTCTGAGTTTGGCTAATTTTAGACCAAAAACCCCAGCGAGTGGGGAGGGTTGAGGGTTAGTTGCGAACCCCATAGGTTCATAACTACTGATGATGATATGTTTTCCATCGGATGATGTTTTTTTACGTTTATATATATGTGATCTATGCTTATATACCTATTATGTAAAGTTTTGTCCTTTTGCACACTTGGGGTGCATTTGACACGCGGGTGGGGAGGGGGGGTTAGCTGCGAACTCCATAGGTTCACAACTAATGATGATGATTGGTTTTCCATCGGATGATGTTTTTTTACATTTATATATATGTAATATAAGCTTATATACCTAATAAAAAAAGGGTTTTTCTTATGCACACATGGGGTGCATTCGACACTTGAGGGGTAGGTAGGTAGGTAGGGGGCTTTTAGGTTATTATTATTTTATTAAAACTTTAGGCACAAGTAAAAAAATACTGTACACTTTATGCCTGAGGCATTTTCTACCAGTCAACCTTAGGGATCCCTTAGGGGGACCTTATTAGATCTGTGTTTTTGTTTGTTGCCCGCCTGGTAACAAAAATGTTTACCGTCCCTAAAAATTGATCATGTGCCTGTTCTAATGGCTTTCATTCCTTTCTAACCAGACTTAAAGTGGCTGGAGGTATACATTGGCTTACTGGCAAGTATTTCGCCGGTGCGGTTCGTTCAAAAGGGTTACAGCACGCTTAGCATGATCGCCATAGAAACGGGTTTTATCTACGGAAGAATAGACAAAATGGAAGATAGTAGAAATATTTGTACGCATTCTACGCGTCTAAGCATGGCAAAGTGTAGTTTTGTCTATTCTTCCGTCGACAAAACGTCGTCATCTAAGCGTGCTGGAAGAGAAAAGAAGAAGTAGCAATTTTTAAGGACAAATTGCTACTTGCTTGCTACAAAATGCAATTATTAAAAAGTAAACAGATTTAATTTTTATTAAAGGTTTTAAGCAGTTGTGGCCCAGTCACTGATGTATAAAAATACGAAGATAGGCCATTATCTAACGTCACGTAAACATTATTGGACTCGAAACACTTGTAACATGTAAACACACCCAACAACTACATTTCCCGATGTCATGCGTCATGTACTCAACAACCGAAGTAGAGAGACATATTATTCGGGCCGTAGCAGGAACGAGATAGCAATAATTGTCACTGTTACGTACCCATAACAACAGAGATAGGAGCCGGCGCTGTCGTGCAAGCGAAATCGCGTTAGCCGAATGTTTACAATTATGAATGACATTGCATCTATCTCGCTCTCACAAACATGGCGAAGCAAACATTAAATATTATTATATTTTTTAACAAATTAACATTTTTGGCTGTATTTACGAGTGAAAGTAATCCCGTGGAACTTGTTATTGGTTCTTGAACTATTTGTGCACATTTTGAAAGCGCAGGAAGGCATTGCTGCTGCTTATTTAGCCGATTACGGTAATTTTACTTTACGTGCTACACATGTGCTACACAAACGGCAGTTCGATTGTGACTAAGGTCAATTGTGTGCGTGAACATATTGTGTGCGGTCCACGTCGAGGAGCATGAAACATACATGGAAGATATTATCTTCCTAATGTTATACATCAATGGACCCAGTGGTAACGGCCGCGACTTACGAGTTACGGTCGAGGTTCAAACCTAGATAGCCGCTACTTTGTTTAAATTGTTTCATCACCACAGCTCTCAAAAGAGTGAAGGAAAACATCGTAAGAAAACCATGTCTGTGACATCTACCAACCCGCACTGGGCCCGCGTGGTGTATTACGGCCGCTACCTCTCACCGAGCCGAGGATCATTAAAGGCCGATTATGTATGTATTTTATGTAAGGGTTTTGAAGGGCGAATATTAAGAAATTATTTCCTGAAAGTCAACAAAAATTTAATAGAATACCGTGTTTTTTGACACTGACAACATTGCGAACAAAATTACAGAATGTAGGTAGTTACTTAAATTCACTTTTCCGCCTCCATTTCCGTAGTCATTTCCCTTAAATAAAATATCAGATTTCCGCTTCCGTAATACATCCGTTGGAAACGAAATATAAAATAAAACACATTTTACATTTATTTACAAGTTACATAAGTGCCTGAAAGTATTCTTGATTACTCTCTGTCTGTAATGTTATGTAGATTTAGCGAACGAAGTTTATAAGAGGTATGCGGGCCGAGCACGAATAAAGTGTCGAGTTTATTGTTGCTACGAGTATGTGGAGCGTTTGTATGGGCTATTCCACTTGCTTATAGCACTGGAGTAAAATTCTTTTGTGATATTTTTATAGGCGAACGTTTTTGTTGATGTGGTTTATGGCGTTTTGGGGCATAACTTGTATGTGGCGTTCAATTTAATGGACTTGCAACATTTACAAAGTAGCAGAAATGTTACGTCTACTTTTACTGTTTAACTTGTCGGACACTAAAACTTCTGTTATGTGTCGTTCAGTGTCCTTCAACCGATTAAAAAAGAAAATAAGTTTATTTGCACCTAATATGACGCATAAAATTAAAAATAAAGTACGCAAAGAAAAACGTCGCATATCCGCGCAAAACGGCCATGACATATACTTAGAACAGTATAATAAAATAAGAGAATAGTAATAATAATTGTAGAAAATACAAAATTTTACATGGCAACATTCTGTTGCGCCGCCATATAGAGCGCGCCATAGAGCATAGATACGCGCGGAGGTGCAACACAAAAATTAGTATTAGGTAAATAACAACTCGTAAATAACTTGATCAACTATCTTGTCTGTGTTTTGCAAATTACGCGATGGATTTTCAGTATGAGATAATGGATGAATTGTTTTGAGATGTTGTTGTAAGAGAAGGAGTAAAAAGCATGATTGTGTGGGTGACAAACTCGGACGTGTGTAGTATCTTCAACAGGTCAAGATAAAAAACATAATAATATTATTCTTTACAGTCTACTGTATGAAAATGACTTCATGTGCATCCTTTTAAGGGGTCATTGTACTCATCATTATGAACAACTTTTACTATGGGACCAAACCTGAAAAACTCAGCTGTTCCCTACGTATTGACGAGTTAATGCGAACATAGGGAACAGCTGATTTTATTTCGCAATTTCAGGTTTGGTATCATAGTAAAAGTTGTTCATAATGATTCCCAAAAAGAATACCCATTAATTCAATTTCACGTAGATTCCCAGGTCGGGCAAAAAGTGGTATTGTGTTTTTCTATCTGGAATTCTTCAGTAGCAGCCCGCAGTTTGGAGTTGTGCCCGGTTGATGGCAAATAGGTCCGCCCGCTATTACATAGGAATTTAACATAACTGGCGCAATGTGTGTACCGTGTAGGAATCGTGGACTGTAAGATAATTCTTCAGTGCTGTACGTCGATTCTGTAAAATTCAAACAACAACTCGCATCTCACATCGCTATTCACTCTTACTTCGCATCACTTCTTCTCATTTGTTTTGTATTTGACACTTTGAATTTAGAACGCTAATGAAGAAACACACAGCGGATTCAGATGCGAAGTTCAGAATGAGGTCTTACAGAATCACACGGCTGGAGATTGTGGGCGGAGGCTTGATGGTAGAATTTAAACAAATTTTCTCACTTTTAGACGTTTATTGAAGACGAAAATCATTCATCATTCTCTGATTTCGAGAGAGAGCCGGTACATTGAGCGAATCGAACGAATGAACTAATTCTAATTAAAAATGATAAGGCAAAATGTTACCAAACTTAAAAATTAAATATCTACTACTTTAATTGCATGTTATATTTTGTTGGTGTTGCCAACATACTGCAGGTACACTTCTGCTCTGCCTAACCCTTCGAGGATCACAGGAGTGGTGTTATGTTATTATCACTATATGTGGGAATACCTATATGGTAGGTAACATTAGGCATTTTGTAAAACACAAAAAAAGTATATTTCTTTATTATCTACACTGAAAATATATCGCATTGGTAACTGTACCGTAGTAAATATTCTACAAATCTAAGTTTGTCATATATATCTTTGGCAATGAAGCTGATGTCAAACCCAGTCACCTTCACTAGACTGAAAAGAAGGGCACCTCAGGACTTACTCACAAGTACTCACTACCAGCAAGAATGAGCTGTAGTATCGAACTCAAACTCAAAGCATTTATTTCAAATAAACCAATTACAGGCACTTTTGAATTGTCAAAGGGTCGATCTTGGGTCGGTCAGTCAGAAAAATGAAGCTAGATTGCCCATTCCAAAGCGTAGATCCTATGGAGAAGAACGGGCAAGAAACTCCACGGACACTCTTTTAAAATCAAATATTTTACAAAATATTGGTTACATCGTTCATATTGAAAATATACATGTGAGAACAATGTAGAAAGACGTGCACGTTAAAAGCGTCCGTAATAAAAAAAAAGATAAAAACTAAAAACAATTAAATTAATTGGTGTTGCTCTGCTGAAACACATATTTAACGCTTGGGAGAACTCGCAAAATGCTATTGGAGTTTTTTGTGATCTCTCCAAAGCCTTTGATTGCGTGCACCATGACACGCTTTTGCGTAAATTACGTCATTATGGTGTCCAAAACGAAGCTCTCAAAGTAATAAATTCTTATTTACATAATAGGTTCCAATGTGTAGATGTTAATGGTGTGAAATCTTCCGGGCTACCAGTTCAGTTAGGTGTACCTCAAGGCTCAATACTGGGTCCATTCTTATTCCTAGTGTATATTAATGACTTACCATTCTATTTAAAGGGTATCTGTGACGTTGTACTGTTTGCAGATGACACCTCTCTTATTTTTAAAGTAGACAGAAACAGACATGATTTTGATGATGTAAACAGTGCACTCTCAATGGTTACGGATTGGTTTACGACAAATAACTTAGTTCTCAATGCCAAGAAAACTAAATGTATAAAGTTTGCCTTACCGAATGTTAGAAATCTGGGACCCAACATCGTCTTAGATGAAGAGGTGCTTAAGACTGTAGAATCAGCAGTTTTTCTGGGTATAACAGTAGATGCTAAACTTCAGTGGGGCCCACATATATCAAGCCTAGCGGGAAGGCTCAGTTCAGCCGCCTACGCCGTCAGGAAAGTAAGACAATACACTGACGTTGATACAGCTCGGTTAGTCTATTTTAGTTATTTCCATAGCGTTATGTCCTACGGTATTCTGCTATGGGGCAAAGCGGCTGATATTCAAAATATTTTTGTTCTTCAAAAACGAGCTGTTCGAGCAATTTACCAGTTAGGAGCTAGAGTTTCTCTGAGAGAATTTT
Organism: Cosmia trapezina; assembly: GCA_905163495.3. NCBI lineage: Eukaryota > Metazoa > Arthropoda > Insecta > Lepidoptera > Noctuidae > Cosmia > Cosmia trapezina. The sequence goes on from LR991024.1 coordinate 28,586,366, forward strand.
TTCAGGATATTGGTATTCTCACGGTGGCATCACAGTTCATCTTCGCCAACATCTTATACATTAGGCAAAATATACATTTGTACAGTAAAAACAGTGATATTCACAATATTAACACCAGAAATAAGGACAAATTACGTGCTCCATTTCATCGGCTTCATAAGGTTCATAACTCATTTGTTGGTCTTGGTATAACTTTTTATAACAAGCTACCTTCTTCTTTGCTAGATTTGCCTTTTAATGCGTTTAAAATTAAAGTTAAATCCAATCTTTGTTCAAAGGCATACTATTCTATCAACGATTACTTAAACGATAAGAATAGTTGGTCGCTGTGATTAACTCAAGACAATGTTTATGTTATGTTCTTTCTCCAGGATCAGCTTACATAATGACAGGTTACATGAGTTAAGTACTAAAATTGTTTATTTTATTTGACAAAAATATAATTTAATGTATTGTGTTGCGTAAATTATTTTGCATAGGTACTATTGTATAGAATCTAGTTCTTCTAACTGAACAGACAGCTGTGCTGCTGGGGAGTTTGTTCCGCTACTTCTTCTTCCCAGCTAAAGCACTAGGAAGTGGTGAAGGGCGGGCGTTTTGTGGGGACTGTCTTACTGTAATTTTGACGTTCAAAAAGTGCTGATTCTCAGCCTAATTTGAATAAAGGACTTTTGATTTTGATTTTGAATTTTTTGATTTTAAAAAATAAAAATAAGCCGTGGCAGCTAAGAGACGACCAGTCCCAACTGACGGCGCCCGTTCACGAACATGACGCATGGATCAGCACCAATTAGCTCAACCATTTTGAAGGGAACTTAATGATCCAACACACACGCCACCGCCAGCGAGACATTTGAGTGAGCATGACATACTCTCAACCGCCAGGGCACATTCAAGTCAGTGAAAGACGAACCCAGTAAAAGGTAGCTTTATATTAGCTACATAGTGCTCACACATGTGCTATGCATTTATACAATACTAAGAGATTGAATTTAAACAATGCAAAGAAAAATTTTGTTTCTTCTTAATCTTCAGCAGGTCCAACAATATTTTTGAATTCTAATCAATTAGTTTAAGCGTCCTTGTGGAGCAGGACCAGCATTTAGCCAAGCATTTTTGTCAGCGATGTAATCTCCTAACTTATAATATGCCTGGCTGCATAGTGTGCGTTTTATACATGATTTAAATTTCGTTTCATTCAGCTGGAGTATGTGCGGAGGTATTTTATTATAACATTTTAAACAGTACCCCATGAAGGATGAGTCTACTTTAGCTAGTCTGAAACCTGGTTGAACTAAATGGTCCCTATTTCTAGTCCTATAATCGATCGGATGGAGCAGTGGCTTCATACCGAGCAAGTTCAGAATCTTTATCTACCTATTGCTGAATGTCCCAGGACAGATTGCATTAAACAGGAGTTTAAAAAAAAAAATATATATATATACATATCTTTCTAAAAATAAATTCATGATGAAATAAGTGACACCAAGTTTAGTTCAATTGTGTTAATAAGCCGTGTCTCCTGCGAGTCCTTTTGCGAAATATTACACAGAAAACCTTAAACATAATCAGTTCGATGCCTAACAGCTAAAAAGGGATAAGCGACATTTTTTGCGAAATCAACTTATATTTTATGGTTAGAATCGCCTTTTTTTCTGCGTATATTAATCTAAGATTCGTGATTTCACAAAATGTCACTTATCCCGTTTTAGCTGTTAGGTATCGATTTTGTTTTCTTAGGCAAGCTGTCTCCTACGTATTCAAATATATTTAAGCCACACCTCTTTGTTGCGATGTTTTTGTGAAAAAACACGCAGGAGACACGGCTTTACCTACACCAATAGTCACGGCACGGATATAGTAAACGAGGCACCACCCGCATCCAGTATGTAGGTAAGAGAGAGACGCTTAGCGGTTTGAAAGCTCTTCGAAGATTCCTTCGTTTACGGAAGAAATACAGTTATTTTCAACACATGCTAGTTTTCAAGAGATGCGACTAGAATTCTAAAGAAACTGCTTTCTAAGTGCCTTTCAAGTAAGTACCTAAGAACGAGATGTGGAGTTTAAATCTCAGATATCTTGGTTTCAAGGATAATCTAATTTACTGTAGCTTGTTCTCTAAAAAGTAAATCATTTTTAGGGTTCCGTACCAAAATGGTAAAAAAGGAACCCTTATGGTGTGACTCAGTCTGTCTGTCTGCCGGTCTGTCTGTCTGTCTGTCTGTCACAGCTGGATATCTCAAGAACTACTAATGCTATCAATGCTATCAATGAAATTTGGAACAGTTTTAGATGACGTTTACCCAACTATTTTGCGAATAAGAAAGAAATAAAAATAATGCATTTTTTTTTGCAACAGGGACTGAAAGGGGCTTTAAAAATTCAAAGTAGGGCTACTAGGGCATGTGGGGTATCATATGAAAGAGCGCTGTTTGCACATTCTCAAACATTTTTTAATTTTTTTTTAGGCCACACAGTGTTCGACTTTTGATGAAAAATGTAAAAAAAAATACCGTCCCCCCCCCCCCCCCCCTTATCTCCGAAGTTTGCAAAGAGAAAAATCTGAAATTATTCTATGTGATAGAAGTTTATGTAAAGATTACAGGAAAAATAAAACGATGTCTCTAAATAGCACACTTTTTCAGAAATCGGAACGGAACCCTCGGTGCGCGAGTCCGACTCGCTCTTGACCGGTTTTATTTAAAGATGTAGGTCTCTCCTACATACATAAAATCTACCTACGTCTATTTATCGTCTATCGCCTGTTTAGAATTAAGTTCCTAAATAGTTTGCGAAGATCGTTCCTGCTTTTTCTGATGTTGGCGAATTATACTTTGTTCAGCTATTAAGGCTTGCCCGTCGCAAAAAGCGCGGTCACTGTCGGACTGCATAGAAAAGAAAGAGAAGCGCGATGACACAACGCTTGCAAAATATGAAGTAATTATCGATTTACAAAAAATCTGTTGATTAAACTAAAAAAGTAATTAGAACAAATCATTCCTTATTAGTTTGTAAAGAACTGTATAAATTTATGAACACTTTTAATGAAAACTGTAGGAGTAATATGGTAACAACTCGAAAAAATAGACCGAAATAGACCTGGATTTAGGTTTTTTTTTTCCTTAGTTCTACAAACTAAAATAGATTTCAGGACACATGAAATCACTTATTATGTGTCGTAGATTACTGTGTATTTTTTCCTATCAGAAAGATGCTATAGTTACTGTAAAAGATGGTTACAAAGTTATTTAGTTTCGCCGTATTTTAGGAAGGAGCAGCCTTAATCCTTAAAATGAAGCAAGATGTGGTAGTCTTTGGAAGAAGTTGAAAGACAATCAAACATCCGAATTCAAACTTACCTACTTCATCGCCTCTTCATACCTCAAAACTATTCACTCCGCTTATTAGTCCACTTAAAACTCGCACTTGGCTAAATAACTCATACCCACATTGAATCTACCCACATTATGGCTCACCAACCATTACCTCGGCCACTGAGATACGTTAAAATGTAGTAAAACCTACAACTTTGTCACTGCCACTAAAACTCGGAGCTGTTTTCAGCTAGGGATGTAACGGAGATCATCTTAGCGGAGCTGCGGAGGCCGGAGGTAGTTTTTAGGGTTCCGTACCAAAATGGTAAAAAAGGAACCCTTATGGTGTGACTCAGTCTGTCTGTCTGTCTGTCTGTCTGTCACAGCTGGATATCTCAAGAACTACTAATGCTATCAACTTGAAATTTAGAACAGTTTTAGATGGCAAACAGTTTTAGATGGCATTGACCCAACTATTTTGCAAATAAGAAAGAAATTAAAATATTTATATTTTTTTTGCAACAGGGACTGAAAGGGGGTCTTAAAAAATCAAAGTGGGACTACTAGGGCATGTGGGGTATCATATGAAAGAGCGCTGTTTGCACATTCTCAAACATTTTTTTCTTTTTTTCAAGCCGCATAGTTTTCGACTTCTGATGAAAAATGTAAAAAAAATACCGTTCCCCCCCCCCCCCCCCATTATCTCCGAAGTTTGCAAAGAGAAAAATCTGAAATTATTCAATGTGATAGAAGTTTATGTAAAGATTACAGGAAAAATAAAACGATGTCTCTAAATACCACAGTTTTTCAGAAATCACCAACAAAAATTACATATAAATGATAGTACGGAACCCTCGGTGCGCGAGTCCGACTCGCTCTTGACCGGTTTTTTAAAATTAATTTAAGATTTATTTAAAAAAATAATCGACCTATTGGAAATCAAAATATAGAAGGGGCAAACTATTTATTTATTTATAGGCTGTTCAACAATTAGTACACTATTATTTTACAATTTGTACGTTGCAAACTCGCCTCCAGCAATTCACAGCATGCACTACATTATGCGCAGATAATAACATTATTAAATTATTTGAAACAAGTAATACATAGTTTAGACAAAAAATAAATTATTAAGTCGATAACAATAGATTACATAAATTAAATTAATTAAGATTAAATTTATTTTTTTCATAAATTAAATGAATTAAGATTAGATTACATTATAATTTACCAAAAACAGTTTTGTGGCTTTGTCACCCTCTATAGAGCAAGATCCCAGCCAGGGCCGCCAGACCTTACTTATTTTCTGATTAACAAAATGTATGGGATAGAGTAGTGTTAGTATGTACTTTGAACGTACGCATACCTGCTAGCTTGGGCTGACGGCAAATTTTCAGTTTACTAAAGTTACGCACAATTATTACTTACTTTTCTTAACTCTTTAACCGTCGATTGACATCCAGGTGTTCAGATAACAATAAAAATCTACTGTGTCTGCTAATTGGCGTGCGGCGGGTTAAAGTCTGATTGCTGATTTTTATGTATGTTTTACAGATTATTGTTAACTCCTAAAATGTCGATTGCACACCATGTGTCTGCTTGGCGCACGACGACGGGTAATTAATAATAAATACTGTAAAACTTGTTGATTACGAAATTAAATAAACTTATACTGTTAGACACTTCTGCGTATTATGAGGTCTTCACTTAGGTGGAGCCAGTCTTACCAAGGGGTATCGTATTACCCAGTTACTGGGTTGTGGAGGTCAGACAGGCAGTCGCTCCATGTAAAATACTGGTATTCAGCTGCATCCGGTTAGACTGGAAGCCGACCCCAACATAGTTGGGAAAAGGCTAGGCAGATTGACTTAGGTGGAGTCAGTTTTCATTGTTAAACATCCGTTAAAAACAGGCTACGATATGATTATGGATGTACGATTTCTTGCGGAAGTTTCGCATTGACGGAGGCGGATGCAAGGTTCCTTCGCAACCCTATGTTCAACGTGTTGCTTCAGTTTAATCTGATCCAGTGTCTTAAATTCTGGGTGTTTGAGGGTAGTTTTAAATGTTTTGACGTTACAAGTGCTCTGGCTGGTTCAGTTTTGGTTTGGCTCTAAAGCAAAGTTGGGTAATTCAAAAGTGTTTGCAGTTCTGAGGACACATTTACAGCTTAGTGGAATTAATGTGTGTGTGCAATTGCAGTGCGCAAATCCTAGTAATTATGTCTTTAACTACTCATAGGAGAAGCTGTTTTTGATATTTCTCTCTCATGTTTTCACTGCCAATAAAGTTTGAGATGACAGGGCATTATTCTTATTCATGAACCATAAGGCGTTTCATCCATTGTCGGATGAATATGTTAGCTATAATCAATCTAAGCCACAATAAACCCGACGTCCACACATCCACACTGGATGAATCGTCTGTTTTGTAACAGTAGAACAGTTTATAGGTACTTTATGGAAGTACATAGTAGACAAATGGATTGATTTTATCTCTCGCATTGATTCTATGAGCCGTGTCGAGTGTCTTGTGTGAGTACATGTTATGTAACGGTCGGTCGGGGATCGGTCTTTATTAATGGATAGTCACGATTTCTTTTCTTCAGACGTAGAGCCAAGACGGCTCTCATGCGGAAAAGCATATTCTGCAGAGCCCCACAAATTTATAATAAAATTAAAAAATCAATTAGATAGTCAGATTTGGCTTTAAGAAGCAATTTAAAGAATTTTTATGTAATAAATGCTATTATAATTTGAATGACTACATAAATGACACTGGCATATTAATTTATTTCTATTATTATTTATATTATTTAATTTCTAATCTGACATCCCTTTTTGAATTTGAACTTTATTTATGAAAAATATTATTAATAACAATTTAAGACCAATGTAATATGTTTGACATTTGTACGCCCATGTGGTAGAATGTGATGAGATAATATAATTATGTTAACTTAAGACCATGTAATACATACCAACCATGTTCTAACAAATAAAATGATTATGATTATGATTATTATGATTATGATTATGATCAGAGATGAGGCATAAACAGTCATGAATATGCCTTAATTTCGTAGAAAATGCTATTAAACATAAAGCATTAATTGGTTCAATTTAAATTCATGGTCACCAAAACAGTTTGTAGTATTTTTTATTATTATTAACTTGAAAATGCAAAATAGTGAAAAAATCGTAAGTACAACCCTTATAAACCTCAATTAAGTGAGCTATATAGCTGTAATTTTATAGTTTTTTTGGTACGCCCCGGTCGCTAGATCAAGATCTAATCCTGGACGTCGACAAAAATTTAGAAGTCTAGTCGTTTTGAAAAGCCTACTTGATTGAGTTTATTATGTTGTCATACAAGGGCGCGTCACGCCCTGAAAAATATAGTCGTGATATTTTAAACATGAGATTGTTTCAGTTTAATAGACCAGCCTGAGGTACCTGTATAGAACAAAGAAATCGGTTCCATAGTTTTCGTAAAAATCAACATGTAAAACAGTTTTTCGCACCACTTGCTCAAAAAAGTGACATTCTATGCCACAAAAAGCGAACATAACAATAGTCATTTTTAATCTGTTAAAAACAGGGAAAGAAAATTGTACTGAATTTCATTCATCCTCTAGGGGGAGAATGTGATTTAAATTTGGAATACTTACCGAAATTTATACTGAACTACATCTATGTTTACACCATTGAGTTTGTATATAAAGCATTATACATCTTTTTGAAAAAGGAATACGGATTTATTATGCAGTTATGATTATTAAATAAAATTACGACAACCGACGAAGCCGTATGAGCTTGATGCCTTTGCTTTTCCGACAAAAAAATAGTAGTCTAGGAACTTGCCGCGTTTTTGTTTTCTTCAAATACATAAACGTTAAGTTTATTTTAATTTATTTTTATAAATAAGTTAATGTTCTAAATAAATGCTTATCTCATATTATTATTGTGTTAATTTTTTCGCAAATGGTACGAAAAGTAGAGTATTTTCCTCGGTGATAAAGCTGTCTTAGTCTTGGGTGAAGTTAAATCCCTCGCTACACTCAGGACTCGTCTTAAATCCCTCGCTTCGCTCGTGATTTAAGTTTTTAACACCCTAGCTACGCTCGGGAGTAAACCTCGAGTCCTTCGTTACGCTCGCGATTTAAATCGTCACCCGCGACAGAAGACACTGCTTTATCCCCTTGGTTAATAATCTACTATTAATCAAACATTACACTTTTTTTCTGTTTCCACTGAAAAATGTTTTCAATGGAAACATTGGAAACATTTTTTCACTTTATTTACTTTGCTATCATTTTTAGTCAGATGGGTACATAGAACAGAAAAAAAGCTCTAAATCCTCTTTTATCTGTTCTGTCACAGAATAAATAATAGTACTAACGTACAGAAGTTGCACTCCTTTGATCTTGAAGAAAGCCGCTTTTATAATAGCCTACAAAATCTTTTCCCCTCCATGCGCAAGCTAAATTGCTCTTAATCGCCGCGCTTGAGAGTTGTTATTACTTTGTGTCGTTACTCGTCCGTAACATACCTACGCCGCTTAGCCGAGTACTAGGGCTGTCCGAAAAGAAAAATAAAATAAATAAAATATGGTACCATACCATACATACCTGAAGGTATGGTGGTGGTGGTGGTGGTGGGGTATATGGTACCTTTTTATACTTTTATTGTATTTATGTCTATCTAGAGTTGTTTCACTTTAATGTAATGTCTTATAATTTTCAAACGTTATTTTTTATTAATCAATCAAACAATCATCAATTATTTTTAATACACCATCATCCCGTATAATATTTAGAAGTGTTCTAAAGTAAACAAGGTACAAACACGTCTTAAAATTGAAAGTGACATTTGGGCCACTTTAGTCGCCTGAACATGGTCATAAAACAACTAAAGATGCCTCAACGCACCAGTGGCTAAGTTTGTGCGATCGTACGATCGCGGGTAGGTGCAATTGCTTGTTAATCCTAAGTTAATCTTTAATTACTTTAAGCGATTTTGGACATTACTCCTGAAACAATACGACGCGCACACAAACCCCCACCACTCCGCCGAGAGCTCAAGTTAAATGTCGGCAACTATAGTAAGTAGGTAGGTAGGTAAAAAAAAGGTAACAACAAGACTCGACATTTCGTAATGGATTTTCGTCATTCAAAAAGTAACTATATTATCACTAATTTATATATAGTATAGTGATCATGTGAATAGTACCTATACTTAAATTCAAAATCTAAGATTTAATTTTTTCATGGGCGGCCGTACGTGTCTCGCTCGCTGAGCGCGTAGTACACCTTGACTGACTTGAAACCCAGAGTTGCCGCGAGCTGTAGGTACTTATCTCGAGCGGAATGTACCAGTGCAAGAGGCCTGGTTCTGTGGACCTACCCGGTCAGGTGAGGTTAAAAATTCTACCTCATCTGACTAAAAATGTTCCATATCTCCAGACATTATTTTTCTCACAATGCTGGCGGTAGTTGACAACACTACTCGCCTTAATAAAGATATTCTCAAGCAGCGTAAGTAACTTATGAAAGCACGTAAGATTTATATCTAGTAGAAATAGGGGCTGAATAAATGATGGCCTGTTTGCCGGCTTGAGGCCCCTCGGGACAACAAACAGTTTGTCTGTAAATTAGATTTTGTTTGACTAGCTCTAGGTCTTGTACCTACCTAAAATATTCTTGAAATTGTTCACCATTTTTGGACGCTCCATCAAAGTTTGATTTGACTCAATTTTGGAGATTTTGTGATTTCTATCAAGTTTCTACATTAAAACTTGTGTACTTTTTTGTGTATCATAATGTGGTAGGTATATTATTATTTGATTTACACACCTTATGTTTTTTGCCAAGTTACAAGCAATGTTTATTTATTTATTTATCTACACCCATGTTATAAATCCTCTATAAAAGTTTCTAAAACAGTTAGCTTATTGCCAACATTACAACTGCCAGTGTCATAGTAACCATGGTAACCATAATAGCATCCAAACGAGTGTTTTAATGTTGTACAGAATTTCGTAATGCAACTCGTTTTCAAAAAAAAGAACATTGTAATACACGCGCGTTTCACTACAACAGCGCCGTAATTTAAAAAAAGAACTTATTCGAATTCACGTCGTATACTATGACGCCGGCCGCCATGTTCGATACAAGTATTAGTATTGCAAAAAACTGTTTCAGAACCTTTTATAGAGACGTCAAAGAGCTAACACAGAAACTGACAACCGGAAAAACGTCACTTAATAGTTTTAAAAATCTTTAAAATACGTGCGAAGTTACCAAGTAAGTAGGGAAACTACATTGTAATAATCATATCTGAAAAATGAAGCAACGAATTATAATTATATATAGGCACTCCAACGACTTGTTCACTAATACATATTACATAAAAAAACTTATAAGTAGGTATATCTAATATTAGGGTGAATTTGTCACTTAAAGAAGTACACAGCTGTATGTTACATAGCAAATATATACAAAATGTTATAACTGGTCAATTCGAAGTTTTTCTCTATGAATCGTTAACCCACACCCATGGACCTAAAAAAAAAGGCGGACGCCGTCTCCTTTAACAATAACTGAAGCACCCATCGTAAGTCAGTGCGCTAATGTCTACAAGCCAGCACGCACACATTCACACCATAGTAAGTCTACCGGCCGCCATTACGTTACACGAGCGACGGCGTCTTTGCAGGTACTCAAATCACGCACACATAGATCGGTAGGGTGCTTCACTTTCGATATGCGTGGTGCGGAGTCCATCTTTTTTTATAAGTCTATGCCCACACCAGGGTGTCTACTCCCTAAGTCCGTCCGTCCGTCCGTCAGTCCGTCCGTCTGACATAACGATTCTTGAAAACAAGTGTAAAAGTAAAATTTTTCGGACGGGCAAAACACATCGGGAGTAGGGACAACTGTCAAATCGTGTTGTCATTCATACATCGTTCGGGCACCGAACCAATCATCCATCCGTAGGTGATACGGAGTAGGAAACTCCCGTAACGAAGGCCGAAAATACGCCAGAAAACTACTATTCCAGATCTGATTTTTTAAATCATGTCGAGTAATAAATGTTCATACAATGAGTTATTCCGTTGAAAAGATCTAGCACAGTTCCTGATCTGGTTGATTAACTGAAAAGTAACAATGATAAACGGCTAGTTTACCCACCCACGTCTCGGTTTCCCAACCGCAGTCACTGACATAGAAGTTAACACAACTTTAAAGTTTCAAGGCAAAAGAAAAGCACCATGTTCTTGCCAAACCGAAGCTTGCAGTCACCGCAGAGTATAAAGGGGTCGCAGTTAACCAACTTAAACACACGAAAAGTTCCCATCAATAGCAGACCAGTAGGAAGAAGTGAATTCACTTGGTTCCCTTATTTCCTTGTTTTTATCGCAAAGTGAATTATCAGAGGAACTCTAAGTAAGTGTTCTTTGAGCTTAGCAAAATCCTTTGCTTTTGATTTTACGCTTGATTTCACTTTAGTAGAGAAATACTCTAAGTACAAAAAGTTGTAGACGTCAAGTTTGGTATGGTTGTTGTGAATGTTTTTTTCGAGCTTGTTTAATCTTGACTTAGAATTTTATTTGCATAGAGGAAGTTTTGTTTTTTTATTCAAGCTGATTCCATTAATAAAATTCACAGAATTAAAGGCTTTGTGAAATGTAAGGAAATAAAATTTGATTTTTAACCCCCGACACAAAAAGTCAAGAAATGAAATTTCTCTGTTGACCTTTTAACTTCATTAATCTAAGTACCTATTAATATTTTGGTGATGAGCGTCGACGCATCGGGGGATAAAAATAGGAAACCAAGGGATACAACAAAAGCCACAGTACATAACAAAAGCACAGATAAGAAAATAGAAACGTATTTATCCGAACAAGAACGTATCCTATTTATTAATCCTCATCATACAATATTGGACCCGACAGCCGACCCTTAGATTCCATTGTTTGTAATCCTACGCTAATGGGACACTCAATATGTTTGCCAAATGCGTTACTATTGATCTGATACGATTAATAATAAACAAGGAAGAAGGTGAATCTATGGATGGAGATAATCCCCATGTTAATTATGTTAGAGATTTGTTTGGGAAGGGCGATAAAGGATTTTGTTTATGTCATGTCTTTCGAGATGATGTTGTATTTAAAGAGGGGTTTGTGGCTAAGTAGTAACAGCCACACGGATCGATTGACCAGGTTAAGTTACGCTTGCCGGGGTTGGTCTGTGGATGTATGACCATTTTTACACACCCAGACCTCTCCGTACCTCAGAAAGCACGTTGAGCCGTTGGTCCCGGCTGTCATTTGTGGATCTTTGACAGTCGTTACGGATCGGCAGAAGCCCGAAAGTCTGACAACCAGTCTTACCCAAGGGGTATCGTATTGCCCAGTAACTGGGTTGTGCTATAAGTAAAATACTGGTTCATTCAGCTGCATCCGGTAAGACTGGAAACCGACCCCAAAATAGTTGGGAAAAGCCTAGGCAGACGATGTTGTCTTTATAGAGAGTAACAATTTAAATGAAAAGTGCAATGTTTGAAATAATGATCCAAGAGTAATGGATAATTTCATGTAATAAACAGGGGTGAGTAAGAAGACACTGAAGAGAGGTCTTCAATATTACTTATCAGTTTCATAAATGCCAGGCAAACCTTAAATCGACTTTCCAAAATATCGTTTCTTTGTACTCTGCACACATTTTCAATCTTTGGGCACATGGGCATGGCATTGGATAAGCTACTCATATGATAAAACCATTCAAGTTTTTGCCGTGGCTCTAACAATAACGACCTTTGTATCCTTCCCCAAAAAGGGGCTTTCAAGAATACCATTCAATCAATCTCCAAATCAAATCGTTCCAGGGTGATCCTCAGAAATTTAGCCAAGCGTTCGTAAAACACAATATTGAGCCGCAAAAACGATGAAAAGCAAAAGTTTCCCCCCATAGTAGGGGGGGCGAGCCAAGTGACGCGTGAACCGCGCTCCCTGATCGGCCACTAAACGATGACGTACGAAGTTTTTTGGCTCTCACTATTCCAACAAGGTGACTCAAATTGGGAATAGTTTGCCGAACTTTTTGAACGATCATCGGTTAACATTGTGCGTGGCTTTGTTTTGTTTTCCCAATTGACAGTTGTCTTGTTTTGTTTTGTTTTAGTTACTTCAGTTAGTTTCAAAATTCTCCAGAACCAGTAAGTTTTGATTCGGTTTTGGTAGCAAGTTCTGAGAGCTAGAACTAAACATGGACTCGGGCTTAAATCAGTATACGTATCAACTTAATTGAAATACCGTTTTACTGTGTATGTCGTTTACAGTGAAATAGACGACCGGTCCAATACGAGGTTTAGTTTAATTGACTTTGAGAACTTACTTAGGATAACGAGCAGCAGCTTATGGTTTATGATTTTAATTTTGTAGAACTTACCATTTTTTTAAATTCATAGATAAAATGGGAACATTCACCTGATCTACTAGATTGAGTGACGTCAGCAAATTCGTCGGGGGTCGACAATGCTCCTCGTAATGCGATTTCAAGACGAGTCGTCAATCGATTTGACTCGTGAAGTCGTGACGCGGCAATTTAAAATAATCGATGACAGAAAAAAGGACGAAAACTACCGTTATATTTATCTTCAGGCTGTTAGAGGTTGGCCTACACGTAAGTTAATCTAAATATATATAAGAGAAGAAACTGACTGACTGATTGACTGACATATCAACGCACAGCCCAAACCGCTGGATATAGAGATTCCTTTGGCACGTAGGTTCCTTATGATTTCGATGAAAGGGATAGAGACAGACCATTGACCTGGGTTACTTTTTATTCCGGTAGTGTGTTCCCGTGAGACAATTTCCGACATCCACGCGGCCGAAGCCGCGGGCAACAGCTAGTGAAAATATATATTTTTTACTGCTTTGTTGTTTTTACGACCTATGTTTCACTAATTTCATCAGAATTGTATCTAGCTAATTTTGTATTTCAAAAGAAACTTTGATATTCGGAAACAAAGCCAATAATTCGGGGCAATGAATTGTCTTTAGTGTCTATATCATTACTTTTTTGATTTTGGTTTAAAAAAAATCCTGTCTTTGTGCATACGTTACAATTTTAATTATTTTTCGTGCATAGCGTCATCGATTATTTATTGCACTTAAAATCAGCATATAAATTAAATAGCTACCTGGTTTACATGCAAACAATTTGCTGTAAAAAGTCGCTTCTATCGATGAACAGAATAATCTATGCATGAGTCCTTTGATATTTTTATAGCGGTTGACCTCCCTTTATATTTTAGGTTTGGTTTTTGAAGCTCACACGCCTTTCCATATTTATAGGTTCCATAGTCCGTATGTAGTTTTGTTATGTTTTTTTTAGCCGGAGTAGCTCGTGGCTAAGTAATAACAGCCGCACGGGTCGATCCATGAGGTTAAGCTACGCTTGCCAGGGTTGGTCAGTGGATGGGTGACCATCTTTACATACCGAGACTCCTCCGTGCCTCGGAAAGCACGTTAAGCCGTTGGTCCCGGCTGTCATTCGTGGATCTTTGACAGTCGTTACGGGTCGTCAGAAGCCCGAAAGTCTGACAACCAGTCTTACCAAGGGGTATCGTATTACCCAGTTACTGGGTTGTGGAGGTCAGACAGGCAGTCGCTCCATGTAAAATACTGATATTCAGCTGCATCCGGTTAGACTGGAAGCCGACCCCAACATAGTTGGGAAAAGGCTAGGCAGATTGATTGAGTCCGTATGTAGTTATTTCCATGCATATATTTTTATAGATCACATATAATACTAGAGCTCTGTTTTCTGAATTGTTTACTTGTAAAAGTTTAAAATGTTTTTGATTAATTGTATTCAACCGAAATAATATTTTATGTGAACCACAAATATTATGACGAAGTTGAATGAATTTGATGACCTCTTCAAATAAATAAATGAAATCTAAAATTTAGATCATGATCTATGATAGTCAGAACCTAAATTATAACAGTAACTTAATGGTAATCGTCGAGAGAATACGTTCTTGACATCTGTCTATTTCATACTAAAGAATATGTGTTTTGCGAATTTGATCCATAAAGTTACTAGAGATTGAACTGATAGCTGTCGAATTCTCTTGACGGCCAAAAAACACACAAAGGCTCTCACAGACAGAGGCGACATCGCGTCGCGTCGCGTCGCATCGTGTCGCGTAGTGGTGTTGCGACGCGATAATATCGCAATATCGCTCGCGATATCGCCTCTGTCGGTAAGAGCCTTAATGCACCTCACGCATCCAGTATTCCCAGTTGTCTTCATTTGCAGCTACCGAAGCGGACCAGTTAAACAATACAATACAGATACAATTGATTCCTATCCAATGAAACGTTATATTCGCTAAATCTAGATCATTGTTGGTTCCTCGAATACTCCGTGATTAATGTGAAATGTACTGAGAATCTGTAATTGGTGAGTTGTGTTGTTCGTGATGTATGTATTGCAGCTTTATTTATTGCTTTAGTTTCTATGTGTATTGATTTGTTAGGTTCTACTACGTAACTGTTACCTGCTTCTTGTTTATTTGATTCCATCAGTGGGCAAAAACCTCTCATTGCGGTTTTCGGACTTGGTTGTAGAGTCAAAACTATTTTTTTTTCTGCCATCTTCTTCCTAGTCGTTCATCTTCTTCTCCTGAGATGATTTTTATTACATTAGTCTCATCTTCACAAGGGATTTAAATTTATACCTATAACATTGTAAAATGTGGGTTTACTTACGCCTTCTCCTTCAAAGAATATAGCGTGATGTTCTTCGACACCGTCTGGCTGTGTCAGGGCTCCACTTAGCGGAAATTTTGACTTACAGTTCATAGCAAGTATGGCTACTTCATCTCTTCACATTTTTTGATAAATGTCAGTGATTTGTGTTTGTTTTGGAGCACAATGTAGTGTTTCGAATGCGGTTTTATTACGTATGCGCTTTTGCTGGTCTTTTATATACTGGTCGAAAGTTCATTTGAATGAAATTGGTTTTCAACGAATATTGTGATTTCATTCGTTTTTTTTATGTTTTTTGGATTTCTTATTCATTTGGAAGTAGCCCGTGGTTTATGTTAAGGGTATTACGATATATTTTTGTTATGTCATGTATTGGTACCTGATTGTATTCACCTTCTGGAATACCTTCATTGCAAACTTACCTAGTCCCAAAATACATAGTAAATCTTTAGCCCTTAAAATTCCCCAAATAATTTTAATCTAAGCGGATCCCGTTTGACCTGCCCCTATGCTTCTATAACCCGTAACGTTGCCTAAAGCTATTACGTACCTGCCCTTTTCAATAGGTTTCTTTATCTCCGACCTTGTTCAGGCCTGTTATACCCGGTTACCCGGTTTTAGGGAGCAGCCATTACTCAGTTAATAACTCATTGATCCCCCTTGAGTTATGGGCAAAGGAGACGCTTTGGAGAATATTCCCCATTATGTTAGAACGGTGGGAATTAATTGCCGCAATTGTGTTTATTTAATTGATTGTATTAAGTTTCTTGTTTTTAATTGATTTATTTTTGACGTTTGTGTATTGTGTGTTCCCTTATTGGGAAATTGACGTCATTTTGTATTTTTATCAAAATTAAGAAGGAAGATTAAAATATTTTTAGAGATGCAATTAAATTATCCCGTTAGTTAATCCAGTCCTGATTTGATTTCAAAGATCATGCATACATTTAGGCATATCCTAAGACTACACAAGATTTCGCGTGGTTTTTGAAAATGATTTCTATTCCCTACAAAAGAGTTGGTAAGTATAGTTATGTATGCTAAATACGTAAGCTTCGAAACTCAATAATTGCAAAAGAAGGAAACAACCCGAACTGACACGCAAAATTCTTTTTATTCGGGAATCGAATCTGTCTCCCTAGGGACCCCTGTTCTCAATTTAACACGGGTGAAGGCTGCGCGAATAGTTGATAACAGAGTTATACGGAAAATAACATCACGCTTTTATACCCCAAAGAGGCGAGAAAATAGAGATAGAGGTGTATAATAGTACACTCGCATTTTTCTCATATAATAGCGGCAAGTCTATTGCCATTAACCAGGCTCAAATTAACCGAGCCCAAATTAACCGGGCTCAAATTAACCGGCCTCAAATTAACCGGGCTCAAATTCAGACTCCGAGCTGCTACTGAAAAATTAATAACAGAAAAGAATAATGACATTTTGCCCGACGTTTTTTTTTTTGTCGTGGGGAAATCCTCATGGATACCCTCCGTCTGGGAACACGGAGGGTTATGTCGGACTATTTTGCTCGACCTGGGGATGGAACTCAGGACCTCACGTCAACAGTCACGTTTGCGACTGCCAGACAAACAGGCATTCAAAATAAAATTAACAA
The DNA here is from genome assembly GCA_905163495.3 of Cosmia trapezina. NCBI lineage: Eukaryota > Metazoa > Arthropoda > Insecta > Lepidoptera > Noctuidae > Cosmia > Cosmia trapezina. The sequence continues at coordinate 28,603,088 of LR991024.1, forward strand.
TCATAATAGATTTCCACGTAAACATTTTAAAAGCAAAACAGATAAGTAGGTACATAATTAAATCGAAGCAGGAAATCGGAAAACAATTTGTTTTAAATAATTTCCAAATCAGTTTGATTGGATTAATGTTTATATAAATAACAACTAGAAATAACATTGGTGTCGAAACTAAGTTGTAACAATCAAAATGCTTGATTGGGGATCCGACAATGTAATTGGATTAAGTCCCTACTATGAATTCCTATTACTTACATTTGATTTCACTCTCACGACCGTCAATGGAAGTTAACTATTGCTACATACCGAAGATTTCCCAAAACTATTTTTTTCCGAGTTCGCTGATTTGCGTGATTTTACGGTTACAATACTGAATTCCAATGGGTTTTAATTTATTTAATTTAGTTTATTTAACTCAGACAAAGTCCATTATTTGTTAGTCACAATTTTCTTAATGCATAACATGAAAGATTATTTCAATTAAGATATCTGAAATTTACATATTCGTACACGCAATAATATTATATAATTATATTTTTTTAATAAATATTTAAAAATGTAAGGAAACAAGAAAGAAAATTAATAAGCTACATACATAATAATTTAAAAAAAAAATATAATGAAGATAAGTACTAAGAAAGGATTTATGAAATTATCCCCAAAAACGGGGATGAAAGTTCGTCATTAATCACACCTTGTCAAATTCTAAAACAAAAGCATGACAATTTAAAATCATGCGAAGCCTACACGTAGGCATACCTAGGCTACGTATGCTTTTAAATTTTCATGATTTTACGTCTAACATCCCTTTATGAATAAACTCTATATGTTTATCCCTTCCCATGGCATGGGGCTTGTAAATAGACAGTTAATCCCCGGCAGCCCGGCGAGGCGTGTGAGTCGTTTGAGTGCGTCTGAACATGCCATTACGCTGGGCTACCGGAATACTGCTGTCTAAATATTAAAGTCTTATTTCAACTGGTGTGTCTGTGTTTTCTGAAAACGTCTACATGCTGTAGCGTTACGAATAATTCAGTTTAGTGAGGGTTATGGGTGTGTCAGGAAATTGTACAGGGTTTTGTGTTGTTTGGGTGATTGACGTTGTGAAAATAATTGAGAGGTGTTTGAATTGCAATGCTTTGTTATTTTAAATATTGAAAAGCGAATAATCTATACTTATTAAAAAATTAAGTCACCTTTCGAGACTATCTGTGTGGCCGCGTTGTTCTTCTAAACTACGCGACTGATTTTGATGCGGTTTATTATTGTGTTGCACGAATCCAACATTAGCTAACGGAGACTTTAAATTCATGCAATCCCTTGCATTTTGTATCAAACAGAAAGTGACAGCATAGGTACATTTTTGTGAAAACTGTATTTTGTCAAGTCGTAAAAATCATGCGAAGTAGGGCCGGGTCGCTAGTAATAATAATACATTATTTATTTCAGACTAGTACATACAATACATAAAATATTAGCAACAGTAACTTAAAAACTATATTAGTAAACCTTACAAACTAAAAACAATAAAAAAAAACCGGTCAAGAGCGAGTCGGACTCGCGCACCGAGGGTTCCGTTCCGATTTCTGAAAAAGTGTGCTATTTAGAGACATCGTTTTATTTTTCCTGTAATCTTTACATAAACTTCTATCACATAGAATAATTTCAGATTTTTCTCTTGGCAAAATTCGGAGATAAGGGGCCCCCCCTTATCTCCGAATTTTGCTAAAGGAAAAACGGAAAGACGGTATTTTTTTATATTTTTCATCAGTAGTCGAAAACTGTGCGGCCTAAAAAAAATAAAAAAAATGTTTAAGAATGCGCAAACAGCGTTCTTTCATATGATACCCCACATGCCCTAGTAGCCCCACTTTAAATTTTTAAGACACCCCCTTTTTCAGCACCTGTTACAAAAAAAACATGAATATTTTTATATCTTTCTTATTTGCAAAATAGTTGGGTCAACGTCATCTAAAACTATTCTAAATTTCAAGTTGATAGCATAAGTAGTTCTTGAGATATCCAGCTGTGACAGACAGACAGACAGACAGACAAACTGAGTGACACCATAAGGGTTCCTTTTTTACCATTTTGGTACGGAACCCTAAAAACGGATAAAACGTGGTATAACAACGGCTGGACCGATTTAGATGAAATTTTGTGTGTATATTTGAATGGGTTCCTGGATGGTTTTAAAACACAATTGGACCCGGTAGGTGGCGCTGCAGTCGGGTTCTAGGATCGTTCAGACAGGACATCGTCTGTCGGGGCCCCGACGTTTGTTATATAATGTATTCAGACGGCTCATAAAATGACCAAAGATAGTAGAATGAAACGGTTTGTATGCGAAACAAATGAAACATGTATCGTTCAAAAGGTTAGCCGGGTTTTGTTCTGAAAGCCGGGAGTGGGTCAGAGCTGAATGGTGGCGATTATGATACTCGACTCTTTTGCAACCATGGTAAACAGTATTTCTACAATTTCATTATTTGTTTTTTATCTGTTTGATAGATAGATATAGCTTAAATCGTCTATTTATTACAAAATAAATAGCACAACACACAAAAACATAATTGAATTATAACAAATTACATGAAAAGGTATTAAAAAATACTTACAAGGTGGCCCTATAAAAAAAAACCGGTCAAGAGCGAGTCGGACTCGCGCACCGAGAGTCCCGTTCCGATTTCTGAAAAAGTGTGATATTTAGAGACATCGTTTTATTTTTCCTGTAATCTTTACATAAAGTTCTATCACATAGAATAATTTCAGATTTTTCGCTATGCAAACTTCGGAGACAAGGGGGGAGAATGTGCAAACAGCGCTCTTTCATATAATACCCCACATGTCCAAGTAGCCCCACTTTAAATTTTTGAGACCCTCCCTGTCAGTCCCTGTTACAAAAAAAACATATGTATTTTTATTTCTTTCTTATTTGAAAAATAGTTGGGTAAACGTCATCTAAAACTGTTCCAAATTTCAAGTTGATAGCATTAGTAGTTCTTGAGATATCCAGCTGTGACAGACAGACAGACAGACTGCGCTGCTGACTGGGTTCCTTTTTACCATTTTGGTACGGAACCCTAAAAAGGATAAGACTTTGTTTATTGACAAACACAAGCATGTAGTTGAACAGTAAACATAAAAACTTTTTTACAAAAAAAAACCGACTTCCAAAAAAAACACTACAAACTGAAAAATAACTTTAATTTCGGAAGTCGGTGTCTTTGGATCTGTATTTTAGTTTTTTGCCACCGACTTCCGAAATTAAAGTTATTTTTCAGTTTGTAGTGTTTTTTTTGGAAGTCGGTTTTTTTTTTGTAAAAAAGTTTTTATTTTTCACTTTTTAGTGGTTCAGTTTGTAATTTATCTAAGTTACAATAACCCAATGTCAACTGCTCATCACGTTTTACAAAATATTGCTTTTTCCGATGCAGGGACGTTAATTGTTGAGGAGTTCTCCTAGTAAGAACCAGGAGAACTGGAGCTCATGGTGAAGTCACCATTACCATTATGCATTTTGACGAGCATAAACCATATTAAAGTAATCGAATCGCAACCTGTGATATACTTAGATATATCTGCCTAGCCTTTTCCCAACTATGTTGGGGTCGGCTTCCAGTCTTAACCGGATGCAGCTGAATACCAGTATTTTACATGGAGCGACTGCCTGTCTGACCTCCACAACCCAGTAACTGGGTAATACGATACCCCTTGGTAAGACTGGTTGTCAGACTTTCGGGCTTCTGACGACCCGTAACGACTGTCAAAGATCCACGAATAACAGCCGGGACCAACGGCTTAACGTGCTTTCCGAGGCACGGAGGAATCTCGATATGTAAAGATGGTCACCCATCCACTGACCAACCCCGGCAAGCGTAGCTTAACCTGACGGATCGACCCGTGCGGCTGTTATTACTTAGCCACGAGATATACTTAGATATAATTGAGTATTTCCGATGGCCCTCTGTGGTCTTCATCATCAGTTCCAGTTCACCGAATGATATTTTCCGAGAGCAAATGCACGAGTTACTATAAAAAATACCGAAATCGATATAGGTGTGCCAATAAAATTTGAGGGTTTCCCTCGATTTCCATGGGATCCCATCATCAGATCCTGACTTGATGATCATGGGACCACTTGGGAAGTATACCCTTTCGAACAAAAAAAGAAAAATCCAAATCGGTCCAGCCATTTTCGAGTAAACGGGGAACAAAAAAAAAAAAAAAAAAAAAAAAAAAAAAAAAAAAAAAAAAAAAAAAAAAAAGGTTCCGACGAATTGAGAACCTCCTCCTTTTGGAAGTCGGTTAATAAAACGATTGAATTACAGCATGACACAGTAAAATTAAATGTTTACAACATATTTCTCCTAAGCAAGGGCTATCCTATTACATAATATACTTATAGATATGTAGGTACTTATGGCTTTCTCGGAAACTGGATACGATTGTATGTTTAGCTACTTGTGCCGTTAAGAGGAAAGGCGGGTGACCAGATTTTTGTAAATTAGGTATTTTAAGAAGGTATTGCTGTCGCTCTGCGAGCGCTCCGCCCTCGAATTCGTGCGATAAGGACAACTGCAGATCCAACTATATAGCCTATGTAAAAAGTCACATTTCGAGGTTTGGCTCTCGCCTATTTCCTCCTCCAATATTGGACCAATTTAAAAGATATTTCATAAACTAAATAAGAAGGATATATACTATGCCCCTATGTTTTTCTTTTTTCGTTAATAGTTGTCAAATTGGTACACTAGGCGTCTGTTGACAGCGGTCTGAATAGGCAATTTTGAGCATTCTTGGAGGGTTCTAGTTCTTGTAAAAATAATATATTATCAAAAAGGAAAACATAGGGGCATACAAGTAACTGATATTTATATTTCTGTAAAAAATCATTGCTTTATGGTCATTAACCAGAAAGAAAACAGGCGAGAGCGTTTGTATCTTTTTGTATGGAGAAAAGAGCACCCACGTTTCCTCTTAAAGAGTTTGTGTACTTTGTACTTTACCTGGTCTATTTACACGCCGATTTATGAAATGGTTCTTAGAAACTGATTGCTCACTCGTTGTAACAACTACACTCCTTTGCAAAAAAAACGGGCGGTTTGGATTTTTCTACATTATTGGTAATAATTTGGTTCTAAAGAGGTTTTAATAGCCAAACTATGTTACTGGCACTTCACCCCTCAAGTGTCGAATGCACCCCATGTGTGCATAAGAAAAACCCTTTTTTTGTTCGGTACATAAGCTTATATCACATATATATAAATGTAAAAAAACATCATCCGATGGAAAACCAATCAAATCATTAGTTGTGAACTTATGGCGTTCGCAGCTAACCTCCCCTCCCCCCCCCCGCGTGTCAAATGCACCCCAAGTGTGCAAAAGGACAAAACTTTATATAATAGGTATATAAGCTTAGATCACGTATATATAAACGTAAAAAAACATCATCCGATGGAAAACATATCATTATCAGTAGTTGTGAACCTATGGGGTTCGCAACTAACCCCCAACCCTCCCCACTCGCTGGGGTTTTGGGTCTAAAATCAGCCAAACTCAGACACTTGAGGGGTTAATAAAGAGTCTGGATATGAAAAAAAAGTTAATTTCAAATTCGAAACTGTTGTTTTTAAAAATAATAATCCCTTTTTCAGTTTATGACGTTTTACTTACAATTCGCGGGTTTGCGGTTAAAAGGTTATCAGGCAACTAAAAGTAACTTCTCGTTATTTTTATTAGAATAATTTTTGTTTATCGCATAATCCTGCCTTATTGTGACTTAAAACAGATATCTTTGTGCCGATTGTAATGGCAGAAAAAGCTAGTAAAATTATAACACTGCTGGGAGAGGGGTGTAGCCAATGTTACGGCTCACAGCGGTTAAACGTGAGTTGTTCCACCATCCAAAGAACCTGGACTCGATACCAAGATATACAGGTTACGTTCAAAGAAGGCAAGGTTCTGGGAGAAAACGTTGCACACAACCACGAGACGACCGCTTTTTAGTGACTCAGGCGCTGAGAAACCGCAAATGCAGTTACATAGACCTCAAAAGAAACCTTGAAGAGGTACGAGGAGCACAAGTTAGCCTATGGACAGTGAGGAGGAGGCTTTTAGCGGTTGATATACGCAGTCGAAGACCAGCGCGGGCCCCCAAGTTACTCCGTGAGCACCGGATTGCTCGACTGAGGTTCACTAGAAATTGTCTATCTTGGACACTGGTAACTGGAGTAGCGTACTCTTCTCCGATGAGGCTCGAATTTGTCTGAATGGTAAGGACCGACGTCGGCGAGTCTTACCAAGACCAGGGGAACGCTATGCCGACGTGTGTTTTGAAGATATCACCCCTTATGGTGAAAGGTCCGTTATGTTTTGGGCGGGCGTAACTTCCAGCTATCGTACCGAGATAGTGTTCATTGAAAATGGCTCACTAAATGCGCAAAGGTACATAACAGGAATAATTTGTCAACATGACCAGCCCGCACTGACTGTAATTGGTGAAGATGCCATTTACATGGACGATAATGCTCGGGACCACCGTTCTGGCGACGTAGATGCTTATATGCAAGAGGTCGGTATTCGTCGTCTGGATTGGCTAGCGTGGAGCCCCGACCTTAACCCCATTGAGCACGTCTGGGACCTCCTAAAAAGGCGAGTACGATCTGTCCAACCCCTTCCACAAAACATCAGGGAGCTTAAACGTGTGATCTCGGCTGAGTGGGAACACATTCCACAGGATACCATCAAAAGCCTGGTGGAAAGCATGCCAAGACGATTACATGCCGTAATCGCTGCAAGGGGAGGTCATACTCGTTATTAATTTTTATTTTTAATGTCTTTTTTATTAAAATACCATAAAAATACTCGTAGTCTTAATTTAATTATACCCTAAAAATTTTCATTTTTACACGACTCTCTGTTTACATTGACTAAAACACTGATTCCTGGATTTAAGGGTTAAAAACTATATTTTCAGTGATAATAAGAAATTTCTAGTCATTTATACTAATGACATACTAAAAATATTAATATTATCCATAGAAAAGCCAATGACTGTAAGGTGCCCGTTTTTTTGCAAAGGAGTTTACCTCCTTCCTTCCTTTTACTATGACGTGAAAAAAGATCATGGATCCATCATGGTTCCAGTGTGAGAAAGACGGAGCTATACTATACATCCTTTTTCTCAACGGAATCATGGTGGATCCCTGATCTTTTTTCACGTCATAATAAGGCCCTAGGGACTTTGGGGAGGTCCGGGTTAATAAACAGCAGTCAGATAAAAACGTCTCTTAAATTTTAATCAATTGCTAAGCAAATTAGTAGCCAAATTCTTACTTTTAAACGCTATTTAGCACTGAGTGGTCTCTAAGCCTTTCATTTTTTTCCCAAGAATAAACTTCACATTGTAGTAAAAAATAAAAAGGTGAAGACCTCATAGGGCATTAAAAAATAGCTGCGCCCCGTGGTTTCACCCGCGTAGACCGGGATACAAAGTAGCCTATGTGTTAATTCAGGGTATAAGCTATCTACATTGTACATAGTTGAAAAACATGTTCTCCCATAAATTCCATCTGCAAATGTAAGTTTGTACGCAAAATATTGAGAGATTTACCATGTTATTTTAAGACCATGGGTTTTCCTGTAAGCTATAGGTATACAGGGTGTAAGGGACAGCCCTCCGCAAACTCACAGGGTGCATTCAGCTCCTCATTTTGAATCATATTCCACCGGAAATTTTCTCAGGAAAATTTTCATTTTTTGAATTTTTTTTTCAGTTACATTTTCATTATTTCAATGAAAAATTGCATTGTGTGTTCGCAGCACTCCATTTATGTAAAAAAACTGCAAAATAAAACAGCAAAAAAAAAACCAGCAATGGATGTTGAAATACTCTAACCAACGACGCGTGAAATCAGCTGTTCACTTTCTGTCTAGCTACAGAGTTCATCGAACTCACCGCATACCTATTACCTAGCTCTCCCAACCAGTAATAGACGCTCCAATTTGTGAACAAAAACACAAACAAATCAGGTTTATTGGATTCCCTTAACTTTCCTGAAAAAATTTCATGTACCGGTCATCTTAGTATGACATACTGAATTCACCCTATCAGTTTGCGGAGGGCTGTCCCTTACACCCTGTATATAACTATTTACCGTATTTTGTTCGAAATTTTAGGTTCAGTATTTTCGAAGGTAAGAAGGTAGGTTGTCAATTTTGCCAATTTTCTTAAATAACTATAAAACTTACTTACTTATTTTAAAGTAATAAAAATCTATTTGAGACACTTACAGTAAGCATTTGTTATGTCACACGGTACACTTTGCAAAACTTTTTTTTCTCATTTACCCCCCAAAAATGACCCCGATATTCAAAATTCATTTATTTACGTTACACATCCGTGTTTCGGTCATATGTCTACCAAATTCAATTTAATCGGTCCATTAGATTTGCAGCAAATTGGCTGTGACAGACGGACAGGCAGACAGACAGACACACGAGTGATCCTAGAAGGGTTCCGTTTTTCCTTTTGAGGTACGGAACCCTAAAAAAATAGAATAAACATAAAGAACTGACGAAATGTACAAAGCGTGCCACTTGACGAGCGCAGTACCGCGCCTCCCGCGCTCTTTCCGCCGCCCGATGACGCCCGGTCCTTTCCCGTCTCAGACTTCATACCGCCAAAGAGACCTAATAAATCAGAATAATCAAAGTCAGAGAATTATAATCTACTGCGCAAGTCAAACTACGTGGTGTGTCAAGTCTCATCTTTCGTGGCACGCATTGTACTGACAACAAGTACAACAACTACAAGCTAATTGTTACCTTCGCACAAACTTCCAGTGATTTAGGTATCTCTTACTTCCTTTGATCTATTTATTGTTTTCAGAGTTTTAATTATCTTGAAAGTATTAAATTCCAAAGGGACTGAGAAACAAAATAAACTGAGTAATTACATAGATGAAGGTAAGAAGATCTTAATAAAACATGAAAGTATAAAGTGCTGGGGTGAATGACCGAGAGGTAATTAATGTAGACTGCTAAGAACTTTTATAACAAAAAGAACATGAATTAAACTTTAAGGCTTTGGTTCATCAAGGAGTTAATAAACAACTAAGTACGAAATACTACGTTTCTTGTGGAAACGATTTAAATAAAATTCTATGTAGGTACAAAAAAATAAATGTTATCATGTAAGCAGATATAACACAATAGAAGAATTTTATCAGTTTAATTAATAAATAAATCATTTATTTCGGAGTCGCGTAACCGTCCTCGGAAACGTCGACACCTTTCGGCCAAAAGTCCACTTTCAAGCAGGTTTGCAGATGTTGGGTATTGGAACTCGCACCGCGAATGACCTAAAGTTGACGTCGTGGCGGGACTGCAATCTCCCGACCCTCAAAGTCCAGTTGGTCTTCACTTTCACATACCGCACGACCTCCTCAACTGTGGTGGAGTGATGCAGACGTGAAATTTACAGCTGCGTCGTAGGCACCGCAGGGCGCAGCAACATGTTCGGTCCACTCGGTGCAGTACCACACAGGTTACGAGAGTTGGGCCTCTTCTTCTTCCTTTTCACTTTTGTGAAACCCTCCTCATCAACTCGGTTCATCCTTGGCAAGGAGCCTCGGACCGCTGGCTGTCTGGGCAGGTTGAGTACCCTCCTTCAGTTTTTCCTCTTTTCCAGTTTGTCGCTTAGACTGCGACCTATCTGGCTGCAAGAAATTTCACGCGGACGTCGCGGGCATCAGAAGTTAGTAAGTAATAAAAGAAAACAATACACTGTGTTACGTAAGCAGTAGAAACACAATCGGCAACTGGACCTGTCTAAGTTGTATCTTAGACATACCTAGTAAATTTAACGTGACAGGACATCAATAAAAGAAACTCCATCAAATATTTCTGAACACAAAACAAATTGATATTACTGCCATATTTTTCACAATACCAGACATCACTCATACTTCCCCGGGGAACCAAAGTTATTAAGCCCAAGAAAAGGCGTCCGTAAATACATCCTACAAAATAAAGGCTGTCAAGCCATTGTGCGCCATGGTAATATGACCATGATAATAAGGACACCATTGTTGTACCGCGGTTATTTAGCTAGGCTATGGGTTTAAATAATGGTCGTGTAACCGCATATTATGGTAGGAATTAGGATGAAAGGGGTCAGAAAATAGGGTGGGGTTTGAAGTAGTAATATATTTTAATGATGTCATGGTAGAATTAGTATCACAATCTTAATTACAAAGTAGCATTGTTACTGATAAAACTTTTCTATACAATATACTTATTAGGTATAAAAAATAGCGTAGAGGGGTTGAGTATGAGATTTCCAAGTCTTTGTTACGGTGAAATGGCGACAGGGCACGGGAATAATTTCCCGCATTCCCCTTAAACTTAAGCGAAAATTTATAAAACAATGGTAAGACCTGTTGTCTTATATGGATCAGAATGTTCGGCCACAAAAGGTATGAATGAAAGACAATTGCATGCAGCTGAGATGAGAATACTAAGAGGGATGTGTGGTGTTACACGAATGGATAGAATAAGAAATGAATACATAAGAGGAAGTCTGAAAGTGGCACGGTGACTGAAACGTTGTGCGGAAATCAGTTGTCATGGTATGTGCATGTGATGCGGAGGAATGAGGAAAATATCGTGAGGAAAGTTTGAGTATGAATGTCGATGGCTATAAGAGTAGGGGAAGTCCAAAGAAACGATGGATGAACTGTGTGAAAGATGATATGGCTAGATGACAAGTAATAGAGATGTATGGAAGAAATGGACATGTTGGGCCGACCCCAAATAAATTGTGTTATGGGCAGGAGAATGATGAGTTACATATACAACATTCGTTTTTGTTTACACTAAACCTCTTAAGGGGTCATTGTACTCATAATTTTGAACAACTTTTACTATAGAACCAAACCTGGAATCGCGAAAAAAAAATCAGCTGTTCAGTACATTTTGACGAGTTTGATGTAGATAAATGTACTGAACAGCTGATTTTTTTTCGCGATTTCAGGTTTGGTCCCATAGTAAAAGTTGTTCAAAATGATGAGTACAATGACGTCTTAAGAGGTTTAGTGTAAACAAAAAATAATGTTGTACAGAGTAGGTACAGAGAATACTAAAATTGAAAACCAAGAAGAAAAACATTAAATATAAAACACAAACAACCAACAAAAAGTAAAATAAATAATAAATAAATATAATAAATATCCTTGGACATTTCACACAACGCCATCTAGTCCCAAGCTAAGCAACCTAATGCTTGTGTTATGGTAACGAGATGGCTGATAAACTACTTATATACATTTTTTTTTTGTAAATACATACATATTATAGATAGAAAAACACCCAGACTCGAAACAAATACTTGTAGGTCGTACAAATATTTGTTCCGTGCGGGAATCGAACCCGCGACATGCTGCGCAGCAGTCAATCGCTCAACCACTGCGCCAACCGTGTCGTCGTAAATAGGTAAAATAGTAAAAATAGGTACTACACGTACAATATGGTCTTATTTCCAACGGAAATTGTTGGTGCATTCAAACAAACAGCTATTAAAATTATTATTTTAATTTTAACAGCGCTTTTAGTCTCCTGCAATAATAAAGATACAAAGGACTAGTTGATCTTAATTGCTTGTTTATTGGTATCAACAATTTATACACTCCTTTGCAAAAAAAACGGGCGGTTTGGATTTTTCTACATTATTGGTAATAATTTAGTTCTTAAGAGGTTTTAATAGCCAAACTATGTTACTGGCACTTAATAAAGAGTCTGGGTATGAAAAAAAGTTAATTTCAAATTCAGAACTGTTGTTTTTAAAAATAATAATCCCTTTTTCAGTTTATGACTTTTTACTTACAATTCGCGGGTTTGCGGTTAAAAGGTTATCAGGCAACTAAAAGTAACTTCTCGTTATTTTTATTAGAATAATTTTTGTTTATCGCATAATCCTGCCTTATTGTGACTTAAAACAGATATCTTTGTGCCGATTGTAATGGCAGAAAAAGCTAGTAAAATTATAACACTGCTGGGAGAGGGGTGTAGCCAATGTTACGGCTCACAGCGGTTAAACGTGAGTCGTTCCACCATCCAAAGAACCTGGACTCGATACCAAGATACAGGTTACGTTCAAAGAAGGCAAGGTTCTGGGAGAAAACGTTGCACACAACCACGAGACGACCGCTTTTTAGTGACTCAGGCGCTGAGAAACCGCAAATGCAGTTACATAGACCTCAAAACAAACCTTGAAGAGGTACGAGGAGCACAAGTTAGCCTATGGACAGTGAGGAGGAGGCTTTTAGCGGTTGATATACGCAGTCGAAGACCAGCGCGGGCCCCCAAGTTACTCCGTGAGCACCGGATTGCTCGACTGAGGTTCACTAGAAATTGTCTATCTTGGACACTGGTAACTGAAGTAGCGTACTCTTCTCCGATGAGGCTCGAATTTGTCTGAATGGTAAGGACCGACGTCGGCGAGTCTTACCAAGACCAGGGGAACGCTATGCCGACGTGTGTTTTGAAGATATCACCCCTTATGGTGAAAGGTCCGTTATGTTTTGGGCGGGCGTAACTTCCAGCTATCGTACCGAGATAGTGTTCATTGAAAATGGCTCACTAAATGCGCAAAGGTACATAACAGGAATAATTTGTCAACATGCACAGCCCGCACTGACTGTAATTGGTGAAGATGCCATTTACATGGACGATAATGCTCGGGACCACCGTTCTGGCGACGTAGATGCTTATATGCAAGAGGTCGGTATTCGTCGTCTGGATTGGCTAGCGTGGAGCCCCGACCTTAACCCCATTGAGCATGTCTGGGACCTCCTAAAAAGGCGAGTACGATCTGTCCAACCCCTTCCACAAAACATCAGGGAGCTTAAACGTGTGATCTCGGCTGAGTGGGAACACATTCCACAGGATACCATCAAAAGCCTGGTGGAAAGCATGCCAAGACGATTACATGCCGTAATCGCTGCAAGGGGAGGTCATACTCGTTATTATTTTTTATTTTTTAATGTCTTTTTTTTAAATTAAAATACCATAAAAATACTCGTAGTCTTAATTTAATTATACCCTAAAAATTTCCATTTTTACACGACTCTCTGTTTACATTGACTAAAACACTGATTCCTGGATTTAAGGGTTAAAAACTATATTTTCAGTGATAATAAGAAATTTCTAGTCATTTATACTAATGACATACTAAAAATATTAATATTATCCATAGAAAAGCCCATGACTGTAAGGTGCCCGTTTTTTTTGCAAAGGAGTTTACTTACCTGCATATAACAATAATTCTGAATTCAAGAAAACTCCCAGTATCCTTAGCTAAACCAGGGAATTAATTAAAAATATTTACGTTTTTTTTTATATCAATTTCATTAATTTCTGACCGTGTTGGCCAGTCATTTCTAAGTTCATTCAAAACTATAGACGCATACAGACCTACACGTAATAAATGGCAATACTGCAAAAACCGTGCCTGCACTGTTAACGAGCACTGCAGTAACCTATTTCTCCGAGTTTGTTTATCAAATAAGAATTTCCAGAAGTTTTACTCCTTGCAAAATGTAAGATTCTAAAACTCATACACGAAAATTCGAAATTATAAGCGTAGAGTTAATTAATTTCAACTTGCACCTTAATTTTGCGACTACGTCATTGCCAACATTTTGAATGAACATTTCAGTTCAAAAAGGTAACATGCGCCCTCTGTGTGGGAAAGAAATTTGTTTGAAAATTCTCGCTCTTTAACCGGTTACACAATGAACTGTTTTGGTGGCTTGACGACAAACCTGTGTCCCAAGCGTCAGATACCGAGCAGAACTAGCAAGTTCTATGTACAATAAGTCCTTTCTGTTTTATTCTGATCCCAAAACTTACAGCTTAATAGAAATATCGTATGTAAATCTTTTGTACTCATCGGCAGCTTCAAAATCGCCAAAATAGTAAACTTGGTTTTCAATTTGATTGAGGTTATTCCTTCATAATTTGTTTAGGTATATGAGTAATAGAAACCTTACGAAAATTTGCTTCGCTGGGTCTAGAAACATGAAATTTCGGATAACGATTTTTGAACGAAAACTTCTTTAGGCGCGTTGAGCGATTTTTGGTAGGGGGAAATTTTATGGGTTCGCGGCAGTGGTGTTCAACTGCGACATGCTAAAGCGCCAGGGAATCCCATGAAATTTAAATTTTCTTACGTTTTTCGCAATTTGGAAGACAGTATTAGGTTGTATGTTGATCAAAAAACCGGTCAAGTGCGTATCCGATCACGCACAATGAAGGGTTCCGTAGTTGAAAGGAATTCATCCCAAAAACAAACTTAACACTGGATCGCAAAAAAAATTTTTTTTGTGTGATAAAATTCCAAATTCACAATTTTCGGACGTTTTCCTTTACTTGTGCTGAGAGACCTTGCTTCTTGCCAAATTTCATTGTTCTAGGTCAACGGGAAGTACCGTTTCGATTTACTTGCGACAGTTGTGAGTACCAAAATATGTCGCAAAATGGCCGTATTTTTTATTGCGTTGACATAAAAGCTTGTTTTTTTTTTAGAATTGTAAGGGACCATTAAACCTACGTATTTGATATTAATTTCAACTTGATATCTCCACGCTACCCTGAGAAAAAGGGTCTTGACAGACTGACAGACTTGAAAGTTTTTTTTATGTGATTGAATTACAAATTAGCATTTTTTAACTTAACTCGATACCTTTACGCGTTCTTAAGAAAAAGGGCCTTGACAGATGATATACTTAAAAATATTTTATCATGTGATAAAATTATAAATTAATAATTTTCGGACTTTTTACATTATTTGTGCTGTAAGACCTTCCTTTTTGCCAAATTTCATGATTCTAGGTCAACGGGACGTACCCTATAGGTTTTGATTTACTTGCGAGTATCAAAATATGTCACATAAATGACCGTATTTTTTTATTGCGTTGACTTAGAAGCTTGATTTTTTTAGAATTCCAAGAGACCATAGATTTACGCATTTGATATTAATTTCAACTTGATACCTTTACGCGTTTCTGAGTAAAAGGGTCTTGACAGACAGACAGACGGACAACAAAATGATCCTATAAGGGTTCCGTTATTTTCCTTTTGAGGTACGGAACCCTAAAAATGATTCGCAATTGTAACAGCTAAGTAATTACAGAATTATAATCAATACAACTTTTTAAGACCAAGTAATCCTATTGAATGAATATTTCATGAAATCTTGACATTTGAGGATTATATTAACTTAAAGAATTGTATTGTTGATTCTAATGATTATAATTCTGTAAACACTTATTTCTTACGATCGCGAATCAACTTTAATCAACATGCAACCTAATACTGACTTGCAAATTGCAAAAAACGTAAGTAAATTTGAATTTCGCGGGCTACCTGGAGCTTCCCCCTTGAGTTTTCAGTTCTGTTGGCAGTCGCCATGACTGCCAATTTTAATTCACACCCTACAGGGGATAAATAGGAAGGAAGTTAAGTTTGACTTTTGTTTTTTATAGAATTTCGACATTTTTGCCGATGGGAAATACTATCAGGCACACTGCTGGTTAAGAGGATATATTGAAGCGTTGTTTAGCTCGGTGTGTACCTAAGTGAAATGGCGTTATGGCTGTCTAGTTTGTCGAGATAGAAAATTCTCATGCGCACCGGAATTTAAACGCGCTTCGTTTAAATGTAGACTTATGACAAAATGCTATACTTACGTAAATCAATTTTTAGCTTCATAAGTTCTTAACATATTACAATACCTTCGATTTAACGCAAATTTTAGTGGATAATAAAGAATTGCTTAAGTATAGTCGTATAAAACAGAAAATAGGTGGTGCTGATTGTGAAATGCTTCGATTTTAGTACCTACAATGCGTGCCCCGAAAGATGAGACTTGAAACATCACGTAGTTTGACTTGCGCAGTAGATTATAATTCTCTGATTCTGATTATTCTGATTTAAAGGTCTCTTTAGCGGTATGAGGTCTGAGCCGGGAAGTGACCGGTCGTCATCACGGCGGGCGGCGGAAAGAGCGAGGGAGGCGCGGTACTGCGCTCGTCAAGTCTCAGCTTTCGTGGCACGCATTGTACAACCGTAGATAATATCATAATAGTCAAATAACACATATGGAAAACCCAAATTATTTAACTATATTAGTTGGTTTTATAGGAATTAAAAAAAAAAAACAAAACTATCGTTGTATCCCCTTAAGTAACTATTATAAAAGATAAAAATCAAATCGGGTTGGCAAATTCATTTGTCTTCCTTTCCTTAATGCTTTTTGGTCTCACAGTTGTACTTAAGTCCTAATGTGATACTTCTGCATCTATTTACTCTGTGGTTCATTTTATAACGCTCAGTGCACTTTGAAACACCCTGAGTATTTCTACGTTTAATTCGTTCTCTGAAAGCATTTAAAACCCATTTTTATTTCATTTGTGGCATGGTATTTAAATGATATTTCTAAACTAATAACAGCCCTGGTTTAATAAAAACAGAAATAAAAAAAAATAGAAACTTAATGCAATAACAATTATTAGGTTCGGGGGTAGGCGGGGGTAGGCGGGGGTAGGCGGGGGTTAGAGATCGTCTAATTTAATATTGCATGCCCTCCACTGCTTTTTGCATGTACTTATTTAAAATGTTTGTATAGCAATTTAAGGCGGTGAGAGTCGTAAAAACGTCGTTTTGTTTAGTGTTTTATTCGTAAGTAACACGGATTTAAATTTTGAAAAAAATATATTACTTAGTTCAGACTTCGATCTAGAAATTTCGGCCGTCCGATACACGATTACTTGCACTTTACTGCATCCAATTAAATCGCAAAGACAAGTCTAATTGTGAAGGGCGTGGACGACCTCTAACGAGCACGACTATTTTAATCGTCACTAAAATTGATAATAATTTTTATTAAAAGCATTTCAAATTAGGGGGTTTCGAACAACAGCATTCTGGACACTTAATATTCGGGATATTGTGGTTTAAAATGGCGAAATACTAGCCGTGGCTATATGTTAGTTAAAAAGCTAGAGTGTATCCGGACTGATTCTGACAAATTCCAGATGGAAAAATCGGTCAAGAGCGAGTCGGACTCACGCACTGAGGGTTCAGTACCATCAATTATATTTAATTTTTGTTGATGATTTCTGAAAAACTGTGGTATTTAGAGACATCGTTTTATTTTTCCTGTAATCTATGTATACATAAATTTCTATCACAAAGAATAATTTCAGATTTTTCTCTTAGCAAACTTCGGAGATAATTTAGGTATTTTTTTTAACATTTTTCATCAAAAGTCGAAAGCTATGCGGCTCAAAAAAAGAAAAAAAAATGTTTGAGAATATGCAAGCAGCGTTCTTTCATATGATACCCCACATGTCCTAGTAACCCTACTTCGAATTTTTAAGACCCCTTTCAGTCAATGTAGCAAAAAAATAATGTATTTTTATTTTTTTCTTATTTGCAAAATAGTTGGGCAAATGTCATCTCCAACTATTACAAATTTCAAGTTGATAGCATTAGTAGTTCTTGAGATATCGAGCTGTGACAGACAGACAGACAGACAGACACACAGACAGACAGACAGACTGAGTGACACCATAAGGGTACCTTTTTACCATTTTGGTACGGAACCCTAAAAAGAAAAGTTTGAGAATGTGCAAGCACTGCTCTTTCATTATGATACCCCACATGCCTTAGTAACCCCACTTCGAATTTTTAAGATCGCCGTTCAGCCCCTGTTGCAAAAAAAAATAGGATTAAATTGTTTCTTTCTTATTTGCAAAATAGTTGGGCAAACGTCATCTAAAACTGTTCTAAATTTCAAGTTGATGGCATTAGTAGTTCTTGAGATATCGAGCTGTGACAGACAGACAGACAGACTGAGTCATACCATAAGGGTTCCTTTTTTACCATTTTGGTACAGAACCCTGAAAACTGTTGTATTGTTCCAATAGAGCTTAAAATTTTAGCAAATCAGCAACAAACAATTAATGAAGCAATTAGTGCTGGGACACAGAGCAACAGTTCGCCATCATCGCGACTGTTCCGCCATCGCTGGGAGCTAGTTTGTCTAATTACGAAATGTAATCAATTGTAAATTTATCTGCTTCCTCCCGTATCCATTTCGCGGAGCATGAATTCTATTTGTTTGGACATTAGTAACGAGAAACGGACAGCGAGGGTTGGCAAGATAGAAAACATTTGGTTTTATTTTGAAACGCGCGACCCGAGACGCGACACAAAGTCACCGCGTGTCGAGCCTTGATAAGGCCTCCTTGAAGGAGCTTTTATAATGTTTCCATGTAGCACGTTTGGTTATTCTGATCTTCGACGAGTTAAAAATAATTTATTGCTATTAACGGACGTCTTAGCTGCAATAGTATTCTTCACGCCAGTCAATTCCGTCAGCCATCACATCACTTTATTTATTAATATATTTACCTTCTGCCCGCGACTTCGTTTACCGGGATAAAAAGTATCCTCTGTCCTAGCCCAGGTTACGGTCTCACCATGTGCCAAATCTCATATAAATCCGTTCAGCTGTTTTTGCGTGAAAGCGTAACAAACAAACAAACACAATCGCATTTATGATATTTTGGTTACTAGCTATTGCCTGCGATTTCGTCTGCGATCCAGGATGAAAAGTAGCCTATGTCCTTCTTCAGGGCATGGTCTACATATGTGATAAATTTCATCCAAATCCGTTCAGCCGTTTTAGTGTGGAAGCGTAAACAAACAAGTAAAAAGAAAAAAACATGTAGTTCGAAAATTAAAAGCAATTTATAATAGTTTTGATATGTTCCCTGAATAAAAAACTGTTTGAAATCGTGCATATTCGGAAACCATAAAATAAATCGTAATATGTTTTATTATTTTTCCCCCTAAGATAACTAGAACTCATACAGAGTTGGTGAAACAGACCCTTAATCCATTATTTGCGCAACAAATTCCAAGACATAAAGTATCTCAAGGTTACGACATAACACGGTAATCATATCACCTCACTGCCATTCAAGCCTCCACAAAAACCCTGCTCCAAGATAACACGCTCAAAATTAGCCCTTCTCTTTCCACAAATTAAGTATCAAATCCCTTGGCGTACATTTCGCATAAATTCCGTCTTAGCAACCCTGCAAAAACAGTGGTGTAGGTAAACGGGAACGTATGCCCGCATCATTTGTCAATCTCTGGTAACGGGCAGGATCCGGCCTCCCTTTCAGATTAATTCACCTCACTTTAGTTCTGCTGTTCATTTCGGGAATAGAGGGGAGTGTGGGGAGGGGGAAGGAAAGGAAAAATTGTGTTGACTTAAGTGTTTGTACGGTGATTGGGTGAAGTGGAGTGTGTGAAATTGATTTGTGCATGTGGTGCAAGACTCAGACTAAATAAAAAATCAAGACGTATCGCTTTTTGCGAAAACGCATTTTACGAAAAAGGCATTTTGCGAAAATGGCATTTTGCTAATGTGACGTTTTGCGATGTGGCGTTTTGACATAAGACAATTTGAGAATGTGACATTTTGCGAAATTCCAATATGTCATTTTGCGAATGCGACCTACGTATTTGACACTCGTATTAATTTCAAATCACGTATTGACGTATTTCAACCTCCACGACTGTCTGAGCCGGATAACGAAGTGATCCTGTAAGGGTTCTGTTTTTCCTTTTGAAGAATGATAAAAAAGAGAAGGGAGTGAATGATAGCGTGACGGTTGACAGGGGAGAATGGAAGAAGAAATCGTGTTGCGCCGACCCCACGTGACGTGGGATAAGGGCAGGAAGATGATGATGAAATAGATCCAGGCAGCATACAGAATGGCACCGCCTACAAAAATATGCGGGAATCGCGAGGCGATTTCCGGCCACCGTAGGCGCGGGCCTGCGGACGGTGAGTAGCGGGTAGCTCGCCGTCCGGTAAGGACCAGCCGGTCGATTCTTTAAAAATCTCACCGTGAAAACTTAGGTGAAGTGAGTTTGTTTTTGCTAGGAATTGACACTATTGACAGCTCACTCCACGCTCACTTCACCTAAGTTTTCACGGTGAGATGGTTACAGAATCGCACTGCAGGCCCGAGTCGACGGCGCGTTGTGTTCCACGCGCGCCTCAAAGAGATGTCAGCAAGTGATGGGGTCCAATAGGGCCGACGCCGCTGGGGTCGCGGGTTGTTTGAAGAAGATACCGCGGCCCTGGCATAGGCAACTGAAGTAACACGGGTGGGTTTTAGTCAGTAAAAGTCTGACACGCCCTTCCGCTCCACCCAGAGTGGGAGAAGTTATTTGATGATTTACCACCATCAAAAAAAAAAAAAAAAAAAAAAGGTCTATTTCGGTCAATTTTTTCGAGTTGTTACCATATTACTCCTACAGTTTTCATTAAAAGCGTTCATAAATTTATGCAGTTCTTTACAAACTAATAAGGAATGATATGTTGTCATTACTTTTTTAGTTTAATCAACAGATTTTTTGTAAATCGGTAATTACTTCATATTTTGCAAGCGTTGTGTCGTCGCGCTTCTCTTTCTTTTCTATGCAGTCCGACAGTGACCGCGCTTTTTGCGACGGACACGCCTTATGCAGAAGATGCGGTTATTATGATGCAACATGCAACCCAAATGTATAAGGATTTATTCCGAATTAATACCAAAAAACTAATACCACAGGTATTTGTTTGAACTTGTACTTATTTTCTATTCCGAACGGATACCACTTTTTAAAACGAATACCAACAACTTTGGTATCCGTTTGAAATAGAAAATAAATGTATGAGTTCAACCAAATACCAGTGAGTGGTATTACTTTGTTGGTACTAGATCGGAATAAATCCGTATAAGTACTTTTATCTACACCCATGCCATAAATCCTCTATAAAAGTCTCTGAAACAGTTAGCTTATTGCCAACATTAAAACAGCCAGTGTCATAGTAACCATGGTAACCATAATAGCATCCAAACGGGTGCTTTAATGTTGTACTGAATTTCATAATGCAACTCGTTTTCAAAAAAAGAACATTGTAATGCACGCGCGTTTCACTACAACAGCGCCGTAACTTAAAAAAAGAACTTATTCGAATTCACGTCGTATACTATGACGCCGGCTGCCATGTTCGATACGAGTATTAGTATTGCAAAAGACTGTTTCAGAACCTTTTATAGAGGATTTAACATGGATGTAGATAAAGTCTTGTATGAAACAGTACATAATTAGGTATTAAAACACTCATGTGATACTATTATCACACTCGGCTTCGCCTCGTGTGATAAACCCGCGTTTGTGTTTTAATACCCCTTATTATACGTCAGTTGCATAAATAACTATAATGTAGTCTGCTCCAAACCTGGATCTAGTTATTGCGAAATTAATTACTAAATATTTTTACGTAACATTTTACTCGCATCTTTACTAAACTCAAAGCTACATGCCCAACATCCTAAAATGAAGTCATCCCTGGCTTCGAACAACAAGAATTGACAACAAGCACTTAACACTATTAGTGCTACATTTCAGAGGATGTCGTTATGCGCGGTAATACCCGCATTTCAATGGTCAGTGAACGGGTTAAATTGCGTGGCAGGGTTACCGGCGGCATGCCTAGCGTTTTTGATGTACCTACGCCGAGTGTTTTGTATTGTATTGCATTTATTAACTTGCAAATATTTTTGGAATGAATATGGATGGCGCAAACAGATGATGAAGCGATTTTTTCTGGATTGCAAACAATCTCTGTGAAATGTGTGTAGGTATATTATCATGGAAAGCAGAACACTAAATACCTACTCAAATATCGATAAATACACTCCAATATACAGGGTGGAATTTTGTAATGCCACCTGAAGGGAAAGTACGGTAGATACGGTAGATAGAAAATTTTACTCAAAGAAAACATTCCTTTATTTTTTAATATAAAGAAAACTACATTCAAATATTTTCGAAAATTCGTTTGCCACACCCGGGAATCGAACCGACTAAAATCTGTGAAAATTACACCATGTACTTTTATTGTATTGATCGTTAGGATCAAATAAGGATGAAATCTCTTAACAAACTTGATAAATTAAATGATAGGAAAACCACGAAATCTTCAATTTTAATTTTTTAATATTTTTTTAATCTTAAATTTCAAGCGAATTTTTGAAAATCTTTGAATGCAGTTTTCTTTCTATTCAAAAATAAAGGAATGTTTTCTTTGAGTAAAATTTTCTATCTGCAGTATTAAGAGTACTTTCCCTTCAGGTGGCATTACAAAATTCCACCCTGTATATATTCATAGCCGAAGCTCACACGGACGTAAAAAATTCGCGGCTTTTTTTTTCGCACACTGGATTTTCAACATTCTGCTTAGCGTCGAGAGTTGAAAATCCAACAATGTGTTTTTTCGACGTGGTGGAATGCACTCTGTTGGATTCTCGGCTCTATAACGAGAGTTGAAAATCCAGTGCGCGATAAAATCCCGCCGCGATATTTTTACAGGCGCTATGTTGTGACGTATGAG
Organism: Cosmia trapezina; assembly: GCA_905163495.3. Taxonomy (NCBI): domain Eukaryota; kingdom Metazoa; phylum Arthropoda; class Insecta; order Lepidoptera; family Noctuidae; genus Cosmia; species Cosmia trapezina. The sequence continues at coordinate 28,625,613 of LR991024.1, forward strand.
CCATAGGTACAATCAGGGAAATTAATTGTGTGTGAAGTTGACACACTACGTCAATTTGCCGTGTTGTGTCAATTATTTTGTGTTTTAAAATATACGTGAAATTTGAGTTGGTAGTCAATCTGATAAACAATGAATATCCCTGAATGTACAGACAACAAAAGAGATATCTAGGCAGGGCATACTTAAACATTTGTATGTGTATTGCTTAATGTTCAATTTCGTGACAGTATACAATTTTGTGTTAAAGTGTCCTGCCTAGATATCTGATTTAATTCATACTTACAAATTAGAATATAATTATTATGAAGGTGTCATTAGTACTCACATTAGTTACCTGAAGCGCTTGTACAGGTACAGTTGGCTAATGAGGAAATTAGTAATGCAGCCCACGTCTGCTAGTAAAAATAGAACACATTTTTAGTACTCGCATTAAGGTGGGTTTTATGCTAATTTTGTTAGAAAAACGTCGGTTCGTGGAGTGCTAGTGAAATAATAATGACAAAATTTAAAAAGCTAACAGTCTTAAAATAATAATATTATTATGATGACATAGAATAATGTAATAATAATGTATGTGTATGTGTAATAATGTGTATATAGATATATAGATAAAGTATTTATTTAGTGCACTCAAAAGAATTAGCACAACAGAAAAAAAAAGTATTTATTGTAACTCGCACAGGAAGATCACCAACTAAACTAGACACAATCGAAAAAATAAAAAAAACAAAATGATATAGACAGTAAAACAAAACAAAACCTGTACGCACGGCTACAGATCAACCTATACAATTCCAGTGTAAGCTGATCTCGCATTGTGTAGGATTTCCTTACAATTAGAGGTCAGTGTAAACTGGAAATGTACAGCTTTTTGTGTACCAGGCCAAAAGGCTACTATCTCAGCATGATGCTGAAACATTAAAAAAAAACCGGTCAAGAGCGAGTCGGACTCGCGGACCGAGGGTTCCCTTCCGATTCCTGAAAAAGTGTGCTATTTAGAGACATCGTTTTATTTTTCCTGTAATCTTTACATAAACTTCTATTACATAGAATTATTTCAGATTTTTATCTTTGCAAACTTCGGAGATAAGGGGGGGAACGGTATTTTTTTTACATTTTTCATCAAAAGTCGTAAACTCTAAAAATAAATAAAAAATAGTTTGAGAATGTGCAAACAGCATTCTTTCATATGATACCCCACATGCCCTAGTAGCCCCACTTTTAATTTTTAAGACCCCCTTTCAGCACCTGTTGCAAAAAAAAACATAAATATTTTGATTTCTTTCTTATTGGCAAAATAGTTGGGTAAACGTCATCTAAAACTGCTCCAAATTTCAAGTTGATAGCATTAGTAGTTCTTGAGATATCCACCTGTAACAGACAGACAGACTGAGTCACATCATAAGGGTTAATTTTTTACATTTTGGTACGGAACCCTAATAAGTGTCGCAACACAAAAAAGTACAATTAGATGTTATCAAATAAAAAAGTATTACTTTTGTATTGAAATGAAAATATTGAAGGTAATCGACTTGCTATTTCCATCTATAGCGAAGACATATTGATTTCATATTCTTTATTTGCTTTCATCTATATTTAACGCTTTGAAGGATACTATACGGCCACAATAATATCACAACCAACATTTATTACAGTACCTACACACAATAGTCTACTGTAATAAATGTTGGTCTGAAATATTACTCTGGAAAAAGTGCGTGGGATACCAATACATTTCAACCCAGACAGATTGATATTTAACGCGCATGACGTCATGCTAAAATAAATATCACGTCAGAAAAAAATACACAGCGTCCTAAATATTTAGCTCATGAAACCTACATGACCAACCAACAACGCAAAGAAAACAAAACAAACGTCTAATTAGTAAGATTGAAATCCTCAGGCCTCTTCTATTTTCCAAAATGGCCGAAATAAGTCAAATGCCGACCGCAACAGCCCTAGTCAGACGGTATTTTGTACCCGCACCGGGTTATTTTAGCGGAATTTGCGACCGGTAAATGTGACAGGATTTTAGTGCGGGCATGTGCATTTTCGGGTTAAACTTTCGACCAAAATTCTGTGATGTGTACTATAATGGGTTTTAGAAAGCGTTCGAGTTGGAATTTTTCTTTGAGAATTTGGAATTATACAATGCGAATTGTGCGCGAATAATTCGGTCATATAAAATGTTTGTGATCATTTTGATAGACATTCTAAATGCAGTAGAAAATTTTAGCGTAGCAAGGCAGTAAGGGCTAATTTGACCAAAGTCAGACATCTTTTATCCGTAGAATAAAATTGACGGCTGACAGTTTTTGTACGGAGAAACTGTCAAAAATTCAAAATTCGTTCGAAGATACGTCTTACGTATATTTGCTCGAATTCACCCTTAGGGCTGATTTTAAATAGTCAGATAACTTTTATCTGATGAATGAATATGACAGTTTGACATATTTTATATGCAAAAGCTGTCAAACTACCAAATATATTCTATGAATAACTGTTCTCTGATTGTAACAGTAATCAGACGATTGAAAAAAAAAACCGGTCAAGAGCGAGTCGGACTCGCGCACCGAGGGTTCCGTTCCGATTTCTGAAAAAGTGTGCTATTTAGAGACATCGTTTTATTTTATCTGTAATCGTTACATAAACATAATTTCAGTTTTTTCTCTTTGCAAACTTCGGAGATAAGGGCGGGGAACGGTATTTTTTTTACATTTTTCATCAAAAGTCAAAAACTATGCGGCCTAATAAAAAATAAAAAAATGTTTCAGAATGTGCAAACAACGTTATTTCATATGATACCCCACATGACCTAGTCGCCCCACTTTGAATTTTTAAGACACCCTTTCAGTCCCTGTTGCAAAAAAAAACATAAATATTTTTATTTCCTTCTCATTGCAAAATAGTTGGGTAAACGTCATTAAAAACTGTCCTGAATTTCAAGTTGATAGCATTAGTAGTTCTTGAGATATCCAGCTGTGACAGACACAGACTGAGTGACACCATAAGGGTTCCTTTTTTACCATTTTGGTACGGAACTCTAATTAGCCCTTAGACTAGTAACTCTACCTGCACTTTTGCTAAGATAATGGGGTAAAAACTTTGTGTTGAGGTCACTCAACAATGTGCTCGATGGTTTATCTCATTCACAACATGTACCTACTATTATTCCACAAGTGCTTTATTAGAATCCTTAGTAATAATGCTACAACAGTGTCACGTGTCATATTCCATGAGAGTCTCAGTTACGAGCTCAACATAATGGTGTAGTGTGGTTAAAGACGCGTTTTCACTGACTGATATTTTGGTTCAAGATTCCGGTACATCCACAACTTATTTTATCCGTTGTGTGGGTGCAAAACTGCAAGTACTATGCGCAGCTTTAATTCCTCTATAGTACGTGCACAAATCAATCTGCCTAGCCTTTTCCCAACTATGTCGGGGTCGGCTTCCAGTCTAACCGGATGCAGCTGATTATTAGTATTTTACATGGAGCGACTGCCTATCTGTCCTCCAAAACCCAGTTATTGGGTAATACGATAACCCGACTTTCGGTTTTCTGACGACCCGTAACGACTGTCAAAGATCCACGAATGACAGCCGGGACCAACGGCTTAACGTGCTTTCCGGAGCACGGAGGAGTCTCGGTATGTAAAGATGGTCACGCGTAGCTTAACCTGATGGATCGCCCCGTGCGGCTGTTAATACTTAGGCACGAGCTCCTCATTACATGCACAAATTGACGTAAATGACTAACATGTTTCTTTTACTTTCTTTTTGTAATTTTAATCCCTACATATTTTATGTGTTTTACCTTCTTCTGTACCTAATGAAAGCTATTTTGACCTATATGTGTTACCAAATGGCAATAACTTTGGCTGTTAACTTCTACTGACACTCTTCTTAAATGCTGTTAGATTGGAAATAGAACCCATGGCTGAACGCTGACACCCAAAATATAGGTCCAGGCCTAGTTTGGGGGTTAGGATCTGATTTGTAACAATACATTACTGTGCTATTATTATAACTTGATTGTAACATGTATTTCCTAGTGTCAAATAAATATTTTTATTTATTTTATTTTATGTTTTAGCCGTGAATGAAACATATTTCCTAGGTAAATTATCCCACCAATTTAAATAGGTACCAACCATCACTCGATCTGAGATAAACGCAGTATACAGAAACATACAGGCACTCTATAAACATGCAAAGTAACTCTACACTTACTGGCAGACACTTGCTATGCGATTACACGTCATAAAGTCGGTCTGACACCGTCATATGTGGAGCCCCCCTAAGCTGGTACTAGAATTTTATTGTCAGCACTCTCGGGGCGGTATATTGAGATACACACACTGCTTTTTGACGACCTTATAAAATTTCATACAAAAATGTATTGAAATGTGGCGAGCGTTTCCCTTTTACGATGTGGTGGATTTGGGTGAAGTGTGATGGTACTCGATTTTGTTGTAAAACAACGCTTTTTTGTCAGTGAATCAATGAATTAAGATTTTTGTAAAATAGACTAGCTTTTGCACGCGGCTTCTCCCACGTAGAGGTCAGAAATCATCCCACGGAAACTTATTAGGTACCGGGATAAAAAGTATCCTATGTGCTAATCCAGATCCGTGTGCTAAAGGAGATTCACCGTTCATAAATTTTTGGGTTTAATGTGAAAGGGCCAAACAAAAAAAAAACGGCATTTTCCGAAAGAATATGTTTTTCTCTATTTTCTTTTTTTTTTTTTTTTAATATGATTCTTTTAATTAATACATTACTGAAACAGCATTTTTCAAACTCGAATAACAATGCAGGGAATGGTCCTACTGATTTGATCTCATAGTGAAAAGTACAGAGAATAACATGTTCTAACGGAATATAACTTTTTTTTTGTTTTGCCGGCACTTTCATAATTCAGTCCAAAATGAAAGATCATTTCAAGAATGAATGAATTAAATTGTACTATCGTGAATTCATGCAAGCCATCATCATCATGCACTTTTTGTTAGGTTACTGCTCAGAAATTGTGCACAAAGTATCGTGAACAGAATACCGTCTTGATATGCATGCAATGTACAATGGTACCCACATCGTGACGCTGACTGTACTACCGAGATAAAAAGAATCTTATATCCTAACCCACATCATGGTCTATATCCAGCACCCTAATTGCGTAACACATTATCAATCGGAGTTGGTTTCACTTTGTCAGTTCAACAACATTCATTGCGTTATTTACGTTGTCGAGCAGACAAATTTGTCGAACATATGAAGCAATCGATTAGCAATTTGTTTCAAAATGATTCAAACTCCGATTGATAATGTTACGCAGTTAGGGTACAGGTGCCAAATTTAATCAAAATCCGTTTAGCTGTTTTAGCGTGAAAACGTAACAAACAAACAAATAAATAAACTCATTTTCGCATTTATAATATTTTTAAAATATTTTTAATAATTTATAGTATTAGTTAGGATGAATATTGATCTCTATCATCGCTTCAAACTTTTTAATCTTAATACCTAATTTATCAAAAATAAATCAAAACTTTTTAAATTTTGATAAAGTGCAAACATAATTGAAGAAGCAACGTAGGTACCTACCTAATTCAATAATAGAACTTGACTATCTCTGTATTCGATTTAAAATAAGAAAGAAAATCCACTTTATTTTCTTTGTAATAAATCCATTTCAATTTCAGTTACTTATTTAACTCGATTAATTTTATTTATAAATGAGTAATGAGTGTCTGCTTACAAATCTCAAATGGCAGACATTTCAAGTCCAAAATTGTTAAAACAATATTTATTTTAGCTGGAACTTTAATATTAATTTAAAAATAACAGTTTTATTAAATTAGAGACTACTTGCATTAGTTTTTTCTTTCTATGAAACGAAATATAATAATTACTGTTAATATGAAGCTTTATTTGCAAAATCTAAGTTTGTTAGTGTAAGTAGGTAGTTTTTTTATAATATTCAGTCATTGATTTACTTGACGACCTTTACAATAAAAAGCCAAAAATCTCACTAAAAATGTTGACAGGATTCATTCCCTACTCAGATGAGTAGGGAATGAATCCTGTCAACATTTTTAAATTATAAACAAAGTTACAAAAGCAGTTGAAAACATTGTAGCAACGAAACAAAGTAGCGGAGTGGATATCAGAACTTTGTGGAGACTCTTCATACAACAGATTTTCATACGACCCCACATTATGTCGAGCGCACTCGAGAATGTTCTACAATAGGGTCAAGTGTCAATAATACTATTTTTTGCAGAACAGTCGAGAGGGTCCTTGGAGCTGGGGCAACGCTGCAGGCTACTTCATTATGATCTGATCCTTCAAGCTTGATACTGATAAGTTTGACGCTGTTTCAGTACCCTTGTGTGTGTTGTTTGTATGTGGTTTATAGTCCTTATTAGGGTTCCGTACCAAAATGGTAAAAAGGAACCCTTATGGTTTGACTCAGTATGTCTGTCTGTCACAGCTGGATATCTGAAGAACTACTGATTCTATCAACTTGAAATTTAGAACAGTTTTAGATGACGTTTACCCAACAATTTTGCAAATAAGAAAGAAATAAAAATATTTATGTTTTTTTTGCAACAGGGACTGAAAGGGGGTCTTAAAAATTCAAAGTGGGGCTACTAGAGCATGTGGGGTATCATATGAAAGAGCGCTATTTGCACATTCTCAAACATTTTTTTTTTTTTAGGCCGAATAGTTTTCGACTTTTGATGAAAAATGTAAAAAAAATACCATTCCCCCCCTTATCTCCGAAGTTTGCAAAGAGAAAAATCTGAAATTATTCTATGTGATAGAAGTTTATGTAAAGATTACAGGAAAAATAAAACGATGTCTCTAAATAGCACAGTTTTTCAGAAATCGGAATGGAACCCCCGGTGCGCGAGTCCGACTCGCTCTTGACCGGTTTTTTTAATATTTAAGGTACCTACTTCGCTTTGGAATGGGTACCTTTCTGATTGACGTAGGTACTCCTTGACAGTTCAAAAGTGCCTGTAATTGTTTTAATTTTGAAATAAATGCTTTAACAATAAAAAAGTAAAAATTTGAAACTCAAACGCACCAGTTTTGTTATTGTTACTTTTTTATTTTTTATTGTTACATCTACATCCAACTCTTTTTTTTTTTAAGAAATAGTGTGTCATAATTTTTAGTACAGTTACGAAAATGTATTGTTTAGCAGATTATAACACTACATATTGACGTGTTAATGTTATTACCATTTCATACGACTAATAAACAACATTTGTGATTTGATTGAATAACGGCCAATTGAAGTTGATAGTCAATTTGCTTTCTAATCATTTAAATAAATCTTTCATAACGTACCATCGCGGACAATGGCTTTAGTACCTACATCTCTACATAAACTTCACTACGTTCGCATTACTATGGGTAGGGTCAACCCAAAATATTCAACTAGAGAAGCTTTGACCGTTATTAACGTATATTTAAGCCAATAACAGCATCAATTACACAGTGTAGCTAAACAGTAATATCGACCATGTCTATCGGAGGGTCCCGATCCGTTCCCATAATGGTACGAGTGGAGAACACGAGCGAATCAATTTGTCAAATTGCGACCAAATGTGGCCAATAAAGGGAGCCTGTAACGAGGTTTCGGACATGAAGGGGTATTCTGGGCTTCATGCTGTGATGCTATGATATTGGAAGGCGGTTTACTGAATTATAGGGATCAGCTTAGCATGACCGCCATAGAAACGAGTTTTGTCGACGGATGAATAGACAAAATGGCAGATTGTAGAAATATTTCTACGCATTCTACGCGTCTCAGCATGACAATGTGTAATGTTGTCTATTCTTCTGTCGACAAAACGTCGCGTCGTCATGCTACGCGTGGGGCGAGGATTTTATTGTAAGACAATATAAAGTAGTAAGAAGATGTTATTTTGTATTCAGATAGAATGATTATTTTTCTAATCGTTGAATAAATGAAGTGGTTAACCCAGTTCAACCAAATCACGGAAATCCTCTCAACAATACAAAACAATATTATATTCTAAGAGGTTTTTTAAATTCGTTAAGATAAGATAAGATAAGTTTTTTTTATTTGCTTAAACATGTGTGTGTATACATAGAAAGTGCATACAAGATGATAAATTAAATGAAGTCCAACATGTTTGCCACTACGTGACGTTTTTATTTATATTCCCTTTTCGAAAGAAACAGCAAAGAAAATCTCCGCATCAACCCAGAATAAGACCGCAAATTATACGTAACATTCGGTGCTCCAATAAAGTGACCAAAATTGGACAAGTTGTAACTTCCACGATGGTTAAATGTTCCTTTATTGATAATCCTGGCAAAGGTTCTCTGGGGCATGTCGATTATAAATAGATGGATTTAATTGTCCAAGTTTCTGGATCCTTCGGTCGGTGGAACAGGACCTTGGTGCTGTAATCTAGTTAAATGGGCCACAGTTTCCTAAATGATGGTCCTGCTTGATCACTTGGGTTTGTAGTTTTAGTTGTATTGATAGCCTGATGGATTAATTCTGTTCTAAAGTAATTGTAAAGATGGGAATTTGACAATTAATTTGCGTTTACAGCTTCAATTATGCGTTTGTGTTTGGAGGTTTTGTGATTGCATAACCACCACGGAATAATCTGATTCTATTATTTGAAATTTAACGCGTACAAAAACATTACACGCTAACACTAGCAAAAGCCAACAAAAATGGCTACTATTTCTACACCATTGCTGTTTTAAAGCAAAAATAATGCTGGGAGTAACATAAAACTCATTGCGTCTTCGCTCGAAGCGCTATTTACACCGTTAAGAGGAATCGTAAGCGATACCATCACAATATATTCCAAATCGCCATCATTGTATCTGGTCCTAAGATGCTCAAATCCGCAGATTGGCGAAGAGTTAAATTTTATTACACTCTACTAACGACCGCCCACCGCTGAGTATTAGCCGATACTTCCCGTCTCAAACGGGGTGTGAATCCCGCGAGAGTGATTCCCGAATGCCCCCCAATCCCGATGTCCGGGAACCGAAGCCCGGGGTCGGGTTTGGCGGAAAATCAGCGATAACGCCAGTTCACAGAGCGGGAAATTAAGTGATTCTTTGTGCTTATGATGTGCACGATGAAGTCGCGAAGTTAAATGAAGACGACGGATCGGATTGTTCATCCTTTTGTGGTTTTGCTTTGTCGTTGTCTCGTGCGTATGACGGGATTTTTTTATTTGTTTGTCAAACGTAATCATCCACTTTAGTTAGTTGTAAATAACGTCTATTTGTCATTTTAATTTTAAACGAAATTAAAAAAAAAAACCAGTGCGTGTCGACCACGTACAATGAAGGGTTCCGTAGCTGAAAAGAATTTATCCCAAAAACATACTTAACATTGTAATCCCAAAAAAAGTTTTTTATGTGGTAAAATTACAAATTAACAATTTTCGGACTTTTTCCCTTATACTTGTGCTGTGAGCCTTGCTTATTGCCAAATTCATTATTCTAGGTCAATGGGAAGTACCCTAGGTTTTGATTTACTTGCGAGTATCAAAATATGTCACATAAATTGCAAGTATTTTTTTAATGTGTTGATTTAGAAGCCTGATTTTTTTTAGAACTCCATGGGACCATAGACTTACCTTCTGATATTAATTTCAACTTGATACTTCCACGTGTTCCGGAGAAAAAGGATCTTGACAGACTATCAAACGTAAAGACGGACCACGAAGTGATCCTATAAGGGTTGCGTTTTTTCAGGTACGGAACCCTAAAAAGGAAGAGGTTCTCAGTTCGTCGAAATTTTTTTAGGGTTCCGTACCTCAAAAGGAACAAAACTCAGCCCTTATAAGATCACTTCGTTGTCCGTCTGTCTGTCTATCTGTCAGTCTGTCAAGACCCTTTTCTCAGGAAAGCGAAGTGTTATCAAGTTGAAATTAATATCAAATCAGTCTGTCGTTTGGAGCTCTGAACAAATCAAGCTTATAAGACAACTAAAAAATATACGGCCATTTATGCAACATTTATGCAACATTTATGCAACATTTTTGATACTCCCAAGTAAATCAAAACCTAGAGAAACCTTACCGGTGACCTAGAATCATGAAATTTTGCAAAAAGCAAGATCTCACAGCATGAAGTATAGAAAAAGTCCGAAAATCGTTAATTTGTAATTTTATCACATAAAAAAAACGATTCCCAATTGAATCCCAAACAAAAAAAATTTTATTATAAACAACGAGGTATTTAAATTGTATTTTTTTTTACATTTTTTATACAGCCGTGTGATTCTGTAAGACCTCATTCTAAACTTCGAATCTGAATCCGCTATGAGTTTCTTGATTGGCATTCTAAAAACTCGGTTGATAATTCGAATTTAGGTACACTAGCGCTACCCTTGCGAGCGCGTCAGCAAGTTGAACTAAATTGACCTTGAGATTTTGACAGATAAATTAGGAGACGACGTAAGAAGTGGCATTCAGTAAGGTAATTCAGTGTCAAATAAAAAAAAACCGGTCAAGAGCGAGTCGGACTCGCGCACCGAGGGTTCCGTACCATCAATTATATGTACCATAATTTTTGTTGATGATTTCTGAAAAACGCATTCTAAAGACTCGGTTGATAATTCGAATTTAGGTACACTAGCGCTACCCTTGCGAGCGCGTCAGCGAGTTGAACTAAATTGACCTTGAGATTTTGACAGATAAACTAAGAGACGACGTAAGAAGTGGCATTCAGTAAGGTAATTCAGTGTCAAATAAAAAAAAAAACCGGTCAAGAGCGAGTCGGACTCGCGCACCGAGGGTTCCGTTCCGATTTCTGAAAAAGTGTGCTATTTAGAGACATCGTTTTATTTTTCCAGTAATCTTTACATAAACTTCTATCACATAGAATATTTTCAGATTTTTCTCTTTGCAAACTTCGGAGATAAGGGGAGGGGGGGGGAACGGTTTTTTTTTTTTAATTTTTCATCATATTCGAAAACTGTGCGGCCTAAAAAAAAATTAAAATATGTTTGAGAATGTGCAAACAGCGCTCTTTCATATGATACCCCACATGCCCTAGTAGCCCCACTTTGAATTTTTAAGACCCCCTTTCAGTCCCTGTTGCAAAAAAATATAAATATTTTTATTTCGTTCTTATTTGCAAAATAGTTGGGTAAATGTCATCTAAAACTATTCTAAATTTCAAGTTGATAGCACTAGTAGTTCTTGAGATATCCAGCTGTGACAGACAGACAGACTGAGTCACACCATAAGGGTTCCTTTTTTACCATTTTGGTACGGAACCCTAACAAGCGAGAAGTAGTGATGGGAAGTGAGAGTGAATAGCGCTGTGAGATTCGAGTTATTGTTTGAATTTTACAGAATCGACGCACGTACAGTTCCTTATTTCCAATGTTGTCCCAGTTCATCGCTAGACTTTATTTAACTGAAATCATTTGATAATATTTTATAAGAATTTCCACATAAAAGGCATGAATACAGATTTATATTCCGAGTATCGTTCGCCTTTCGATAATATTAATTTTAACAGCCAGCTTTGGTCGGATATTCTTCTAATAACGAGTATTATAAAGGCAGCTTTCCTGCCATGGCGACCAGAGACAGGGAATAGAGATTTACTCTGATCTGCTTTCCATTTCGATGATTGAACTTGAAAATGAAATGTTTTCGGAATAATGAGCAAATGGAGAAAGAGAGAATTAGAGGTACCTTCCTACCTATTCAATTTTCTTAGAATAAGATATTCTTTATCCTGTTGCTCATAATAAGAAAACAGCCACTTATACTACCCATGAATAAAATACTTAATAATAATATATCTAATAATAATTTTGGTGTAACCCAGAAATTATTTCTCTAACCTTATGTAGGTACGGTCAGCAACATAAGTCGACTAACACTGCTACTTTTACACATCATGTAAATGAATACAAAATGATTTGAGTATCTCCTTTTTTCCTAAAATACCTAAGAGTCTAGTAGATCAATTATTTTACTTCTGTTCCGATTTTAATTAAATATCTTGCTCAATAATTAAGATTTTAAAATCTGAAGTGCTAACCGACTTTTGTTGCTGACTGCACAATCAATAGTAAGTACTAAAAAAAATAGAACCTAAGGGATGAGATCTCTTATTTAGAACCCAAGGAGTGAGATCTCATTATTTTGAACCGTGTTTTAGTTAAAACTTAATAAAACCATTTGCATGACTTTGAAATCAAAAGCCTGGCTAAAAATTTAAAATTCTTGCTAATCATAAATATAAGGTCCTATTAAAATAGATGGACAAATTTTTGGTTTACCCATAAATATGAACAACTTTCATCGCGAAAAAAAAACAGCTGTTCAGTACATTTTATCTACACCAAACTCGTCAAAATGTAGGGAGCAGCTGATTTTTATCGCGAAAAAAAAATCAGCTGTTCAGTACATTTCATCTACACCAAACTCGTCAAAATGTAGGGAGCAGCTGATTTTTATCGCGAAAAAACATCAGCTGTTCAGTACATTTTATCTACACCAAACTCGTCAAAATGTAGGGAGCAGCTGATTTTTATCGCGAAAAAAAATCAGCTGTTCAGTACATTTTATCTACAGCAAACTCGTCAAAATGTAGGGAGCAGCTGATTTTTATCGCGAAAAAAAATCAGCTGTTCAGTACATTTTATCTACACCAAACTCGTCAAATTATAGGGAGCAGCTGATTTTTATCGCGAAAAAAAAATCAGCTGTTCAGTACATTTCATCTACACCAAACTCGTCAAAATGTAGGGAGCAGCACATTTTTTTTTCGCGATTTCAAGTTTGGTCCCATAGTAAAAGTTGTTCATATTCATGGGTGGAACACCCTGTGAAAATTTGTCCATCTATTTTAATAGGACCTTATATTATGATTAGCAAGTATTATATATTTTTAGACAGTCTTTTAAGGTCAAAGTAATGCGAAAGGTTTTATTTATGTTTTAACTAAAACTAAAACATGGTTCCGTGTGAAAATTTGTCCACCTATTAGAATGGGACCTTATATATACAACGTGTAACGTTAAATGCGCAAAACCTCTTAAGGGGTCATTGTAGTCATCATTATAAACAACTTTTACTATGGGACCAAACCTGAAATCGCGAAAAAAATATCAGCTGTTCAGTACATTTTGACGAATTATGCGAACATAAATGTACTGAACAGCTGAATTTTTTTTCGCGATTTCAGGTTTGGTCCCATATTAAAAGTTGTTCATAATGATGAGTACAATGACCCCTTAAGAGGTTTTGCGCATTTAACGTTACACGTTGTATACAAATTGTCACACTCTCAGTATCCATTAGCTTTACATACATGTAGAGATCGATAGAGCTGTAGAGTCGCAGAGAGCTCGATCAATTAGCAGCAGGGTAACGGCTCTTATTACGTTATCCCAAAGGACGGCGCCATCGCGATCCGTCTCTACAAAACTAATTTGTCGTATTAGAGACTATGATAATGGAATCTGTTGGTGTCTTTGAGTATTTAGTGGGAGTGGTTTTGATAGAGGTGTTAAGGCGATACCCCGACCATAACCTCGCGATAGGACGTTATTCAGAGGCTATTAACTCATTAATTAAGAGAACTTAATAAATTACATCTAAAAGCACATTATCACATTGCACGTTCACTATTGTTTTTATGTAAAATCGCCTTGTAAAAAAGTTTCTAAAATTATTGATTGCATGCATCTTTTGCTAAGTGACGTTCTAATCATTTGAGGATTACACTAATGGATAGATAATTTAAAAATATAAATTATTCACGTTTTATTTATTTCTAAAGTTTACTATTCATTTTTTATTTAAATAATTCCAAAAAAAATGGGAAAGGACCGAACGCTCAAGGGCTGTTTGGTCTGAGTATGGCCTTAATAGTTTTATGTTACTTGAGATATGGATCATACTAGCGACCCGCCCCTGTTTCGCACTAATAATGTGTTATACACTTTACCTTCCATTAAATTCTTAACCGCATCAAAATCCGTTGAGCAGTTTAGTTTAGTAGATCAACGCGATCACACAGACACGAAAAGTGACTTTAATATTTACAGTATAAATGAATATACAACGTGTAACGCTAAATGCGCAAAACCTCTTAAGGGGTCATTGTACTCATCATTATGAACAACTTTTACTATGGGACCAAACCTGAAATCGCGAAAAAAAAATCAGCTGTTCAGTACATTTATTATATGTTCGCATAATTCGTCAAAATGTACTGAACAGCTGATTTTTTTTCGCGATTTCAGGTTTGGTCCATAGTAAAAGTTGTTCATAATGATGAGTACAATGACCCCTTAAGAGGTTTTGCGCATTTAACGTTACACATTGTATATAAAATAAAATATAATCTTATCACGATCTTTCGGTTCGCGTTTCTTGGATGATTTGCTCATTTTCTTGACTAGGATAAATTACTCTATAAATAAATATCAATTGCCGAATGTAATTATGTAAGTACGCACATCACTTCAGTACGGTTGCACCTATTAGGTTAATTCTTTTTTGTTGTGTTTGCCAGGACAAGGTTTGTATGAAATAAACGATTGATAAAATTGCACGGAAAAGTGATAAATTTTGGTTAAAAAATCTCCATGTAACAAAGTGAGTGTGTGAGTGAGGCAGAAGACAATGCTGCCAAAAACATGTGTGGTTGGTTGTTCAACCGAAAATATTCAATTTAATTTGAGCCTAAGAAAATTACATACTTATTGCTTAGAAATCTAAAAACCTATTAGTGTTAAGGATTTCCTAGAAATTACTGTTGACATTGCATATTATGTCACTTCAATCAATCTGCCTAGCCTTTTTCCAATTATGTTGGGGTCAGCTTCCAATCTAACCGGATGCAGCTGAATACCAGTATTTTACATGGAGCGACTGCCTGTCTGACCTCCACAACCCAGTAACTGGGTAATACGATACCCCTTGGTAAGACTGGTTGTCAGACTTTTGGGCTTCTGACGACCCGTAACGACTGTCAAAGATCCACGAATGACACCCGAGACCAACAGCTTACCGTGCGTGTAAAGATGGTCACCCATCCACTGACCAACCCCGGCAGGCGCAGCTTAACCTGATGGATCGACCCGTGCGGTTGTAATTACTTAGCCACGAGCTCCCATATATTATGCCACTTAAATTCAAGAATTAGTCTTAAGTAAAGCATTTCGTACGAGCTCGTCGCACCACTAACAACAGATTAATTCGGTTGAGTACCCGCAGATTTGAGTGGCAACACAGTTATGTGCTGAGCATGAGCTGCACTCGAAAACTAGAAAATTAGGTTCTAATGTTAGTTCTATTTCTAGGACTTTGTGTCATAATTATAACATGACATTTATTTTTACTCGTTGCCATAAATTACGTATTCTTTCGTTAAATTTAATTTAATTATTAAGTCTAAAATTAAAATTTAATTAAAAATCAATGATCTTTAAATACCGAGACTCCTCCGTGCTTCGGAAAGCACGTTAAACCGTTGGTCCCGGCTGGCTTTCGTGGATCTTTGACAGTCGTTACGGGTCTTCAGAAGCGAGAAAGTCTGACAGCCAGTCTTACCAGGTGTATCGTGTAAACCAGTAAATGTGTTGTGGAGGTCAGATAGGCAGTCACTCCATTCGGTTAGACTGGAAGCCGACCACAACATAGTAGGGAAAAGGCTAGGTAGATGATGATTATTTCGATAAATTGTTTTATCCTATTACCGTTTTTAGGGTTCCATAACTCAAAAGGAAAAAACGGAACCCTTGGATCACTTCGTTGTCCGTCTGTCTGTCAAGACCCTTTTTATCAGGAACGAGCGGAGTTATAAAATTGAAATTAATATCAAATACGTAGGTCTATAGTCCCTTGGAGCTCTAAAAAAATCAAGCTTCTAAGTCAACGCAGTAAAAAGATACGGCCATTTAAGCGACATATTTTGATACCTACTTGCAAGTAAATCAAACCTATTTAGGGTACGTACCGTCGATCTATAATCATGTTTTGCAAGAAGCAAGGTCTCACTTATTTTCCCTGGCTGTTTAACAAAAACATATGCTCAACAAAGACACCACCCGATCACCAACATCTGCAATACGTTATTCTTCCTCCAGTTCCAATAACACGCGTACATTACACGTCTACGTAGTATGTACATCACAATCACGCTGCTCCCCAGACGCCAATGCTCCGTTCTGTAGGTAACGAAGTAACGTCACGTAGAAAATTAGGTCAGCCGCGGGCGCCGCTTTGACGAATATGTAGTGTTTGGCTTCGTCCTTTTGCGAGGAAGTCCGCTTTAAGACTTCACTTTGAGGAAGATCAGGAGTTTCTTCTTGCAATCACTAGAGGCTATTTTTTTCTTGCTGTGTTTCTGTCAGTATTGTGCTTATTCTTAATCATTTATGGTCATCATTTTCTTGCCTGTGTTTCAATTTATTTGGTTTCGGCGCAACATGTCTTTTTTTTCCTTAACTCTTCTATATCAGTCGCCATTTCAGTAGTTACTCCTTTTCTAGCAATATCATCTTTCACACAGTCTATCCAACGTTTTTTGGTCTTCCCATACTCGTATAGCCATCTACATTCATACTTTTCGTAATCGTACCTAAGCGATTTTGCAGTAGTAAAAGTAAAAGTTTACAGGAGACTTTTATTGATACTAATATTATAAGAGTGTAGGTATTTTAGAGACAAGTTATAAAAAGTCAATTGATTATTTATTAATAACTATAATCAACGCAATTTAAGAAGTCCGTTTGGACGTTTCTAATTATACATGCCGCGATAACTTTGTATGAACGTCTACGTAAAAAATCTAAAAATCTAAATCGTAATTCTAATTAAGAGCGTTGTTGCATTTTTCATACGTAAATCGAGAACTTGGGAGATTTTGAAGTGATTTTGGTCACATAATTTATTTTTTTAGCTTCTTTTGACTTCACTCATCGTAATTATCATATATTTTTATTTAAAGTCTATAAAAAAAAACTTGTTCAAATTGAATTATTGACTACGAAAACAGTCGATTTCGAAGGGGCGATTTCCAGATGACGCGCGAAGGCTCAACTTTGAAGTAATCTTACACCAATTATTACTACTAATTAAGAAGGTAAAGTGGTATTCATTCGAAGAGGCATATCCTGAAATTTAAATTGCATTGAGAAAAGTTTGATTTTTAATTCATTAACTTGTATTTTAATCACGTCTAAGATAATCAAAAATCGAGAAATCGACTACAAAAAAACACGTCATTTCTCAGAATCTAAAAGTCATTTGGCAACACAAATCATTTTATACGTAAGAAGAAAGATTGTACTATATATGTGTAAAAAATAAAACATATCTGTCTTCAATCACTTACGAAAATAATTTTTTAAAGTGAGTATAAAATCGGGTGCATCGAACGGCCTAAGTCAGTCGCGCTCTGGCGCTCTTCGACGCAGGACCTACGTCGGTTGACCTCCCGCCGCCGCGCATGCGCCTCGCGTGATATATAGTCAATTGTAGTGCGACTAAATATTTTTGATCCTTTCATTTAAGTAATATTTTAAGAAGCTAACGTGGTAGGCACACTTACTTTAGGAGAATTATGTTACAATTCTTGAATTATGTTGTATTACTTGTAATATTGATATTGTAATTACAATATCAATAATACAATATAATTTGGTCAAAATGTAAATCCAAGATGGTGGCTGCGAACATTTTTAAATTTTTCGTCATGGGGATCGTTCCCATTGTTCTCGAGGATGCTAAAGCCGATAGTGACGTTAAAATGTAAATCCAAGATGGCGGCTGCGAACATTTTCAAATTTTTCATCATGGGTATCGTTTTCATGGTTCTTCTGGGTGCTAACGTCGATAGTGTAGTCAAAATGTAAATCCAAGATGGCTACAAGAATTTTGGAGCATGAATATGGAGAAAAAATTTATATCAGATTTTTATTTGAAATCTCTACTGCCACAATCTCTATTGTGGATCCGTGACAAAGGAGACGGAAACCATGTCATATAAACTTGGGCCTGGGCCTGGGTTGTAAAAAAATGAAATTGGTGTCAATTTATAGCTACTATATTATCAAACCATCACTGAACATTTTGCGGATTTTCGCGGTCAAGTTCCGAGTTAAAAGAGATGTAATAAAAGTGAGGTTACATAACGATCTACATATTTATTTATTTATTTATTTATTTATTTATTTATTTTTTTTTTTATTTTTTTTTATTTTTTTTTTATAGGTACTTAACAGCTGATTTTTGAAGTTCTTCAGCTCGACGACCACGTAAACTCCCACTCACACACTCACTTTGCCACAATTTACACAACGATCCATGGTGCCAATATGAAATCAGTAGGCTGGTCGTAATATACAAAATAATCAATAAAAATGTTTATTTCAATTGCAAAGTGCTTTGTCATAAATGTATTGGAGACCTCCTTTTAAGCAAGAGTTGCTTGTGTTAGGAGACAAGTATCTTGTAAAAGTCCATAAAATACTTGTAGGAAAACATTTACTTAATATCGTAACATTAATTGAACAATAGACGGAAATTGTTAAATTACCTACAGTAAGCCAAATATTTGAGTTTTTTTTTTAAATCATCACAGGAGACCCTTGACAATTCAGAGCTACTAAATCCGAATTAAAGTAAACATTGATTCATTCAAGCCCATAACAGAAAAAATCGTTTGAAAGCCCATTCATAGTATCCCATCCAACATATCCAAGCTAACTTGTCCCAACAAACAATAAATTGATGTTCGCTTTGAACGCGATTCCACCGTGCATTATCTACCACAGTCGGGTGAGCTGGTTGAGCTATGAAAAATAACTCAAACAACAGTAGTCGGTCAGCGGCCATGTTATACACCGCGGTTACACAAATATTCACGTTCCGTGCCCACTGTATCAGAAAGTCATACGTTAGGTTGTTCGATGCATGAGCGGAAGCGGTTTTAAATAAATTTTAATATTTAAAAAAAGTTCTTTTACATATTTAAGTTTTTTTTATTAGATACCTACACTATAAATATTTCCATTGATAGCTGGTCATCACTACATAGTATAAAACAAAGTCGCTTTCCGCTGTCTGTCTGTCCCTATGTATGCTTAGATCTTTAAAACTACGCAACGGATTTTGATACGGTTTTTTTAATAGATAGAGTGATTCAAGAGGAAGTTTTATATGTATAATAAACGCGGGCGAAGCCGCGTGCAAAAGATAGTCTTAAATATAATATAAAAGCTAACATTAGGTATAATACACATACATTTTGTACAAGTATCCTAATTCTAACTATCCTGTCCTAACTTCCTAAATAATATCATAAATTCGAGTGAGTTTGTTTGTTTGTGAGTAATGTTTTCACGCTAAAAAAACATTGAAACATTGATCAATGTGTAGGGACACACACACACAGTTTTATCAAGGTATCTTGTTACGCTTAGTAGAATAGCCAGTTCGATATACGCGCCCGCCTGTAAAAGACATATTATGTGCTAAATATAATTATGAATCATCCGAGAAGTTTAATTTATCGGGTCCCTAAAAAATTCATAAAAATGCATTGAAATCGACATATTTCCTACTGTAAAACATTACAAATCCGCTGCTCGCTCCGCTTATATAGACCCCTCACAGCTCAGTAGCCAAACCATTCGTCCGTAAACCGATATGAGACGAAGTTTGAATTGCAAAACTAAGAGAGCCACGAATGCTGCATTTTATGCGGCCACCGAACGTCAATACACGGGTACCCGGGTAGCAACTTCTATTGTTTTGTTTGTAAGTTCGGCTATCGCGATCTCAGATCGAGCGAATAGCTGCCTTCAAATGTGATGTTTATTTATGATTTGTGCAGTCAACGGGAAAAGATACGGGGCTATTTGTCGGTCGAAGTGCATTTGTTTCGTGAATTTAGATGATAGACAATATTCAAGACAGTGTACCTACTTGACAAACATTTGAGTCCACTGGGGATCTAAGATAATCTCATTACAGGCATAAATTGCTTGCGTTTAAAAAGGAATAGCAAATTATCTATTGTGACATTTTAAAATAATCTAAATCAAAATCAAAAGTCATTTATTCAAATTAGACTGTGAATCAGCACTTTTCGAACGTCAAAATTACATAAGACAGTGCCACAAAACGCCCGCCCTTCACCACTTCCTAGTGTTTTAGCTGGGAAGAAGAAGTGGCGCAACAAACTGCCCAGCAGCACAGGTGTCTCTTCGATAATGAGAAAGAAAAGAAAGAAAGATAGAGTATTTATTGTGACTCGCATAGGAAGATCACCAACTAAAACTAAAAACACAATGACAAAAGTTAAAACAAAAATAAAGAAACAAAATAAAAAAAATAAAAAACAGAAAGTCCTGTACGAGGCCAAAATATCCCTATCTCAGCATGATGCTGCGACGTTTAAAATAAGTGTCGCAGCGCTGGTATTCTGATAGGGCCCGCTGTGATGTCACGAGCAGATATACTAAAATACATAAATAATTATCAATACAACTAGATAAATGAGACGATTCAAGCTGTGAACTAAATATTAGTTCTTCAAGCGTCCTTGATAATAATAATTAATAATACTTATTAAATAAGAAAGGTTCAGGTGGTGAAATAAAGGTAAACAATCTTGATGTGACTTTTTACACAAACATATTAAACAAATAAACTACTGCTTAAACTAATGGTTCAATTAATTTAGTAATCATTATTGTTGTATTTACATTAATTTTAAGTTGCATTTTATTTTTAAACTGAGATTTTAAAATAAAAAAAGATAAAAGACACATCAAGATTGTTTACCTTTTTTTCATTGCACAAACCTTTCTGGTATAGGACTACCCTAATCTACATCTAAAGCTTTTAATCTAACGCTACAATTAAAGGAGAACAACATCCGAAATAACCGCTACATCGTATTGTTTATTCAAACAAAGGCTGCTAAGAAGCTCATTTACAATTTTAATCGGTTCAGTCGGATAAACGAAAACTCTATTGAATTGTTAACGTTCATTTTAAACATAATCAAAATGATTTACAGGGGTAGGAAATATTTCATTTTCATTGTACATAGACAAGGTATAAATTGAAGTAATGAAAACCTGAAAAGGAGTCATTGTTCTCATCTTAGGAATGACTTTTACTATGGGACTTATTCTAAAATAGTGAAAAAAAATCAGCAGCTCCATACATTTTGTCCATTTTGTACATACATTTATGTGAACACAAATGTATACTGAACAGCTGAATTTCAGGTTTTTCCCAGAATAACAGTTGTTCATAATGATGAGTACAATGACCTATTTTCAGGTTTTGAGTTATTTCAACTGCAACTTGTATTTACAACGACTTTTTTTACTGGGTTCCACAAGGATTGACATTCAACCCCAATAACATTTTGGTTAAGTAATGTTAAGTAGGTATCGGTTTTGCATGCAAGGTAAAAATAAATAAATCAATCAACTCAGTCTATCGCAGTCCACTGCTGGACACAGGCCTCTCCCAGGCTGCGCCACAACACCCTGTCCTAACTAAACACAATCAACTCAGCCTATCGCAGTCCACTGCTGGACATAGGCCTCTCCCAGGCTGCGCCACAACACCCTGTCCTAACTAAACACAATCAACTCAGCCTATCGCAGTCCACTGCTGGACATAGGCCTCTCCCAGGCTGCGCCACAACACCCTGTCCTAACTAAACACAATCAACTCAGCCTATCGCAGTCCACTGCTGGACATAGGCCTCTCCCAGGCTGCGCCACAACACCCTGTCCTAACTAAACACAATCAACTCAGCCTATCGCAGTCCACTGCTGGACATAGGCCTCTCCCAGGCTGCGCCACAACACCCTGTCCTAACTAAACACAATCAACTCAGCCTATCGCAGTCCACTGCTGGACATAGGCCTCTCCCAGGCTGCGCCACAACACCCTGTCCTAACTAAACACAATCAACTCAGCCTATCGCAGTCCACTGCTGGACATAGGCCTCTCCCAGGCTGCGCCACAACACCCTGTCCTAACTAAACACAATCAACTCAGCCTACCGCAGTCCACTGCTGGACATAGGCCTCTCCCAGGCTGCGCCACAACACCCTGTCCTAACTAAACACAATCAACTCAGCCTACCGCAGTCCACTGCTGGACATAGGCCTCTCCCAGGCTGCGCCACAACACCCTGTCCTAACTAAACACAATCAACTCAGCCTATCGCAGTCCACTGCTGGACATAGGCCTCTCCCAGGCTGCGCCACAACACCCTGTCCTAACTAAACACAATCAACTCAGCCTACCGCAGTCCACTGCTGGACATAGGCCTCTCCCAGGCTGCGCCACAACACCCTGTCCTAACTAAACACAATCAACTCAGCCTATCGCAGTCCACTGCTGGACATAGGCCTCTCCCAGGCTGCGCCACAACACCCTGTCCTAACTAAACACAATCAACTCAGCCTACCGCAGTCCACTGCTGGACATAGGCCTCTCCCAGGCTGCGCCACAACACCCTGTCCTAACTAAACACAATCAACTCAGCCTATCGCAGTCCACTGCTGGACATAGGCCTCTCCCAGGCTGCGCCACAACACCCTGTCCTCCGCCTTACGCATCCAGTCTGTCCCAGCCACTTTCTTCAGGTCGTCGGTCCATCTGGCTGGGGGGCATCCCACACTACGCTTACCGATACGCGGTCTCCACTCCCAGGACCCGTCTGCTCCGGCCAGACCACTGCCACTTCAGTTTGCTTATTCTGCAAGCTATGTCGGTTACTCCGGTTCTTTTCCAGATAACTTCATTCCTGATTTTATCCTTCAAAGAAACTCCGAGCATAGCCCGCTCCATAGCATAATAGTTATTTGAAAAAGTTGAAATAAAATGTAACATTAAAACAGTTTTAGATCCATTATTGATCAGATAAACACGATTTCCTTTGACCTCGTTTAAGTAAAATGTGTCAAAGCCTTCGAATGATAACGGCACTTTTATTTGGAAGGCAACATTTGTAGAACGAGGAAAATCCTTTATGATTTATGTGTTGCCGAATTCTCCTGCAACTCTAGTTTATTGCCCCCAAGATTATTATTAGTCGATATTTTTTTTGTTGATAAAAAGCGTAGCAATTTGTATTTCTGTACTTCTAAAATATTCTGTAACTTGACTAACCAATGAGTTATACTAAAGCTGTTTCAAATTCCAGTAAGTTTTAGGAAAGTTGGCATTATTCTCCACCATTACAAACTTTACATTAATAACCACGAATTCGTTCCAAGCAATCAAATCCCTGTCCCATACCTTATTATTACCCTTCCAATAAACAAACAAAACTAAGATCACATTACTAATGCTGACAAAACTAACAAACACAATAATGCCACATATAATAGTTCGGAAATTACAAGTGTCGAAGCAACTTGGCCCATTATCAATCATGCTTGCTGAGATGTTTGCTCTACACCCTTCGATACCCACACATCGAAAAAGGAAATAGAACCCTATAAACTGAGAGATATGATTGTTTTCAAAATGACAATGATACTAAAAGAGAAGTAACACGTGTCAAAGATTTTGAACTTTATAACATGGAATATTGTTATCGTGTTGTTGACAGCCAGTTTAATAAATGTTGGCGGGACGTATGTACATGATTTTGGAATATATTATGTGAATAATTATTGTATATAAACTTAATAATATTCTTCAGTAATATCATAAGAAATGTTATTTATAGACGAAATAATGTTCTAAGGAAAAACACATTATTCTTTTCCTGAAAAAGATTTTAATTTTAGATGAGCTATAATTCATCTCTATTATCCTGGGAATTCAAGAAGATATCAAGCAATATGATTATTTCGAATCAACTGTGAGAATATACGAGTGGTTTTGGCGTTACGAAAATAACCGGCCTGTTTCTCTCTGTCAGGAAATTTTGACGTTGACACCGCTTTCTGATTATACTTGTCTCTCCAGGAACAAAATATACGAAGAACTTCCCGACCTTCAGTAGACAGGCTGAAATATCAATTTGAACCTGCCTTATTTATTTCACTACGTGACAGCCAACGATACAGAATAAATTGGGGCAAAACTCAAGAAATTATTTATTAGAAATACAATACGAACATACTCGAACAAACCAAATAACTGTAACTTTGTATCAAAAATATAAAAACATGTTCCGACTACGGGATCACTCACATTTTTCACTCAGAACAAATTAATCTAATATTAAATTAACGAAGAGAATCCCGTCCTTATTTTCGGCGTTAATAAACTTATTAAGTTGAACACTTGATTGATCAGCGTTTCAGATACCGCTACGGGGGGGTGGAGGGGACCCAAACAAATCCTTGTAACAAGTAATTTATTCGCATTAAGATCAGGATCTTTGCCGTAAACAACGATCAATGTCGCCAGTCTTTGTTTTAAATTATTTATATCGCGAAAGGACAGAGTGATGAATAGGAGCTGGATTTGAAAGGAGCCCGTGTTATCAGAGCCATTTATAGCTGACGACAGATCGTTTGGATTGAAGGCAGATAAGGACGGAGAGTAATGAAGACATGAGGTAATTAGAAGGCATCCATTTACCCTTTGCTATTTACGTAGGCCGGTGTAAGCCTTATCCTCCTTTTTGTTATGACGATAGGAACCTTATAATGCCTTTCATAGTTATGTCTAACTAAGGTCAAATTATGCTAATATATTTTACTTTCATAAGAAAATAAATTGCGAGAAAGTAGATTAGAAGAGCTTGAAAAAATATTTTTACAATTCTCGCCTTCGGTACGAGTGCGCTCTCGAATGGAGATTCCTAATCATTGGACCGTTGAAGCTTTAGAATAATCTTGAAAGACGCTCTATATTCCTAGTTTCTATCTGTAAAGACTTTTAGGTAATACTGCTGAGAGATATTTACCCTACAATACTTTAAATTCTCTCAATTCGTAAACACGAAGTACCTACATAAACAGACACAAAGTATCCGGAATTTAGCAACCTCTAGATGCTTCATTAACTTTTATAATCCACATTCTAAAAAGCGTACACGAACCGCGCTCTTAGCCGGCTAGCTTCGAGGAATACACAAGTTGGATAGTTAAGTAAATTCTGCAGTAACACAATCCGTAAGGTTGAAAAGATAGGCTCCTGAAAGACGGCGAGAGGTTGATTTGAAATGCTAATGTAGTCTCGCAAATTCCATTCGAGATTACGAAGCTAAGACTCCTTTAGTTAATAGTAACAGTGGCTGTAACAGGCTCGCCTCGACAATGGCCTGCATTGTGAATAAATAAAGGGATAAGGCTTTCTGAGTTTCGGGATTTTCGGCGAAGACCTTGGAGTTCAGGAATGGACTCTTTATAAGTTTGTGCATAGGTCTCGCTCTCGGGTTTTATTTTAGTTTATTTTCTGAAACCCTTTTTTTTCAAACAGAATGTAAACCGTTTCCCCTCTTGTTAGAGGACGTTAAAAGTGGTTAAATCTTCGATTTTTAATTATTATTTTATATTTAAAATTCTTCTTCTTGTTTCTTCAATTTTTTTTTATGAAGCAGTAAAATACAAAAAGGAAAAACTGTCGAACCATCCACATCCCTAAAATAATAATACTCGTAACATGAAAATAAATGCTTTTTCCACGATAATTTTTACAAAAAATTAAACGTAAATGTTATATCAACATCAAAAGATAATTACTAACACAAACGGGATATTTACCATGTTTTTTGTTATGTTCGAGTTCCTAACAGTGCCGAAATATCGAGAAATCGAACATAACAGTAAACATGGTAAATATCCCGTTTGTGTTAATAATAATGTTAGTGAAAAAACTTATATCAAAAGCATTGACTTATTATCAATGATCAAAAGATAATCTCCAAAATTCAACAACCAAAACGTAGATGAAAACATGACATGATCTGACCAAGATTATGTCTGGACTTTAAAAGAGACTGTGACCTCTGAGTTTGTTTCGGCGTTTCTTCTCAGAGTAGTCAGATAGGAAACGTCGAACTCATCTAGTTTAAAAAAAAAATATGTTTGACGTGTAAAAGTGTTTGTACAAACCTACTTACAAAAAATAAATCATTTATCATTTAAAACCTCTCGAAGCCTTAAAACAAAATAAACAGGTAGTGTCCGACCGAAGGTGCAATTCTGGCCGAAGCCGAAGCCGAAGCCGATTAATCGGTATTCACCAAAACCTTCGGCCGAAGCCGAAGCCGAAGCCGAAGGTGTCATTGACCTTGAGAAATACGATAGTTACTTTGATCTCAGAATATACTAGATACATATTGTGAGAGCTTTAGAGATTTAGCCCAATAACGAGCCGAGTGACCAACATATACAAGTAGGTAATAAAAACACTTATTAGAATTTTAAGACGCGCTCTCAAACTTGTTTTGACTCGTTTAGTTTACTAACTGCGATTCGTTTGGTCCGGTGCGGCGGCGCGGCGAAACTCTGCTGCTCTGCACACTCTCCGTCTCGCTCTAGCATCGTTCAGTAAATTTCAAATTTTGACAACTAGCAAACCTTCGGCTTCGGCCAAACCTTCGGCAAATTTTTGGCCGAAGCCGAAGATTTGGCCGAAGGTGCTTTTTTGACCGAAGGTGGCCGAAGCCGAAGCCGAAGCCGAAGCTTCGGTCGGACACTATAAACAGGACCTGCTAGAACAAATCTATTAATACAACATTATTCAAACAAATTCGATAGGCTACAAAGGTTCGCGTGACGTAGCTCCCTAGCCCCACAAGAGAATTCACCGAAAACATAATTAAGAGTCGGCCAAGAGTTGGCAACTTTAATCGAATTACGAACCACCCGCCGGAAGATTAACTCGCCTCTTGCGGCTTTGGGCTACTACAGTACTGCAGCCGGTAATCGGGGATTCGGGGCGAACAACTCGATACCAGAGAAGTGATTTTGTCATGAGTTTTAATAAGTTCTTGAATACAAAATTGAGCATAATTTTTATTTTATTTTGACGTGTAAATGTAGATTAACACACAGGCTACTTTTTATCCCGGTCTTTTACGCGGGTGAAACGGCAGGGCCCAGCTAGTAGAGGTATAAAAAAACCGGTCAAGAGCGAGTCGGACTCGCGCACCGAGGGTTCCGTTCCGATTTCTGAAAAAGTGTGCTACTTAGAGACATTGTTTTATTTTTCCTGTAATCTTTACATAAACTTCTATCACATAGAATAATTTCAGATTTTTCGCTCTGCAAACTTCGGAGATAAGGGGGGGAACGGTATTTTTTTTTACATTTTACATCAAAAGTCGAAAACTATGCGGCCTAAAAAAAATAAAAAATAGTTTGAGAATGTGCAAACAGCGTTCTTTCATATGATACCCCACATGCCCTAGTAGCCCCACTTTAAATTTTTAAGACCCCCTTACAGTCCCAGTTGCAAAAAAAATATAATTATTTTTATTTCTTTCTTATTTGCAAAATAGTTGGGTAAACGTCATCTAAAACTATTCTAAATTTCAAGTTGATAGCATTAGTAGTTTCTTGAGATATCCAGCTGTGACAGACAGACAGACAGACAGCCTGAGACACACCATAAGGGTTCCTTTTTTACCATTTTGGTACGGAACCCCAATGAACAACAACGTGCCTAAGAAAAGAGGAAAACCACTAATTGATTGTAACAGCGCGAGGTCACACGAAGGGCATTAGTTTGTACCTCTGCTTCATTAGAAGTGGCATCCTACAAGTGTTCCACTTACATCATTCTATTGGTATCCATCATAAACGTATGTGACATTAAATATGTATATGATGAGTATAATTTATGCAGTTATAAATTTTTTCTAGGTATGCCTTAGTCGAAAAAGGTTAAAACAGAATTGATTTTACAATCACGTATGTCTGAGACTTCTCTAACAAGTTTTTTCAGTTGATTTGTATGTTCTTTTATTATTTTTCAAGCAGTCACACCTTGTTTAGCGGTACCGTATTACCCAGTAACTGGGTTGTGGGCGTCTGATAGGCATAGTAACTCCTTGTAAAATAAAGGATTTCAGCAGCATTCGCATAGCTTGGAATCCGACCAAAACATAGTAATTGGGAACAGGTATTCAGATGATGATGATGAGGCTATATCACAGATATAAGAAAGAAGGAGATGTGCCCAGTATGTTAAAATGTATCGGAACCCTGTGTCTCCACTTTTTCCCTTTGTCACTTTCATGATTTTAAAGACAAATACGGTAAAATACTTGTACTTACTTATGGAAAGTGATTCCATGATTTACATGGCTTCGGTTTTTACAAGAAACCACTGAACAATACGGCATTCTTATAAAGTGTCACGGTCACAGTCGAAAGCGCACTAGTTCTCGGAGACGGAATTTGTAGGTACTATGTATGACCGGCTCATACTAATGTCGCGCGGACACATTTACGCCCGCTTGCCACTTCTCCTGTTTTTAAAAGCTTTTTTAGGGTTCCGTACCTCAAAAGGAAAAAACGGAACCCTTATAGGATCACTTGTTTGTCCGTCTGTTTGTCTGTCAGTCTGTCAAGACCGTTTTTCTCAGGAACGCGTAGAGGTATCAAGTTGAAATTTATATCAAAATACGTAGGTCTATGGTCTCTTGAAGTTCTAAAAAACTCAAGCTTCTAAGTTAACGCAATAAAAAAATACGGCCATTTTACGACACATTTCGATACTCGCTACTATCGCAAGTAAATCAAAACCTATAGGTCAACGGGAAGTACCCTTCCCGTTGACCTAGGATAATGAAATTTGGCAAGAAGCAAGGTCTTCCAGCACAAGTAAAGGAAAAAGTCCGAAAATTGTGAATTTTTAATTTTATGACATAATTATTATTTTTTTTGATATACAATGTTAAGTTTGTTTTTGGCTTTTGGAGGAGCTCGTGGCTAAGTTATAGCAGCCACACGGGTCGATCCATCAGGTTAAGCTACGCTTGCCGGGGTTGGTCCGTGGATGGGTGACCATGTTTACATACCGAGACTCCTCCGTGCCTCGGAAAGCACATTAAGCCGTTGGTCCCGGCTGTCATTTGTGGATCTTTGACAGTCGTTACGGGTCGTCAGAAGCCCGAAAGTCTGACAACCAGTCTTACCAAGGGTTATCGTATTGCCCAGTTACTGGGTTGTGGAGGTCAGATAGGCAGTCGCTCCATGTAAAATACTGGTATTCAGCTGCATCCGATTAGACTGGAAGCCGACCCCAACGAAGTTGGGAAAAGGCAAGGCAGATTGATTTAATTGTTAAGTTTGTTTTTGGGATAAATTCTTTTCAACTACAGAACCCTTCATTGTGCGTGGTCCGACACGCAATTGGCCGGTTTTTTATATTTCTATGAGCTGTATCATCTTGTTTAGTTTCTCTATTATTTTGAAACAATTCGGTTTTCATA
This sequence comes from Cosmia trapezina, assembly GCA_905163495.3. Classification (NCBI taxonomy): domain Eukaryota; kingdom Metazoa; phylum Arthropoda; class Insecta; order Lepidoptera; family Noctuidae; genus Cosmia; species Cosmia trapezina. The sequence continues at coordinate 28,655,052 of LR991024.1, forward strand.
AAATAAAGTCATATCGAGTAACAATGGTAGGTATTTTACTTAACATAAATATTTATTGGCGAATTCTCATCGGATCTTAATTCTTTATTCTGTCGCGGTTTAATTTACTTCCATCAAATTAATGGTACAAACAATTTTACTTTGCTTGAGGTACATAAGATGAAAACTAATCTTTTACGCAACGGGATCTCTTACGGAATAAATTGTTTGCGTTACATGTAAAAGAATCTTCTTTAATATTTTGTTACTGCTTTCAAAGGGCGAACAATCTCCGCTCATTTGGAAGAAAAAATTATCGTTGAGATTGTTTAGCTCTACAATTTTCTAGGTCGAGAGAGAGTGAGACATTAATTTCAGAATGGCCAGTTTGTTGTCTTGTTTACGGTAACAGTTAAATCATTTCAACCTTATTAAAAAAAATAAACTGGAAATTGTCAAAAGTGGTAAACTAAATACGAGGCTGATTATACACGAAGTGTCTCAAATTGGGCAATATACATCTAGCCTGATGTATGTAACGTAGTCGGGATGTTTCATCCCAAAATCTTTGAAGACAAAACTTTTTTTCCGCATAAGAAAATACCAAAAACTTGAAAGTTATCTTGATATACGGTATTTTAAAAACAATTTGCGAGTGTAATACTGAACAGATACATACAAGGCAAAACTTCTCGGAATAATAAATTAAGTAACTTTTTGAGCGAAATATGTGCGAGGGTTTTTGTTGCTTGGACGGGGTAAAAATTTCGCTATCAGCTATTAATATTCTTTAAGTTTTTTGGTTCAGTAAGTCGAGGTTTTGCGCACGTGAAATATGGGTCGAGGCTATTTAGTCCCTCATGTTCAACATAATGTGAAGTTAAAAGTTCTTTGGGTCTTAGATAATTTATGATGGGTTATATTTTGATAAATGTATTTTTCTGCTATCTTTTCTAAAAATGTTTGTACTTATTACCCGACTGCGGCGAAGCCCAAAAGGAAAAACCCGACTGCAGTAAAAAACTAAAACTGAAAAGCTAAAAACAAGCCCATTTTAAATTTAATAAAAGTTGGAAGTAGGCGGGACACATTCCATTTTTATATTTTCAAACTCAAACGGGTCCCGCCTGCTTCCAACTTTTATTAAATTTAAAATGGGCTTGTTTTTAGTTTTTCAGTTTTAGTTTTTTACTGCAGTCGGGTTTTTTAGTTTTGTTTTTAAGTACTTTTTTTTTGTTATGTTCAAATCATTATAATGTACTGGAATTCGATAGATTATTTAATGTATTTGCCAGAATCTACCTAACAAAGTAAACAGCAATAGGTGTTCAAGCCCCTACGACCCACATGTCATGTCATTAATCTATGACAGTCCGCCCAAACTCCAATTCATATCGATTGGTTCTTCTATTAGTTGGGTGGCCACAAAACTTGGGGCCAATCAATCATACATAATCCAATATTTGTCCAACGTGTTCGACAGGGTGAGCCCGTAATTGTGGCGTGATTAATGACCCATGTTCGGCGTTTGTCGACACTTGTTTGTGCAAATGTTTGGCATATTTGTGCTTAGTTGTTATTAGTAAGAATGGACGGAACTGTTTATGTTATTCAATGACTTGATATTGGTTTAGTTGAAATTAGTAGTTAATACTATTTACACTTTGGAACTTATTATTTTATTTGGTGAACATATGTATCTAAATGGAAAACATTGGTATCCATTTTTTTATTGTATTCCTTCTCTTAATGGTTGATTTAAGACTTACTCTAGAATATAGGTTTTAAAAGAACCCTCTATCTTCATATATTTAGATTAACAGAATAAACCATACCAAAAGTCCGTAATAAGTAAGTAGCCTTAGAAAAGTTTATCCAAAACAATCACCAACCAAATAAAGATGAAACACAAACAGACAGATAATGTGATTAACTCATAGAGCTTTTAATTCGCCCCAGAACTGAATTAAGGAAGGCATTAGCAATTCAGATTAGAGACGGTACATACGCGAACATTCTTAGTCAAGTTATGACGCGTTAGTTCAGTTTGTTTTCTCAAACTAAATCGTTGTAAGTTTGGGTGAATATTCGGGCCCTTATGGGTTTTGGGGCCGTTAATAGAATTTTGAGCGATGTGGGCCCGGCTTAGGTGTGTTGGAACTGACGTCATGGGGTGGTACGTTGTGTACGTAAAGAGAAGACTTTTCTTCTCGTGGTGTTTGTGTCTATTAAGGTGTCGTTAAATCAAAAATAATTCAGGTACAGTTTTGTTAAGTATTTACTTTCGGTCTTTCGAATAATGAAACAGAATGAAAGAAATAAATAAATAAAATAAATATCCTTGGACATTTCACACAACGCCATCTAGTCCCAAGCTAAGCAACCTAATGCTTGTGTTATGGTAACGAGATGGCTGATAAACTACTTAGAAACGCTAAATGTTGCATCATTAATAAATTATTATGTTACCTGAATATTTCCCAAAAACAATAGGAACAGCGTTCAGCAGCAATGTTCTAAAACTATTCCCCAGGAGCTCTATGAAATAACACATTCCCTTTATTTCACTCATTACTCCTAAGAGCAATCTCAGCAATAAAAATAACATCGATCCTTTGTTCCAGGTTACACTGCAGCCACATAAATCACAAGCATTTAAAATAAAAAAAAAAACGAACGCATTCATCCCAAAGTGAGCCAAGAATTAAAAAACGAAATAGGAAAGGAAAAGGGACGGGCGCTCATCGTTCTTGCGCGGACTATCGTTTACCCAGCTATCCGCAGCACTCATGAATATGACATCAGCGGTCGTAGCTGACCCAGGATGTTGATTTATGCGCCGTCGGTGATCCATCACACGGGCTACGGATAACTGAACGTACAAACAGACGGGGCACACTTTTGCTCGAAACGACAACGGTTGGTAACAACCTTTTGTGCATCGAACAGAGATTGTTTGCCAATTGAGTATGCATGAAGTTTCCAGCGATATATTGAATCGATGAGGTTTTCTGTCGGTTGAGACTTTGTTTGTTTGAGTTTTATTACGGTTTTGTTAGTAAAGTGGGTTAATGTATTCCAAAGAGTTTTTTAAGTGTTACGTAAGTATATGTCTGTTATTCGATTTAGAACAGAGCTTTGTTAGAACTATTAGGTATATCCAATACAATTAAAAGATTGCTTCGTTTCAAATATTGCCAAAAAAATGTTTGCGATCAAACATTAAAAAATAAAAGGGCTCTCGGAATGTAAACTAAAACTAAAAAAATAAAATCAGCAAAAAAGTGAAAAACAGTGAGTGAAAATGCGTCGCCGCCCGTTGCCGCCCGTTCGCGAAGAAGTGTCAAACTCGAAGTCATGGCGGACATTATGCGAGAGTGAGTGGGCGGTGTACACGCTCGTAGCGTCAGTGGGGGCTCTGACGTACGCGAATAGCTTGAATGGCGAGTTCGTGCATGACGACATCCCCGCGATCGTGTCCAATAGTGACGTGAATGGTGGTAGCTATGTGCTACAAGTGTTCAGGAACGATTTCTGGGGGACGCCGATGTCGGATCATAATAGTCACAAGTCCTATCGGCCGCTGACGACGCTGTCTTTTCGGTGAGTGTTAGCTTTTACTTTTTACTTTCTAGGCTAAAACGATGTATGTGTCTACAGTAATAACCATGTGTTTGTTTGTTGATCAATATTTTCACATCAATTATTTATTGTGCCCGATTATCACTTGTGTTCAGTTTTTTCTTCATGTTTGTTATTGAAACACTTTGTTGAAATTACTTCAGAAACATTCAAATAGCTAAAACAAAAGTAATATGAATGACGACTAAAAATATTTTTTTTGTCCGTCACGTACATTTATTAAGATAGGTATTAAAAAAATATTGGTCACGTATTTTTTTTTTACGTAATCATCACATTATGGCGATTCATTGAGTTAAAATATGGCATGACGTCACGCCTAGCTAGATTTCATACGTAGAAGTGATGTAGCGAACACCCACTCCCCAACTTTAATGCGTGTTATCTAAGTAATTTTCAAAAGTGTAGGTATTTTTGAAAATGACTTAGATAACACGCATCTAAGTTTTTAGGGTTCCGTACCAAAACGGTAAAAAAGGAACCCTTATGGTGTGACTCAGTCTGTCTGTCTGTCTGTCACAGCTGGATATCTCAAGAACTACTAATGCTATCAACTTGAAATTTGGAACAGTTTTAGATAACGTTTACCCAACTATTTTGCAAATAAGAAAGAAATAAAAATATTTATATTTTTTTTTGCAACAGGGACTGAAAGGGCGTCTCAAAAATTAAAAGTAGGGGTACTAGCGCATGTGGGGTATTATATGAAAGAACGCTGTTTGCACATTCGCAAACATTTTTTTCTTTTTTTTAGGCCGCGCTAGTTTTCGACTTTTCATGAAAAATGTAAAAAAAATACCGTTCCCCCCTTATCTCCGAAGTTTGCAAAGCGAAAAATCTGAAATTATTTTATGAGATAGAAGTTTATGTAAAGTTTACAGTAAAAATAAAACGATGTCTCTAAATAGCACACTTTTGCAGAAATCGGAACGGAACCCTCGGTGCGCGAGTCCGACTCGCTCTTGACCGGTTTTTTTTTATTATCTGACTGGCGGTCGAAATATATTTTTTTTTTACCCAGGCATAATCCCTATTGTGAACGCAGAAATTCCAGTTCAAATCCATGATTGTAATTTAAATGAATTGTAAGATTTTTATTGTCAATTATTACTTTCAACGAATGGCTCCACAGTGACTGAGAATCAACCGTAAAAAAAATTAAAGTCAAAACGTCATTAAACTCGAATCTCTTGCTATTGAAATTCATTCCTCACATTTAAGTTTTCCTCGTACAAGAGTTATTCGACAATTTATCCCTTTATTTGTGTGCGAGCAAAATCATTGCGGTGTCATGAAGGCCCGCGTCGGTTACTTGCGCGAGTTATAGCCAGTTTACCCACCCGCCTGTTAACCCGCCGGTTAACCCGCCGTGACAACCGCCCGCGGTTAGTCGGTTGTACGCTAGGCTACGGTTTGCTGTACACTAGTGATTTTGGAGCTTCGTTTTTATCTTTCACTCATTATTTAAGTTTTGAACACTGAACTTGAAACTAAAATAAAAGAACGGTTAAGTATACCTAAATAGCACCATGTCCATTGATGGTCAATCCTATAGTAATGCTCTAAAAAGAGAAAATCTGCCTACAAAAAGAGTAATTAGAGAAAAGAAAGAAGTTGGGAGAAATATGCGTGACGTCACATCCACGCAAAACGGCCATCGCTCAGCATAATGCTGCGACCAGCACCAGGAGGATGCGTGTGCTGTGGTGTGGCGATGCTGAGTACCTAAGTAGTCTAGGAGTACGTTTTGTGAGATAAAGTGGACACAACTACCTAACGAGAGCCTCTTTAAGGGGTCGAGACTAATTACCTACAGTTTCCCTTTTTTCACTAATTATTTTCAACGCGTACGAACCTTGTACTGAAGGGGACTACCAGTACCTAAACGCAAATAACGCAAGTTTTATAATGCCTAAAAGTATATGATTTACTGCAGTAAACAAAATGAGAAAAATATATGATATTCTTCAGGATTTATGCTAGTTAGATAGTGTGTTGAAAACATAGTACAACTTATTTGATACGATAGAAAAATATCACGAAGATACCTCTAAAAATTTCTTTTAACGCTTAAAAAACATACTAATATACATTTTATACTTGCAATCATTCGGATTTTTTATCAGATTATTCTACAAGCAACATATTAATGTAACAGTGATTTATTAGTCCAATCAATAGATTTTTAGTAATTATTTAATTACTTCATATTTTGCAATAAAATTACCAGGGTTGTGTCATCGCGCTTCTCTTTATTTTCTATGCAGTCCGATAGTGACCACGCTTTAGGTCCTGTAGTCCTCTTAACAGTTGATTTTCAAAAAAATAACCACCATCGGTAGCCATACATGTAGTACATACATGTATGTCATGTATGTATCCAAGCACACTAGGTAGCCATCTTGCTACCACGTTGTCAATTGTTTATAGACAATCGAAACAATCGACAAACGAACCAGAACAAGAGGGCCTAAACAACTGGCAATTGCTTTCAACTTTCAACGCATTTCGTATGTCTGCAACGAATTTAAATACGATTGACATATTTAAATTCGTTGTAGACATTACAGATTGACAATTCGGTAACAGAAATCAGTCCTATACATTTTAGAATTTTCCATCATCGTTATCTCTAATAGAATATCACATTGTCTGAGCCCTCTGGGCATTCTTTTCTTGAAATTCTTGACATTTTAGTATCGATAGACCAACGAAAGAATGCTATTCCCGTTTATATAAATAAAAATGAGTAGAGTGGGGATAGTTGATCATGCACGATCGTTCTGACTTTAATATTTCACCTACCTAAGAAAAATGAGACCTACATTGCATCATGTGTTATCATATTTACTACTCATTTACCATTCTACAGTAACTAAACCCAGGTTATAGTGGTACAGTACACTCTATTAAGCCATTTCATGGCTAATTTGTCACCAACCGATACTCGAATGTCAATATTGATTGCAGGATTAAGCACTTTAGTATGTAATAAAGGATCGGACGGCTGACTTTGTGAAATATCTGGCTTTAAATGTCTCGTACATTGCGCTGCATTTTGAATAGAAGCGTATTCGGTAGGTCTGGGTGAGTTTGGAGTATGGGAAAACTAAGTTGTTTATTGATTGTGTACGATTCGTTTCATGAAAAAACATAAACTCACGCCTTGTTGCCATGGGGGTAGGCAGGAACTACAGAACGCCACCGCTGCTACGATCCCTGTTCATACATCTGGTGATCTGGTCATACACGCACGCCGGTTGCGAATACGAGTACTACGCACCTGACCTTTCCGAAGACCATCACCAATAAGGTCACTAGGTATGTCTACCTAGGGCGGCCCCCCCGGCATTTCCACTTCTGCCTTGTAAATAACTTTTGTTAGTCACCTTCCATTCTTCCTCTCAACATGACCAATGCAAACTCTTTTAAATTTTTAGGGTGCCGTACCTCAATAGGAAAAACGGAACCCATGATAGGATCACTTCGTTGTTCGTCTGTCTGTCAAGACCCTTTTTCTGAGGAATGCTTAAAAGTATCAAGTTGAAATTAATAACAAATATGTACGCCTACGGTCCCTAGGATTTCTGAAAAAATCAAGCTTCTAAGTCAATGCAATAAAAAATACGGCCATCTGCTTCATATTTTGACCTTGCAAATAAATCAAATCCATTTACCGTTGACCCAGAATTTGGCACGAAGCAACTCCCTTCAGCACAAGTAAAGGAAGAAGTCCGGAAATTGTTAATTTGTAATAATATTATAACATAAACATTTTCTTTGGCGCCTAACTTAAGTAACATTTTATCAGGTTTTTCTATAACGTCTTTCAGATTTTTTGGAGTTTGGTTATTTAAGAGAACACCTCTGACAGATCTTTGATATTCATTACGGTTAGTCAGAAGCCCGAAAGTCTAACAAATACTAGTACCAGTTAGATTGGAAACTGACGTCAACATAGTTTGGAAAAGGCTAGGCAGAATGATGATTAACACTACATTTCTGCCTATCTTTTTAGGCATATGGCCGTGATAGCACTACAACAAAAGTAGTCTCTAGAAGGACATACAAAATATGGTCAATGGTAATGTGCTCAAAAAAGGTCAGGTGCGGCGTATACATAAGTAAGGAAAGATTTACGAGCGTAGAGGCGAAAAGGTTGGTTACTCTCGTAGCATGTAGCCGCGTAGCTACTGTCGTAGCACTCGTAGGCACATGGCATTTCGTAGCAGCCGTTTCGTAGCGTTTGGAGATGTTCTTGATTATTATTTTGTGGTGGTCGTGATTTTAGTTTCAGTATTGTTTTGTATGTAAAAAGGATTGAAACGGTATTTTACTCTATATGAGAAAAATATATTATTTAGATAAGTTAGGCAAAAAGCAATCGGAAAAAGTTAGTTTTAGTTCATATAATAACAATATAAATTTTAAAATTCAATTCAAAGTTTTCAGTTTTTTTGATCTGTTTTCTATTACCATGAAAGTAGCCGCCATGTTATTACGTCATACCGATGTATAAATTAAAAAGTGTCAATTTCAACTGTCAACAGATCAGCGTGTAAAAAGTGATTGTTTGCATAACCAACTGACGTCATGACCACAGAGCAATATGGCGTCCACATCCAGCGTTTTCGCGCATTTGAAAATGTAAAATTTAAATGCATTTTTATGGCACTTATCGATTGAGTACAAATTTTGTGTTTTTGTAGTGGCTTATTAGCACTATAATAATCTAATTGAGACACTTTTCAAAAATGGGTACAATTTTTTTTTTTAGCGGCTTATTAGCACTATAATAATCTAATTGAGACACTTTTAAAAAATGGGTGATTGTGTATATTTTTTCAACACATGCAATAATTTCATCAAATTTTTTTAATTAAATAACTGCAAAGATTTTATTTTAAGTGTTGGAACCCTTTGTAAATTTATACATGCATTTAAGTCAAATCAGCCTCAACAAAAATGGCGTTTCGTTCCCAGTCCACTGTTATGACGCGTCGGTCATCTATCATAGCATTATTTGGCGAATGCTCGTGAAGCCCCCGTTTTTGCCGTCGGATATTAATTATTGTTTCTAGTTAGGCAGTGTTTACCGTTGGAGAAATTATAATAAAATATGTTTTATTAAAATTAATTGTCTTGCTATTTTGGTAAAAGAGAAAAACCACGTTGGTACAGAAAAATTTATTATTAATTCCAGTTTTCCTCATTTTGAATCACTTTAGTGTAATAAGTCATCTCGACTTATTTATCCTAACCAAAAAATGAAAATCACTTTGGCCAAAAACTCTATATCAAAGAATGCCAAAGAAAAACGCAAAAACCGAACGATATTATAGTGGTACAGACCAAAATATCTTTATCAAAGGAATTTCCATGCTACCCACATTTTTCTACAGGCAGAACGATCGCTGTACATACAAAGGCAAAGCGACCCTCATGATAAGGACGGTATTTTGTTGTCAAATATTCCACTGAAAAGATGCGCTGGGGTCAAATTATTATTTTTACTTTGATATTGTAGTGTATAGACATTTATACATTTATAATCTGTCGTCTCGAAGCAGCGCACACGCGGTGTCAAGCGGGGTGTGGAGGGGAGTGGCCTCCCGACCGCCGCTGGGGGAAGACGTGCTCGTGCTGGCTTAGAGCCGATATCCGTGTATTTAGTGTTACTTGTTCTTTCCTTATATCAACCTCACAATCCTTATAGTGAACATTACATGTGGCGACGAGGTAAACGGTGAGTATTTTAAGGACTTTTTACATTAGGTAATAACAAAAGGAAAGAGAGAATACATACGTGGACAAAATACTTTAACTACTCACTACTACTTTACTTCAAATAATATTAACCGACTACAATCGTTGAATAAATAGAACATACGGATCACGAGGCACTGGCTGTAAATTCATGCATGACAAACTACCAAGCCTTTATGAAAGTTATTATTATGTGGGTAGCTAGGTTACCCGCTGGGTTTCTTAACAGATCTGATGTTGTTTTATTCGATTATGCCCGTGGTGGGTGAGTAGCCCACAAGTTACCTACCTACTTGAGTTCGAGCCTCAGTATTTATTACCTATAATAGCTGTATAAGAAATTTTGATAGGTAAAATGAAACACAGAGCCTCACGAGTTTCGTTAATAAATTTTGGTAGGTAATAGTTACTATCCTAAAGTTAATGAATTAGTCCACAGTATTAATTAGTGACTTACTTATACAACAAAGTGTGTATGTACGGTTATCATAGTTACCAACTAATGATGACTGTATATAACGGTTTTGACCGGGGAAAGGTAGAGGAAGATGTGGAGTATGCAACTAGGTACCTACACACTTGGCTTTGGCTGTGAGTTGCGTAGGTATTCTTTTGTTCGCGTTTTAGGTATATTGGTTTCTATGAGTGTACATCAGGAGAGCGACATCATATCTACATAGCATAGCATTAAATTGGTTTCTATGAGTGTACATCAGGAGAGCGATATCATACCTACATAGCATAGCATTAAATTGGTTTCTATGAGTGTACATCAGGAGAGCGACATCATACCTACATAGCATAGCATTAAATTGGTTTCTATGAGTGTACATCAGGAGAGCGACATCATACCTACATAGCATAGCATTAAATTGGTTTCTATGAGTGTACATCAGGAGAGCGACATCATACCTACTTAGCATAGCATTAAATTGGTTTCTATGAGTGTACATCAGGAGAGCGACATCATACCTACATAGCATAGCATTAAATTGGTTTCTATGAGTGTACATCAGGAGAGCGACATCATACCTACATAGCATAGCATTAAATTGGTTTCTATGAGTGTACATCAGGGGAGCGACATCATACCTACTTAGCATAGCATTAAATTGGTTTCTATGAGTGTACATCAGGAGAGCGACATCATACCTACTTAGCATAGCATTAAATTGGTTTCTATAAGTGTACATCAGGGGAGTGACATCATACCTACATAGCATAGCATTAAATTGGTTTCTATGAGTGTACATCAGGGGAGTGAAATCATACCTACATAGCATAGCATTAAATTGCGAAGTGCATAAAATTGTGGATATTTACTGGTAAAGCATTAAATTGTGGACATACCTACATATCATTAAATTTCGGACATACCTACATAGCATTAAATTGCGGACATAACTACATAGCATTAAATTGCGGAGAGTTACTGGTATAGCATTAAATTGGGGACATACCAACATAGCATTAAATTGTGGAGAGTTACTGGTATAGCATTAAATGGTATAGCATTAAATTGCAGACGTACCAACATAGCATTAAATTGCGGAGAGTAACTGGTATAGCATTAAATGGTATAGCATTAAATTGCAGACGTACCAACATAGCATTAAATTGCGGAGAGTAACTGGTATAGCATTAAATTGCGGACATACCAACATAGCATTAAATTGCGGAGAGTTACTGGTATAGCATTAAATTGCGGACGTACCAACATAGCTTTAAATTGCGGAGAGTTACTGGTATAGCATTAAATTGGGGACGTACCAACATAGCATTAAATTGCGGAGAGTTACTGGTATAGCATTAAATTGCGGACGTACCTACATAGCCCGCTACATATACTGCTTGGCGGCCGCGCACTGGGAATACTCACGTGATAGTGCCACAGTACTGCACAGTATGACGACGACGTGTCGTCATGTGCACACAGGGTGTGTTTGCCATGACGACTACGTGCGTCCTCCATGGGGGGGGGAGGATCCTCCGACCTGACGGGTGTTGTGTCTGGTGGGCTGCAGCCCGACGGTTGATGTCGAGACGTTCTGTGTATGCTGGACGCGCGGTGGACTCTGGCTGCGCGATGCGGGTTGCGTGTCGTCGTGTCACTGTGGTGCGTGGTTCGTGTGTGGCGATGTGGATGAGGCCACAATAGACAAGAAGTATAAACATTTACCTCGAGGCGGCAGGCATAGACATCGAGGCAAAAAATAGGACTATTCCTTTATATTTTGGTGGTCCTGAGTTGCAGAAGTCTTCTACAACATCCCGGGATCTAATGCAACTGAAGGCGAACTTTTTAACATCGCGATCGAGATGACAAAAGACCAAAAATATCCGAATGAATAAATTACAAACATTATATTATGAAAATCTTGCTAAAAAATATATATACTAAAATGTTTAGATTTGCTTAATTGGCGTGAAAACCGTTGAGCTAAAATTGAAATGGCTTCTAGTAGACGAACGGTTGATGAGTTAGTTATTGAACTCAATTCAAGTCGAAAATAACTGACTGTATATTATGGTTAGGTACTAATTTTCTTTCTTTATTTACCGTGAATATCTCACGGATAGTAAAAAGAAGGAAAATTAACTATTGTTAATGAACATTGCGAAGTGCTTTGAAGAGATGAACTATTGGATGAATAGTGGGTACCTAAATTGTATAGTAGCGGGGACATTTTGGTATGGATTGAATAGTAAACTGTTGGAATCGGTGGGTACAAACGAAACTATTATAAGTAGTATGAACAACGAACAAAGATGATAATAGCAGGTAGCCCAAGGTGTTTTGAAGGCATTCGGGCGTAATTGTAAAATACAAACATATGTAAAATTATGAGGTGACTTACCTATTTAGTCACGTCGAAGCTGTGGTCGAGAAACCACGGACATTGGTAGTTAATTATACAACATCAATTATCTGTTAAATACAGACAATTTTAATTATTTTCATTATGGTTGCGCTATAATAATAATAACCTTTTTTTAATGCTAGTATACTGTGATCTTGTTGTTCTGTTTGAAATTGAAGAATGGTTTTGAATATCTTTCGTTAAAAAAAAAAAAAAAAAAAAAAAAATAATAATAATAATAATAAAAAATAAACGAAAACGAGTAAAAACTAGTCAAGACAAGAGTCGAGTGAGTTATTGTTATAGTGGTAAGTCAGTTGTATCTGAATGGTACCAGATAAATAGGAAAACATGTAAGTAGGTATACATGTAAGTAGCAGAATTAATTCATGCAAATGTACGAATTGCTAAGTTACTGAAACAAAAAGAATTTACTCAGGCTAAAGGAAACTAGTAAGTTATATTTAATAATTGAATACCATTTTCAACATTTATTCCTTACTAAAAATAGACCTTACTGAAGATTCTGTAATGGAACATAATAATAGTAGTTATAAAGTAAATCCAAATAATAGGAAAAAATATGCAAAACTACATAAAATCATAAATGCAATTAGGAACCAACCACGCAGTTGAATTGAAATACTTATAACAAAAGAACATGTTTTGCTAATAAATAAATAAAACTACTATCAAATTAAATGAGTAGACAGAAAGAACATTTATGAGATTGACACTCAATGCTTGGTCTGAAATTCAGGTATAAGAAGAGTCAATGCATTCACTTCAGGAGCATATCCTTGCTGCTAATAAGTTAGTGGGCATGTGCAAATCTAATGCAGACAAGTGGACTCACTAACACTCAGCGGCTCTCAATGTTCTTTGCTAGGGAAGTCCGACTTGGCGCTCTTCAGACTGGGGCGGCGGAGGGCCCGTCCTAGTCGGGAGGTGTTTGAGTCTGTGCCCCCGGTCGAGATGCGTCAGGCGTTGAACAGGGTCCATTGCAAGTAGTTCAGATAGAAATTTGTACTCTTCCTTGTAGTAGGTAAGGTTTGTTACTGCTCCATTGTGTTTTATTTTATTTTGTTTGGGTGGTTTTCTGATATTTTTGGAAAAGGGTTATGGAAATGGCATAAGGAACAAACCGAGTAATTCTTCTCAAAAATGTTCTATGCCACAGACTTCCTACAAATAGATAATTTTATCAATAACTAGGTATGGATATAATCCTAATGCTATTATTACAGTAATAGTTTTAGTGGTCAATAAGATAAGAGAAACGGGATGAGATATCAAAAGAAAAGAGAAAATAAGTAGGGAATGAACTTTGTTTGGACAAAGAACATGAACGCGAGTGTGTTCCTCGCGGCTACGCCGGTGGGGTCTGGTCACACATGGGACAAGGTAGGTTATCTGTTGAACATAGCTTTGAACTTTCTTGTGTCGAGCTAGATAAGCATGTCATGGTGTGCCATGTGTGTTGACAGACCTCCAAGTTACCATAAATACTCAGTATTTCTGACAGTAATTAATGTTTTGGCAAGGCTTGAAACTGGTAATAACGAAGTAGAGCCGTTGGTCCCGGCTGTGCTTCGTGAGACCTTGGTTGCGGGGCGTTGGGGGCCCGGGGTTCTGGCAGCCGGCCCCGGCATGGTTGAGGAAGGACAGGCGGATGTTTGTCAATATGTTTCAACTAACCAATAAGTGACCAAAATCTTACAATAAACAGTGTTGGTATTTTGTTTAATGAATTCTTTTGGGTGGTCCGAACCAGGTTCAATAAAGCTAGACTGTCAAGTTTATGTTTGGTGTCTGGACTACTGATGCTTGGTTCTTACAAACAGAGTAGAATCGATTTGCTTAGGTACCAATGCTGGTTTGAAATTGTGGAGACCAAGTGAGGGTGGATGCCTATGCCCGCACTTTGCGAGGACGTCGCTGGGCTGTCGTCGGTCCTCCCGTGGCCGCGATCGCTGCGGGGCTGTCGAGGCGTCGGGAGGCAACTAGTTGCCTGTTCGCGTCGTGAAAGGAAACATCGCGATAAGACTCGGTCTCGATGTTGTTTCACAATGGTGTTTTTTTAAATGAAATGGAAAATGCATTCAGAGCCTTGTAGGTAATTGTCGTGGGTGCCATAATATAAGAACGATTTCAACTTGCACACATAATCATAATGCTTTAAAAGTAATGTTGGATACAATTCATAATGGTACAAGTGCTGGGTAGGTGCAAAGCCCTATATCCCAGAACTTTGCAAGCGTACAGTTTGACAGGATCCATAACTGTTTCTATGGAAATTGAACAATTACCCATACAATTTCAATTATTGAATTATCAATATTTTTTAGTAGGCAGAGATATTTATATAAAAAAAACAATAATAAGGGAGGGATGTAGTGTATAGACATTTATACACTACAGATATCATTGTCAATAGATAGAGGGATTTTAGTTCAAAGTAGATTTATAGGCTAACCTGAACTACCAAGTGGCAATTTATGACGTCACTTCAGTTTTATTCAATCTCTGTATAATTAAATGTGAAATTGGAGTATCAGTCCATTGCCTTTGTGACTAGTGGTTATTATGGAGTGATTTAAAACTCGACGTGTTACAATTTAGACGTAAGCCGTAACAGCTGAAACAATTTGAATTTAGGTTATTTTGATAATGAGCTAGTTTATTATTTTATCAAAAAGCTTGATTAGCCCAGTCAATAACAACATCAAACATTGCAAACGCGATGACGTTTCTCTAAGACCATCTTGGGAAATAACCCTATCGATAATTTTTCACTTTTTGGAAAAAAGTTCCTATCTTGGACTAGCTGTATCTTCGCACCCAGTAAATCTAGAGTGCTTTAGCTGGGTTTAAATTGTACCAAATTTAGTTTGCTTTACCAAAATATAGTTTACAGATACTTAAAAACACGTCCTTAAGGTATATTTTCAAAAAACTGAAACAAGTGCCAGAATTTCGCAAGTTTTTCGAGCACCATGGGAGTAGCACAAGGTTTGCAGTGTTGCAAACTTGGGTATCGATTATGACTGGGTTACAGGTGACTGTTCTTAAATTACTCTAGACTGGCAAAATTTTCGTTTTTTCCTAAATAGCATGATTCAGACAAAGCAAATTATTTGTTACCTTCAATATTTCTTTAAGCCTAAATACGTACGTAAAAAAAAAACACTAGGAGCACATCTACATGTCCGAAGCCAAGAGATAAACTGGAAAATAAGATCCGTAAATAACTAGATAACAAAGTAATTTATCTTATTGAGTCGGCACCCAATGTATCTACGTTTCGCCTATGTACTTACTTCTTTTCTCTTAGATGGGAAACGGTTCGAATGCTCGCTAAATAATGGTATTGGGATCGGCTATTTTATGTAACGGTACATACGGTTGGAGATAGTTTGGGTGTAGACTGTCTTTAGGCGAGTTTTAGGAGATTACTTACATATATTACGGAGGAAATGATAATCTAGCTGATAGATTTTACTAGCCAGTATGATGAAGTCATCCATGTAAACGCGGATCATGGATAGAGATAGGTAAGCATAAAGACTTCTGGCAGCTTTTTTAACCCCTCAAGTGTCTGAGTTTGGCTAATTTTAGACCCAAAACCCCAGCGAGTGGGGAGGGTTGGGGGTTAGTTGCGAACCCCATAGGTTCACAACTACTGATGATGATATTTTTTCCATCGGATGATGTTCTTTACGTTTGTATATATGTGATCTAAGCTTATATACCTAACAAAAAAAGAGTTTTTCTTATGCACACATGGAGTGCATTCGACACTTGAGGGGTTAAGTCTCATTTTTAAAAGAAAACTCTATCAAATAACAATGTATGAATGGATGGATACCAAATTCTTTGGTCTGCTCGTGAAGATTAATAGATATCGACATTATAAGTTTTTCTGCCGATAGATTGGTGGAAATTCCTTCATAAAACGTCTAAAAATAAATCAATATAACACAAAATTTCGTCAAATTATGGCCCATTCTTCCTACAGCTTCAACAGACTACCATTAAAGACACAAAAGACACAAAACTAAAACGTAGTCGAACAGTGGAATCTTGTAAATAAATCACGTCTTGCCTTAAAAGCACCGTCATACCTCCAACGTTACGGAGAGGCTTGCGATGCGAATACCATTTAGACTGGCGAGGTAATGAAAGATAGACACGCGAATTTGAATCGCTTTATTTTTTTTGTAACATTTTTGGTTGTAGCACACTAGTTTTTAGAAGTCTAAAAAGAGTTTAGATAGCATCATGATTATGCTGGGTATAGGCACTTATATTATATGTTCAGAAACTTCTATGTTCTTTGTTTTGTTTTCCTGAGTACTCGAGTTAACATGTTGCGAGACAGTACCGACTTTTTAAAATTAAGAGATATGACTGGATATGAACGGACCACTGTTATATCCGTAGCACTATATAACAATACTAAAGAATAATATACGAAGACTTACTTTCATAGCCGTAGAATCTTTTTTAGACCGACTACGGGCATAAACGTAGTGTGCGCGCGAGGGCTTCCTAAAAACGCACCCACACATTTATATTCTTAATGTGTGCGGTCAAATGCTTCTATACATATGAGAGACTGATGTTATACGACTGTAAAAACGGTTTTCCTTGTTCGTCTATATTAAATTTTACTATATAGCCCGTACATACGTTCTCCGTTTGAGTTTAAACTTTTAAGGTGGTACTTTCATTTTCAAACATCGAAAAACCTACTACTAACGCAGTGCGTCCCGCAATGTGTTAATTATCTAATCATTCTATGAAATATTTTTTGCAAGAAGTCAACCTAATACAGAGAAGATACAATAGTACATTATTGCAAAGGCCGTGAAATAGGCAATTGCAGGTCGAGTATGAGTTTGAAGGCCGAGCCGTAGGCGAGGACTTCACTAATACGAGACAGGCAATTGCTATTTCCGCCGAGGCATATATAGTGCTTTTCTCAAAAGAATGCAGGGAAATAAAAGTAGGTACTTAGTTAAGTTTCCATAATTTTTCAAGTTAGTGCCGTTTTTAATATGAACTGTACATTTCAGCATGGAATAAATTGTCCATAATGTAGATGGGTTTTTAGTTTTAGCAATCTCATTAAAATACGCCAAAAATACTGTTTCAGAGAAAATGTTCACTTTTTTCTCGTTTTTCCAAATCATAAAATTTTCATATACTTACCTAGTTTCATGTATTTTTCTTTTGACTTCGCTGGAAGCAGGTTTTCCATTGCCAATTTGGCTTCTGATCTTAAATCTGTGGAGTACCTACAATCAATCTTCATTTCACTTTATATTTATTATGAATGTAAATTTGTTATTTACATACATTATACTTAAATATAAATTTTTAAATCAAGATGAATTTTCAGCTTTGCCGCCAATTTTCTATCTAACATCTGTGCCGAAAGGCATTTGTGGCTATCTATACAGCCACGTGAACGCAATTTATACTAAGCAAAGAGACTGCCATTGGTATGCCAAGAATGATAAAAGAGATCCAATGAAAGAGTATTTAACCCAGCACGCCGTTTCATACAACATTGCTGGAGCGCTCCAGCAATGTTGTACATTGCTGGAGCGCTGTAATGTTCCAAATTCAAAAAACGCTCCTGCAATGGATTTGATTTTCTTTGACCGTAAATTCGATACTTCGCGTGTTCTTTATTCGAAAATAATGACAACATTTCCATGCATGTTTGAGAAAAAAAACTTAAACATACCAAACATCTGCTTATAACGTTTAGTGTATAAACAAACCAGCATGTTGATTGATGATCAATATTAGATATTCCTTGTTTTAGTGAATAGCGCCCCTGTAACATTAAAAACCGGCCAAGTGCGTATCGGACCACGCACAATGCAAGGTTCTGTAGTTGAAACGAATTTATCCCAAATACAAACTTAACATTGCACATTGTAATCCCAAAAAAAAAAAATATGTGATAAAATTACAAATAAAAAAAATTCGGACTTTTTCTTTACTTGTGCTGTAAGTACCATAATAAAGGTTTTGATTTACATGCGAGTATCAAAACATGTCGTATATATAGCCGTAATTTTTATTTCGTTGACTTAGAAGCTTGTTTTTTTTAGAAATGCAAGGGACTATAGATTTACGTATTTGATATTAAATTCGACTTGATACCTCCTCGCGTTTCTGTGAAAAAGGGTCTTACAGACTGACAGACTTTGAAAATATTTTTTTATGCGATAAAATTACAAATTAACAATTTTTGGACTTTTTACGTTACTTGTGCTGTAAGACCTTGCTTCTTGCCAAACTTCATGATTGTAGGACAACGGGAAGTACCCTAGAGGTTTTTATTTATTTGGGAGGAGGTATCAAAATATTGTCGCATAAATGGCCGTGTCTTTTATTGCGTCGACTTAGAAGCTTGACTTATTTTAGAGCTACTAGGGACCATAGACCTGCGTATTTGATATTAATTTCAACTTGATACCTCAACGCGTTTCTGAGAAAAAGGGTCTTTACAGACACACGGACAACGAAGTGTTCCTAGCTGTAAGGGTTCTGTTTTTTCCTTTTGAGGTACGGAACGTTAAAAAGTGTTCACAATGAAGCGTTTAGCCTTCAGACACACAAACTTTGTAACTGAAGGTTTGTACGGTCGCACCAGAATATCTAAGTATCATCGATTTTCAATGAACGTGCATAATACCGTCGTCGTGACTAGACATATTGATCGTACTGTCTTTGGAAGATTGGGTACGCAATATGACAATACTAAAGACTTAGTTAACGTTATTGATTAAGACACACATCCTTTAAAGTAGAAGGACCCACAAAACAATAAACGTAAAAATAGCAAGTAACATTTTCACGAAGTTTAAGGAAATACGACTGAATATTATATTAACAATTCAAATCTTCTCTATTGTTAAACATATTATTTTATTTCTACGGAAAACCTTTGACCTTTTTCTTTATGCCTTTGCATGACTAGGATTTGCGATTCTCTCCTTAAATAGTATGGTTGATATATGAAGGACGTAACGTGTGGTATGAATAGCATTGTTACGGCCTGGATTTCTGCTTATCCCATTATAGAAAGATCAGTCAATACCAAACCCATAAAGTAGAAGAATCACTTGAGCTGTATCGAATATCAATATGAACTCTTTTTGCCACAGTGTGTTCGTACAGGCCTTTTCGCTATCATACGTAAAAGGCATATTGTAACACGAAAATAATTTAACATATCAAAACCTTGTCACATTCAATTTAGAACTTTGTGTCTTGGTCGTAAGGTTGGCTGTTATACGACAGGGAGTTGTTAGATACATCAATGTTGCTACGGGATGAGAGGGTAATGGAACGTGTGATATGTAGATTTGTTGTGTTACACTTATTATTGTGAAGGTTTCCGCATTGTGCCTTTAATGGAGCAAAATCGATTTGTCTATCTCTCAATTTTCAAGGGTTAGTAAATACGTACGTATATTCATGTAGTTTGGGTTTTGTGTGAACTTTTTTTTCGATCTGAGCAAGATGAGATGGTCATAATTATCCTTTACCTGGAATGTCAATCTGCCTAGCCTTTTCCCAACTATGTTGGGGTCGGCTTCCAGTCTAACCGGATGTAGCTGAATACCAGTATTTTACATGGAGCGACTGCTATCTGACCTCCACAACCCAGTAACTGGGTAATACGATAACCCTTGGTAAAACTGGTTGTCAGACTTTCGGGCTTCTGACGGCCCGTAACGACTGTCAAAGATCCACGAATAACAGCCGGGACCAACGGCTTAACGTGGTTTCCGAGGCACGGAGAAGTCCCGGCAAGCGCAGCTTAACCAGATGGACCGACCCGTGCGGCTGTTATTACTTAGCCACGAGGTCCTCTTTACCTGTAATTTGTGCGTAGGTATTACAATAAACATTTTTTTAGCTTGTTGAGAAACATTACGTTGGCAGCATTAGTCCGTGATTCCCTATCAGCCATTGACAACATTAATATAATTTTCAAGTCTATCAGGAAATAAAATAAAAAGTAACAGCCTCTATAGGACGTTATCTTCTCGCATTAGACCATGTAATGGGCTGTTTACAACGAGCTTAGCAATTACTTCATCAAAACTCAATCAAGTCTTAAGTACGCCTATAATTGACAACAAGGTGTACCCCAAGGGAGCATACTTGGTCTTATACCGTGTGATATCCCGAAACTCGCCTTGCACGGATCCGCTTCAAAATTGCGCATTAACGTTACGTATACAAAGACGCTCTCACCTTTCCTACCATTACGGAGCTCAAAGAAGTTTTGCGGTGGGCTCACATTAGACACAAAGGAATTTACGACGATTGTGTAATGTAATGACGAATATAACGACTTGGTTCTTGGTTGGGAGGTGCCTGAATTTGGGACGTTTGGTATTATTTTTTGGTGAAGTCATTAGAGTGTCGGTGTCGGAAGTAGATGTGCTAGTAAATGGTTCATATTGTTTATTTTATGGGCCTGCTTCTAAATAATATTTAATTTTACAAAATAGAACAGTTACAAATGCAAAAAAATTAAAAGCCTCATTAAACTTGTCGAGATTTGCTTTACTTCAATTAGATCACTTGGTTTTGTATTATGGTAAATTGGATGGATTTGAATATTAAATCTCCTTTTTATTAAATTCAAAACTAAAACCAATCACAAATCTAAATACGCAAAATCCGCGGCCATTCAAGCTTTAAGCACCCAATTCAGCCTCAAATCCTCCATAAACCTAAAAACTTGTTCTGTCTCTCGCAAACTTGGGACACGTACAGAACACGGCAAAACCAGGTCACAGTGCTGAATCTAAAGACAATAGCTGGCGGAAACAGAGGCCGGCAAATGTGATAAACGACACAGAGATGAGTAGCTGAAAAATGCTTCGGTGTAAATTAAAAGGGGACCGGAATGATTGATGACGACCCCACTCAGGATTTCTGAGAGAAAAATATAATTTCGTGAATTGAATGAGTATTTATTAAGGTTTCTTGTTCAAGGGTATCACTATGGGATTTGGTTGATGTTATTCTTGAGATGAATGATGATGGTTTGTTTACGTATGATTTATGTTATGGGGAAGTGAGACGTTGCTATGATTGAGTTATGGGTTCGATTTTTTTTTAATGTTTTTTGTTTGTTTATTTTTTTTCATGTGTCGTTTATGTCTCATTCACAAGTTTATTATCAAGCATCAATTTTATTTTACGCAAACCAAAATCTGCGAACTGCAGACCACCAACATTTAAAATATATGTTCGTTCTTATTTATCATACCACCATTTTGGAGCATTGAAGAAACTTAATTTCGTTATTTCGCCTCTAAATTGAAACGAGAAATATAAAAGCCAGTTGATAAATTCTATTTACCTGTCACTTGCAAATCATCACGGAACTGATGTGACATTCTCGTGTAATTTCATAAAATTTTCCTAAATTAGACGTGAAAGTCATGTCATGTTCCTTTTCATGGATGAAAGAAGGCATAATGGATACTCATTAGCGCCTTGAGTCTTGGCGTAAAGTGACTTAATGGACGCCACTGTTGCTTTCTATTTTACAATATGATGTATCTTAAGCTTAATGCAATGAGGAAAATAAAGATTGCGTAGTCTCTTGGTTGTATGCTTTTAACAACACAAATAAATAGTACATCACTGCCGCGGCCTGCAAAAGGGGCGAACCGAGGCTCACATATGTGAGTCCATCAAGTTGCAGACAGGGCTTCTATAATACTAACTTTTCTTAAATAATGCACGGAAATTGGAACTAAGTAAATTAACAGAATCAATGACGAACAACAATATTTTTTTACGCGCCAATAAGTTCAATTGTTTCTTTTTTACTTTAATTAGCTCTATTTGCTAAGCCAGTTCGAAATTTAAATAAAATCTTTGATAAGTTACCTCCTTGGTTGCCATGTGTCGAAGTAAAAAGTTTATCTAGTTTTTAAATTACACGACAGATATGAGTTTTCATAGTAATTTATTCGGCCGCTAAACACGACAGATATGGATTTTCATACTAACAATGCCCGCCGCTTGCTCTGTATTTGACCAGCATTTTCAATTTATCTCGAAGAAGGTTGTCAAAATAATGCTCGAATTTACAAGCATGTAAATACAGGGCTATTTTTAAATGACTAGCTAAATTTTCACAGGGTGTTCTACCCATGAATATGAACAACTTTCACTAAGGGACCAACTTTGAAATCACGAAAAAAAACCAGCGGTTTCCTACAAAAGTTCAATACCTACTCGATCAAAATGTATGAAACAGCTGATATTTTTTTTGCGATTTCAAAGTTGGTCCCATAGTGAAAGTTGTTCATATTCATGGGTAGAACACCCTGTGAAAATTTAGCTAGTCATTTAAAAATAGCCCTGTATAGGTACAGCATTTTTTAAGTTCTATGACATTATGGTTAATTTTTCTGGTGGAAGAGTTTCTTTGAAAACACAAATAGCCGGTCAGTGGGTCGTCTTAGGGGCTATTTTTGATGGTTTAGCATCTAGGACTTCAACAGCTAGAAGAACTTTCCAAAACCAACTCCTGGCATCTACATGGTGAAATTCCGCACCGAAACAGATGAAAGTAATTAAGTTATATTGCGCGCGACCGCGGGACCAGATTGATGGCTGCTATCAAACTTGTTAATGATAGAAGAGACGTGCTCAACTATTTGAGAGGGACGTCCAACTTTGTCACTTTGCCAGCTGTACGGTTAATTGACGTCATTCTTTTGATAGTTGATGGTAATGGGCTGTTTGTGGACTACACAATGACTCAAGATGGCGGTTAAATCGCTTTAGATATTTGTTAAGGATGATGCGTAGTGGTAGCCCGCGAAATTCATTTTTTTTTTTGGGTTTTTTGCAATTTGCAGGTCTGTGTCAGGTTGTATCTTGATCAAAGTATGATACGCGGAAATAAAACATATGTATTTATATAATTTTTTTGTTAGATTTCGTTCGTTTGACGAATCTGCACGAAATCTAACTTAGAGAGATGTATTGATGATTTTTATGGTTAAAATTATATAAATAAATAAGTTTTATTTCCGCGTATCATACTTTGATCAAGATACAACCTGACACGGACCTGTAAATTGCAAAAAACCACACACAGCACAATCACCTTAATAGTCACACCACGACACACTTTGATCATAACTTTGCACTATAAAAATCTCTCACGTACGGGTAACATTTTGCTTTGTAATAAATCAAAACATACGAAAGAGACAGAATTTCCAGATCGACTCAGTAGCTCACGAGTTTTAAACTTTTAACTCTTTTGTCAATTCATTTCATGCCGCGATGCAGCCTCGCTTTCGTGAGCGCTGCGCTGTATCTCTGCAAAAATTCATCGCGCGTGTGAATGCTGCGAGTATGCTGTATTGTCAGTTTAATGCCTGTGAGCACGAAAATGAGCAAAATATTCTCGAAAATTCAACTCAAGTTGGAGAAGATAGACAATTACTGCCCATTAGAAGGAAATAAGTTAGATATAATGGCATAATTTCGTTAGTGTTTTTCCGTTCCTCAGTTTCGCGTTCTGTCCTTTAGCTGAACTCTTCAAAGTCCGAGACAAAGAGACCTCTCCGGAGGTTTGCCGACATTATCAGATTATCTGAGTAAAAAAACACAACGTTTGCGTTATTTTCAGAAAAGTAAAAAAACACAACGTTTGCGTTATTTTCAGAAAAGTACTGCCTTTGTAATCAGAAAATTAAATAAAACACAGATTAGGAGCGCTTCAGTTCTTACATTTTTAATTGCGTTTCGCTAATTATGTTTGGAGAGGTCCATTTTTCGGGCTTTAAACTCGGATTGAAGGGGTCTAAAGTGTTTGTGTTGCCTTTTGTATTTCTGTTTGAAGCAGCTCGGGTAAGTAATTGTCATTGTTGAATGTTCTATAGGCCTTCAGCAAATAAATTCAGTGGTTAGTTTACAATTCATGGAAATTAGAGTCGACGTATGTAAAGCTAAAATCATTCATATTTCGCCTCACTTTCAATACCGATTTCAAACCAGAACTTTGCCATTACATTTGAATACTATTGACGTGATTTTCTACCGCATTTATTCGCCATGAAACTTTTATTGCGGTTGTTTCCAAGCACCAAAAATGAAAAAAAAATAAAATGTAAAATGATCTACCTATTTAATGGTGCCCAAGATATAGGCTGTGCCTAGTTTGGGACCAACGATACCTCCATATTGTATTAATTTTCGAATGTTGAAATAAATGAATTTGAATTTAAATAAAACAACTATCTCACTTATCGCTATCAGCTCTTCAATGCACGATTCGAAGTAACATAATAAATGCAGCACAAATTCTCAATCACTGCACTCCAGCACGACAAAAAACCCCGTTGACAAAGCAAAGCATGTAAACGCGAAATCCTCATATACAAAATGAAGTGTATCGCAGACATTAGCCGGGAAATGAAATAAGGAAATCGTTCGCGTGATACGGGCTTATTACTGCACTGCAATATCCGCTGGTGAATAATTTAAGTTGGCAGGCTGATCCGAGGTTCGCTGTGCAAACATGGGGCTCGTACGGCGCAAGATTTTTAATATTGTAATTTGTTTGCTTATGGGTGAAAGGGGAGGTGGATTAGATGTACATTATTTAAGTAAGAGTTGGTTGGGGAAAGAAAACTGTGAAGTAACGGAACCTTTATTCGAACGGTAGGAAGAACACAGTAGATATTTTGGTAATTTTGGTGTCCTCTACTTGCCTCCTTGGATCGAAACAAGCATTGATTAGGAACCTAGTAGAATAATTTCAGTTGAACGTTATTGTGGCTATTATGTCAGCAATCTAGGAAATAGTAATCCGATGCCAGTTCTTGCTAATACTGGGTCCAAACACGTGTAGTAATACAAACCAATTGAATACAGGGTGTAAGGGACAGCCCTCTGCAAATTGATAGGGTGAATTCAGTATGTCATACTAAGATGACCGGTACGTGAAATTTTTTCAGGAACGTTATGGGAATCCTTAAACCTGATTTGTTTGTGTTTTTGTGCACAAGTCGGAGCGTCTATTACTGGTTGGGAGGGGTAGGTAATAGGTATGCGGTGAGTTCGATGAACTCTGTAGCTAGACAGAAAGTGAACAGCTGCTTTCACGCGTTGTTCATTAGAGTATTTCTACATCCATTGCTGGTTTTTTGTTTTCAGTTTTGTTTTTTTGCTGTTTTTTTTTACGTAAATGGAGTGCTGCGAACACACAATGTAATGTTACATTGAAATAATGAAAATGTAACTAAAAAAAATATTTAAAAAAATAAAATTTTTCTGAGAAAATTTCCGGTGGAATATGATTCAAATTGAGGAGCTGAATGCCCCCTGTTAGTTTGCGGAGGGCTGTCCCTTACACCCTGTATATTCAAGCAAATATATTCGCATAAATGGAAATATAAGCATAAGTGCTTCAAAGCAACTCAAACGAGTATGTATCCAAGCTCTAAAGACACCGTATGCTTATCTGAAAACAAATGGCGGCCAAAGAAATAAACAAAGTAGAAGAGGAAGGTTCTTCCCACAGATATTGTATAAAATATGATCGGTAGGTTATTCTTACGACGAACCATTTTTCAGCTGTTGTTTCCTTCTTTTTATTTGTAAATATGCCTTCCATTGTATCTTGTTATAAACAGTCGTTTGTCACAATGTCGTTAAAAAGTGATGTAATTACGGGAAAGAAATGTGCTGCTGTTCTACGCATGAGTTTTATTAATTTAAAATGGGACGTATTTAATTGATCCTCTATAAACATTGCCTATTTATAAGACCCCAAACAGGAATTATTTGAGGTCATCATTATATTTGTTCGATTTAATGTGTGCCATTTAAAATTCCCAATATATTTGAAAATGCGGAGATCAATTAATTTTTTTTTTTTTTAAAAACAGTGTTTCGACCCTCTTTCGTCAAATTTCGGATTTGTCGTATTTACCTGTTTTCATTTCGATTCAAAAGTTTTCTGAGAAACAAAAGGTCATTTAATACTTGTTTAATTCTTGGAAATCTAAAAGCGGTATCTTTATGGAATAGGGTGGTGGGGCACGATGATTTTTGAAATTCTGTGAGAACCTCACAATAAATTATTATATTTCTTAAAAAGTTAGGAAACATTTTGTACGATTACAATATTTGTACTATGAGCACCGTGTAGGTAAGTATCTATCAACATAATTCAGTTATCTATCATTCACTGCTGGGCAAACGCCAGCATTTCTTAGGCCTTCCTCGGTGACGACGCGCGTCTTCAGGTACCCATTGTGTGACGATCCTGGCCCATCTGTCTGGATGCATCCTATATGTGAGACCCGCCCAGTCGCATTTCGGGCTCTCAGACTTATCGCCAACATTGGCAATACCTATCTTGGACCGCATTATGGTGTTGCGAAATTGGTCGGTGAGTTTGATTTTTACGTATTGTAGTATAGTAATTTTATTTTTACTATGAAGTTTCGTCTCCATGCGAAACTACCTTTGGTGCCTTCAGCCATGCCGTACATTTTTACTAAGATGCAAGGTTTTTAGAGTTAGGGGCTTGGCTCTACATTGATCTGATAACTTTAAATGATGGTCTGATAACAGTGAAAGCGTTAATTAAGTCTTCGCAACCTACTTTACATGAAATGTTTTTGGTGGCACTATTTACTAGCCACTTAACTTAAACACCTCTTGATAACCATTCCGAGCTCCTTATAAAAACTAGATACTGTTATAAATAAAAACTTTATTCAGTTCAGAAAACACGGTAAAATAAATTAAAAAAAAACTAGTATCAGTTTATAATATGTCCTTAGGTGCTAGATTTCTAAAAATTCATATATCGATAAACACCATGGAATAGACAAATAATGAATGCCGTCATTCACGCAAATAAAGCCATCATCATTTGGAATGCTGAAGAAGTTAGTTGAAACGCTAAAGAAATCGTAAAAGTAGTTAAATCGGGAAATAAAGTGAAACATAACGCTGACGACGCTCATCTATTACGCGACCAGCTGAAGTCGCGCTCGATTGTACCGCAGCTCACTCAGCTATCAGCAAAATATTAATGGAATCAGAAGGTTTACTTGACATAGTGAAAGTTAATCAATAGAATAACCTATTTTTGCTTGTAATGCTCATCGAAATGTAGGTACGCATCCTTAGGGGCGCTAAACATTTGGCAAAGTATAATATCCGATTTGGCCGCCCAGCTGTGTCGAATCATGCTAACCTCAACAAGAGTGTGTGTGTGTGAGATGAAGCAAAGCTGGACACAATGTGTCTGGTTTATTTAATTACTGGCCTGGTAAATTCAATTCTATGTTTATTTGATACCGTGTCCACTTCAAGAATTAAGGATACATCTGCAGAGACTTGAATCCTGTCTTATTACATTTTTGTCATCTCATTTGCTTTTGGACGACCAAACTATGTCGTAAGAATGTATTTTTTTATACTCCACTTCGTTTCTAATCCCCTCCAATCTTACGAATCGCTCATATTCAACGTAATGTAGAAGATGACGCTGAAGTCAAAGTTTCATTGGCTTAACTGTCAATTTTCTCCTGATTTTCAAGAACTGGATTTTCTGCCTTTCACTTCGTCATTACTCACAAGTCACAACTCACTCGCTCAAATCCCGCGCGCCGTCACTCGAACGTGTAACAAATGACACGTGTTGACACATGTCATTGTACTGACATGTCATTATTAGAATTGTTTGGAAGTGCAGCAAAGATGGGGAATGTTCCCGTTTGGGAAAATGTGGGAGGTATGGTGTGAAATGTATTTAAAGTGAAAAATTTGTACTGTAAATTAAAAAGAATTTTCGTGGTGTAAGAATGTAATAGAGTTGACTATAAATTATTTAATTTAACAAAGGTTTTACGTTGCAATTGAGGAGCTCGTGGCTAAATAATAACAGCCGCACGGATCGATCGATCAGTATTGATGAGTGACAGTTTGAAAATTAGCAAAATTCTAAACTTAAGATGCAATTAAAGCTGTTTCTAATGCACAACTTTATTTAAACCAAATTAAACCAGTTTTAAATACCAATTAACAGAAATCATAATTCAAGGCTGTCAACAATAAAAAAAATATCCGGAAACGGAAATCACGCCGTGTTTGTACAGCCCTTCATACATTATTGAACAACAGTCGTTTAAAACAGCTTTTGATTTATGTTACTGGAATGTGAACGGTTGATTTCCGAAATAGCTTTTATTGCAAGCGTGGAGTGAAGTTCATGGAGACTTATGTATATTGTAACAAACTGTGAAATATGTCTGGCGATGTAGTACTTAGGTATAATGTGACGATTGATTCTATACTCAATATTATATTTGCAGTCCACAAGTCGGGCACAGCAATATAGTAGGAGAAAGGAAGCTTTGAAAAACTTAGCTTATCATAATTATCACTTTTCTGAACTAAATTTAGTATTATTATATTAGGGTTTCTTATTCTTAATATAGTTTACTGTACTAATACTTTAATAGATACTAGCTGACCCGACAGACGTTGTCCTGTCCTTTAACTGTCAGAATCAAACTGAATATCGTATAAAAATAAAATGTCAAATCTACGGATGCATCCAAGTAGTTATTACAAGTCCCCGGCGATAAATATTGCACATCGACCTTTGGAAAGAGACAATCGGCTAATTTCGGCTTCGTAGAGCGTTATCTCTGTCGCACGAAATACAAACAGTCCGGTAGATACCGCACTCATAATTGTTTTAACAACTCCTAATATCTATTAGGAGTTGTTAAAACAATTATGATTTGCTTCTTTTGATAATTCTTTTTATTCTTTGTATAAAATACACCAATTTTTCTATAAGTGATGGTTTTAGGTTGGGGTAAAATAAAATAAAAAAAACATGTTCACATTATGTTTACGTATTTAATTATTTTGGAAAGTTACAGCTGTAGTGCATAATAAACACCATTATACCTATTGTTAAAATGAGACATTGTAATAATTTTTCTAAATTTTTTCTAACATTGTAATAAATTTTTCCTAAAGATGCCATAGTACAACTTTAAATTATTTCAATTTGGGGGTGTTAACAACTCTAAATATATATTTTGAACTGGACGCGACCGCACTCTATCGCACTTGAGCAACGACTGACAAAACGTCACATAGGTAGTGTGCGACAGAGATAACGCTCTACGAAGCCGAAATTAGCCGATTGTCTCTTTCCAAAGGTCGATGTGCAATATTTATCGACGGGTACTGTACATCAGATTGCCATCTCTAGAATTGATAGCTAGGAACAGTCTGTATGGGAAAAACAAAAAATGCAGTTTTTACGTGCCGTTTTCGGAGTTCAACAAATAGGTACTTATTTGAAAAAAAAAAATTGCTGAATTGGTCCAGCCGTTCTCGAGTGTTGCGCTTAGCAACACATTTAGTTATAATTTTTTATTTATCTAAATATTAGCACTAATATATTTTTATCGTTTAAATATTCGTTAAGATTATAATAGCATTCTCTTATTAAAAATTGTTTTAGGTCTTTTTTTATAATAAGTATATTAATTTTGTAGTTTGTTATATATTTTTTTATGAAAATACATAATTATATAATAATAATAATATCCTTGGACATTTCACACAACGCCATCTAGTCCCAAGCTAAGCAACCTAATGCTTGTATTATGGTAACGAGATGGCTGATAAACTACTTATATACATTTTTTTTTTGTAAATACATACATATTATAGATAGAAAAACACCCAGACTCGGAACAAATACTTGTAGGTCGTACAAATATTTGTTCCGTGCGGGAATCGAACCCGCGACATGCTGCGCAGCAGTCAAACGCTCAACCACTGCGCCAACCGTGTCGTCAAAAAATATGTTTAATCTCTTTCTATTCTAAGCTTATTCTTAATCCAAAATAATTTTATCATTAAAGTTAAAGTTACAATTGTTCATTGTAATAAGATCTCAATCATCAAAAACAACATTCTTACATTGCAGATGAGAAACACGACAAAGATGAATATATACTATAATATTATTATTCCTGATAATTCCATAGACCCCCGATATATATTCTGATATTTCCCTTTACAACTGTTCAAGATAGAAGCTTAATTTAGTACGCCACTAAACCTTACTGATAACGTTCTAAATATATCCGCATATACCCGCACTGGGGTTCCAAGCCTCCAATAAAGCTGTAAGCCATTGTGAGTATCCATAACTCGTGCTATTGTGAGCCGCGTTAAACAATAATCTTTATCTGCAGTATTACAGTCCGCTTCATCGCCTATCGATGCGTCGTTGCGAGGTCCTTTCTACCCTGCCTTCCTGCGCACGATCTTGATTGTCACGAGGATGATAGTGGCAGATTTGCGGTTAATCGATGGAAGGAGAATCAAGTTCTGAACAAATTTCTTCTGAGCGTGTCGATGGAAAAAATATTTCAAAGTTCAGTTCTCGCCAAAGATTACGTCTTCCTCAGGTCAGGGATTGCTGTCGGCTGCAGTCACGTACCCACGAACACTTTTGTGGCTTTTAAGGCGACGCTATCTGACTTTTGATGATTTTAAACTGAAGATCACGTCTAAACGAGTAATGTTAATGATTTGGAAAAAATATATGTTAAATAAGAGCATTTTCTTAATAACTTAATATGTGAATATTTTAGATTATGTTTATATTAAATAGTGTAATTAATTTGTAAAGTTATGTCTAATGCAGATAAAAAACTGAGAATCACGCAAAAACTGTTAGGCGTATTTTTATGAAACCTTCACCATTTTAAAGTAATTTAATTATTTATCTTTTAGTATACGTGTTTTATTAAAATGCCTTTTGTTTTATGTATGATAAATTAATAATGCGTCTAATTTGGGACAGCGCTCCTTGATGGGCGAGTTCTATTACTGGCTGGACGTAC
The DNA here is from genome assembly GCA_905163495.3 of Cosmia trapezina. Classification (NCBI taxonomy): domain Eukaryota; kingdom Metazoa; phylum Arthropoda; class Insecta; order Lepidoptera; family Noctuidae; genus Cosmia; species Cosmia trapezina. Next base: position 28,686,277 of record LR991024.1, read on the forward strand.
GACGCGTTGCGTGAGCTCAGCACAGAACGCGCAAGCTAACCACTCAAGGTCATTGGCGTATAGTTCCGCCTTAAGTCTCTGGGGCACTTGGTTAATATTAGTATCACACACAATGACTAATACGGTTACCTCATCTACTTCACTATTGATTGCTATGTTCGGGATTAAATTGCCATTTTCGTCGTGTCCGCCCCTTACCTACCGATTTATTTACACTTTGATCTTATCTGTATTCTTAAATCTTTATTTTAATTCCTTAATTTTTAAAGTAGATCTTTATACTATGGTTGTAAGATCGGATACGGACCCTAACGGACAGCAAAATATAAACAAATATTAAGGAAATAGGAATTAGTTCATTATTCTCCTGCCCTCATCCCAAATTATTTGGGGTCGGCGCAACATGTCCCTTTTCCCATACTTTTCTATTAGTCGTAGGAATATAATATGATAGAAATCAGAATCAGTTAACAATTTTTAAATATGATATTGATATTAATTAAGTAAATTATATAGGAGCTCGTGGCTAAATAATAACAGCCGCACGGGTCGATCCATCAGGTTAAGCTACGCTTGCCGGGGATGGTCCGTGGATGGGTGACCATCTTTCCACACCGAGACTCCTCCGTGCCTCGGAAAGCACGTTAAGCCGTTGGTCCCGGCTGTCATTCGTGGATCTTTGACAGTCGTTACGGGTCGTCAGAAGCCCGAAAGTCTGACAACCAGTCTTACTAAGGGGTATCGTATTACCCAGTTACTGGGTTGTGGACGTCAGATGGGCAGTCGCTCCATTTAAAAAACTGGTATTCAGCTGCATCCGGTCAGACTGGAAGCTGACCCCAACATAGTTGGGAAAAGGCTAGGCAGATTGATTGATTTTTATTTATATTTATTTTTTATTAATTAAGTAAATTATAACATTTATTTACCTATATTTTGAGGTCAGTTATTTAGGTAGGACTCAAGTTTTCCAAAATTTATATAGTTACGGTAAAACAACAAGAGTACTCAAAACAGTTCCTCTCTCTCAAATATTAGTTGTGTACCAAAAGAGCAAAATAAGTCTTACACTGCAGTAAACTTTTCACAAAATAGATCGACTTCCTCGGAGTAAGTCCTCAACTCGCAAACTTTCAACCTTGTACTTATTTCTTCTGACCGACACCGTCCCAAGGTCAACACAAAGTTCTGTTTATTTTATGAATTAAAGAATTATACGGTGCTATACGTGTTCTGTTTAATGTAAATATAGGTGCCGTAGATAGTGTCAAAAGAGTCAGATTAAGTATGTATCTCTCCGAGTCTTCCTTTGGAATAGGTCTGTTCTTTAGAATAATAAATAATATAAAACGTTTATTTTTCTCTACACAAGTTATGTACTTTGACAATAGTGGACGGACAAGGAGCTAGTTTTTATAAGAGACTGGTGCCTAAAGTAGGTTTATATAAAAACCTGTATTACAGGTCACCAGGTCCCGCAGCTAGATGCCTGTGATTTGGGCCATCATAAATAACAATGTAGTCTATTACGTAAGTAACGCTGAATTGAGAAAGAAACAAAGAAAAAGAAAAATACAAAAAAAAATGGAAATACCAGAGTGTGTGTGAGTAACGGGAGAATGTGTATAAAAGCGATTTGAGAGTGTAAGTGAGTAAGTAAGATGTTGCTTGAGTGAGTGTGGTGAGCGTATGGTTGATGGTATATAAAAGCAGCAGAGGGGATGTATAGTAAGTAGATAAAATGAAGATAGTCTATCTGAGAGGGATCAACAAATTCTCAGTTCCCTGATAGACAAAAGTTTTCAAATATGAAGTGACTGAAATTTTAGATAGACTTCTGAATAGAACAGAAGATGCCAGAGTTCAATTTAATAGTAATGCATTTACTCTTCCTCTTGTAAAAAACTCTTGCATATAACTCGGATCAGCTTCTAATATACCAGAAATAGGCACCACAGAAATAATGACCTGCTTGAATCTAAATAGTTCATGTCTAATGCCCTACCTCCTGGACGAACGCAAATGCTGCCACCATAAATTCATCATCCTCTAGAGAGTTACCTAACTAAATTAATGACAAAATATATACCATCACCTGCACCTCATTAATTATCGCAAACCGCACCAGAATATTTCAGGAGACCATTTTTCTAAATACATCGAACCCCACGTGAAGGTTACCTCGGTCTCATAAGGTTTTAATTAAATGAATTAATCAAACCCCTTTGCACGGAGTTTTGCGGCGCGGCTGCGTCAATCATGTGACGTGGCGGTTTGTGAGTGTGTTTTTTTAATTAATATGTGCATGTCTATAAGGGAATGTTTTTATTCGGCTCCGTCATTGTTGGGTGGAATATTTGCGGGCGGAATACATGGTTTAATAATTTTGACATTCAAATAATTTCCTTCACAAGTTGGTAGGTTGGTACTGGTAGCATGAAACAACCAAAATAACAGGGTGACTAAAACGGCCTCTTTAGCAGAATCATAATAGGATAATAGGTATTATAAATTTTTATTTGAAATCGTAAAACGGTCACAAACTGACAATTCATAATTTATTTGCGTACAATTCATATCACGCAATTCATCTGTTTGACAGTTTTGTATGGAGATTCGTAAAATGGTCCACAAATTATGAATTGCTTTATTGAAGTTTAATATCAATTACGTCAAATATCACAAGCATCAAATTGCTGGGAATTCAGGAAATTAATCGCTTTTAGAGGAATTGCTTAATGTGGCCGTTTTAGGCCCCGTATGTTCATTGAAATAAAAAAAGCTAAATAAAACTCTTACGGGTTTAAAATGAATGTTTTTCATTTTTTAATGGTATGTATTTTTAATGTTTTTCTTGTTGTTAATTAAGCTTTCCAGATATAGGCATACAGAACTAATTCTAACTAAGTTTAAAATAAACCAGATGTGTGCAACACCTACAAGGTAACAGGCACCATAACCACACCGCATGCAGTAGCAAACGAATAATTAATCCCTCACAAATCAAAGTAGTTACTTCTTGCTGAAGGATAGCTCCTAGCTCCCAGGAGTTAATCCTGAAGTTGACTTTAGGATGTAAATAAATGTCTGAGAAGCCCACACGGCTGCGAGTCGAAAACGTTGCATAATTTAAGTGGAACGTCGCGCTACGAATAACTAGAACATCCCTTGTTTCTCGACATTTGTCTGGTTTACCTGAATATGTTAGCGAGGTGTGGGTCCGACTGAGAATGGGGACGTTCCAGGCGCATGCTGAGAGACGTTAGGAATTGTATTTGTGGATGAAAAGGCGGCAGTGTTCAGTTATGCGGTAAAGTGTGTCATCCTGCTTAGTTTACTTTAAAGTTTTGCTATTGTGCGTGTGGAGAGAGATGAGATTTCGTTCAGTTTTTAGTTCCTAAATTAATTTCCTGTATGAAACAGGATCGATTGGCATCAAAATTTTTTTTTGTGAATGTGGGTTTTTTTTTGCTGACTGTAATTTTTGTCATAATCTGTGAATGGGGATCAATTTTTTTCGAAAAATAAGGACAGTTAACGTACCTACTTGTACAGCTGCCCCGTCTCAAAATACACTCTTTACCTCTTATCACTCTTATCTTATCAAACATACAACTACAAGAAAACAAGAAGGAAAAAACAAGTTTCAACTAATGACTGCACGGGCACGAACTAATTACGGCAAAAAACAATATCAGTTGATGGGAGCACGGCTGTTCAACAATTTACCAGATGTTTTTTTTTTTTAATAAAAACAAATATTTATTTATTTATTTATTTTATTTTACAGAAAGCTTACAGACTAATACCTAAAATTTACAATATTTCGTAGGTCAGAAAAATTGCTAATGACAAGCTTCCACATTTAGAAAAATCGAAATACAAATCACATGAAGGGTGCTTAAGTTTTGAATTTCGATGTTTTTGTTTTTTTTTTTTTTTTAAATCTGTTTTTATTGTTCTAGTATGAAAAGTTTACTTCGAATTTGTAGTATTTATTGATAGATCAATTTCTGTCTAAACTATTAGAAAAAAAAACAAGGGTATGCCATAGGCTTCTACTCCGTTCACCTATTACACCCTATTTTTTTCAAGACGGTACAAAAAGTCATCTGTTATAAAATGGTTTTAATAAACGTGTGTTCTGTGAAAACTAAATCTGTTCGCTGACGTCAGCAATAGCCTGCCTCGTCGTCTCCAAGTGCAAACTGCTGTATAATGCAGCCAGCGCCGAGAATACTGAACTAATTCCTAGCTAGTTCGTTTTATTGTATTAACCTGTGTGTAGGCTAGTTTTGTATTCTGTTTTCAGTTTTAATGTTCTATTGTTTTAGATGAAACAGCTGAAAACTGTTTCTGAATTAACGTTAGGTGTATAATGTACCTAACATTAGCGACCCGTTCCGCTTCACACGGTTGCAATGATGTCAAAACGTCGAGATTTCTGTGCTATATTTAAGTTTTAACATTAAAGTATTAAACACATTAACCTTCAAGAATAAATGTTCTAAATGATGGTGGAAATCGATCAAAATCCATTGAGGAGTTTAGAAGATATAAGGGTCGTACAGACAAATACGGAAAGTGACTTTGTTCTATACCAAAAATCAATCTGCCTAGCCTTTTCCCAACTACGTTGGGGTCGGCATCCAGTCTAACCGGATGCAGCTGAATACCAGTATTTTATATGGAGCGACTGCCTATCTAACCTCCACAACCCAGTACCTGGGCAATACGATACCCCTTGGTAAGACTGGTTGTCAGATTTTCGGGCTTCTGACGACCCGTAACGACTGTCAAAGATCCACAAATGAGAGCTGGGACCAACGGCTTAACGTGCTTTCCGAAGCACGGAGGAGTCTCGGTATGTAAAGATGGTCACCCATCCACGGACCAACACCGGCAAGCGTAGCTTAACCTGATGGATCGACCCATGCGGCTGTTATAACTTAGCCACGAGCTCCTCAGGACTTTGTCTATACCATCTGTCTATATATATAAATAAAAAGAGAAGTCCTGACTGACTGACTGACACATCAACGCCCAGCCCAAACACTTGGACCTAGAAAGCTGAAATTTTGCACAGAGGTTCCCTTTATAATGCATACAATGAATAAGGAAGGAATTCCCGGTAGTATGTTCCCGTGGGATATTTTCCGACATCCACGCGGGCGAAGCCGCTGGCAAAAGCTAGTTTAGACACATAGATAAATAGCTTTTGCTCGCGGCTTCGCCCGCGGAAATCCTTCCTTATTCCTTGTATTATAAACCTCTGTGAAAAATTTCAGCTTTTTAGGTTCAAGGTCAGTCAGTCAGTCAGGACTTCTCTTTTTATATAAATAGCTAAATAAAAGACATAGAAGACGTCTAAATGTTATTGATTGTAGATAAGAATAGATTCCATTTAAAAAAGAGCTTCATTGTGTATGTAAAGTTATAATCGACCAACTATTTCATTGGAGATAGCAACACACGATTTGTCAATCTGCCATAATTCCACAACAGTTTTTAGGGTTCCGTACCAAAATGGTAAAAAAGGAACCCTTATGGTGTGACTCAGTCTGTCTGTCTGTCTGTCACAGCTGGATATCTCAAGAACTACTAATGCTATCAACTTGAAATTTGGAATAGTTGTAGATGACGTTTACCCAACTATTTTGCAAATAAGGAAAAGGTAAAAATATTATTTATTTTTTTTGTAATAGGGACTAAAAGGGGGTCTTAAAAATTCAAAGTTGGGCTACTAGGGCATGTGGGGTATCATATGAAAGAGCGCTGTTTGAATATTCTCAATCATTTTTTTTTCTTTTTTTTAGGGCGCATAGTTTTCGACTTTTGACAAAAAATGTAAAAAAAATACCGTCCCCCCCCCCCCTTATATCCAAAGTTTGCAAAGATAAAAAATCTGAAATTATTCTATGTGATAGAAGTTGATGTAAAGTTTACAGGAAAAATAAAACGATGTCTCTAAATAGCACACTTTTTCAGAAATCGGTACGGAACCCTCGGTGCGCGAGTCCGACTCGCTCTTGACCGGTTTTTTTTTTTTTTGTTTTGCTGTTGTTTTATACCTGTAGAGTATAGGGCATCGTCTAAAACCTTGCTTACTCGTTTCACTTACTTGCTGAAAATCAGAATATGAATATCATCAGTATGTGATCAGTAAGGTTAGCACGGCAATGTCATTTCCACTCCAATCAATACCGTGAAGCGTGCTTATTTCGAGCCTCTTCAACGGGAACGTGACTTTTGGCGAGTGCCGCGTGATTGGCTCCGGATTACACGTTAAAGTATGTGTTTATCGCTCGAGGTACTCTTGCTTTGAGGGCACAGGGTTCAAAGTAATACCTGAGTTTATAATTTTTTTTGTTAAAAAATGTTTTAAAAAAACATTTGTAAACCTGAAAAGGGAGATTATAAGAGGTAGGTACTAGATAACACATAATACACACACACACACACACACACACAACACAACACACAACACACACACACACACACACAATAACACAACAACACACACACACACAACACACACACACAACACACACAATACAACACACATAATGTTGGCTTACTGAAAAGCCTACTGGTTGCCTCTAATTGTAATAAACAAAACTTAAAGCAAAAGATTAAAGAAAGAAAGTAATTCAAGCAAAAAAAAAACACAATGATAACCAACTTTGATAAAGAAAAATGACTCAACACATAACAGTATGCCAAAATAACCATACGTAAGAGGTCTCAAAAACAATTGTTATAATAAAGGGTCCAAACCATTCCAACCCTTCAAATAGAGCATGAAAATTTCAACAGAAAGGATTAATGGCGGACTGGACCGAATCATTATTTAGGAGCGGGACGATGCTCCATCCTGATTATGGAGAGTTAGTTGAAAAATAACTTGAGTTATGTGTTATGTGTCGTTTATGGCTTTTATCTTGAGTGCTTTATTTTGTCCTCACATTTATGTTATTATAATGTCAGAATTTTGTATGTTTTTTGCATAAGGGGACGATATAGTTCCTTTACGTCGATTTTGTTACATAGGGTATGTTAATGTGACTTGTATTTTAACATCACTTTACTTCGGGTAGTTCTTCTACCATAATAATAAATCTTTGGCCCTTTTTAGGGTTCCGTACCTCAATAAGAAAAAAACGGAACCCTTATAGGATCACTTCGGTGTCCGTCTGTCTATCTGTCTGTCAAGACCCATTGTCTCAGGAACCCGTGGAGGTATAAAGTTGAAATTAATATCAAATACGTAAGTGGTCCCTGGTAAGTTCTAAAAAAAATCAAGCTTCTATGTCACACATAATCAGCCTATAATGTTGCCACTGCTGGGACACAGGCCTCCTCTCGGTGAGAGGCAGTGGGCCGTAATCCACCACGCGGGCCCAGTGCGGGTTGGTAGATGTCACATGTCTTCGAATTTTTGGTTCTAGGACATGCCGGTTTCCTCACGATGTTTTCCTTCACCGTTTTGAGCTTCTAAGTCAACGAATTAAAAAAATACTGTAATTTATGCGACATATTTTGATACTGGCAAGTAAACCAAAACCTATAATAGCATAAGCAAGGTCTCACAGCACAAGTAAAGGAAAATGTCCGAAAATTGTTAATTTGTAATTTTACCACCTTTTACAATTTTTTTTTTGGTATTACAATGTTAAGTGTGTTTTTGGGATAAATTCTTTTCAACTACGGAGTTTAGAGTTGTGCGTGGTCCGACACGCACTTGGCCGGTTTTTTGGGTTTTAATTAGAGCAGAATTCATAGATTTGGTCGTGATAAAAACAAAACAAGCCCAGAACTGTGACCAACCGCGTGCAAGCTGAGCGAGTGAAGCTAGCACTATTAAAGCACGTACCGTACCGTAGCTATAGTATAGTTAAAATCTCGCTGAAGACTTGGTCATAAATAATAATCGCAGTAGGGATGTGCGCTAGTTGCGCGCGCTCAAGGCCATTATCGATAACAGATGATGACGATGACTCAGACGAAGAATTTTAATTTTCTATTTTTAGTTTTACATATATGTTCTTTTGTTTATATATTTAATATGCTTTGTAGTAAATAAGGTAATAAAATAAAAAAAAAATTGTATTTATTTCTATCACCCATTTATTAATATATAAAACTATCGATATCACTCATCGACTGCAGTAATGCACAGGACTACGTGTGGGCGTGGCCTGCTCATAAGGCCCGTGAGTGGGAAAGAGAGCGAAACACTCGAATGATTTATGACCGAGTCTGCAGCGAGATTTTAACTATACTATAGTACTTCCAAAGGCTAGACGGTTAAATAAACAGCTAATTAAACAGTTGGCTGCGACATCATCATCATCATCATAATCTTTTACACAAAGTTATGTTGAAAAACTCTGTTCAGCAGAAGAAACTCTATTATATCTCACCATTTATGTTTTCTCCGTATAAGGGTGAATTCAACCAAACTTTTACACCCAATATTTTAAGTCTTAATCTTCGAAAAATTTTGTATTTTTGACAGTTTCTGCATACAAAAACTGTCAGCCGTCAATATCCACAGATAAAATATATTATCTGACTTTGGTCAAATTAGTCTTTAATACATATAATAAAGTAATATCACATGAAAGTTGAAAGCAGCGTGTCATACCGTGTAATTTGTAAATCCTTGGTTCTAGCTCCCCGACCCATATTCAGTGAAGAATTATTCAGTTTGCATTATACGTAGAACATTTTACGTCAAGACTCATTATACCAAAATACTTGGAAAAAGCACGTAGAGTAACCCGTTTTTCCATTCATGAAAGCTCTCTCAACACTTTCATTTAGATTTTAAAATTCTCTTTCTGTGAAACTACATTTCTTATGTCAGCCTGCTCACGTTTGTACAAATAACTTCTTGAAATGCATTAAGGCGCAGGTAAGTGCCAGCGGCCTTGAGTTAGCTTGCGTGTTCCATACTGAGCTCACGCAACGCTTCGTACGTTCTTCCAGTAATAGGACTCGCCCATCAATGAGCGCTGTCCCAAATTAAACGCATTATTAATTTATTGTTCTTAAAACCAAAGGTATTATATTAAAACACGTATACTAAAAGATGAATAATTACATTATATTATTTAAAATGGTGAAGGTTTTATAAAATATAGTTTTTGCGTGATTCTCAGTTTTTTATCCGCGTTAGACATAACTTTACAAATTAATTACATTATGTACTACAAACATAATCTAAAATATTCACATATTAAGTTATCAAAAAAATGCTCTAATTTAACATATATTTTTTTCAAATCATTAGCACAACTCATTTAGACGTATCTTCAGTTTAAAATACTTAAAGGTTTCTTATCGTCGTGCGTCGCCTTAAATAGATTTATCTTTAAAAGTAAAAAGAGAAGTCCTGACTGACTGACTCATCAACGGCCAGCCCAAACCCTTGTACCTAGAAAGCTGAAATTTTGCACAGAGGTTCCCTTTAAAATGTAGACAAGGAATAAGGAAGGATTTTCCGACAGCACGTTCCCGTGGGATATTTTCCGACTCCCACGTGGGCGAAGCCGTGCGGGAAGTGCTAGTTATACATATGACAAGTGGTTCTGACTATTGTTGACTTAAATGTTATAAAAACATTTAGTTAAGTCAACAATATGTTGACTTAAATGTTATAGGTACCGAATTGGTGAATTGTAAAGAAAACACAAGCCGTCAACTTAAAGGATTGTGCCCATAAATGGTAAAGTGGTAGTATGACCATTAAAACACCATTAAAGAAAGAAGTTGTCTTGTTGTAACAAATTATCGACTGGAAATAAAATCAGAATTCGCTTATGAACACGATGTTAAATCATCAGTTAACTCGGCGCAATTAGTAGGCAGTAACACATTAGCTATAAGTATTTTATCAGGCGTTAATCTTATTGTCCTTGGATTCATTTTTCAATGTCACACTTGTCAAATTATAAAGAGAATCACTGCGTGCTATATCCTGAGTTTTTTAATTCCCCGAATTCCCAAGCAGTTCCTCCAGTTAATATACATGGTCCATAACGAGCTGAATATTATCTATTTACTGGCAAAGTGGAAAGAGCTGGAATTGGATATTCTGGAAGTTGGTTATTGATGAGTACCGGAGTGAAGAGGTGACGAACACGTTTTTGGAAGAAAAGTGGATCGAACATTAAGTGAAATAAAACAGGAAGCGTTTAAGCATTATAATATTAATTAAATTCACCCAACACTCATTAATATTAAATCAGGTAAAATAAAATATAGGAATTAAGAACTGTTAATAAAAACTTAACTAAGGTTAGTAACATTTTGTATTACATTTACAAAGTCATTTAATTACTTATTTTTATTCTTTTGTGTAAACATTTGTACAAGGAATTATTTACAGAGCATTAGGTTAAAATCACAGTTGTAGAATATAGTGAACGTGTGCTTAAAATACAGTACAGTAGTGATATCATTGTTAACCTACATTAGTTAGCTATTTATTTTGCAATATAAAACTGTTATCATATAATTTAAACCTTTAAAATTAATTGTTGCTTTGTAAACCATTTAACAGGTAGATAATTCATTAATTTGTTACGTTAGTTCTTTGGAATAGTAAACCTTAAATACTTACTTTCCTACAGTAGTTATTGTTATTATTTACAGTGATTCAACTTATAAGTCAAATTTGTATAATTCATATCTTTGGCTAGGTTTTGCTGCAAGTCTCATTAGTCAGGTATTTTTGTTACAAACAGTTAGGTATTCTTGTTACAAACAGTTTCATTAAGTATTTAACATTAAAATTGTATAATTACAGGTCTTCGACACTCTCCATTCAAAATGACTGATATTAAAGAACTTAAAAGGAAGCGAAGCAGTTATAAAGGAAGACTAACAGTATTTGGAACCTATTTAAATATTTTAAAAAATTCCGAGCTAACCCCCATTCAGATAATGGAGTTGCAATTGCGAGTCACGAAATTAGATGATCTTTTTAATGAATTTAGCGAGGTTCAATTGAAAATAGAATGTTTGTGTGAAAATATTGATGCTGAGACACTCGAAAGAACTACAATTGAATCTCAATATTATGGGTTGGTAGCTGAAGCTAAAATTATTTTAGGAAACTTTGCAAAATCTGAGCAAGATGAAGTAAAATCGAATTGCAGTAATGGTAAGCGTCAGTTTGTCAAGTTGCCTACAATCCAATTACCCAAGTTCACAGGATCATATGATAACTGGCTCGAATTTCGCGATACCTTCACAAGTCTCATTCATGGCAATGACGATATAGATGAGATTAATAAATTCCATTACCTCAGGTCATCATTAGCAGAATCTGCTGCTGTCGTGATCCAGTCAATTGAGTTTTCAGCTCAAAACTACAGTGTGGCATGGGAGCTTCTTTGTGAGCGATTCGATAATGACAGATTATTGATTGAAAATCACGTTACGGCGTTGTTCAATATCGAATCAATCACTAAGGAGTCCTCAACTGCATTAAAATGTATTATAGATAATGTAAACAAAAATATCAGAGCGTTAAAAACATTAGGCGAACCTGTTCATAGTTGGGACACATTACTTATCCATGTAATTCGACAAAAATTAGACACTACAACTTTCCGAGAATGGGAGGAACACAAAGGGCGTATTGATAAATCTAAACGAATAACTTTTAACCAGTTCATTGAATTTATGCGTAATCGCGCGGATCTAATAGAAACACTGGAAAAGTCACGTCAATCAACAACTAACACAAAACATAACACTAAAATAAAAGCCCTTGTAACAACACAAAACACTAGTAGTAGTTCTTCATCACATAGTTGTCCAAAATGTAAAAGCGATCACAACCTTAATTCATGTCCACAGTTTCTATCATTAAGCGTCAACGACAGAATGTCTTTACTACCTAGCTATAAGGTATGTTATAATTGTTTACGTCACGGTCATTATCCCAATAATTGCAAGAAACCAGGCTGTAAAATATGTAAACGCAAGCACCACACGCTTATTCACAACGCAGATTTCAAACCAAAACCTGTTTCAAGTAAATCAGCTGACAGTACGACCGATAAAGCTAAGGTTGAGTCATCTTCCACTGCCGACTCAAACAATAGTCATGTTGCGCTCTCAGCTAATATCTCTGCGCACTCGCATACAAGCAGCACAGGCGACATCCTGTTGTCAACTGCGTTAGTTAGGTGCTACGATGTCAATAATAAAGAACACATAGCTCGAGCGCTTCTCGATTCTGGTAGTTCGTCGTGTTTAATGACAGAGGATTTATTTAATAAGTTAAATCTGCCCCACTTAAACACAGACAAATCTATACATGGCATTAATAAGTCTATATCGCATGTGGAGAAAATGTGTCGTGTGCACATTAAATCGTTGCATGAATCGTACACTAATGAGTTAATATGTTTTGTCTTGCCTACAATAACAGATAACGTTCCCGCTAGACAGGTAAATGTGAATATACCCTCAAATATTCACTTAGCTGATCCGTATTTCCACACACCGGCTTCTATTGATATTATTATAGGAGCAGACGTATTCTGGAGTTTATTAGGATCTAATAAGATTTTACTAGGTGATGGGAAACCAACACTTTATCAAACTAGACTTGGTTGGCTAGTTTGCGGCCCAATTAACGGCGGCTATAGTAATAATTCTTCTCACTTATCATCAATTAAATGTAATTTTACTAATGTTAACGATTATTATGAAAGTTCTTCCAGTTCGATTGAGTTAGATGACATCCGAAACCAATTGTCGCGTTTCTGGCAGCTCGAGGAAGTTTGTCATGAGTCATCGACTTATTCAGCTGAGGAGAAGATGTGTGAAGAACACTTTGTAAAAAACACAAAGCGCTTGGCAGATGGCCGCTTTAGCGTTAAAATACCGTTGAAGGAATCTTCGAATAGTTTAGGCGATTCATATCATCGTGCAAAACGATGTTTTCTGTCATTGGAGCGCAGAAATCTCAGCCAACCCTCACTCGATAAAATGTACAAAGATTTTATGAATGAGTACATTTATTTAGGCCATATGTTCGAGTGTGATATTCATGAAGATCAGCTGTCATATTTTATTCCTCATCACGGAGTACTGCGCGAGAGTAGTAGTACAACTAAATTGCGTGTTGTTTTTAATGCTAGTGCACCCACCACCTCTGGTCTTTCTTTAAATACAATACAGATGGTGGGGCCTACCGTTCAGGACGATCTGACTGCAATCCTTCTTAGATTTAGAATGCATAAGTACGTCCTCTCTGCTGACGTCGAGAAAATGTACAGGCAGGTGTCTGTACATCCTTCAGATAGGCACCTGCAGCAAATTATTTGGCGTGATGATGCTTCTAGTCCTCTTAAAGTCTACCAATTACATACAGTAACGTACGGTACGGCTAGTGCACCGTTTCTCGCTACTAGGTGCCTCAAACAGGTCGGTCTTGAATATCAGGATCAAAAGGTCGCAGCAGTTATCCTTCATGATTTTTACGTGGATGACCTGTTGACCGGTGCAGACGTGTTTGAGGACGCTCAAATGTTGCGTCATATGGTGACCGACGCTCTTGCTTCTGCTTGCATGCCTTTAAGGAAATGGAAATCTAACGAACCCAGTTTAATTTCAGAACCATCTGGTGATTCTCATCTTAATTTCCACAAGGAAAGTCATGTTGACAATAAAACACTTGGTCTTAGTTGGCAAACTGACACAGATGTTCTGTGTTTTCCTATAAATGTTCCTGAATGCATAGAAAATACTAAGCGTGGCATGTTAGCAGTAATCGCGCGAATATTTGACCCTCTAGGGTTGTTAGCACCGTGCGTCGTGAGCATGAAGATGTTGCTCCAGAAACTTTGGCTGGACGGGCTAAAGTGGGATGACCAGTTATCACCTGAGATTGGAACAATATGGGCGAACATAATTAAAGCCTTGCCTTGCCTTCATAACTTACGTGTTTCACGTCGTGTGGTCTGTGACGCATACAAACAGGTTGAATTTCATATTTTTACTGACGCTTCGGAGCGAGCTTACGGCGCTTGTTTGTATATTCGCAGTATCAATGAACAGGGTGACGTCGACGTGCGATTATTAATAGCTAAAAGTCGCGTAACTCCTATTAAACCTATAACAATACCGCGACTTGAGCTCTGTGCTGCTGTGCTTGGTGCACGTTTATATCAAAAGGTTGCTAGTTCCCTTCGCATTAAACCCTTTAGTGTCGTTTTTTGGACTGACTCCATGATAGTGCTGGGTTGGTTAAAAATGTTACCTATCAAATTAAATACTTTTGTTCGCAACCGTGTTGCCGAAGTATTAGAATTATCCAGTGCAAGCACCTGGAGACATGTATCGACACACGACAATCCAGCTGATTTAATAACCCGCGGAGCGGAACCTACCGCTATGCAATCACTGGATTTGTGGTGGTTCGGTCCGTGTTTCTTAAAGTGTGACAGTACTACATGGCCATCTCCTGCCATTAATCCAGAAATCTTACCAGACATTAAATCTAATATTTTAATTAATTTAGCCCAAGATCATGCTAACGAAGATTTATTTATAGCATTCATCGAGTTTAATCGTTTTTCCAATTTTATTAGATTACAGCGTTCTATTTGTTACGTTTTTCGTTTTATCAATGCATGTCAAAGGCGTTCAGTAAATACGCCCTATTTAGATGCTCAAGAATTACAAAATTCGTTAAACTTTATTATTATTCAGTCACAAAAGGAGTCTTTTCCTGAATACAACTTACTATTAAATAATAAAAAATTACCACATAAAAACCAATCACTAAGCTTAAATGTGTTTCTAGATGAAAACAAAATTATTCGTATAGGTGGAAGGTTACACAATTCAGAATATTCATTTGAGAAGAAACACCCAATCTTATTACAGTCCACTCATCATTTTGTCAAACTTTTATTTAGATTTGAGCATATATCAGATTAATGCACGCAGGTCCTCAGTTATTACTAAGTACAATTAGAGAGACTTACTGGCCACTTGGTGGTCGTAACTTAGCCAGAGCCTGTTATCGTCAGTGCATTCGATGTCAGCGCCTAAAGCCACAGGCTGTTGTCCCTCAGATGGGTAATCTTCCATTGAGCAGACTCTCACCAGCCGACTTTCCTTTTCAAAGCGTAGGAGTTGACTACGCAGGCCCTATAGCTTCGTCTAGTCGTCAAGGTCGTGGATGTAGATTGGTTAAGGTATACATCGTTATTTTCGTGTGCTTCACTACAAAAGCCATTCATTTGGAGTTGGTGGCTGACTTGACGAGCAGTAACTATTTACAGGTTTTACGTCGGTTTATGTCTCGAAGAGGAAAACCTCTCAACATCTACTCCGACAACGGAACGTCGTTTGTAGGAGCCTACAATGAGATAGCTGATTTCTTGAAACGCAATTGTGACTCCATAACTGATAGTGCGGCTCAAGATGGCATTAAATTCCATTTTATTCCTGCTTACGCTCCACATTTTGGTGGTCTTTGGGAGGCGGGTGTCAAATCGACTAAATTTCATTTGTTGCGAGTGTTGGGCAATTGTCATCTAACATACGAAGAGCTTAACTCTGTTTTAGTTCAAATTGAAGGAGTTCTAAATTCTCGGCCGCTCACACCGTTATCGTCAAATCCAGAAGATCTGTTGCCTCTCACTCCAGGACATTTCTTAGTTGGGCGACCTCTCACGTCTCTCCCTGTAAAGGATATCCGGGACTACTCCACTCATCACTTGACGCGCCATCAACGTATCGAGCAGCTGCGGCAGCATTTCTGGTCAAGATGGAGCAAGGAATATGTTTCCGAGCTCCAACAACGAGTAAAGTGGCGTACCGGCCACAACAGCCTGAAGCTGGACTCCCTCGTTGTCATAAAGGAGGATAACCAGCCACCGATGAAGTGGAAGTTGGGCCGCATTGTTGGTCTTCATCCTGGCACAGATGGCATAAGCAGAGTTGCCGACATCAAGACTCAAAATGGGACTATCAGGCGGGCATTCTCCAAAATCTGCCCGTTATTGGAAGACAACTGTTGAAAGGCGAGCTTCCAACGGCCGGGGGCATGTTAAATCATCAGTTAACTCGGCGCAATTAGTAGGCAGTAACACATTAGCTATAAGTATTTTATCAGGCGTTAATCTTATTGTCCTTGGATTCATTTTTCAATGTCACACTTGTCAAATTATAAAGAGAATCACTGCGTGCTATATCCTGAGTTTTTTAATTCCCCGAATTCCCAAGCAGTTCCTCCAGTTAATATACACACGACCTTAATTTAGATTTTAGATTTTACAGTCTAAGAGCGGTTTCGCACTACGCCCGATCAGGGGGCCTACTCCCTAAGCACGAAGCCCGTAGTTTCAGCCTTCGTTACGGGCGTTTCCTACTCCGTATCACCTACGGATGGATGATTGGTTCGGGGCCCAAACGAAGTATTAATGACAACATGATTTGGCAGTTGTCCCTACTCCAAATGTGTTTTTGCCCGTCCGAAAAATTTAACTTTTACACTTGTTTTGATGGATCGTTATGTCAGACGGACGGACGAACGGACGGACGGAAAGACGGGCGGACTTAGGGAGTAGGCCCCCTGAATCCTATCCGAACCCGTGAAAATACAGTCCGGAGTAGTCGCACAACTATTTCTATGATAGTTTACACACTAGATCCGGGTTCCGTCATCCGATTTATTTCCGTTATCCGTGAATCTTCATTCCGGAGAATTGTTCCGGATAATAATAATAATAATCCGGAAATTGACGGACCGAAAAAGCCATAGTATCATTTGTATGAATGCTCGCGCACTGCGTCCGAACCGAATCCGAGCAGAGAGGCAACGGGGTATGTGGCCGGGGGGCGCGTCAGTCATCCAGTTTAGTTCACTAGTATCGGACTAGTGCGTAAGCAATTTCCGAATTCAGTCCGAGATTTCTAGATCCGTATTTTCACGGGTTCGGATCGGACGTAGTGCAAAACCGCTCTTACACTAGAAATCTGGATAGGAGTGGAATAAAATGAGGTCATAAAGGAGCCGTAGCTGATACAAAATCTAATTTGATAAATAATCACTATAATAATTAATTAAATTGTGATTCATGTGCTTGATTCAGAAAACACGCGGCAGGCATAGTGAGGAGGGTCCTTTCCCTCTAGAGAGAGGAACCTCCGCAATATGTGTGCGGTGAGCTGCCGGTGGTCTAGGCTAGCTGACCAATGGCAGCTTGGACCCTGTTCCTGGTGGGCTGATGGGCCACTATTTTTAGAAGTATTTTAAAATGTTTTTTTTTATTTAAAAAAATATAATTTATGTGATAAAGGTATTAATATTGTGATACTCGTAACAAAGCAAAATATAGCAGAAACAATGTGAAAATGAGTATAATTTATCACTTTTTAAGGCTCACAAAAATTGTACATTGAGGTTTCCGTTGCTAATCAGATTACAACGAATACAATACACCCACTTATTTACTCCAATCAAAACGAAAAAAAGTCAAACAAAGCCCTCAATCGAACTCAACTTGAAAAAAGGTCCCTTTAACCCGAACCGTTCGTAAAAATTGACCCTGACACAGCGCCGGGGTACCGCTTACCCTGCGGGCTTTCCTCTTCCGTACCTTGAAGTTTGATATTATAAATGCGAAAGTAATTCTCTCTGTTTTTATGTCTGTCTGTTACCTTTTTCGAATAAGCCAATGAAGAGGACCTGGAGTAGGCTACTTTTTATCCCGAAAGTTTGTATAAAAAAAAAATACAAAATACACGCAGATGAAGTCGCGGGTACAGCTAGTATCAAGATATATGAGCCTCCTCACCTTGGTTCTCCGGGTCAAAAATGAGTCGCTGTCAAATTGTTGCTGCGCATTGATTGAGGTCAGGACATATTTCGCTAAACAACTTTGCTTTTCTCATGCGAAAATCGGACTCTCCCAACTGTGAGGTGTGTGGTAGAATAGAGGATGTACAGCATGTGTTGGAGGAATGTGTCCGATATACAAACAAAAGAAACACGCTTCTCAAGGTTGATGCGCCAGGTTAGCCCGCGAAATTCAAAATGTCTTACGTTTTTTACAATTTGTAGGTCAGTGTGAGCTTGTATGTTGATTAAAATATGATTCGCGGCCGTAGATAATATGGCTTTACAGAATTATAATCATTAGAACCAGCAATACAACTCCATAAGTTAGCATTTATCTCAAATCTAGCGATTTCATGAAATCATGAGGTTTGAGATAAATGCTAACTTATGGAGTTGTATTGCTGGTTCTAATGATTATAATTCTGTAAAGCCACATTAGCTACGGCCGCGAATCATATTTTAATCAACATACAAGTTTACACTGACCTACAAATTGCAAAAAACGTAAGAAATTTTGAATTTCGCGGGCTACCCTGGCGCTTTCGCCTTAACTCTTTGAAACTGTCTGTAATGGATGTTGGAATATTCCATGGTATTTTAGCAAAACCTACTTCTGAACCGTCTAAAATATTATATACTTTTTTATTAAATAGGTAAATAATAAATTAGATTAAAAGTTAAGTTTTGTGGGGCTAACATTAGTTTATTTAATTTAAGAATTAGTTGTAATTTGTAAAGGCACGATGGGATTGACATCGTCGCATAAGCGTACAAAAATCCCTTAAATAAATAAAGATAAAATAATAATAATAATAATAAACGCTTTTTCCGGGCCCTACATGGACCCGATGTAAATTTGTTAGCGTCCGTAGCCTGGCTGCGTTCCGGTGACCTCTTTGGGGAAACCGAAGGTTTTGTCTGTGCAATTATGGACGAAGTTATCATGACGAACAATTACCGGAGATTTATTGTGAAAGACGGAACGGTTGACATCTGTCGGGCATGCCACCGACCGGGAGAATCAATTCGACACATTATCTCCGGGTGTTCTCGTCTAGCTAACGAAGAGTACTTGCATAGACACAACCTTGTAGCCAGGATAATCCATCAGCAACTTGCTCTGAAATACAGCCTTGTGGAATCGGAAGTGCCGTACTACAGGTATGTGCCCGACCCAGTTCTCGAAAATGGAAATATCACATTGTACTGGGACCGATCCATCATCACTGACAGGACTATTGTTGCCAATAAGCCTGATATAGTGGTGGTGGATCGAACAGAGCGGCGCGCAATGATTGTTGACATAACAGTCCCGCATGACGGGAACCTCGTGAAAGCCGAGAAAGTTAAACAAATCAAGTATATTGACTTGGCTCTCGAGGTTGTCGACATGTGGGATGTGGACTCAGCAATCATTGTGCCGATAGTCGTATCAGCCAATGGCTTAATTGCCAAGAGCCTCGACCAACACCTAAGGAGGCTCTCGTTGGGCAGCTGGATCAAGGGCTTGATTCAGAAAGCGGTGCTTCTGGACACGGCCCGCATTGTTAGGAGGTTCCTCTCTCTGGAGCCCTGACCGCCGGTAGCTTGGACCCTGTTCCCGATACCGATGATTTTTTTATATTTTTAAATGTTTTTATACTTTTTATATTTCAACATTTAAAAATGTAATTTATATGTATATACAAATGAAATAAAGATAATAATAATAACATTAAATTATTTTAAATGCAAAAGTCTTTATGTTTCCTTTTAACGGCTGAATGGAATTTCATAAAGGCACACGGATAGACCATGACCTGGATTAGTACGTAGGATACTTCTGAGCCCTCCACGCAATCGAAGCCGCGGTGCAAAGCTAGTTTAATATAATTTGTTGTTATTTGTTTTGTAAAAACAAAACAAGGAATTGAAGAGGTACTGGTAGCATGAATAATTCAAATTGTTATTGTTCTCGTAAAGGACTGTAAGGCACAATGTGATGCGTACGTAAGGTCAGGTTTTATGATGAATGGGGAAATTGTTTTATGGGAGTGCTTCCTTTTTAACCTAACAAAACAATATCTCCTGAGTTATACTTAAGAGAAGCCCTTATCATTCGTTTTGTTGCGAAATAAAGATATTATTATATATTCTCTTATGGCTATCATTATTGCAAACTGTAATCTATCGTTCTTAACTTTGTAATTGTTAGTCTTAAGGAGGATGCGCTATGGTAGCCCACAAAATTAAAATCAGGTCCATATCGGATTGTATCCTGATCAAAATATGATACGCGACAATAAAACATATGTATTTACATAATTTTAACCATAATAAAAATCATCAAAACATATTAGTTGATTACATTAGCCGTGGTTTGGTCTGATTTCGGAAATCACACAAAACACGGCAAATCTAACTTAGAGAGATGTATTGATGATTTCTATGATTAAAATTATATAAATACACATTTGTTATTACATATATGTTATTGTCGCGTATCATATTGTGATCAAGATACAACCTGACACGGACCTGCAAATTGCAAAAAACCCAAAAAAAAAAACCGGGCAAGAGCGAGTCGGACTCGCGCACCGAGGGTTCCGTTCCGATGTCTGAAAAAGTGTGCTATTTATTTATTTTATTTATTTATTTAACATTTTATTTCAGACATTATCCATATTTCAACACTCACATTAACTCACAACAAAATAAAAACAAACTAAACAAAACAACACACACAAAATACAAAATAAAAGCAGTTTCAAAATAAAAGGACACAGTTACACACCTGAGGACCGGGAGGAACTGTCCACCGCTCACAGCGCAGTATGCAAACGTATCCAATGGCGCAGCAGTGGAGAGTCCCACCTGTCCGCGAACACGCTCATCATTCTGTTGCTACTGGACCTAACACGACTCAGCAGCGACGCACACTGCTTCCTTATAAGAGCATGAAACCCATCAGTGTGGGCTTCTGCGAACATATTCGAAGCACTGCAGAATCGTGGTAGTCCCAGCAGCATCCTAAACGCGTTGTTGTACTGAATACGTAGGGCGCTGTATGACCCAAGTGTGTAGTTAACCCACAGGCTGCACGTGTAAAGTGATTGGCAGTAAGACTTAAAAAGAGTCACTTTCACTTGATTACTGCTACGTGCGAACCTGCGGGCCAACATATTACACCGGACAGCCAACGCCCTACGTGCCCTTTCCACATCCGCGTTATCCTTTAGGTCCTCGGAAACCCAGTGGCCCAGATACTTGAACTGAGCGACTCTGTTTAAGGGGGTACCAGCTAAGGTGACTGTAGGTACAGTCACGTAATTTTTGCCCCGCCCCTTAAATACTAGGAGTTCACTTTTCTTCGCGTTGTATCTGAGCCCATGGGCCTCCGCATAGGACTCACAAATCCGTACCAGCTTACGCAGACCCCCGATCGATGGACTCAGCAGCACCATATCATCGGTGTAACTAATATTGTTGAGACAAACGCCGTCTATGTAGCACCCAACATTGGCACTGCTGAGTTCACCGACAAGTCGGTTAATGTACAGGTTGAAGAGCTTCGGTGAAGTCACACCACCCTGCCTCACACCGCACTGCAACCTGTACATATCCGAGAAAGAGCCTGCCCATCTGACACTATTTTTCTGGTTGTTGTACCAATACCTAAAAATAGATGTAACTTCCGGACTGCAATCTGTCTCACCTTCGAGCTTGCGCCAAAGTTTGTCATATGAGACCAGGTCGAAAGCTTTTGAGAGATCCAGAAAGCATGCAAAAACGGGTGTTTTCCGATCACTATAATACTGAACAGTCTGCTTAAGACACATGATAGCACTTTCCGTTGACAAACCAGATCGAAATCCAAATTGTGCATCATGGAGCTTAATATGCTTGCCTAGTTGGAGGTCAAGCAGACTGTCCAGTATTTTCGCAATAACCATGGCTAATGAAATCGGTCTATAATTCAATAAATCCGAAGTATCACCGGTTTTATTTTTAGGAACCGGCACAACAACAGTGTACATCATTCTATCAGGTAGGTACGAATGGCTAATGCACAGATTAAAAAACATGGCCAACACCCTTGGCAAGTGAACCCCTGCATTTTGCAGATGCTCGATGCTGAGGCCGTCGTGACCAGGCGATTTACCTCTTCTCATATTTCTAATAATGCCTGCCACATCCTTGGCTAAAAACCTAACTTTAAGATCTCCGACGGCTGACTCAACATCACACATCTGCGGTGCCGCATCCAAAAGCGAATCAACTCTAAAAAGCTGCTGGAAACGATTGGCAATTTCCCGTGGTTCATGTACACCAGCCACACTCACAGGTTGACCAGGCTTCGGATTCAACTGATTTGTCTTTTTCCAAAAACCCTTAAAATCCCTCTTATAGTGGTGTTCTGCAATTATGTCCATTTTAATTTGTTGCTCGTTGTCCTGACACCACTTTAATTGGGACTTAAAAAGTTTCCTGGATTCAGACATGTTTTCGTAAACATATCCGACAGAGGGTCTTCCATTCAGTACCCACATCTGAAAGCAAAGCCTGGCCCTCACATGAGCATCTCTGACGTATCTGTTCCACCCGGTTATGCTACCTTTGTTACGTTTCTTTCCATGAAACGCTGTACATTTAGACGCCTCTGTTAATATACATACTATTTCGTCGTACAATATATCTAAACAACGTCTATGGTGTATGTTAGAACACATTTTATCAGCACAACTACTCATTTCAGACGGAAAATCAACATTTTTCAGTTTAACATGACATAGCCTATTGTATTCATAAATTTGGTTACGGTCCCTTTCACCCCATGTTACTTGATTACTACTAATGTCAGTTTTAGGCAGCACACATTTAGGTTTTATTAATCCTAGATCACACTCGAATTGTATAGGATAGTGGTCGGACCAGTAAATGTCATAAAGAACAGAAGCACCAACAACAGCCTGCCGCGCGGCACTAGTCACGACACAGTGGTCAAGCCAGCGCCGTGATCCGTGTGCGTCACTCACAAAAGTGTATGTATCCGACGGCAATAGTTCCCTCTCAACGCACGACCACAACTGTTCGGCACAAAAGTGTTTTAGTTCAGTATCAAAAAGCTCACCTGGATGTGCGTTGAAATCACCCAATATGAACACTGATTCTACATTATTACTTTCAATAATGGCATTTATTTCACATAAACATACGGTAAATTCTACTAAGTTATCTGTTGAGTCTGTTGGCATATACACAGAAAAAACTATTATAGCACGATCAGTTAGTTCAAGTTTCACTGCTACCAGACGCACACTAGAGCACGGTAACACTGTCACTGTGAGAAACGAACTTTTCCTCCATAATATGGCCACACCTCCATACGGTCTACCCCGAAGTATGCCGGCCGAGGTGTCCACAGCCGAATTACCGACGAAACCAAAGATGTTGTCTATGCTACCAAGATATGAGACGTCGTGAGGTAGCAACCAAGTCTCTTGTAAGGCAATTACATCTGCCGTCTTACAAATTCGGCGTATACATTCAACCGAACGCGTCACACTTTTACAGTTGTAACTTACTAACTTAGTTGAACTTATCATTATTTGGGTTTGTAACGCTTTTCAGAGTATCCTCTCTGGCTTTTATTTGCCGATCGAAGTTTATAAAACGACGAAAAGCTATTCCTTCTGGCCAAAAATTTGATTCCATGAACATGTCCAACTTATATTTTGGAACAAAAACTTTATACGCATTATAATCTTTTGCTATTTTCATGTTCATTTTTTCTAACTTGACGGTGACGTTACATTTATCTCTAATGTATTTTACTATGTCACACACAGTCACTTCCTTCGCCACATTATAAATGTACATCGGGGTTTGTATATCTGCTGCTTTGAATTTAACTTCAGGGGCTGTAACAGCCTTCCCTCTGGTTCCAATAAAACGATTCCTATGTCTTTTTCTCTGCACCTCAATCCACCCATTATCATTACGTTCCGGTTTCCATTGCCCATCGCGTACGATATCAGCAAAACATTTTTGGTTTTGTGTGACGACATGTTGTACATTCGGAACGCTCGTATGTCCCAACGCCTGCGTAGATAAGCGAGGCGCTTGCGTCGGCGCGCACTCGGCTACGATCGGGGATGATCGGCCCGGCTGCTGCCGCTGATTGGCCATCTCGTCAGCCTCGCGCGTCGCTTCGGATCGGCTGCACTGTCTCGCACGTACCGGTTGAGGTGTTTTACATCTACCTCCCTTACTCGATAAAGCAGATGGGGATTTGCACTGGTTTTCATCTTCCAAACATATGTGTGGTAAACCGACAGGGCCACTGTTTCTGTCTTCATATACATTAATCCCCGAGGCACCTTGTGTTGTGTTCACATTACACGGGAAATAATTAACCACTGACGTATTTTTTAACGATTCAAGATCCAACTTTATCTGGCGTAACTGGTCAGCAGTGGCATACTGTTCCTTTATTTGCGTAATTTCACTCTGCATCTTGAGTATGTCTTTTAATAACCTTGTCACATCGACGTGGTCGAAAAGTACAGGTGGTAGTTTTTGCAGGTCTCGAGCCACAAATATCGGAATTTCTTCTGGGTCCGTTTCTTTTAATAAACAGAGAATATCATCAATATTACGAAGCGTTTTACCGTCCCTCTTCCTTATTTTCTTCCGCTTTGCCGTCGAAATAGAATGAAAAAGCAGATCCTTAGCATTTTCAATATCCGACTCCGAAAAAGCACTTTTACATATACGATATTTAGAGACATCGTTTTATTTTTCCTGTAATCTTTACATAAATTTCTATCACATAGAATAATTTCAGATTTTTCGCTTTGCAAACTTCGGGGATAAGGGGGGGGGAAAGGTATTTTTTTTTACATTTTTCATCAAAAGTCGAAAACTGTGCGGGCTAAAAAAAAGAAAAAAAATGTTTAATAATTTGCAAACAACGCTCTTTCATATGATACCCCACATGCCCTAGTAGCCCCACTTTGAATTTTTAAGACCCCCTTTCAGTCCGTGTTGCAAAAAAAATGTAAATATTTTAATTTCTTTCTTATTTGCAAAATAGTTGGGTCAACGTCATCTAAAACTATTCTAAATATCAAGTTGATAGCATTAGTAGTTCTTCAGATATCCAGCTGTGACTGACAGACAGACAGACAGACTGAGTGACACCATAAGGGTTCCTTTTTTACCATTTTGGTACGGAACCCTAAAAATGAATTTGGCGGGCTACCACTGCGCATCCCCTTTACATGTATTTTCTAATATTTTTCCTTGTCTTTTTTTTGTTCTTCTGTATTAATAAGGTCTTTCGCATCATTTCCTTCATTTTGGATACATATTATTTATTATAGATACATAAACAACTATGTCAATTCCATTTTTTCTTCAGCGTTTGCTACTATTAAATATTTATGCCCCAATCTGTCGTCGCCACATTCAACTAAGTAGCGTACCGTCACACGGTCCGAGCGAACGGCGGTGGGTCTCGGTTCGTTTGCTATTCACTGTGGCCTGCACAGCACAGGTGTCACATACGGGGAACTGGTGGACAGGCGGATATTTTAACAGGGTTGTAAAATTTATACGTAAGAGTTAGCGTGTGTTCATGGGCCCAAGATGGTTCCCTGAAGTCTTGGAGATTTGTTGTTATAAGTAAGAGATTGTATGTGTATTATATAATCAAGTAATTATACAACGTGTAACGCTAAATGCGCAAAACCTCTTAAGGGGTCATTGTACTCACAACTTTTACTATGGGACCAAACCTGAAATCGCGGAAAAAAAATCAGCTGTTCAGTACATTTATCTTCGCATAATTCGTCAAAATGTACTAAACAGCTGATTTTTTTTCGCGATTTCATGTTTGGCCCCATAATAAAAGTTGTTCATAATGACGAGTACAATGACCCCTTAAGAGGTTTTGCGCATTTAACGTTACACGTTGTATAAGGTCACATTTAACGTTACACGGGTATAAGGTCACATTTAACGTTACACGTTGTATAAGGTCACATTTAACGTTACACGTTGTATAAGGTCCCATCAAAGTAGGCGGACATATTTTCACAGGGTGTTCTACCCATGAATATGAACAACTTTCACTACGGGACTAACTCTGAAATCGCGAAAAAAAATCAGCTGTTCAGTACATATAACTACACCAAACTCGTCAAAATTTAGGGAACAGCAGATTTTTTTTTCGCGATTTCGGTTTTGGTTCCATAGTAAAAGTTGTTCATAATGATGAGTACAATCTCCCATTTCGATTTGGTACATATTTAAAAGTCATCCCGTATATGCCTAAACAGCTTTTATTATATTTAGCCAGTCTTGGTAAGTCATTTAATTTATGCCTGTGAGGATCTCGCTGGTTTCTAGGATATACATCCTCTGTGCTCATAGATATAGAGAGAGGGTAGTGGTAATAAACCAAGTTCTTTAAATATTAGCCTGCAATGAATCAGGCACGAATACACTTTTTTTGTGCAACAAATACCCCAGTTTTGTCTGTACCTACCCCACATTATGAACCTATCATCTTTATGACCTTATCCCATGTTACGTGGGGTCGGCGCAACACGTTTTCTTCTTCCATTCTCCCCTGTCAACCGTCACGCTATCATTAATAAATAAATAATAATAAATATCCTTGGACATTTCACACAACGCCATCTAGTCCCAAGCTAAGCAACCTAATGCTTGTGTTATGGTAACGAGATGGCTGATAAACTACTTATATACATTTTTTTTTGTAAATACATACATATTATAGATAGAAAAACACCCAGACTCGAAACAAATACTTGTATGTCGTACAAATATTTGTTCCGTGCGGGAATCGAACCCGCGACATGCTGCGCAGCAGTCAATCGCTCAACCACTGCGCCAACCGTGTCGTCACTCCCTTCTCTTTCATATCATTCCTCACACAATCCATCCATCTTTTCTTTGGCCTTCTTCTGGCTCTCCATCCATCAACATGTATATTCATCACTCTTTTAGTCACATGCGTTTCGTCTCTCCTCATCACATGCCTATACCAACCTAAACGATTTCCTTTTAACTTTTCTGTCTCTGGCGCCACTTTAAAACTTCCTCTTTTAAACTCATTTCTTACTTTATCCATTCTCGTCACTCCACACATCCATTTCAACATTCTCATCTCCACTGCATGCAATCTTTTTTCATCCGTCTTCTTCACTGCCCAGCATTCCGATCCATAAAGTACAACAGGCCTTATCACGGACTTGTAAATTTTTCGCTTTAACTTGAGGGGCATCCGTGGGTCGCAAGTTGTACCTGTCGCCATTTCATCCATCCTGAGTTGATCCGGTGCGTTACGTCTCGGTCTACTTCGCCATCCCCTTGGACAAGCGACCCGAGGTACCGAAAATCGGAGCAGATCGGTAAGGGCGTTCCGGCAAGAGACATGGGCACAGGACCCGAGAGGCCGCCAAAATCACAAAACAGATACTCCGTTTTGGTCCGACTTACTCTCAGGCTGTTTCCAGTCTTTTCCACCACATCTCGATCTACTCTGGGCCTCTAGGCCGCTCACGGCATCCAGCACAATGTCAGCGGCGAACAGCATACACCTGGGAGCCTTTTCCTGGATATCCGAAGAAAGAGCATCCATTATCAGCACGAAGAGGTAAGGTAGAGGCGGGCTGAGTGCAGACCCCTGGTGTAAGCCGACCGCCACATCGAAGCTGCCAGTAGTGCCCACTGTAGACCGGACTTGGGTACTGCATCGACTGTACATCGCACGAATCAACTGCACATACTTCCCTGGCACACATTTCTCCATAAGTGCCCACCACAAAACTTCACGAGGCACTCGGTCGTATGCCTTTTCGAGGTCAACAAATACCATATGTGCAACCCCACATTATGAACCCATAGCATATTATTGATTCAACATAAGCATTATAGGTAGTGATAACAGTTTTAATGTTTAGTTACAATTCTCAATACATATAAAACAATGGTAATAAAGCAGTTCAACTTTGCAGATTGCTCGTTACGCGTGTTGAGTTCATTGGCGTCCATTTTTACGGGCCGGACGGCCGGCGCCGCGCCCGGACACGGCTCGTTTGATATTCAACCGGTGCCGGCAGGTGTCGCGTACAGGACAGCTGTCTCTCTTGCTTACTTAGTTTCGTATAAAAATACAATGTCCCTACATTTTATAGCCATTTTTATATATTTCTTGGAGAATTATCTACTGTTAAGTTGGTTTTCAAAGTTCCTTGCATCGCGAATGATGTTTTTATCACGCTTAACATTAGTAGTCCCCTTACTTGGAGTAACTTATCTCTGCAAGCGTTATTAATATTAGATTAATTGCCATTAAAAAAATTTTTTTCTTAAAATGATCGCCATTTTGCAGCATATACGTCGGAGTGTCTGACGGAGCGCGTGCGACGAATAAATTGTGAAATTAGGAAAAATAATTTCAGTAAGTATTAAATTTAGAGTTCTATACAATCTGTAAATGTTACTTAAAGTAATACAAAGCTTACCTTTCCAGATTCTAGGTTCTTTCATCCACAAAAGTTCTTGAAAAGATTTGAAATCCAATTTCGCAGTTCAGCACCCGTACTTATATCAATATTATTTTCTCCGGCTCTCGAAAACCGGGAAGTTCGCAATCACATTAGGGCCGACACAAATCCGTATTGGCAGCCTTGCCTTTGCTTCACTACACGTCTAAACCAAGCATATTATCAACATTACCAAGAATTTGAAATCCGCTTACTGTTCTTACTAATTTGATGGAGAAATGATGTTCACGGAGGTAATATAAGAATAAGAATAAAGCTTTATTATAATGAAAAACTGTACTTTGATTACATAAAATTACAGTAAAGTGCTATAATGAAACAGAAGTACACAAAAGTTTTAGCATCTGGAGCCGAACTAGTAGGAACCTGTATTTCGGCTAACAGCGCCAATCCCCTCGAGTTACATTATATAGTTCTTAAATGCTAGCATTTTACAAAACAAAGGAATAATAGTAGTCTAAGGTTTTACAATAGGTCTGAACCTCTCTTTGAGTTATGTGATATAGTGAATGAGTGAGTGTGAGATGGTGTATCTATTTGTTAGTGTACTTGTGATTTTTATGATTGAACACATGATTTTGTGAGATACACGGATAAAGTGAAGATGTATATATGAATATGTTGAATCAGGAAAAATATCGAAAAAAAATTATAACTCGTAAACTACAAAAAATCGTATAATATTCTTGGAGGTTATATCGATAGGTATGATACTCTGCTATGAGCTCGCACTGGCTTGCCACCTTAAAAGAAACACCCTGTATATTCAATCAATCAATCAACTCAGCCTATCGCAGTCCACTGCTGGCCTCTCCCAGTCTGCGCCACAACACCCTGTCCTCCGCCTTCCGCATCCAGTCTGTCCCAGCCACTTTCTTCAGGTCGTCGGTCCATCTAGCTGGGGGCGTCCCACACTACGCTTACCGATACGCGGTCTCCACTCCAGAACTCGTTTGCTCCACCGGTCATCGGTCCTTCGAAAAACATGGCCAGCCCACTGTTACTTCAGTTTGCTTACTCATCACATACATTACTAGCTTTTGCCCACCGCTTTGCCCGCGCATGTAATATACATATAAACCTTCCTCTTGAATCACTCTATCTACTAAAAAAAACTAGTTTTAAAGATCTAAGCATACAAGGGACAGACAGACAGCGGGACGCGAATTTGTTTTATACTATGTTGATTGATAATTGATAATCCAAACATGAAAATTCAAATCATATGCAGGGTACATATGATTCTTTTGATAATTATTTTTATTCTTAACACTATACTAGTACTAAAGTAAAAAAACTACTATCCAAACATACAAACGCAATCCTAAATCTGAGATTACACAAAATATACTCATACAATTCGAGATAGAACTTAGTTAGATAGTTCCATTTAAGTCTTGATTGTCCTTTAAAAGTTTTGCTCATCGCAGTAGTGCAAAGTTATTTTAGTTTAAATTGTACTGTGGCTCCCAAAACAGATATATGAATTTTAAAACAATTTGTTTTATGTTTGAGGAAACAAATCCACTAGTTTTTATTAATAGGGTAAGTTATGGGCTAAGAAAACCGTGTTTCTTAGATAAGTTATGCTTTAAAGATAAACAGCTGGTGATTCCCATGATTCCTTTAGGTTTGCATGTTCAAAGGATATCATTAAACGGTAGAGAATGCTTATACAAAGCTTCTTGCCAAAATTTAATACAATTTTTTATAGGATAAGTTTTTGTTCATATATTGTGTGCTTTTATTTGCGTTGAATTTTATTTTCTTTCTTTCTTTTCTTTGAATATCGTGATATATGTTTATATGCAATGCATTATTATCGCTAGAAAGTAAACTAATGTTGGTTCAAGATTATTAGCCAGAGTGATTATCCCATGAGTATATCTGAGTAACTCAAAAATTATATTTAAGCTGTCAAAGATCAAAATCCATCAACCAATTTATTACAAGCACTTGAATTGAATATTGCCGGAACAATTTTTGTATCTGAGAAATTAATTTAAGTTCTTCCAAAGAGGATTGTGAGAGCAGTTCAAAGTTAGATGAGTTCGTCGCCCATTGCCTTCCTGCAGACTGAAAGGCGAGGTGGGTGATTGCAGAATGTCCTGATGAACTTTCATAAAGATTCTAGCTTTTACTCTATTTGCTTTAGCTGCTGTGCTTCCCAGATACTGTACCTTGGTGTCATTTAATTTAGAGACAGCTTTTTTTTCTCTGATTTTATTAATGTTTCAGACTAGTAAAAGGTTTGTTATTTCTTGCTAAATAAACGTTTTTCCCTGTAGGTAGAGTACATCGAGCACTAAAGAAAATATTTAATAACTTTCGTATTCGTATTTTTAGGGTTCGGTAGGTACCTCAAAAGGAAAAAAGGAACCCTTATAGGATCACTCGTGTGTCTGTCTGTCCGTCTGTCACAGCCAATTTGCTCCGAATCTAATAGACCGATTACGACCGTACACATAATGAACTTCTGTGACCCAAACACGGATGGGTAAAGTGAATAAATGAATTTTGAATATGAGGGTCACTTTTGGAGGGCAAATAAGAAAAAAAAAAAAAGTTTTGCAAACTATCCGTATGACATATCAAAAATAAAAGAGATTATTTTTTTTTTTTTAATTTAACAAATTATTTTCTTTATGAAACATTAGTTAAATTACTACCAAGCTATAGAAAAATTTTGCACAGAAGCCGTGTTTAGATGCGCTTGCGCGCCCGTTCCGCGCCGCTGTGCAACGCCATTTTTTGTTCGGGGTCGTGTCAGCGTACCGCGAAAAAGAGGCGCGATAGTGGCTATCAGATCTCCACAATCCAGTAACTGGGTAATACCATACCCCTTGGTAAGACTGGTTGTCAGACTTTCGGGCTTCTGACGACCCGTAACGACTGTCAAAGATCCACGAATGACAGCCGGGACCAACGGCTTAACGTGCTATCCAAGGCACGGAGGAATCTCGGTATGTAAAGATGGTCACCCATCCACGGACCAACCGCGGCGAGCGCAGCTTAACCTGATGGATCGACCCGTGCTGCTGTTATTACTTAGCCACGAGCTCCTACAAACACGACAATAGGTACTTAATGGTATTTTTTTAAACGTAACAATTCAAACTCAAAGCATTTATTTCAAATAAACCAATTACAGGCACTTTTGAATTGTCAAGGGGTTGGTCAGTTAGAAAGATCAAGCTAGTCGCCCATTCCAAAGCGTAGTAGGTACCTATGGAGAAGAACGGGCAAGAAACTGCACGGACACTATTTTAAATCAAAATATGGTTACAAAATATTTATTACATCATTCATGTTATGAGAACGCTGCAGAACGAACGTTAAAAGCGTCCGTAATAAAAATATAAAAAAAAAAAACAAAAAAATTAAAATAAAATAAGCCGTGGCAGCTAAGATATGACCAGCCTCCACTGACAGCGCCTGTTCACGAACCTGACGCATGGATTAGATATATGATCCAACACACGCGCCACCATCAGCGAGACATTACAGTGAGCATACTCTCAGCCGCCAGGGCACATTCAAGTCAAATTGTAAGTTTTAAATAAACACACACCTTCTCATTACTACCCAACAAACGTCAAAACTTTTAGATTTACAGCACAAATTATTATTCAACGAATTTAATTTAGCAACTACGAGTACAACTAGGTAACAAATAGTGGGGCCATATGCGCGTTAATGTGAGGGTCTAATTTAATCAACAGACATCTTGCTACCGGCGCTCTCATGAAAGTTAATGGCGGTTCCCACGAATGCTCATTGAGCCCAATAACCAGCGGAAAGATTATTTTCCCAGCGATTATTCGGACAGGAACCCTGAAACACGAGTAAACTTGTTTATTTATTAATTTACGCATTATTTTCTCTAGTTTCGTGGATTTGCGACTGTAATCCTTTAAGTCGGCGGAATGTAGGATAGTTTGTTTTATGGTAATAATATACTGCTTCCAAAGTGGTGGTGTAGAGGGTATTATAACTTAAGTGAATACGGATTTTGGCCGTCTATGTTTATTCCGAAATTAAAGTAAGATTGAGTTTTGTTGTGGCCACACTGGGAACGAAGCAAAACGAAGCTAAGTTTGTTTAGCTTTTTGCCGCTTTTTTTCATACTTCGGTTCACACCACGTACCTACTAAGTGAAACGAAAACTGAAGTATGAAAATACGCCGAGGAGAGCTAAGCGAACTTAGCTTCGTTTCGCTTCGTTCCCAGTGTGGCCTGCGCTTTATGAGTCAGGATTTCCAAGAATCAAGTAAGTAGCAATAAATATTTGAGTAGGATTCTTTTTGAAGTGTATGTAGAAGATGACGTCATGCTATGTAGGTACAAAGAGCCCAGTAGCCATTTTTGGCTGTCTTTCTGATTGATGATTGAGGAGCTCGTGGCTAAGTAATAACAGCCGCACGGGTAGATCCATCAGGTTAATCTACGCTTGCCGGGGTTGGTCCATGGATGGGTGATTTAAAGATGATTAAATAACGAGACTCCTCCGTGCCTCGAAAAGCACGTTAAGCCGTTGGTCTGGCTGTCATTCGTGGGTCTTTGACAGTCGTAGAAGCCCGAAAGTCTGATAGCCAGTCTTATTACCAAGGGGTATCGAATTATCCTGTTACTGGGTTGTGGACGTCAGAAAAGCAGTTGCTCCATGTAAAATACTGGTATTCAGCTGCGACCGGTTAGACTGGAAGCCGACCCCAACATAGTTGGGAAAAGGCTAGGCAGATTGATTATCTGATTGATAGCAAGGGATTTAAGACTTTATACGCAATAAAACAAATAAAAATATATCAAGGGACACCTTATTCAGAAACAAACATTTCTGAGGTAAGTAGGTAGGTACTTATTTGCAAAGTCTAATAATATCATCAATCAATCTGCCTGCCTTTTCCCAACTATGTTGGGGTCGGCTTCCAGTCTAACCGGATGCAGCTGAATACCAGTATTTTACATGGAGCGACTGCCTATCTGACCTCCACTACCCAGTAACTGGGTAATACGATACCCCTTGGTAAGACTGGTTGTCAGACTTTCGGGCTTCTGACGAACCGTAACGACTGTCAAAGATCCACGAATGACAGCCGGGACCAACGGCTTAACGTGCTTTACGAGGCACGGAGGAGTCTCGGTATCTAAAGATGGTCACCCATCCACGGACCAACCGCGGCAAGCGTAGCTTAACCTGATGGATCAACCCGAGTGGCTGTTATTACTTAGCCACGAGCTCCTAATATCATCAAAACTAAATATTAAACTAAACAATTTTTACATCAAATTAATAACGCACAAAACCCATCCCATCATATAGATTTTTCACCACAACTATGAATATTAATATGATAATATTCTGTGCAAACAAAAAATAAAGGTTTGTGAAGATATTTTCCTCAATATACCCTTACAATGCCGCTCTGTACCTATCCCTGTATTAGAAATGTTGATTCGTGAAATTACAAAACACAATATTTCTTCTCGTTGAGCCTTTTCAACGAACCTTTTAATAAGTTTCTTTATATTCATTATCCTTTTATTTTGAAGACTGCTTGGTACGGGACTGAATAGAGTTGGGAGCAGAGCAAAAGACTGTAATAGTACATTATTGCAAAGGCCGTGAAATAGGCAATTGCAGGTCGAGTATGAGTTTGAAGGCCGAGCCGTAGGCGAGGACTTCACTAATACGAGACAGGCAATTGCTATTTCCGCCGAGGCATATATAGTGCTTTTCTCAAAAGAATGCAGGGAAATAGAAGTAGGTAGTTAAGTTTCCATAATTTTTCAAGTTAGTGCCGTTTTTAATATGAACTGTACATTTCAGCATGGAATAAATTGTCCATAATGTAGATGGGTTTTTAGTTTTAGCAATCTCATTAAAATACGCCAAAAATACTGTTTCAGAGAAAATGTTCACTTTTTTCTCGTTTTTCAAATCATAAAATTTTCATATACGAGTACTTACCTAGTTTCATGTATTTTTCTTTTGACTTCGCTGGAAGCAGGTTTTCCATTGCCAATTTGGCTTCTGATCTTAAATCTGTGGAGTACCTACAATCAATCTTCATTTCACTTTATATTTATTATGAATGTAAATTTGTTATTTACATACATAATACTTAAATATAAATTTTCAAATCAAGATGAATTTTCAGCTTTGCCGCCAATTTTCTATCTAACATCTGTGCCGAAAGGCATTTGTGGCTATCTATACAGCCACGTGAACGCAATTTATACTAAGCAAAGAGACTGCCATTGGTATGCCAAGAATGATAAAAGAGATCCAATGAAAGAGTATTTAACCCAGCACGCCGTTTCATACAACATTGCTGGAGCGCTCCAGCAATGTTGACATTGCTGGAGCGCTGTAATGTTCCAAATTCAAAAAACGCTCCTGCAATGGATTTGATTTTCTTTGACCGTAAATTCGATACTTCGCGTGTTCTTTATTCGAAAATAATGACAACATTTCCATGCATGTTTGAGAAAAATAATTTTGATCTTCATACATACATAGATGTATAGTAATTTACTGATAACCGACTTCTTAGAGGGCCACTTCTAGTTAGTCAGGTAACTACATAATGTACGAGTATGTTGTGTTCCACTGAAAACTACAAAAAATGCTAAATATTTGTGACCACCTAAAAGAAAAATGTCCAAATAATGTCCTGAAGGAATAGATACATACAAGCTGGATTGAGTTGATTTGAATAACAAGTAGCTTTGTTTTTAATTAATGTCGCAAAAAATCTTTCCATTCTTGATAACACACATAATAATCAAGTTCATCTAAAAAATATAGGGTAGTAATAATACTTACCATATTTTTCTCATTTATATCATTATTGTTACCGGAAAGTTACAAGTGTTACTTGCTTAGATAAACTGTATATTCATTAATTTATTCATGTTATTCCACTTCTATCCAAAATCGTACTTAATCCTTTGAAAAACAATCATCTGTATCCTAACAGATGATTTTTTTTCAAAGGAAAGCTATTCTTATTCTGGTACTATAAAAGGCGAACTATTCTCAAATTATAAATAGATTAGCTGACCTGACAGACGTTGTCCTGTCTTAGCTATGAATAGACTAATGTAAACGCGTGAAGTTAAAATAGTCATTAATTATTCTGAAATTTTCCAATTTTCTGCGAAATTTTCCTAATTTTTCTTTCATAATAACCTTCTCCTGATAGTAATAAACACAACAAAAAAAGAATTATTGAGTTCCATCCGTTCACGCGTGATGCGATGACCAAGCGAAATAGGGATTCATTTTTATATTATAACGATGGTTTTCCGCTTAATATCTATTTATAGTTATATAGATAGATAGAATGTTGAAATTTTACATAGGGTGACACAATAGGCGGTCATAACGCTAAAATTTTTAATTATATAGTAACTATTTATAGTAAGAAGTGTGATGTTAAATAAAAGATAGGAAATTTAATCTCAGTGAAATATTTTTTTTTTGGCAACATATTGTGGTAGAAGACTGGTGCAGTACTTATTATATGTTCGGACTTTTAATTAGTTGTAGTAAAATGACACTCTTATCTGTCATTTCGATAAAAAATGTTCCCATTTGATAGCAAAATGACAGTAAAAATGACATTAGAAGTGTCATATACTGCAGCTAATTAAAAGCCCGACCATAGTAATGCGTTTTTAGTAGAAAATATCAAAGTTGAAGTAGTTTTCAAGTAATGTTCTAGACTGACAATTCTGAAAACTTGATCAAAATTTGAATAAATCCCTGCACCAAGTCTACACAGATACCTAACATAAGACGGGACTACATTAACAGGCGTGTAACCGCAGGCTAACACGTCTAGTCGTTCCTATCCAACATACTCTAGAAATACAACACAAATTCATTCAAGAACTCATCACTCAAAGTTTCTTAAAGCCCCGACAAGACACACTTGTTATCCCGACCCTCAACAACCCTCAGCAGCCCCAACAGCCCCAACTATTCGAGGGTCCGATGAAAACAATTCCAAACATTGTTTATCCATGCACCGCCATACGGCCTCTTTAATAGTCCCCACGGAATATTATAGGGTTTGTGAAAGATTTCGCCGAAATCCCTTCGGTGGATAGTTTGTGGTCCCGTTGCGAAGAGGTTTATCGGTTACCTTATTATGCATATGAGGCTATAAAGTTGAGCCTTCATTTGTGTGATGTGTTGGCAAATTATGTCAGTGTTCAATTTTGTGAGGTGTTTCATTAGGGAATTGGGAAGGAATTAAATAGATACTTGTTTAGTTGATTTTCATCATTACATGCATCATCTTGTGTACATGATAATACTTTTCCAAAAGTTATTAAAACTGAATACTAAAATACGACAAATTAATCAATGACATTCAATCTGCCTAGCCTTTTCCCAACTATGTTGGGGTCGGCTTCCAGTCTAACCGGATGCAGCTGAATACCAGTATTTTACATGGAGCGACTGCCTATCTGACCTCTACAACCCAGTAACTAGGTAATCGATACCCCTGCTTGGTACTGGTACTGGTTGACAGACTTTCGGGCTTCTGACGATCCGTAACGACTGTCAAAGATCCACGAATGACAGCCGGGACCAACGTGGGTTTAACGTGCTTTCCGAGGCACGGAAGAGTCTCGGTATGTAAAGATGGTCACCCATCAACGGACCAACTCCAGCAAGCGTAGCTTAACCTGATGGATCGACCCTTGCGGCTGTTATTACTTAGCCAAGAGCTCTTCAGCCACATTATATCCTTAAAATACTTTTTCGTTTCTTCTTAACTTTTTTGCGTTAATTTTTCCAACGTTTCAATAGTTATTCTGCTATTCGGGCCGGAGACAAATCAAAATCAGTCGAGGCGCTCTTGAGTTATAAATGGTGCAACTAACCCGACTTTGTTTTATATAAGATACTAGCTGACCCGATAGACGTTGCCCTGTCCCAATTTCAATATTCCCATATAAAATTCACTTTCAGTTTTCCAGAATTTCCCAATTTTCCTGGCAATTTTTCCAATTTTTCTCATCGTTTAAACCTTCCTTGGACTACGTCAAACATTTCAAAACCAAAATCAGCTAAATCGGGCCAGCCGTTCTTAAGTTATAAAATTACAACGAAAAGTGGCATTGATTTTTATAGATATAGATTCAGGTTGATCGAAAACCAATCCAGGTGTATTCACAATGTGACTGAAAATACAGCACGCCTAAATTAACGTCAGCCTATTAGAAAATAGCCTCCGGTGGCCCAGAAAATGGTTCGTCGGAGTTGGAAACTTGTTTTCCGTTTCGGGCTTTGGTATACTCTGTTTGAGCGGAATGTACTAACGTGAAAATTATACAATTTCCCTTGATGTGTTTAATTAATTAGTAATTGTTATTAGTTAGTAATTGCTCCGTAATAATATTAAGAACAAAATTAGTTTATAAATACATTTAGATTTTCTACTTTAGTCCTTAGGTAACTAATTAACTCATCGCTGTTTTTGTAATTATTTTTTTCAGTAAGTAGTTAAAGAAAAAGTAAAAGTTACTACTGGCAAACTTACAGGCATATTTTGCTTTTATGAGCAAAATATTTGAGCTTGTGGCTACGTAATAACAGCTGTACGGAACGATGCATCAGGTTAGCTACGCTTGCCGGGGTTGGTCCGTGGATGGGTGACCATCTTTGCATACCGAGACTTCTCCGTGCTTCGGAAAGCACGTAATGCCGTTGGTCCCGGCTGTCATTCGTGGATCTATGACAGTCGTTACAGGTCGTTACAAGCCCGAAATTCTGACAACCAGTCTTACCAAAAGGTATCATATTACCCAGTAATTGGGTTGTGGAGGTCAGATAGGCAATCGCTCGATATAAAATACTGGTATTCAGCTGCATCCGGTAAGACTGGAAGCCGACCCAAGCATAGTTGTGAAAAGGCTAGGCAGATTAATTGATTGACTTACTTACAGCACACAAATTCGACATTGCTGTGAAAACGACAATAAAAGTAGGCACAGGT
Organism: Cosmia trapezina; assembly: GCA_905163495.3. Lineage (NCBI taxonomy): Eukaryota > Metazoa > Arthropoda > Insecta > Lepidoptera > Noctuidae > Cosmia > Cosmia trapezina. The sequence continues at coordinate 28,724,748 of LR991024.1, forward strand.
AATTTTTATTTATATTCACGCAATCCAGTCACCTGCTATTTTCGTACTGCCATTCCCGCGTAAGGTTCCATAAATGTATTTCAAAACAGCGATACCGGGAACAAAATCAGATCGTGTCCCGAATATCCAGGCTGCGGCACTGATGTTGTATGTTAATCTCTGGGGACGTATTCCACAAGCTGGGGGCTGTGGTTGACTTATGGGATATTTGTGGTTTAAGGTCATATACCGTTATAAGAAACTCATGTAATCACTGACTGAAATTGGATGATTTATAGTCTAATAGGTCGAGGAACTGTTAAAATTAATGCAGCCAGAAGTGAAAGTAAAGTACCTAGATTATGAAATGAAATTCCTATAGTCTCCTTTGAGAGAATTGAATTCACAATAGTAGGAACAGTAAAAGGAAATTCCATCATGGCCTGTTCATTTACAATGAAAACATTTCCTACAATGAAAACGCTTACTACAAAGAACTTAACTTGCACAATGCTGGCGTTGTCTTAAAAATGAAATACAATTTTAAAACAATAGCTTTTTAAAACAAAACACTGGCCAGTAAACTGAAAAAACCAATTAGCTCAAACCATCCATTTAGAATCCAAACACAATCGTAGACAAGATCAAAATAAGCGTTCCAATTCTAAAACAACGTCCATCTGAATCCCATCTATACAAACAAAAACGGATCGCTCTTTTTTCTTAACAAAATACCTAAATTCATTTACATTCCAATTTTAGGGCCTACTTTAGATTAACGCCGTCGCTCCACGTACAGCGTTCAGAATATGCCTACACCCGAAGCGCTGGCGAATAAAATTTTATTGCCAGAATTCTCATTCGTGTTTCCACTAAAAATACATTTTACGTCTGAGTTTCCTTTGGTATGAAAATTTGTAGCGTTCGCGCGCCAACTGAGTATACAGATACACTGCGTAACATACTGTTGTGCCAATCATGAGATGTCGCGAGATGTTGGCAATCAGATTATGGAGGTTCCTTCCTGTTACGTGATAGGTGTGCATTAATATTGTATACAGGAAAAATGTATTTTTGGAAGGGAAACGATATTACTTATACCTTACAAGCTTATTTTTGGGAGGAACCTTAGGCAGTACTTTTACAAATATTCAGAATCATTATTTTAGTTTTGGCAAAGCTTACCCTTAAATAATATAATAACTTTGTAATAGAAGTGACACTGATAAGATAAACATTTATTTCTACGTAAGCACAAGCCTAAAACAGGCCAACTCACCATCTCCCATCGGAGCAGTAAAAGATGACTAAGGTATTATATCCGGAAGCTGGACAGAAACGTTCACCTACTTTGAAATTATATTGCCCAGGCTTCCCACGGGTATACGCTATGATATAATGAAGAAGTTTTAAAGTAACAACAAAGATTCGTCGTAACTTAGATTCTTGCTCACTCCACCCGCGAGACTAGCCGGTAGATTATAGAAGTTTCAGATATTTCATTAATACTGCTTCTAAGTTTAAATACATTACAGTATTTAGATTTTCCAGCAACTTTAATTTATTCACAAATAACTTTTCTAATTTTCATTCTTCCACTTGAAATCAAAGGCCCTGTAATTTCATAAAATAAAAGGGAATGTAAATTGCAGTTTACCTGTTAGTAGTCCTCGTAGTCTTTACATTACGTACCATTGTCTACTGCATTATGCAAGCGTTTTGTTCGCCGTCAATTTTTATGTTTTGCTTGAAGCAACCGATCAATATCACATCGTATATCGTCTATGTAGAATTGTAGACCATGTATGACTCACTAACAACTGCCGACTTGTTTTCAAATGTTGGAAGGCTTCCAGTGTTTAAGTGGTTCTCAAAGTACTTGGGAAATGAATTGGCGAGACTAACTCATTGCACTGTTTCTCCAGAGAACAGAGGGTGATTTTATAGAAACATGATAGAATCCTCTACTAATATCTTCGTCTTTATTACAGAATGCCTATTGCAGCTTCTTTTTTCCGACCATACACATCTCCGGTATTTACATTACATTTGCATTTAAAGACGAAATCCCTTCCCTAAATGCAATATCGAGGCACTGAGAGCGTACCTAGTTCATTTGTATGTGCGGAGCGGCAAGATTTGACTGCTAATTTAGACAAAACTCCACATTTAACTGGGCGTATTAAAGTCGTTTAGTAATTTACTTGAAAATTAACCGCAGCCCTTATATCTGGCTTAGGGCGCCTTATTGCCGAGTGCCACTTATCCAATAACAATGAAGTCAAATGAGTTTCAGTACGTGACTCCGTCCGTAATGTTGCTAAGTTCCGGATTTTTTGAGGTAGTTTTGTTTAATGGTTCATGGTCTGGAAAATTTAGTAGTTCTTTTAAGTTCTTTATGTTCGGTGCAAGGCCGACATGACTGACTGTGGTACCAGCAGCTTTAGTAGGCTTTTGCTGAATTGTTCATCTTAACTTTTTTATTTACACCCATGCTATAAATTCTCTATAAAAGTTTCTGAGCCAGTTAGCTTATTGCCAACATTAAAACAGCCAGTGTCATAGTAACCATGGTAACCATAATATCATCCAAACGGGTGTTTTAATGTTGTACTGAATTTCATAATGCAACTCGTTTTCAAAAAAAGAACATTGTAATGCACGCGCGTTTCACTACAACAGCGCCGTAATTTTAAAAAAGAACTTATTCGAATTCACGTCGTATAGTATGACGCCGGCCGCCATGTTCGATACGAGTATTAGTATTGCAAAAAACTGTTTCAGAACCTTTTATAGAGAATTGATAAAATGGGTGTAGATAAAGTTTTGTATGCAACTGTACATAATTAGGTATTAAAACACTCATATGATACTATTATCACACTCGGCTTCGCCTCGTGTGATAAACCCACATTCGTGTTTTAAGACCCCTTCGTCAGTTGCATAAATAACTATTATGAAGTTAGAGAGTGTTACGGTATTATTTTTTAGATTGCTATTAATGCATCGCATTTTAATGATAATTGAGTCCACTTTAGCGTTTTCTGTGTCTTGTGTGCCACACAATGATTTTATTTTCACTGGTGAAAGTGACGTACTTTAATAACACTGCAACATTTCGTCTTCTAGTCAATATTGCGAATTATGTAGTGCACAAACTAAACTTAATTTAGCTAACTTATTCTCTATAATAAAACAAGAAAGAGACGGACGTAAATTAGAGCTGTCAAATTTAGATTGAACTAATATTTCCATACAAAATTAGACGACACCTAAAAACATGTCGACTAAAAACACGGTGAAGCGCAAGGCGTAAACTAGTTTGACATCTCTAGCTTAGTTCATAGCTATAGCGGTCCTTTTCTCGAGCTGCCTGTTAGTAAAAGATAGCGATTCTCTAATTTTAGTTTAGTTATTGAACAAGAGAATCGGCACCATTGTCTTCCTAAAATAACTTACTTGTTAATAGCAGTGATTGCCATTTTGTATGTTGGTATTTTCAGTCTTTCACCTTTTTCAGTAGGTAGCTATCACCTGGTTTTATTAAAAATTCGTAGAATTCCGGCTTACTTCTCACCGCAAAAGTCAATAACTCGCGGCACACGTAAAACCCAGCCGTTTCTAGTTGGTAATAGTAAAGAATGGTCTCGCCGTTCTCTAGATAAATCCTGCTCAGCTTAATGTGGAGATAGTGGGCTGCCGTACCAAGGATTCTAGGAAATTGCATAATGAATGGATGCAAGATTGTCCGTATTAATTGGCCGTAAAGAAATGTTAGAATATTCTGCGTGAGCGTATAGAAGCACGAGTTGCTGCACGAGATAAACTTTGTAGGAAAGTTTTATCAGAAGATGGAAATGCAGAGACTATAGTGAGAATTTTGTGAGAATGGAATGTAGTTTGTAGATTTGCGTATGCAGTTATTTTTTCACAAATCTTAATTAAATACAACTCGAGAGCAGTTTTTGGTAACAATAAGAGTGCAATACAGGGACCAATCAGGTGCTTTACTTTGTATAAATTATTTCACAACCACTGCTCTCAAACCGGTGAAGGAAAACATCGTGAGGAAACCGGCATGTCTTAGAACCAAAAATTCGAAGACATTTGGCATCTACCAATCTACCAATCTACCAGGCCTGCGTGATAGATTACAGCCCTTTTGAAGAGAGGAGGCCTGTCTCACCAGTGGGAACATTATAGGCTGATTATAGGGACCAAGAAAGGAAAAAATTACGTGCAATTGATGATACCTCTACTAGCATTGCGTGGATACAGGTAGAAGAAGAAAAAAGAGAGGCACTTAAGAGACTCATTTTTGTGAAAGATTCTGCTAATCACTACGATTTATCTAACGATATGATTCCCTAGAATTCACAAAACATTCTGCCAACCTTATAACAATACCCCAGAAAGCAATTCTTCCATGTATTAAGTATCTCGCATATTCAGAATAATTCCATCTGACTTCTCAAAACGCTTATAAAATAACAATAATTTTAAGTAACAAGCTTAGGGTGATGTTGGCTCCGACCGCGTGTCTGTCAGATGTCGGCATTTCCGTCTGACATGTGTCGGTTTTATAGACATGGCGCACTTTATAATACTAATCTTGTAATCGCGATTTGTATTCCACTTGAAATAAGATTAGACATTTAAACCAACATTTTTTAAAGTACGTTCAACCGATTTTGACTTCCATTAAAATAAATAAAGATTTATTAAGATTAAAGATTAGACATTTAAAAAAAAAATATATTGCGTTGGTGGCATGACAAATAGCAGCTGCAGTAAACAGTTGGTATTGTAACCACTTTTTTTGCTTTTAATGCCATACTTAAGCCTACGGAATAGAAGTCAAAATCGGTTGAATGAACTGAAAAAAAAAATGTGTTTATTATCTTAAATCTATACAATAATTAAGTTGCCGAGGCTTCCCAGAAAGTAATCCGAAGATACTTGTGATGGGATTAAAAAATGTTTGTTTAAATGTCTTACCATATTGCAAATGGTTGTTTATTGCTTTTCATCTTACATGGCAGAAGCTGGTTTATGATCTAATGAGTATTATTATCGTTGTTGTTGTCAACCTTCACGTTTTCATTTTATTTTTATGATTTTGAGTATTTATTTAACTAACGATTTAGGTTCGTGACAGCAAAAAAACTCGTCTTTTTAGAAAAAATTGTCTTAGTGACATTAAGCAGGTATGGTTTTGCTCCAATAGGGATGATGCCTGGGTGAAAAAAAGAAATTCTATTAAGTCAGTCCGTCACATAATACAAAAATATTATACACGTATTATTTGCTTTATCATATTAATAAAAAATGACTTAGATAACACGCATTAAAGTTGGGGAGGATTAGGCGCACAATGCCACATTCGTAAAATGACAAATTGTAATTTCGCAAAATGTCACATTCTCAAATCGCCACATAGCAAAACGACACATTAACAAAATGCCATTTTCGCAAAATGTAATTTTCGCAAAATGCCATTTTCGCATAATGTCAAAACGAAAAACAAACGAAAATTTTGAGAATGTGTCATTTTGCTAGTGTGGAATACTGAGAAAAGACATTTTGCGAATGTGTCATTTTGCGTCAATATGTCATTTTGCGAATGTGGCATTGTGCGCTTAATCCGTTGGGGAGTGGGGGCTTGCTACGTCACTTCTACGTATAAAATCTAGCTAAGCGTGACGTCATGCCATACCTATTTTAACAAAAAAAAAGAAAAAATACGTGTCCAATATTTTTTAATAACATAAATGATGGTCAAAAAAATTGTTCCATATTTATGATTGTAGGTATTAAATTACACTTAAACAGTTTTCACATAAATGAAAATCCTAAATGAGTTTTTAGAAATCGTTTTGTTTTAAGTGCCTTTTATAATTTACTCGACATTATTGTTTCGATTGAAACAAAATTGTTCATAATCATTATTCATTTAATTGAAGTTCATTGAATGACTGTGTAGCGACCTGGAATAATTGCTAATTAATGTTAACAATACAACAACAAGCTTTAGTACGAATATCAAACAATATCAAATTGGTATTTACCTTAATTTTCTGTAGGTCCTGTACTGCTGCCAATTGTGTATACATGAACAATAGAGGGGCTCGTGGCTAAGTAATAACAGCCGCACGGGTCGATCCATCAGGTTAAGCTACGTTTGTTGGGGTTGGTTCGTGAATGGGTGGCCAACTTTACATACCGAGACTCCTTTGTGCCTCGGAAAGCACGTTAAGCCTATCTTTGACAGACTTTACGGGTCGTCAGAAGCCCCAAAGTCTGACAACCAGTCTTACCAAGGGATATCCTGTTACCCAGTAACTGGGTTGTGGAGGTCAGATAGGCAGTCGCTCCATGTAAAATACTGGTATTCAGCTGCATCCGGTTAGACTGGAAGCCGACCCCAACATAGTTGGGAAAAGGCTATCCAGATGATGATGACATACATGCATAATATTGCTTTATTAAGTAGCTATAACGACAGATATTTATTATAGGTTGGCTAATGTGGTGGGTTGAAAAATGTGTTGCATTTTTGTTACAAAGTTAACTATTTAATATAAAATTCAATTAAAATATCTCAATCAAATAACGCCAAGTGACAACCCACATCTTTATATTTGCAGTTCAATACACACGAATGTCAATCATATCATTTGCTTAAAAGAATAAGTTTCCACTTCAATAACTTTCTATAGATGTCCAAACAAAGGAACATCTACAATGTAACATACAGCCACAAGTACAGAAGACTACTCCTACAATAACAAAACGATCACAACAATTATTTCACTTCACTAGTCGCAAAAACATAGCTTTTAACTCTAAACGGTTTCTTCAGACATGTGACGTCAAAGTGCACGAAACACAGCCAGCGGCGGGACATACAAGGAACAAAGACTTGTACCTATTCGTACATTTACGAGACATTTTGTCTTAGATTATATTAATGCTATCTCTCTAAAATTAGGATTTGTATTGTCGGCAAGAATAAGGTCGGAAACAAAATTGTGGTACTGAGCCCGTCTGTTTATATCATACATCGAATCGAATTAGACTTTGTGGAGCATCATCTCTGCCACTCGTGTCAGTGTGATAGTCCCTTATAAACCTTGCTGTGTCATATAAACACCCGGATAATTTACTTGACTATAGAATCTGTTTCCAATTTATCAGTGTAAAGTACAATAATTACAGACTTATCCAGGATATCCATTTCATGATAGGATTATATCTCACTCATCCAGCCAATTTAGACCAAAGTAGATTAATTTGTCATCCAATTCAATCCAATTATGTAATTAACATTGAAGCTGTGCTTTGCACGTATTGTTATCATATGAATGGACCGTATTAGATATCTCTTCATTAAATTGTGCAGTCGTTGAATTACAACAGCTTCTATCAAGTTTAGAAGACCAGTCTCTGAGGTATGGGATTGCTTAAACTAACCAACAAATATTTTTTTTTTGTAATTCAGATCTTAGAACATTCCACCCTTTCACCTTCCGTGACAACATTTTATATTTTTCTTTTTTTTAATGCATAATATCCACTATTTGTAATTTTGAATTCTAATTATATTTTATTTTATGTTTTCATAAGTTTTTTTTTAAGTTAAATACGTTGTTGATTTGTGGTGAATGCTGTACGTATATATTATACCTGTAATACGCATACATACCAGCACTTTTATTACCATATTACTCTGTTTTAATTATGTACTGCTGTTGGTGTACTTAATAAATAAACACTGAGTGACTTAACATGAGGATGACGAGATTTAATGGAATCTTTTTATCTGAGAACCACGAAACATTAGGTACGGAACCGCATAATCAAAATGATCACAAGGACCCAAAACAGTGCTTCAACAAGAACATACCAAAATGTGTTTCTTTACATGCGAGAGATACTGCATGAGATGCCTCCGGCACTGACTACAAAGTGTTGTCATCCCCGTACGCGTTTGTAGACGGTCTCAGAAGACACGCCGAGTTAAACGTTCCGAAAATATACAAGAAAGATGCTCCCAAGCCCGTCATGAGATAATCTTTTGATATCTCACTGGAAAACATCTTTGGAATAATAAGTTTGATAGAATTTTGCGTATAATGTTCTTGGGATAGTTACAAAAGGTGTTTTTCGGATATATCCTCAAGAGGTATTGTTCGGGTTCCTTATTTATCGGGGCTTTATTCAGAAGAATCCGTATTATTCCCGATATGGATTCCTTTGGTCTTAAGCCTGTAAAATGCGGATATTATTTGTTTTATATGTCCAGATTATTTATTAAATAAAAATACTGAAAAATCATAATCAATATCTTTATTACTTGCTGAAAACAATATTGTTAATAACATAGGTTTGATTATTTAATATTTTCATCGATTTCTTAATTATTGACATAAATTTTGCTGTACCATATTTAATCTTTTCTAACTTCTGAAAACTAGAATAGTAACTTTATTGGTTATACCTTAAGTAATAACAGCGTCACGGGTCGATCCGTCAGGTTAAGCTACGCTTGCCGGGGTTGGTCAGTGGATGGGTACCATGGGACATGGGACCATCTTTACATATCGAGATTCCTCCGTGCCTCGGAAAGCACGTTAAGCCGTTGGTCTCGGCTGTTATTCGTGGATCTTTGACAGTCGTTACGGGTCGTCAGAAGCCTGAAAGTCTGACAACCAGTCTTACCAAGGGGTATCGTATTACCCAGTAACTGGGTTATGGAGGTCAGATAAGCAGTCGCTCCATGTAAAATACTGGTATTCAGCTGCATCCGGTTAGACTGGAAGCCGACCCCAACATGGTTGGGAAAAGGCTAGGCAGATTGATTGACCTTCTCTACTTTGCAAATAACTTAGAATAATATTCAACTAAGATTGTATGCAATATTTTCGACCGTCTCAAACATATTGAACAACACAAAGTCAAATAGGCATCCACATAATAGTAAAACTGTCCCACGCGAGCTAAAGCGGCATCTTATTACACCGCCTAGCCTGGCTCGCTCGGCGCCATATATTACGGTAATCCCTGATAGTGTGGCGGCCAAATATCGGCATTGAACCTAACGGTGTTATTACCACTGTGAGAATATTTGTATATTCAGAAATGTGAAAGAAAAATAGTGATCATTTAAACAGGATATTTTTTTAAGCAGTGCGCAAATTTTCACAGGCTGCACTACCCATGAATATGAATAACTTTCACTATGGGACCAAACCTGAAATCGCGAAAAAAAGTCAGCTGTTTGGTGTAGTTATATGTGTACCTACTGAACAGCTGATTTTTTTTCGCGATTTCAGGTTTGGTCCCATAGTGAAGGTTGTTCATATTCACGTGCTTTCCGAGGCACGGAGATGTAAAGATGGTCACTCATCCAGCCACCAACCACGGCAAGCGTAACTTAACCTGATCGATCGTTCTGTGCAGCTGTTATTACTTAGCCACGAGTCCCTCGAAAGATGCAAGACAAAATGTGTAAGTATTTGGAAACTTACAAACAAGCAGCAATTGTGATTGAATTCGATATCTCGAGCGATAGACTCAGTTTTATTGGCTTAACCTAATCCTGGTTGCAGCGGAGAAATCTTATAAAAGTAATCCAAATTAAACTTTGCGCGATTGGATTGAACTTTCCGCAGCTAGAAGGTAGTGGGAGAACGTCTTCCTTTTAAGTTTTTAAAGAATTTCATATCGATTTAAAAAATGTTTCTGATATGGTAAAATTATAAAGCAAATTGACATGTTCATTCAAATTCAAATTCAAATTCAAATTAATTTATTTGCTAGAATGTAGGTATAAATCAAGAACTTAAGACTATCGTGGCCCAATTACATTCTACCATTACATATGGTGTGCAAATGTGTCCTAATAACTAGGCTAACAGTCTAACACTACATAGAATTTCAATTAAATTAAGTAGATATATAATTTCATCTATATAGTTTCTTCATATATTAAAACAGTCCTTTTAGTTTGTAAATAGATAGACTGTTAAAATTTACTTTATATTGTACACCAAAACTGTAAACTTTAATTCAGGGAAATAAAATCTTCTGCAATTTATTTCACGATTTTAAAATCATCCCAAATCAAACCTATCCAGTTTGTTGTAAACACAGCTTAGTAGTTTATTGTAGTGGCTGTAGGCACACTAGAGAGAAAACAATAGTCCATTAGTGTCACCGCAATAACCAATTGTATGCAGTTAGTGACAGGTTGCTAAGCCTCGTCTATTATGTCGCTAAGTATGCAGCTTAGTACCAAAGGCTAGTAATTATTGCGTGGGTTAGTGTTTATATTGGCTACTTCTATACTATGAATAGTTTTTTTTTTAAATTATTGGATTGTTGGAAAATTCCACCTCGAGAGAATTTTGGAGTTTTCTTGCAGAGTTCCCCAAAGCTCTGGAACATTTTTGGTCCTTCGAGCCGGATACAATTGTTAGCGTAGGTATAGGATTAGTTGGTGTCTGGTTTTAATAACCACCCAGGTGTCCTTACTGCTGTTGAAATCTTTAATCTTTACTTAAACCTAATATTAACATTGACCGAACAGTATAAAAAACAAATTATATCATAATTTGAAGTACATTACCTGTGAACAGGGAAGCGGATAAAGAAAGAAGTTATGGCAATAAACAATAACAGATATGTTGACCTTCTGTGCAAAGCATAAGACCACTCACTCGCATCAAAATAACTTGAACAAAAAATCTCATTATCTTCTTTTTCAGTGCACGAACACGTAAAATCTCTTCAGACCGGTCTCGCACCCCAAATCTCGCACTTACAAAATCCGGCAGTTCCTCAAATTGCTTGTCAAACCATCTCGCTTTACGACACTGTCTTCACATAAGCCCTACAAGGCTATACGGCTGTGTAAGAGCTATATATGGGCAATATAGAAGTTCTCTTTAACGTCCTCCGTATAGCCTCAAACGCTTTCTGAGAATAACTATTCACATGTCTAAACGTGTTACGTTTTATACGGACGATGAACCAGCTGAGTATTATTTTCGTCTATAAACATTCCTTTTCCTTGACTTTTGTTCTGTTCCAAACGAGCAATTATAGAACTTTAGAAAATCATGTTCAAACAAATCATTAATAACTGCAACTTGGTTTTGAAGCAAACCCCTAAACCGAGAATCCTATTGCGAATTACCAGACTGATCCTACTGAGTGCAGACGAATTGGTACATATTTTCATGACGATTTTTCCAATATTTCTCTGACACCAATAGGATTGTTTTATTTAGAGTAAAATCTTTATTATAAAATGCAGTAATATAATCTGGTCCACAGAACATTCACCTCTTTAACTAAAGGGGTACATTTTGTACCAAAACCTAAAATTAATGCGAAAACAGGAATGCTTCAGTGCAGTTTTAGTTTGGATGCAAACAAGAAATTTGCTGGAGGGTTACTAAACCTCGTTTATACAATTAACTATTCTGTTTAATTATGTTGCCCTTTATATTATAGTTCTATATACGATTATCATTACAAACTTGATCTGGGGGCACGGGAGTGCCCCGCCAAGACGAGCCAAGCGAAGCGCAAGGGCACTACCTACCTTTCTCGAAGCACTTCGTCGTATTTTTGAACCTTCTTAACTTGGGTTTGGATTTTACCAGATAAACAAAATTTTCGGGATATGACGTCAGTGGTTGACTTATTAAACCTATAAAGTTTCAATTGCATAGCTCTTATACTTTAGATTTTATTGATATCTAAAATACCCCAATTTCGTCACTGACTCACTGATGATCATAAAAATTTTTAGGGTACTTCCTGAAGTCCTAGAAAGCTGAAATTTGGTATGTAAGCTAGTATTAGTACACAAACAACAAAAAAATTCTAAAACTTGGAACTTTTACCCCCCAACCCCTTAAACTAGGGGATGGAAATTTTTATGAGACTTCCGCAAATAATAAGTACTTATTACGAATAATATTAATACACTTGTATATACTTCGATAAGTGTTTATTAATCTCCTACCTATCAACCTAACCCCAAAAAAAGAATGAAAAAATGAACAACAGAAAAATACTCGTATAAATATCATAAGCAACTTACAAAAAGAAATGAAATCCCACCAAAAACATTTTCATGTAAAATGTTGCCAAGACGAGACCACATATAGCTCGCACTGATAAAAAGCTATCAGATCTCATGTAGAGCCAAGCTTCTAACTCTACACGCCCTAACTCTCCAAGCCTTAACTTCACAAACTCTACACCTTAGTCAAAATATGTGGCTTGGCCGTTTCGCTACCATGTCATGGGCACAAGGTGAAAAATGTATTCACTGTTCATTACTTTTCTGTTATACAATAGTTCTTGTAGTAACGAAACGGCCAAGCCTCATATTTTGACTAAGGTGTAGGGTTTGTGAAGTTAGGGCTTGGAGAGTTAGGGCGTGTAGAGTTAGAAGCTTGGCTCTACATGAGATCTGATAGCTTTTTGTCAGTGCGAGCTATATGTGGTCTCGTCTTGGCAACATTTTACATGAAAATGTTTTTGGTGGGATAATGTTTTCTGTTTTCCTTACAATTTATATTAGCTGACTGCGTAAAAACGACTTAACTAGAGTTTATATTGAATGCAGGTAACTTTTGATAAACAAGACCTTACTAATTACAGATCTTGTTTATCAAAGGTTGTCTGCTTAGTAACGTTTATGTAATTTTGCTGTTGTTAATATATTTTTCAACTGTTCTCCTACTTAATCTTTCTTAAATTCAAATGTAAAATAACCTTAATCAAAATCATTAAGAAGAACAATAATTACATACACAGGTGCATACATAAACTCAGCTCAGACCTTCTTCTCTTGGGGGTAGGCAGAAACTACAAAACATACTCTTTTATCTTCTTATAAAAGTTGTTTTTGAAATAATGAAAATATTTCAGATAATTATTAGTGTACCTATTTTAGTTAATGTAAATTTATAACTGGCCTCAAAGCATGTTCCTTCCATAATTCAAGCACGAGGTAATATCCCGGATCTGTGAACATGGTCAGCTATATATACACGGAAAAAAAGGATGTCTTACATTAAGACAATATCCTATTGGTCAAGACAAATATTGATTCATATATGGGGAAAACAATATATTTTTGAATGAAGTAAAATATTGTCTTAGTTTTATTGTCTTCCTCGAAGACATTAGACTTAAATGAAGAATTTTTTATGTTTAATTTTAAGAATATTATTTGTCTTAGTAAAAGAGTATTCTCTCTTAGAATCATTAAAAATTTGATTTGTCTATTTTCGAAGCAAGACTCATCATGTTTCACACTAAGACAACATATTCTTGAACGAAGCTTCTACTATTCTTAACTGAAGAGATATTTGTTTTAAGACAAGACTAATTTGCTTCACACTGAGACTATGTAATCTTAGGTGAAGCCTCTACTATTGTTAGCTGAAGAGATATTTGTTTTAAGACAAGACTTGTTTGTTTCATAATGAAACTATGTAATCTTAGGTGAAGCCTCTACTATTGTTAGCAGAAGAGATATTTGTTTTAAGACAAGACTTGTTTGTTTCATACTGAAACTATGTAATCTTAGGTGAAGCCTCTACTGTTGTTAGCTGAAGAGATATTTGTTTTAAGACAAGACTTGTTTGTTTCATACTGAAACTATGTAATCTTTGGTGAAGCCTCTACTGTTGTTAGCTGAAGAGATATTTGTTTTAAGACAAGACTTGTTTGTTTCATACTGAAACTATGTAATCTTAGGTGAAGCCTCTACTATTGTTAGCTGAAGAGTTATTTGTTTTAAGACAAGACTTGTTTGTTTCATACTGAAACTATGTAATCTTAGGTGAAGCCTCTACTGTTGTTAGCTGAAGAGATATTTGTTTTAAGACAAGACTTGTTTGTTTCATACTGAAACTATGTAATCTTGGGTGAAGCCTCTACTGTTGTTAGCTGAAGAGATATTTGTTTTAAGACAAGACTCGTTTGTTTCATACTGAAACTATGTAATCTTAGGTGAAGCCTCTACTGTTGTTAGCTGAAGAGATATTTGTTTTAAGACAAGACTCGTTTGTTTCATACTGAAACTATGTAATCTTGGGTGAAGCCTCTACTGTTGTTAGCTGAAGAGATATTTGTTTTAAGACAAGACTTGTTTGTTTCATACTGAAACTATGTAATCTTGGGTGAAGCCTCTACTGTTGTTAGCTGAAGAGATATTTGTTTTAAGACAAGACTTGTTTGTTTCATATTGAAACTATGTAATCTTAGGTGAAGCCTCTACTGTTGTTAGCTGAAGAGATATTTGTTTTAAGACAAGACTAATTTGCTTCACACTGAGACTATGTAATCTTAGGTGAAGCCTCTACTATTGTTAGCTGAAGAGATATTTGTTTTAAGACAAGACTTGTTTGTTTCATACTGAAACTATGTAATCTTGGGTGAAGCCTCTACTGTTGTTAGCTGAAGAGATATTTGTTTTAAGACAAGACTTGTTTGTTTCATACTGAAACTATGTAATCTTAGGTGAAGCCTCTATTGTTGTTAGCTGAAGACATATTTGTTTTAAGACAAGACTTGTTTGTTTCATACTGAAACTATGTAATCTCAGGTGAAGCCTCTACTATTGTTATCTGAAAATATTTGTTTTCATGAGAGAGTTTTAATGTTCGATTTAATAATATACAATTTATTTTTAGATATTTATTAATAATACTGAAATAAACATAAATAGGCAATTTTTAACAAAATATACCTAAATATACAGGATATTAAGTTAAATGAGGGACATACTTTAACGGAGTGCATAGTACTCATGAAAATTAACAACTTTTAGTATGGGACCAAACCTGAAATCGCGAAAAGAAAATCAGCTGTTCCCTACATTTTAAAGACTTATGCGAACATAAATGTACTGAACAGCTGATTTTTTTTCGCGATTTCGGGATTGGTCCCATAGTAAAAGATGTTCATAATGATGGGTACTGCACTCCGTTAAAGTAGATCAGCCACTCGTTTAACCTAAGACCCTCTATATAATACTACAATAATAATCTTACGGCTAAACCCAATCTATGGTTGTAACGTCCCAATAATCTAAGACATAAATCAAAAGAACACGAACGGACGGAGTGACGTAAGGAGAGATAGAATTATATTGTCTGTCACCAGTAGCGATCTGTTTTTACTGGCAGTAGGTTATTGGGTTTGGCCGTTAGACTAAACTATGAAGCCTGCCATACATAAATGATATTATTTCAATATCAAATCAATCACTTACAAGTTACGTTTTAAACCATGTTAAAATATGAAAGTTATAAGTTCTATTATCACGCTATTATTTCAACAGGGTACTAATAGCAGTGTATGATCAACATTATGAAACATTTTAATATTACTTATTTCTATGTGTTTCTGTCCAGCTGGACCCCGCGAGCTAGGCTCATAAAACTAGTAGCAATGCTTTGTTTGTTCAATGTACCTCATGAATTTATCAACAAGATCCAATGTACCTCGATCATTTTGATAGAAATCACGATAAATCGCCTCATCTATCCAGCGGGACCCTCAGCTATAGTAGGTACTGCGCTCGTAATGCAAAAATAAAAATATTGATCGCATCTACTCTTAATTTACCTCTCGATTCATGTATTAAATTTTATGAAATTTTGATAGAACAGGAGAAATTCAGCATGAAAGTTTTGTCTTTTTCAAACAAAACATTCATGCTGAATTTCTCCTGTTCTATCAAAATTTCCTAGAATTTAATATATGAATCGAGAGGTACATTATGAGTAGATGCAATCAATATTTTTTTTTTGTATTACGAGTGCAGTATAGCTGAGGATAGATGATAGATGAGGTGATTTATCGTGATTTCTATCAAAATGATCGAGGTACATTGGATCTTGTTGATAAATTCATGAGGTACATTGAACAAACAAAGCATTGCTACTAGTTTTATGAGCCTAGCTCGCGGGGCCCAGCTGGACAGAAACACATCTTATTTCTAGTGTGACCTTACAATTATTATTTAGTTTCATTCTGCTGTCCGGTCTTGGCATCATTGTGGCCTGTTACCAACAACACACTTCTCAACGATACAATAGTGCGGATACCTTAAAGGTCCGTCTTTAGGTTCAAAAACAATACTTTTACAGAAATATATTGAATCGTTAAGGGTAGTCATCATGACAAACTACTCTGCTATAAAAAAAAATTACCACCCCTTTAGGGTCCACAGTATTTGCCATGATGACGCCAAATAAAATCACATGCACACAACTGACACAAACACAATACACTTTTTAGTCACTCTTACACGTAGGTACACAATAACTAAATTTGAATGGACGATAGTATAGCTGCATGCAATGCATCCAGGAAGAGCGAATAAATTATATACATATACTTTAGAATTAATTTATCGAAAAGGTTAAGTATAGAAATAAATAAAATTAACTTATTTATTTTTAAAAGCAAGCTTTTAAACTAAAAAGTAACAAAATAATATTTAGTGTATGAACTTAAATAGTAAAGATACAGAACAGCCCCAATCCTTAGGCGCATCATCAGGGAGTAAAATTATCAAGTGAATGGAAATGTATAACACAAGAAATTGTTATTAGTGTTTATATCATACGAGATATATTTTCGTTTAGCATTTAGCAATAGAAATCAAATCCATGATGTAGGGTGGGATCACATCATAATTAGTCTTTATGTCATAGATACATATTTGTATAAGTAAATACAGGTGGTATCCAGGTTTCGGATAAGACACATGGAGTGCGTGATAACACTTGAATAGTGTGTCAAAGGCCTTAAAGGCCGTTTGGAAAACATACCTGACCTTATCTATAATAAGATAATATGTTCCACCAACATCTATTATATACGGCTGTACCGTTTTTTTTTTCCCATATGCATCCGTAGAAACTTCGTCAATTTTTGATTGTATATCGCCAGGTGACTAAAAAAAGAAAAATAACGTTAAGTTTCAATTTTTTTTTTATAAATCAGTCATATATAATGAAACTAAAAAAAAACAATTCTGTCTAAAAAAAGGTTTGCACTCCTGACTCGATGGTCTCACTTTGAATTTTTGCAATTTTTTGGGTTCGCAAGTTACAGGTGACGTGGGATAAACATTTTAAGACACAGTTTCAGCAACCTTAGTTGATGAGAACTAATCTCAGTCAGTCAATTAAAGTATGGATTTAATGTAAAGTACCCTGTTGGTGTAATTACCTTGACATTTACAATGAAGCTTTCTACACACTCGGTAGTTGAAAATTTTTGCCTCCTGTTTAGGCGTCCTTTTGGTGGCACCAAATTGCAAAGCAATTTTATTTGTGATGGAAGTTTTTTATCTAGAATAAAATAAACTTTACCTATTAACATTAACATAAATAATATAAGTAAGTACATAATTCTCACATTTATTCTGTCAGAAAATATCAAGGAGCAAGCATATCAAGGCCCTCAATAAAAACTTGTATTTATTTAGCCTCATTTCTAAAATAAAAATGGCATCATATAACTAAATTACTATTTTGTACCAACCATTGTCATCTAATGCATTAATATACTCGATCAAGGCCACCACTTCTTCGTTAGTATTTGTTTTTTTTATTTCTATTATCTTTTTGATAAATTCATTCCAATTTATGTAGAATTTATTCGCTCTTCCTGGATGTATTGCATCAAAGTCTAATTGAATCTGAAAATAAGTTAATGTGAGTGAAAGAAAAAACATAACTTATTTGTCTCTCCATGATGAAATTAATGTTTCTTACCAAGACATCGCTTCTGACGTCATTTAATATAGGCCAATTTTCAATCAGCCCACCTACGGTTTCATGAGCAGAAATTTGGCGGAGTTCATGGGTCGTTTTCCATTTGTTTATGACACATTCCCATGGTTCTGAATTGTTTTTCAGCCAAATAACATCTTCTTTGTGCACATCTAAAATAAGGCGAAAATGGTGAATAATGTAAATTAAATCACAAAAAAATAGCTCTATGGCTACTCTACTAAGGTAATGAGTGGGACAGAAATAGAAGAAACCAATCGCAAAATAAACCAGGTAGGAAATACAATCGTAAACTATTTACTGCAAGTAAAATGACAGATCCTAAATAAAACTAACTACTGTAAAATATGTACTGTAACAAAATTAAAAATAAACCTTGTAGTTCGTTTAAGTTTTTAGATCTTTTAGAGGGTATAGAATCTTTATTTTCTGTTTCATTCAATTTTCTTTTACGTTCACCAGATTTATATAGGGTATTGCGAATTTTATCAACTAATTTTCCCTTTGCAAAACCTGGTTTTCCAGAGATTGAATCTCTTTTTTTAACAGAGGGAACAAAATATGTTCCCGCATTCTCAGTGGGAAAAAGAGCGATGATTTTTGAAGTCAGTATGTTATACTCTTCATGATTGATACGACTGGAAAAAAAGTAAAGTTTAGGCAAAGAAAGAAAATTCATCTGTCAAATCATGTACAGTCAGCAACAAAGCCAATAAGCATGTAGGTAACTAGTGTTTCTAATTACTAGTCTTTTAAGAAAGATTAATTCTGTTTCAGATAATAATTAGTGTTAGAGCGGCTTTAACATGAACTCATATTGAAATCCAATCAAATCAATCAATCAAATTTAGTGAGGGGCTGTTTTAGACTGCGCTTTTCGATGAGTGGACTCCACTCGAAAACCTTTGTGCCCCAACCGACGTCAGTTCCTCGAGCTAATAATGTACGTGGTAATACAAAGTAAAAACTAAATTAATAGGTACTTACTGATTTACAACACGTGTAAAAATACGTCTGCAGATAATGTCTGTGAGTGTATTTCTATGTTTGACTGTCAGTTGTTTATTTGTTTCATAATATTTGAGTATGCTACTTCCAGAAGGTGATGTGGTAAGTAATGTTCTCAAGTCAAATTCGGGAAATGCTGGCCGACATCCTATCATTTCAAGAATATTATTTTCTTCGAAATCTGATTCCAGTTCACTGATGTAATTGATTTCTGTTTCTGTGTTTTGAGAACAACTGGGCACAGAAGTGACCGTTGATGTTTTATTCTGAAATGAGAAATAATTCAATACCTACTTTAGCATAATATGGCTTTAATGGATTAAAACTGTACCATGAAAAAGCCATCAGAAATCCAGACTAATATTATAAAAGCGAAAGTATCTCTGTCTCTCTGTAGCTTTTTACGGCTGAACGGCTCAATGGGTTTTAATGAAATTTGAATGAAGATAGCTTGAATCCTGAGGAAGGACATAGGGTACTTTCCGTCATCATCATCACCAATTTTCATCATTATTCACATGGATGGAACCGCAGGGCGCAGCGAGTTATTGTATAAAATTTAAGCGTGTCAGCACTGCTTTATTTTTGTTATTTTACTTAAGTAACATCCTGCAAAATATTATTTACTAGTAAATCTACATAGGTATAATAAAGTTATGCAAACCTCTGCTGTTAAATATTCGTCAATTTTGTTTTTCAGAAATATGCGCGTGGAAATTTTTGGGCTCAGCTCTTTTAATAACTCATTTGTTAAGTCTTTAAAATGACTTAAATCAATGCCATTGTCTGAAAATAATAAATAAGTACCAAGAATTTTAGTCTTGAATCAAGAGAACAGAATTAAAATTGTTTCGGGTAATTGTCCTACTACATAATATACCTACCTATCAATAATTATTATCAAATTAACAAATTGGTACACCGCGACGTGTCGTGTCGTAGTAGGTAGGCAGGTATAAATACATAGTAGGTATAAATTCGTGAGCGAGCTAGAAATACGGACATAATTAGGTAGGTACTTATAGTAACATAATTTTCTAAGCTTCCCTAGTCACGTAGGCGCAGGTATGTAGGGTAGGCACGAGCTATTCTACCATGATTCTAATTGGTTAAATGCGATTAAATAGTTGAATTCAGTAATTAACATTATCGGAGAGGTGCTTACTTAGAATTAAGACTAGGTCTTTATGCCTACATCCATCGAGATATGTACCTATTAGCTGAATATCTACATACAAATACATCAAATAAATAAAAAGCTTAGCAGTGTCTAGTGTACAGACTAGAGGTACTTACCTGTAAAATTTTGAATTATTGGTTCTTCGATGCCCCAGCTTTTTAATAATTGACACGTTTCTAATTCTAATTCTGACATTTTTTTTACAATAATACAAATCAGCAAAGGTTTAAGGCCAGCCCAGTCAGTAGTCTTAATAGTCCAGTCCTTTATATTTAATTTAAGCTGAGCTAAGGGAGTCGACCATGAGTAGACGCACAACGGCACAAACGATATGAAACGAAATGGGAATGGGATTGTCGGGCGCAGCAGGCAGCAGGCAGTTGATTGAAGTACTTGTGCCACGCTTGCTCATTATTGGCTGTTTATTTTTATCTTCCTATGAATTGTGGCCTCTGATTGGTTGCGTGGCGCGCGGAATATTTTAACAGTGTTGCCATCCCACAGTATTGTTTTTGCCTCGAAAAACGGACATCCCCTTTTTATTAGCTTATTCGATAAAACAAGTTATTAAGAAAATAAGAGTAAAATACCCGTGAGCCAATTTTACACCAAACACGTCTATTTAGTCCGTCAGTCAAATAGTAAAAAAATATTAGACACGAATTTTTTGCTTTATCATATTACCCGTCGCGCGGCAATTAGCAGACAACAGAAATTTTATTGTTATCTGCACACATGGTTGCAATCGATATTTTAAGAGTTAATAAAAACCGGCCCAGTGCGTGTCGGACCACGCACAAGGTCCCGTAGTTGAAAATAATTTATGTCAAAAACAAACTTAACTAGACTCCGTTTACATTACGATTAGATATTCAAAGAAAACTTTTTACAGTCCGTTACTGCAGCTGCCATTTGTCATATCCCCAACGCAATAGAAATCAAAATCGGTTGAACGGACTATAAAAAAGGTTTCTTTAAATGTCTTCTTGTGAATGGGGTATAGTTAATTTTAATTTGTTTCTTTTATTTAACTTCGCGGATGTCGGAAAATAGGTATCCCACGGGAACGTGCTACCGGGAAATGCTTCCTTATTCCTTGTCTACATTATCTATGGAACCTCTGTGCAAAATTTCAAGTTTCTAGGTTCAAGGGTTTGGGCTGGGCGTTGATGAGAGTCAGTCAGGACTTCTCTTTTTATTTTACAGTAGCTTTTGCTCGCGGCTTCGCCTGTTAACGCCATGGAGCCTGTTCAATATTATTTTAATAATAGTGTAACAGCGAGTCTTAACTGATAAATAAAATATAAAAATACAAAAATGTAAAAGGAACTAAGGCAGATTATTTAAAATTTACTCCAATCAACAAAAAAATGTGGATATTATACGAGTAGGTACACTCGAAAACTACGGAACAGATTTTCATTGGGTTTTCAACTTTTGGAAGCTTACCTAGTTTCCCAAATTCGAGGTATTTTTCATTGCTATGTGTAAACAGTTTTTAGAGAAGTAAAATAAACTACGCTAAACTTTTTTATTTCCCTGCCTATTGTTTTTCTTGTAAGGAAAAAAATATAAACTTGGTTTTGACAAAAAAAGCAATTCGTTTTTTTTTTTGTGAAAATATTTTTTTTTTGCTGCTTGCAGCACTGCGTCTGAGCAAAATGAAAAGAATTTCTAAAAATGTGTCTTCTTGTATTAAGACAAAAAGTCTTGGTTTTAAAATCATAGGTAACGTCTGAGCAAAATGAAAAGGATTTCCAAAAAAGTGTCTTCTTGTGTTAAGACAAAAAGTCTTGGTTTTAAGATCATAGGTACCTACTTACCTATCCAAAGTTGTTTTATAGGTACCTTCAGGTTACAGTTCAGTCCTACCTAGGTCTTTTAGTTTTAGAGAAAATACCTACCTAAGTAAAAAGTACCAAAGGCAAAGTGTGCCTACCCTGCCGCGGCTGTCTGTTCACGTTTTTCTCCGTAACTAAGTAGGTCCTACCTACTCCATGATTACCTATTCAAGAGGAAGCTTTATAATGTTGATTAGCTTACCTACTTATATTCATTATGCGTAAATAGGTATAGGTACCTAAAGTAACCGTCATGAGAAGCTATAAATTTTGTAAACAAGTGTTCAGGAGTTCACAAAATTTGGACCAACAAAACGCATTCGAAACTCGAATGACGCGTTTATTTCAAAATGGCGTCCCGATAGTTTACAATCCCTGCGACGGACGCGTTCCGGTACCAAGAAACACAAACGATAGCGCTTTGCGTCGTTAAAATATGATCCGACTAAATTAAATAGGTTGTTACTTTCATATAACCCGTCTATATTTCATGTCGATTGAATATGGTCAATTTATTATTATCTCGCAGTATAAAATGTTTACTTAGTAACAGATGTTTGCTTACATAATTTATAGCTTCTCGTGACGGGTACTTTACCTACCTTACTAAAAGACTTATCACGATGAACTCCGGGGAGGCCGAAAAAAAACAATTGTCGATCTTCGTACTTACCAAAAAAACGGGCGAAGCCGGGTAGAGGCGCTAGTAAATACTATAGGTTTCTATCTAGATAAGGTTAATTAACGGTTAAATCGCTAGCTTAGTAGGTAGTTATTGTGAACATGATGTGGGTAAGTAGGTACCTGGTTAGTTAACAACGAGTGGTTAAATGAGTGTAACTTATAAAGTATAAAAGAATTTATGGATAAAAAATGTTGATGCCATAGAAGGGTCACATTTTCAAAAACCCAAAGATTTTGCATGCTATGCTATGCTATTTTTTTGTCCTAGCTGTACCTGTTTATGCCTTTTTATTAATATTTAACACCATTGTATACCTACTATGTTTTATGCAAATAAATGATTTATTATTCTTTGACATATCACGAGACCCTTGGGTCCCGGACCTTTGGCGTACGAGGGGCCGAAGCCAACTTGCAGAGGCCCCTTAGACCATTTTACATTATGAGAAGGCACTAACCGACGATTATTCCTGTATGCCCTATGCAAGTGCACCCAAGGATAACCCCTGGATGATGCAGGACTATTGCAGAACATGGAAACAAAACATATTGGGCTATGGGTTTGGGTGGTTATAGTGGATGGAGTACCTGGTATAGTTAATAATACAAGGTACTCAATCCACTATAACCACCCTTGAGTACCTTGTATTATTAACTACTAGCTTTTGCCCGTGGCTTCGATCGCGTTGGCAAAAAGATTTTTCTTTCCTTGCACATAGTTTGCGCAATCTGTGATGAGTGAGCGCATCCATACTAATATTATAAATTCGAAAGTAACTGTCTGTCTGTCTGTCTGTTACCTTTTCACGCCTAAACCATTGAACGGATTTCGATAAAATTTGGCAAGACTATAGATGATATCCTGGGGAAGGACATAGGCTACTTTTTTTATTTTATATA